>CM055116.1:985718081-987010581 GCA_029206835.1 Rana muscosa | reverse complement strand
CGTGTTGAATACCAGGGCTCTGTGAAATTTTTTGAGGTCCCCTCGGATGTCTCGGATTGGTTGGAGACTCTGGCTTAATGTACAGCATTTATTTTACTTCGATTTATTTTTTCTATTTGTGGCATACTCTGTTTGGCCACCCTTACATCTGCTTCTGCTTGAGTGCACGCTGGTAGACACATATACTTTGACTTTCATCCTACCCCATGTTACCCCCTCCAGTGAGCTTAGTATTGGTGTGCCTGGATGGTGGAAGTGATCTGGACTGTCCTTGTTTTTCCTGTACAAAATGTTACTTTCAGGAGGCTGCGGGGTGCATTTGGCTGCTTAGTGCTGCATGACCAATGGAGCCGGATGCTCTCTCTGCTGCGCTGAGTAGTCGTAAAAGGCGTACGGTGTCAGCACTCACCTGGTTGACACTTTAGTCCCCTCTAAAGGGGCATATGGAATAACTCTATAGAACACTTTTCCATTTTTTGTTTTTGGTTTGGGGGATTAAGTCTGCTGGCACTAGTTGTTTCCCTTTTTTTTTTGTGTTTTTTTTTTGTTGCTGGCTAGACAGGGGATTACTAAGATGGGTCTGTTTATGAGTAAATGTTTTGGTCTTGGTTTTTTTTTTTTTTTTTTTATTTATGTTTTGTCTGTTTGTCTCTGCTCCATTTTATTTGGGGCTGCTGGTTTGTGGTGTCATCCTCGGTGTTCCACAATTGGTGGGCCAAGGGACACTCAGAAACGGGCTCAGGCACAAAGTACTGTCTGTAGAGATGTTATAGTTATTCTTCAGCTTGTTGTATGGCTCTGTGTACTTCTGGACCTCTCCTGTGCTCCTAGGCCCCCATCTTGTGGCAAATTTCGGAATTACAGTCATGTCTTTAAAAGTTAAAATCATCTCTTGGAATGTCAGGGGATTGAATTCTAAATACAAGAGAGCTTTGGTGTTGAAATTTTTGCAGGCCCAACATCCTCACATAATGTTTTTACAGGAAACGCATTTATTAGGCAACAAAATTCTGGCTATGAAGCGTCCCTGGATGCACAGAGCCATACATGCCACCTATTCGTCATATGCTAGGGGTGTATCTATTTTGTTAAACAAGTCCTTACCTTGCTCCATAAATACAGTGATCACTGATCCTGGAGGAAGGTATTTAGTGGTCATAATTGAAGTTTACTCTAGGAAGTTGGCCCTGGTAAATGTACAGGTCCTTCTCAAAAAATTAGCATATTGTGATAAAGTTCATTATTTTCTGTAATGTACTGTTAAACATTAGACTTTCATATATTTTAGATTCATTACACACAACTGAAGTAGTTCAAGCCTTTTCTTGTTTTAATATTGATGATTTTGGCATACAGCTCATGAAATCCCCAAAATCCTATCTCAAAAAATTAGCATATCATGAAAAGGTTCTCTAAACGAGCTATTAACCTAATCATCTGAATCAACTAATTAACTCTAAACACCTGCAAAAGATTCCTGAGGCTTTTAAAAACTCCCAGCCTGGTTCATTACTCAAAACCGCAATCATGGGTAAGACTGCCGACCTGACTGCTGTCCAGAAGGCCATCATTGACACCCTCAAGCAAGAGGGTGAGACACAGAAAGAAATTTCTGAACGAATAGGCTGTTCCCAGAGTGCTGTATCAAGGCACCTCAGTGGGAAGTCTGTGGGAAGGAAAAAGTGTGGCAGAAAACGCTGCACAACGAGAAGAGGTGACCGGACCCTGAAGAAGATTGTGGAGAAGGACCGATTCCAGACCTTGGAGGACCTGCGGAAGCAGTGGACTGAGTCTGGAGTAGAAACATCCAGAGCCACCGTGAACAGGCGTGTGCAGGAAATGGGCTACAGGTGCCGCATTCCCCAGGTCAAGCCACTTTTGAACCAGAAACAGCGGCAGAAGCGCCTGACCTGGGCTACAGAGAAGCAGCACTGGACTGTTGCTCAGTGGTCCAAAGTACTTTTTTCGGATGAAAGCAAATTTTGCATGTCATTCGGAAATCAAGGTGCCAGAGTCTGGAGGAAGACTGGGGAGAGGGAAATGCCAACATGCCTGAAGTCCAGTGTCAAGTACCCACAGTCAGTGATGGTCTGGGGTGCCATGTCAGCTGCTGGTGTTGGTCCACTGTGTTTTATCAAGGGCAGGGTCAATGCAGCTAGCTATCAGGAGATTTTGGAGCACTTCATGCTTCCATCTGCTGAAAAGCTTTATGGAGATGAAGATTTCATTTTTCAGCACGACCTGGCACCTGCTCACAGTGCCAAAACCACTGGTAAATGGTTTACTGACCATGGTATTACTGTGCTCAATTGGCCTGCCAACTCTCCTGACCTGAACCCCATAGAGAATCTGTGGGATATTGGGAAGAGAAAGTTGAGAGACGCAAGACCCAACACTCTGGATGAGCTTAAGGCCGCTATCGAAGCATCCTGGGCCTCCATAACACCTCAGCAGTGCCACAGGCTGGTTGCCTCCATGCCACGCCGCATTGAAGCAGTCATTTCTGCAAAAGGATTCCCGACCAAGTATTGAGTGCATAACTGAACATAATTATTTGAAGGTTGACTTTTTTTGTATTAAAAACACTTTTCTTTTATTGGTCGGATGAAATATGCTAATTTTTTGAGATAGGATTTTTGGGTTTTCATGAGCTGTATGCCAAAATCATCAATATTAAAACAAGAAAAGCCTTGAACTACTTCAGTTGTGTGTAATGAATCTAAAATATATGAAAGTCTAATGTTTATCAGTTCATTACAGAAAATAATGAACTTTATCACAATATGCTAATTTTTTGAGAAGGACCTGTATATATTCCCCTCCTTTTACAGGCAATATCCTGTATGAGGTGTTGGAGAAATTGGCACCTCACGCTCCATTTCAGTTATTGATGGCTGGTGATTTTAATAATGTTCTCAATTATACGTTGGACACGTCCAACCCACATAGGGCTCCGAACCGTGAATTGTCACAGTGGGCGGATGCTGCGGGTCTTACTGAAATCTGGCGGTGGAAGCATCCTATGGACAGATGCTATTCATATCTGTCCTCGGTACATGCTTCGTCCTCCAGAATAGACCTGGCGTTTGCTAATGGAGCAATGTTGCCTCTGGTGGCTGAGACGTCCTACCTTCCGGGGGGTGTCTCGGATCACACTCCTCTCCAGATCACTTTGCAAGTGGGTTCCCAGAATTCAAGGAGAGTCTGGCGTTTATCACCTAGTTGGGTGGGGGAGCCCTCTGTGGAGGAGATGCTGCAACCACACATTGACACATTTTGGCAGGTTAACGAGGGATCGGACACATTACATATGGAATGGGAGGCCTTCAAGGCCACTACTAGGGGGGAATACATATCAGCCATAAAAGCCCTGAGAATTGAGCGGAATAGTGTAGAAAAACAACTCCATGACAGGGAGCGGGAGTGCGCTAAGGCTCATGCGGACTCACCTTCTCCTGACTCGTTGGCTCAGTTGCGGTTTGCAAGGAGGAACGTTTCTCTCCATTACCGAGAGGCGACTACTTGTCATCTGCAAAGGAGTGCGGCGCGTGTTTTTGAACAGGGGGATAAAAACGGTAAACTATTGGCTTTTTTGACGGTTGGGGACACGTCCCCAACGGTAGTGCCTTGCGTAATGTCCCAGTCTGGACACCTGTTGAGAGACAGGGAGGACGTAGTACGGGAGTTTGTATCGTTCTATAAGTCTCTGTACTCGCCTATAGATCCCTATGATGCGGGTGACCTTGGGGTCACATTGGGGGCCCTGCGGTTGCCTGAGCTGCCAGAGGAATCTCGTAATTTGCTTGATGCCGAGTTCGGGGAGGAGGAGGTGGTCTCCGCAGTTGGGTCGTTTCCTGGTGGCAGGGCTCCGGGTCCTGATGGTCTGCCTATTGACAGGTACCATCGTTACTCGGAGATCCTGGTGCCTAGACTACTGCAATTGTATGCCGACTGTTTTCAGAAGGGGGGCCTCCCCCCCTCCTTCTATGAGGCTCATATTGTACTGTTGGCCAAGCCGGACAAAGACCCAATGCTATGTTCTTCGTATAGGCCCATTTCTTTACTGAATATGGACTTTAAAATACTTACTAAGATGTTGGCTACTAGACTTATGTCGGTCTTGCACCATGTTATTTCCCCTGACCAAACAGGTTTCATGCCCAGGAAAGCCACGGATATCAATCTGCGTAGGGTTTTCACCCACACGCAGTTGGGCCCGGACAGTTCCAGCGGCGGGATACTGGTCTTTTTGGATTTGGAGAAGGCCTTTGATTCCGTTGACTGGAATTACATGAGGGTGGTGCTGGAGGTATTCGGTTTCGGGCCTCATTTCAGGAAGTGGATCGACATTCTATATCATTCCCCTACAGCGGCCATTAAGTTAAACAATATGTTGTCGGAATTTTTTTCAGTGCGGAGGGGCACTCGCCAGGGTTGCCCTAAGTCCCCGGGTCTATTTTCCATCATGATTGAACCCGTGGCTGCGGCCTTGCGGGCCTCTGAGGAGGTGCGGGGGATCATGGTGGGAGACTTGAACGAAAAGACGGCACTTTATGCGGACGACATGGTTCTTTTTCTGCGGGACTCCGGAAATTCCTTGTCGGCAGCACTAGATATCCTGAATTCTTTTGCACGTTTTTCGGGTCTGAAAGTCAACTGGGGAAAATCCCAAATTCTATCACTCAGGACGCCATCCCCCAGGTGCGAGATTCCTGTTGATTGTCCTTTACAGCGGGTGGAGGTGCTCAAATTTCTGGGGTTAAACATTTCTAATTCCGTGTCCGATTTTATTGCCTTAAATGTCGATCCACTTTTGACTAAACTGAAATCCAGGCTACAGGCATGGCAAAACTTACCTTTGACGCTCATTGGTAGGGTGAATTTAGTGAAAATGAAATTTTTACCTTTGTTTTTGTATATATTTCGGAATTCCCCTGTTTGGATACCGAGATATGTTTTTAAGAAAATAGATAGTCTCATAACAACTTTCTTATGGCAGGGACGACGCCCTCGAATTAAATCCTGGGTGTTACAACTGCCGTGGAAACAAGGGGGACTGGCGGTCCCGGACTTCCACAGGTATTTCTTAGCTGGTCAGCTGGTATTTGTCCACAGGTGGTTCACTCTACCTGAGGACGACACTGCTAATACGCTGGAGGCGGCTGTTGTGGGTTCGTATGAGGCACTGAAGCATCTCCCGCTTTGGGGAATCAGGGCTCCGTATAGGCTCACGATATCCATGCGTGCCGCCTGTAGGGCATGGGTGGCAGTGAATAAGGTGGGTGGCGCCTCTGAAATTTCTCCTTACACACCACTTTGGAAGAATCTTCAGCTACCACACTTTTGTGAGTACCCCGATCCAGTCACCTGGACTAAGTATAGCATTAAGACTCTGAGGGACATAGTGGGGGGTGGGAAACTCTTACAGTTTGACGCCCTTAAAGCCAAGTTTGATCTGCCCAATACGCACTTGTTTCGTTTTCTTCAGCTCAGACATGCATTTAAGGCCCAATTTGGAGATATTGGTATCACCATGAAAACTAGTGATATGGAGTCTTTACTGAGAGAGGACACTTTAGACAAGGCCTTGTCTACAATATATAAACAGCTGTTGAGTGAGGGAGGGGATCTCCTGGCAAAGTGTAGGGCGGCGTGGGGTGAGGTGTTCCCCCAGATGGACAGGGATGACTGGGATGATGTATGGGACATTAATTTTACCAGATTGGTCTCTGCCAGGGACCATCTCATCCAATTTAAATTTCTGCATCGCATCTATCTTACGCCGGCTAGACTGGCCAAGATATTCCCTACACAGTCTCCTTGTTGCTGGTGGTGCAGTTCCCTCACGGCCGATTTCATGCATGTATTTTGGAATTGCTCATTCATCCAAGGGTTCTGGAGAGGGGTTGCCGACTGCATAGCTGGGGTGACCACCATCCAGTTACAGCCTTCAATTGAGGTATGCCTCTTGGGTCTGGTAGACAATCTAGCCCCAAGGAGAGCGACTCGGGCTCTGTTGACGATTCTCATATATTACGCCAGGAAACTGATAGTGTTATCATGGAAAAAGCCCAATCCGCCCACTGTGTCAGCATGGAAGGGGGTGGTGAATAGAGCTGTACCGCTGTACAAAGCTTCGTATGCTAGTAGGGGCACACCTCAGAAGTTTGATAAAGTATGGGGTGGTTGGATGAATAGTGAACTTACGGTGGCGGATTGAGTGGCACCCATTATAAATGCACTTGCAGTAAGAGTTGATTATGGTTGTGATTATGTGACATTTCCAAACATCATATGACTGTGATTGAGTTAAAGTGACTTTATAACTGTATTATTCCTGTTGATGGGTGGGGGTCTGGAGGGAGGGAGAGGGAGCCAATGCTGAAGATTTGTATTTAGTTTGTGTTTGGCCCATTGGGTCTGTTTGTTTTGTTAAAACTATAAATAAAACTTTAAAAAAAAAAAAAAAAAGTTATAATTTTGACCATACAACCGCTTTAACTGGCAACAAAGTTAACAAACCAGAAGTGAACTGGACCTACAATGGTATTTTTCTTGTGTGAATTCATAGCACAGGTCTAGTCAGCAGTTTGTTTGCCAGCCTTTTGGCAGCCAATTTTTAATTGGTTTGTTCACTTTTTTGCCAGTCAAGCCCTGGTGAAGGGGGCACTTAGACCACCAAAACACATTGGCTAGTTTTTGAATTGTACCCCTGAACTTTAATGGAATAAAGTTGTATCTGGACCTCTTAGCAGTGGTATGGTGCTTCAATTTCAACTCTTTTTACATTTTGTTACAAGCCAAGGAGAATGACAGGTCCACAGCAATATGCTGGACCCCCATGGGATAGCTTAAAGGGGTCTGCATGTCTCCCTTCTCTCCCTGTCCATTTCTCTGCAGGTTGCCATTGGCTACAGTGGTGCTACCCCTGCGCAGCAACAGCGAATGGATTGGTCGGTGCCCCTACACAGCTGCAAGCAGTCAATTGTTTAGAAATAGGCGGGCTACAAGCCCACGCTTTAGTAGTAGATAAAATGGGGATCTGACCGTTACTCACAGACCGCCAGGACTGGACCACGACTCAGCAAGATGAAGCGCCATTCACCAGAGAGACGGAAGAGCCTCCTATGCCGCCTAATTAAGAAGGCCAAAGGTTCGGGAGGTGAGGAATTGTTTCTATGTTGCCTGGAGGAGGGTCGTGGCTGGGCTCCACCCATAGTAACTGTCATCCCAGCCCCTGAAACAATGGAGGAGTCAGCCGCGGACCAGCGCAGTCAGCGACAACATCTGGGAAGGAAGAAAAAGAAACACAACCTAGAGGCAAGGAGGGAGATGGCAGTCTTCCTTACAGGAATGCACCTCAAATGAGGCAGAGCAGTATTACCCAGCCAGCCCCTGCAGTGGCCAGCAGTGAGCAACCAGCTGTTAATACTGGTGGTGAAACCATTTCAAATACGAATATATCTCAATTAAATATATTGGTTACTTCATTGTCTAATGTATTAACATTTTTAAAGGGGCACAGTCAGTTGGTGCTGTTTCTAAGGAGTCTGAAGGGGCACAGAACACTGGTTCTATGAGTATTGCTAATAGTGACATTAATGTGGCAGGGGCACTGTCAGGGAATTCCTATGTTTTGCTAACAGATGATGCGCATGGGGGGGTGTGCATGCCCCCGGTTTTCAGGGCACGCAAACGCACGTATTCGGGATATCTTGGTGCCAGTCAGGCTATTTAAGGAGGACTCTGTCTGTGCTTAAATTCTGACTGGTCTTCAGCTGTTCCCTGAATCCTGTTTACCTTTGTTGTGCTCCCTTGGTTGCTGACCTGGCTTTCTCGTAACCCGGTCTTGGATTCTGTTACCTCGCTCCTCCTGACCCGGCTCATTCCTGACTTAGCTCTGATCCTGATTCTGTACCTTGCTGCCCTCATGTTGGCTATCCCACAATCACGCTCCTACCTGCTAACCTTGGTTTCCCGGCTCACCCGAGTGCCTGCTTAGCTGTCTGCTGCACCAGCTCTGAACACCACTGTATGTTACAGCCTCCAGAGTCCTGACAAGCTGCCTCTCCAGAACGTTCAACAAAAACAGAGTTCCCCTTTAATCTGGACCAGTCCTCTGAACATTACTGCTGTTCCTACTCCTCTGGTTTCACGGTCATCTTGGAGTCACATCCTCTGCTGCAGGTTCTGCAATCAACACCAGGCACTCCTGTCCCTCTGCATCCTCTGTCTCATCCTCAGCAGGGCCAAGGCAGGAGATATAAGAGAGGCCGACCTTGTCAATTCAGTCTCCTATCAGGTACATGACAGGCACAGTTGCATGATGCAAGTTTGAATTTAAACTCTGCTAATTATATGGAGGATATTGGTCCAGTATGGCAAGGTTTATCGGAACCTGCCATGAGTGGTAATTTTTGGATAATGGGGCTTTTTTCTGACCTAAAGTGCCCGTTAATGTCCAAATGTCTGTTAACCCTTCTCTTGCTTTGAGACCCTCTTATGCTGTGATTGGTGAAACTTCTTTTAAAGAGGCTATGCCTTGTGAAGTATCACCTTTGGGCTTTCACCTAGCTAGTTCAGTCAAGGAGAAGATTTGGAAGGGTAATTTCATTGACATATTGTCATTATTACCTGCTTCAAAAAAGTTCCTTTCTAAATCTGATAAAAAAGCAGAGGACTGTACAAAGGAGGATAGGAGGAGGGCTATCCCTAAAACTTTCCAGAACTGGTTACAGGCTTTTTGCATTTATTCAGCAGTGCTGGGAGAATGCTTCCCTGAGAAATGCTTGGGATTATTCCAGCATTTAGATATAATTGCTGAAGCCTTTTGTCATTTTGGTGGTACGCCTTGGTTTACGATGAAAATTTTAGGCAGAAATTGGCAGTTCACCCCTCTTTACGTTGGGGGTCAAAAGATGTAGGCTTATGGCTGAATCTCATGCTACCACAGAAGCCTCAATTTACACCAAGGGTAGTATCTAGTCCACATTGGATTTTGTTTTGCCTTCAACAAAGGGCAATGCAAATTTCTATCTAGTTGCAGATGTAGGCACGAGTGCTCCTACTGCAATGGGAACCATGCTGCTAGCAGATGTTTTCAAAAAGCATCAGTGGCCTCTCTTCAGACACTTCCCTGGGATGCTAGTGGGAAAAGCCAAGACTCTAGTGAGCCTAACAAAAACGCTACCTTGGTTAGATCGTTATCCAGATCACAAGATGGCGGATCTATTAAATAATGGTTTCAGAGATGGTTTTTTAGTTCCTTTTTTCAATGGGAAAGTCTTTATAATGGTTAAGAATTTAAACTCTGCTTATTCTCATTCTGATATTGTTCAAGAAAATATTTCTATGGAAATTATTCAAGGAAGAATAGCTGGCCCCTTTTTTGCTCCCGTTGTTTCCAAATTTCAAACTCTCTCCCTTGGGTATCGTTCCTAAAAAAGAGCAAGGTAGCTTTCAATTATTACATCATCTATTCTATCTGGCAGATACATCACCTAATAATGAGGTTGCAGATGTTGAAGCTCCAGTGTACTATTCTTCCTTTGATGAAGCGCTTGTTATTTTGAGACGCTATAGGCGCAGTGCATTATTAGCAAAGCGGACATTAAATCTGCCTTACGCTTGTTTCCTAAGCACCCGCAAGGTTTTGATTCACTAGGTTTCCAATTCCAGGGCCATTTTTTATTTAGATAAATTAATACTCATGGGATTTTCATTGTCATATTTTTTAATTTTTTTTATTTCGGAAAACTATCCTTTTGGAGGTTTTCTGCATTATTTAGATGACTTTTTGTTTGTGGGCCTAGCTGACTCCCCTATTTGTCTCGAACCACTAAAGAAATCCTTTAGTATCTGTGAATCCTTTGGGGTTTCACTTGCACAAGAAAAATCTTTTTTTCCTTCAAGCACTTTTGAATTTTTGGGTATTACAATTGACTCCTCTTTAATGGAGTTTAGATTCCCCTTAGAAAAGTTACAGAGAATGAGGTTGATGATCTCAATCTTTCTGTCTAAAAAGAGTGGTACTGAAGGAAGCCCAATCTCTGTTGGGTCTATTTGCATTCGCAGCAAGGGTTATCCCAATAGCCAGGATCTTTTCTTGACGGTTTGCATTGACCACTAGGAGTTTAAAGAACCCTTTTTCACATGTTTGTATCTTCAAAGTGTATTAAAGAAGACTTGAAAGTCTGGGATTCCTTTTTATGCAATTTTAATGGGTCAACCATCTGGCAACAGGATTTAATGGACAACTATCAGTTGAACTTCTTCACTGATGCTGCTGGCTCTTTTGGCTTTGGAGGCTTTATGGACGGCCATCTGGCTTTGGAGGCTTTATGGACGGCCATTGGTGTGCCTCTGAGTGGCACTCGAGTTGGTTACAGCAGGATATTCTGCATAACCTAGTCCTTCTTGAGCTATTTCCAGTAATAGTTTGCATAGAGGTTTGGAAGGATAATTTCAAGAACCGTAGGGTAATTGTGCACACGGATAACAAAGGTGTATTCTTTGCTATCAACATGTTATCTACAAAATCTGAATCAGTTATTAAATTGCTGCATTTCCTAAGGTTGCACTGCATGTGATTTATGATCTGGTTGAAGGTCAAACACATAGCTGGAATACATAATAATATAGCGGATGCTTTGTCTCGTTTGCAGTTCAAGAAATTTCAGGAACTGGCTCCATCGGCGGATCCGTGTGGCACCCCTTGCCCAGATTTCCTCTGGGGCTTGTGGGAGATTAGCTTGTGGGGATCACCTTTTCTCAGAATGAAGGTCAGCGTACAGGCAGTTTTTTTAAAACCTGGCGTCTTGCCAGCTTTATTTACAAGTGGTTTGCAATAGTCATACAAAATAAACAAAACAGAAATCGAATCCGTGCTGTCCGGCGCTAAACTAAACAGTAACCGCTCTCTATACGGTGAGGGGCTGGTCCCCTTCACCCACAAAGCACAAAGTGAAGCAAACCTTTATTTTCCAATCCAACAAACAGAGCTCCTCTGACTCAGGTTCCCCTCTGAGTCTCAGGCCCTGCTGTGTTCTCTTTCTGGTCTTTTAACTTCCACCTGAGTGTGGACTCAGGTGGACCAGAACATCAGGACCGGAACACAGCCTGCCACAGAGGCTGGAAAAAACGGACCGGATTCCCGTTCAGTCCCTTACAATGGACCGAATGTGAGGTGAAATGTAGTGATTGTCATGTATCTCACCTCGCATACCCTCACATATCCTCCCCCTCTGCTCAAGCCCCTGCGGCTGAGCACTTGACCCAGCCATACAGTGCACACGGGGGAGGGCATCGGCATTATCCTGGAGTTTGCCCGGCCTGTGCACAACCGTGAATTTAAAGGGCAGTAAAGCCAGGAACCACCTTGTCACACGGCATTTTTCTCCCTGTTGTCACACATCCACTTCAGGGGAGCATGGTCAGTGACCAGCCTAAATGACCTCCCGAGTAGATAATACCTTTAGGGAGTCTTAAGCCTCGTAGCCACGAACGAACAAGTTTCTCGGCAAGAAGCGACAAGAAAATTGCCAAGATAGCTTTCTTGTTGAGAAATTCGTTCGTGTGTATGGTTTCTCGTCAAGAAAACCGACAAGAATCTCGACGAGAAATATAGAGAACCTGCTCTCTATTTTCTCGTCGAGATTCTCGTCAGCCTGTTTCTCGACGAGAAAATTGTGTGTGTGTACACTTAACTGTCCGCCGGGAAGCCCGCGCATGCTCAAAATGACTTTGATGCATGCGCGGTAGCTTCCTAGGCATAGATAGGGTGTAGCAAGATGGCGGCGACGGCATCGAATGTGACGAGTGCACGCTCATCGTAGTCGATGACGTCACCGCGTTTCCTCCATTCATAGAACCGCAGGTTCTTTGAAAGGAGCGTCTGTACACTCGGCCGGGACAAGTTTCTTGTCCAAGAATCTCGTCAAGAAAAACAACGTGTTTTTTCTTGACGAGATTTTTGGCCGTGTGTACGAGGCTTCAGGCCCATTTAATGGCGAGACATTCCTTTTCAACAATGGCATAGTTCCTTTCGTGCTTGTTCAGCTTCCGGCTCAGGTATACAACCGGGTGCTCCTCACCATTCCTGTCATGCGACAGTACGGCCCCTAGGCCCACCTCAGAGGCGTCTGTCTGTATGACAAACTTCTTTGTGAAGTCCGGGCTCACCAGCACAGGTAGTGCACAAAGGGCCTGTTTTAATTTCTGAAACACCTTCTCTGCCTCGGGGTTCCATTTGACCATGACAGACCCTCTGCCCTTCGTCAGGTCAGTCAGACGACAATGGTGGCAAAGTCAGGTATAAACCGTCGGTAATACCCCATAATGCCTAGGAAGGCCCAAACTTGTTTCTTGTTTACGGGTTGGGGCCATTTTTGAATTGCCTCTATCTTATTGGTCTGAGGCTTGACAAGTCCCCGGCCAATAACGTAGCCAAGGTACTTGGCCTCCTCCAGGCCTATGGCACACTTCTTTGGGTTAGCCGTGAGGCCTGCTTCCCTAAGGGAATCTACCACCGGCTGTACCCGGGGCAGGTGCGATTCCCAATCTGGGCTGTGGATGACCACATCGTCCAAATAAGCAGCCGCATACGGGCGATGTGGTCTCAAAGTTTTGTCCATCATTCGTTGGAATGATGCAGGGGCCCCATGCAGACCAAAAGGCATCCGCTTGTACTGAAACGAGCCCTCAGGAGTGGAAAAGGCAGTCTTCTCCTTGGCCGATTCAGTTAGCGGTATTTGCCAATAGCCTTTTGTTAGGTCTAGGGTCGTTATATAGCGAAGGCTGTCCCAACCTGTCCACAAGTTCGTCCACCCGGGGCATCTGTTGAGTTTCTGAAAGTCATTACAAAACCTGATAGTGCCATCAGGTTTTGGGACCAGTACTATGGGGCTCGACCACTCACTGTGGGACTCTTCTATCACATCCAACTCCAACATGTTTTTAATTTCTTTTGCGACTGCCTCACGCCTGGCCTCTGGGATTCTATATGGCTTCACATTTACCCGAACCCCTGGTTCCGTCACTATGTCATGTTGGATCATGTTGGTCAGTCCGGGTAAGGGGAAGAAAAAGTCTCTATTTTTATGCACAAACACCCTAACGTCACTTTGTTGTGCCATGGACAGGGTATCCATGATGGGGACGTCAGGTGTCACGGGTAGGGATGAGCCGAACACCCCCTGGTTCGGTTCGCACCAGAACCTGCGAACGGACTGAAAGTTCGCGCAAACTTTAGAACCCTATTAAATACAATGGACACGAACGTTCAAAATCTAAAGTGCTAATTATAACGGCTAATATGCATGTTATTGTCCTAAAAACGGTTTGGGGAACCGGGTTCTGCCCCAGGGGACATGTATCAATGAAAAAATACGTTTTAAAAACGGCAGTTTTTTCGGGAGCAGTCATTTTAATGATGCATAAAGTGAAAAAAAAGGGGAAATATTCCTTTAAATATCGTACCTGGGGGGTGTCTAAATATGCCTGTGAAGTGGCATGTGTTTCCCGTGTTTAGAACTGTCCCTGCACAAAATGACATTTCTAAAGGAAAAAAAGCCATTTAAAACTGCTTGTGGCTTTAATGTCATGTCTTGTCCTGGCAATATGAATGAAAATCTTTGAGAAAAATGGCATGGCTACCCCATCACCCCCACCCCTACCCCAGCCCATTACCAACCCCTTTGGGTCTTGTATGGATATTAAGGGCAAGCCTGCACCCAAAATAAAAAAAGGCCCTATATTCTCTGAGCAGCAGTATACAGGCGGTGCAAACAAGACAGGGACTGTAGGTTTTTTCTTAAAGCGGAGGTTCCGCGACCATTCATTTATTTATTTTTTGTATTAAATCAGTGGATTTATATATCGCAATTGAGTACTCACTTTTTAGGTGTCTTGCAGCATCACCCGTCCGTTTTCATAGTAAAGATAAACTTTTATTATTTTATCTATGCATTTGCCATTTTGCTTGTGGGCATTGTGAAGCCCACAAGCAATTGCTTCCTGGATGCGGTGAATGCTCGGCTCCCGGCATTCACCGCTCTCGGGGATGCGCACTTTCTACGGCGACCTGCGCCGTAAGCATTATGTTTGTCATAGCAACGGGCGGCGTCATCCCCAGTAAACGCCGCGTGAGCTCCCATAGATCACTGCGGCTCGCTCTCGGGGATGCGCACTCTCTACGGCGACCTGCGCCGTAAGCATTTTAGTTGTCATAGCAACGGGCGGCGTCATCCCCAGTACACACCACGTGAGCTCCCATAGATCACTGCGGTGCTGGGGAGACGCCTACTCCCGCGGGAGTCGGATTATTCAATACTAAGGTATTTTGCTATTTTGCTATTTAAAAAAAATAAAAAGGCAGATTTTAGCTTCTACATGCACACTGATGCGGTGGAGACAGTGATGAGTTTTTGTGTGAACCTCCGCTTTAAGTACAATCTGTTTGTATTTTTGAACAGGTACATTGTTTAAGTGTAGCTCCAGCCAAAAAATATATTTTTAAGCTTTTTTGAAAACATAGGGAAGGGTTATCACCCCTGTAACATTTGTTTTGCTGTCTGTGCACCTGTTCAGAACATTTCACCTCACTTTCTGTCCCAATGACAAATGTTTTTGGAAAAGTGGGGTTTTTATTGAAACAAGGATTGGTGATAAAGCATCAGTAGAGAGGAGACACCTTTTTCCCATATTAACTCTTACAGGAGAGAATTTCCCTTCCTAGGGGTAGATTTCCTCTCACTTCCTTTTGTCTCCTTCCGTTTGCAAGTAGGAGTCGTTTGTAAGTTGGATGTTTGAAAGTAGGGGCCTGCCGTATATACTCTGCTGAAATTTGCTCCTTAGATGTTGGTGTTGCCACAACACTGTGAGCCCTCACAGTTACTCTTGGTGGGTGCTGGAACACCCTTCTGTGAACTATTATATCAGGAATTGTAATTACATGCCATTGTTGAACAGTGGTAGGAAAAATTGGGCCTTTGGTCGTGGTGCTGGTGCTACAACACTGTCAGCCCTCACAGTTACACTTGGTGGGCGCATGAATGGGCCCTGCTGTTAATTATTAGATCAAGAATTGTAATTGCATGCCCCTGTTGAAGAGGGGCAGAAAAATTGGGCCTTTGGTGGTGGTGGTGTTGCCACAACACTGTAAGCCCTCACAGTTACTCTTGGTGGGCGCAGGAATGGGCCCTGCTGTGAATTATTAGATCAAGAATTGTAATTACATGCCCCTGTTGAACAGGGGCAGAAAAATTGGGCCTTAGGCACTGGTGCCACAACACTGCAACCCCTCACAGATACTGTACTTGGAGCACAGCAATGAGCCCTGTTGCAAAGTATTGCATCAAAAATTGTAATTACACGCCCCTGTTAAACAGGGGCTGAAAAATTGGGCCTAAGGCACTGGTGCTGGTGCCACGACACTGCAACCTCTCCCAGATACTCTAGTTGGAGTGCAGGAATGAGCCCTGCTACAAAGCATTGCATAAAAAATTGTAATTACACGCCCCTGTTAAACAGGGGCTGAAAAATTGGGCCTTAGGCACTGGTGCTGGTGCCACGACACTGCAACCTCTCCCAGGTACTCTATTTGGAGTGCAGGAATGAGCCCTGCTGCAAAGCATTGCATAAAAAATTGTAATTACATGCCCCTGTTAAACAGGGGCTGAAAAATTTGGCCTTAGCCACTGGTGGCGGCACCCAGAAACAAAAACGTTCTTCCAAGCTATCATCAGGAATCGGATCATTGAGGAGGAGGAGGATAGTCAGTCAACATAACAGGACAGTCACTCAGCATCAACATAGGCAGTCTTGAAGGGATGCGACATTTCAAAATAAATTATTCTGCTGGTGGTGATCCAAGACTGGTTCATCTTTTTGAAGGTCAGTAGATCAACCGAGTCGGTGGACAGGTGCACCCTGTGATCCGTGACAAAGCCTCCAGCAGCACTGAATGTGCGTTCTGAAAGAACGCTGGATGCAGGACAGGCCAGTAGCTCAATTGCATACTGTGGAAGCTCTGGCCAGTGATCCATCCTCAAGACCCAGTAAGCCAGAGGATTTTCGGTGGGAAAGGTGTCCAAGTCTGACCTTGCCCCTAGGTATTCCTGCACCATGTATATCAGATGCTGGCGATGGTTGCTGGAACCAATCATACCTTGGGGCTGCGGACTAAAAAATTGTCTGAATGCATCGGCCAGACGGCCACCTTCCCCACCGCTCCTTCTTTGACTGACCGAAGCCTCAGCAACTCGTTGTCCAGGACCAGGAGTTTGTAACCTCCCAGTCTCTGGGAACGCATTGCACAGACTTTTCTGCAAGGCCTCCCGGAGATGTCTCATCCTCTGCTCCCTCTGCGATGGTAAGATAAGGTCCGCAACCTTACCCTTGTACCGTGGATCAAGGAGAGTGGCCAGCCAGTAATGGTCCCTCTCCTTGATCCGAAGAATACGAGGATCCTTTCCGCAGAATTTGCAGGATCAAGGAGGCCATGCAGCGTAGGTTAGCTGAGGCATTCGGTCCGGAGTCCTCTGGGTCACTAAGGACGACATGATCCGCAGCCACCTCCTCCCAGCCACGTACAAGTCCACGGGTTTCTTGGGACTGTAAATCATCCCTAAAAGACTGCTGCTTTTGATGCTGTGTGCCAGGCTCCACCTCCATGCTGACACAATCCTCCTCCTCATCCTCTTCCTGTGCGATGGGTGGGACAGAAGGAACACTGTCTGGGTAAAGGGGGCCTTGAGAGGCAAGGAAGTCCTCCTCTTCCTGCCTCTGTTCTGCCTCAAGTGCCCTGTCCATTATTCCATGCAGCGTATGCTCCAACAGGTGGACAAGAGGTACAGTGTCACTGATGCATGCACTGTCACTGCTCACCATCCTCGTGGCCTCCTCAAATGGTGCCAGGACAGTGCATGCATCCCTGATCATGCCCCACTGGCGTGGTGAAAAAAACCAGAGCTCCCCTGACCCTGTCCTGGTGCCGTAGTCGCACAGGTTCTCATTGATGGCCCTCTGCTGCGTGTGCAGCTGCTGCAGCATGGCTAACGTTGAGTTCCACCTGGTGGGCATGTCACATATAAGGCGGTTCTTGGGCAGGTTCAACTCCTTTTACAGCTCAGCCAGCCGAGCACTGGCATTATATGATCTGTGGAAATGCACACAGACTTTCCTGGCCTGCCTCAGGACATCCTGTAAGCCCGGGTACCTGCCCAAGAACTGCTGCACCACCAGGTTAAGGACGTGAGCCACACAGGGCACATGGGTCAGTTGTCCCTGTCGGAGGGCGGAGAGTAGGCTGGTGCCATTGTCGCAAACCACCATTCCTGGCTTAAGCTGGCGTGGCGTCAACCACCTCTCGGCCTGCCCCTACAGAGCTGACAGAACCTCTGCCCCAGTGTGGCTCCTGTCCCCCAAACACACCAGCGCAAGCACGGCATGGCATCTTTTTGCCTGCGTACTTGCGTAGCCCCTTGAACGCCTACGGAGCACCGCTGGTTCCGAGGACAAAGCACAGGAAGAGGCCATGGAGGAAGAAGAAGAGGAGGGGGTGGAGGAGAGAGGTGTGTCACAACCAGTAGTAGCATTTTGGAGGCGTGGCGGCGGAACAACCTCCAACACTACTGCACCTTGTCCTGCATCCTTCCCAGCTGCCAAAAGAGTGACCCAATGGGCCGTGAAAGAAAGGTAACGTCCCTGTCCATGCCTGCTGGACCATGAGTCAGCGGTAATATGCACCTTACCGCTGACCGCGCTGTCCAGCGAGGCATGGACATTGCCTTCCACATGCCGGTAGAGTGCCGGAATCGCCTTCCGTGAGAAAAAGTGGCGTTTGGGAACTTGCCACTGAGGAACCGCACATTGCACAAACTCACGGAAGGGGGCCGAGTCTACCAACTGAAAAGGCAGCAGTTGAAGTGCTAGCAATTTAGCCAAGCTAGCATTCAACCGCTGGGCATGTGGATGACTGGGAGTGAACTTCTTTCAATGGTCCAGCAGCTGGGGCAGGGAAATTTGCCTGCTATAATCGGACGTCAGTGTACTGCTAGCAGAGTGCCCGCAAGTACTTGGCTGTGACACACCTAATTCTACACCTTCATTCCTCTCAGTGCAGGTTTCAGAGAGGACTGAAGGTACAGTGGGGTTGGAGATCCCAGCTGATGAGGAGCAAGGAGAGGTCCGCTTTGTTCTTTGGTGTGGGTCTTTAAGGTACGCTTGCCAACGAGCTGCATGGCAGGTCAACATATGTCTGGTCAAGCATGTGGTGCCCAAGCGGCTGATGTTTTGGCCACGCGAGATACGCTTGAGACATATGTTGCAAACAGCAGTGATGCGATCTGATGCACTGGACTCAAAAAGGGCCCACACCAAAGAACTTTTGGAATAACGGGCAGGAGCTCTGCGGGGTGATTCAGTCGGTGTGCTGCCCTTATGCTGGCCCCCAGAGGGCATCCTGCCTCGTTGGAGATGTGCCTCCTCCTCCTCCTCCTCTCTCCTATCAGGCACCCACGTGGAGTCAGTGACCTCATCATCCCCTCCCTCCTTATCACTGGAGCCAATCTGGCAGTATGCTGCAGCTGCTGGAACATGACTGCCAGATTGCTGTCCTTCTTGAGCATCCCCTCTGTCTGCTCTCACGCTACTGCCTTCCTCTAGCTGGGTATCATCTTCAGACCCTTCGAAACGCTGGGCATCCTCCTGGAGCATGTACCCAACACTGTGCTCAAACAGTTAGCAGGACTCCTCAGGAGGACACGGTGGGTCTAGGGAAGGAGTGACTGATGATGACATTGATACGAGGGAAGAGGACGCTTTGGCAGCTGCTTTGCCAGGACCCTGAGCCTGGGTGAGAGAGGATGAGGAGGATGAGGAGGGCTTGGTCATCCACTCTACCAAGTCTTCGGCATGATGCGGCTCAACACGTCCAGCTGCCGAAAATAAGGACAAGCGTGTCCCATGGCCACGTGCTGATGACGATGCACCGCGTCCACGACCAGCACTGTTGTCTCTAGACACAGAGCCTGCTTGCCCTCTTTTATTGGCTCCTGTCTGCCTCTCCTTGTTGGCCTTCCAGACATAGTAATGGCCTGCAGGGAGATGGGAAAACCAGCAATTGGGTAGTGTATATTGTGCTGGAGGCACACAACACCCACTAACTCCAGCAGATGCCTTTATTAGAGAACAGCAATGACGGGTATATACAGGTGTATACTGTACTAGGGCACACAACACCCACTAACTCCAGCAGATGCCTTTATTAGAGAACAGCAATGATGGGTATATACAGGTGTATACTGTACTAGGGCACACAACACCCACTAACTCCAGCAGATGCCTTTATTAGAGAACAGCAATGACGGGTATATAGAGGTGTATACTGTACTAGGGCACACAACACCCACTAACTCCTGCAGATGCCTGTATTAGAGAACAGCAATGACGGGTATATACAGGTGTATACTGTGCTAGGGCACACAACACCCACTTACTGCTGCAGATGCCTGAGAAAATAACACACTGTCCCTGCCTGCCTATCTAGCTTAGAGAACAGCAATGAACAGCAACTCCTGCAGATGCCTGAGAAAAGAAGACACTGTCCCTGCCTGCCTATCTAGCTTAGAGAACTGCAATGACGGGTATATACAGGTGTATACTGTGCTGGGGCACACAACACCCACTAACTGTTGAAGATGCCTGAGAAAAGAACACACTGTCCCTGCCTGCCTATCTAGCTTAGAGAACAGCAATGAACAGCAACTCCTGCAGATGCCTGAGAAAAGAACACACTGTCCCTGCCTGCCTATCTAGCTTAGAGAACAGCAATGAACAGCAACTCCTGCAGATGCCTGAGAAAATAACATATTGTCCCTGCCTGCCTATCTATGTTAGAGAACAGCAATGAACAGCAACTCCTGCAGATGCCTGAGAAAAGAAAACAACATAGAACACACTGTCCCTGCCTATGTAGCTCTTTCCCTGCACGCCGGAACACACTGCACAAGGCCGCCGCACTGGCGGCCTTTTATAGTGTGGGGCGTGTACTAAACCCCCCTGAGCTATGATTGGCCACAGGCATCCTGCCTGTGGCCAATTATGGCTCTCCTCGCTGCCGGTGCTGTGATTGGCCAAGCATGCGGGGTCACAGTGCATGCGGGGCCAATCACAGCGCCGGGATTGCACTGCGATGGCGCAGTGTATTTTGGGCCATTCGCGTCACTCGAATTTGGCGCGAACGGCCCATAACGTACGATCTTCGTCGAACGATCGAACAGCCTATGTTCGAGTCGAACATGTGTTCGACTCGAACACGAAGCTCATCCCTAGTCACGGGTACCTGGTCAGTTGGAGGCGGGGAAGTGGCCAGTAAAGTCTCTCGGTCCTTCCAGGGTTTTAAGAGATTCACATGGTAAATTTGGTGTGGTTTCCTTTTCCCTGGCTGGTAGACTTTGTAGTTTACCTCCTCCACCCATTCGACAACCTCAAAGGGACCCTGCCACTTGGCTAAAAACTTACTTTCCACCATGGGAACCAATACCAACACTCTGTCCCCAGGGCTGAAAGTACAGACCCTGGCACTTCGGTCATAGACCCTCCTTTGGGCCTCCTGGGCTCGCTCCATATGTTCTCGCACCAGGGGTAGGACAGCTGCGATTCGATCATGCATCAAGGAGACATGCTCTATGATGCTTCTATATGGGGTTGCCTCACCTTCCCATGTTTCTTTGGCAACATCTAGCAGCCCCCTGGGATGCCTACCATACAAGAGTTCAAAGGGGGAATAGCCTGTGGACGCCTGCGGAACCTCACGTATTGCAAACATGAGATATGGCAGCAAAAAATCCCAGTTTCTCCCATCTTTGTCGACCACCTTTTTCAGCATACTTTTCAAAGTTTTATTAAATCTTTCGACCAGACCATCCGTTTGGGGGTGGTAGACAGAGGTACGGAGATGGGAGATTTTGTATAACTTACAAAGCTCTTTGGTAACCTTGGACATAAAGGGGGTGCCCTGATCGGTTAAGATCTCTTTTGGGATCCCCAGTCGACTAAAGACATGGACTAATTCCTTGGCGATAGCCTTAGCAGAGGTATTGCGCAAGGGTATGGCCTCAGGATAGCGAGTCGCATAGTCCAGGATCACCAGAATATGCTGGTGACCGCGGGCAGATTTCACAACCGGCCCCACCAGGTCCATGCCAATCCTCTCAAAGGGGACCTCGATTATTGGCAGAGGAACAAGGGGGCTGCGAAAATGAGGTGCCGGTGCCGACATTTGGCACTCGGGGCACGTTTCGAGGTACTCCTTGACATCTGCATGCAACCCGGGCCAGAAAAATCTCTGGGCGATTCTCTCCCTGTTTTTTTCAACACCGAGATGCCCCCCATTACATGACCATGGGCCAGGTCTAGCACCACCCTGCGGAAAGGTTTGGGAAATAGTAGCTGTTCTACCTCGCCCTCTCCATGTTTTATCACTCAATACAATAAATTGTTTTTAATTGCCATGTAGGGGAAAGACACCACCCAATTAGGATCCACCGTTTCCCCATCTAACATCTTAACGTTTTCCCTGGCTCTCATGAGGGTGGCCTCTCGTAGTTGCTCAGTACAGAAATCCTCTCTCCTGACCTCTAAATCGGGTACCACATTTTGGCTACTCTCAATGTCAGAGTCAGAGGGGTTCTCCTGTTCGTTACCCTCAGGCTGGGAGCTAACTTCCAGGTCCTCCAGCTCCCCAGCCATGACAGGGAAAGGAATAGGGTCTCCAGCTTCCTCGATCCCACCAACCGAATCCTCTTCCCTTTGGCAAAAAGGGTCTGGCGAGAGTTCCCGTGCTTCCCCAGCAGGGGGAGCTCTATCTACCAGCCTCCCTTGGCTCTCCCAAAAATTCCAGAAATGGGGAAAATCTCCTCCCACTAAGGCTTCGTGAATCAGTGAAGGTACCACCCCCACTGAATGCGTTACACTGCCCCCGGGGGTATCAACCTCAACCACTGCTGTCTGGTAGTCTCGAGTGTCCCCATGGATGCAAATTACCCCAATAGTACTGGGGTGTAGTTTTGTGGGGTTCACACAATCACTCCTGACTAGGGTCACCACACTATCAGAGTCTAGCAGGGCTGTCAGTGGCTTTCCATCCACTGAAATAACACACATCTGTTTTTCAATGCGACTCTGACATGATGCAGTACATGCGACCTGTGCAAACAAAGAAATGCGTCTTTTCATATAAGCATAATCGCATTGCATAGGTTCATCATTTATAGGACAGTTCGCAGCAATATGCCCTAATGCATGGCGACAAAAACATCTTATATGCTCAACCCCCCAGTCCTCTCAACGGTTCCAAAGACCTTCCTGGCTGCTTTGGCCAGTCTCCAGGTCTAGGAACCACAGTCTCATCAGTTGGAACAACAGTCTTATCAAATCTCCCCAAGCTCTTGGAGCCCGGAACAGTCTTACCAGAACCGCCGGGAGATCTCGTACCCCTAGACAAGTGGGGCGTAGATGGATTCACCAAGTCCTCAGTAGCACTGTACCTCTCCACTAGGTCGACCAGTTGGGCTGCAGTTTTAGGGTCGCCCTGTCCGACCCACTTCCTTAGAGCAGCAGGGAGCGCACGCAGATACCGGTCCATTACCACACGCTCCACGATCTGCGGGCCTGAGGTGAACCAGGTCAAACATTTGTGAACGGAGTGGCTTGTTGCTGGAGTAGGACCACTGATGCACCCACTGGGCCCGGATCACCATGGTGACACCCAAGCGTGCGACTATCTCTGTCTTTAGAGTCTCATAGTCCTGGGCCTTATTGAGTTCTAGGTCAAAATAGGCCTTTTGGGGTTCTCCTGTTAGAAATGGGGCCAAGAGACCCGCCTACTGCTCTTTTAGCCATCCTTCGCGGTCAGCAACTCTCTCAAAAGTCGCAAGGTATGCCTCAACATCATCAGCAGATGTCATTTTTTGTAGGTAGTAGGATGCAAGTACCATCTTTGCTTCCACTGGCACAGGAGGTGCGGACCCCTTTTTCAGTTCCACCAGAGCCTCTGCGAACTGCCGGTTCATCTCCTGCTGCACCGCCTGTTGTGCTGCAGCGGCCTCTATGAATTGGCGGTACATTTCTTGCTGGGCCACCTGTTGTGCTGCCTCGCCCTCTGCGATTCGCCGGCTCATCTCCTGCTAAGCCTCCCTTTGTGCTGCAGCGGCCTCTGCGACTTGGCGGTTGGTTTCCCGCTGAGCTGCATTGGCCTGTAGCAGGGCCTTTAACATTTCCTCCATCTTCAGAAAGTGCCCGCTGAATCCACCACGTGTGGGAGATTAGCTCTTGGGATCACCTTTTCTCAGAATGAAGGTCAGCGTACAGGCAGTTTCTTTAAAACCTGGCGTATTGCCAGCTTTATTTACAAGTGGTTTGCAATAGTCATACAAAATAAACAAAACAGAAATCAAATCCTTGCCATCCGGCGCTAAACTAAACAGTAACCGCTCTCTATACGGTGAGGAGCTGGTCCCCGTCACCCACAAAACACAAGGTGAAGCTAACCTTTCTTTTCCAATCCAACAAACAGAGCTCCTCTGACTCAGGTTCCCCTCTGATTCTCAGGCCAGAGCCCTGCTGTGTTCTCTTCCTGGTCTTTTAACTTCCACCTGAGTGTGGACTCAGGTGGACCAGAACATCAGGACCGGAAACCCAGCCTGCCACAGAGGCTGGAAAAACCGGACCGGATTCCCGTTCAGTCCCTTACAATGGACCGAATGCGAGGTGAAATGTAGCGATTGTCATGTATCTCACCTCGCATACCGTCACAGGCTTAATTTGGAACTGATCTGTTCCAATCTCAAAAACTCTATCTCAAGGAAGACATGACTAGACTATCTGTAAGGAAAGGTTCCATCCGCTGGTAATATCTATCATTTGGTGTGCAGTACTGGTGTTATGTCATCTTTGGGCCGCAGTACTGGCGTCCACCAGCGGATGGATCCTGGCAGTGTGGTGCAGATTTTACCTTCTGCAATCAGGCGTCACCTGAGCTTGTTAGCAGGTAATAGTATAAATACCCGGCAAGTGCACACACACACTGCCCTGGTATCGTCCTCGTGCCCTGACCTGTAGCTTGTTTACCTGAACCCTGATTCCTGTATCCGTTGTATCTGTTACTGCATCCCTGGATCCTTGCCCTGCAGCCTGATTCCTTCCTTCTTGTCCCTGTCCGTCTACTCCTGGCCCCCCATCTGCTGATCTCCTGTTAATGATCCTGGCCTGGCTTGGCTACGATTCTGGTTCTCCCTTTTGCTACATATGCTGGTTGGTTACTGTCACTGTTTTGGTTGTATGGTTTGTTCACTTGTTGTATTGGTGGTGTATTCACATTTATATGTATTTACCTTAAATAAACTTACTTACCTTCACCTATTTCTGTTTGCGGTTTCCTCTGTTGCAGTCCACATAGTTCTGGTCACTCCTGATACATAGAACATACAAAAATGCGGCGCCTAAAAAAACTAAATAAATTCAAAGGGCCCAAAAACATGTATGGCAGAATACCAGGGCCATCCCTGATCAGAAGTGGCTGCACAGGGGAACCATATTGATTCAGCTCGTTTGCAAACAAGAATGCGGATGAGGTTGGCATCTGAAAGTGGTGATTATTGCCGCCAGGCTTTGAAAGGATGGTCTAGGGACCAGTTGTTTGCAGCCATCCGTGTGGCTCACTCCCTGGTCAATCAGGGTTGTATACTGTTTGGGGAGGTGCAGCCTTTGATCAAGATCTGTACTGAGCTAGCCCTGCCCTGCATTCCAGAGGGCCATGATGATTTTCCCCTCCTTTTAATATGAATCAGGTTGTATCCCTAGTATGGCTTTTTGAAGATGATCTCGCTGATTTTTGTGAGCATTACTCAGCCTGTCCCCCACAGCTGATTGCTGGGTGCATTGAGTCTGTTCAGTCTTTTGTTAGACGGGGAGATTTAAAACTACAGTTTGTACAACCAATACTCTCAGCATGGTCTGATATGTTGCAATCAGCCCCAGACAAACAAACCACCTCTGCCATCAAACACCAGCCTACCCAAATGTATGTTTCCCCATCACCCATGTCAACCTCAGTTACAGTCCAGTATACGCTGCTCCCAACCAAATACTCATATCCAGTCTCTGCTCCCTGTACCTATCCTGCATTCTACCCACCTGTCTCTTCTCAGCTGCCTACAAGCCCACAAGAACCTTCCCCAGCTACTGTTACCTCTTCTCTGTTATATCCCAATCCTCCTTTCCAGTCTGCTGCACCCCTTACCTACAGGGCTTCAGTGGCTAAGCAAGTTCTTTCCAACCAAAACGATCCTGCCAGTAACCCAACCTACCTCCACACCAATCAAACTGCTCCAGTCTGACGCCCAAGTGCCTGCTGTCCAGTCTGATGCCCCAGTTCCTGTATGCCAGCCTGAAGTTCCTGTATGCCAACCTGATGTTCTGGTGCCTTCCTTCCAGTCTGAAGTCCTGGTGCCTTCCTTCCAGTCTGAAGTCCTGGTGCCTTCCTTCCAGTCTGAAGTCCTGGTGCCTTCCTTCCAGTCTGACGCCCTGGTGTCTTTCTTCCAGTCTGACACCCTGGTGCCTTCCTTCCAGCCTGATGTCCCGGTGCCTTCCTTCCAGCCTGATGTCCCGGTGCCTGCCTTCCAGCCTGATGTCCCGGTGCCTGCCTTCCAGCCTGATGTCCCGGTGCCTGCCTTCCAGCCTGATCTCCCGGTGTCCCAGCCTATTGCCCCGGTGCCTGCCTTCCAGCCTGATGTCCCGTTGCCTGCCTTCCAGCCTGATGTGTTCCTGTCTGCTGCCCAGCTTGATGAGTCTCTGTCTGCTGCCCAGCCTGATGAGTCTCTGTCTGCTGCCCAGCCTGATGTGTTCCTGTCTGCTGCCCAGCCTAATGAGCCTCTGTCTGCTGCCCAGCCTGATGTGTTCCTGTCTGATGCCCAGCCTGATGTGTTCCTGTCTGCTGCCCAGCCTGATGCGTTCCTGTCTGCTGCCCAGCCTGATGTGTTCCTGTCTGCTGCCCAGCCTGATGTGTTCCTGTCTGCTGCCCAGCCTGATGTGTTCCTGTCTGCTGCCCAGAAAAGAAAAGAAATAAATGCGGCGCCATGAACAAAGTAAATTTCAGAAATTGATATGCAAACCAATTCTCAAATTAAATGTACCTCACGTACGTTACGTGGGCAATTAGAATCTGTGAGAAGTGGAAACAAGTGACTGTAACTCTCATGTGAAGTATGGCCTATAAGGCCGTGACCACCATAAACCAAACTGATATACACAAAGGACCAAAATGCACATACATTGATCAATGAGCATATAGTCAATGATGGTGATAAAATATGAAAATGTGAAACACAAATATATCAAAACATAGAAATGGGTGTGTGAAGTCCATCTATGAAGAACACATATGGGATATGCTGGGGTCAATATGACTATATCCAAAAACAATGTCCACGGTAGCCCATATAGTACGACTGTAAGGCTGATGAATGCTTTGAGATGCACAACACCCAGGAATGTGACTTCCAACACCGGAGGAGGGGGGGAGAAATAAATACACTTACCCCTACGTGTGGACTCACACGCCAGCAACGGTGGGTCAATAAAGCATACAGATGATCTCTAAAACAATAAGCTGCGCATATACCTGAATTGATCTCTTTAAATTATATGTGCATACAAATGGGGATGTGACCCCCTTTGCGTACAATTTTAAATAAAAAAGAGAAAAAAACGTGATAAAACGTGATTGCTCAACTTCAAACAAGATGATTAAAGTGACCTAATACATGCTTATATACCAAAGTCTCTTTCTCAAATGTCAGAATAGTGAACAAAAACAATAAATTGATAATATAAATGAATGATAAAAGTCTCTTCTCCCAAATTTCTGTAGTGATGGTTGATAAACACCCAAAGTGGGAAAAGTGATGGTAGTGTAGCAAAAAGGGTCCTCCACCAATAATGTGCTGCCGCTTACCAGAAAGTAAGATCTCTTTTTAGGGAGATCATACACGCTTGGGGCTATTTCCCCAGCCCTAGGTCTTTATATTCTGGTGCCAAAACCTCTTCAGTGATGATAAACACCAAAAAAGGAAAAGTGATGGTATTGTGACAAAAAGAATCCTCCACCAATGATTTCCTGCCGCTTACCAGAATGTGAGATCTCTTTTTAGGGAGATCGTATGCGCTTGGGGCTATTTCCCCAGCCCTGGGTCTTTACACTCTGGTGCTGGACAAACCGCAAAGTTCATAGGAGCATCCATGTACATGTAAACAAAAGAGGGGATGCCACCATAGCTTAATTCCATAAAATCATTTATTAAAAAGTAAAAAGACTTGCACTTACAGTTATGTAGATAATGTTAGGCAGTTTCAAAAATATATTCGAGCCGGCCGGCTCTCGATCACAGCCCGTGACTTCCGGGACTGGCAGTACGCGATGACGTCAGCACGCCGCTTCACCCATACAGATGATCCACTCGGATAAAAGTGTGGACTGGAACTTCCTGTAGGGAATGGCGTCCTACACCGATGACCGACTAGGCATCCACGGGAGGTTGGAAATCCCTTATCTCAGTGTTCCCGAGATCCAGACATCCAAGAAACGATATCCACCATGGAAAGGAACAAAAGAAGCCTCCTCATAGTATAGATCAGTCCGGTGGTGTATAGTAAAAAAAGCTTGTTTATTCCAAAAACGAACACATCAAACAAAAAAGCAATAAAAAAATATACAGGTATTCTGTGTGCTTCAACTGCCCCAGTTGAAGCACACTGCTGCGAAACATGTCAGGTACATGAACCTGCTTCAAGTCTTACTACGCCATACATGTACTTTTTGTGATCTCCATTTTACTAGCAGCCTCAGGATGCCTGTATATTTTTTTATTGCTTTTTTTGTTTGATGTGTTCGTTCTTGGAATAAACAAGCCTTTTTTACTATACACCACCTGAATGATCTATACTATGAGGAGGCTTCTTTTGTTCCTTTCCATGGTGGATATCGTTTCTTGGATGTCTGGATCTCGGGGACACTGAGATAAGAAATTTCCAACCTCCCGTGGATGCCTAGTCGGTCATCGGTGTAGGACGCCATTCCCTACAGGAAGTTCCAGTCCACACTTGTATCCGAGTGGATCATCTGTATGCCTTATTGACCCACCGCTGCTGGCGTGTGAGTCCACACGTAGGGGTAAGAGTATTTATTTATCCCCCCCTCCCCCGGTGTTGGAAGTCACATTCCTAGGTGTTGTGCATCTTGAAGCATTCATCAGCGGCACAGTCGTTCTATATGGGCTACCGTGGACATTGTTTTTGGATATAGAGTCATATTGAGCCCAGCATATCCCATATGTGTTCTTCATAGATGGACTTCACACACCCATTTCTATGTTTTGATATATTTGTGTTTCACATTTTCATATTTTATCACCATCATTGACTATATGCTCATTGATCAATGTACAGGTCCTTCTCAAAAAATTAGCATATTGTGATAAAGTTCATTATTTTCTGTAATGTACTGTTAAACATTAGACTTTCATATATTTTAGATTCATTACACACAACTGAAGTAGTTCAAGCCTTTTCTTGTTTTAATATTGATGATTTTGGCATACAGCTCATGAAATCCCCAAAATCCTATCTCAAAAAATTAGCATATCATGAAAAGGTTCTCTAAACGAGCTATTAACCTAATCATCTGAATCAACTAATTAACTCTAAACACCTGCAAAAGATTCCTGAGGCTTTTAAAAACTCCCAGCCTGGTTCATTACTCAAAACCGCAATCATGGGTAAGACTGCCGACCTGACTGCTGTCCAGAAGGCCATCATTGACACCCTCAAGCAAGAGGGTGAGACACAGAAAGAAATTTCTGAACGAATAGGCTGTTCCCAGAGTGCTGTATCAAGGCACCTCAGTGGGAAGTCTGTGGGAAGGAAAAAGTGTGGCAGAAAACGCTGCACAACGAGAAGAGGTGACCGGACCCTGAAGAAGATTGTGGAGAAGGACCGATTCCAGACCTTGGAGGACCTGCGGAAGCAGTGGACTGAGTCTGGAGTAGAAACATCCAGAGCCACCATGAACAGGCGTGTGCAGGAAATGGGCTACAGGTGCCGCATTCCCCAGGTCAAGCCACTTTTGAACCAGAAACAGCGGCAGAAGCGCCTGACCTGGGCTACAGAGAAGCAGCACTGGACTGTTGCTCAGTGGTCCAAAGTACTTTTTCGGATGAAAGCAAATTTTGCATGTCATTCGGAAATCAAGGTGCCAGAGTCTGGAGGAAGACTGGGGAGAGGGAAATGCCAACATGCCTGAAGTCCAGTGTCAAGTACCCACAGTCAGTGATGGTCTGGGGTGCCATGTCAGCTGCTGGTGTTGGTCCACTGTGTTTTATCAAGGGCAGGGTCAATGCAGCTAGCTATCAGGAGATTTTGGAGCACTTCATGCTTCCATCTGCTGAAAAGCTTTATGGAGATGAAGATTTCATTTTTCAGCACGACCTGGCACCTGCTCACAGTGCCAAAACCACTGGTAAATGGTTTACTGACCATGGTATTACTGTGCTCAATTGGCCTGCCAACTCTCCTGACCTGAACCCCATAGAGAATCTGTGGGATATTGGGAAGAGAAAGTTGAGAGACGCAAGACCCAACACTCTGGATGAGCTTAAGGCCGCTATCGAAGCATCCTGGGCCTCCATAACACCTCAGCAGTGCCACAGGCTGGTTGCCTCCATGCCACGCCGCATTGAAGCAGTCATTTCTGCAAAAGGATTCCCGACCAAGTATTGAGTGCATAACTGAACATAATTATTTGAAGGTTGACTTTTTTTGTATTAAAAACACTTTTCTTTTATTGGTCGGATGAAATATGCTAATTTTTTGAGATAGGATTTTTGGGTTTTCATGAGCTGTATGCCAAAATCATCAATATTAAAACAAGAAAAGCCTTGAACTACTTCAGTTGTGTGTAATGAATCTAAAATATATGAAAGTCTAATGTTTATCAGTTCATTACAGAAAATAATGAACTTTATCACAATATGCTAATTTTTTGAGAAGGACCTGTATGTGCATTTTGGTCCTTTGTGTATATCAGTTTTGTTTATGGTGGTCACGGCCTTATAGGCCATACTTCACATGAGAGTTACAGTCACTTGTTTCCACTTCTCACAGATTCTAATTGCCCACGTAACGTACGTGAGGTACATTTAATTTGAGAATTGGTTTGCATGTCAATTTCTGAAATTTACTTTGTTCATGGTGCCCCATTTAGTTATTTTCTTTTCTTGTTTACAATATGTCTGATTGTTAATGCTGGCAGCCCACCACATTTGTGTCACTATTTGGTAGCGCAACTTTTTCCTCGCATGTTTGCTGCCCAGCCTGATGTGTTCCTGTCTGCTGCCCAGCCTGATGAGCCTCTGTCTGCTGCCCAGCCTGATGTGTTTCTGTCTGCTGCCTAGCCTGATGTGTTCCTGTCTGCTGCCCAGCCTGATGAGCCCCTGTCTGCTGCCCAGCCTGATGAGCCTCTGTTTGCTGCCTAGCCTGATGTGTTCCTGTCTGCTGTCCAGCCTGATGTGCCACTGTCTGCTGCCCAGCCTGATGTGCCACTGTCTGCTGCCCAGCTTGATGTGTTCCTGTCTGCTGCCCAGCCTGATGTGATCCTGTCTGCTGCCCAGCCTGATGAGCCCCTGTCTGCTGACCAGCCTGATGTGTTCCTGTCTGCTGCCCAGCCTGACGTGTTCCTGTCTGCTGCCCAGCCTGATGAGCCCCTGTCTGCTGCCCACCCTGATGTGTTCCTGTCTGCTGCCCAGCCTGATGTGTTCCTGTCTGCTGCCCAGCCTGATGTGTTCCTGTCTGCTGCCCAGCCTGATGTGCCACTATTTGCTGCCCAGCCTGATGTGTTCCTGTCTCCTGCCCAGCCTGATGAGCCTCTGTCTGCTGCCCAGCCTGATGTTTTCCTGTCTGCTGCCCAGCCTGATGTGTTCCTGTCTGCTGCCCAGCCTGATGTGTTCCTGTCTGCTGCCCAGCCTGATGTGTTCCTGTCTGCTGCCCAGCCTGATGAGCCCCTGTCTGCTGCCCAGCCTGATGAGCCCCTGTCTTCTGCCCAGCCTGATGAGCCTCTGTCGGCTGCCCAGCCTGATGTGTTCCTGTCTGCTGCCCAGACTGATGTGCCACTGTTTGCTGCCCAGCCTGATTTGCCCCTGTCTGCTACCCCTGTACCTGCTGCCCAGCTTGATGTACCCGTACCTGCTGCCCGGATTGATGTGCCCATGCCTGCTGCCCAGCTTGGTGTGCCTGCTGCCCAGCTTGGTGTGCCCACTCCTGCTGCCCAGCTCAATGTGCCCGTGTCTGCTGCCCAGCCTGATGTGCCCGTTCCTGCTGCCCAGTTTGATGTGCTGGCTGCCCAGCTTGATATGCCCGTGCCTGCTGCCCAGCTTGATGTGCCCGTTCCTGTTGCCCAGTTTGATGTGCCTGCTGCCCAGCTTGATGTACCTGTACCTGCTACTCAGCTTGAAGCGCCCGTGCCTGCTGGCCAGCTTGATGCGCCCGTGCCTGCTGCCCAGCTTGATGTGCCCGTGCCTGCTGCCCAGCTTGATGTGCCCTTACCTGCTGCCCAGCTTGATTTGCCTGCTGCCCAGCTTGATGTACCTGTACCTGCTACTCAGCTTGAGGTTCCTGTGCCTGCTACCCAGCCTGACGTACTTTTTGCCCAGCCTAATGTGTCTGTACCCACTGCTCAGCTCGAGCTGCACCTTGACCGGTTTAAAGCCATGGACCTTCCTCATGCCCAACCTGATGTGACTTTGTCCACGGCCCGGCTTGACGCCATGGACTTTCCCCAGTAACGGCTAGTTGGAGCGCCCAGAGGTCGCTCCTTCAAAGGAGGGTACTGTAAGGAAAGGTTCCATCCGCTGGTAATATCTATAATTTGGCGTGCAGTACTGGGGTCCACCAGCAGGTGTCTCCTGGCAGTTTGGAACTGTCAGGGAAGCTTCTACCTGCTGGTGTTATGTCATCTTTGGGCCGCAGTACTGGCGTCCACCAGCGGATGGATCCTGGCAGTGTGGTGCAGATTTTACCTTCTGCAATCAGGCGTCACCTGAGCTTGTTAGCAGGTAATAGTATAAATACCCGGGAAGTGCACACACACTGCCCTGGTATCGTCCTCGTCCTCGTGCCATGACCTGCAGCCTGTTTACCTGAACCCTGATTCCTGTATCCGTTGTATCTGTTCCTGCATCCCTGGATCCTTGCCCTGCAGCCTGATTCCTTCCTTCTTGTCCCTGTCCGTCTACTCCTGGCCCCCCATCTTCTGATCTCCTGTTAATGATCCTGGCCTGGCTTGACTACAATTTTGGTTCTCCCTTTTGCTACATATGCTGGTTGGTTACTGTCACTGTTTTGGTATTGGTGGTGTATTCACATTTATATGTATTTACCTTAAATAAACTTACTTACCTTCACCTATTTATGTTTGCGGTTTCCTCTGTTGCAGTCCACATAGTTCTGGTCACTCCTGATACATGACACTATAGTCTTGCATGGTCCAGATGGTGTTCTTTCTGAGTCGAAACTCAGTCCTGCCTCAGTGAGTAAGATATTGGCAGGTGTTTCATTCTTTCTCAAATTTGCAGGCTTGCCGGCCTTGACTTCTTTCTTTCAGGTCAGTCAGGTTCTCAAAAGACTTAGAAAGGTCCACTCTGCCCGAGATTCTAGGCGCCCTATTTCTGTGACCATATTGAGAAGCTGTTTATTTTTCTGAATTTGAGTTCTTACTTTTCAGAGCGGCCTTTTCAATCTCCTTTTTTGGAGCCCTAAGTAGGGGAGTTTACTGCACAGAATAGATTGTCAAGTTTGTTTCTTCTATTTTCACATGTATCACTAGAAGCGGAGTGCCTAAACTTTTTCATTTGCAGGTCAAAAACCTTTTCTTTAGGTAAGGGTCACTGGATGACTCTGGTTAAATCCCCTAATCCTTTAGTATGTCCAATCTCTCATGTTGCTAAATATTTTTCAGTTAGACATCCTTCTCATGGTTCCTTTTTTATACACCAGGATTTGTCCTCCTTTACCAGATACCAATTTTCAGCTATACTAGCTGCATGTTTGTGTAGCGCCCTCCACTCTCTCTCTCTTGTTTATCGGTTATTTTTGGCTGCAGTCTAGGGGTACCTTGGAGGAGAGAGTGCGGGGTCACCATGCCAAGCTTTCTCCGCAGATGTTTGTGTGGTGTGAGCAAAGTTTCTTTACCTTCGGGTCGGTGTTCGGTGTTTCGAGCCTCCGCCTCTTTCTGTGGAACAGTGTCTGCCAGTAAATGAGCCCCACACCAATAAAAGTCCAACACTCCTTTATTTTCCAATGTCAGGATGAAACACAATCAGTTAGACTCCCTCAACGAACAGACAGGGGGTGTGGATACGAGTAGGCCCAGGCACAATAAACTCTCCTATTCCTTTTAGCGTGCGAATTGGCTTGGTGCACGGTCTCTGCCACCCACCGTGAATTGGTAGCTGCCACCTACCGGGTGAACTGTTGCAGCCCCTGCCACAGGCCTGAAAGTAACGGTCTTTAGATGCGACCTTTGCGAAATGTCTCTGCACAGACTTAAGCACATGAACCACCTTCCGTGTGAATAAGCCCCTATTTGGTGAAGGCATCCCTCCAGACGGTCTCCGGAGGCCCTGTCCCCGCACTGGCAATCTGCTGCACCAGATCTACGGGAAGGTCACCTGCGCTGTCCATTGCATCTTAGATTCAGGTACCCAGTCCGTCGGGCACCTTAGGACGATCCCTCCCGGGCGGGACTCAGCGGAAGGAACTGGGCCCCGGGCTTGAAACAAAGTACCTCACCCCAGACTAAGGGTGTCTGGGGTGGCTCCCGAACTCCCGGTGTCCAGGCCTAGGCCACCTGGACACCGCCAACGGACAGCAGCCCTCAGGCCGAAGGTGCCTGGGACTCGAACAACCTCATGGCAAAGATGACCGCCCCCTTTATACCCTCCCCCAGCAAGCACAGCGGGTTCCCCGCCCCGCTGTACAGGTGCTGCGAGAGGCCACAAAGGGTACGGCACTGCAGTGATGGTTCAACCTCGGCCCTAAGTGACAGCGCCACCTGCTGGGCCGCAGGGAACTGGACATCACTGATGTCTTTACCCGAATTAAACATGATAGAAAAGTATATACCCGCTACACTTGAAAGGCCTGAATCTTTTTCATCCCATTCATTTAGGCTACTACAGCTAATACATTGGGTTTTTTGACAGATGATCTTAAAAGGGTAGGCCATTGGGGCAGGTACAAAATATATGTCCCCCCTGATCTATTAATGATGTAATTTTTTTTTTCAGATTCATCCAAAAACAATATCTGGATAGTAGGGCATTCCTACGTTTTCTGGGCTGAGAAACATGCCGGATCCAGAACCTACTCAACCAATTTAGGTCTGGACGTTAATGAATGTATATTTTTGTGGTCAGGCAACAGGCATTAGAGGTCTGAGATGGCAAAATGTTAGAGACCACTTGATTCATCTATCCAGCATTTGGCCCTTTCCACAAGTTTTGATCATTCATGCTGGGCCGAAAGATATAGGGAAAATCAAAACTTGGGAGTTACTATGCGAAATGAAGAGAGACCTTTTTTCTATTTGTTTCCAAATGCCATTTTAGCATTTTCTGAGATGATCCCTAGGCTTATCTGGTCCCCCACTGGTATGCTATTTTATGTGGATAGGATTAGGAAATGTCTTAATAGGACTATTCATAACTTTCTAATTTCTTCAGGTGGCGTGTCATCTCGCTACGTGAAATTAGAAGGTTTTGTGCCTGATTTATTCTGTAATGATTTAGTACACTTATCCAAAATTGGTTTAGACATATTTAATATGGGCCTGCAAATATTAATTGAAAGAGCCAAAGTGTTGGGGGGCCTCAGCCAGTAGGTTCCCTTTTGGTCTCCGTCGGTGGGGAGTAGTCATCCAGCATTATAAAAAAGAAAGAAGCCCTAAGGCTAACGCTGCGCTAGATGAAAGAAAAAAAAACTATCAGAATTGATGTAATTTAAAATATGGAAAAGCAGCTAGCATGTTAAGTTCAGTACAAAAAATCTAAAAAATGCAGCGCTAATTAAGTGATAATATGTGTGGATGATCTACCACAAAACCTAGTTCATGAAAACAGTGTATAACCAAGATTGAAGAAGAATTAATGAAAAAATAAAAAAAGAAGAAAGAAAGGAAAACAAATGCAGAGTCCATAAAGTGACACAGCAAAGTACGTGAAGGATTTTAATCCAAAAGCAAATCCGTGTTAAAAGTGGAGTTCTATTTTAAGTGAGATTTCCAAAGTAAACCAGGGCCGATCCCCAGTTGAAGTCCATTAGTGACGAAATGCGTAGGGGGCCGGTGACGTCATCACGCTACACAGAACGAGAGGTAGTGCTACGAACAATACAGGAACGAGAGGAAAGGACTATAGAGACGCCGCAGCTTATACCGCTGATTTACCGCTGATATCCTTCCATGATTTTGTAAGTGTAATCTTATCCTTTATTAAACTCAATGGTTTTTACATATTGCACTATGGAAGTTTTTATCTTTTATGTTTGAGCAACATTGGATCAGCAATCACCGCCACAGAGACCCATAGGTTGTGGGGAAACCTTATTCCCTGGGCTAGGTGAGACTGTTTAATACAGTCACGGCTATCTGGTAAGCAGGATCATTATTCAGTTAGGTGTCACACCTGAATTAATCACACTACTCTTGGGAAGATTGGTATCATTCATCACTTTCCTGGCAATACCCTGGTTTACTTTGGAAATCTCACTTAACCACTTAATGACCGCTCACTGTATATATACGTCGGCAGAATGGCACGGACAGGCACAATCACGTACCTGTACGTGCCTGCCTTCGTATAGTTGGGGGGTCCCATCGGACCCCCCTTCTATACAGTGAACGGTGGTTATCTGTTCGGGAGCGATCCGTGATGAGGGGACAGCCATTCTTTTCCGGCCACCCCCTCGCGATCGCTCCCGGCGAATGAGAATCTTCCTCTGCCTGTGTAATGTAAACACAGGCAGAGGAAGTGATGTCATCTCTTCATGCGGCGGTCTTTTCGATCCGGCGCGAGGAGAGAAGACATCTCACAGTAAGTGCACCAACACTACACTGACACCAGTACATGTAGGCACACTTACAACCCCAGTCACCCCCAGATCACCCCCCAGATCACCCCCAGTACCCCCAGTCACAGTGCACCGTTTGCAGTGGTCATTTTTTTACTGATCACTGCAATCAGTGTCATTTGTGACAGTAAAAAGTTGCAGGGCAGTTAGGTTTAGGCCCCTTTAGGTCCAGGGTAGCCCCCTAACCCCCCTAATAAAGGTTTAACCCCTTGATCACCCCCCAGGTAACCCTTTCACCCCCTAATGCCAGCGTCACTAAGCGATCGTTTTTCCGATCGCTGTATTAGTGCCGGTGGTGCCCTAGATAGCCAGTTATTTATTTTTAGGTTCGCCGCAGGTTTTTATAGCGTCAGGTACCCCCATATATTATTTTAACCCTCTGATTGCCCCTACAGTTAACCCTTTCACCAGTGATCACCGTATAAGTGTCACTGGTGACACTGGTTAGCCAGTTAGTTATTTCGTTATTTAGGTTACCCGTCAGGTTTTTATATAGCGTCAGGTACCCCCATATATAACCTAATAAAGGTTTTAACCCCCTGATTGCCCCTAGTTAACCCTTTCACCAGTGATCACCATATAAGTGTTACGGGTGACGCTGGTTGGTTAGTTTGCTTTTTATAGCATCAGGGCACCCGCCGTATATAACCCAATAAAGGTTTAACCCCCTGATCGCCCGGCGGCTGATATCAATTAGGTTTTAGCGCCAGAGATGGTCTGCGTCGCCCCAGGCAGTGTTAGGTTAGTGGCAGTAACGCTAACACCCACGCGCAAAGCATACACCTCCCTTAGTGGTATAGTATCTGAACAGATCAATATCTGATCTGATCAGATCTATACTAGCGTCCCCAGCGGTTTAGGGTTCCCAAAAACGCAGTGTTAGCGGGATCAGCCCAGATACCTGCTAGCACCTGCGTTTAGCCCCTCCGCTCAGCCCAGCCCAGCCCACCCAAGTGCAGTATCGATCGATCACTGTAACTTACCAAACACAACACACATAACTGCAGTGTTCGCAGAGACAGTCCTGATCCCTGCGATCGCAAACAGTTTTTTTTGAAGCGTTTGATACATTTGCTGACAGTCAGGTGCTTTTTTACCTGTGAATCTTACTAGTGTACCCCTAAATTTAGAGCCCAAAATGGCAAATCGAAGGTACACTAGTAAAGAGGCCTATGAGATTCTGAGCATGACAGATAGTGAAGGGGAGGTCACGCATCTGTCAGATTCAGGCTCAGAATATCTTCCCGTAGAAGACAGTGAAGTCAGCGGCTCCATGTCAGATAGCTCTGACGACGAAGATGAGGTCCCTGCTAAGGTCAAGCGTACCCGATCCCGATCTTCTGAGGTTGTTGAGGAGCAAGAACCGCAGGGCTCTTGTATCATGGAGCAGAGTAGTACTAGCGCCGCTATTCCTTCTGGTGAATTAGCAAGCACCAGCGGCCTAGTACAGCCTGGGCGTACATCCAGCACTGCAGTATCACGCAGTGACGTGGCGATTCCCATAAGTGCAGTTCAAGCTGGCGAGGTGGCAAGCACAAGTAGTGTCCCGCTGCCACCAAGAAGAAGACAAAGGCAGGCCCGTTGTGCCCATAGTGCCCTTCCTGCAGAATTCGCCTATCCTGATTGGGTCCCCACCACTTCTGCAGAACCTGTACTTCCCCCATTCACTGCCCAACCCAGTATTCAGGTGGAAACAGCTGATTTTATGCCAATTGATTTTTATTCGCTGTATTTCACGGAAGATCTCTATAGATCTATTGTGGACCAGAGTAATTTATATGCTAGTCAATTCATCGCCGCTAATCCCCAGTTGCCTTCCATTGCCAAAGATTGGAAACCAATTACGGTTTCCGAATTTAAGACCTTTCTGGGCCTTTCCCTCAACATGGGCACACATAATTTCCCGTCATTGCGTGCTTATTGGTCCACGCACCCAATTGACCACATGCCCGTGTTCTCTGCCTCCATGCCCAGGAAACGATACGAGCAGACCTAGCGGTTCATGCATTTCAACGACAATGAACTTTGTCGTCCACATGGAGACCCTGAATACGACCGGCTCTACAAAATTCGGCCCCTCATAAACCACTTCAACGAATGTTTTGCAGCCTTGTTTATTCCCGATCAAGTTGTCTGTGTTGATGAGTCCCTGATTAAATTTTCTGGCCGCTTGTCTTTCAAGCAGTACCTTCCCAGCAAGCGTGCCAGATACAGGGTCAAGCTCTATAAGTTCTGTGACAGGGCAACAGGCTATGTATGGAGCTTTATGGTTTATGAGGGAAAAGATAGTCAGGTTGAGCTGGTCAACTGCCCAGATTACATAGGAAGTGCTGGAAAGATAGTGTGGAACTTGGTGTCACCCTTATTCGGAAAGGGGTACCACTTGTATGTGGACAATTATTACACGAGCGTGCCACTGTTTAGTCACTTGTTTGATCATCAGATTGGAGCATGTGGCACCGTGCGACCTAATCGCCGCGGCTTTCCCCAGAGGCTTGTAGATTCCCATCTTAGGCTGGGGGAGAGAGCCTGCTTGAAGTGTAATAACTTGCTCGCTGTGAAGTGGAGGGATAATAAGAATGTTTTCCTTCTTACCTCCCTTCATGTAGACACGACAGTCCAAATTCGTACGGCGACTGGTGTTGTGGAGAAACCCCTCTGTGTCCACGAATATAACCAAAATATGGGAGGGGTGGACCTCAACGACCAGTTGTTGGCGCCGTATCTAATTGACCGTAAGGCGAGACGCTGGTACAAAAAAGTGTCTCTATCCTTATTTCAATTGGCTTTGCTGAACGCTCATGTGCTATACAGAGCTTCAGGCGGGACGTTATCTCTCCTAAAATTCCAGGATGAGATAGTCACAGAACTCCTGTATCCAGGTGGTTCTGCACCTCACCATCCCCAACCAAATGCAGTAAGCCGGCTGCATGAGAGGCATTATTCGTATGTCCTCAAGAGTATCCCTACCCAACGAGCCCCCCAAAAAAGATGTTGTGTCTGTAGCAAGCGCGGATTTAGGCGTGACACCCGTTATTTTTGTCCACGCTGTCCTGACAATCCTGGTCTTTGCATTGGTAAATGTTTTGAACGCTTCCACTCAAAAGAGAAGTTTTAGCGTAGGGTACAGCATTGCACAGAACAGGACACACTTACACAGGGTCTCCCAAGATGCCACCGCATTTTGAGAGACCCGAACCATTACAGTTGTTAAAGTTACAAATAAAAGTTAAAAAAAAAAAAAAAAAACGTAAAAAAAAAAACCACACAAAAAAAAATAGTTGTCGTTTTATTGTTCTCTCTCTCTCTCTATTTTCTCTCTATTGTTCTGCTCTTTTTTACTGTATTCTATTCTGCAATGTTTTATCATGCTTGCTTTTCAGGTATGTAATTTTTTGTTTTCAGGTGCGCCATTCAGCTGCAGCGCGGAATTATTTATCTTGACAGCAACAGCGTTTGCTCCCATGATACATAAAGCTGTGACTCCAGTGCTGTAGGAGGTGATTTCACCACCACAGTTAAAAAAAAGAGCATATATGCCGAAGCATGGGGGCAGCAGGGGCGAAGGAGCAATTTTGCTCCTAATGTTCCTTTGTCGCCGCTGCGCGTTTGTGCGCAATTTTAAAGCATGTCGTGTTTGGTATCCATGTACTCGGCCTAAGATCATCTTTTTATTTCATCAAACGTTTGGGCAATATAGTGTGTTTTAGTGCATTAAAAATAAGTGTGTTTTTTCCCCCAAAAATGCGTTTGAAAAATCGCTGCGCAAATACTGTGTGAAAAAAAAAATGCAACACCCACTATTTTAATCTGTAGGGCCTTTGCTTTAAAAAAAATGTATAATGTTTGGGGGTTCAACGTAATTTTCTTGCAAAATTTTTTTTTTTTCATGTAAACAAAAAGTGTCAGAAAGGGCTTTGTCTTCAAGTGGTTAGAAGAGTGGATGATGTGTGACATAAGCTTCCTAATGTTGTGCATAAAATTCCAGGACAGTTCAAACCCCCCCCCCAAATGACCCAATTTTGGAAAGTAGACACCCCAAGCTATTTGCTGAGAGGCATGTTGAGCCCATTGAATATTTTTTTTTGTCCCAAGTGATTGAATAATGACAAAAAGAAAAAAAAATGTACAAAAAGTTGTCACTAAATGATATATTGCTCAAACATGCCATGGTTATATGTGGAATTGCACCCCAAAATACATTCTGTTGCTTCTCCTGAGTACAGGGATACCACATGTGTGAGACATTTTGGGAGCCTAGCCGCGTACAGGACCCCGAAATCCAAGCACCGCCTTCAGGATTTCTAAGGGTGTAAATTTTTGATTTCACTCCTCACTGCCTATCACAGTTTCGGAGGCCATGGAATGCCCAGATGGCACAAACCCCCCCAAATGACCCCATTTTGGAAAGTAGACACCCCAAGCTATTTGCTGAGAGGTATGATGAGTATTTTGCAGATCTCGCTTTTTGTCACAAAGTTTTGAAAATTGAAAAAAGAAAAAAAAAATGTCTTTCTTAATTTTCAAAAACAAATGAGAGCTGTAAAATACTCACCATGCCTCTCAGCAAATAGCTTGGGGTGTCTACTTTCCAAAATGGGGTCATTTGTGGGGATTTTGTGCTATTTTGGCATTTTATGGGCTTCAAAACTGTGATAGGTAGTGAGGAGTGAAATCAAAAATTTACGCCCTTAGAAATCCTGAAGGAGGGGCTTGGTTTTTGGGGCTCCGTACGCGGCTAGGCTCCCAAAAAGTCCCACACATGTGGTATCCCCGTACTCAGGAGAAGCAGCAAAATGTATTGTGGGGTGCAATTCCACATATAATCATGGCATGTTTGAGCAATATATCATTTAGTGACAACTTTTTGTACATTTTTTTTTCTTTTTGTCATTATTCAATCACTTGGGACAAAAAAAAATATTCAATGAGCTCAACATGCCTCTCAGCAAATAGCTTGGGGTGTCTACTTTCCAAAATGGGGTCATTTAGGGGGGTTTTGTGCTATCTTGGCATTTTATGGCCTTCAAAACTGTAATAGGTAGTGATAGGTAGTGAGGAGTGAAATCAAAAATTTATGCCCTTAGAAATCTTGAAGGCGGTGCTTGGTTTTTGGGGTCCCGTACGCGGCTAGGCTCCCAAAAAGTCCCACACATGTGGTATCCCCGTACTCAGGAGAAGCAGCAAAATGTATTTTGGGGTGCAATTCCACATATAACTATGGCATGTTTGAGCAATATATCATTTAGTGACAACTTTTTGTACATTTTTTTTTCTTTTTGTCATTATTCAATCATTTGGGACAAAAAAAAAATATTCAATGGGCTCAACATGCCTTTCAGCAAATAGCTTGGGGTGTCTACGTTCCTAAATGGGGTCATTTGGGGGGGTTTTGTGCCATCTTGGCATTTTATGGCCTTCAAAACTGTGATACTGTAGGTAGTGAGGAGTGAAATCAAAAATTTATGACCTTAGAAATCTTGAAGGCGGTGTTTGGATTTTGGGGTCCCGTACGCGGCTAGGCTCCAAAAAAGTCCCACACATGTGGTATCCCCGTACTCAGGAGAAGCAGCAGAATGTATTTTGGGGTGTAATTTCATATATGCCCATGGCATGTGTGAGCAATATATCATTTAGTGACAACTTTGTGCAAAAAAAAAAAGTTTGTCATATTCCCGCAACTTGTGTCAAAATCTAAAATATTCTATGGACTCAACATGCCTCTCAGCAAATAGCTTGGGGTGTCTACTTTCCAAAATGGGGTAATTTGGGGGGGTTTTGTGCTATTTCGGCATTTTATGGCCTTCGAAACTGTAATAGGTAGTGAGGAGTGAAATCAAAATTTTGCGCCCTTAGAAATCCTGAAGGCGGTGCTTGGTTTTCGGGGGCCCGTACGCGGCTAGGCTCCTAAAAAGTCCCACACATATGGTATCCCTGTACTCAGGAGAAGCAACAAAATGTATTTTGGGGTGCAATTCCAAATATAACCATGGCATGTGTGAGCAATTAATCATTTAGTGACAACTTTTTGTAATTTTTTTTTTTTTTTTAGTCATTATTCAATCACTTGGGACAAAAAAAAAAAATTCAATGGGCTCAACATGCCTTTCAGCAATTTCCTTGGGGTGTCTACTTTCCAAAATGGGGTCATTTGGGGGGGTTTTGTACTGCCCTGCCATTTTAGCACCTCAAGAAATTAGATAGGCAGTCATGAATTAAAAGCTGTGTAAATTCCAGAAAATGTACCCTAGTTTGTAGACGCTATAACTTTTGCGCAAACCAATAAATATATGCTTATTGACATTTTTTTCACTAAAGATATGTGGCTGAATACATTTTGGCCAACATGTATGACTAAAATTGAGTTTATTCGATTTTTCTTATAACAAAAAGTAGAAAATATCTTTTTTTTTCAAAATTTTCAGTCTTTTTCCGTTTATATCGCAAAAAGTAAAAATTGCAGAGCCAATCAAATACCATTAAAAGAAATCTCTATTTGTGGGAAGAAAAGGACGCAAATTTTGTTTTGGTACAACATTGCATGTCCGCACAATTTCCAGTTAAAGCAGCGCAGTGCCAAATTGTGAAATCACCTCTGGTCATTATGGTCCGTATTGGTCCGGGGCTTAAGTGGTTAAAATAGAACTCCACTTTTAACACGGATTTGCTTTTGGATTTAAATCCTTCACAGACTTTGCTGTATCACTTTATGGACTCTGCATTTGTTTTCCTTTCTTTCTTTCTTTTTTTTTCATTAATTCTTCTTCAATCTTGGTTATACACTGTTTTCATGAACTAGGTTTTGTGTTAGTCATCCAGCATTGTCTGGATGTAACTTTGTGTTGATGTATTTTAGCTAGGACGGCTATCCCTTTGTGCTAGCCCATGACAGGTCCATAGCAGTATGCTGGACCCCCAAAGGATAGCTCAAAGGGGTCTGCTCATCTCCTTTTTCTCCCTGTCCCCTTCTCTGTAGGTTGCCATTGACTACAGCGGTGCTACCCCTGCGCAGCAACAGCGAATGGATTGGTCAGTGCTCCTACAAGCAGTGGATTGGTTGGAATTGGCGGGCAACATGCCCACACTTCAGGAGTAGATAAAAGGGAATCTGACGGTTACTCACAGACCGTCAGGACTGAACCATGACTCCCACCCACCCTCCTTATTGTTCTTATATAAGTTATGGTGTTATTTAGTGGGGGAGTAGTCGTCCGGCATTGTCTGGATGGACATTGTGTAATTTTGTGTTGATGTATTTTAGCCAGGATGGCTTCATATTTTCATTAAAATGTATTGTTATTATATTATCAGGATACCCATTGAATAACACTGTGGCCATTGTTTAAATTTGCCAAAACAAATAAATATTTGGAAATTAGTTGATGGTTTATGGTCTTTTTATTGCTTAATACCCCCTTGCTCTAGTCCATGTGGAGATCCTCTGTGGTGTAGAAGCCGCCTGCCCAGGAACCAGATAATTTACATCAACAGTAATACCTTAATATAACAAAACCAGTAAAATAAACCTATGGGTCCAGCGCTATCTTTCCACTTTACTTTAGAACTAACAGTGTCCTACTTTGTGGGCATGGGGTCACCTGTTTCTTTAGATTATGCTGAAATCATGTCAGAGATTCTACCATTTTAATAAAACATGAAAAATATAGCTTATTAATAGTTTGAATTGGATAACATATTGCCTGCATGCTTTATTAGTCTACATTATGTACAAGACTAGACCAAACACAGAAAGAAACTGGTTACAGATTACTGTACGCTTATTGATGAATGAATGTTTGTAATAATGTTATGATAAGATATCTGATCTTTTTAAAGATAGATATGGCAAAAAAGTGAAAAAACTTTCACATTTAAGCTTGTTTAAGCCGTAAAACAAGGTTATCCTCATGTGCTGTGAAAGGCAGGGGGATGGTGTTTCACTCCTTTGCTTTTTATAAATGAATCCCATGTTGTCTTTTTATAGTATTTAATGGATCAATGTTTAAAAGAGTATCATAAAAACAAATGCCTTAACAAAGGCTTTAGAAACAGCTTGTTAATCCCCATAAACTCTATGGTATATGATGATGGAACCTTCAACTCAGTGAGCTGTGATATCCAAGTGTAATAATAACTTGAGGGTTATATTTAGTTAGCATAACAGAAAAATAGTGTTAGTGACAAACAGACATAATGCAGGTTAGAAAATGAGAGCTGAAGGAGAGCAAAAGACTCGTACATTAAGGTTGCTCCTCCTGGACCGATAAAATAAAAAATAAAAATACTTGGAAAATTGTAGTTATCAAAACAACTCAAGAATCCTATTTATCCCAGTAACAGTAAAACCCCATCATCACCTTATTACTCTGCATAATGGCTTCCAGAACTGAAAATCATAACATATTTTAATGAAAAAGCATTAAAGAGGAAGTAAACCCTCGTGAAAAAAAAAAAACACCCTGCAAGACAAAGGCATAATGAGCTAGTATGCATAGCATACTAGCTCATTATGTATTGCTTACCTCAGATTGAAGCCCCCGCAGCGGTCCATGTCTCCCCCTCCAACCACCGACATGTCGTTCCGGAGTTACTTCCAGGTATCGCGGCTCCAGTGCTGTGATTGGCTGGAGCCGCAATGACGTCACTCCCACCCATGCGCGCGGGAGCCGCCGGTAACGACATGCAGACTAAAGCAACGGCACATAGGTGCCATTGCTTCAGATTGCCCCAGTGCACATGTGCCAATGACATTGACACATGCAGGGGACAGGGGATATCTCCTAAACCGTGCAGGTTTAGGAGATATCCTGGGTAGCTTAATTTAGGCTTACCTGTAGCGTAAAGTTGTTAAAAAGGGTTTACAACCACTTTAAGGCCGGGGTTTGAGAGAAGGGATCCTAAAGTCTGATACACATGGGTCAAATATCAGGGGATAGTTTCTGATTCAAAAGAAACCGGGCCAACATTTGGCCGCCCCAAACATCCAACTTCTGTCGAATGGGCATGCCAGAATATCAGCATCTGATCGACATCCAAAAACCTGTGTGTTCTGGCAGAGAGGATAGTTAGTACAGCAAGCTCCTCCTGAGCTCCTCCGTTTTTTTTCGTTCAGCAGATATCTTCAAGGTTACATTCCAAATTAATTAATAGGGTTCTAGGCAAATTAGGCTTAGCTAAGAAGATTACATTGTACTATTTTTCTTCTTCTAATGGAAAATACAATACAATTGTTTTTACATTGGTGGGTACGTACGTGTTGCTTGATCCAGGTTTACTTTAATTATCCAGACAAACTGAGGGTAACAGTAAGTAGTAATCTCATTTTTGATGACTTGAGTAAAGCATACATTTGTTCTAGCTCTAAAACATCAAAGCTAAATCTATTTAGCATTCAAGCTGCAATAATTATATTCATTACTTTACATGCATGCAATAAAGATATATTATATTGCCAAAGGTCTGTGGACACCTGAGCATCACACCTACTTTATGTCCAGAAGTAAGTGGATGATCCTACAGATTATTAAGTTCAGGCATTTCTGATAAAGAGTACTGTTAATATTACTGCATTTAAAGCAACTATTTGCTTCCAACCTTGTGGCAACAATTAGGGGAAGGCTGTTTTCTATTTAAATATGATTGTACCCCTGGGAGCAGTGGCTGTGTTTGTGAAGGTGCTCTGTCTCATTTAACATTATTGTGACTGCCTGCATGGGGATGCACAGAACACCTGTGCATGTGCATCCTCATGTAGGTAAACATGGCCTGTGCATCCTCATCATAGGCGTGCGCACAGGGTGTGCCCGGTGTGCCCAGGCACACCCTAATCACCTTGTGCAGCACAGATTCCCCCTACTGCCCTGGCTCCCCCCTCCTTCCCTCTGCAGCACTAGCGGCTTCCCTCCTTTCCTCTCCTGCCGGATGTTGCTGCGGGGATGTTTTAGGATGAGTGGGGCAAGGGGCTGGTAAATATGTATTTATCAGCCCCTTCCCTTTCTGAATGAACATTGTGAGTGATCGGTAGTGTATGTTTGAGCTTTGGGGTGCACACCCTAATGCAATAGGCTGCGCACACCTATGATCCTCATGTAGGTAAACATGACCTCACATGAATATGCTCATTGTGAATGAGGCCTTAGGAAGAATTAGAAGGCTGATTGGGAGTGTGATCCTGTCATTCATCATAAATACTGGCCCCTACAAATGTTGTTGGCCGAATGGGCACAAATTTTCATAGACACATTCCAAAATCTTGCTCAGAGCCTTCCAAAATGAATGGACGCTATTATACTAATAAACTCCATATTAAAGTCTGTGAATTTGAAATGGGATGTTTAACAAGCTTTTTTGGATGTGATGGTCAGCTGTTTACTAACATTTGGCCATATAATGTAGACCTATAATATATACCGAAGACTTTTCCCTACACATTTAATTTAAAATGAGGTAATGTGTTTGACAACTATCTAGTTACAGTATGCTAGGTATAAGGATCAGATTAGGGTCGAGCATGGGTCAAGGTAAACACAACCCATTCACAGTTTGTGGATACAACAAACGTATGCGTCTGTGTGCTGCCTTAGTAACCAGCTACCGATAACACACTGCCTGGCCCAAGAACGATGGTTAAATGACTTAGATGGGCTAATAAGGGGTTACATTGACAAGCCCCTGTACTTTAAAATACTGGGTTCCCAGGAGCTAATTTGATACTGTGCTTAGCTGTAATAAGGATAGCATAGGAAGTGCTGGTGATAAAAATGCATAGGGACTGTGAAGATGAGGTCTGAGGAACCCCAAACTGAATGGGGGAAAGGGGGGGGGAGTTAGGCTGCACACAGTGTCACCAACATTACCTCAGAATTTGGAAGTCTGTGGCAAAACTTCTGTTCAGCAGAACTGACTAATGGCAATCATAAAAGATGTGTTAAAACATTCCTTGGTATGTTGTTTTATAACTGGCTGTAACTGTCCGTCATAAACCCATTTAGGAATGGGTATTTCTCACTGCCAGGACCAAACCTCAGTTATATTTTATAAATCCTGGCATGATAAAGTTACACTAATAGCAAGTATCTACAAGAATATTGAGGAAAATTACTGATGACCCTATTAGAAATTAAAATTGGATTTGTAAATCAGTCTGGGAGGGAAGGTCTGCTGAAAATGTGGTTTGCTTTTTCATTTCTGTAAATGTCCTCCTAAGAGACCTGCTACTGATGTGTGCCCAGCAGCTTCTTTACAGCCTCTCCACATGCATATAAAGTCATAGCACACTGCATGTGTTTCTTCACAGGATGTAGTTTCTATTTTCATGCAAATGATTTTTTAACAAGCTGTCCCTTTCCACATCCATTTCAGCCATAGCAGGTTGCATGGGTTTTTTCACAGGGCATATTTCCTATTTTTTTGCTGTCTGTAATTTTTTTCAGAACTCATGCCTGTCTTCAATCAATGCAGTTACAGCAGACTGCATGTGTGTTTTCACAGAGCATGTTTACTAATTTAACCTGGTTGCAATTGATTTATTTACAGCTTGTCCTTGTCCGCATGCATTTCATTGCTAATCAGATGCATGTGTTTTTTTAAAGGGCATATTTCCTAATTGTTTCTGGCTGCAATTTGTTTGATTTAAAAGGCTTCTTAAAAAAAAAGAAAACAGTGTAATATTCCTGGGAAATGGGCATAAGCATAGAAGCTTGTAAGCTCGTACTTTTTATTTTTTGGGGAGAGTGTGACACAGTGATTTACAGGCAGGAGATCGTGGAAGAAAGGAGCAGAGCATTGTCCTCCCTTAACACAAATTGCCCAAACAAGGACCCCTATATCATTAGTAGGAACTGTTAAAGCTTATATGGTATTTTTGTGCTTGGATTTACATTTACTTTAAGAAATTATGCATATTAATTCAGACTCTTAACATTGTTCTCTGATAACCCTATAGTTTTGTTTGTTATGGGAATGGTGTGTTCAGGGTCATGTGCAGTGTTAGTGCAATGTTAGTTTTCCACCAGACATAGCTTTTTGCTTTTAGGCAAAGAATTTGATTTTTGGTCTCATCTGACCAGAGCATCTTGTTCCACATGTCTGCTGTGTCCCCAACGTGGCTTCTCAAAAACTACAAACAGGACTTCTTATGGCTTTCTTTCAACAATAGCTTTCTTCTTGTCACTCTTCCATGAAAAGCATATTTGTGGAGTGCACAACTAATAGTTGTCCTGTGAACAGATTCTCCCACCTGAGCTGTGGATCTCTGCAGCTCCACCAGAGTTAACATCGCCCTCTTGGTTGCTTCTCTGATTAATGCTCTCCTTGCCTGGCATGGCAGTTTAGGTGGACGGCCATGTCTTGGTAGGTTTTCAGTTGTGCCATACTCTTTCCATTTTCAGGTGGTGGATTGAACAGTGCTCTGTGAGATGTTCAAAGCTTGGGATATATTTTTTATAACCTAACCCTACAACTTTATCCCTGACCTGTCTGGTGTGTTCCTTGGCATTCATGATGATGATTGTTCACTAATGTACTCTAACAAACCTCTGAGGGCTTCACAGAACAGCTGTATTTATACCGAGAGTAAATTACACACAGGTGGACTCTATTTACTAATTAGGTGACTTCTGAGAGCAGTTGGTTCCACTCGATTTTAGTTAGGGGTATCAGAGTAAAGGGGGCTGAATACAAATGCATGCCACACTTTTCAGATATTTACTTTGAAAAAAGATTGAAAAACATTTATAATTTTCCTTCCACTTCACAATTATGTGCCCCCTTCTGTTGGTCTATAACATACAAGCCCAATAGAATACATCTACGTTTGTGGTTGTAACATGACAAAATGGGGAAAATCTCAAGGGGTATGAATATTTTTTCAAGGCTCTATATAATATATTAAAACATTTAAAACATCTGAAGCCAATGCCATATATATATATATATATATATATATATATATATATATATATATATATACACACACATATATATATATGGCATTGGCTTCAGATGTTTTAAATTATTTGTTCTGGAACAAGGCTCAATAACCTTGGAAGAAAAAGGGCATAGAAGTATTTATAGCACATAGGGACTCATAAAATCACTAAGTAAATTAAACAAATGTCCAATGTAGTCCCAAGGTCATCATAATCCTTGTAGTAAGCAGATGTAATTTAAGTATGGAGAGGGTAAGTGAAATGTGGGAATCAAAGTTTGGTGAATTTCTCAGACTGGCAGATTTAGTTATTCATTGTATATAATGTACACAACGTTGACATAGAAAAATTCTGTTTACAATAATTAAAACTGATGTAATATACACTGTAACAAGACAAAAAATTAACTGTTATATCATATATTACCAAAAATATTCATTTGAGCTTTTTCTTAAAGTGGTTGTAACCCCACTTGGTTATTTTCAGGCACGCTGTCCTCCTTAATGCAATGTTTCCAGTGTATCTGTTTTATTAAAAAAAAATTGTTTCCATACTGTAATTCTGAGTGCCGCTCGGCCCTCACGTGACCGTCTCCAGATACACTGGAAACATTGAATTGAGGAAGACAGATGAGTGCAGGAAAATAACACTGTTATTTCAGCAGGGGGGGGGGGGGCTGACACAGAGCTGACAGGCAGAGGAGGGCAGAGAAGAGCTGCGGATGACGGAGGCTCGTAAACTGACCACGTTGTCAGGGCTCAGCATCCATGATAAACCGTGGTAAGTTTACAGGGGGAGGGCAGAACCAGGCAGGATCAGCCAGGTATGTCAGGTGATACAGGGGGCCAAATTACACAGCACAAGCACTGTGCTGTATAACATGCTTTAAGGGAACAGGATAATTTATTTTTTAATTTTTTAGGGTAACAAACACTTCAAGGGTCCGTGCACACTAGCTTAAAAAACACTGCTCCTTGAGGAGTTTAGCGTTCTGCCTGTAGAAGCAACTAATGTCATCCTATATGTCCATGCCCATTAGGTTGTTTAGAGGCGTATTTTAAGCTCAGCCTTTAGAAGCAGGAAAAAAACCTTCTGGTTTGTGTTTTTGAGAGCAGTTTTCTGGCACAAAAAAATGCTAAACGCTCCTAAACGCTACTACAAAAACGCTCAAGAAACACACAAAATTTTAGTTTTTTTTCTGCCAAGAGCAATGGCATTTTTTTAAGCCAGTGTGCATGGACCCTAATGCCCTGTACACACGATCGGATTTCCGATGGAATAAAATCAGATGGATTTTTCCATCGGAATTCCGATGAAGCTGACTTTCATCAGTCTTGCCTACACACCATCAGACAAAATTCCGCCCGTCCAAAACGCTGTGACGTACAACACGTACGACGGCACTATAAATGGGAAGTTCAAATCCAATGGCGCCACCCTTTGGGCTGCTTTTGCTGATTTCGTGTTAATGCATGTTAGTAAAAGTTTGGTGTTAGCCGATTCGCGCTTTTCCTTCTCCATGCTTTTCAGTCCGTTCCAGCATGATGAATGTGCTATCTCAATTACAAACGCTAGTTTTACCAGAACGAGCGCTCCCGTCTTGTAATTTAGTCTGAGCATGCGTGGATTTTTCTCCGATGGAGTTCCACACAGACGATCGGAATTTCCTATCGTTTTTTTTTCCATCGGAAAAATTTAAAACATGTTCTATTTTTTAACACTGATGTAAAAAAGTCCGATGGTGCCCACACACGATCGGTTTTTCCGATGAAAAACCGACCGTGTGTACAGGGCATTATAGTTGTATAACACGCGTCTGCCGGTTAATGTCCCAAAGCAGTGTCTAAATAGAAGCTGGTGGTCAATATTTTTTGTCATATTCAAGAAAGCAACATTAAGGCTGTGGCAACTATTTGTAACACATCAAATTCAGGATCACTGAAAACAGATGATTGAAAGGTGTTTTTGGTTGATTTTTCATGAGTTGTTACTTACTTTACCATATTTAATTAGAGTAGATGATATCCAAATATTTATTTTTCTTTTTAAATCCCCCATCATAATAAATTAAACTGAGGCTAGACTCTGGTTTTAAAAAAAAATTCTACAAGCAAATTATGATAGACTTACATGCAAACTAAGCCCTCCAGCACAGTGCTGTCACGGCTCCCCTGGTGCTTCCATCCTCACCTGGTCTTCTTTCCAGGTCAGACGTTTGAATGGCCAGGGCTGCAATGACATCACTCTCGTGCATGCGCATGGGAGCCAAGGCCACACATTCCACAGCATACTTTGTGCACTGAATGCAGAGTGTCACTACACATGCACAGGTAATGTCATCCGCTATTGCCGATGTTAATATCTCCTAAATGGTACACATCTAGGAGATATTTATCATACCTACAGGTAAGCCCTATTGTAAGCTTACCTCTAGGTACAAATTCAAAAAGAGTGTTTACTCCCACTTTAACTCAAAAAGTACCTTTAATTGCTCTCGGTTTCCTCAAAATCTCAGAATTCCTTTTTTTATGATGTGATCCAACATTCTGTTTGATGGTGGCTACATTCATTCCCCATGGTCCCACTGTATGTAGGAACATAGCCACTCTCTCTTGCATGCTACCGAGATAGACTAGGGACTATAGACAAAAGGATTTGTAGTGTGCGAAGTACAGTGCACAAGACGACAACTAACGTGCACTGCTTTTTCCAAACAAATGAAAGTGAGGTGGAAATGGAGAGGTTTGGGTGCTAACAGAGGACATTACAAGGAGGCAGAAAAACGCAGTAAGAAACAATTTCATAAAAAAATAGATTCTCAGGATGCAAATCTGAACCTGGAACCTCTGTGCAATATACAATGGGGGACATTTATCAGTTCTGTTGCACAGCACGACAATACTAAACAGGATCAGTAAGACAGTTTATGCAATAGACTTATTACAAGGTTAGAGACAAAATTTCCTCCCTCTGCTGCTCTAAATTCACCATGAGACTGCATGAAACCGGACCCTGACCACTTCCCAATTGTGAATCTGTTTGGAGTGAAAATCTGTCATCTACAGTAATCTGTTTCAGAACTTTGCAAATCTGATGCAGATGGCTGCCCAAAATTACAGGCACTAGGGCAGTAAATACACTAGAAATCTGTTGCAGAGACTTTTCTGAGTGAGAGGCAGCCTGCTTGCATCTGACTGTGTCACTAATTTGCCTGATAAATATCCCCCAAGGTGTTAAAGGTCTTAATGTGGCCACACACACGTTAAAATTATCATACAGTTAAGCTAAAACAGAGTGTTTCCTACTATTCTATCAGATATAGTACCGAGCACTAGTACACAAGTTGTTTGGACAATGTTGACTATCTTACATGAGTGGTGACCTGCAGATGTTGGATGTATATTCTGTACAGTAGTAATGTCACTTCATGCATTGTTTCAATAAAAAAACGTTTTGATAAAAAAAAAAAAAAAATGATCATACAGTTGATTATTCAATGTGGCAAAAATGATTAAACTGAAAAAAATGCAGACCAAAGATCCTCCATTTGATCATAATAGTGATCTCTTAATTGATTTCAATGTTGCTAAGACAATCAGCTGTGGTGGAACTTTGTCAATCTCTTCTGATCAACCTAGAAATACATGTGTGTGTCAAGAGGAAAGTTTGTAATTCAAATTGATTAAGTGATAATTTTTTAATATATTGTTTACATTAATGACTATTTGTATTTTCGATTGAAATTCTGAGTTGATCGCAAAGTGTCAAAAAATTTATGAATCACTTGTTTGCATCCACTTGTACCTAAATTCATTACAGACTGCTTTGTATATGGCCACTAGGGATGAGCCGAACACCCCCCCCCCCAGTTCGGTTCGCACCAGAACTTGCAAACAGGCAATAAATTTGTTTGAACATCCGAACACCGTTAAAGTCTATGGGACTCGAACATGAAAAATCGAAAGTGCTAATTTTAAAGGCTTATATGCAAGTTATTGTCATAAAAGGTGTTTGGGGACCCGGGTCCTGCCCCAGGGGACATGTATCAATGCAAAAAAAATATTCCTTTAAATTTCGTACCTAAGAAGTGTGTATAGTATGCCTGTAAATTAGCGCTTGTTTCCCGTGCTTAGAACTGTCTCTGCACAAAGTGTCATTTCTGAAGGAAAAAAATTACCGGTAATTTAAAAGCACTCGCGGCTATAATGAATTGTCGGCTCCCGGCAATACAGAGAAAAGTCATTGATGAAAAAATAAAATAAAATGCGTGGGGTCCCCCCAAATTCAATTACCAGGCCCTTCAGGTCTGGTATGGATATTAAGGGGAACCCTGGGTCAAATTTAAAAATAAATGACGTGGGGTTCCCCCCAAATATCCATACCAGACCCTTCAGGTCTGGTATGGATTTTAAGGGGAACTCCACGCCAAATTTAAAAAATGGCGTGGAGTTCCCCCCAAAAATCCATACCAGACCCTTTATCCGAGCACGCAACCTGGCAGGCCGCAGGAAAAGAGGGGGGGACGAGAGAGCGCCCCCCTCCTGAACCGTACCAGGCCACATGCCCTCAACATGGGGAGTATGCTTTGGGGGTCTGTGATCCCTCAAAGCACCATGTCCCCATGTTGATGGGGACAAGGGCCTCATCCCCGCAACCCTTGCCCGGTGGTTGTGAGGGTGTGCGGGCGGGGGGCTTATCGGAATCTGCAAGACCCCATTAACAAAGGGGACCCCCAGATCCCGGCCCCCCCTATGTGAATTAGTAAGGGGTACATTGTACCCCTACCATTTCACAAAGAAAGTGTAAATTAAAAAAAAAAAACACACAGACACCATTGGGAAAAGTCCTTTGTTAAAGAAAAAAAAATTCCAGTGGTGGTAATCCACTCTCGGTATCCTGCGATGGATGCTCTCCGCTCCGGGGTCCAGCGGTGGATGATCTCCTCTCCATCCAGGTCCAGGCTCCAGCGATGAGATGTCCAGCGCAGCGCATCCTGTCTCCACCGGAGACACCCCGGGAATGACGCGGCTTCAGCCAGTGACAGCTCTTATGTACTGAGGGCGGGGCCATCCATCACGTGACCCTGTCCCCCTCTGACGCAAGGGGAAACCCGGGCTTCCCCAGTGACGTGCGGGTGACCCCTCCCCCCTCTGATGCAACGGAAACCTGCGTTACATCAGAGGGGGTGGGGGCACCCGCACGTCACTGGGGAAGCCCAGGTTTCCCCTTGCGTCAGAGGGGGCGGGGTCACGAGACAGGATGCGCTGCGCTGGACATCTCATCGCTGGAGCCTGAACCTGGATGGAGAGGAGATCATCCACCGCTGGACCCCGGAGAGGAGAGCATCCATCGCAGGATACCGAGAGTGGATTACCACCGCTGGAATCTTTTTTTTTTTTTTTTAATAAAGGACTTTTCCCAACGGTGTCTGTGTGTTTTTTTTTTTTTTTTACACTTTCTTTGTGAAATGGTAGAGGTACAATGTACCCCTTACCAATTCACATGGGGGGCCTGGATCTGGGGGTCCCCTTTGTTAAAGGGGTCTTCCAGATTCCGATAAGCCCCCCGCCCGCAGACCCCCACAACCACCGGGCAAGGGTTGTGGGGATGAGGATCTTGTCCCCATCAACATGGGGACATGGTGCTTTGAGGGGTCACAGACCCCCAAAGCATCCTCCCCATGTTGAGGGCATGTGGCCTGGTATGGTTCAGGAGGGGGGCACTCTCTCGTCCCCCCCTCTTTTCCTGCGGCCTGCCAGGTTGCGCGCTCAGATAAAGGGTCTGGTATGGATATTTGGGGGGAACCCCACGTCATTTTTTTTTTTATTTGACGCAGGGTTCTTCTTAATATCCATACCAGACCTGAAGGGCCTGGTAATTGAATTTGGGAAGACCCCCACGCATTTTTATTTATTTTTTATCAATGACTTTTCTCTGTATTGCCGGGAGCCGATTCATATAATTCATTATAGCCACGAGTGCTTTTAAATTACTTTTTTTCCTTCAGAAATTACACTTTGTGCAGGGAAAGTTCTAAGCACGGGAAACAATCGCTACTTTACAGGCATACTATACACACTCCCTAGGTACAAAATTTAAAGGAATATTTCACTTTTATTGTTTCACTTTAAGCATTATTAAAATCACTGCTCCAAAAAAAACGGCTATTTTTAAAACTTTTTTTTGCATTGATACATGTCCCCTGGGGCAGGACCCGGGTCCCCAAACACTTTTTATGACAATAACTTTCATCTAAGCCTTTAAAATTAGCACTTTAGATTTCTCCCATAGACTTTTACAAGGTGTTCCGGGGCTTTTCGGATTTGCCACAAATACCTCAAATTGTTTGCTGTTCGGCGAACGGGCGAACAGGCAATGTTCGAGTCGAACATGAGTTCGACTCGAACTCGAAGCTCATCCCTAATGGCCACCATAACAGTTAATTCTCTTCATAAATCAGCAGCAGGCTGAGTGGAAAGGCCTATCCACTGCCACCATGCTGTAGAGAAGACCCTTGCTTTTAGTGTGAAAGTAGCAGTCTTTTCGGATTTGCCACGAATACCCCAAATTGTTTGCTGTTCGGCGAACGGGCGAACAGGCAATGTTCGAGTTGAACATGAGTTCGACTCGAACTCGAAGCTCATCCCTAATGGCCACCATAATAGTTCATTTTCTTCATAAATCAGCAGCAGGCTGAGTGGAAAGGCCTATCCACTGCCACCATGCTGTAGAGAAGACCCTTGCTTTTAGTGTGAAAGTAGCAGTCTTTCTACAGAGGTCCAACACAGGCCCTGCTGTGTCACAACAATAGCTTATCTAAAACTATAGCTATAGCAACCAGCAAAGCTCATGTTTCCTGCTGGTTAGATGGTTTTAACTTAAACTCAGCAGGGTGGTGTGTCTGACATCTGCAGAGAGACTACTGCTTCAACACAGAGAGGTGGCAGGGGACAGGCTTTCTACTAAAGCTGTGGCTGTTTTTTAAGGAGAATTAAGTCTAAGACTTTACACACCTTTTAATTAACTGCAATTGAAATGTACAGTGGAACCTCGGATTGTGAGTAATGCGGTTAACGAGCATTTCGGAAATACTCGGAAATACTCCTTTCTCGAGTGTTTCTGAGCCTTTCCGAGGGTTTTCGAGTGCAGCCGAGCGGTCTCTCCAGTGCCCGCCCCCCTCCACCTCTGACCACATGCAGTATTGCATGCAATAGAAGTCAATGTGGAACAAATTATCGTTTCCATTGACTTCTATGGGAAAACTCGCTTTGATATGCGAGTGCTTTGGATTACAAGCATTCTCCTGGAATGGATTATGCTCGTAATCCAAGATTCCACTGTATTGAGCCAAAAAAATCAAACAAATCTATTGATATTTAATGCTATGTCACCCAACATCTATGTATTTGGCTTTGAATTGACTATGGTAGTTTCAGCCAATTGCCAGGATTTTACTTTGAGAAATACAGGTTTTCAGCAAGTCATGAAAGTGTAACCTAAATCACGTATCTGATGTATAAATCAGTTCACCAGCTGTTCACCTAGCCCTTAGGCTGGATTCACACCTATGCATTTTTTGTCCTTTTTGCTTTTTGCAGATGTGCACTACAGTCCATTTAACAAGGTTTCCTATGGAACACATTCTGTAGTGCAAATCTGCAAAATGCAAAAAGCACTACAAATGCATAGGTGTGAATCCAGCCTTACATGTTTTCTCTGTTAACGCACAGCTTGACGTAGAGAGCAGTGAAGCCAAGCTCCGTGCACTTCTGGGTGACGTCTTAAACAACCAACATAGCAGCATAGGGAGAGAGGCTCTGCACTGTCAGCCTTCAGCTTTATACAGTCATAATAGAAGTACATTGAACAACCTTGTGAGAAATTGAAAATGAAAAGGCAATAATCTGTTTATAATTTATGAAATACAGACAAAAGCCGAGAGACTGGCTTAGCAGACGCCAACTGCCATCAGGATAGGAAAACTGGGCTGCTGTTGTTTCTACCATACCAACCATTAAACCACACAGATCATTTATAAAAGTATGAAATAACTGGCCATTACCCACAGCAACCATGGTCTCCTTTTTTTTCACCTAGCATAGCTTAAAAACTTAAATGGAAGATATGAGTGGCTGCTATTTCTTTTGACAGTGAATATACTGTCTGTCTGAGATTCCCAACTTTGAGCTTCAGACTGAACAAAAGTCATGACTAAAGGTATCCCAATTTAATTTGGGTTCTTGTTCCATATAGCACATTTTCTTCAAATGTTGATTAGCACACCAGTGCTCTACTTTTTTGACTGTGCAAGAAAATACAGGTACGTAGACTAAACACAAGCACACATTGTTCACATCTGTTATTCATTAGGAGAGGCACTAGTAATCCAGTGCCTCATAATAGCTCTCTGAGTTGTCAATATGCATATATGAATTTGACTATTTATAGTGCTCATTGCTTCAACCTAGTCACAGCTGAACAGCATCAATGGGTCTTTGTGAACGGCAGTACCTGTAACCAAATGCATATACTGTATATAATAAAAAGTAAAATCAATCAGCGCAAATAACCCTAAACATACAGCAGCTGAAACACTGAGTTCAAAATATCAAATCCCCATCAGAAAATATAAAAAGGCAGTGCAGCGCAAACATAAAAAACACACATAAGATTAAAGACTACAAAGGATAGAGATAGTCCAAGAGTCTTTCTTTGAGGAGCAATAAACAGAAAAACACCAATAAGTGTTCAAAAGGTGACTTCTAGATTCTTTATAGTGACTTGTGTGACGACCTCCACCACTAGTAATGGTTAGCAGCTCACCTCAGCGAGTGGACCCCTGAGCTAGTCAGTCAGGTCACTTAAGCAGTTCCCCCTCCGGGAGAAAAACAGACATCCAGGCCACACCGAATCCACACCAGGCAGACAAGGTGCAATCAGAGCGTCGATCAGTCTCACAGCCAATAATCCAGACAATCAGATCCAGGAGGCCAGATATAAAATGAAAAGCAAAGAAATCTAGTGCTCTCCGTGTAAAAGGATTTAATGATCGTAAAAACAAGAAATAAACTTACAAAATTAGCACTGTGCCTCAGTGCGGAGGATGTGCAGCATGTCAAAGTATATCCAACGGATGTCAGCATGGGACGCGGGTGACGTCACGCAGGATAACGTCGTTCCGCACGCGTTACGTCCAAGGGGCGGGACTTCATCAGCGGTAACGTGACACCCCTTGGACGTAACGCGTGCGGAACGACGTGATCCTGCGTGACGTCACCCAGACATATTCCTGCATACAGCAAGGAGGGATTTATTATAAACAAAATGTATGCTCTGTGTATAATATTAAATTCAGTTTCTCTCCAGCTCTCATTCATATTGATTCTCCAAACCTTATTGTATCCCTTCACTGTTTTTTCCACCAGATTTTCATGGGAGACATCAGCATGCCAATTTTTTAAGCTTGAATTTTCCTTTGATTTAGAAGAAATATTATTCAAAAGATGGTATGTATCAGATATAGCATAGATACCATTTCTTATTTACCTACCCATGTTGACTCGATAATAGATAAATAGATATTTGTAAGTAGAAGAGAAAGTGCTGTCTGTGAGTAAGAATTAGTATGGTACAGTTGGTGTGCTATAATCACCCTATTCTGATTCAGGGTTTGAAGGGCTCCATATTCTCTTCTCTGTGGAAATGATGGATTATTTTGAATTGGAAGGAACTTTGATATATAGGGAGACATTCCTTGTTTTTCTTTCCTCAACTATCTCCACGCCACTATTGTATCCCCATTAAGTAAGTTTGTCTTCAGATTTGGAGGCAGATTTCTCATCTTAAACCTGGTACACACGATAAGATTATCAAACAAATGAACCTTTGTTTGTTTTTTTTGCATGCTAACCTCCATATCGAAAATGAAGAGGTTACTAAAGTTAAGAAAATTCTTTGAGAAAATGATTTTGAATAATTAAAATAGTAGCGCTCAGTGTCTTGCAACACACATCTAAATATAAATCATATACACTCTGTGAATAAGTGCTTAAATATAAATCTATAAATATACACCCTGTGATAACAATGTGCATACAATAAACTCATCAAGTGTCCATAACGTTCAAAACGGTGTTTGAAATAATTGCTGTGAAGTGTTTGCTGAAAATAAGTCCATAAAAAAATTGCATCCAAGTAGTGACTTCAAATCAAAAACTGTGAGAATATGTTTTTCCTGTATTTCCTTGAAAACCTTCACCACACCAAAGTGCTCAGTGCTCCACTCCCCAAGGATTTGCACTCACCAATAGGATATGCCTCGCACTCTCATGCTCGGCTAATCAGCTTAATTACCCCCCAGGGTGATAAACTAATCCAACAGATGAAGTCTAGGTCAGTCAAGTCTCCCACATAGAAAAAAATAAGTATCTCCAATAGTGAAGTATATCAAAAATGTAATTAAAATGACACAGCACAAGTGACCTTCAATGGTTAAACTCACATTAGACAGATCAAAATCAGGCACTTAAATAAAAACTTCTCCAAAACGCCAGGCAAGTATACAGCAAGTAGCCACGATGTATTGCGGTCACGGCGGACCAAACAACTGTGTGTGTCTCACCCTCCTTCATGTACGCTTCCCTCTCCACTGCAATCAAATCACTGCAGACTGCCGCCCAAACACCAAACTATATATTCGACGAGTGGTCGAAAGATCCGAACGCTGCACACCAGGTGACTGTCGTGTAGCTCCTCCCAAATCACGGTCATGGGAGGAGCTGCGGTGATTTGATTGCAGTGGAGAGGCAAGCGTACATGAAGGAGGGTGAGACACACACAGTTGTTTATACCGTGCATGTCTGCATCTGGTTCTTCCAGGATGTCATGGTCAGGTTGGTCCTCATCCTCTGCTGGGGTGGAGGGAAGGGTGCAGGGAAGGCTGCAGGGAAGGCTAGAAAGAGATTCCCTGGATTCAATCTGGTCGCCCAGAAAGCGCAGTCTGTTGTAGTACCACAGCTTGGGGACATACACTTTCGTTGCTGCTCCTCCTGATCTGATGGAATTCTGGATTTTATTATACTGCTTCTTGTACATATTCGTCAAGTTAGCAATTTTATTGACCAACATCTCCATGCCTGCCTCGGGGATCCGTGTCTGGACAAATTCTAGCAATTTCTCCATCGTTGCCCTCCTTACTACTCTATTATGATATACAGGTGAAACTCGAAAAATTAGAATATTGTGCAAAAGTTCATTTATTTCACTAATGAAACTTAAAAGGTGAAACTAATATATGAGATAGACTCATTACATGCAAAACAAGGTAGTTCAAGCCGTGATTTGTCATAATTGTGATGATTATGGCTTACAGCTCATGAAAACCCCAAATCCACAATCTCAGAAAATTAGAATATTGTGAAAAGGTGCAATATTCTAGGCTCAAAGTGTCCCACTCTAATCAGCTAATTAAGCCATAACACTGAAAAGGGTACCTGAGCCTTTAAATGGTCTCTCAGTCTTGTTCAGTAGGAATCACAATCCTGGGTAAGACAACTGACCTGACAGTTGTGCAGAAAACCATCATTGACACCCTCCATAAGGAGGGAAAGCCTCAAAAGGTAATTGCAAAGAAGTTGGATGTTTCCAAAGTGCTGTATCAAAGCACATTAATAGAAAGTTATGTGGAAGGGAAAATTGTGGAAGAAAAAGGTGCACAAGCATCAGGGATGACCGCAACCTGGAGAGGATTGTCAGGAAAAGGCCATTCAAAAGTGTTGGGGGCTTTCACAAGGAGTGGACTGAGGCTGGAGTCAGTGCATCAAGAGCCACCACACACAGACGGATCCTGGACATGGGCTTCAAATGTCGTATTCCTCTTGTCAAGCCACTCCTGAACAACAAACAATGTCAGAAGCGTCTTACCTGGGCTAAAGAAAAACACACCTGGTCTGTTGCTCGGTGGTCCAAAGTCCTCTTTTCTGATGAGAGCAAATTTTGCATCTCATTTGGAAACCAAGGACCCAGAGTATGGAGGGAGAATGGAGAGGCACACACTGCAAGATGCTTGAAGTCCAGTGTGAAGTTTCCACCGTCTGTGTTGATTTGGGGAGCCATGTCATCTGCTGGTGTTGATCCACTGTGCTTCATTAAGTCCAGGGTCAACGCAGCCGTCTACCAGGAGATTTTGGAGCACTTCATGCTTCCTTCCGCAGATGAGCTCTATGGGGATGCTGACTTAATTTTCCAGCAGGACTTGGCACCTGCCCAAACTGCCAAAAGCACCAAAACCTGGTTCAATGACCGTGGGATTACTGTGCTTGATTGGCCAGCAAACTCGCCTGACCTGAACCCCACAGAGAATCTATGGGGCATTGCCAAGAGAAAGATGAGACATGAGACCGAACAATGCAGAAGAGCTGAAGGCCGCTATTGAAGCATCCTGGTCTTCCATAACACCTCAGCAGTGCCACAGGCTGATAGCTTCCATGCCACGCCGCATTGAGGCAGTAAATGCTGCAAAAGGGGCCCAAACCAAGTACTAGTACATATGCATGCTTATACTTTTCAGAGGTCCGATATTGTTCTATGTACAATCCTTGTTTTATTGATTGCATGTAATATTCTAATTTTCTGAGATTGTGGATTTGGGGTTTTCATGAGCTGTAAGCCATAATGAGTATAGTGAGAGGAGAGGGCGCTAATTAATAATAAATAAAATTAAATAAACTAAAAAGGCGCGTAGATTAAATAAAATATGAAATCCAAAATATTATATTGCACCCACATAAATTGATTAGTGCTGTATGTGAAAAATGAATTAATAAGTGATCGTACCAATAAAATTAATTGAGCAAAACAATTAGTGAACTGCAAGTTAACCAAAACGTATATAAACTCAAATGTTAAACGGATAGTGCATCAAAGTCCAAACAAATGAACAGAAAAAGTTTTTGAACACAAGAAAATGTCCCACAATAGTAGTGAATACCAAATTTCTCTGCATATGTCTTCAATAAACGTGATGTGTAAAATCCAATAATAATTTCGCTTCCTGATGACGGAACCCGAAACGTACGTCGAGGCGCAATACAGGTCACGTAACTGACGTCACTTCCGGTCCCGCTGGTTGTCTGTTCCATAGAGGTGGAACGCACGCCAATATCCACAGGTCCGGGACTGCCATTTGATATTACCCACGCCTTTACAGCCTCAGTGCCGGGTCGGGCACACATTAATTGTTTATCGCTGCCTATATAGTGGACATCATTTCCTTGGTATCTAGCAAGCTGGAACTTGCTGAAAGCCTGCTTGACCTCTTTTTTAGTTAAAAGGATCAATACGCTGTGGTAAGCTGCCATCCTTACTTAAAGCACTATCGGGTGTTATTGTTTTTGGTGAAGGTGGATTCGCAATTTGCAAGGATTTATTGGATTTTACACATCACGTTTATTAAAGACATATGCAGAGAAATTTGGTGTTCACTACTATTGTGGGACATTTTCTTGTGTTCAAAAACTTTTTCTGTTCATTTGTTTGGACTTTGATGCACTATCCGTTTAACATTTGAGTTTATATACGTTTTGGTTAACTTGCAGTTCACTAATTGTTTTGCTCAATTAATTTTATTGGTACTATCACTTATTAATTCATTTTTCACATATAGCACTAATCAATTTATGTGGGTGCAATATAATATTTTGGATTTCATATTTTATTTAATCTACGCTCCTTTTTAGTTTATTTAATTGTATTTATTATTAATTAGCGCCCTCTCCTCTCACTATACTCACTATTGATTTCAGCTTTCACTGAACTTGGAGGTGCAGCTTTCTCATAGCAATATTTTTAATTTTGGCGCAGGTTTTATTTATATCATTGTAAGCCATAATCATCACAATTATGACAAATCACGACTTGAACTATCTTGCTTTGCATGTAATGAGTCTATCTCATATTAATTTCACCTTTTAAGTTGCATCAGTGAAATAAATGAACTTTTGCACAATATTCAAATGTTTCGAGTTTCACCTGCAATTCGTGTTTCAGTTCCCACAAATTCCTCATCTCCCTGTATTTGTCAATGAACCCGGCCAGGAATTCAGGGTCCTTAAAGTGCTGCATATTTTCTGCAAGATAAAACACAAGACACAAACACTAGGTCAGCCTAGACTGTCATAATCTTATCCCAATATAGGCTTCAATCTTGAAGCAGTATAGGCCAATGATGCCCCAAGTTTAAATTTTACCTTCTTTAGGACGCTCGTAACTTCCGTTCCTCCTTCTCCGCACACAGAACGTAGTTAAGACACATGCGTGTTAGCATTATATACACTGCGCATGTGTGAAACTCCGCCCGCGTCGTCCGCCCCTGACGTTCCTTCTAGTATATTCCCCGCCCCTTCTCTTTCAGCGCGCAGTGGGAGACGACATGGCGGAGACACAGCAGGTGCATGTTAATTACAGTAACGACGAGGAAAGCCCGGAGCCAGAAACCTCCCGATCCAGGAGAAGATACAAGGCCTCAAATATGTCCTTTGCAGAGATGGCAGAGATGGTGGACATCTTGAGGAGGACCGATTATGATGGGAAGCATGGACCGTACAACAACCCTAATGTGATAAATGCCAAGATCATGTCTAAAGTTGTGAGGAGTCTGCACCGTAATTTTGGGTTACGACGATTCAAGGAGCAGCTGAGGAAATGCTGGTCAGACCTGAAACTGAGGGAGCATGACCAGTACAGGAGGATCAAGAAAGTCCTTGCAAAAAGTAAGTATTTTTTCTCAAGTGTTCTGTGATTATTATTCCTTGCATGTTGCTCCATGTGCTTTTATTTACCGTTGGACATTTTAAAATGGCAAACTTTCAGGTTAATGGGCACAGTAATCGGTCGTATTAAACCTTGTTCGCCCACTAAATACAATGTTTTGGGCAGATACAGGTTAAATCCTATTTCTTGAAATATAATTTTAGTACATTGTTGTCTAGATGTTTGTAACTAGAATGAAATGCAAACTTGATTCAGTGTAAAGGAGAGGATACTCAGCAGCTGTTTGCACATCTGGACTCTGGAGCACTAGTGTGTGACACCAGAACAACCATTTTAGGGTGTCCTACACAGGTGCTCCAGTGGATTCTTGGGGTGTCTCCATGTGTGAAACTTGGCCAAAAAAGGTAATTATTACAGCTTTGGGAAGTGATAAAATCAGGTCTTCATCTTGGAACTCTGCCAAAACACACAATTGTACCCCACTTCCAAGCAATGTTTCATATTCCTATTTCTGCCCTCAAATATCTGTGTGCTAAGTATACCTTTGGTTTCATTCTCATAGGGGAGCAAAGACTCAGAGGACACCACTCAGAGGACACCAGGAACCCCACACCTCCTAAAGAACAGAGCGAACCCCAACCTGAGGATGTGGAGGAAGGAGAGGTGGAGGAAGTGGGCGAAATTGTCACCACAACAGGTCAGTGTGTGAGACCACAGCTTCAGGTAATAGATGTAGGCCTGCATATTTATAATACATGTTTTTTTGTAAATTTTTAGGTGATGTGCTGGTTGTGGAAGAACAATCTCCTCATTTCTCAAGTGCAAGTGCACAAATCCTAATCCAGGACCTCATGGTTTTTTGAGTAGGGAAATAGACATCATAAGGAATAAACTCAATTTTTTTGATCAACAAATTAAGAACATGACTGATGTGTTGGGGAGAATCTAAATATCTTCAAAATGCCACCATTTTAACTTTTTGTGGACAAACTTCTTAAATTTTTGTGTAATTTTCGCAGCCAAATTTTGAAGATGCACACAGTGTGTCAACATGTGCTATCTGCCATCACGGGATATCAATGTACGTGTTTTGGGGGTGCAACCCTTTCCTCGCAACTCAAGTAGGTAAGAGGCAGGGGTTGCGTCCCCAAAACATGTCCATTGATCCCCCATGATTGGAGATAGCACATGTTGACAGTAGGCATGGGATCAGGAGGGAAATCCACATTTTGACTCCCAATTTTAGTGCACCTTCAAAATTTGGCTTTTACAGGGGTGACATCACCCCATCTGATGAAGGCAAGATCAACACAGTTTTGACATCCTATAATGTCTGATATTGCCTTCAGTTTTTCGACGTTGAACTTTGTAAGTTACAGAGTTTTGTATGTTTTATGGTTTGAAACATGCCTGTTTATACAAAAAAAATTCAAAAATTTGTAAAACTTGGGGGAAAAAATATGTTTGAATCTATCCAAAAATTCTTTAACGCCCATGTGAATGTGCACAGAATAAAAAAAGTTTTCTAATCAACAATGTGTGGCTTTTTATTTCAATACTCAATACCATTGTTATTAATAAGTTTGTGTTTACAGTGACAATGGGGGTTATTTACTAAAGGAAAATCCACTTGGCACTACAAGTGCACTAAGAGAACCTAGGAGACTGCTAAAATAAACAAAAAGTAATAAAGAAAATTCAAGATTTTATCAGATTACATTTTTTTTTTAAGTAAAGTAAGAATTAAACATTGTCTGGCATAGCAATGCCCCCCCACCCGTAAAATACTCAACATATTTCTGCCGCACTTCATGGGCACTTTGGGGGGGGCAAGCCAGGATGGCCAGATTCCCGGCCCGTCAGGGAATTCCCCGAAATTCCGGCCTCAGGCCCAACTGTGACAAGATAATTTGTAGAATTTTTCCTTAAAAAGTCGTGCAGTATGCAGCAGCTGAAGATTATATGGTTCAGTTTGTATTCCGCCATGTTGATAGCTGTCATAAACAGGTGGAACCGGCTAACCATTATCCCGAAGGCATTCTCAACAACTCGTCGGGCTCTGGCCAGCCGGTAATTAAAAACCCTCCTCTACGGGGTGAGGGTCCTCAGGGGGAATGGCCTCATCAGATGTGGTCCCAGACCGAAGGCTTCATTAGCTATAAAAACAAATGGAAGGCCTTCAATGTTGTCTTCATCAGGTGGCAATTGCAGGCCACCAGTCTGGAGACGTTGGGCAAACTCCGTCCGTGCGAAGACTCCCCCATCCGACATCCGGCCATTCTTCCCCACGTCCACATAGAGGAATTCATACTGTGCCGACACCACCGCCATCAACACTATACTATTAAACCTTTATAATTATAATAGTAAGATCCCCGAATGGGGTGGTGGCACAACGTGGACGTGCTTCTCATCTATTGACCCTCCGCAGTTGGGGAAGTCCCACCGCTGGGCAAATTGGGAAGCCACAGTCTGCCATTCCTGTCGTGTTGAAGGAAACTGTGGAGTCAAACAAGAAAAAAAATATTTCATTTTGCACAGAACATTGCAAGCAGATTATCCAAAAACATTCTTGGCCAACATCAGTAAAACATTTATTCTAAGCAGTATTTAAAGATAAAAATATAAGGGCCAATTATCATATTCCTCACCCCCTCTGATGGCCCATTGTAAAAAATTTAGGGGGGGCTCTAGCTGAGTTTGGGACCCAAAAAAAGGCTCAACCACTCTGCCTGAATTTAATGAGAACAAAACATTTGTACACATTTTAGGGGGTGTTAAGGGTAAAGCACTACAATGGAGCTGACAAAATACATTGGGAAGTGACTAGGCTAGGTGTGTATGGCCCCAGGATAGCATGCTGGAGAGGTTAGTGAAGGCAAATATGCATGTAGGCTAAAAAAGGAGCATTAAAAGCTTACAGCATGCATAAGGACAAAGGGGACATTCACAGCATATTACAATCATGGTAATTAGTAGGCTTGTGCAATTCGTTTCGTAACGAATCAAAATTCGTCCGAATTTAGCAACTTTCGGACATTCGGAAGCATTCGAATTTCCGAACAGAGCAATTACGAATAAAACCGAATCCGAAATAAATTATACCGCAAAATAGCGAATGCCCGAAGGTCTTCGGCATAATTCGTTATGAAAAAAGTTACGAATGTACGAATCCATTCGAAGCACAATAACACTCACTCTGCTCTCTGCTTCTCCCTCACCATGCTGAACTCCCTCTCAAAATGGTGTACAGGGGCGGAGGCTATAGCCGCATGAAAAAACGAAAGTAAAATACGAGATTTCAAATCCATTCGAAGCACAATAACACTCACTCTGCTCTGCTCTCTGCTTCTCCCTCACCGTGCTGAACCCTCTCAAAATGGTGTACAGGGGCGGAGCCTATAGCCGCATGTAAAAAACGAAAGTAAAATACGAGATTTCGAATCGTTACAAATAACCGCTATGTATTTAGAAAAGTACAAATCCATTCGAAGCACATTAGGCATAATAGGCAGCGTCGTTGTGAGAGAGACACGGAAAATTACGAATCAACGAACCCAAAAAAAGTTACGAAAGTAGGAGTTGTGTCCAGAATCAACGAAAAACAACGTACTCTACCGAAAGTACGAATTATAAAGCAAAAAAAAATTCAACGAAAAATGTCGCTTGCAAAAATACGAATGAGTCCGAACACGAAAAATCCCGTCTAGCAAAATTACGAATGATTACGAATCAACAGGACCGGAAAGAAACGAACCGAAACGGAACAAATTTTTCCGTTGTGCACAAGTCTAGTAATTAGGAAATGATGAAAGAAATACAATACATTAGCATACATTAAATACATAGAATGTGATGTTAAAGGAGAAAACTTGCCTTAATTTAGTCCTTCTGCAGGACTTGGATAATGGCAGAACAGGTCTCTGGTATTATGATCCCCAGAGCCTGGGGGGGGATGCTTGTCATGATTTTCAGGTCCTGCAGGCTTCTCCCTGTCGCCAGGTATCTCAACGTGGTGACTAGCCTCTGCTCGGCAGTGATGGCTTGCCGCATGACAGTGTCCTGCCTAGGGGGACAGCAAAGCCAACAGATGGTGAAAAACGGGCTCCGTCATCCAGAGATAATTCCTGAAGTCATCAGGATTATTCTCCTGGATCTCCCACAGCTGAAAAGCGCGAATCGTCTCTCACCAAACTTTTACTAACACGCGATAACACGAGATCAGCAAAAGCAGCCCAAAGGGTGGCGCCGTTGGATTTGAACTTCCGATTTATACTGCCGTCATATGTGTTGTACGTCACCACGTTTTGGACGGGCGGAATTTGGTGTGTCCGTTTGTATGCAAGACAGCTTGAGCGGAATTCCGTCTGAAAAATCCGTTGGCGTTTATCCTGACGGAAAAACCGATCGTGTGTACGAGGCATCATTCTGTAAAAGGCTGGGATTCTCTGTATCTGTTCTTATTTTTCTTATAGTAACAAAGCACAGTAAGGGACATTTATTAAGCAAATTAGTGACACAACTAGATGCAATGAGGCTGTTTCTTGTTTAGCAAAGTCTATGCAACAGCTTTCCTGTGTATTTCTGACCCTGTGTCTGGAATCCTGGGCAGTCAAACAGCAACATATTATTAAGAAGTGGTCATGGGCAGATTTATTTTGTACCAGACCTACTATAGAGCAGGCAAAGGAGGAATTTATGAATCAAGCTGTAACCTTGTAAATTGTAATAAATCTGTCGTACAATCTGTCTTACTGCTCTTGTTTAACATTGCTCTGTGTGTGTGACAGAATTGATAAGTGTTCTTTAGCATCTCTTTTTTCTGTATACTGTGTAAATTTCTGTATCTGACCTTACTTTGTAGGACTTTGTATCATGCTCAATCATTTGGAATGCTTGGTTTAAATCTGATTGTACTCTGTTTGAAACTGTCACAGTATAACTTCAGTTTCATACTGCTAGTAATAGTTTGGAGTATCCACTCTAATTCTGTCTGCATGGCCACAACACAGAACTTGGCTTGGGGACCCTGATTATGTTTCTGTTGAAATGGGAAGAATCTGAAGTTTTCTTGTGGGAGATTCAATTCCGAGTACAAAACGTTATCTTTAAGCTTTGGGTAAAGTAGTAGAAGGGAAAGTTTAAACCCCCCATCAAGTTATTTTTTAGCAATCTGTGTCCTGCTATGGAGATTTCCATTTTCATTTTCCATTTCCATTCCATTCCCATTTCCATTTCTATCTTAGATAGCTGTCAGAACGTTTGCCATCATTGGAGGATTTACCTTCACATTTTGCTCTCACAACACTTTCTGTCATTATACAAATGGCCATCATTATAAAAAGAGAGGAAGAATCTCTTCAGTTGGGACACAAGCAGCAAGAAAAACTTGGCAGAGGGTCCAATCTTTGCCCACTGTATCCAAAACTAAATGAAAAGGTGTTTCCTTTACATACACTTCAAAGTATTTGAAGAAATGTAATTCCATTATTTTAAGCAAACAAATAAACATTTAACCACATTGTATGCACAAGTTCTAGTCTGGGAATTTTGTTAATTGTGGAAATCAAAAATTTCCCAATATGTTTTGTTTATGAAGTTGGAGCTGACTACTTAAAATAGAGTGGTAAAGAGTTAAACCAACCTATAGTTTTCTATACCTCCCAGGGATACTGCTAGCAAGATCTTAGTGGCAACAGTTGAGAATAGAGTTGGAAAGTAAAGTGACTGTGACACTTAGGGCAATGTCAGATGAGCAATCCACCCAGGTGTGAGAACTGGTTCCCATAATGGTGTCGCTCCCTCACTGAATTGCTGCAATATCTCACTGACTAGTATGGGATCAACATCACACTGGTTGGTAAGAGAGGCAACAATTCCATAAGAAAAGGAAAGAGGTCAACTACTGATCTTGTCATTGATGATGGGATAACTTTTCTGACATCAGTTTCAGGTTTTTGCCAGAGTTGGGCTTTATGATTCTGCATCTATATGTTGTTATGGATCTAAAGAAAGTATGATATTTTTTTCTTTTGAGGAATTGACTAAACCCCTCCTGGAGTGAAGATAGTGATAGGATATAGTCAGTTTGGAACTGTAACACCTGGTGCAATAATGTCTCATAGGCCAAAACATTTTGGTTTGTGACTGAAAATGTTTTCCTAGAACCTCTCTTCTGGTACACTCTCCGAATTCACATATAGTCATATGTAGGACCATATATCTTTTGTTTGGGAACAATCCACAACTGCAATGCACATTTGTTAGGTAAACACCTAGGCCTCTTTAATTTGAGTTAAAAAAAAACTTACAGATGAAGAACAATATGTTCTGAGCCATAGACTCATTTGCACATTCACGTCCCTTAAACAAATTTGAAACCTTTATGGATATCCATAAATGTATTTGCAGATTGAGGTATCTAGCGAGCAATCCAGCAAGATTCAACTTCAATGCAAACAGCCAGTTTAAGGATTCATCACTGTCCAATGCTTCACTATTCAATCCTGGAAATATGACGCCCTCTGTGGCTGTTTTCAGGGACTTGGTGCTGAAGGATTTGGACAAATTGAATATCCAAAAGAGTATTCTTGATTTGAAGAGTTTCAGAAGAGTTTGAAGGCACTAAAGTGAAGAAATTACATTATAGTACACCCCGCGGACAAGGGTGGGGGCATTGTCATTCTAGACTGCAGTGCCTATGAATCTGAGATTGATAGACTTTTGTCTGATAGAGAGACCTATCAATTATTGGGCTGTAATCCTACAATCAAATATAAACGTGAGTTTTCCATCATAGTGGATGATGGATACCAATGTAAGAAAATGGGGGGGGGGGTGATTACACAAATAATAATAATACGGACATTAATAAATAATATCAATATTATTAATCCACATCTCACCATTCTTTTTAGGGGTAGGTCGGCAATGAAACACACACACACACACACAGTAGGCGAAAAGATTATATTGCACAAAGAAGTAATTTGAACAGCCTTGTCACAAATAAGGGAATACATAAATTACAATACTTTGGAGGTGTGAATGTTGCAGATACAAATTAACAGCAACACTCAATTGTTTCTAATAATACAGCCCCTGCACCCAAGAAGACAAATACCTTTCAAACTCACAACAATATTCAAGCATCAACTGGATCTCTAGCTAGCTAGCAAGCACATTCAATGTTACCACTCCTCAGTCAGGTTTGCTCTTCAAGTCTGCAGTCAAGGTCCCCCTCGGCAAGGTCTCCCAATCAAGTCTCTCTTCCAGCTTCCAGTCTAGCACTCCAGTCAGGTTACCAGTCCAGCTCACATTTAGGTACCTCCCAGCCAATCTGGCTATTTAGTCAGGCTCTCACCAGGTACTTCTCCGTTAAGCTTTCTTTGGCTATTCTTATACTAGTTCCCTCACTTCACCTTCACTGAGCATACTCCGATTGGTTCAAACGTTACAATCAATAAGGAAAATGTACCTAAAAAAAAATGGGATTTTAAGGGCAATGAAATATAAATATGGAAAAATACAAAAATATATAGAAACATTAAATAAAATATAGAAATTTATTGAATATAGACATAAATCACCACAGGTGATAAGGAAACATAAAATCAGATAATAAACCATGCAAAATACATGAAGATGACTGTAAGGATCACCCAAAAAATTGGGATCCTGAAAATGAATAGAGTTGTTGAATCCAAACGTTACAATCAAATCTTTCTCAAGAACGCAACTGGCTGGAACTCAAGTCTACTTAGCTATAATGCTTATTATATAATAATTAAGATCTCTGGTGACCCAATGTCTACAGCATGTTTACATTCGTTAAGTCTGCCATCACCCTGGATTTTAGGATAAACATTCCCCAAATTAGCATGTTAAGGTCCTATACCCAAATGTAGACAGTGCCTGGTCAGCAGTTCTAAAGACAAAAGGGGATATCTTAATTACAATGCCTAAGGTTTGACTTTGACATACTACTAAAGGCAGGGAAGAGGTAATCTTGTCCTGTATAGTATACAAAGATACTTCGGACTGGCAGCGTTCATAAACATATCACTATGTACTCCCACATATCATATTAATCCCATAAAAATATATTGCATACATCATTTATATATTTTCCGGGGGAATGGTAATTTGTTACATTCCCCCCTTGAGGGCAAATAAATCCTGGACTGAAGAGCCCTCACAATGGTTTCCTTGAAGCACCTTGATAAAAAAGTGGATATGAACAGTCTAAATAGAGTTTCACCAGAATATATGTAAACACATGGTAATCAAAGACATGTTGAAGCACTATAGAGTCCATGTTTCTCAGATGCAACTTTAAGTCTTCCTGGAGTCTTGCTTTCAATTTTAGGAGTCCTTATGTCAATTTATGTACACCTAGAGATACAAGAGTTGTGGTTTGTTGAGACAGCCACTGGATGAAAGCCTCCAAGGCAGCCAGCATGTATATCTTTTGTGGCCCCCGGCACTCGGGGATGTGTTGGGGGCCACAAAAGATATACATGTCAAAATTACCAGGCGGGCCGTCTGAAACCAGAACAGCCAATCGCAGCCTGCGGGCTGGACTTTGGACATGCCTGATCTAAGGGTTCGTAACAAAAGAGTGGTTCACACCAGTGTGTTATCTTTGCATAAATGAAGCCATCTGCATTTTCAGCTCTTTCAGATGCTCCATAAACTGATGTCTTTCTTGCTTTAGCTGACTATTTTCAGATTGTAACCTCATTATTTGGGTTTTAAAAGAAACTTGACTTTGGCCTACATGTCTTGGAGAGTTTCCCCATCTCCCAGAGTACACTTCTTTGCGTCTTGATGCGGTTCTGGGATACTGAGAACTCCCTGGCTTACTATTATTACCCACAAAACAGTATCGTGCAGTGTGTCCTAACTTTTTGCAAACAAAGCATCTCAGAGCTGGCCTCCCTGCGTAGGCTCTTCTCTGAGCACACGACGACTGAGACACATTACCATGACTGGAATCTGGAGACCTTACACTCTCACTGTCTGAGGAACATTCACCACCAAAAAACTCATCCGATGGGCCCCCTGCCACAGTATTCATATTTTACACTACCAAGTCAGACCCATTCTCTATTTCCATAAATGAGTCAGTCTCAACAGCTGCTACAAAACCATTGTCTTAACATTCATCATAGACCTTACTTGCAGCAACAATTGCGCTCTGCTTCTTTAGAGTCGCTATCTAAGCTAAACATTGAGAAGGGTCAATCTTTGCGTGCTTGGAGTATATCTCCCATATGGTAGCCTCTGCACCACTCAAACATTCTTTAACAAATGTAACCTCATTGCGCAACTTCGTATTCTCGTTAGAAATATGTTTACTCTCAGTGCTAAATGCAGCAGCCTGATAAATAAGAAATTTCAAGTTCTCAACATCAGGTTTGAAAAGGTGCAGCTCTTCCAATTCTTCCTTCTGCTGAAAAATACATTTGTACTGCTCTGCTATCCAGCCCGCAGCAGAAATAAGGGTATACCTTGCCTTAGGCTTATTCAACCTTTTGGCACTAATCATCTCATGCACTCATTTGTGCCTGCAACCATCAGTAGATCCCTGCAAAGCTTGAACAATAGCCTCAGCCTCAGTGTCTTTTAGTGCTACCCTTTTCAAAATTCCCTCCATTATTCCAACAAACACAAGTATACTCACTCACAAATGTCACCAATGCAGGACTAGCGCCACCAAATGCTGCTGCTTGTTGCACAATACAATAAAGCCTCGTACACACGACCGAGTTTCTCGTCGTAAAAAACACGTCGTTTTTTTCAACGAGATTCTTGTTAACCTTGTTGATTTTCTCGTCAAGCTTTCCATGCGTACACACTGACATTTCCCAATTTCCTCGTTGTTCTCCGCGGTCACATCCAGCACGTACGACGGCACTATAAAGGGGAAGATCGATTTCCTTGGCGCCACCCCTTGGGCTGCTTTTGCTGATCTCGTGTTACCGCGTGTGAAGTAAAAGTTTGGGAAGAGACGATTCGCGCTTTTCAGTCTTCGTACTTTTCAGTTCGTTTTCTGCGGTTCAGTTTGTGCTTGTGGGTTCGTATCTTGACTTTCAGGGCATCTAGGCAGGTCGTATCTGTTTTACAGTGCGTTCTTGCCTGTTTGTTTCTGTTTTTCAGTTTGTTATTCATAGGCCTTGCTGTTCTAAAGTGCGTTCTGTTCTGTACGTTCTGATAAGACGACCGTTTCCTAGCCATGTCGCCTGGGCGTTCTCGTCATCGAGTTCGTGCTGTGCGGGCGTTTGGTGTTGGTCTGCTTGTTTTGGACCAAGACCAGTCCATGAATGGTGTGAGGAGGAGTTCATGGACCAAGAATTGGTTGCTCCAGCGGGACCAATTCTGCCATATGCCTCTGCTGCGGGAGATCGTCAAGAATAATCCTGAGGACTACAGGAATTTTCTGCGGATGTCTGACCCCGTTTTTCAGGAACTGTTGGCTTTGGTGTCCCCCTATATTACCAGGCAGGACACCGTTATGCGGGAAGCCATCAGTGCTGAGCAGAGGCTCATCGCCACGTTACGTTATCTGGCGACAGGGAGAAGTCTTCAGGACTTGAAGTTCACGACAGGCATCTCCCCCCAGGCTCTGGGCCTCATAATCCCAGACACCTGTTCTGCCATTATCCAAGTCCTGCAGGAGGACTATATTAGGGTAAGTTTTCTCCTTTAAGATCACATTTTATGTATTTCATGTATGCTAATGTATTGTATTTCTTTCATCCTTCCCTAATTACCATGATTGTAATATGCTGAGAATGTCCCCTTTGTCCTCATGCATGCTGGAAGCTTTAGATTGCCCCTTTTTTCTCCTCCATGCATATTTCCCTTCACTAACCTTTCCAGCAGGGGCGCCTGTTGCTCCAAATGTTTGGGGGTTCAAACCCAAATTTAGGAAATAAACTTCCTCCTTTTTTGCTCTGGTGCCTATTAAACGCCCCCATTTGTTCCCTCCAATGCAGCCATTTTGTTCCCTCTAATGCAGCCATTTTGTTCCCTCTAATGCAGCCATTTTGTTCCCTCTAATGCAGCCATTTTGTCCCCTCCAATGCAGCCATTTTGTTCCCTCCAATGCAGCCAGTTCCCCCCCAGCCCTGCACTTACCTTCTTGTGGTCAGCGCCATCCTTCTTCTGTCCTTGATGTCTTCTCCTTCCCTTGATGTTGCATCAGCCAATCATGTTACCATTAAACAGACTTGTTGAACATGATTGGCAGAGCAGCCTGTCAGTGTTTACCCAAGGAATGCCCCCCCCTGCGTCCCCTATTTAACTTTTCTGAAGCCAATTACATCCCTCAGGCTGTAATGTGCAAGACAATTTTCCTTCCTGTTTCTGATATGCAATTTTAAGCCCATAAATGCCGCAGTTCTTCATATGTCAGTCGCTTAACAGGGGGCCATCCACCTGAATAGTGGGCGGCATAGACAATACATAGGTTAATGCAAGGCATGAACCTATGTATTGTTCTGAGTGACGGGCACAGGAGAGAGGGGGCAGTGCTCCATCACCCACTCTGGACGCACCGCCACTGCAATGCTATCCTGTGGCCAAACACATCTACCCCCCCTCCCCATTATAATTTATTCATGGACCATCATAGGGGGTGATGAATATGATACATGAGCCTTCCATTATACTTATTTAAAACACCTTAATAAACGTAGACTTTGCTTGATGTTGGCCTCTAATGTATTTTCTTAGAATCTCCTTGTAATGTTTGATTTGTGTATTCTAATATTTTTTCATCTTGTTTGACTCCACAGCTTCCTTCCACGCCACAGGAATGGCAGACTGTGGCATCGGAGTTTGCCACGCGGTGGGACTTCCCCAACTGCGGTGGTACTATAGACGGGAAGCACGTCCGCATCGTGCTGCCACCCCGTTCTGGGTCCTACTTCTTCAATTACAAGGGGTTTCATAGCATTGTGCTGATGGCGGTGGTGTCAGCACGGTATGAATTCCTCTATGTTGATGTAGGGAAGAATGGCCGGATGTCCGATGGGGGATCCTTCATCCAGACGGAGTTTGCCCTCCGTCTCCAGAGTGACGACCTTGCATTGCCACCGGATGCAGGGAATGTTGAAGGACTCCCCTTTGTTTTTTTGGCTGATGAAGCCATCGGGCTCGGACCACATCTTATGAGGCCATTTCCTCAGAGGACCCTGACCCCAGAGAAGAGGGTGTTCAATTACCGGCTGGCCAGGGGCCGAAGAGTCGTTGAAAATGCCTTTGGCATAATGGCCAGCCGGTTCCGCCTTTTTATGACTTCAATACACTTGGCGGACTACAAAATAAACTATGTAGTATTATGCTGCTGTGTGCTACACAATTTTCTATGCCGCAAATCCAATTCCTATATGGCCTCAGTTTTGCCTGAGGCTGGACTTTCCCCTGATAATCCCCTGCCGGGCCTGGAATCTGCCCGTGCTGGCTTGCCCCCCCAAAATGCCCGTGAGGTTCGGGACAAATACATGGACTATTTCACGGGTAGGGGGGCAATTCCTATGCCAGGCTATGTCTAAAGATTCCTGTCTAACGATCCAAATAAAAATCTTGTTTAAACTTAAAACTTTTTTTGGTTTCCTGTCTCCTAGTTTGTCTTAGTGCATTTGTAGTGCCAAGTGTATTTTCCTTTAGTAAATACCAACCATTTCACTATGTAAGCTTAAAAAAAATTACCAAATAAGGTTAGAGCGTATTAGAAAAAGAAGCTACACGTTGTTTGTGTTCAAATATTTTACTATGTGCAAATTCACACACCTTTTTTTTTTAATTTTACATTTTTTGTTTGCCTGGCCACAAACCGGCAATTGTTTTCTTAGGAAAATACAAAAACAACAGTTGCATTCCAAAAATTACAAAATTGGATACCTCGGAGCAATCTGAGACATTCACTTACACAAACTATATGTCTCTATGTGCCTGTCCTAATATGGGGTCCCGCCACCCCTTGCCCAGCCAAAAATTGAATATGCACACATTTTGGAGTAATTACCAATAGGGATTTTAGACTCCTGATCCCTATTGTCAACATGTGCTATCTGCCATCAGGGGTGATCAATGGACGTGTTTTGGGGGTGCAACCCCTTCCTCAGTTCACCTACTTTAGATACGAGGAAGGGGTTGCACCCCCATAAGACATACATGGATATCCCCTGATGGCAGATAGCACATGTTGACACACTGTGTGCAGATTCAATTTTTGGCTGGTTTGATTGTCAAAAAGTTTTTAAAAAGTTGAAGAACAAACATGAAAAAAAGGGGGTTTGGATGCCTTATTGAATTCTCCCCAAAACATTGAGAATGTCTTTAAATGTTTGATCCATCACATGAATTCTTTCTTTAATTTTGTCCAGTTCCGTGCTACATTCCATCACTTGCTGGATGAGGCGGAGGGCACTGTCAGCAGAGAAACCTGTACTATCCTTCACCCCAACATTCACATCCCCTAAAAACAAAATAAAAAGGTATTAAAGCTCTGCAGGCCTACCTCTCTTACCTGAAGCTGTGGTGTCAGATACTGACCTGTTGTGGTGACCAGTTCCACAACGTCATCCACCTCTCCTTCCTGCACTTCTCCTTCCTCCACCTCAACTTCCTCCACATCTTTAGGTTGTTGGTCTTTTGGAGTTTGGGGTTCTTGTGAAGCTGTGGGGTTCCTGTGCTCCCTGGAGTGTCCTCCTCCCAGTCTTCTCTCCCCTATGAGAATCAAACAAAAGGTAGAGTTATCACACAGAAATTCTCTATGTAAAACAAAAAAACAGGCTAAAGTGCTTGGAAGTGGGGTACAAGTGTGTGTTTGGGCGGAAGTTAAAGATGAATGCATTATTTCTGACCAAGAATATGTTTAGTATTCACCTTTGTCTGTCATTTTTTAGACATGTAGGCAACACAAAAATTCTCTGATGCACCTGTGTGGGACACCCAAAAAAGGCGGGTCTGGTGGCCCACACTATAGTGCTCCAAAGTACAGATGTGGAAGCAGCTGCTGAGTGTCCTCTCCTTTACACAGTTTACAGTTTGCATTTCATTCTCTTTACAAACACATCATCTAGCCTAAAACTTTGTGGCCCAAATTTCCAAAAAAATAGCAGATGTCTAATTACTTTTGTGGCTGTAAAATAAGCCAAAACAGCGGATAGTGGCCGAGCGAAGTGTCTGTAACGTAACGAACGATCACTGTGCCCAACCAAGTTCAAAATATTACATTTTGGAAGGGAGTCCAATAAGAAAAAAAAACAAAACCAGCAACATGTCATTTTAGAAAAGGATTAATAGCAGAAAAGTGTACATTTTACTTACTTTTTGCGAGCATTCTCTTAATGCTCCTTAACTGCTCTGGCTCCCTCAGTTTGAGGTCTGACCACCTCTTTCTGAGCTGCTCATTTGAGCGTTTCACCCCGAAATTCGTCTTCAGACTCTTCACGACTTTAGTGAGGATTTTGGCCTTCCTTCTATTTGGTTTGCTATACGGCCCATGCTTTGCGTCATAATCAGACTTGAGCAAGATGTCCACCATCTCCGCCATCTCCGCCAAAGACATATTCGATGCCTTGAATCTCCTCCTTGATCGTGACGTTTCCTCGGTCTCCGGGCTTGTCTCCTCCTCGTTAGTTGCGGAATTATCAGACACCTGCTGTAACTCCGCCATTTCTGTCTGCGCGCCGAAAGAGAAGGGGCGGGGAAAAGATGTTAGTTAGAACGTCATGGGCGGGCGACGTGTGCGGAGCGACGTGTTCGTATTTTGACGCATGCGTGGTGTGTATATAGAAAACACACATGTGACTATAGTACGTTCGGAGAGGAGTTCAAGTGACGGACGTGCGAATGAAGGTATGTGATTTTGAGACTGTGCCAAATTGTTGGCCTATACTGTTTTGAGAATGTTGTAGGATATATATGGTGACTACGATGTTAAGGAGGTTAGACTGTTTGCCTCACATTAGTTATATATTATTTATTTAACTTGCAGATACAATATGAATGTCTTTATTAGCGACAAAGAGTTCCTGGCGGAATTTATTGACCGGGTAAGGGAGCTGCCGGCTCTGTGGGAGACGAAAAACCCCATCCACAAAAAAAGAGGGGTGAGAAAAGTAGCACTGGAGAAGCTGCTCCCATTTGTGCAGACCAAGGTGCCCACAGCCACAGCAAAACAAGTGGACACTAAAATTGGGAGCTTGAGAGGCACCTACAGGACTGAACGCTCTAAGGTCCTGGCTTCTCAGAGGTCAGGAGCAGCAGCAGATGATGTGCATGTCCCGATTTTGTGGTACTACAGCAGGATGTCCTTCCTGGATGACCACATTGAGGCAAGGCCATCACTCTCCACTCTTCCCCCCAGACTTCCCTGCAGCCAACCTGAGCCTTCTCTGGAGCAAGAGGAGGCAGCCATCCTGGATGATCCTGATTTGGCCATCTGGAGCCAGGTATAGTATTAAATGAAATTGCATTGTGATAAAATTAATGTTTGACAAATATGTCAAGATGAGAAACATACAATATTTTGGGTTCCACAAGTGAAATCAAGATCTCGAGACATTAGTCTGCACTTAATTGGGTGCTAAATAGTCAATCTGATGTAGGTGTAAATTAGAAAAAAAGATTTCTGGATTTACATTCTAATTGCTTCAATCATGTTTATAAAGTTTGATGCAAAGATTAAACCAACATATTAAACTATGTCCCTTTTTCATACACAGGATGAAATCAGCCAGGAGGAGGGTCTGGAAACTGTCAGGCAGGAGGAGGAAGGGCCCAGTGGCAGCCAGGAGGTGGCAGGGCCCAGTGGCAGCCAGGAGGTGGCAGGGCCCAGTGGCAGCCAGGAGGTGGCAGGGCAAAGGAGAAGCACCAGATCCCAGGTGCCTCCCATCCGGCTTCCCAAAAGAGGCAAGAGGGACAGGACCACCAGTGAGGCAGCAATGGCCCTTATTAAAGAGGCCCATGCCACCCTCCAGGAGCCCACATCCCCTGAAGAGGCCATTGCCGGCCTAGTGGAGGCAAAGTTCAAGGTGATGAGCATGGAGCAACGCCTCCTATGCGAGCCCCTGCTCATCACCTTGCTCAACAAGGGGGTGATGGAAAAAATTACCCCCAATACCGCCATTTGTGAGGTGGCACAACTGTCCCAACCTCAACCTCCTCCTCCACCTCCACATTCTTCTTCTGCCCCACCCCCTTCTCCTCCACCTCCACCTTGTTCTTCTGCCCCACCCCCTTCTCCTCCACCTCCTCCTGACAGGAGTACCCCTCCAGTGGCCCAGCCTCCAGCCACACGAAGAAGGAAGGCTGCAGAGAAGGCTCCAGGGAAGGTTGCAGGGAAGGTTGCCAGGAAGACGAGGAAGTGATGGCCTTGCTTCATTGTGGTCGGACAGAAGGCAGCCTGTTGTAGTACCACACACTTGGGACATATATATCACCTGCTGCTGTTCCTGACCTCTGGGAGGCCAGCATCAGATTGTGTTCAGAAATGTTGGCCTTCTCAAGCTCCCAATTTTAGTGTCCACACAGGATTGCTGTGTGCTCTGGGGTCCCTGGGATGCACAAATGGCAGCAGCTTCTCCAGCGCTGCCTTCTCTTTATTTTAGTTCAAACATGAATAAATGTTTAAAAAGAGAGGAGCACCTGGTGGGACTTTAAGTGAAGCACATGACAGCAAAAGGAGAGGTCAAGTGACCGGGATATAACGTTTATTTGTATTGTATAGTTTCATATAAAAAATATTTATGGGCATATAACCTCCAAAATATTACGGCACATAACCTCTAAAAAAACTTGAAGCATTTTCAACACAAGTTACATAGTAATCCACAGTACAAATGAACATATAAGGAAAATAAAACAAATCATAATTACAGTCATAATGTAACCAAAGTGACGTTGGGCTATATGGGCTAAGTAGTCTATCTAGATTAATACCAGGGTACAAGAATGGGGGGAGAAAAAACAACAATAGGAATGAGATGATAAATAATATATAAGGACATGATTTGGACCAATTGAAAGTTAGTATTGTTGATCCATGGTAAGATAAGAGTTGACAACTGAAATCGTGAATGGTAGGTAGCTCGACGCGTTTCGCGGTTTCATGACCGCTCATCAGGAGCAATGATTCATGGAAATTATCTGAAAGCAAAAAATATGGGTTCCAGATTGTCTCAGAGGTACAGTTTGGGAGAATTTAAAGCAGGCTAAAATTAGCGAGGGAGACACAAAACAAGGGGAGAGGATAAGAAAAAAATAAAAGAATAGGAATGAGGAAAAATAAAAAGAATGATTACAACATGATGTTGTGCTCAACTTACCTCTGCGTCAGCGCAGCATCAGCGCGGCAGCAGGAGCCACCGATAAACCAACAAGGCATCGTCACCGGGAGCAGCAGTGACATACAGGGGCGATGAAAACAAAGACAGGCAACTCTTGGACCATAAGTGTAGGTAAGTGATCCAGATGGGAAATGACAATGGTGACCCCCAAAGGGGACCTATGTGAAAAAATAATGATGTGTTAGTGGGAGTGAATAATGGATGTGTGTAGATGTGGACGAAGGGTAGTGGGGTATGGGAGTGTAGTGATTGGAGTAGGACGAGAAGGAAAGAAAAGGTGGGTGAAGGTGCAGGGATGAATGACCAAAGTGGGGTAGGGAAGCAAGGAAGACCAACAAGGGACTGAGGAATTCCAATGAAAATTAAAGGGGATGAGGAATAGGAAGGTAAAAGAATACCTAAGGTGAAAATGAGGGATGGATAGTCCGGGGACTGTGTAGTTGATCCATGTTGTGACGAAATGGTGTGTGTGAAGTATGGCCAGGAGGTGCCTATAAAAGGTACATCGCCACAGCCAAACCCCGATCATCAAACGGGTGGACACCAGGGGGGAGAGCGGAACGCTTTCACCTGGGCGGCTCAGCCGTCCGGCGATTAGCGCCAGATCAGCTCTCCCATGTGTCCGCCGTTGCGATGGATTCCGCCAGCGGCAGCATGCCAAACAAATGCACGGCGCCATGGCGTGCGGCGTAACGTCAGCACGCAATGGCCGCACATCCTCCCATCATGCAAATCAGGGAGGAGGCGGAAAGGGGAGGGGCATACTGCATACCACGGCTCCCGAATCAGAAAAGATGATGGACAGACCGGAGCAACACATGACAGCGAAAATACTGCGCCGACGGAGACCAGGAACACAATGAACAAAAAGAAAAAGGCAGAAAAAAAAACTTTAAAAAATAGAAAGGATGAATAAATGTTATTTTTCTTTAAGTTCATACTTGACTATGTGTATTTGTAAAAATGTAAAATCTAGCTTTGGAGTAAGCAGATACATTTGACTGACAAAAAAAGGGACAGATAACAACCCCCAAAAAATAACTAAATCGTATTTCCCAAAAAAGGGTGTAAAATTTAAATAATATATATTAAAAGATTCAATGGGAGATCACTACCAAAACATTGCGAAATTACAATTAACATCAGTTTGAAAAATATCTAATTTTTTAATATTCCTAAAAACTTGCATGATATAATACACATAAATCTTCTTAAGAGCAGCATGAAAAAGGTTAAAAAAAGATAGTCATAACTCTGTGTGAATATCAGCAGCAAAAGAAGTTCATTCGTTTGGATTAATGTAACATTCTAACGAAGATTTCAATGCACAACATTTAAACGATGCAAAAATTTGGAGCATGACGAATGTGCTATCTCCATTACGAAAGCTTGTTTTACCAGAAGATGCGCTCCCGTCTCATAGTTGCTTCTGAGCATGCGCGCTTTTGGAAGAGTCGTAAAAGCATACACACGAACCATTTTCTCGTCACAAAACAGGCCGACGAGTAACACGACGAGGAAATCTGGAATCCTGACGAGAAAATAGAGAGCAGGTTCTCTATTTTCTCGTCGAGATTCACTGCAATATTCTCGTCGTAAAACCATACACACGAACGGTTTTCTCGACAAAAAAGCTCACGCGGCACTTTTCTTGCCGGTTTTGGACGAGAAACTCGGTCGTGTGTACGAGGCTTTACACCCAACTACAAACAAAAATACTCTTATATTGCAATTCAAGTTACAACAATTTACAGAACAGTTCAACAACAAAATATGGTAGCTACACCTATGTCTCCATCTTGCAACATTAATGGCCACACAACTCACTGAGGTTCACAACAATTGAGCAAAATCACTAGCGGCACTCAACAACCCTTATCAACAAACAAAAAATTCTAAGCTGCAATACACCACAGTTATGAATATGTATTTAATCCACACCAAGCCCCTCCTAGCTAGCTTGCCAAATATGTAAGAAAATGGGGGAGGGAGGCGTGATTACACAAATAATAATACAGACATTAATATATAATATCAATATTATTAATCCACGCCCACTTCTCGCCGTTATTTTTAGGGGTAGGTCAGCAATGAAAGACACAACACACACTGTAGGCGAAAAAGATTATATTGCACAAAAAATTTATTTGAACAGCTTTGTCACAGATACGGGAATACATCAATTACAATATTTTAGAGGTATAAATGTTACAAACCCATATTAACAGCAACATTCAATGCTGGCTAATACATCCACTGCAACCAAGAAGACAAATACCTTTCAAACTCACAACAATATTCAAGCATCAACTGGAGCTCTAGTCGAGTCTGCCCTTCAAGTCTGCAGTCATGGTCCCCCTCAGCGAGGTCTCTCAATCAAGTCTTCGGCAAAGTCCAGCTCCTGTCATGGTCTCACCCTGTCCTCTCTGGCCTTCAGTCCGGGTTTAACAGCTACTCCTCAGTCAAGCTCACCATCAGGTTCCCAGTCCCCCTTTTCCTTAGGTCCAGTCTTTGACTATTCTTATGCCGCGTACACACACGATCATTTTTCACGTCGTGAAAAATTGCATTTTTTGTTTTCAACAAAAAAAACGACTGTGTGTGGTCTTTTTGTCATTTTTCACGACGTGAAAAACAGCATTAAAAACGACGAGAAAAATTAGAACATGTTCTAATTTTTCTCGTCGTTTTTCCTGACATTTCTTCCGCGGCAGGGTTTCCCATAGGGAAACCCTGCCACGGAGCCCATAGACGATCGTTTTTCTCGTCATTTTAAAAAATGACGAGAAAAATGACCGTGTGTGGGGAACAAGCTGTTCCATCGTTTAAAATGTCATTATTCACTGCGGTTTTTTAACCGCCGTGAATAATGATCGTGTGTACGCGGCATTATACTAGTTCCCTCCATTCACCTTCATTGAGCAATTTCTGATTGGTATAATCAAAGCCTTCAAGAACGTGACTGGCTGGAACCTAAGTCTACTTTGCTATCATGCTTATCACATAATAGTTAAAATCTCTGGTGACCCATTGTCTATAGCATGTTTACGTTCGTAAAGTCTGCCATCACCCTAGACTTTAGGATAAACAGCCCCCAAATTATCATGTTAAGGTCCTATACCCAAATGGAGACACAATGTCTGGTCAGCAGCCCTAAAAACAAAAGGGGCAATCTTAATTTACAATGCTTAATATTTGGCTTTGACTTACTATTAAGGGCACCAAACAGAAGCATTTGTCCATTGTGAGACAGGAGACAGTCTTACAGTCTTGTGATAAATAAACAGCTTGTCTCCCCTGATGTGTATACATATACTTTGGACTAGTTATCATCTATCCCCACATATTATATTAATTCCATAAAATATATCACATACATCATTTATATATTTTCCTGAGCGTGGTAATTTCTCACACTAAGAAGGAGAAGGCCCCACAGTTACCCATCATATACAACCTTCCAAAAATTCATAAAAGCAGGACCGACCCCCTGGAAGGCCTATTGTCAGTGGTAGTGACTTCCAGGGTGGGTCGGTATATTGGCACATTTTTGCAGCCCCTGGTAGTACAGACACCATCTTTCTTGAAGGATACAACCCAAGTTAATAACATTTTGAATACTCTAACTTGGAAAGAGGGATAAGTTCTGGCTACAGCGGACATGGCTTTGCTCTATATTATTATCTCCCATAGAAATGGTAAAGAGGCAGTTGAAAATTTTTTGAGAACTGACAGCACTCTACATTCAATCCAATGGGAATTTGTTATGTCCCTTTTAGATTATGCCATGAGTCACAACTTTTTTTGACATAATGGCCAAGTGGAAGGAGGATGTCGACTACAAGGAGCAGAGGCCCGAGCTCATACTTTGGAGAAAGTATATAGACGACGTCCTCCTCCTATGGGACAGAGACCTTGAGTCGCTTAACACCTTTATTGTTTTATTTTAAACGCTAATGATAGGGGTATTTTGTAACAGCATGAGGCGAGTGCTTCTAAGATCCATTTTTTAGGTTTGAACATTGAAGTTCAGGAAGGGAAGTGTCAGGTTTTCTACAGCAAGGGGACCAGACACGTAGCTGCACAAGGGAACTGAGACCAAACCAACAAAGTATATACAAGTGAGATTTATTAACAATGAGACACAGCAAACAGTAAACACAGCAAACAAACATGAACAACCTCAACAAGAAAAACCAAACCCAACACTGACAAGAACTGTTGAACCTGAACAACTAACTATAAAAAAACACACTAGGGACAATAGTACAGTGGTTGCAAGGAAGGGGATCTTGACAGGGTACTCGAACAGAAGCAAGGCAGAGGGAGGCAGGGTGAAAGGGAGAGGGGTACATGCTGGATCGGGCTAGGCAGCAAGGAGGGACCAGAATCGTGACGCACCAGGGGAAGGAAGGAGCAGCCTTAAGAATCCCCCTGGCAGCTGAACAATAATGTAACTGATTACTACAGCCTGCTGGCTTCTGGGAGACACGTAACAGTACCCCCCCCCCAAGGAGTGGCCTCTGGACGCTCCAAACAGAAATAGCTGAACTAGTCCATAAGTAAGTCAAGAAAAGTTCCTTCTAATATGAATTGGTGCAGGGTTCCAAGCAAGATGCCCTACTGCCAAGATCCGTCAATATGCAAAGTGTCCCACCACCCGGATCTGGTGATTGGCTGGGTATCCCACTGGCCAGACTCCCAAAGATGCATAGCATTCGACACTCCAAGTCCCTCAAAACAGCAGATATCCCAATGCTGGGGTTTCATGGGTTATCTAAAAAACCTAGCCTTGGGGTCATGTGACAATACCGGAATCCAGACACCGAAGTGTCTAGTCATAACTAATTAGCTTGCCTGGTTTCCAGGACTTGCTCCACACATCAAAAGCCACCTAGGTCTCTCCAAGGCACTGGTTACCCGACCCGGGTCCCCTAGTACACCCAGAGCTGTGGCAATCGCCTCTGGATCATGGCAAGGCACAGATTGTATTCTGCTATTCCCCAGGAGCTTACCACAACCAGGGCTATGAAGGCAAATGCAGCTACCAGTTACCAAAGGTAAGTCCGGACCACCAGGCTCTGGTGCCATAGGAGCAACATACTGCCAGAGGGACTCGACCAAGACAACCTTCAAATGAATCTCAGGCCAAGCCATATAAGGCACGTGAGGATTCTGAGTTTTCAAACCCATTAGCAGGTGGACAATCAGAGGCATCAGGGACATAGATCATCAGGCTGGGCACCAGCTAGGTGTGCATCCAGTCACTCTGAACAACATCCACACTTCTTCTCATCCCAGAAAAAGCAACAAGAAATCAAACTCTCCTCTCAGCCCAAGTGACTCATGGGATCTACAATTTTCTCTTTCCAGCCCACCAAGCCAGCTCAGTTTGTAGAGTACTACATCTCCCTTAATCCTCTCCTGCTAATTCCTATTGGGTACAGGGTGGGCTCAACACTGACTGTACATAGCTTCACAATAACAGTCTTATCTGCAGCGCAGACACAGAATCTGTTTCCTCCAGTGCTGTAGACTGGGCTACACTGGTAAAGCTAATGTCAGTCTTAGCTCCCATTACATGACTAACAGAACACAACTTAAACTTGTATTTTGTTCCCTTTTATCCTCTTTTGTTTTTAACTTAGTAATTGAAAAAATAGACTTCTGTGTAATGTAAGACTCTCAAAAGGTGTTTTCATGACCTATTCATCAGAAAAGAAGCTCTCAAATTAAGTACTTCTTATCTACTTTATATTACAGCAGTGCAAGCACAGTGAAGTGACCATCATCCTAATGAAGTAGCTAATGAGAGATTCCATTAAATTTTAATTACACTGTATGCTATTAGTGGTAAATGATTACACCATATCATAGAAGGGACAAAATATATATAAGTTCCATTAATCAAGCATAATCAAGCTGCCCATTCATTTGCCTGTTAATCAGAGAAGATGAAAGACAGACATATATAAATTAGAATGATGTATCAGTTCCTGCCAGTTTTATACTGTGCACTATCTCAAATTAAAAATGTGCGTGTGAGTGCGCAAAAGTTGTGTGGTAATAAACATCAGCATTTCTATGATGTATTGTTTATAAAGATGTCCAAGAATAATTGCTCAACACAGTTTGAAAGCATAACTTGGTATCTTGTACAAACTATAATTAAAAAACACTGCTTCCTGTAGTAAAGAATTGTGTCATCATAAATATTTATTAGTGCCATGATATTGTGGGCTAGGTAATTGTATTGTCACCTGATTCACAGTAAGCCCTGCGCATTGAAATCTTATTGCTGTTCTGGTAACTAGAAAGGGCAAACAAAATACTGAAAGTCAATCAGGAGAATTCATAAAGTGTCTAGCACACTCTTTAAAATTCCATAATGCTTCCGCACAACAAATGTTGGTGCAGGGACACATTCATATATTTGGTGTAAACAGGTATATCAATTTGGAAAAACTGAAAAAGGGAGGGGGTAGGTTAATGGAAGAAAAAAGGGGAGGAGAAAGGGAGGGAAGTTAGTTCACTGATAAGGCATTTTGTGATCCTGGTGTCCAGTTTGAAAATCCAGTAAACTTCTCTCTTGCAGAGAAGAGAAAAATGGTCGCCTTTCACAGGGCGATCCACCCTCTCAATAAGGTTTGACCAATGCATTGTATGTTGCATGATATACAGGTTATCACATATTGCAAATCTCCTTTGGCAGTTGACCAATTGTGTGACTGGAAAGGAGTTGCCATTGGAACATAGGATAATCATATGGGGATCCAATGGCAACCTCTTTCACTTTCAATAGATTTTTATAAAAATAAATAAAGTACAAAACATAGCGTAAAAATACCTTTTGTAATTGCGAAGAAGATGTTAGATAGCTGAAACGTAGCTGCAGAGGATGTGTTAACATTCAACAGTATAAACAGCACATTAACCTGTTGGGGCCGAGCTCACGTTAATATGCAGCCTCTTGGTGGCTGGGCCTTGGCATCAAGCGGCCACATATTTGTGTGCAATAGCACCAAGAGTGCTGTGCGGAGAGCGCCTGCCCTGCACGCTCCTGGCACAGTGACCGGTGGCTCACGGAATACTCCTGATCGCTGCTTGCTATTGGGAGTTTTCCAATCATGTGACTGTCGTGACAGCCGTTCATGACAGTCACATGGCCATAAGCCCTGCCCCACCTCCTGGCATAGCAAACACCTTAAAGGGCTAACCGCAGCTGGTGCCAAGAGGTTAAAAAGCAAAACTTGTAGCCTGCAAGTTAGAGTAGGTATCAGTGAGCCAGGTAACTTTGTCGCAGGCCGTGAAACAATAAGCAGATGAAAAAATTAAGTCTGAATAAACAGCATGATCTGCAACAATAAAATAAGAAAGAAAGGATGTTCACAGTAGGAAGGTGGGGTGAAGGGCAGGAGAGAGGGCATCGGGAATGACCGAGACTAGCGTCCCAAAGCTGGACTATTATAATAATGACTGATGGGCATTGTAAGGTACCTGTGATAGGTAGTGTCAGAAGTGGAACTTGTGTGCTGAGGATTCAGGCGAAAACGTAGTCAGGCAGATTAGGTTGGCAACAGATCAGGCAAAACGGTACACAATCGAAATCCAGAGAGTGGTCAGGCAGGCAAAGGTCATACACAAGCTGGCAGTGAAGTACAAAATCAGTAGGCTAGAGAGTAGTCAGGAATTCAGGCAGAAGTTCAACACGAAAATCAGAATCAAAAAGCAGTCACAACACCCAGGGAGCTATTCCACACAAACGGGCGCTGAGAGATAGCATCACTTCCTTTTTATTGGCTGCTTTGATTGAAAATTGTCCACAGCTGGCAGCAGGTGGGGCTAGTGAGTCCAAGGTAATGCTTAATACTGAGAGGACATTTCCAAAAGTCTAGATCTGCTCCGTAGCACAACAGGTAAGGCTGCAGCTTTGGGACCAGGAAGATCCCGGTTCAAATACACCCAGGTACATGACAGGGCCCCCTCCCCAGTGGACCCCTCCAGGGGCCTAGCGGGGCTTAGTGGGAAAGGAGGCATGGAAGTCTCGAATAAGAGAAGGGGCATGCAGATCTTTGGCTGGAACCCAGGAATGGTCTGTGACAGGATATCCCTTCCAATGAACCAGATACCGAAGGCCACGACCCTGTCTTCAAGAATCTTGGAGACTTCAAACTCATTTTGTCCATCAACAAGAACAGGAGGAGGTAGCTGTTGCGTTCTGGAGTAGCGATTGAAAATTGCTTTTTTGAGGAGGGAAACGTGGAACACAGGATGAATCCGGAGAGAGGAGGGTAATTTCAACCGATAGGAGACTGGCCCGACTCGAGCAATAATTCTGTAAGGACCAATGAATCGAGGGCCCAATTTGGTAGAAGGTTGTTTCAGTCTCACATATTTGGTTGATAGCCAAACTCTGTCCCCCACCACATATGGAGGTATATGGCATCTTCATTTGTTGGAAAAAAGTGCATACTTGCCTGCTGACTTCCGTAGTAATAAGCGAATCCTTTTCCAATGTAGCAGAATATTTTTAACCCGCTGATCTGCTGCTGGTACACCAGAAGAAGGCTGAAGTAGGGGAAAAGTCTGAGGGTGATAGCCTAGGGCTGCGTAGAATGGTGTGGTATGAAGAGCACTGTGCCAACGGGAACTAATGGCGAACTCAGCTAAAGGCAAATACTCAGACCAGTTGGAGTGTAAGGCATTGACATAATGTCGCACAAAACAGTCTCCTGCGCTCGGGAGTACAGTCTCTTAGTGACACAACCAGAGTGTTCCGTAGGAAAATGACCAGGAATCTTGCTGCCCTCCTCAGAATAATTGGTATTATTTAAGACTAAAATGTAAAAGGAAAAAAGAAGGCGCACCGACCTAGTGCATTATCAATGGCTAGGTTTTATTAAAAATAAGTTGAAAGATTAAAAATACTCACAAAGCAAGTATAATGATAGGCACATAATCATTCTATCAAAAGAGATAGCCTCCTACTGGAACCAGATGACCTAGAGAGTCCAGACAACAGAGTTCACAGCTACGGCTGACGCGTTGCGAGGGCGCACCCTCTTCCTCAGAGCCAAAAAGTGATAGTGACTGAACCCCTCTCTGGGCTCCCTTTTTATCCATGTGTAAATGGGCCTGAGTGGTCACCTGTCTATAACTCCACCCACCACAGGCCACTCCTCCTCTCACCTAAAAGGCATGCCCATATAAGCTTAACCCCTCGCTATCCACACTAATATGTCCATCTATATATTTACATAGTAAATGTCTATACATCATATAACTAAATGCCTATATGTCAGCTGGCAAATAACAACCTACACCCATGCCTGGCGGGACTTACCCATACCATTCAGGCTACCAGGGCAGCCAATCGCTGCTGTCACCCGTCTGCACATAGCCCAGCGTCATGGGAAGCGGATATATCTATATATATATATATCTCTCTCCTCCCACTACTACATGGGACGCACGCTGACCGAAGAACCCGGAAGTGGCGGTGGATGTGCGTTCCACCCGCCACTTCCGGTAATTGAAACCGTCACTTCCGCCCTCAGATGGGCTGGACAGGCATCAAAAGTTGTCCCGGATACGAAGGCGGCTCTCGCACTCTGCATCCGGTATTAATAATCCTTCTCCATACAGGCGCCAGTGCCGGCCAATTGCAGTGTCCCCGAATTGCCGATCCGCGCGCGGCACAAAACAAACATGACCCGCGCAGACCAGAAACCCGGAGGACACATTAATGCCGACACAGCCTCTAATCTACATCGGGTCCCAAACCACTATAGTAGTGGTGGATCCCGCACCCTCAATGAATAATTTGATCAGGGTGTACATGGGGGGACTGGTACATGAAGATAAATAAATATACAAATAAATAAAGGGGAGGGGGGATTTTCTTTAGGAGCTAATTAATAATTGGCACATTGACATAATGTCGAACATAGGTTTCTAGGGTCTGGTTCATGCGTTCGGTTTGACCATCTGTTTGAGGGTGATGTGAGGTAGAGAGTGAAAGCGTTACTCCCAGTTTCTTGCAGAACGCTCTCCAGAATCGGGAAACAAACTGGGATCCGCGGTCTGAGACGACATTGGTAGGTATGCCATGATATCTCACAATATGGGAAAGGAAGAGAGTAGACAGTGCTTCCGCTGTAGGTAATCCCGGGAGCGGCACAAAATGAGACATTTTGGAAAAGCGATCCACTATGACCCATATAGCAGTCATGCCCTCGGACTTGGGTAAGTCTGTAATGAAGTCCATAGTCAAATGGGTCCAAGGCTGACGAGGTGCTGAAAGTGGTTGTAACAGTCCAGTAGGCAATGTACGGGGTACTTTATTAGCAGCACAAGTTGGACAGGCAGCCACATAGTCAGTAACATCCCTTTTCATATGAGGCCACCAGACATGACGCTGCAAGGTCTTAAGAGTGATGGTGACACCAGGATGACCAGATAACACACCATCATGTGCCCAGAGGAGTACAGGTTTTCTGAGGCTAGGGGCTACGAACAGGCGACCTGGTGGTATCTTCAAGCCTTGGGGAACACGATTCTGAGTTTCTTGTAACTGTTGGGAAAGAGCCGTAGAGATCTGTGTGACAATTTTGTGAGGTGGGATTATGTACTGCTCGGTAGGTTGGTCTTCTTCAGAGGTAGCGAACTGTCTGGAAAGAGCATCGGCTTTCTTGTTTTTATGCCCAGGAACATAAGAAAGAACAAAATTAAAACGGGAGAAAAACAGAGCCCATCGAGCCTAACGTGAGTTCAAACGTCTTGAAGTCTGAAGATACAGTAGGTTTTTATGGTCAGTGAGGATAGAAAAAGGTTTGGGAGCCCCTTCCAGAAGATGTCACCATTCAGACAATGCCAATTTGATGGCCAGTAGTTCTCGATTCCCAACATCGTAATTCATCTCCGCTGGAGAAAACTTTCTAGAAAAAAATGCTACTGGATGGATTCTACCTTACTTAGGCTGTCTCTGGGAGAGCACGGCACCTGCTCCTACCTCAGAGGCATCAACCTCAACTATGTACTGGAGATCGGGATTTGGATGCTGAAGAATTGGAGCTTTGCTGAACATGTCTTTTAATTGCTGGAAAGCCGATTCTGCTTCTGAGGACCATACCTTGCAATTTGTACCTTTCTTAGTCATAGCAGTAAGGGGGGCTGCAAAGGAGGCAAAACCTTTGATGAAGCGTCTGTAGTAATTTGCGAACCCTAGAAAGCTTTGGAGCCCTCTTAAAGTGGTCGGTTGGGGCCATTGCAAGACAGCGGAAAGTTTTTGAGGGTCCATTTGGAAACCGACAGCACTTATAATGTATCCAAGGAAAGGAATACGGCTTTGATGGAAACTGCATTTCTCAATCTTCGCGTAAAGATGTTTTTCTCTCAGTCGTTGCAATACCTGCTTTACATGCGAGATGTGCTCTAGATGAGTCTTGGAAAAGATTAAAATGTCGTCCAAGTAGATGATCACAAAACTGTTGCTGAAATCATGAAAAATTTCATTCATGAAACGTTGGAAGACAGCAGGGGCGTTACACAACCCAAATGGCATAACCAGATATTCAAAATGTCCATTACGAGTGTTGAATGCTGTCTTCCACTCGTCCCCGTCTTTAATTTGAATCAGATTATAAGCCCCTCGTAGGTCTAGCTTGGAGAAGATAACAGCCCCCTTAAGTACATCAAACAGTTCAAGAATGAGAGGCAAAGGGTAGGAGTCTTTTACAGTGATTTGATTTAACCCTCGATAGTCTATGCATGGTCGAAGACCCCCATCTTTTTTTTCAACAAAGAAAAAACCTGCTCCTACTGGAGAAGAAGAGGGTCGGATAACACCTCTTTCCAAGTTTTATTTTACGTATTCCTCCATGGATTTTTGTTCAGGCAAAGACAGGGGATAGGTCCTTCCTTTGGGAAGAGGTGCTCCAGGAATCAATTTAATTGCACAGTCAAAAGAACGATGTGGAGGTAAAACCTCTGCCTTTTGCTTGCAAAATACGTCTGCAAACGCATGGTATTCATGAGGCAAGGTAGGTGGGACGGCCACGGAAGCCAACATACAAGCAGAAAGTCTTTTGGGTTGAGACAAACAGTTTGAATGACAGAACGACCCCCAAGAGGTTAGTTCTCCATTTTCCCAATCAAAAGAAGGGTTATGTTGTTGTAAGCATGGGTAACCAAGGATAACAGGCAGAAGTGGAGAATCAATAAGAGACAAGACAACTTCCTCTTTGTGGAGTACGCCTACCTGAAGGGTGATTGTCATCGTCTCAAATTTTACAATGCCATCTCCCAAGGGTTGTCCATTCACGGTGGTAATGTTCAGGGGTCTAGATTTTGGAACAAATGGGATATTATTTTTTTTAGCAAAAGTGTAGTCCAAGAATATGCCAGAAGCTCCAGAATCCACAAAAGCCTCACAGGAGACAAGTTTAGAGGGTAGATGGATAATTGCAGGAATGGTAATCTTGGTCTTGGAGGATATACCTGTAAGGTCTAAGCCAGTTCCTCCAACACTGGTTAGACCCTGCCCTTTTACTGGACGGGAAGGGCAGACAGATAATAAATGTCCTTTAAGTCCACAATATAGGCATAGGCCCAATGCACGCCTCCTTTGTTTCTCAGACTCAGTTAGGTGGAGACGGCTTACATCCATGGGTTCCACAGGTGTCTGGGGTTCAACTGAGATTTCAGGTTCTGGCTGAGGTGGTGCTTGGAAGTTAGGGGCCAAACGGTAAACTGGCCGAGGAAACTTGCGAGTTCTAAGTCTCTCTTGGCACCTTTCATGATACCGGACATCCAGACGAACACAGAGCTCTATGAATTTCTCTAGGTCTTCTGGGGAATCCTTATAGACTAATTCGTCTTTGATGCGATCTGCAAGACCTTTTCGGAAGGCTGCACGTAATGCCCTTGAGTCCCAAGTAGTCTCAGCAGCAAGGGTACGAAACTCAATAGCATATTGTGCCACAGACTTGGTGCCTTGTTGCATGTCCAAAAGTGAGTACTCAGCTGCAGAAGCTCTATCTGGCTTGTCAAATACAGTCTGGAGAGAAGCCAGAAATTTGTCAGCGTCTTGCAGCACAGGATCATTGCGTTCCAGATAAGGAGAGACCCAGGCCAGGGCCTTCCCCTTTAACAAGGAAATTACAAAAGTCACTTTGGCAGAAGAAGTGCTAAAGGTCCCAGGGTTGTTGCGGAAATGCAAACGGCAAACATTTAAAAAGCCTCTGCAGTCCTCAGTATCACCACCAAATTTGTCAGGCAAGGGAAATTTGGGTGGTACAGAAGAGGCAGGTTGGATCGTAGCAGGAGTAAGATCCGGAGTCTGGACCGTTGCAGAGGAAGCAGGCAAACAAGATTTAAGTATAGTACAAAGTTCATCTAACTCGGCGTCCAGGGAAGAAAGATGCTGTTCATGAGCTCCAATCAATTGTCCCTGACGTGAAATCGCCTTAACAATCTCAGCAGGGTCCACTGTCATTGTGGCCCGTTTGTAATGTAAGGTACCTGTGATAGGTAGTGTCCGAAGTGGAACTTGTGTGCTGAGGATTCAGGCGAAAACGTAGTCAGGCAGATTAGGTTGGCAACAGATCAGGCAAAACGGTACACGATCGAAATCCAGAGAGTGGTCAGGCAGGCAAAGGTCATACACAAGCTGGCAGTGAAGTACAAAATCAGCAGGCTAGAGAGTAGTCAGGAATTCAGGCAGAAGTTCAACACAAAAATCAGGATCAAAAAGCAGTCACAACACCCAGGGAGTCATTCCACACAAACGGGCGCTGAGAGATAGCATCACTTCCTTTTTATGGGCTGCTTTGATTGAAAATTGTCCACAGCTGGCAGCAGGTGGGTCTAGTGAGTCCAAGGTAATGCTTAATACTGAGAGGACATTTCCAAAACTCTAGATCTGCTCCATAGCACAACAGGTAAGGCTGCAGCTTTGGGACCAGGAAGATCCCGGTTCAAATACACCCGTCGTACATGACAGGCATATTGTATCCACAGGGTCCAAACATGGGAGAATTTATTTTGCATGTCCAGCAGGATACTGGTCAGTTTCTCATTAACAAAGAACCTGTCGATCCGCTGAAAAACGTCCTCTTCCCAATCTTTGGCTATAGTTTGTTTTGCTGCTAAAAAATGTAAATCACCAATTTGAGTTGGGTTTTGGTAAAATCGGGGAGTTTAAGATGTAATAAGATGTACCAAGGTTCTTTGGGGAAGGGCAATCAAACAAAGAATGTATGAGCTTCAAAGCCTTGGTCCAAAACCATGTGAGCATGGGACATGTCCACCAGGTATGTAAAACATCGCCTGGTGTCGTGCAGCCACTAAAGCAGAGACCAGTATGAGAAGGCTGAAGGTGGGCTACATGTGATGGGACCAGATACCATCTGGTAAATGTATTAAATGCAGACTCAATAGTATTCACATTAATAGAGCAGGATTCTATTGTGGCCCTGATTTGCAACCAGTCTGCTCTATCCCTTGTGCACCAGAGGTCTATCTCCCACTTCGAAACGTAAGCGTGATTGGCATGGTGGTTGGACTTAGTCAATTGTGAGTAGAGAATAGAGATCTGAAAAAATTAATAAACTGAGGGCTAAACAGAAAAATAAATTGAAATAACAGCTGCTAGCAAAAACGGCAATATAGCCAATCATCCAAAGCAATAAACATAAAATATGCAGAATGTGATGATTATAAACGCAAGTTACATAAACGTAAAAAGCATAAAAAGTCCTTCTGTGTTAAAGCGTAACTCCACTTTTGTTGAGAAAAAAACATTCCTCTCTGGGTGATCTATGTACATTGCAAGGATTATAACAACATTTGTTGCAGATTCCTACCTTTTGTTATTCTGAAGAAATCCCTCTGTGTTTCTTTGTGCCTCTATTCTGAGTGAGCCTAAAGGGAGTGGTTTCATAATTAACTGTCAGCTGTGGCAGCTGCAGAGCACTAATGAGGAAAGCTGCTGGGCCTGGATCCCTTTAGACATGTTCCTATTGAAAGTATCTTGCCAAAAATTTCATTTTTGTTGCAGGGGATGCCTGAAATCTGACTTGTATCTTAGGCAGACTTCTGGGAAAATTGGTGAGCCAATCACACAAGCAGGAAATTATGTTTCTGGGGTATGGTCAGTACACACTCTGTGTACCATACTGAAATTAGGGACATCAAGACCACCCTGTCTTTTATGTGTAAACATTGTACTTCGGGAGACCCGAAGGGTTTTTTATTGGACCACATGAAACGAGATACATCGTTTTGAAAGGATTTCAGTGAGTATGATGGGATAGGGACTGGGATAGTGCAGAACAAATATAGCAGCTTCGGCAGTATTGTCATTTTGGTAGCGTTGATCCTCCCTATCCAAGAGAAGTGGTGGTGGGACAAGCTGGAAAGAAGGGGTTTTAGTTCATAAATATTTGGGATATAGTGGGCAGTAGACATGTGCACACTGAAATATTTCTTTTCGGAATTACGTTTTCGTCTGAAAAATAAATGTATTTAGTTACTTCCGAAATTAGTTTTAATTTATTTCATTTAGTTAAAAAAAAAAATTTGTCTGAAAATCTGAATTAATTAAGGTTGAATCTGTCATTGAAGGCTTATGGTGTCTGTCGAATGTTCTAAGAAGATACGACGGAGCAGCTAAACTGTACAACTATAGAAAAAAAGGGTGCTTGTGCGCTTACCACTCAGTAAAAATAGAAACACTAAAGTGCAAATATTGCTGAACAAATTAAATATTAAGAGACAACTAGCAGCTAACTTCTATAATGTGACCAACATGCAATAAAATAGTTTATATAGTGAAGCAGCGCTAAATGTCAATAGAAAATGCTAATATTAAAAGTGCTATTAATAAAGTCTAACTTCTCATAAATTAAATAAATGGGGTGACAAAATCAACAATAATAAAATAAAATTAAAACGTCCAAACAGTGACTATGTAAATAAAGTGCTAAATAGCCAAAATGGCAGTCCAAATAGCAACAGCTAATTGCAGGGAGAGAAGCAAGGATGGGTGTGGGAATACACCTTGTCTCATCAGAAACACACTGGATCAGATGAACAAATGATGCATAAATAATCCTCCCCCATAGACACCAGCCTCTCACCTCTCTGGTGGACCCCACGGGGTCAGTAATAACCACAAAGATCTCCACTGCTCACAATGAGAACTTCCAGTCCTTTTGAGTGACCCGGAACCACTGTAAGGATCTCCACAGCTTACCAATGTTCTTCCTTAAAACGGATCTTACTCCATAATATTCAGAAAAAAACAAAAAGGGACTCCATAGTGAAGCATGTAAAGGAAAGCCCCAAAAAAAAGGCGTTTATTCAAATAAAAACAGCTAAAAAACACGTTAAAAACCAAGGGGTAAAAAACGCCAAACAAAATGTTCATAAAATACTAACTTCCGGTTTACGGCCGCAAACCGGAAGTGGACGTCACTTAGGCTCCTCCTCCCGACGCGTTGCGTCACTACACATGTGACTTCATCAAGGGCATAGGGGCCAAGTGACTAATAGGAGCTTATATACACTTCTGATCATCATATGCAAATTAATACCAAGCAATGGATTCTGGGAGATCAGTCAGGTCATTCTTGGTCTCCATGACCTTGACAACTACTGCCCAGTACAAGGTATAAATACAAACTAGATAAACTAGTAAATAGATAAAAAGATATACATTAAAGTTGCTAACATTAAAACTAAATATTGAACACAAAAAAATAAAAAATTAGAAAAAAGAAAAATTAAAGTTAAAATAAAATAAAAAAAAAAATAAAAAAAATAAAAAAAAATACAAAAAAAAAATTTGACGTAACTACTAAAATACACATCTAATAATTGGAAATAAAACAATTAAGATCAAACTCAATATTTAAACCTAGAGGGGTAAGCGACTGTAACTCAAAAATCCAACGAGACTCAGCTTGACTGAGAGTGATGACCTTGTTACTTCCTCTCCAATGGGGTCTATACTTTTCAATACCCCAAAAGGAAAGGGAACTGGGATCTTTCCCATGAACTTCAGCAAAGTGCCTAGATACACTATGCTTGGGAAAGCCAGATTTAATATTTTGAACATGTTCCCTCAACCGTTTCCAGAGGGGCCTTTTCGTTCTGCCCACATACTGGAGTTTGCATGAGCACTCCAGTACGTAGACTGGAGTGTCCTTCAGTCCTACAGGAAATAAACTCTTTGATAACATAATTTTTTCCTGTGGAGGTGGCTACAAAATCATCTTTTTTGGACTTCTTAAACTTAGTATGCCTACACGCATAACAATACTTGCACGGGTAGAAGCCCTTTCCTTCAAAAAAGGAAAAAGGCTTCTTAGTTGGAGGATCCAAAACATTCTTGGCTAGTATATTGCGAAGGGTAGGGGCCCTTCTATAAATGAATTTAGGAAATGGAGGTAATACTTGAGACAAGTGGCGGTCTGCTTTTAAGACATTCCAATGTTTCCGGATGATGGATTCTAATTTTTTGAACTGCATATTGTAATCGAGGATCAATGGAACCTCTACATTGTTGACCTTTTCTTTTTCTCTGTCTCTAAGGAGATTAATTCGTTCCAAGCTACCTACTTCGTCGATCTTCTTTTGGAGGAACCCCTGATCATATCCTTTATCACGAAAACGTTCCCCAATGAATTCGGCTTGCTGTCTAAACTCAGACTCAATAGTGCAATTCCTTCTCAACCTCACTAGCTGTCCCTTAGGAATATTCATTAGCCAAGGTGCATGATGACAGCTATCAGTGGGGAGGTAACTATTCCTGTCAACTGTTTTGAAGAAGGTTCTGGTTTTAATGGTTGTGTCTTCTTTCCAAATTTCCAAGTCCAAAAAATTAATTTTTACTTCATCTATATTCCAGCTCAGCCTGATATTTTTATCATTTTCTTCAAGTTCCTGGCTGAACTCTATCAGGCTCTCTTTTTCTCCTTTCCAGATAAGGAATATATCGTCGATAAACCGCTTATACATAATCAATTGGGAGGGACTATTCTTATAAATCGCATCATCTTCCCATAATGCCATATGAAGGTTGGCGACACTGGGGGCAAATTTGGCCCCCATGGCCACCCCTTTAGTTTGTTTATAGTAATGGGAGTCATACCAGAAATAATTATGATTAAGACAATAATCTAAGCATTCCAAAATAAATTTTCTCTGTTTACACTTCAAACTACTGGACTTCCTCAAAGCCCATCTAGTAGCTGCTAAAGCGTCTTCATGACTAATGTTGGTGTATAGCGAAGCTACATCCGCCGTAGCGAAAAAAATCTGTTCATCATCCAGGGTAGTGGCTTCAAGTAGTTGGATAAGGTGCTTAGTGTCTTTTAAATATGCTTGAGTTTCTTTTACTACTGGTTGTAGGAAAAAGTCCAAATATTCTCCCAATCTTGCTCCCACTGAATTAATCCCATTTAGAATAGGTCTACCGGGAGGATTTTCCTTATTTTTATGCACTTTTGGCAGAATATATATCACTGGTATCCGGCATGTGTTTGGAACCAGGTATAGTGCTTCTTTTTCTTTCAAAAGTTTTTTCTCTTTTCCTTTTTCTACCAATTTCTCCAAATCCTTTTTATATTGTAAAGTAGGATTACTGAGTAATTTCAGGTACGTCTCTCCATCCTCAAGCTGTCTCTCCATTTCCTGTTTGTATAAATCCTTAGATAAAATAACTATAGCCCCACCTTTATCTGCCGGTCTTATTACGATATTTTTTCTTCCTTCCAATTGCTTTATTCCCTTTCTTATTTCAATCGGATCCCATGCTTTCTTGACTTGTAGTTTATGGAGATCTTGTATCACCATTCTTTTAAAGACATCTATGTGACCTTCATTTCCAGGGGGTGGATTGAAAAGCGATTTATTTTTCAAAGTGCTGTGTGCATATCGGTCAGGTTTAATCACATTCCTTGATAACTCTCCAGGTTTTGATAGCATATATTTTTTTATGTTTAATTTCCTGGTGAATTTCTGCACATCAACATACGCACTAAATTTATTGAGATTCTTCTTTGGCGCAAATTTCAATCCTTTATCCAAGGTTCTTAGTTCTTCCTGAGTTAACGTAATGCCGCTAATGTTAATAATGCCCTCTCCTATAGGTCTTTCTTCCCTCTTTTTTCTCAACTGTTTCTTCAAACCTCCTCTACATCCTCTCATTCTTTTCTGTCTTATTTCCTCCTTGTTTCTGGTCTCGGGGATCTTCTTGGTGATCTCCTTCCTCCGTTTCCTCCATCTGGATTTCTTGGGGGTCTTGGGTAGCGCTCTTCTAAAAAACGCTGGGAGTTATATTCATAGGTCTCATGGTGTCTCCCCTCTTGGGATGGATAAGGGTATGGTGCTCCAAAGGAGTCACCATCCCTTCTCAGAACATCATACCTATTCGAAGTTGGTATTGGGCTCCTCCTTCTATCATATTGATATACTCCACCTCTATTTTGTGGATATTGATCCTGCCAATAGGGGGCTTGATTTCTTGTATCACAATATTGCCCACGATCTGGAGTTCTCTTTTCATGATACTGTCCATATTGGACTTGGGATTGTTGATAGTGAGGGCCCTTATATGGTGGTTTTCTCCCATTGTTCTTCCAATGCGTTTTTTTCCCTTGATTATTTTGTCCATGTCCATTAGGGGTTCTGTACACGGGTGGTCGATTATTTCCTGAATTTCGGGGAGTTTTTGGTTGTTCAACCCATTGGTTGGGATTCATTGGATGTTCTACGGTGGTATTAATAGGTACACATCTTTCCTCCTTCTCTGGGGTAGATAAGTTGGATGCAGTTGTGACTGCATTGATTTGCCATTTATAGGCTGTTTCATCTTGATAGTCCTTGATATCTCTAAGGAATTTCCTCTTTTTCCTGGCTGCGGTATCTTTATCTTTCTTTACCATATCTTTGTTAAGTTGGGCGGATAGTGTCGCAAATTCTGGCAAATCTTTGACCGGGTCAAGCTTTTCTTTTAAATCCGTAATTTGCACATCTATTGCTTTGATTTTACGCTGTTTCCTTTTAATGAGGAAATGTAGCAGATCCAAACCTCTTGCATTGAAGAAGCTGAACCATTCTTCTATAGAATCATCATCCAATAGTCCATCATTTATAGGTACATCCCAACGGAGTCTTCTTGGGACTATTTTGTCTTTGATATATTTCTCATGTGAGACAATATCCCACCAAGAATTCATTTTTTTCTCCATGAGATGCCCCATCTTTCTAAAAATCCCTTCTATGTCTCCATTAAGTTTATTCTCTTGTTTGGAGAACACCTCATCTAGCTGCTAGTTGTCTCTTAATATTTAATTTGTTCAGCAATATTTGCACTTTAGTGTTTCTATTTTTACTGAGTGGTAAGCGCACAAGCACCCTTTTTTTCTATATTTGTCACATCACCATTTTACACTTGTGCAGCTGCCATGCAGGTTTTTGATTATTTAGAGAGTAGAGCCATCAATCTAGATGAGGTGTTCTCCAAACAAGAGAATAAACTTAATGGAGACATAGAAGGGATTTTTAGAAAGATGGGGCATCTCATGGAGAAAAAAATGAATTCTTGGTGGGATATTGTCTCACATGAGAAATATATCAAAGACAAAATAGTCCCAAGAAGACTCCGTTGGGATGTACCTATAAATGATGGACTATTGGATGATGATTCTATAGAAGAATGGTTCAGCTTCTTCAATGCAAGAGGTTTGGATCTGCTACATTTCCTCATTAAAAGGAAACAGCGTAAAATCAAAGCAATAGATGTGCAAATTACGGATTTAAAAGAAAAGCTTGACCCGGTCAAAGATTTGCCAGAATTTGCGACACTATCCGCCCAACTTAACAAAGATATGGTAAAGAAAGATAAAGATACCGCAGCCAGGAAAAAGAGGAAATTCCTTAGAGATATCAAGGACTATCAAGATGAAACAGCCTATAAATGGCAAATCAATGCAGTCACAACTGCATCCAACTTATCTACCCCAGAGAAGGAGGAAAGATGTGTACCTATTAATACCACCGTAGAACATCCAATGAATCCCAACCAATGGGTTGAACAACCAAAAACTCCCCGAAATTCAGGAAATAATCGACCACCCGTGTACAGAACCCCTAATGGACATGGACAAAATAATCAAGGGAAAAAAACGCATTGGAAGAACAATGGGAGAAAACCACCATATAAGGGCCCTCACTATCAACAATCCCAAGTCCAATATGGACAATATCATGAAAAGAGAACTCCAGATCGTGGGCAATATTGTGATACAAGAAATCAAGCCCCCTATTGGCAGGATCAATATCCACAAAATAGAGGTGGAGTATATCAATATGATAGAAGGAGGAGCCCAATACCAACTTCGAATAGGTATGATGTTCTGAGAAGGGATGGTGACTCCTTTGGAGCACCATACCCTTATCCATCCCAAGAGGGGAGACACCATGAGACCTATGAATATAACTCCCAGCGTTTTTTAGAAGAGCGCTACCCAAGACCCCCAAGAAATCCAGATGGAGGAAACGGAGGAAGGAGATCACCAAGAAGATCCCCGAGACCAGAAACAAGGAGGAAATAAGACAGAAAAGAATGAGAGGATGTAGAGGAGGTTTGAAGAAACAGTTGAGAAAAAAGAGGGAAGAAAGACCTATAGGAGAGGGCATTATTAACATTAGCGGCATTACGTTAACTCAGGAAGAACTAAGAACCTTGGATAAAGGATTGAAATTTGCGCCAAAGAAGAATCTCAATAAATTTAGTGCGTATGTTGATGTGCAGAAATTCACCAGGAAATTAAACATAAAAAAATATATGCTATCAAAACCTGGAGAGTTATCAAGGAATGTGATTAAACCTGACCGATATGCACACAGCACTTTGAAAAATAAATCGCTTTTCAATCCACCCCCTGGAAATGAAGGTCACATAGATGTCTTTAAAAGAATGGTGATACAAGATCTCCATAAACTACAAGTCAAGAAAGCATGGGATCCGATTGAAATAAGAAAGGGAATAAAGCAATTGGAAGGAAGAAAAAATATCGTAATAAGACCGGCAGATAAAGGTGGGGCTATAGTTATTTTATCTAAGGATTTATACAAACAGGAAATGGAGAGACAGCTTGAGGATGGAGAGACGTACCTGAAATTACTCAGTAATCCTACTTTACAATATAAAAAGGATTTGGAGAAATTGGTAGAAAAAGGAAAAGAGAAAAAACTTTTGAAAGAAAAAGAAGCACTATACCTGGTTCCAAACACATGCCGGATACCAGTGATATATATTCTGCCAAAAGTGCATAAAAATAAGGAAAATCCTCCCGGTAGACCTATTCTAAATGGGATTAATTCAGTGGGAGCAAGATTGGGAGAATATTTGGACTTTTTCCTACAACCAGTAGTAAAAGAAACTCAAGCATATTTAAAAGACACTAAGCACCTTATCCAACTACTTGAAGCCACTACCCTGGATGATGAACAGATTTTTTTCGCTACGGCGGATGTAGCTTCGCTATACACCAACATTAGTCATGAAGACGCTTTAGCAGCTACTAGATGGGCTTTGAGGAAGTCCAGTAGTTTGAAGTGTAAACAGAGAAAATTTATTTTGGAATGCTTAGATTATTGTCTTAATCATAATTATTTCTGGTATGACTCCCATTACTATAAACAAACTAAAGGGGTGGCCATGGGGGCCAAATTTGCCCCCAGTGTCGCCAACCTTCATATGGCATTATGGGAAGATGATGCGATTTATAAGAATAGTCCCTCCCAATTGATTATGTATAAGCGGTTTATCGACGATATATTCCTTATCTGGAAAGGAGAAAAAGAGAGCCTGATAGAGTTCAGCCAGGAACTTGAAGAAAATGATAAAAATATCAGGCTGAGCTGGAATATAGATGAAGTAAAAATTAATTTTTTGGACTTGGAAATTTGGAAAGAAGACACAACCATTAAAACCAGAACCTTCTTCAAAACAGTTGACAGGAATAGTTACCTCCCCACTGATAGCTGTCATCATGCACCTTGGCTAATGAATATTCCTAAGGGACAGCTAGTGAGGTTGAGAAGGAATTGCACTATTGAGTCTGAGTTTAGACAGCAAGCCGAATTCATTGGGGAACGTTTTCGTGATAAAGGATATGATCAGGGGTTCCTCCAAAAGAAGATCGACGAAGTAGGTAGCTTGGAACGAATTAATCTCCTTAGAGACAGAGAAAAAGAAAAGGTCAACAATGTAGAGGTTCCATTGATCCTCGATTACAATATGCAGTTCAAAAAATTAGAATCCATCATCCGGAAACATTGGAATGTCTTAAAAGCAGACCGCCACTTGTCTCAAGTATTACCTCCATTTCCTAAATTCATTTATAGAAGGGCCCCTACCCTTCGCAATATACTAGCCAAGAATGTTTTGGATCCTCCAACTAAGAAGCCTTTTTCCTTTTTTGAAGGAAAGGGCTTCTACCCGTGCAAGTATTGTTATGCGTGTAGGCTTACTAAGTTTAAGAAGTCCAAAAAAGATGATTTTGTAGCCACCTCCACAGGAAAAAATTATGTTATCAAAGAGTTTATTTCCTGTAGGACTGAAGGGGCTGTCTACGTACTGGAGTGCTCATGCAAACTCCAGTATGTGGGCAGAACGAAAAGGCCCCTCTGGAAACGGTTGAGGGAACATGTTCAAAATATTAAATCTGGCTTTCCCAAGCATAGTGTATCTAGGCACTTTGCTGAAGTTCATGGGAAAGATCCCAGTTCCCTTTCCTTTTGGGGTATTGAAAAGTATAGACCCCATTGGAGAGGAAGTAACAAGGTCATCACTCTCAGTCAAGCTGAGTCTCGTTGGATTTTTGAGTTACAGTCGCTTACCCCTCTAGGTTTAAATATTGAGTTTGATCTTAATTGTTTTATTTCCAATTATTAGATGTGTATTTTAGTAGTTACGTCAAATTTTTTTTTTTTTTGTATTTTTTTTTTATTTTTATTTTTTTTTTATTTTTTCAAATTTTTTTTTTATTTTTTTTTGTGTTCAATATTTAGTTTTAATGTTTTGACGTTAGCAACTTTAATGTATATCTTTTTATCTATTTACTAGTTTATCTAGTTTGTATTTATACCTTGTTCTGGGCAGTAGTTGTCAAGGTCATGGAGACCAAGAATGACCTGACTGATCTCCCAGAATCCATTGCTTGGTATTAATTTGCATATGATGATCAGAAGCGTATATAAGCTCCTATTAGTCACTTGGCCCCTATGCCCTTGATGAAGTCACGTGTGTAGTGACGCAACGCGTCGGGAGGAGGAGCCTAAGTGACGTCCACTTCCGGTTTGCGGCCGTAAACCGGAAGTTAGTATTTTATGAACATTTTGTTTGGCGTTTTTTACCCCTTGGTTTTTAACGTGTTTTTTAGCTGTTTTTATTTGAATAAACGCCTTTTTTTGGGGCTTTCCTTTTCATGCTTCACTATGGAGTCCCTTTTTGTTTTTTTCTGAATATTATGGAGTAAGATCCGTTTTAAGGAAGAACATTGGTAAGCTGTGGAGATCCTTACAGTGGTTCCGGGTCACTCAAAAGGACTGGAAGTTCTCATTGTGAGCAGTGGAGATCTTTGTGGCCATTATTGACCTCGTGGGGTCCATCAGGAAGATTCGCTTTAACCACTTAACGACCGCCCACCGCCGATTTACGTCGGCAGAATGGCACGGACAGGCAGAATCACGTAGATCTACGTGACTGCCTTTGTACAGTTGGGGGGTCCATCCGGACCCCCCTTCTGTGCCGTGAGCGGTCGTTACTTCACCGGGAGCGATCCCAGATGAGGGGGCGGCCTTTCGATTCCGGCCCCCCCCTCGCGATCGCTCCCGGCGAATGGAAATGCCTCCTCTGTCTGTTTCAGACAGAGGAGGCAGGAGGAAGTGATGTCATCTCCTGTGCGGCGCTCACATATACCGAGCGCCGTACAAGAGAAGACATCAGGTCAGTGAGCACAACACTACACTGACACCAGGACACATAGGAACACTAATCGCCCCCCCAGGACCCCCAGACCCCCCCAGATCACCCCCCAGATCACCCCCCAGCCCCCAGTCACAGTGTCACTGATTGCAGTGACCATTTATTTACTGATCACTGCAATCAGTGACATTTGTGACTGTGAAAGTGTCACTAAAGTTTAGTTTTAGGTCCAGTGTAGCCCCCTAACCCCCCCTAATAAAGGTTTAACCCCCTGATCACCCCCCAGATAACCCTTTCACCCCCTATCACCGCTGTCACTATGCGATCATTTTTCTGATGGCTGTCTTAGCATCAGTGATGGCGATCGGTAGCCAGTAATTTTTTTTATGTTCGCCGCAGGTTTTTATAGCGTCGGGTACCCCAATATATTATCTAATAAAGGTTTAACCCCCTTGATCGCCCCCCAGGTAACCCTTTCACCCCCTATCACCGCTGTCGCTAATCGATCGTTTTTCTGATGCTGTCTTAGCATCAGTGATGGCGATCGGTAGCCAGTAATTTTTTTTAGGTTCGCCGCAGGTTTTTATAGCGTCAGGTACCCCAATATATTATCTAATAAAGGTTAAACCCCCTTGATCGCCCCCCAGGTAACCCTTTCACCCCCTATCACCGCTGTCGCTATGCGATCATTTTTCTGATGGCTGTCTTAGCATCAGTGATGGCGATCGGTAGCCAGTAATTTTTTTTAGGTTCGCCGCAGGTTTTTATAGCGTCGGGTACCCCAATATATTATCTAATAAAGGTTTAACCCCCTTGATCGCCCCCCAGGTAACCCTTTCACCCCCTATCACCGCTGTCGCTAATCGATCGTTTTTCTGATGCTGTCTTAGCATCAGTGATGGCGATCGGTAGCCAGTAATTTTTTTTAGGTTCGCCGCAGGTTTTTATAGCGTCAGGTACCCCAATATATTATCTAATAAAGGTTAAACCCCCTTGATCGCCCCCCAGGTAACCCTTTCACCCCCTATCACCGCTGTCGCTATGCGATCATTTTTCTGATGGCTGTCTTAGCATCAGTGATGGCGATCGGTAGCCAGTAATTTTTTTTAGGTTCGCCGCAGGTTTTTATAGCGTCGGGTACCCCAATATATTATCTAATAAAGGTTTAACCCCCTTGATCGCCCCCCAGGTAACCCTTTCACCCCCTATCACCACTGTCACTAAGCGATCGTTTTTCTGATCGCTGTCTTCGTGTCGGTGATGCCAATCGGTAGCCAGTCATTTTTTTTAGGTTCGCCGCAGGTTTTTATAGCGTCAGGTACCCCCAAATATGATCTAATAAAGGTTTAACCCCCTAATTGCCCCTAGTTAACCCTTTCACCAGTGATCACCATATAAGTGTTACGGGTGACGCTGGTTAGTTAGTTTGCTTTTTATAGTGTCAGGGCACCCGCCGTATATAACCCAATAAAGGTTTAACCCCCTGATCGCCCGGTGGGTGATATCAATTAGGTTTTAGCGTCAGAGAGGGTCTGCGTCACACCCCAGGCAGCGTCAGGTTAGTGCCAGTAACGCTAACACCCACGCGTAAAGCATACACCCCCCTTAGTGGTATAGTATCTGAACAGATCAATATCTGATCTGATCAGATCTATACCAGCGGTTTAGGGTTCCCAAAAACGCAGTGTTAGCGGGATCAGCCCAGATACCTGCTAGCACCTGCGTTTTGCCCCTCCGTCCAGCCCAGGCCACCCAAGTGCAGTATCGATCGATCACTGTCACTTACAAAACACAACACACATAACTGCAGCGTTCGCAGAGACAGGCCTGATCCCTGCGACTCCAGTGCTGTAGGAGGTGATTTCACCACCACAGTTAAAAAAAAAAAAGCATATATGCCGAAGCATGGGGGCAGCAGGGGCAGCAGGGCGGAGGAGCAATTTTGCTCCTAATGCCGCATACATACGGTCGAAATTCCGACGGAGGCTTGCCCGTGGAAACGTTTGACCATGTGTGTGCGGCATAACTTTTTTGCGGGAGGATGCCCCCATGCTTCGGCATATATAAATGGTGCATGTATGCCCATCATTAGAAGTGGGTGGATGAAGGGCGGTATTCTAATGGTGGGCATACCCACCAATCAATCTCTTTTTTCGTTCAGCCAACAGGCTGCATGAAAAAAAAAGATTACAATACATGTCCAACAAGGACCAGCAACGTACTGGTATGTTGCTGGACTTTGAATGGTTATACCAGATTGATGCCTGCGGGTTTAGGCATCATCTTGGTATCATTCTTTTCAGCCAGCGGCCGGCTTTCATGTAAAAGCAATCACAGCGGCTAATTAGCCTCTGGACTGCTTTTACAAGCAGTGGGAGGGAATGTCCCCCCCCGGATATAAAAAGCGCCATTGGGAAATTGGGAAAGCATTTTATCACACCGATCTTGGTGTGGTCAGATGCTTTGAGGGCAGAGGAAAGATCTAGGGTCTAGAAGACCCCAGTTTTTTCAAAAAAAGAGTACCTGTCACTACCTATTGCTATCATAGGGGATATTTACATTCCCTGAGATAACAATAAAAATTATAAAAAAAAAAATATATGTAAGGAACAATTTAAAAATAAAATAAAAAAGGAAAATTAATAATAAAAAAAAAAAAAAAAAAAGCACCCCTGTCCTGCCCTGCTCTTGCCCAATGGCGAACGCAAGCGTCGGTCTGGCGTCATATGTAAACAGCAATTGCACCATGCATGTGAGGTATCACCGCGAAGGTCAGATCGAGGGCAGTCATTTTAGCAGTAGACCTCCTCTGTAAATCTAACGGGGTAATCTGTAAAGGCTTTTAAAGGCTTTTAAAAATGTATGTAGTTTGTCGCCAATGCGCGTTTGTGCGAAATTTTAAAGCATGTCGTGTTTGGTATCTATGTACTCGGCCTAAGATCATCTTTATTATTTCATCAAACATTTGGGCAATATAGTGTGTTTTAGTGCATTAAAATTAAAAAAAGTGTATTTTTTCCCCAAAAAATGCGTTTGAAAAATCGCTGCGCAAATACTGTGTAGAAAAAAAAAATGCAACACCCACCATTTTAATCTGTAGGGCCTTTGCTTTAAAAATATATATAATGTTTGGGGGTTCAACATAATTTTCTTGCAAAAAAAAAATATGTTTTCATGTAAACAAAAAGTGTCAAAAGGGGCTTTGTCTGCAAGTGGTTAGAAGAGTGGATGTAAGCTTCCTAATGTTGTGTATAAAATGCCAGAACAGTTCAAAACCCCCCCAAATGACCCCATTTTGGAAAGTAGACACCCCAAGCTATATACTGAGAGGCATGTCGAGTCCATGGAATATTTTATATGTTGACACAAGTTGCGGAAAAAAGACAATTTTTTTTTTTAAATTTTTTTTTTGCACAAAGTTGTCACTAAATGATATATTGCTCAAACATGCCATGGGCATATGTGGAATTACACCCCAAAATAAATTCTGTTGCTTCTCCTGAGTACAGGGATACCACATGTGTGAGACTTTTTGGGAGCCTAGCCGCGTACGGGACCCCAAAAACAAAGCACCGCCTTCAGGCTTTCTAAGGGTGTAAATTTTTGATTTTACTTCTCACTGCCTATCACAGTTTTGGAGGCCATGGAATGCCCAGATGGCACAAAACCCCCCCAAATGACCCCATTTTGGAAAGTAGACACCCCAAGCTATTTGCTGAGAGGTATTGTGAGTATTTTGCAGATCTCGCTTTTTGTCACAAAGTTTTGAAATTTGAAAAAAAAAAAAAAAAAAAAAATTTTCTTTCTTCATTTTCAAAAACAAATGAGAGCTGTAAAATACTCACCATGCCTCCTCAGCAAATAGCTTGGGGTGTCTACTTTCCAAAATGGGGTCATTTGGGGGGGTTTTGTGCTATTTTGGCATTTTATGGCCTTAGAAACTGTGATAGGTAGTGAGGAGTGAAATCAAAAATTTGTGCCTAGAAATCCTGAAGGCGGTGCTTGGTTTTCGGGGTCCCGTACGCGGCTAGGCTCCTAAAAAGTCCCACACATGTGGTATCCCTGTACTCAGGAGAAGCAGCAAAATGTATTTTGGGGTGCAATTCCACATATAACCATGGCATGTGTGAGCAATATATCATTTAGTGACAACTTTTTGTAATTTATTTTTTATTTTTATTTTTTGTCATTATTCAATCACTTGGGACAAAAAAAAAAAATATTCAACGGGCTCAACAGGCCTCTCAGCAATTTCCTTGGGGTGTCTACTTTCTAAAATGGGGTCATTTGGGGGGGTTTTGTGCTATTTTGGCATTTTATGGCCTTCGAAACTGTGATAGGTAGTGAGGAATGAAATCAAAAATTTGCGCCCTTAGAAATCCTGAAGGCGGTGCTTGGTTTCCGGGGTCCCGTACGTGGCCAGGCTCCTAAAAAGTCCCACACATGTGGTATCCCCGTACTCAGGAGAAGCAGCAAAATGTATTTTGGGGTGCAATTCCACATATAACCATGGCATGTGTGAGCAATATATCATTTAGTGACAACTTTTTGTAATTTTTTTTTTTTTTTGTCATTATTCAATCACTTGGGACAAAAAAAAAAAATATTCAATGGGCTCAACATGCCTCTCAGCAATTTCCTTGGGGTGTCTACTTTCCAAAATGGGGTCATTTGGGGGGGTTTTGTACTGCCCTGCCATTTTAGCACCTCAAGAAATGAGATAGGCAGTCATAAATTTAAAGCTGTGTAAATTTCAGAAAATGTACCCTAGTTTGTAAACGCTATAACTTTTGCGCAAACCAATAAATATACGTTTATTGACATTTTTTTTACTAAAGACATGTGGCTGAATACATTTTGGCCTAAATGTCTGACTAAAATTGAGTTTATTCGATTTTTCTTATAACAAAAAGTAGAAAATATCATTTTTTTTCAAAATTTTCGGTCTTTTTCCGTTTATATCGCAAAAAATAAAAATTGCAGAGGCAATCAAATACCATTAAAAGAAAGCTCTATTTGTGGGAAGAAAAGGACGCAAATTTCATTTGGGTACAACATTGCATGTCCGCACAATTTACAGTTAAAGCAGCGCAGTGCCGAATCCCAAAAACAGGCCTGGTCCTAATGGCCCGAAATGGTCCGGGGCTTAAGTGGTTAAGGAAGAACACTGGTAAGCTGTGGAGATCCCTACAGTGGTTTCGGGTCACGCAAAAGGACTGGAAGTTCTCATTGTGAGCAGTGGAGATCTTTGTGGTTATTACTGACCCCGTGGGGTCCACCAGAGAGGTGAGAGGCTGGTGTCTATGGGGGAGGATTATTTATGCATCATTTGTTCATCTGATCCAGTGTGTTTCTGATGAGACAAGGTGTATTCCCACACCCATCCTTGCTTCTCTCCCTGCAATTAGCTGTTGCTATTTGGACTGCCATTTTGGCTATTTAGCACTTTATTTACATAGTCACTGTTTGGACGTTTTAATTTTATTTTATTATTGTTGATTTTGTCACCCCATTTATTTAATTTATGAGAAGTTAGACTTTATTAATAGCACTTTTAATATTAGCATTTTCTATTGACATTTAGCGCTGCTTCACTATATAAACTAAACTGTACAACACCGTTATCGTACATTTCCGGTCGAATGTTCTGCCCACAAGCTATAGAAGAATTCTAATGTTGTATGACACTAGAAATAATTATATTTATAAATTAATATTACTAGTCAACCAACATTCAAATTCTTCTATAGCCTATGGGCCGAGCATTTGACCGGAAATGTACAATTGCGGCGTCGTACAGTTTAGCTGCTTGTCGAATCTTCTTAGAACTTTCGACAGACACCATAAGCCTTCAATGACAGATTCAACGTTTTTATGTTTTTCGCTGCTTCGTCGAATCTTCGTCATTCATGTCGAATGGTCTACCCCACCACTGTCTCTATAATGTCGAATCTTTTCTCTCTATGACGAATCTTTCCTCTCTATGTAGAATAATCTTGGACTAATAGAGTTAAGGTTGGCATATTCAACCACAGGTTCGATAGACACAGATCGCTATTGTCAGCGTCATGTCAAATCTCCTATCTATATCGAACTGTTGTAGCAACGAAAATAAAGCATTTTTTTATGTCGGATCTTTCGGATTTCGGATTCTGCATGTTTGTTTTCGTTTGTTAAAACGATAACGAAAATACCCGAAATTCGAACGAAAATGCATTAGGACGAAAACGAATGCACATGTCTAGTTGGCAGCATATAGGGTGTTTTTAGTAAGAGCAGGTGAGGTTAATTCCTAAGTAATTAAGGTGGGGGGAGCCCAAATAAATTTTAAATTTCACTTCCGGGAGGTAACCTCCATGTCAGGAATTGTAATGTTAACCACTTAAGCCCCGGACCATTTTGTAGCTAAAGGACCAGAGGTGTTTTCAGAATTTGGCACTGCGCTGCTTTAACTGGAAATTGTGCAGACATGCAATGTTGTACCCAAACAAAATTTGCGTCCTTTTCTTCCCACAAATAGAGCTTTCTTTTAATGGTATTTGATTGCCTCTGCGATTTTTATTTTTTGCAATATAAACAGAAAAAGAATGAAAATTTTGAAAAAAAAATATATTTTCTACTTTTTGTTATAAGAAAAATCGAATAAACTCAATTTTAGTCATACATTTAGGCCAAAATGTATTCAGCCACATGTCTTTAGTAAAAAAAATGTCAATAAGCGTATATTTATTGGTTTGCGCAAAAGTTATAGCGTCTACAATCTAGGGTACATTTTCTGGAATTTACACAGCTTTTAATTTATGACTGCCTATCTCATTTCTTGAGGTGCTAAAATGGCAGGGCAGTACAAACCCCCCCCCCCCCCACAAATGACCCCATTTTGCAAAGTAGACATCCCAAGGAAATTGCTGAGAGGCATGTTGAGCCCATTGAATATTTTTTTTTTTGTCTCAAGTGATTGAATAATGACTAAAAAAAATTAAAAAAATTACAAAAAGTTGTCACTAAATGATATATTGCTCACACATGCCATAGTTATATGTGGAATTGCACCCCAAAATAAATTTTTCTGCTTCTCCTGAGTACGGGGATACCACATGTGTGGGACTTTTTGGGAGCCTAGCCGCGTACGGGCACCCAAAATCTAAGCACCGCCTTCAGGATTTCTAAGGGCGCAAATTTTTGATTTCACTCCTAACTACCTATCACAGTTTTGAAGGCCATAAAATGCCAAAATAGCACAAAACCCCCCCAAATGACCCCATTTTAGAAAGTAGACATCCCAAGGAAATTGCTGAGAGGCATGTTGAGCCCATTGAATATTTTTTTTTTTTTGTCTCAAGTGATTGAATAATGACTAAAAAAAAATTAAAAATTACAAAAAGTTGAAACTAAATGATATATTGCTCACACATGCCATGGTTATATGAGAAATTGCACCCCAAAATACATTTTGCTGCTTCTCCTGAGTATGGGGATACCACATGTGTGGGACTTTTTAGGAGCCTAGCCGCGTACGGGACCCCGAAAACCAAGCACCCCCTTCAGGATTTCTAAGAGCACAAATTTTTGATTTCACTCCTCACTATCTATCACAGTTTTGAAGGCCATAAAATGCCAAATTAGCACAAAACCCCCCCAAATGACCCATTTTGGAAAGTAGACACCCCAAGCTATTTGCTGAGAGGCATGGTGAGTATTTTACAGCTCTCATTTGTTTTTGAAAATGAAGAAAGAAAATAATTGTATTTATTGTTTTCAATTTTCAAAACTTTGTGACAAAAAGCGAGATCTGCAAAATACTCACCATACCTTTCAGCAAATAGCTTGGGGTGTCTACTTTCCAAAATGGGGTAATTTGGAGGGGTTTGTGCCATCTGGGCATTCCATGGCCTCCGAAACTGTGATAGGCAGTGAGGAGTGAAATCAAAAATTTACACCCTTAGAAAGCCTGAAGGTGGTGCTTGCTTTTTGGGGTCCCGTACGCGGCTAGGCTCCCAAAAAGTCTCACACATGTGGTATCCCCGTACTCAGGAGAAGCAACAGAATGTATTTTGGGGTGTAATTCCACATATGCCCATGGCATGTTTGAGCAATATATCATTTAGTGACAACTTTGTGCAAAAAAACTAAAAAATATAAATAAATTGTCTTTTTTCCGCAACTTGTGTCAACATATAAAATATTCAATGGACTTGACATGCCTCTTAGTATATAGTTTGGGGTGTCTGTTTTCCAAAATGGGGTCATTTGGGGGGGTTTTGAACTGTCCTGGCATTTTATACACAACATTAAGAAGCTTACATCCACTCTTCTAACCACTTGAAGACAAAGCCCTTTATGACACTTTTTGTTTACATGAAATCATATTTTTCTTTTGCAAGAAAATAATGTTGAACCCCCAAACATTATATATTTTTTTTAAAGCAAAGGCCCTACAGATTAAAATGGTCGGTGTTGCATTTTTTTTTTCCACACAGTATTTGCGCAGCGACTTTTCAAACTCATTTATTGGGGAAAAAATACACTTTTTTTAATTTTAATGCACTAAAACACACTATATTGCCCAAATATTTGATGAAATAAAAAAGATGATCTTAGGCCGAGTACATAGATACCAAACACGACATGCTTTAAAATTTCGCACAAACGTGCATTGGCGACAAACTACATACATTTTTAAAAGCCTTTAAAAGCCTTTACAGGTTACCGCGTTAGATTTACAGAGGAGGTCTACTGCTAAAATGACTGCCCTTGATCTGATCTTCGCGGTGATACCTCACATGCATGGTGCAATTGCTGTTTACATATGACGCCAGACCGACTCTTGCGTTCGCCATTGCGCAAGAGCAGGGCAGGACAGGGGTGCTTTTTTTTTTTTTTTTTAATTATTAATTTTGCTTTTTTATTTTATTTTTAAACTGTTCCTTCCATATTTATTTTTTTGTCATTTTTATTGTTATCTCAGGGAATGTAAATATCCCCTATGGTAGTAATAGGTAGTGACAGGTACTCTTTTTTTGAAAAAACTGGGGTCTATTAGACCCTAGATCTTTCCTCTGCCCTCAAAGCATCTGACCACACCAAGATCGGTGTGATAAAATGCTTTCCCTATTTCCCAATGGCGCTTTTTATATCCGGGGGGGACATTCCCTCCCACTGCTTGTAAAAGCGGTCCAGGGGCTAATTAGCCACTAGGATTGCTTTTACATGAAAGCCGGCCGCTGGCTGAAAAGAATGATACCAAGATGATACCTAAACCCGCAGGCATCAATCTGGTATAACCATTCAAAGTCCAGCAACATACCAGTACGTTGCTGGTCCTTGTTGGACATGTATTGTAATCTTTTTTTTCATGCAGCCTGTTGGCTGAACGAAAAAAGAGATTGATCGGTGGGTATGCCCACCATTAGAATACCTCCCTTCATTCACCCACTTCTAATGATGAGCATACATGCACCATTTATATATGCAGAAGCATGAGGGCATCCTCCCGCAAAAGTTATGCCGCACACACATGGTCGGACTTTTCCACGGGCAAGCCTCCGTCAGAATTTTGACCGTATGCACGCGGCATTAGGAGCAAAATCGCTCCTCCGCTCCTGCTGCCCCAATGCTTTGGCATATATGCTTTTTTTTTTTAACTGTGGTCGTGAAATCACCTCCTACAGCACTGGAGTCGCAGGGATCAGGCCTATCTCTGCGAACGCTGCAGTTATGTGTGTTGTGACAGTGATCGATCGATACTGCACTTGGGTGGCCTGGGCTGGACGGAGGGGCAAAACGCAGGTGCTAGCAGGTATCTGGGCTGATCCTGCTAACACTGCGTTTTTGGGAACCCTAAACTGCTGGGGACACTAGTATAGATCTGATCAGATCAGATATTGATCTGTTCAGATACTATACCACTAAGGGAGGTGTATGCTTCACGCGTGGGTGTTAGCATTACTGGCACTAACCTGACGCTGCCTGGGGTGTGACGCAGACCCTCTCTGACGCTAAAACCTAATTGATATCACCCACCGGGCGATCAGGGGGTTAAACCTTTATTGGGTTATATACGGTGGGTGCCCTGACACTATAAAAAGAAAACTAACTAACCAGCGTCACCCGTAACACTTATATGCTGATCACTGGTGAAAGGGTTAACTAGGGGCAATTAGGGGGTTAAAACCTTTATTAGATAATATATGGGGGTACCTGACGCTATAAAAACCTGCGGCGAACCTAAAAAAAATAACTGGCTACCTATCGGCACCAGCATAACTAATACAGCGATAATAAAATCGATCGCTTAGTGACACTGGCAAAAGGGGGTGAAAGGGTTACCTGGGGGTTGATCAAGGGGTTAAACCTTTATTGGGTAATATATGGGGGTACCTGACGCTATAAAAACCTGCAGCGAACCTAAAAAAAATAGCTGGCTACCGATCGGCATCACCGACACTAATACAACGATCAGAAAAACGATCGCTTAGCGACAGTGGTGATAGGGGGTGAAAGGGTTACCTGGGGGGCGATCAAGGGGGTTAAACCTTTATTAGGTAATATATGGGGGTACCTGACGCTATAAAAACCTGCGGCGAACCTAAAAAAAATTACTGGCTACCAATCGGCATCACCGACACTAATACAGCGATCAGAAAAACGATCGCTTAGTGACAGTGGTGCTAGGGGGTGAAAGGGTTACCCTGGGGGGGCGATCAAGGTGTTAAACCTTTATTAGGTAATATATGGGGGTACCTGACGCTATAAAACCTGCGGCGAACCTAAAAAAAATAACTGGCTACCAATCTGCATCACCGACACTAATACAGCGATCAGAAAAACGATCGATTAGTGACAGCGGTGCTAGGGGGTTAAAGGGTTACCTGGGGGGCGATCAAGGGGTTAAACCTTTATATGGGGGGGTTAGGGGGCTACACTGGACCTAAAACACTCTGCCCTAACACTTTTACAGTCACAAATGTCACTGATTGCAGTGATCAGTAAATAAATGATCACTGCAATCAGTGACACTGTGACTGGGGGCTGGGGGGTGATCTGGGGGGTGATCTGGGGGGTCTGGGGGGCCTGGGGGGGTGATTTATGTGCCTATGTGTCCTGGTATCAGTGTAGTGTTAGTGCACTAACCTGTGTGTCTTCTCTCGTACGACGCTCGGTATATGTGAGCGCCGCATGAGAGATGACATCACTTCCTCTGCCTGTGTTTACATTACACAGGCAGAGGAAGCTTTATCATTCGCCGGGAGCGATCACGAGGTGGTGTCCGGAATCGAACGGCCGTCCCCTCATCCCGGATCGCTCCCGAACAACTAACGACCGCTCACTGTATAGAAGGGGGGTCCAATGGGACCCCCCAACTATACAAAGGCAGTCACATACCGGTACATGACTTTGCCTGTCGGTGCCATTCTGCCGACGTATATATACAGTGAGCGGTCGTTAAGTGGTTAAGGGCCCTAGACCTATTTTCATTGATGGAGAGTAGGGATGAGCCGAACACCCTCCAGTTCGGTTCGCAGCAGAACATGCGAACAGGCAAAACATTTGTTTGAACACGTGAACACCGTTAAAGTCTATGGGACACGAACATGAAAAATCAAAAGTGCTAATTTTAAAGATTAATATGCAAGTTATTGTCATAAAAAGTGTTTGGGGGCCTGGGTCCTGCCCCAGGGGACATGTATCAGTGCAAAAAATTTTTAAAAACGGCTGTTTTTTCGGGAGCAGTGATTTTAATAATGCTTAAAGTGAAACAATAAAAGTGAAATATTCCTTTAAATTTCGTACCTAGGGGGTGCCTATAGTATGCCTGTAAAGTAGCGCATGTTTCCCGTCTTTATAACAGTCTCTGCACAAAATTTACATTTCTAAAGGAAAAAAAGTAATTTAAAACTACTTGCAGCTATAATGAATTGTCGGGTCCCGGCAATACAGATAAAAGTCATTAAAAGTCATTGAAAAAGAAAAAAGCGTGGGCGTCCCCCCAAATTCCATTACCAGGCACTTCAGGTCTGGTATGGATATTAAGGGGAACCCTGCACCAAATAAAAAAAAAATGGCGTGGGGTTCCCCCCAAAAATACATACCAGACCCTTCAGGTCTGGTATGGATTTTAAGGGGAACTCCGCGCCAAGATTAAAAAAAAATGGCGTGGGGTTCCCCCCCAAAATCCATACCAGAACCTTATCCAAGCACGCAACCAGGCAGGCCGCAGGAAAAGAGAGGGGCGAGAGAGCGCCTTCCTCCTGAACCGTACCAGGCCACATGCCCTCAACATGGGGAGGATGGCCCAATGTTGATGGGGACAAGGGCCTCATCCCCACAATCCTTGCCCGGTGGTTGTGGGGGTCTGCGGGTGGGGGGCTTATCGGAATCTGGAAGCCCCCTTTAACAAAGGGGACCCCCAGATCATGCCCCCCTATGTGAATTGGTAAGGGGTACATTGTACCCCTACCATGCGTTGCGTCAGAGGGGGCGGGGTCACCCGTACATGTTACTGGGTAACCCTGGTGACTCCCCTTGCGTCTCAGGCCCGCCCTCAGCTATATAACAGCTATATAACAGGCTGGTGGCGCGTCATCCGGTGGAGGCAGGATCGCGTGCGTTGTATCCTCGCTGGAGATCATCGCTGGAGATCATCGCTGGATATTGAGAATGGATTACATCGCTGGAGATCGAGAGTGGATTACATCACTGGAATATTTCTTTTATATTTTTATTTTTAACTACTTGGAGCCCGGGCCATTGTCAAATGATGGCTACAAGGTGGCTCTTCAGGTCCGGGAGGCCGTCTATTGATGGCCTTGGCTCCTCCGGCCACTGGGGCGTGCCCGCCGCGTCACTATGGTCCCGATGCGTGTGCCTGGAGGCCGCGATGTCCGCCAGCTACCCGCGATCGGCTGTTACACAGCCAAGGACGTGGATCTCTGTGTGTGAATACAGAGATCCACGTCCTGTCATGGAGAGGAGACCAATGATGTGTCCCTTGTACATAGGGATACAGATCGGTCACCTCCCCCAGTCAGTCCCCTCCCCCCACAGTAAGAATCACTCCTAGAGAACACATTTAACCCCTTCCTCACCCCCTAGTGTTAACCCCTACCCTGCCAGTCACATTTATACAGTAATCAGTGCATATTTATAGCACTGTTCGCTGTATAAATGTGAATGGTCCCAAAAATGTGTCAAAAGTGTCCGATGTGTCCGCCGTAATATCGCAGTCCTGACAAAAATCGCAGATAACCGCCATTACTAGTAAAAAAATAATAATTAAAAAATGTCATAATTCTAAACCCTATTTTGTAGGCGCTATAACTTTTGCGCAAACCAATAACATTTTTTTTTTACCAAAAATATGTAGAAGAATACGTATCGGCCTAAACTGAGAAAAAAATTGGGATATTCATTATAGCAAAAAGTAAAAAATATAGTGTTTTTTTTTTTTAAAATTGTCGCTCTTTTTTTGTTTATAGCGCAGAGGTGATCAAATACCACCAAAAGAAAGTGGGGAAAAAGGACGTCAATTTTGTTTTGGGAGCCACGTTGCACGACCACGCAATTTTTAATCAAAGCGTGACAGTGCCGAAAGCTGAAATTTCGTCTGGGCAGGAAGGGGGTATATGTGCAGCAAGTGGTTAATAAAGGACTTGTCCCAAGCTGTCTCCTGTCGTTTTTAACATTTTGACACTTTTTTTGTACCCCTTACCAATTCACATAGGGGGACGGGATCTGGGGGTCCCTTTTGTTAAAGGGGGCTTCCAGATTCCGATAAGCCCCCGGCCCGCAGACCCCCACAATCACCAGGCAAGGGTTGTGGGGATGAGGCCCTTGTCCCCATCAACATGGGGACATCCTCCCCATGTTGAGGGCATATGGCCTGGTATGGTTCAGGAGGGGGGGGCGCTCTCTCGTCCCCCCCCCTTTTTTTCCTGCGGCCTGCCAGGTTGCGTGCTCGGATAAGGCTCTGGTATGGATTTTTTGGGGGGAACCCCACGCCATTTTTTTTTATTTGCTGCAGGCTTCCCCTTTATATCGATACCAGACCTGAAGGGCCTGGTAATGGAATTTGGGGGGACCCCCACGCTTTTTTTTTATTTTTCAATGACTTTCAATGACTTTTATCTGTATTGCCGGGACCAGACAATTCATTATAGCTGCGAGTAGTTTTCCTTTAGAAATGTAATTTTGTGCAGAGACTGTTATAAACACGGGAAACATGTGCTACTTTACAGGCATATTATAGACACCCCCCAGGTATGACATTTAAAAGAATATTTGACTTTTATTGTTTCACTTTAAGCATTATTAAAATCACTGCTCCCGAAAAAACTTTAGTTTTTAAAACTTTTTTTTGCATTAATACATGTCCCCTGGGGCAGGACCCAGTTTCCCAAACACTTTTTATGACAATAACTTGCATATTAACCACTTCCATACTGGGCACTTATACACCTTCCTGCCCAGACCAATTTTCAGCTTTCTGCGCTGTTGCACTTTGAATGACAATTGCGCGGTCATGCTACACTGTACCCAAACGAAATTTTTATCATTTTTTCCCCACAAATAGAGCTTTCTTTTGGTGGTATTTGATCACCTCTGGGATTTTTATTTTTTGCAAAAAAATAAAAAAAAGACGGAAAATTTTGAAAAAAATAAGTTTTTTTTGTTTCAGTTACAAAACTTTGTAAATAAGTTAGTTTTCTCCTTCACTGATGGGCACTGATGGGGCTGCACTGACGGGCATGGATACATGGATAAGGCAGCACGGATGGGCACTGATGAGGTGGCACGGATGGGCAACGATCGGCGGCACGGGTGGGCAACGATCGGCGGCACGGGTGGGCACAGATAGGCAGCACGGGTGGGCACAGATAGGCGGCACGGGTGGGCACTGATGGGCATGGATAGGCGGCATGGATGGGCACTGATAGGTGGCACGGATGGGCATGGATGGGCACTGATAGGTGGCATGGGTGGGCACTGATAGGTGGCACTGTACTGTACTAATGGATGCCAATCAGTGCCAAACAATAATGCCTGCCAATCAGTGGTGCCCATTGTGGGCACTGATTGGCATCCATTGTGGCACTGATTGGCATCCATTATCCCTGGTGGTCTAGGGTGGCATACCATTAATGGTGGGCTTCCCTGGTGGTCTAGTGGCTTCCCTGGTGGTCTAGTGGCATCCCTGGTGGTCCAGTGGGCATCCTCGGGGGGGCTGTGCTGATAATCTATCAGCACAAACCCCCCCCCCTGTCAGAGGAGCAGCCGATCGGCTCTCCTCTACTCGCGTCTGACAGACGCGAGTGAGGAAAAGCCGATGACCGGCTTTTCCTGTTTACACTGTGATCAGCCGTGATTGGACACAGCTGATCACGTGGTAAAGAGTCTCCGACGGAGACTCTTTACCTAGATCGGAGTTGTGGGGTGTCAGACTGACACCCTGCAACAACGATCGCCGTGATGCGCGCCCCCGGGGGGGCGCAGCGGCTTAAAATCCTAAGGACGTCATATGACGTCCAGTCAGGATTTTAGAACCACTTTGCCGCCGTCAATCTGCTATAGGGCGGGCGGCAAGTGGTTAAACTTTAAAATTAGCACTTTAGATTTCTCCCATAGACTTTTAATGGGTGCTCCGCGGCTTTTCGAATTTGCCACGAACACCCCAAATTGTTCGCTGTTCGGCGAACGGGCGAACGGCCAATGTTTGAGTCGAACTCATGTTCGACCCGAACATAAAGCTCATCCTTAATGGAGAGACCTGATATGTCCGAGAATCGCTTAAGGGTAGTGAGTAAATTATGTAGAGTATTAATTGGCTGGGTTAGAGTTAGAAGTAGGTCCTCAGCAAACAGGCTAATTTTGTATGAGTTGGGTCCCAAATCAATGCCTCGAATATGAGGATTAGATTTGATGAGACACGCCAGAGGCTCTAAAGCTAAGATGAACAGGATTCGAGAAAGAGGACATCCCTAGCAGGTGCCTCTATGGATCTGTAAGGTTGTAGAGTGGTAGGAAAGATAATGCACTGTAGCCTAAGGGCTATGGTATAGTACTTTCATCCACGATAAAAAGTATATTGGAAAGCCCCATTTGCTTAAAGGTGTAATATAAGTAGTCCCATGAGAGAGAATCAAAAGCCTTATGGATATTAAGGCTAAGTACTATGCCAGGGATATGTTTTTGGTGCATTAGGTGGATCAGATGGATGACTTTACGGGTTCCAGCTGATGGTTGGCGAAGGAGGACTAAGCTCACCTGGTCATTGTGGATCTAAGAATGTGTTGATTCTGGTTTCCAGGATCTTAGACAGTAGCTTATTAAGGAAATAGGGCGGTAGTTGTGTGGATATAGTGAATCTCATGACATGGCATGACAATGTGCGCAGTGAGGGAGGAAGGGTATAAATCTGAGCATGTGCATAGGTGATTGAAGAGATTGGTCAAATGTGGAGCTAGGAGGTCCGGAAACATTTTGTAGTACAAAGCTGAGAAGCCACCATGGCCTGGAGTTTTCTGTGTTTTGAGGGATTTGATTGCCCCAAGGACTTCTGGGATGGTGATCCAGGCCCCTGGCAACTTCTTTCGAGTCAGACAATTGGTCAACTGCCAAACAAGATTTGTGATTTATGTGATAACTTGTATATCATGCAGCATACAATACATCAGTTGAACCACACAATGTTTGTGTGATGCATAAAATCATGGGACACATCTCCACTCCCACCTTTATGATTAAGTCCATGACAGGTAAAATGCATTAGAAGGCATGATTTGGGAGGGACTGGATCTTAAGGCTTCCTGTCATTTTGCAATTGGGTTGCTTTTGATATGCGCTTCCATCTCTCCTTTGTATGCCTCTGAGTATTGGGCAGCACAAGCCCTGTGGGAGCTGCACCTGACAGGAATTGAATTACCAGGTGACTGAATTACTGGAGCCTGGGGCAGCGCTACATGTTTAATTGGCTTTTTTTTTATCATACTTCTCTTCTGGGTAACAGAAGTGCACTTATTTCTGCACTCCTGTGACCCAGCCATCCTAGGCTCTGCAAGGGTCCTGATTTTAATATTGGGATCCACCCAGATGCCGGACTAGCACCTGGCTCAGCCTCTTAGCATGCTGCTAAAACTCTGAGCCAGCTGCTCCCACCCCCTGCACAGCCTGGTGCTCCAATGAGCGCTGGAGGGGTAGAGAAGAGAGTCAGTGACTGACAGTCATCACAGTCTGTTCAGTGAAGACTGAGAAATGAGCAATCACTGGTCGTGTGATTGTTCAGGTCTTTGAGCAGGGGTAGGCAACCCCCGGCACTGGTGCCGCAAGTGGGCACGCAAAGCCTCTTTTGCCGGCACTCGACTCCCTCCCCATCAGCAGAGCAGCGCAGGGAAGTGTCAGTGAGACACTAATGCATTCCAATTTCAGAATTCCTTACGTCGCACCTGCACCGAGGGAAAGGCACTGTGCCCCCACACATTGTAAAAGATGGAAAACATTGTTTGGCTCTCTAACTTTGCTGTAGCTGCGATCGTCAGCTTTTGTGATGGGGAAGAGATTAGGTGCAGTTCTGCTAGGGGGGCGGTCCCTGTTTCCAGGAGGAGGAGGACTGTCTTGGCCACAGCTAAAGCCAATCACAGTCCTGCTAGCCCCGTCCACCATCTGGAGGAAGATGACTCGCTTGGTTGCCACCACCAATCTCAGAAAGAAGGGATTTCACTGTGATTGCGAAAACAGCAATCAGGTGACAGTTTGTGGAATTACGGTTCAGCTTCTGGGAACTTTGTTGAAATTATTCCTGAACCTTTGCGTCACCTACTACTGAACCCCTGCACTCTGTGTCCCTTTAAGCTACAGCCAGTATTCAGCGCAATGAAAATCACACCCAACCACTTTTTCTCAGCTGCGGGGGCCCAACTTATGATCCTGCACACAGGCTCACTGCTTTCAGAAAATGCCCATGACCTGAACTCATCATTGTGCATCCATTCCATATGCTGGTATGTGACATCACATATAAGATGTGGGCTGGATGCAAGAGGTGGATCAGCAGGATAAGTGTGCCAGGACAGGTAGATGTGTCTCATCTCTGCTTCCTTTCACCAATGTGCCTATCACGCATTTCATAGATGAGAAGAGGGTACAGCGGTGGAGCAGATGAGCAGGAGGGTACATCGGTGGGGAAAATGAGCAGGAGGCATTTAGAGGTGGAAAAGAAGAGCAGGAGGGTACAGCGGTGGGGCAGATGTGCAGGGAGGTACAGTGGTGGAAGAGATGAGAAGGGGGTTTAGCAGAGGGACAGAAGAGCAGGGGGGTTCAGTGATGGGCCAGATGAGCAGGGGGTTCAGTGTTGGGCCAGATGAGTGGGGGGGTTCAGTGTTGGGGCAGAAAAGCAGGGGGGTAGAGCAGTGGGGCAGATGTGAAAGGAGGTGTATTGGTGGGGCAGATGAGCAGGGGGTTACAGTGGTGGAGCAGGAGAGCAGGGGGAACAGTGGTGGGGCAGGAGAGCAGGGGGAACAGTGGTGGGGCAGAAGAGCAGCGGGTACAGAGGTGAGACAAATGTGCAGGAGGTACATTGGTGGGGCAGATGAGAAAATAGAAAATTGTATACTCACCTTTCCGTAATTTTCCTTTTCTGTTGCATCTTTATGGCAGCATACACCTTTGGGTTGTGGCTCCGCTCCCACAACCTGATAGGACCGTTTAGCTATTAAGCCCAGAGCGGGCCCCCGCCCAGGTATTCTAGCATATATATATACCTCACCTCAGACGGGTGGGCATCTGTATGCTGCCATGAAGATGCGACAGGAAAGGAAAATTACGGAAAGGTGAGTATACAATTTTCCATTTTCCTGTCGCATCATGGCAGCATACACCTTTGGGTGAATAACTCGCAGACTGGGTGGGTCTGAGCATAAAGACATTTTTTTATTTACATGGAATAGAGGTGTTGGACTGAATAATTGCTCGTCCAAACTCTGCCGTGGACAATCTGGAAGAGACCACCTTGTAATGAGAAATAAAGGTATTCCTTGAGGACCAGGTCGCTGCTCGGCAAATAGTTTCCGAGGACACTCTGCAGTAGGCCGCCCAGGAGGTCGCCATTGCCCTTGTAGAATGTGCCTTTAAGCCCTCAGGTATTTGCGTTTGACTCAGTGAATAAGCCTTTTTGATGATCTTCACCAGCCATGTTGCGATGGTGCGAGAGGTTGCTGCTTGACCTCTTCTAAAGCCGTGTGGGATGACCAGGAGGTTTTCCGACTTCCTAAGGTCGTTTGTTGTTGATAGGTAGGATAGAATGTTAGTTCTTACATCCAGCGGATGTGGATCCCCTTGTTCTGTGGAGAGAGCAGGAAGGTTAATTTCCTGATTGAAGTGGAAGGAGGATGACACCTTCGGAATAAACCGATCGGATGGTCTTAGGACTACTTTATCTGGGTAGACAATCAAGTATGGTTCTTTTGCCAGTAGAGCTTGCATCTCTGAAACTCTCTTGGCGGTTGTAATTGCAATTAAGAAAGTGACTTTGAGTGTTAAGTCCCATAAGGAGATGTTTTCTAACGGAAAGAATGGTTCGTGTGATAGAACTTCTAGTACGACCGAAAGATCCCAAGTCGGGAAGGAAGGCTTTCTAGGAGGCCTTATATTTAGGCAGGCCCTCTGGAACTGAATAACTAGGGGCTCTTGCGCCCACTTGATTCCTGTCATAGCTGATAATGCTGACACGTGAACTTTTAAGGTACTTGACCCAAGGCCTTTCTCTAGGCCTAACTGGAGAAACTCAAGGATTTGAGCAATTGTTGGAGATGATGAGTTCCAATTTTGTTGCTGTGCAACTGAGAGAAACTTCTCCCAGATCCTCTTATAGGTACTGTTGGTGGTGCATCTTCTGGCTTGAAGAAGAGTTTCTACCACTTTTTGGGAGCAACCTTGGTTCAGGAACCTAGCCCTTTCAATCTCCAGGCTGTCAGATGCATCCTTTCCGGGGATGGATGAAGAAGTTGCTCCTGGGAGAGTAGATCCGCTGCTGGTGGAAGCGGTAAGGGTCTCAATGTATTCAGCTGAAGGAGAGTGGTAAACCATGGTTGTCTCGGCCAAAAGGAAGGACTGTTACCACTGTGGAAGATGACCTCTTGAGCCTGAGAAGAAATCTCGGTATGAGAGGTGTCGGGGGGAAGATGTAACCCAGATGGAAGTTCCACTCGTGTTGTAGGCAATCTGTCCCCTCCGCTAATGAGCAGGGGGTTCTTGTCAGGTACCTCCAGCACTTCGCATTGTTTGGAGTTGCTGCCAGGTCTATATCCGGCATGCCCCAAGTTCTTGCTATGAGGGAAAAGGCTTGGTGACTCAGAGCCCATTCGTTGTTGGAATCAAAGTTTCTGCTTAGCGTGTCGGCCAGTTGGTTCTGGGTTCCTGAGACATACATCGCCCTTAACCCGGATAGATTCACTTGCGCCCATTCGAGGACTGGGCAGACTTCCTGCATCATGGATTGGCTTTTGGTGCCTCCTTGCCTGTTGATATAGGCAACTGCTACCCTGTTGTCCATCTTCAACAGGACTTCTTTCCCTTTCAGGAGGGGACTGAAAGCTAGTAGAGCCTGGAAAGCTGCTTTCATCTCTAGGATGTTCAATACCACATCCTGTGTCTCGAAAGACCACCGGCCTTGGACTGCGAGATGCTGGTAGTGTGCTCCCCAGCCTTCCCTGCTGGCATCCGAGGTAACCACCTCCTGGGGAGGGGGTAACTATGCGTTTGTACCTTTTTAGGTTGTGCAATCGGGTCCACCACCATAGTGATTGTTTGACCTTCTTTTGGATGTTGATTCGCTGAGACATCGATACCCCATTCCACTGTCTCAAAAATGACATCTGGAGAGGTCTTGTGTTCCACTGGGCCCATTGGACCATAGGAATGGTTGCTGATAGCGACCCCATAATGCTGAGACACGCTCTGGCTGGGAGTGTGTTGGATAAGAGTAATCTCTTTGCCCTCTGGATTATGATGGGAATTTTCTCTTGAGGGAGTTGTATGGTGTTGAGTCTGGTATCCAGTTCTGCCCCCAGGAAGACCATTCTCTGAGTAGGTTGGAGATTGCTTTTCTTCCAGTTTATGAGCCACCCAAATTTTTGCAAGGTGGATGTTAGAGTGTCTCGGTGAAGTAGAAGAGACTCTTGGTTGTCTGCAAGCAATAGGATGTCGTCCAGATAATGGTGGACTCTCAATCCTTGCTCCCTTAGTAGAGCTATCACTGGTAGCAGGACCTTGGTAAATGTTCTGGGAGCGGTAGAAATCCCGAACGGAAGACTTTGAAACTGAAAGTGTTGGTGGTTTACCGAGAAGTGGAGAAACTTCTGGAATGCGGTGTGAATGGGAACATGCAGGTAAGCGTCCTTTAAATCCACAGAGAGCATCCAGTCGCCGATATTTATGGCATAGAGGATTGACTTTAAACTTTCCATCTTGAAAGTCTCCACCAGGATTGAGCGATTGAGACTTTTTAGGTCTAGGACAGGGCGCAGATCCCCGGTCTTTTTCTTTACCAAAAACAGAGGAGAGTAGAAACCTTTTCCCCTTTGTGGAGGTGGGACTTCCACTATGGCCTGTTTTTGGATTAAGTCTTGGACATATTCTGCCAATATGAGCTTCTTCTCTCTGGATGTTGGAATTCTGGTTTTGACGAATTGGTCTCTGGGAGGTCGATTCTTGAACCTCCATTTGTGTCCGTCTTGGACAGTAGCCACTGCCCATGGGTCTCTTATTATCTCCGCCCAAACCTGCTTGAAGTCCTTTAGTCTGGCTCCTACTACAGCTGGTTGGGCGGACGCATCTTCAAAAAGACTTCTGGTCCCCCGGGGTAGGGGTCTTGGACTTTTGGAGTTTTAGGAAGGATGACTGTGGATTCTTCCAATTCTTTCTGTACTCCCTGCCGGGCTTATAGGACTTTGCCGCCCTGTATCTATCTGGGAGGTTCCGTCTGAATGTAGGTGGCCTTTGTTGTCTAGGCCTTCTGTCTGAGGGAATGAGTCCAGACTTTCCGCCGGTGACTTTTGAAATGGCCGAGTCCAGCTTCTCCCCGAAGAGGTTTGAGCCATCAAATGGGATCCTACACCAGTTGGATTTTGAGGAGGGGTCTGCTGACCATGGTTTTAGCCAGAGTGCCCTCCTGGCCATCACTGAGCTTAACATTGTTCTGGATGTTGACTTTATGATGTCTATAGAGGCTTCTGCGACAAAATCGCCTGCAAGGCTGAGTTCCTGGAGAGCTGTGACTACTCCCTCTTGTTCCACGCCTTCTGCTACCAACTTCTCAGCGTTGGAGGACCAGCTTGAGATAGCCCTTCCCACTGCTGCTAGCGTTATTGCTGGCCTGCAGGCACCACCTGCAGAAAGGTAGGCTCTTTTAAGATCCAGATCGATCTTTCTGTCTAATACATCCTTAAATGTGACCGCATCTTCTATTGGAAGAGTTACGTGCCGGGCTAGGCGCATCAGGGAGGAGTCTACCACTGGTGGTGTTACTAGTGGATTGACACTGGATTCTTTTAGTGGATACAGTTTGGCAAGTCTACTGCTGAGACTGGTCTTCTTCTCAGGTATTTGCCATTGATCTTTAATTAAGTCTTCCAGTTCTTCGATAAATGGGAAGGTTTCTGGTTCTTTTTTGAGATTCTGAAAATATTTCTTCGCTTTTTGCAGAGTTTCTTTTTCCTCCTCCCATTCTATAGCTTCCTTCACTGATTTTATGAAGGGTTCTATAAGTGAGAAGTCAAACCCGGTAGATACCCCCAAGTCCTCATTGTCAGATAGGGTTTCTGACTTTTTAGATGTGGAGGGAGTCGCAGGTGAAGTGCCTTGCACTGATCTGCTTGTTTCAGATTCTGCAATTTGCTGGGATGTAAATATAGCCGGTTCTCTGCTTGGCTCTCTGTCTCTAGTTGCTTCGTCCAAGCATGTGCGACAGGCCAGCTTGTCCGGAAGTGCTATGGCACCGCAGACCAAGCATGAATTCCCTGATGGACGGGAACGCTGAGGGGGAGCAGAGCGTCTGTGTAAGGGAGACCTCCTGTGGGAGTGTCTGTGCTGTGAATAGGATTTTGAATGGCTCCTTCTGCAACTTGAGCGACTTCACCTTGTGCTCGAGCGACTTCTACCGCGATCTGAGCGGCTTTGTCTATGGCTTGGGCTCCCTCTAGATGGCTCTTGTCATCTTGAACCCGATGATCTGGCCGACCTGATAGGGCTGTCCAATTTAGACAGCATTAGTGACAGGCTCTCTTTTTCGATCTTCACTACTTACCAATCTTTCCCCCCCTTACCTATTAGGCTGGTGATGGTCTACCGGGGCAGCGACCTCCATGAGGAGTGATATAGTCCCCCCTACAACAGATATTAGGAAATGAGCATGCAGGCAGTAGGTAAGGTGAAACCCAGTAAAGGAAAATAGATCCAAGAGGCTTACCCTAAAGAAGAGACAGCAGTGCAATCTATCCCACCGAAAACGCTGTTTGACAGGTGCAGTGTTCAAGAGAAAAACAGCAGAAAGGATCTGGTTTTTAAAACTGCCGCCGCTGTCGCCCAGTGATGACTTCATGACCGCGCATGCGCCGTAGCGTCGTGAGCGAGCCGGCGCAATCTTGGAAACTGGCATACACAGGGAATTAGCATTGGAGAGCCTGTGGGATGCCTCTCTCTCTCTGCACATGCGTAGAAGTAGCTGGACGCTCAGCGCTGACTGCTATGGAACTACAGGGCGTAGCAAGCCCGATTTTGTACAGACACCCAGGAGAGCTAGAGGCCGCTATAGAGACCTGGTTAAGGTCTGTGAAGAGTTGGATCTTATTGGACGGGATGCTTGTGGGACTACAAGGCTCAGGTTAGTGAAAGGGTGCACAGAAAAAGCTGGAGGTCGCTGCATCATAAACCTATTTAAGGTTTGTAAGAAAGAAGCTGGTACATACCCCTGAGACCATCAGAGTGGGGTTCCTTCCATAGAGCTCATTTAGAGGCTGTACAGGATAGGACATCCACCCAGGAGAGGATTAACCTGGCTGGGGCGAAGCGGTAAGGGGGGTTCTTCATCTTTGATGTCCTTGTCAGGTCTTAGGTGAGGAAAAAAAAAGAGAATACCTAGGCGGGGGCCTGCTCTGGGCTTAATAGCTAAACGGTCCTATCAGGTTGTGGGGGCGGAGCCATAACCCAAAGGTGTATGCTGCCATGATGCGACAGGAAAGCAGGTTACAGTGGTGCAGCAGATGAGCACACGGGTTCAGGTTAAGACAGATGAGAAGGTGATTCAGTAGTGAGATAAAAGAGCATAGAAATACGACAGTGGAGCTGATGTACAGGGAGGTACAGTGGTGGGGAAGATGAGAAAAGGGGAACATTGGTGGGGCAGATGAGCAGGGGGTTACAGTGATGGGACAGAAGAGCAGGGTGGTACAGTGGTGGGGCAGATGTACAGGGGGTTATAGTGGTGAGACAGATGAGCAGGGGGTACAGACGTGGGGCAGATGTGCAGGGTAGTACAGTGATGGGGCAGATGTTCAAGGGGTTACAGTGGTGAGGCAGATGTGCAGGGGGTTACAGTAGTGGGGCAGATGAGAAAAGGGGTACAGTGGTGGGGCAGATGAGCAGGGGGTTACAGTGATGGGGCAGATGAGCAGGGGGGTACAGTGTTGGGGCAGAAGAGCAGGGAGTACAGTGGTGGGGCAGATGTGCAGGGTAGTACAGTGGTGGGGCAGATGGACAGAGGTGGGGCAGATGTGCAGGAGGTTACAGTGGTAGGGCAGTTGTGCAGGGGGTTACAGTGGTGGGGCAGGTGAGCAGGGGGGTACAGTGGTGAAACTGATTTGCAGGGGGGACAGTGATCTGAGGTGTGAAGGTGCATGAATTGGGGCTCATCTAAGGTGTGGAGTTGCAGGAATTGGGGCTGATCTGAGGCGTGAGAGTGCAGGATGTTAATTTCTCACTATTAAAGTAGTTTACAGCATTTACTTTATAAAAAATCCTTTTTGTGATTGAGAGTGTGAAGTTGGCATTTTTTGTTCTAAAATCGGCACGCTCAATTTCTTTGAAAACATTTTTCGGCACACTGTGCTCAGAAGGTTGCCTACCCCTGTCTTAGAGCCAGTGGAGGACAGCTACAACATTGAATCGGTGCTGCAGCCAAATAGGTGAGTATGATTTTTTTTTTTATTTCCTTTAATTCTCCTTTAAATATATATTCATATGTGCAATAACTTTTAGGAAAGCTACATCAGTGCCTGTAACTGGATGATTGTCAACCATATTTTTTGAATTCAAAGGATATCTGCTTTTTTTAAAGATTCACTATTTAATAATTCAAGAGACATGAAGTGACATTATGTGTCTTTGCAAGATGTCATCACTGGCTCATGTAGTATTTTGATATTTCCTGTTTAGCCTGTCTGTCAATGGGAGATAAGGATTATAAACAAGGAAGGCATCTGCTTCACATACCTGGTTTATCCAATGCCTTTACTGCCAGAAGCCATAAATGATGATTTATATTCTGCTCGGTTCTCACATAATCACTGGATATCACAACCTCTAGAAATGGGCATCTATTATATTAGCTTTTGGACTGGAGATGTGTCAGACAAGTGTATATCGAGCAGATGTTTTAGTCCTGGTGTCCCTTCTCTGCAATTACAGTGCAGACTGCAGATATGCAGAATTAAGGCTCCATTCACAGCAATGCATTTTTTTCATGCTTTTTGCAGAAACACAGGACATCATTTTTAACATGGGTTCCTATAGAACACATTTACATAAATTTATTTTTGTCCCTCTGTATTTTTGGAAAGGGCCATGGACTTGTTTTTTTTTTTTCTCCTTTGGTTCAATAGACTTCAATGGGGAAGCTGCAGAAAAGCATGTAGTGTGTTTTTACTGCGATTGTGCCGCGTTTTTGTCGTGACTTGTGTTTTTTAAACTGCCCAACAACAAATTTTCCACAAAAAAAGCATTGAAGATGCAAATTGTGTTAAAATTGCAGTAAGATCGTGGTTAAAAAAAAAAAAAAAACGCAAAAAGCACTGCAGAAAAAGCTCAAAAGCAAACTGCATAGGTGTAAATGGAGCCTTAAGCAATGCAATGTTTACACTGAATGGAATTTGTAATAAAAAAGGAAAACAATGGCAGAGGTAATATTTTATATTTGCCAAGTTTCATGGTATCCCTGGATATATTTAAATAGCTAATTTGATTTAGAGGCACACGTAATCTTTAAAGATGAGCTCCATACAGATGTAAAAGGCCCACAATGAGGCTGATTTACTAAATAAATTGTTTGAATATTCACTTTAATCATCCAATCATGTGCATTTGACATAAGTAAAGAGGAATTTGCATTTCACATGGCCGGATAATTGAAGTAAACACTCAATTTAATGTGTGAAGATTCTCGACTCCTTAACCACTTAAGCCCCGGACCAATACGCAGCTTAAAGACCAGAGGTGTTTTTACAATTTGGCACTGCGCTGCTTTAACTGGAAATTGCGCGGACATGCAATGTTGTACCCAAACGAAATTTGCGTCCTTTTCTTCCCACAAATAGAGCCTTCATTTAATGGTATTTGATTGCCTCTGCGATTTTTTTTTTTTTGCAATATAAACAGAAAAAGACCAAAAATTTTGAAAAAAAATGATATTTTCTAACTTTTGTTATAAGAAAAATCGAATAAACTCAATTTTAGTCATACATTTAGGCCAAAATGTATTCAGCCACATGTCTTTAGTAAAAAAATGTCAATAAGCGTATATTTATTGGTTTGCGCAAAAGTTATAGCGTCTACAAACTAGGGTACATTTTCTAGAATTTACACAGCTTTTAATTTATGACCGCCTATCTCATTTCTTTAGGTGCTAAAATGGCAGGGCAGTACAAAACCCCCACAAATTACCCCATTTTGGAAAGTAGACACCCCAAGGAAATTGCTGAGAGGCATGTTGAGCCCATTGAATTTTTTTTTTAATAGAGTAAAAATTTTCGCTTTAAAAGTCCAAATGTAAGGATCAAATACGACAATCCAAATAAAAATTTATATTCATAGAATTAATTGGAGAAGTACTTGAACCCTGAATAGTAACAGATGTAGTGAATGCTTACCAGACTGTAAGCCTTTAATGCAGATGGCTTATACCCATCCAGGGACTTTATCCCAGGAAGGATTGCAAAATCTTCTGATATCTCACACAGCTATAGGAAAAAGGATTTCCAGATCCCACAGACTCCGTATATATCCAAAGATATTCATGGCACAGTGTATCAAATATGAGCAAAGAACAAAAAACAGAACATAGCGTGATATTGTTTACTTGGATCACACTAAGTGCATATGCCCTAAAGCAAATAGGCACCAAATTATGGATAACACCCGTGACTCAAAAACAAACAGTGCACCACCACCTCAAGGACAAGCCTGCTTACCAGATGTCTTTAAATGATATGCATGTGGCTAAACCCAGCCAGGGCCTTTAGGGAGAACCATCCACTGAAGCCAAGAGACTATTATAATCCTCATGAACACCTGCAGCCGTCCGCAGCGCCATATAGGCGTGTATAAATCACCCAGAGGAGGAAAGAGAATAGGGAATCATAGCGTGAATCTGTAAACACGTTTATTAAAAGATATATCGAATCATACTTACAATAAAGCAGATACGAATCGCATAAAATAGGTTAAAATTGGAAAGCCGGCCGGCTCTTAGAATGAACCCTCGTCCAGATACGATAGCGCGGTGACATCAGCACGCACCTAGTCCTCAGACGCGTTTCGTCATATCTGACATTCTCAATGAGGGACGGGTGGCGTGCTGACTCACCGCTACCCGTCCCTCATTGAGAATGTCAGATATGACATAATTTGGTGCCTATTTGCTTTAGGGCATATGCACTTAGTGTGATCCAAGTAAACAATATCACGCTATGTTCTGTTTTTTGTTCTTTGCTCATATTTGATACACTGTGCCACGAATATCTTTGGAAATATACAGAGTCTGTGGGATCTGGAAATCCTTTTTCCTATAGCTGTGTGAGATATCAGAAGATTTTGCGATCCTTCCTGGGATAAAGGCCCTGGCTGGGTATAAGCCATCTGCATTAAAGGCTTACAGCCTGGTAAGCATTCACTACATCTGTTACTATTCGGGGTTCAAGTACTTCTCCAATTAATTCTATGAATATGAATTTTTATTTGGATTGTCGTATTTGATCCTTACATTTGGACTTTTAAAGCGCACATTTTTACTCTATACTCTTACTTGTGCTAATCCCATTTATTTTTGCTGCTTTTTGGACTGGTCCATCCTTTTCTTTTTTTCTTTGAGCGCAGTTTTTTACCCTTTATAATATTTTTTTTTGTTGTCCCAAGTGATTGAATAATGACAAAAAAATTATTACAAAAAGTTGTCACTAAATGATATATTGCTCACACATGCCGTGGTTATATGTGGAATTGCACCCCAAAATACATTTTGCTGCTTCTCCTGAGCACGGGAATACCACATGTGTGGGACTTTTTGGGAGCCTAGCCACGTTCGGGACCCCGAAAACCAAGCACCGCCTTCAGGATTTCTAAGGGCACAAATTTTTGATTTCACTCCTCACTACCTATCACAGTTTCGAAGGCCATAAAATGCCAAAATAGCACAAAACCCCCCCAAATTACCCCATTTTGGAAAGTAGACACCCCAAGCTATTTGCTGAGCGGCATGGTGAGTATTTTACAGCTCTCATTTGTTTTTGAAAATGAAGAAAGAAAATATATATTTTTTTTTCCTTTCTTTTCAATTTTCAAAACTTTGTGACAAAAAGCGAGATCTGCAAAATACTAACTATACCTCTCAGCAAATAGCTTGGGGTGTCTACTTTCCAAAATGGGGTCATTTGTAGGGGTTTTGTGCCATCTGGGCATTCCATGGCCTCCGAAACTGTGATAGGCAGTGAGGAGTGAAATCAAAAATTTACACGCTTAGAAAGCCTGAAGGCGGTGCTTGGGTTTTGGGGTCCCGTACGCGGCTAGGCTCCCAAAAAGTCTCACACATGTGGAATCCCCGTACTCAGGAGAAGCAACAGAATGTATTTTGGGGTGTAATTCCACATATAACGATGGCATGTTTGAGCAATATATCATTTAGTGACAACTTCGTGCAAAAAAAAAAAAATTGTCTTTTTCCCGCAACTTGTGTCAACATCTAAAATATTCCATGGACTCGACATGCCTCTCAGAAAATAGCTTGGGGTGTCTACTTTCCAAAATGGGGTCATTTGGGGGGGTTTTGAACTGTCCTGGCATTTTATGCACACATCATCCACTCTTCTAACCACTTGAAGACAAAGCCCTTTCTGACACTTTTTGTTTACATGAAAACATTTTTTTTTTTTTGCAAGAAAATTACGTTGAACCCCCAAACAATATATATTTTTTTAAAGCAAATGCCCCACAGATTAAAATGGTGGGTGTTGCATTTTTTTTTTTACACACAGTATTTGCGCAGCGATTTTTCAAATGCGTTTTTGGGGAAAAAATTGCACTTTTTTTCATTTTAATGCACTAAAACACACTATATTGCCCAAATGTTTGATGAAATAAAAAATATGATCTTAGACCGAGTACATAGATACCAAACACGACATGCTTTAAAATTTCACACAAACACGCAGTAGCGACAAACTACATACATTTTTAAAAGACTTTAAAAGCCTTTACGGTTACCACATTCGATTTACAGAGTAGGTCTACTGCTAAAATTACTGCCCTTGATCTGACCTTCGCGGTTATACCTCACATGCATGGTGAAATTGCTGTTTACATATGACGCCAGACCGACGCTTGCGTTCACCTTTGCGCAAGAGCAGGGCGGGACAGGGTTTTTTTTTATTATTATTATTATTTATTTTGCTTTTTTATTTTATTTTTAAACTGTTCCTTCCGTTTTTTTTTGTTTTTTTTTTTATAATTTTTATTGTTATCTCAGGGAATGTAAATATCCCCTATGATAGCAATAGAGAAGGGCGGGACAGGGGTGTTTTTTTATTTATTTTTTACTATTTATTTTGCTTTTTTGTTTTATTTTTAAACTGTTCCTTCCGTTTTTTTTTTTTTTTATAATCTTTATTGTTATCTCAGGGAATGTAAATATCCCCTATGATAGCAATATGATAGCAATATGTGACAGGTACTCTTTTTTTGAAAAAACTGGGGTCTATTAGACCCTAGATCTTTCCTCTGCACTCAAAGCATCTGACCACACCAAGATCGGTGTGATAAAATGCTTTCCCAATTTCCCAATGGCGCTTTTTATATCCGGGGGGGGGGGGGACATTCCCTCCCAATGCTTGTAAAAGCAGTCCAGAGGCTAATTAGCTAAAGAATGATTTCAAGATGATACCTAAACCCACAGGCATCATTCTGGTATAACCATTCAAAGTCCAGCAACATACCAGTACGTTGCTGGTCCTTGTAGGACATGTATTGTAATCTTTTTTTTCATAAGAGATTGATCGGTGGGTATGCCCTCCCTTCATCCACCCACTTCTAATGATGGGCATACATGCACCATTTATATATGCCGAAGCATGGGGGCATCCTCCCGCGACTTTTCCACGGGCAAGTATGTACGCAGCATTAGGAGCAAAATCGCTCCTCCGCCCCTGCTGCCCCCATGCTTCGGCATACAGTGGGTACGGAAAGTATTCAGAACCCCTTAAACTTTTCATTCTTTGTTATATTGCAGCCATTTGCTAAAATCATTTAAGTTAATTTTTTTCCCTCATTAATGTAAACACAGCACCCCATATTGACAGAAAAACAAAGAGTTGTTGACATTTTTGCAGATTTATTAAAAAAGAAAAACTGAAATATCACATGGTCCTAAGTATTTAGACCCTTTGCTGTGACACTCATATATTTAACTCAGGTGCTGTCCATTTCTTCTGATCATCCTTAACCACTTAACGACCGCCCACCGCCGATTTACGTCGGCAGAATGGCACGGACAGGCAGAATCACGTAGATCTACGTGATCGCCTTTGTGCAGTTGGGGGGTCCATCCGGACCCCCCTTCACTGCAGTGAGCGGCCGTTAAGTGTTCGGGAGCGATCAGGCATGAGGGGGCGGCCGCTCGATTCCGCCCCCCCCTCGCGATCGCTCCCGGCCAATGAAATTGCTTCCTCCGCCATGTGATGTAAACACAGGCTGGAGGAAGTGATGTCATCTCCCTCGCCGCGGTCTTTTCGTTCCCGGCGCCGAGGAGTGAAGACAGAGGTTAGTGCTCCAACAGTCCACTGACACGTAGGTACACATAGGCACACAAATCACCCCCCAGTCACCCCCAGATCACCCCCCAGGTCACCCCAAAGCCCCCAATCACAGTGTCACTGATTGCAGTGATCATTTATTTTACTGATCACTGCATTTAGTGTCATCTGTGATTGTAAAAAGTTGCAAGGCAGTTAGGATTAGGCCCCTTTAGGTCCAGGGTAGCCCCCTAACCCCCCCTAATAAAGGTTTAACCCCTTGATCACCCCCCAGGTAACCCTTTCACCCCCTAACTTCAGCGTCACTAAGCGATTGTTTTTCCGATCGCTGTATTCGCGTCGCTGGTGTTTTAGATCGGCAGTTATTTTTTTTTTAGGTTCGCCGCAGGTTTTTATTGGTGTCAGGTACCCCCATATTTAACCTAATAAAGGTTTTAACCCCCTGATTGCCCCTAGTTAACCCTTTCACCAGTGATCACCATATAAAGGTTACGGGTGACGCTGGTTGATTAGTTTGCTTTTTATAGCATCAGGGCACCCGCCGTATATAACCCAATAAAGGTTTAACCCCCCTGATCGCCCGGCGGGTGAGATCAATTAGGTTTTAGCGCCAGAGAGGGTCTGCGTCGCCCCAGGCAGTGTTAGGTTAGTGCCAGTAACGCTAACACCCACGCGCAAAGCATACACCCCCCTTAGTGGTATAGTATCTGATCAGATCTATACTAGCATCCCCAGCGGTTTAGGGTTCCCAAAAACACAGTGTTAGCGGGATCAGCCCAGATACCTGCTAGTACCTGCGTTTAGCCCCTCCGCCCAGCCCAGCCCACCCAAGTGCAGTATCGATCGATCACTGTCACTTACCAAACACAACACACATAACTGCAGCGTTCGCAGAGACAGGCCTTATCCCTGCGATCGCTAACAGTTTTTTTGTAGCGTTTGATATATTTGCTGACGACAGTCAGGTGCTTTTTTTCCTGTGAATCTTACTAGTGTACCCCTAAATTTAGAGCCCAAAATGGCAAGTCGAAGGTACACTAGTAAAGAGGCCTACGAGATTCTGAGCATGACAGATAGTGAAGAGGAGGTCACGTATCTGTCAGATTCAGGCTCAGAATATCTTCCCGTAGAAGACAGTGACGTCAGCGGCCCCACGTCAGATAGCTCTGACGACGAAGTTGAGGTCCCTGCTAAGGTCAGGCGTACCCGATCCCGATCTTCTGAGGTTGTTGAGGAGCAAGAACCGCAGGTCTCTCGTATCATGGAGCAGAGTAGTACTAGCGCCGCTATTCCTTCTGGTGAACTGGCAAGCACCAGCGGCCTAGTACAGCCTGGACGTACATCCAGCACTGCAGTAACACTTGGTGACGTGGCGAGTCCCATAAGTGCAGTTCAAGCTGGCGAGGTGGCAAGCACAAGTAGTGTCCCGCTGCCACCAAGAAGACAAAGGCAGGCCCGTCGTGCCCATACTGCCCTTCCTGCAGAATTCGCCTATCCTGATTGGGTCCCCACCACTTCTGCAGAACCCGTACTTCCCCCATTCACTGCCCAACCCGGTATTCAGGTGGAAACAGCTGATTTTATGCCAATCGATTTTTATTCGCTGTTTTTCACGGAAGATCTCTATAGATCTATTGTGGACCAGAGTAATTTATATGCTGGTCAATTTATCGCCGCTAACCCCCAGTTGCCTAAAATTGCCAGAAATTGGAAACCAATTACGGTTTCCGAATTTAAGACCTTTCTGGGCCTTTCCCTCAACATGGGCACACATAAATTTCCGTCATTGCGTGCTTATTGGTCCACGCACCCAATTGACCACATGCCCGTGTTCTCTGCCTCCATGTCCAGGGCACGATACGAGCAGATTTTGCGGTTCATGCACTTCAACGACAATGAACTTTGTCGTCCACGTGGGGACCCTGAATACGACCGGCTCTATAAAATTCGGCCCCTCATAAACCACTTCAACGAACGTTTTGCAGCCTTGTTTACTCCCGATCAAGTTGTCTGCGTTGATGAGTCCCTGATTAAATTTTCTGTCCGCTTGTCTTTCAAGCAGTACCTTCCCAGCAAGCGTGCCAGATACGGGGTCAAGCTCTACAAGTTCTGTGACAGGGCAACAGGCTATGTAGTGAACTTTACGGTTTATGAGGGAAAAGACAGTCAGATTGAGTCGGTCAACTGCCCGGATTACATAGGGAGCGCTGGCAAGATAGTGTGGAACTTGGTGTCACCCTTATTCGGAAAGGGGTACCACTTGTATGTGGACAATTATTACACGAGCGTGCCACTGTTTAGTCACTTGTTTGATCATAAGATTGGAGCATGTGGCACCGTGCGACCTAATCGCCGGGGCTTTCCCCAGCGGCTTGTAGATGCCCGTCTTAGGCTGGGGGAGAGAGCCTGCTTGAAGTGTAATAACTTGCTCGGTATGAAGTGGAGGGACAATAAGAATGTTTTCCTTCTTACCTCCCTTCATGCAGACACGACAGTCCAAATTCGTACGGCGACTGGTGTTGTGGAGAAACCCCTCTGTGTCCACGAATATAACCAAAATATGGGAGGGGTGGACCTCAACGACCAGTTGATGGCGCCGTATCTAATTGACCGTAAGGCGAGACGCTGGTACAAAAAAGTGTCTCTATCATTATTCCAATTGGCTTTGCTGAACGCTCATGTGCTATACAGAGCTTCAGGCGGGACGTTATCTCTTCTAAAATTCCAGAATGAGATAGTCACAGAACTCCTGTATCCAGGCGGTTCTGCACCTCACCATCCCCAACCAAATGCAGTAAGCCGGCTGCATGAGAGGCATTATTCGTATGTCCTCCCGAGTACCCCTACCCAAAGCCACCCCCAAAAAAGATGTCGTGTCTGTAGCAAGCGCGGATTTAGGCGTGACACCCGTAGTTTTTGTCCACACTGTCCTGACAAGCCTGGTCTTTGCCAAGGTGAATGTTTTGAACGCTACCACTCAAAAGTGAAGTTTTAGCGTAGGGTACAGCATTTCACAGACTAGGACACACTTACACAGGGTCTCCCAAGATGCCATTACATTTTGAGAGACCCGAACCATTACAGTTGTAAAGTTACAAAAAAAAGTGTAAAAAAGAAAAAAAAACGTAAAAAACAAAACACAAAAAAAATATAAAATAAAAAAACCAAAAATAGTTGTCGTTTTATTGTTCTCTCTCTCTCTCTATTTTCTCTCTATTGTTCTGCTCTTTTTTTACTGTATTCTATTCTGCAATGTTTTATCATGCTTGCTTTTCAGGTATGTAATTTTTTGTTTTCAGGTGCGCCATTCAACTGCAGCGCGGAATTATTTATCTTGACAGCAACAGCGTTTGCTCCCACGATACATAAAGCCGTGACTCCAGTGCTGTAGGAGGTGATTTCACCACCACAGTTAAAAAAAAGAGCATATATGCCGAAGCATGGGGGCAGCAGGGGCGGAGGAGCGATTTTGCTCCTAATGCCGCGTACATATGGTCGAAATTCCGACCGTGTGTACGCGGCATAACTTTTTTGCGGGAGGATGCCCCCATGCTTCGGCATATATATATTTTAGGCACAGGTTGCGTTAAAACATTTTTTTATTTTTTACTAGGTTTTGTTTTGGTATTTGCTTTGCAGGTATGGCATGGTAAGGTCTTACTGTTGTACTGTAATGTTACTTTGTTTTAATGTTAACCACCATTTGCTTAGCAGGTACGTCATTCAGTTGCAGCGCGGATCTATTTATCTTGACAGCAACAGCGTTTGCTCCCACGATACATAAAGCCGTGACTCCAACGCTGTAGGAGGTGATTTCACCACCACAGTTAAAAAAAAGAGCATATATGCCGAAGCATGGGGGCAGCAGGGGCGGAGGAGCGATTTTGCTCCTAATGCCGCGTACATACGGTCGAAATTCCGACCGTGTGTACGCGGCATAACTTTTTTGCGGGAGGATGCCCCCATGCTTCGGCATATATATATTTTAGGCACAGGTTGCGTTAAAACATTTTTTTATTTTTTACTAGGTTTTGTTTTGGTATTTGCTTTGCAGGTATGGCATGGTAAGGTCTTACTGTTGTACTGTAATGTTACTTTGTATTAATGTTAACCACCATTTGCTTAGCAGGTACGCCATTCAGTTGCAGCGCGGATCTATTTATCTTGACAGCAACAGCGTTTGCTCCCACGATACATAAAGCCGTGACTCCAACGCTGTAGGAGGTGATTTCACCACCACAGTTAAAAAAAAGAGCATATATGCCGAAGCATGGGGGCAGCAGGGGCGGAGGAGCGATTTTGCTCCTAATGCCGCGTATATACGGTCGAAATTCCAACGGAGGCTTATCCGTGGAAAAGTCCGACCGTGTGTACGCGGCATAACCTTTTATGCCGCGTACATCCGGTCGAAATTCCGACGAAGGCTTGACCGTGTGTACGCGGCATAACTTTTTTGCGGGAGGATGCCCCCATGCTTCGGCATATATGCCCATCATTAGAAGTGGGTGGATGAAGGGAGGTATTCTAATAGTGGGCATACCCACCAATCAATCTCTTTTTTTTGTTCAGCCAATAGGCTGTATGAAAAAAAAGATTACAATACATGTCCAACAAGGACCAGCAACGTACTGGTATGTTGCTGGACTTTGAATGTTTATACCAGAATGATGCCTGCGGGTTTAGGTATCATCTTGGTATCATTCTTTTCAGCCAGCAGCCGGCTTTCATGTAAAAGCAATTCTAGCAGATAATTAGCCTCTAGACTGCTTTTACAAGCAGTGGGAGGGAATGTCCCCCCCCCGGATATAAAAAGCGCCATTGGGAAATTGGGAAAGCATTTTATCACACCGATCTTGGTGTGGTCAGATGCTTTGAGGGCAGAGGAAAGATCTAGGGTCTAACCCCCCAATTTTTTTCAAAAAAAGAGTACCTGTCACTACCTATTGCTATCATAGGGGATATTTACATTCCCTGAGATAACGATAAAAATGGTAAAAAAAATAAAATATGGAAGGCACAGTTTAAAAATAAAATAAAAAAGCCAAATAAATAATAAAAAAAAAAAAAAAAAAAGCACCGCTGTCCCCCCCTGCTATTGCGCAAAGGCGAACGCACGCGTCGGTCTAGCGTCATATGTAAACAGCAATTGCATCATGCATGTGAGGTATCACCGCGAAGGTCAGATCGAGGGCAGTCATTTTAGCAGTAGACCTCCTCTGTAAATCTAACGTGGTAACCTGTAAAGGCTTTTAAATGCTTTTAAAAATGAATGTAGTTTTGTCGCCGCTGCGCGTTTGTGCGCAATTTTAAAGCATGTCGTGTTTGGTATCCATGTACTCGGCCTATGATCATCTTTTTTATTTCATCAAACGTTTGGGCAATATAGTGTTTTTTAGTGCATTAAAAATAAAAAAAGTGTGTTTTTCCCCCAAAAAATGCGTTTGAAAAATCGCTGCGCAAATACTGTGTGGAAAAAAAAATGCAACACCCACTATTTTAATCTGTAGGGCCTTTGCTTTAAAAAAATATATAATGTTTGGGGGTTCAACATAATTTTCTTGCAAAAAAAAATTTTCTTTCATGTAAACAAAAAGTGTCAGAAAGGGCTTTGTCTTCAAGTGGTTAGAAGAGTGGATGATGTGTGACATAAGCTTCCTAATGTTGTGCATAAAATGCCAGGACAGTTCAAAACCCCCCCAAATGACCCCATTTTGTAAAGTAGACACCTCAAGCTATTTGCTGAGAGGCATGTTGAGCCCATTGAATATTTTTTTTTTTTGTCCCAAGTGATTGAATAATGACCAAAAAAAAAAATGTACAAAAAGTTGTCACTAAATTATATATTGCTCAAACATGCCATGGGCATATGTGGAATTACACCCCAAAATACATTCTGTTGCTTCTCCTGAGTACGGGGATACCACATGTGTGGGACTTTTTGGGAGCCTAGTCGCGTACGGGACCCCAAAAACCAAGCACCGCCTTCAGGATTTCTATGGGTGTAAATTTTTGATTTCACTCCTCACTGCCTATCACAGTTTCGGAGGCCATGGAATGCCCAGATGGCACAAAACCCCCCCAAATGACCCCATTTTGGAAAGTAGACACCCCAAGCTATTTGCTGAGAGGTATGTTGAGTATTTTGCAGATCTCGCTTTTTGTCACAAAGTTTTGAAAATGTAAAAAAAGAAAAAAAAAAGAAAAAAAAATGTCTTTCTTAATTTTCAAAAACAAATGAGAGCTGTAAAATACTCACCATGCCTCTCAGCAAATAGCTTGGGGTGTCTACTTTCCAAAATGGGGTCATTTGTGGGGGTTTTGGGCTATTTTGACATTTTATGGCCTTCAAAACTGTGATAGGTAGTGAGGAGTGAAATCAAAAATTTATGCCCTTAGAAACCTTGAAGGCGGTGCTTGGTTTTTGGGGTCCTGTACGCGGCTAGGCTCCCAAAAAGTCCCACACATGTGGTATCCCCGTACTCAGGAGAAGCAGCAGAATGTATTTTGGGGTGTAATTTCACATATAACCATGGCATGTGTGAGCAATATATCATTTAGTGACAACTTTTTGTAATTTTTTTTTTTCTTTTTGTCATTATTCAATCATTTGGGACAAAAAAAAAATATTCAATGGGCTCAACATGCCTCTCAGCAAATAGCTTGGGGTGTCTACTTTCCAAAATGGGGTCATTTGGGGGGGTTTTGTGCCATCTTGGCATTTTATGGCCTTCAAAACTGTGATAGGTAGTGAGGAGCGAAATCAAAAATTTATGCCCTTAGAAACCTTGAAGGCGGTGCTTGGTTTTTGGGGTCCCGTACGCGGCTAGGCTCCCAAAAAGTCCCACACATGTGGTATCCCCGTACTCAGGAGAAGCAGCAGAATGTATTTTGGGGTGTAATTTCACATATGCCCATGGCATGTGTGAGCAATATATCATTTAGTGACAACTTTGTGCAAAAAAAAAACAGTTTGTCATATTCCCGCAACCTGTGGCAAAATATAAAATATTCCATGGACTCAACATGCCTCTCAGCAAATAGCTTGGGGTGTCTACTTTCCAAAATGGGGTAATTTGGGGGGGGTTTGTGCTATTTTGGCATTTTATGGCCTTCAAAACTGTGAAAGGTAGTGAGGAGTGAAATCAAAAATTTACGCCCTTAGAAATCCTGAAGGCGGTGCTTGGTTTTTGGGGCCCTGTACGCGGCTAGGCTCCCAAAAAGTCCCACACATGTGGTATACCCGTACTCAGGAAAAGCAGCAGAATGTATTTTGGGGTGCAATTCCACATATAACCATGGCATGTGTGAGCAATATATCATTTAGTGACAACTTTTTGTACATTTTTTTTTTTCTTTTTGTCATTATTCAATCATTTGGGACAAAAAAAAAAAATATTCAATGGGGTCAACATGCCTCTCAGCAAATAGCTTGGGGTGTCTACTTTCCAAAATGGGGTCATTTGGGGGGGTTTTGTGCCATCTTGGCATTTTATGGCCTTCAAAACTGTGATAGGTAGTGAGGAGTGAAATCAAAAATTTATGCCCTTAGAAACCTTGAAGGCGGTGCTTGGTTTTTGGGGTCCTGTACGCGGCTAGGCTCCCAAAAAGTCCCACACATGTGGTATCCCCGTACTCAGGAGAAGCAGCAGAATGTATTTTGGGGTGTAATTTCACATATGCCCATGGCATGTGTGAGCAATATATCATTTAGTGACAACTTTGTGAAAAAAAAAAAAAGTTTGTCATATTCCCGCAACTTGTGGCAAAATATAAAATATTCCATGGACTGAACATGCCTCTCAGTAAATAGCTTGGGGTGTCTACTTTCCAAAATGGGGTCATTTGGGGGGGGTTTGTGCTATTTTGGCATTTTATGGCCTTCGAAACTGTGATAGGTAGTGAGGAGTGAAATCAAAAATTTGCGCCCTTAGAAATCCTGAAGGCGGTGCTTGGTTTCCGGGGTCCCGTACGTGGCTAGGCTCCTAAAAAGTCCCACACATGTGGTATCCCCGTACTCAGGAGAAGCAGCAGAATGTATTTTGGGGTGCAATTCCACATATAACCATGGCATGTGTGAGCAATATATCATTTAGTGACAACTTTTTGTAATTTTTTTTTTTTTTTGTCATTATTCAATCACTTGGGACGAAAAAAAAAAATATTCAATGGGCTCAACATGCCTCTCAGCAATTTCCTTGGGGTGTCTACTTTCCAAAATGGGGTCATTTGGGGGGTTTTGTACTGCCCTGCCATTTTAGCACCTCAAGAAATGAGATAGGCAGTCATAAATTTAAAGCTGTGTAAATTTCAGAAAATGTACCCTAGTTTGTAAACGCTATAACTTTTGCGCAAACCAATAAATATACGCTTATTGACATTTTTTTTACTAAAGACATGTGGCTGAATACATTTTGGCCTAAATGTATGACTAAAATTGAGTTTATTCGATTTTTCTTATAACAAAAAGTAGAAAATATCATTTTTTTTCAAAATTTTCGGTCTTTTTCTGTTTATATCGCAAAAAATAAAAATCGCAGAGGCAATCAAATACCATTAAAAGAAAGCTCTATTTGTGGGAAGAAAGGGACGCAAATTTCATTTGGGTACAACATTGCATGTCCGCACAATTTACAGTTAAAGCAGCGCAGTGCCGAATCCCAAAAACAGGCTTGGTCCTAATGGCCCGAAATGGTCCGGGGCTTAAGTGGTTAAGATGGTTCTACACCTTCAGTTGAGTCCAGCTGTGTTTGATTATACTGATTGGACTTGATTAGGAAAGCCACACACCTGTCTATATAAGACCTTACAGCTCACAGTGCATGTCAGAGCAAATGAGAATCATGAGGTCAAAGGAACTGCCTGAAGCGCTCAGAGACAGAATTGTGGCAAGGCACAGATCTGGCCAAGGTTACAAAAAAATTCTGCTGCACTTAAGGTTCCTAAGAACACAGTGGCCTCCATAATCTCTAAATGGAAGACGTTTGGGATGACCAGAACCCTTCCTAGAGCTGGCCGTCCGGCTATCGGGGGAGAAGAGCCTTGGTGAGAGAGGTAGAGAAGAACCCAAAGATCACTGTAGCTGAGTTCCAGAGATGCAGTCGGGAGATGGAAGAAAGTTGTAAAAAGTCAACCATCACTGCAATCCTCCACCAGTCGGGGCTTTACGGCAGAGTGGTCTGACGGAAGCCTCTCCTCAGTGCAAGACACATGAAAGCCTGCATGGAGTTTGCTAAAAATCACCTGAAGGACTCCAAGATGGTGAAAAATAAGATTCTCTGGTCTGATGAGACCAAGATAGAACTTTTTGGCCTTAATTCTAAGCGGTATGTGTGGAGAAAACCAGGCACTGCTCATCACCTGTCGAATACAGTCCCAACAGTGAAGCATGGTGGTGGCAGCATCATGCTGTGGGGGTGTTTTTCAGCTGCAGGGACAGGACGACTGATTGCAATCAAGGAAAAGATAAATGCGGCCAAGTACAGGGATATGACCTTCCTCAGAGTGCTCAGGACCTCAGACTGGGCCAGAGGTTTACCTTCCAATGAGACAATGACCCTAAGCACACAGCTAAAATAACGAAGGAGTGGCTTCACAACAACTCCCTGACTGTTCTTGAATGGCCCAGCCAAAGCCCTGACTTAAACCCAATTGAGCATCTCTGGAGAGACCTAAAAATGGCTGTCCACCAACGTTTACCATCCAACCTGACAGAACTGGAGAGGATCTGCAAGGAGGAATGGCAGAGGATCCCCAAATCCAGGTGTGAAAAACTTGTTGCACCTTTCCCAAAAAGACTCATGGCTGTATTAGATCAAAAGGGTGCTTCTACTTAATACCGAGCAAAGGGTCTGAATACTTAGGACTATGTGATATTTCAATTTTTCTTTTTTAATAAATCTGCAAAAATGTCAACAATTCTGTGTTTTTCTGTCAATATGGGGTGCTATGTGTACATTAATGGGGAAAAAATGAACTTAAATGATTTTAGCAAATGGCAGCAATATAACAAAGAGTGAAAAATTTAAGGGGGTCTGAATACTTTCCGTACCCACTGTATATGCTCTTTTTTTAACAGTGGTGGTGAAATCACCTCCTACAGCACTGGAGTCGCAGGGATTAGGCCTGTCTCTGCAAACGCTGCAGTTATGTGTGTTGTGTTTTGTAAGTGACAGTGATCGATCGATACTGCACTTGGGTGGGCTGGTCTGGGCGGAGGGGCTAAACGCAGGTGCTAGCAGGTATCTGAGCTGACCCAGCTAACACTGCGTTTTTGGGAACCCTAAACTGCTGGGGACGCTAGTATAGATCTGATCAGATCAGATATTGATCTGTTCAGATACTATACCACTAAGGGAGGTGTATGTTCTTCGCGTGGGTGTTAGCGTTACTGGCACTAACCTGACGCTGCCTGGGGCAAAACAGACCCTCTCTGACGCTAAAACCTAATTGATATCACCCACCGGGCGATCAGGGGGTTAAACCTTTATTGGGTTATATACGGCGGGTGCCCTGACACTATAAAAAGCAAACTAACTGACCAGCGTCACCCGTAACACTTATACGGTGATCACTGGTGAAAGGGTTAACTAGGGGCAATCAGGAGGTTAAAACCTTTATTAGATAATATATGGGGGTACCCGACGCTATATAAAAACCTGACAGGGAACCTAAATAACTAACTGGCTAACCAGTGTCACCAGTGACACTTATACGGTGATCACTGGTGAAAGGGTTAACTCTAGGGGCATTTAGGGGGTTAAAACCTTTATTAGGTTGTATATGGAGGTACCCGATGCTATAAAAACCTGGCGGCGAACCTAAAAAAATAACTGGCTACCTAGCGACACCAGCGACACTAATACAGCGATCAGAAAAACAATTGCTTAGTGACACTGGTGATAGGGGGTAAAAGGGTTACCTGGGGGGCGATCAAGGGATTAAACCTTTATTAGGTAATATATGGGGGAACCTGGCGCTATATAAAAACCTGACGGGTAACCTAAATAACGAAATAACTAACTGGCTAACCAGTGTCACCAGTGACAATTATACGGTGATCACTGGTGAAAGGGTTAACTCTAGGGGCAATCAGAGGGTTAAAACCTTTATTAATTAATATATGGGGGTACCTGACGCTATAAAAACCTGGCGACAAACCTAAAAAACATAACTGGCTACCTAGTGGCACCACCTACACTAATACAGCGATCAGAAAAACGATCGCTTAGTGACACTGGTGATAGGGGGTGAAAGGGTTACCTGGGGACGATCAATGGGTTAAACCTTTATTAGGTAATATATGGGGGTACCTGACACTATAAAAACCTGACGGTGAACCTAAAAAAATAACTGGCTACCTAGCGGCACCAGCGACACTAATACAGCGATCAGAAAAAAGATTGCTTAGTGACACTGGTGATATGGGGTGAAAAGGGTTACCTGGGGGGCGATCAAGGGGTTAAACCTTTATTAGGTAATATATGGGGGTACCTGACGCTATAAAAACCTGGCGGCGAACCTAAGAAAATAACTGGCTACCTAGCGGCACCAGCGACACTAATACAGCTATCAGAAAAATAATCGCTTAGTGACACTGGTGATAGGGGGTGAAAGGGTTACCTGGTGGGTGATCAAGGGGTTAAACCTTTATTAGAGGGCGGTTAGGGGGCTACCCTGGACCTAAAGGGGCCTATACCTAACTGCCCTGACACTTTTTACAGTCGCAAATTACACTGATTGCAGTGATCAGTAAATAAATGATCACTGCAATCAGTGACACTGTGACTGGGGGTGCAGGGGGTGACTGGGGGGTGATTTATGTGCCTATGAGTCCTGGTGTCAGTGGGCTGTTGGTGCACTAACCAGATGTCTTCTCTCCTCGAGCTCCGGTCAAAAACACTGCCTTGAGGAGAGATGACATCACTTCCTCCTGCCTGTGTATGCATTAAACAGGCAGGGGAAGCATTTCATTCGCTAGGAGCGATCGCGAGGGGGTGGCCAGAAACCAATGGCCGCCCCCTTATCCCGGATCGCTCCTACAGCTTAACGACCGCCGCATGTATCGGGGGGGTCCGATCGGACCCCCCACCTGCCCGAAGGCAGTCACTTACAGGTACGTGATTGTGCCTGCCCGTGCCACTCTGCCGACGTATATGTACATGGGGCGGTCGTTAAGTGGTTAAGTATATTAAACATTAATAATGCAGCCAGGTATTCATTATTAATTCATTTAATGTATTTATTAAGTTGAACTCCAGGATAAGCAACTCTTGTCTAAATTGCATGTGGGAAGTTCTTTCTTTATCTAGGAAGAATGCTATGAGTGGTCAGAAGGAAAGGGAAAAGAGAAAGTCACTGCCACCTTACTGTCTGCCTTGTGGGTGTTATGGCAACTACTCCCAGGGTAACCAGGAGGAGCTATAAAGTGAAATAGATGGAGGGAAGGGGATATTTCAGGGCTGTGGGTTGCTGTGTTTAGTGAGGAAGGTGCGGGGTGGCCTGAGTGAGGTAAGGTGATGACTGGTTAAACTCTACTAATTCTACCACCCTTTCTTTTGATGGGTCCTATCTAGTATATCTCCTTACAAAAAAGCCAGTTGCACCTTGGATATCTGATATCTTCCATGTTATTCAGGTACAGTAGACCTCCAACTCTCCAGAGTAACCTACCCCTGATATGAATATAAGAGGCATGTATATTCTTACTTGAATTTAGGTGTGCTTTGTATATTTTCTTCAGAACTGTGCAGTAATCAAGAGTGAAACTTTGCCTCTGTGCAAAACTTTTCTGTAATAAAGATCAGTCAGTCACTACTACTCTGTCTCCTTGTGCAGGGTGACTGGTTTTGTATCTGCCCCTCCTGTAGTTTTGCGCAGACAGCCTCTAGTGGCTGGATCTGCTGGGTCTCATGCATTTCTGATTTCTGTACAGAGCAGGCTATGTACAGCATAAGGATGATGTCACTGTTACGTGGGTTACTTGGTTTTGCAAAGGCATTTGGTGCACAAAAAACTGATTTATACCTTTGTGGCTGTTAAAGTAGTGGTAAATATCAGACATGAAAAATGAACAAAGCATATCTCTCTATAGCGTGTACTTGTTTCAATTAAGAGCACTAAGTGTAATTTCTATCTGCTGCTTCATTCCTCTGCTATAAGAGGAAACTAGATCTGTTGACTAGACATGTGCACACTGAAATATTTCGTTTCGGAATTTCGTTTTTGTCCGAAAAATAAATTTATTTAGTTACTCCCGAAATTCGTTTTTATTTATTTCGTTTTTCGTTAGAAATTGCATTCGTCCGAAAATCTGAATTAATTAAGGTCGAATCTGTCATTGAAGGCTTATGGTGTCTGTCGAATGTTCAAAGAAGATTCGACGGAGCAGTGAAACTGTACGACGCTGCAATCATACATTTCCGGTCGAATGTTCCGCCCACAAGCTATAGAAGAATTCTAATGTTGTATGACTAGTAATAATTATATTTATTCATTACTATTACTAGTCAACCAACATTAGAATTCTTCTATAGCCTATGGGCGGATGCATTTGACCGGAAATGTACGATTGCAGCGTCGTACAGTTTTGCTGCACCGTCGAATCTTCTAACTTTCGATGCTTTGTCGAATCTTCGTCATTCTAGCTATTTTACTGCTCCTCCTCTTTGGTTACAATCAGCCAATAACATTCATCATCAACTTTATTTTTATTTTACTTCCCCCACCCAATTCCAGCAGTGATCTTTTCTCTCTATGTCGAATCTTTTCTCTCTATAATAACAAATCTTTTCTCTCCTATGTCGAATCTTTTCTCTCCTATGTCGAATCTTTTCTCTCTATAATGTCGAATCTTTTCTCTCCTATGTCGAATCTTTTCTCTCCTATGTCGAATCTTTTCTCTCCTATGTCGAATCTTTTCTCTCCTATGTCGAATCTTTTCTCTCTATAATGTCGAATCTTTTCTCTCCTATGTAGAATAATCTTGGACTAATAGAGTTAAGGTTAAGCACATTCGACCACAGGTTCGGTAGACACAGATTGTTATTGTCAGCGTCACGTCGAATCTCCTATCTATATCGAACTGTTGTAGCAACGAAAACGAAAATAAAGCATTTGTTTATGTCGGATCTTTCGGTTTTCGGATTCTGTGCTTTCGTTTTCGTTTGTTAAAACGATAACGAAAATAGCTGAAATTCGGACGAAAATGCATTCGGACGAAAACGAATGCACATGTCTACTGTTGACCCTGGTGACAACCAGGGATTCACTCACTTTGAAGGGATATCCTCCCTCTTCCTGTTTTAGTTATTGAATAGGAAGAGAAGGAATATCTTCCCAATGGGACACATATAGCAAAAACAAACCTGGTAAAAATTATAACCCTCCCTTACTCCAAAATGAAAAAAAAATAGTTTTGTCTTTAATTCCACTTTAGATGCAAAGAGTGTGATTACCTGAAATTTATTTGGCTCTGACTAACAGATGGAGGGGCAGCACTAGTAAACAGTCGGGTGTGCTGCACGCAAGTGTACAGATAAAGTTCATTCTGATACAAGTGTAGCGCCCCTTTACTTTGAGGGGTGCTGTGTGCCTAAATTTAGGGGTTGGTCTGAGCTAGTAGCCAGGCTCAGACCACTTTAATTGATAGGTACGGTTGTTTTGTTCCTCAGGTGTTGTACTGGTGTGCAGTTCCCTGTGGCCTGTAGGTGGCACTGCCATGACAGGTCAGGGTTGAACCACTGGTAACAGTGCTGTGCCTTAGGGTGTCCTCTCTCGGCAGTAGTACAGTGGGCGTGGTCAACCTGCGGTGCATGCCGGGAGGGGATACATAAGAGGCAGACGCCGCCTGGAGGAGTGGTTGTTCCAGAGTTCCGGGGCTCCGGAGTTCGGGTCGCGTGACCTGGCCCTCCAGGCCAGGGGTGCGCATATGCATCGGTCCCAGGCACCTTTAGCCTGGGGCTGCAACTTCGCCATTGAGCCCAGCACCTTTTGCTGGGGCTCAGCTCTAAGAGGAGGAATCCCTCGGTGCCCCTGAGAGGGGACCCGCTCTAAGAAGAAGAGACCGGGGAGGACCTTTCTGAGGGACCGGTGAGAGTTTCACTGTGAAAGAGAGGTGCGGTAAACTTCTGGGGGGATTCCACTAATCATCTGAGGCCTTGTAATGTGCAGCAACTTGCACCTGTTCTTTAATTACAAGCGCTGAGAGGTTCGGAGCTCAGAGATTCTGTGGCAGAGAATCTCCCGATCGTATCTCCAAGGGAAAATTAAGAGAAGTAAATCTCGTGTGTCACTCCGGCTGCTAGGCCCGTGAAAGGGGACTATCCGGGTGAGCAGAGTCCACTCGGGATTGAGTGGTGATACCAAGTGGTAAAAAATGTGATTAATCCGTGCTAACCTATCCAATTTTGAAAATATGTGCAAACTAAAATGAATATAAACTGAATAAAAATGTGACATGTGCTGCAAACTAAAAAACAGCTGGAATATCAGCTGTAAAACGTATGTGCAAAAGTGATATTTATCAATGCGCAACCTATTAAATGAGCCAACACAGTGCTAAACCATATAAATGAAGATGTGTATGAGAATAAACTCAAACAAAAAGGGGACAATAAAAATTGTCCTATAAGTGTACCATGATAGTTGAAAAAAATAAGAAGGTGCATAAAACAAATACAAAAAATATATAAGATCCCCTAAGAGTAATGTGATATTGGCAAAAAACAGTTCAGATGTTTCAAAGTTCATGGAAAACAAAGTTGATCACTTCTGATGGTTTTCATCAAACACACGCCTTATCTTGATAATGGGACAGATAACTTTTCCAACTTGCTCAGGTAGATAATAAAGGCAATGGAGGCTTACCAGCTCTGGTGGATCTCTATGACGGAGATCTTAAGGGGCTCATTTGTGGGTACAGATGTCCACCAATATACCGCAGGCCAGCACCACCGACCACCCGATGTCCCGATCCTCCAAAACCTTCAGAGCAGGATGTTTAGGGAAAAACACCCCCCACTCATGGAGCAGGAAACGATGTTGGGATAATAAAAGAAAAAACTTCATGGTGCAATATCTTTTGTTTAAAAGAAGATACCCTTTATTTAATTCGGGCAATACAGGAACGCTTCACATGAAGTTTACAGAGGAAAAGCGGCAAATTCAAACACGGATCGTACTCAGCTGCTGTAGTGTACACCAGTCAGCTGTAGCGTAGTGACGTCCCGATCAAAAGCTCCACCAACTGCCTCCCTGTTTCTTTTATTCTTCAACTCCAACTTACCTATCCAGTTGTCAGCATAAAGAAAATAAACCTTCCTTCATTAAGGTTTAACCTTGTCTGGACATTGGCCTTATTGGCGCACCTACAACAGACTCTTCCCTACAGCCACAAAAATAAAAAACAAAAAAAGGGGGACAGACAAAAACACTCCCTAAAGAGTTAACTGCTCTTTATTAGATACTAAAAACCATGTATCAAAAAACAATACCAAAAGACATGTAAAACCACGGTCCCCTATCTAATGGGGAACCATACCCAAAAGTATCCCATGGTTAATCCAGCGACTGCGTGAACAATGGACTAAATGAGGGATAAGCCTCCCTAAGGAGACAAAATGCCAGCATGCAAATCCACCCTCCCCCAAACCCACAAACACCCCCCAAAAGACAATAACCGTCTCCCTATATTATACCCCTCTCTGGACCGTTCCTACACATGGCAGTGAATCCCTGAATACAGGTGATAAGATACACTGTCCCTGGGTGGAACTATACTGGGAGCATCACATGGAGATGAGATCTAAATGTATCACACATCAACACCTGACACTGAATGAAAAATATATGAAAAAGATATATGTCACTTCTCCAAAAATAGAGGGATGATGAAATGTAGGTATATATCCATTGAGATGATCACCATGAGCGGTGTATACATAATCTCTAGTGTTCTCCTTAATAATGGCAAATAATTCTGGAAACAAATGGAGCGTATCAATCACCTGAGTTATTCATAGAGTGTGAGACTCACAGATCTATGAAAAGCTAGAAACACCTGAATATTAGCTGCATTCAATCGGAGTGATGATGAACAGAGGAACTATTATCCCACTTCATGCGGGTATTTTCCATTGATTTGAAAGTGATGTAGTTCAAAAACTCATAGTTCATATAATCACTCACTGTTGTGACTGCCAGATATGGTTATGCGTACCTGCATGTGTGCCCACGGTGCTAAATGCATCACTCACATGGGAATGGTGTAAATATACAGCGATATTCCAGGCAGTTTTTCCAAACAGTTTGATATGCAGTTGTACTCACTGTTTATGAGGTGAAGTGCCACTCATGAGAACTGCAGCCAATTCTTCGGTATAGATCTGTATCCAAAAGTCTTACATACACAACTTGAAACAAACAGGAATAAATTTAATACAGGTGCAAGTGTGGTTGTTATTCCTCTAGGTGAGATATAATGGCTCCAGTCCAGAATTGATTGTAGCAGAATCTGTATCAAAGGTGATAGTACTCCTGATATCCATCAGTAGAGCCTTCTATATGATGTACTCCAGGTAGCAACATTTGGCTCAAGGTGTACTTCACCGAGCCGATGAGGGGGTGATTTGATTGGGGATGTAGGGGGTGCTGCTCCCAAGAGATTTACATGTTTCGTTCCTTCCTATCTGGAAATTCTTCAGAACTGGGGAACAGTTTGTGTGGTTATTGTCTTTTTGGGGGGTGTTTGGGGGTGTTTGTGGGTTTGGGGGAGGGTGGATTTGCATACCGGCATTTTGTCTCCTTAGGGAGGCTTATCCCTCATTTAGTCCATTGTTCACGCAGTCGCTGGATTAACCATGGGATACTTTTGGGTATGGTTCCCCATTAGATAGGGGACCGTGGTTTTACATGTCTTTTGGTATTGTTTTTTGATACAGGTTTTTTAGTATCTAATAAATAGCAGTTAACTCTTTAGGGAGTGTTTTTGTCTGTCCCCCTTTTTTTATTTTTTATTTTTGTGGCTATATATATTTGATTACACACCCCCCGATATATATCGGTGAGTACTGCAACCAACATCTAGGCGGGATTCCCATACCCTCTTCCTTTGTACTATAGACTCTTCCCTACACTCTAGGGGTGAGATCCAACTGAGGGAAGGTAGCTTGCTGCGGGACCCAACCATTTCTGAACACCGCTCACCCTCTTATTCAAGAAGGAACCTGGGCATTGTGGTACGGTGTGTCCTGCCTTGAGGAGGTAAGGCCAGGGATCTGTGTGCTACACAAGAAAATAACAGCCTGGTCATATATAACTCGTTATTTTGCAATCAGCCAAAAAATGAACATATTCTCCCATCCACACAGGCATCTTTGTATTCTCACAGTGGGACTCCCCCTATCCTTCTTGCTGTCACATTACACTAATCAGTGGCTGCAACCACTGATCGATAACAGTTTCCAACATTCCTGCTAAATCATTAGAACAGCCATGCATGGATTGAAATTCAGCTGGTCCCTGCTGAACCAGCCAAATGTTGATCCATCTGTGGCCAGCTTTAGAGACATCATTAGTCTGTGCCTGCTTTTTCATTGTACAGTTAGCAGACTGGGAATATGGATATGAGACCACTGTATCCCTTAACTGTAAATGAGTAAGTGGTGTCATGCTACTTGCTGTGCTTTATGGCAGTAACATGGGGAACAGTTCAATTGATAATTAAAACAGCTCCCTTATATGTATTACATATGTGTATTTCACTGTTTGCCTGAACAGCAACTTTAAATCTAAACTTATATTAATTTTGGAGCATAAACCATGTTCCATTTCAAGTCATGTCACGTAGCCACTTAGGAGGCAGCCTTTGGCATTAGCCACATTAAGTGGTTGGTAAAAAATAACCCATTGTATGCAGGGGCAGACACTGGCACAGGATAAATAGAGTTGCCCCAGGCCATGTGTTTTACAGTAGATACCCTGAAGTACACAGTATCCAACAAAGTTCTGTTTTGCTCTAGTATCTATTCACATGCTTGGGTTAGGGATCTGTGGTTTAATAGCTAATCTGCTGATCTGCCCTGTAAAAAAAATTTAAGCAGGTTTTCCTTTTCATGGGGAACACCTGTTCTGTGTAGACTTGGATAGGCATATCCAAAAGATTTCTGCCAGTAAAAGCTGCCTCTAGCTGCTTAAGAAAAAGACCAAGTGTCTGGCTTGTAGAAGTTCTGCTACTCCAGCTTTCAGCTCCTCTTCATCTAGACCAGGGATCTCAAACTGGCGGTCCTCCAGCTGTTGTGAAACTACAAGTCCCATGAGGCATTGCAAGGCTGACAGTTACAAGCATGACTCTCGCTGGCAGAGGCATGATGGGACTTGTAGTTTTGCAACAGCTGGAGGGCCACCAGTTTGAGACCCCTGATCTAGACAGTCCTTTTGGTGCTCTAATGCAATTGGGACCAGAGGAAAGATGTATGGTGAAGCGCAAAAGAGCTATTGGCCAAGTAAATCAGACAAACCAGAGTTAAAATCCTCTTCACTTTAAAGGGGCACCCCCACTCATGCCTGTGGGGGGAAGGATGCAGGCTTTTTTGGAAGCCTGACAATATTTCATGGATACAGGTTTGAGTCAGCTGTGGGGCCTTCCAGTCAGAGTCAGTGTTGGATAATTGGGTACTTTCTACAATTTCATGGATACAGGTTGGAGTTTCAGACCATTCCTACTTCATAGTTCAGGAAGTCATATGTTTCGGCAGATCGTCAGAAGAGGGCTTTTTTGTTTCGGGCGCTTGATCGTCTGCTAGCTCAAGGCTTCCTGTGGCCAAAAGGTTTCTCAGATTTTACTCCAATCTCTTCACAATCCCAAAGCCACACGAGGATATACATCTAATTTTGGACCTCAAGTGTCTAAACAAATTTCCCAAAGCTTGAACCTTTCATATGAAGTCGATTTGGTCAGTGGTGGTATCTCTCATGCAGGAATACTTTCTTGCGTCAGTAGATATAAAGGATGCATATCTCCATGTGCTGATTTTTCCAGCGAATCAGAAGTTCTTGAAATTTTTGGCAGAGGATCAGAACTTCAGTTTCTTGCTCTACCCTTTGGTGGGGCCACAGCTCCTCGGATTTTGACAAAAGTGTTAGCCCCAGTGCTGGGTTTGTTAAGGGTCCAGGGACTGTGCATTCTGGGGTATAAAGAAGACCTGTTGCTCAGTGAACAGTTAGGGTTAAACATTTCTCATTATGTTTTCTGATGATTCATACGCTGGAAGATCTGGGTTGGTTCTCAATGTGGAGAAATCAGCATTTAAACCAACACAGAGTCTGGAGTATATAAGCCTAGTACATAAGCCTAATCCTGGACACTGTTCAAGCGAAAGGTGGTTTTTGCCTTTGTGGAAGAGCCTTTCTCTGAGAAATTAGGTGTCAGTGTTGAAAAATTACAGGACTCCTTCCATTTGTCTTTGTATGAGGCTGCTGGGTAGGATATGTTCAAAGCAGTTCAATATGCACAGTTCAATTCCAAATCATTACGGCTAAAGATCCTGTTGGTATAGAACAGGAGGAATCAGTTGTTGGATTGCCAAATGTCCCTAGGTCCCAGGATGCATCGGGCAATAAACTGGTGGATGGACCCTTGGAATTTGGAAGTGGGGAAGCCATTTCTTCCAGTTCTCTGAAAGGTACTGACCACCGATGCCAGTTTGACAGGGTAGGGAGGTCCCTTTCAGTGCAGGGAACTTGGTCTCCTCAGGAAAGGCTTTTACCTATCAACATTCTGGAGCTTTCTGTGGTTTGTCTTGTGCTAAACCACTGAACGGGTAAACTGCTGGGCCTTCCAGTCACAGCCCAGTTAGACAATGCCACAACTGTGGCATATATCAACCATCGGAGTGGCACAAGATGTTGGGCTGCTCAGATGAAAGTGGATCGTATTTTGGACTGGGCAGAGCATCATGTTGTGGCCCTATCGGCAGTACATATCACAGGGTTAGAGAATTGGTAGGCAGATTTTCTCAGTTGCCAGCAATTGATCCCGGGGGAGTGGTCTCTTCATCTCAATGTATTTAATGCAATTTTTCACCGCTGGGGCAAACCAGATGTGAATCTTCTAGCTTCTCGGTTCAACATGAAACTGGACAGGTTACTTTCCAGGATGAGCAATCCACAGGCAAATGGGGTGGATGCCCTAGTAACACCACGGGACCTAATTTATGCCCTCACACCAGTACAACTATTTCCATGTCTGTTGCACAGGATCCGGGAGGAAAGAACGCTGGTAATCTTAGTTGCACCAGCCTGGCATAGGAAGGCATGGTACGCTAACATTGTGAACTTAGCAGTGGGCAGCCCTTGGGTGTTCCAAGCCACACCAGACCTCCTGTCTCAGGGTCCAATATTGCATCCTGTTTTACACCTGCTGGGTTGGCTTTCGAAGCTCAGGTGCTGAAGGGTCGAAGAGTCTCTGAGGCAGTTTTACCTGCATTGTTGAAGGCCTGGAAGCCCTCCTCTGGAAAGATTTATTACAGAACCTGGAGGTCCTATTCATTCTTGTGTGAGACCAGGAAGTATCATCCTCGCAAGTATATGATTGGTTGTATTTTGGTGTTCCTCCAATCAGAGGTAGAGATGAAGTTTTGGCCCTGGTAGTTTTTTTCCAGAGACCAATTACTTCTCACTCATTTGTATGCACTTTTTTCAGGGGTAACCCATATGGTTCCCCCTTGTTAAATCTCCTCTATGTCCATGGGACTTGAATTTAGTTTTGTCTGTTTTGCAAAAACTTCCTTTTAAACCAACTGGTGAGATTCCAATACCAGAGGGTGAGTTCTTTGGTAGAGATCATGGCAAGGAGCCATTTCTAGTTCTCCAGCGTGACAAGGTGGTACTGCATCCTCATACGTTGTTCTTGCTGAAGGTGGTTTCAAGTTTTTATATTAATCAAAATATTAGCAAGGGGTGTTTTTTGGTAGAAGTCGTGGGAAGGAGACATTTTTAGTTCTCCAATGTGACAAGGTGGTACTGCGTCCTCATCCGCTGTTCTTGACGAAAGTTGTTTTGAGTTTTCATATGAATCAAAATATTATCCTACCATTTTTTTCCTAATCCTTGATCACCAGAAGAAAAAACCCTACACATGTTAGATGTGGTTCGAGCCATTCAAATATATTTGAAATTGTCCATGGCAATTATGTAGTCAGATTCATTGTTTGTCCTTCCGGTAGGCTCTAGGAAGGGCCAAGTAGCTACTAAGTCATCTATTTCATGGTGGATCCTATAGCTTATTGCCCAAACCTAAGGCTTGAACGGTAAGACTCCATCTTTTCAGGTAAAGGCCCACTCTACTAGAAGTGTGAGAGGCTCTTGAGTTATCCATCATCAGGCAGAAATGTCTCAAGCCTGCAAGGCTACAACCCAGTCTTCAATACACACCTTTACAAGGTTATACCAGGTGGATGTAAAGGCTACGGAGGATACTGCTTTTGGCTGCAGTGTTTTGTGGGCTGCAGAGTAGTTTCCTTTGGGGTGGTGGTGGCTGCTGTGTCTCCCTCTCCTATGTGCATTGCTTTGGGACATCCTAGGTAGTCATGATTTATAGCCTTCTCTAAGTCCCATGATGTATGAAAAATATATATATTTTTTTTTTACTTTCCTGCAAAATTTATTTATTGGAGTACATCCTGGGACACAGAGGTCCCACCCCTCTTTCTGGAGGTTCATTGCCAGCCAGCCACAAAACTGTATATGGGAGGGGTTATATAGGGGAGGATTTCCTGTCTATTTGTTTCTACTAGTGTCCTGAATCTGCTCTGTGTCCAGTGATGTACTCCAAGAAATAGATTTTACATGTAAGTACAAAAGTCCAACTATTTCTGGGAAAAACTTCACAAACACCACAATATGTTTTTTATAATAAACAGATTTGAAGGTCAAATAAAAAATACTTTTAACCTTGAAATACAATTGGAAATAAAGTCAGTTTGTGTGGCATACTTAAATAATTTGATTAAAAGCAGTTGTGTATATGAGCTGAGAACTAGGGAATGACAACATTTATATCTATTGCCTTTGACATTTACCAGCATCCATAAATGGTCTACCTGAAAAAGGCAGCCGCATTTTGTGTAATTGATAACAGCCTACCGGCTATGTGGAATATGTGCTGCAACCTCAATGCTAGACCATATGACATATTAAAAAGCAAAACATTACTCATGGTTTCAACACTACACCTCTAAATCAGTTGAAAAAAATTATAAATGACTCTACTTGCTGCATGAAGTGAAGAAATGCTGTAATATTAAACAAGCATTTTGTAAGAGATACTTTTTATTTTGGATTGTACTGCCAGATTTATTCAACTCTTCTCCTATACTGTCTCATGTTAATTGAGTAAATGCTATTACTGGCTTTCTAAACCTCTAGGGATGAGATTCTGAAGGCTTTTAAGGGTTCACTTATGTACAATAATGTATCTATGTCTATCTGTGATATCACCGAAAGAGTAGGAGGATTAGACAGATGACAGGCTACATGCTCTGAGCCTCTAGTTCCTTCTACAGGCCTCTGGAAACATTGCTGCATACAACTATTTTTAGTGATAGGCTGGGTTCACACATGCTGTGGACGTGGCCCACAGCAGGGGGTCAGGTGCGTCACTGTTTACCGATTCAGGTGCAAATCAGGTCCGAATTTTTGTCTGAATTCGCACCTGAATCTGAACCAAAGACGCACAGGACCCTTTCCAAATGCGGACTGCGGCCGCTCCAGAGCTATGTGAACCGGCTCCGTTGAGAGTCGGCAACACTCTCATGTTATGCAAATTGGATGTGGGGAAACCATCATCAATCATGAGTGAACCCAGCCTAAAGAAAACCACGGCCATGGTCCTCTTTTCTCTTGTCGTTTTTTTACACAGAGCTGGCCAAAATCTGAGGACAGAAGCTGCCAGTGCACATTTTTACCCTTATGATGTATATGGACTTTATGAACTTGTTTGGCCACTTGCTTACCCCAAGTGCTGTTTATAAGCATTTGTATGTTTGCTGGGCATTGACCCTCTGTGCGCCAGAATAATTCAAATTCTTTTTAAGTTTGTTGTTCTGACATATAGCCATGACTGAAGGTTTACAAAAAACTTTAGGCATGGCAGTTCTTCACATATCCAAAGAGCCCATGTTTGCTGTAGTGGATCCACATTTTTAACAATGCTTTTGCTGCAGATCCTTAAAGTGATTGTAAAGCTTCGTTTTTTGTTTTAAAAAAAAACAAAAACAAACAAGTTATACTTACCTTCTCTGTGCAAGGGTTTTGCACAGAGTGGCCCTGATCCTCCTTTTCTGGGATCCCCCGGAGGCGCTCCTGGCTCCTCCTCTTCTTGAGTGCCCCCACAGAGAGCCGCATTCTATGGGGGAACTCATGCGGGTGTGCTCCCAAGTCCTGCTGCTGTGTTCATTGACAGACAGTAGGACTCAGCCCCGCCCTCCGGCTCCTATGTCACTGGATTTGATTGACAGCAACGGGAGCCAATGGCTCCTGCTGCTATCAATCTATCCAATGAGGACCCGAGACAGGGGCCTGAGCTGCTGTGCTTATCCCTGTCGCTGGAACGATCATTCTCAGATAAGAAAAAGGGGGGTCTGGGGGGGGGTGCTGCAGCACAAAAGGTTTTTCACCCCAAAGAATGCATTAAGGTGAAAACCAGTGAGGGTTTTCACTCCCTTTAAGGTGCTACCATTTTATTAAACCTATTATCTTTCACAGAGGTGTCAAATTTGTGCCAAAGTGACATTGTCAGGGACCGGTGCGACTAGAAATGTGTAGACTGCGATAGAGTGAATCAAACGCATATAAAGAATAAATGATTTATTAAAAGGATAAGTAATAAACAAAAGTAAATGCACCTCTAATATGGCAAACAATAAAATAAACCAGCAACCAACCACTGTGACACACAACAAATAACTATCCAAACCAAACGTATATACAGGTGTAAGATACAATCATAATCGTAAAAAAGCCAGGGTCATACACGGGAGATCAAGCAGATAGGGTTGGGAACATGACAGGACAGGGATAGGATAACAGGAGACAGGGAGAGCAGGCGGAAGGGATCAGGCTGCAGGTCAGGGGTCCAGTAATGAATACAGGGTTCAGGATCACAGGATACAGGATTCCGGATACAAGGTTCAGGCTAAACGTATTAGAGTGCCTCCTCTTGTTTATTTCAATACCGTCCTAGTGGTTTTTCCATCTAGTTAGGGGTATCAGCCATCACAAATGTATTCACAATTTTTTCTAATTGGCGCAAAATATTTATATATTTTTTTTCAACAGGCTGGGTAACAGGAAACGGCTCAGCAGGCTGGGTAACAGGCACCAGCTCAGCAGGCTGGGTCATGACACTGGCCCAGAAGACTAGGTGAAGGGCACCAGCTCAGCAAGCTGGGTCCCGAGCACTGGACCAAATAGCTGGGTAACGGGCACTGGCTCAGCAGGCTGGGAAACTGGCACTGGAACATCAGGCTGGACCGTGGGCACTGGAACATCAGGCTGTACCGTGGGCACTGGAACATCAGGCTGGACCGTGGGCACTGGAACATCAGGCTGGACCGTGGGCACTGGAACATCAGGCTGGACTGTGGACACTAGCACATCAGGCTGGGCCGTGGGCACCGGAACATCAGGCTGGACTGTGGGCACTGGAACATCAGGCTGGACCGTCGGCACCGGAACATCAGGCTGGACCGTGGCCACTGGAACATCAGGCTGGACAGAAAACACTGGAGCAGATCGGCTGGAGTGGAAGCAGGCTGGAGCAGATTGACTGGCGTGGAAGCAGGCTGGAGCAGATCGACTGGAGTGAAAGCAGGCTGGAGAATATCAGCTGGTGTAGAAGCAGGCTGGAGCAGATCGCCTGGTGTGGAAGCAGGCTGAAGCAGATCAGCTGGTGTGGAAGCAGGCTGGGATAATGGCAGGATTGTATGGGTTGGGAAAAACTTTAGTTTCATTTTTGGTTTAGCCACTGAAGTTCTGTAAGTGACTGCAGGGCTGTAAGTAGGGGGTGCAGCTGATTGAAGAAAAGAGTTGGAGTACGCTAAAAAAGAGGGAGCAGTGGCTAAGGGGGATTTTTGTAGGGTTGTTGCAGGCAGCAGAGAAGAGGCAGATGGGTTAAAGGCAGGGTAGGTGCAGCAAGTGGAAACAGGGTACTGATACTTAGTTGGTTGCAGGGTATATTGGGCTGAGACTGTGGTTGCTGTAGGTGATGGGGAGAGAGACATTTGAGCAGGCAGGTGTCTGGCAGCCGGAGTGGGTTGTTGCAAGCTGACTGAGGCTGAGTGCAATATATCTGACCATGCTTGTAGTAATGGCTGAACAAAATTCAGTTTACATGCTGCCTGTCTGACAAGAGACTGTACTGTAACACACTCCACTAGCACCTGTTGGGAAAATGCTGAATAGTGCTCAAAGAATTATGCTGAGTCATCCTCCAAAAGCCACACTAAAGCTTCTACCTGAGCCATACTGAAGGGGGGAGAAAAGCCACCATTGCCTTTAGGAATACTGGACAAAGCTAGCTCTGCACACACCTGAATAAAAGGCTGAACGTCTTCAAACAGCATACTACCCTGATCAACTAGAGAATGAGCAAGACCGATACATTCTAAAAGATGATCACTGGCCCACTCCCTGAATATCTGAAGGCAATAATTATTATCCTCCGTCACATGGTAAAGAAAAATAGACAACCTCTTTTGAATGCATTTTAGCACAAACAGCAGAACCAGGATGGCTCCTCTGTGCAGCAACTTCTGGTCAGGGATGGCCTTGGTATAATGTCAGGAACCAGTGCTACCAGAAATGTGTGAACTGCAATAGAGTGAACCAAACACATGTAAAGCAGGGGTCTCAAACTGGCGGCCCTCCAGCTGTTGCGAAACTACAATTCCCATGAGGCATTGCAAGGCTGACAGTTACAAGAATGACTCCCACAGGCAGAGGCATGATGGGACTTGTAGTTTCGCAACAGCTGGAGGGCCGCCAGTTTGAGACCCCTGATGTAAAGTATAAATGATTTATTAAAAGGATAAGTAATAAACAAAAGTAAACACAATATGGCAAACAATAAAATAAACCAGCAACCAACAAATAACTACCCAAACCAAATGTATATACAGGTGTAAGATACAATCATAAATCGCAAACAAGCCAGGGTCATACATGAGAAATCAAGCAGATAGGGCTGGGAACAAGACAGGACAGGGAGAGGATAGCAGGAGACAGGGAGAGGAGGCGGAAAGAATCAGGCTGCAGGGCAGGGGTCCAGGAATGGATACAGGGTTCAGGATCACAAGATACAGGATTTCGGATACAAGATTCAGGCTACAGGAACACAGACTAGCAAACACAGGTCAGGACGCGAGGAAACAATACCAAGGCAATGTGTGCAAGCATCTGCCAGGTATAGGTACACTTCCTGCAATCAGTCTCAGGTGATGCCTGATTGCAGGAGATGATGTCAGCTGCAGACTGCTGGGAGACACCTGCTGGTGGACACCGGAACTGCAGCCCATAGATCAGGGAGCGACAGTGCCACTAGCTGGTTAAACCTTTCCTGACAGACATGCACCTGGAACAAATGTATGAACTTGTGTTTCCAATTAAAAATATATATATATATATATATATAGCAATTTTTTGAAAAGGGGCACTGAGGAACTCAAAGATCAAATTATACATATTATACATATTCCTAATTTATACTTTAAATAGCCACTGAAAGAACAAAGTAATAGAGAAGGCACCATAAGCTTACCTAGCGTCAACTTGCACCAGCAGAGCACCACTGAAGCTTCTCAAAATCCTATGCAAATACCAGTTTTTCACTTTGGAATGTCCCCACTTTCCACCTTACAAGACTTGGGCCTGGCAACTGGTTTATTAGTCTGAGCCAACTCCAGAAAGTTCAATAATAAAGGAAGGCAACAGAGGGAAAATAATTCCTCATCCAACACCCCTTTTGTCACCTCTGAGCGACATAATACCTCCCACTTCATGTCTAAAAATGCTCAACGCCAGGAGATCAGTGCATACCAGGCTCAACAAGGGTTAAGATCCAGGAAAAGGCTCAAGAAGAAAGGGAGAGAAAAAAAAGTACAGGTCACAGAGTCAAGCAAGAAGGCTTCTCCAAGGAAACTCCCTGTCAAACTAGTGGGACCCTCCCCAGTTGTCTCTATCCAGGTAGAAGGAATCTATACAAAGGCCCTCCTGGATACTGGAGCTCAAGTAACTCTTCTATATAGAGACTTTTACAACAAACATCTCAGGCATCTACCGCTCCAAAAGCTTGACGACCTGGAGATATGGGGCATTGGGACACAGAGTTTACCTTATGATGGATACCTTCCAATCAAGCTGACCTTTGACTCCTCAGTGGCGGGAGAAGCTGAGACTTTTGACGCCCTGTGTCAGGAACTTGGTAGGAGGCCGAAATGCTGGGAGGGTTCCCCTTGCGGCCGAGTGCAGCACACCACTGAAGATGACACAGCAGGTGTGGTGCCCACAGAAGCACGGGTGCCTGGTTGCTGGAGACAGACGTGCTTGGGAGGTCCAGGAGACAGAGACCAGTGGAGCAACTGGAAAGCTGAGTCGGGAGCCAGGCCAAGGATCATTCATAGGAAGACAGTCCGGATTCAGAATGACCAGGGGTGAGCTGAGTATTAGTACAAGGAGCAGGATAAGCAGAGTTCAATAGACAAGCCGGGGTCAGATGCAGGGAGCAGGTAGAAGGAGGTCAGGTGAAAGCCAAGGGTCAAGCCAGAGGATCAGGAAGAGCGGGTCAGAACAAGCCGGGTCGGTACACAGAAGATCAGATCAACAGGTGATTCAGGATACAGGAACACAGGGGGAGCTGAAGATCAACCAGCAAATGCAGACACTAGCAGACTTCCTTATATAGGCTCATGTGACCTGCTGGTAGAGACACTGGGTCCTAAAGTCATTCTCCTGCCAGAGATGCTGGGTCCTAAAGTCCTTCTCCTGCTGTTGGTTCCCTGACAGTGCCTTTGCCTATGCAGGTTTGCCAACCCTGCACCATTACGTACAGGGATGCGTCTATTTCCCTGACAGTGCCCCCCCCAATGGGCAGCCTCCATATGCCCAGTTGCTCCCATTTTGCGGGATGACTGTTGCGAAATCTTTGTATAAGCCTAGGGGCGTGTACATAACTCGCAGGTTCCCAAGAGCTCTCTTCTGCAGGGTATCCTTTCCACTTAATTAAAAACTGAATTGTCCTACCTCTCCGACGACAGTCAAGGATGGACTCCAATTCGAATTCAGTCTCGTCTCCAACCAGGACCGGAGGTGGGGGTATTTCTTCTCTCCCTGAAAAAGGACTGGAAATGACATGTTTAAGAAGTGCAACATGAAATACAGGGTGGATTTTAAACGATTCAGGCAAGGCAAATTCGAAGGCTACTGGATTTATTTCCTGTTTTATTTCAAAAGGGCCAATAAACTTCGGTCCCAATTTTCGGGAAGGGCAAGGCAGTTTAAGGTTTGCAGATGAGAGCCACACCTTGTCCCCCACCTTAAAGGCAGGGTTTCCTCTCTTCTTCTTGTCATACTGTCTCTTATATCCTTCTTGGGCTTTCCGCATTGTGTCCTGGAGAATCTGATAATTGGTTTGGATGGAATGACTGCCGGGACTGAGGATTTGGGAATGACATTGGGTAAAAATTAAGGGTGGTAGCCATAGTTCGCCAAAAAGGGTGACTGGTTGGTAGCAGTGTGCACAGAGTTGTTAAATGTGAATTCCGCACAGGGCAATAATGAGATCCAATCGTCCTGAGAAAAGGAGCAAAAACAACGCAGGTATTGCTCTGAGGTCTGGTTAGTCCTTTCTGTTTGCCCATTACTCTGGGGATGGTAAGCTGTTGAAAAACATGTCTCAATTGATAGTGATTTGCAAAGGTTCCTCCAGAACCTAGAGGTGAATTGTACACCTCTATCTGACACAATGTTATCTTGTACTCCATGCAGTCTGACTACTTCTTTAATGAAAATTTCTGCTGTGTCCATGGCAGAAATGGTGCCCATCATTGTTAAGAAATGCGCCATCTTGGATAGCCGGTCTACTACTACTAGAGTGGTTGTATACTCTTCTGAAGGGGGTAAATCCACGATAAAGTCTAAAGAAATATTTTTCCAAGGTTGTTCTGGAACTGGCAGTGGTCTTAACAGGCCCCAGGATTTCATGTTGGACCCCTTTTTCCTTTGGCATATTGTGCAGGAGTTGACATAGTCCTTACAATCGGCTCTCAGAGTGGGCCACCATAAAGACCGTTGGACCAGTTCGGTCATTTTTTGGACCCCAAAGTGGCCAGCCAGCTGGTGATCGTGGAAAGTTTTTAGGACCTGAAGCCTGACTTGCTGTGGAACAAAAATCCTGTCTTGATGCCAAAGCAGTCCCTCCTGGCTTCTGAGGGAGGAGATTTCTGTTTTCGTGCACTTAGTGAGCGCTTGTTCAATTGAAGCCCTTAAATCAGGTTGGATCAAGAGGAAGTTTTGAGGGGACAGAATTGGACTGGGTGTGATCTCTTCAGGGGTATCAGGAAACATCCTGGACAAGGCATCAGCTTTTCCATTTTTAGACCCTGGGCAGAAGGTGATATGGAAATTGAATCGAGAAAAGAATAAAGCCCATCGAGCCTGCCAGGGTCTCAGTCGCTTGGCCGTTCAGAGATACTCCAAGTTCTTATGATCTGTAAAGATCAAAATAGGGTGGACGGCGCCCTCCAGGATATATCTCCATTCCTCCAGGGCGGTCTTTATTGCCAAGAGCTCTCGATCCCCTACATTGTAGTTCTTCTCAGGCTGGGTCATCTTCCGTGAAGAGAAGGCCACGGGATGAAGTAGGACTTTGGGCCCCTGACGCTGGGAAAGAACTGCTCCTGTGGCTACTTCGGAGGCATTAACTTCCAGAACATAGGGCAGGGCAGGATCAGGATGCTGTAAGACAGATGCAGAGGTAAAGAGGACCTTTAGTTGATCAAAGGCCGTTTGTGCTGCTTCGGACCACTGGAATCTGGTATGCTGACGTGTTATCTGGGTAATTGGTGCTACAATGGTAGAAAAGTCTCTTATAAATCTTTGGTAAAAATTAGCGAAGCCGATGAACCTCTGAACACCCTTCTTATCAGAAGGGGCCGGCCACTCAAGGATGGCTTTCACCTTCTGAGGATCCATGGCTATCCCATTGGTGGTGATAATGAGTCAGAGGAACTGGATTGTCGTCTTCTCGAAGTCGCATTTTTCGGCTTTTACGTACAATCCGTGTACCCTGAGGATGCCCAGTACCTTTTTTATATGTGTTCTGTGAAGCTCCAGAGTAGCTGAGAATATGAGGATATCGTCAAGGTAGACGACAATGAAGTGGTCTAGGTACTGCCGGAAGATATTGTTTATGAAATGTTGGAATGTGGCTGGGGCGTTGCATAATCCAAATGGCATTACTAAGTATTCAAAATGTCCGAACCTCGTTCTGAACGCTGTTTTCCACTCGTCCCCCTCCCGGATGCAGACAAGATTGTAAGCTCCACGTAGGTCTAGTTTAGTGAAGACATGAGCTGGAAGGAACCTCTGGAAGAGTTCTGGGATGAGGGGGAGCGGGTAGCGATTTTTAAGAGTAACTCTATTCAATTCTCTGTAATACACACATGGCCTCAAAGTTTTATCCTTCTTCTCAACGAAGAAAATACCGGCACCGGCAGGAGAGGAGGAAGGGCGGATAAATCCCTTTTCAAGATTTTCATCAATATACTGTCTCAAAGTTTCAAGTTCAGTCTCAGAGAGGGGAAAAATACAGGCAAAAGGAATCTCAGCCCCCGGTAACAACTCGATGGGGCAATCGTAGGGACGATGCAGGGGTAGAGTATCTGCTTTCTTCTTGTCGAAGACATCCTGGAACTCCTGATAGGCTGCTGATATATTGGGATCCACACTGGGTCTGGGTAGAACAGACATGCAACTGGAAGAGTCCTTGGTTTCAAGAAAAAGACAATGCTGCCGGCAGTAGGGAGAGGTGAATAAAACTTCCCTCTTGGACCAGTCAATCTGAGGGTTGTGTGCCTGTAGCCATGGGGTTCCCAAGATGACAGGGAATATAGGAGAGCTCAGGACATCAAAACATAGAAATTCCTGGTGACTAGAATTTATGGAGGCAAGGATAGGTGCCGTTTCCTGGGTGACATGCCCGAAACTGGACATTGAGCCGTCGGCCAGGTGAACAGTCAGTCTTTGGCTCTTGTGGTGGAGGGGAATAGTGAGTCTCTTTGCCAGTGTCAGATCCAAAAAGCAATACCATGCCCCGGAATCCAGTATTGCTTGGAGGTGAACTTATTTTCCTGCTATCAGTAATGTGACAGGAAGAGTGATGTGAGTCGAAGAGGACCTGGACACCTGACAGTTGACCGGGGTGTGGAGGACCAATTTCCTGGGTCTTATGGGGCAAAAGGTTATATAATGACCTGTTCCCCCGCAGTAGAAGCAAAGGTTCGCCTGTCGGTGATGAAGTCTCTCCCCTGAGGTTAATGCTGGATGGGCCAGGCCAAGCTGCATATAACTAGATGTGGGCGGAGCTTCGAGCAGTTGGGGGGTTTGAATGCGTTCAGACCGGTGCTCTCGTAAGCGTCTGTTGAGTTGAATAGTCAGTAGGATGAGACCCTCTAGAGGTGAAGGGGTCTTGACTCTAGACAGTTCATCCTCGAGGGATTCAGACAGTCCCAGCCGATACTGATAATGTAACGCTGCCTCGTTCCATCCTGAGTCTGAGGACCAGGTACGGAATTCCACTGTGTAATCTTCCGCAAGGCGCTGACCCTGCCATAGGGCATGTAGAGCAGCTTCAGCAGTGGCAGGGGATCATCATATAACTGGGCCATGATTTCAAAGAACTGGTCCACAGAATTGATGAGGGGACTCTCCTGCTCCAGTAAGCCATGAGCCCATACTTGGGGTTCGTCAGTCAGCAAGGAAATTATGAATCCCACTTTCACTGTTTCAGAGGAAAAAGTCAGTGGTTGCAGAGTCAGGTACAGGTAACAGGCGTTTTTAAAGGATCTGAATTTCTTCCGATCACCGGAGAAGCGTTCAGGTGTTGGCACTCGTGATTCTGGAGGGGGCATTACCACAGCAGGAGTGGTTGCCAAGGAACTAGTTAAAGGTGACCCTGGACCTGCGGGAGAAGGTGTCGCAGGCAGGTGCTGCAGTCGGCCCTCTAATTGACGGTACTCTTTCTGGAGTTCTTGGATGGCCTGGGTGAGGGCCGTGAACTGTAGGCTGGCAGCTTTGAGCGGGGAGACACCTCCGTCTGCCTCTGACATGGCTGGTTGATACTGTCAGGAACTTTAGATATAATAAATGAACCACATGGAGGAAAAACAGGGGAGAGTTTTCCCTCATATGTTGCCACCGTCCCAAATTAGTGGGAATAAATCCAAAAGGGCACAAGTACCCCCCTTTTGGGTTTATTCCCTCCCTTCCTGTCAGGAACTTGGTAGGAGGCCGAGATGCTGGGAGGGCTCCCCTTGCGGCCGAGTGCAGCACACCACTGAAGATGACACAGCAGGTGTGGTGCCCACAGAAGCACAGGTGCCTGGTTGCTGGAGTCAGATGTGCTTGGGAGGTCCAGGAGACAGAGACCAGTGGAGCAACTGGAAAGCTGAGCCGGGAGCCAGGCCAAGGATCATTCACAGGAAGACAGTCCGTAATCAGAATGACCAGGGGTGAGCCGAGTCTTAGTACAGGGAGCAGGATAAGCAGAGTTCAATAGACAAGCCGGGGTCAGATGCAGGGAGCAGGCAGAAGGAGGTCAGGTGCAAGCCAAAGGTCGAGCCAGAGGATCAGGAAGAGCGGGTCAGAACAAGCCGGGTCGGTACACAGGAGATCAGATCAACAGGTAATTCAGGATACAGGAACACAGGGGGAGCTGAAGATCAACCAGCAAATGCAGACACTAGCTATCAGAACATATCCATCACACTTTATTTGATACTATGGACACATATGATAAAAAATGGAAACCCTGGGATCTATCTCTGTTAATTCATGGAACTACATGATGATACTGTTGAATTTTTTTTTTTTCTTATTAAACTAATCCAGAAGACATTATAGAGGTATAAAGACCTTATCAATGATTTAATCATACATCCCAATGTTTGTATCCCTCCCTCTTATATCACTGCTACTTATAAAATTATGCTGATATTTTTTGCTCCCTTCTTTGTGTATGTACCTCTTACCAATGTACAGTTAAAATTGTATTAAGACTTATTTTTCAATAAACCGTTTGTAAACAAAAAAAACAAATGCAGACACTAGCAGACTTCCTTATATAGGCCCATGTGACCTGCTGGTAGAGATACTGGGTCCTAAAGTCCTTCCTCTTTCAGAGAGTGCTTCTCCTGCTGTTGGTTCCCTGACAGTGCTTTTGCCTATGCAGGTTTGCCAACCCTGCACTATTACGTACAGGGATGCGCCTATTTCCCTGACACCCTGGCTGTAGTTTGTCTCCGACCGCCAGGGGCCAGCAAGAGTTCCCTCATCATAGGAACCAACACTGACCTGGTCAGGAGGCTGTTGACACCTGTGGCACAAGAACAGGATACCTCCTTCCCAAGAGTACACCCCATGCTACAGCGGGCCTACCAGCGCTTGGTGTTGGAGCAGAATGCCCCAACAGAGGGAATGGGGAAGATCTGAAAGCTGGATAGGATGGAAAAAGTTCTACAACCAGGAGAGGTGACTTGTTTGAGAGCCGCTATCAAACTTACCTTGGAACAACCTGGTCCCGTTGTCATTCTCGAACCAGATCCACATGAAAATCAAAGGGGGCTAGAAGTAATTCCTGAAGTGGTCCCACTGAAGGCCCTTAAGAAGAGCCACGGGAAGATCTCAGTGAGCATTGGGAATACCACCACCACACCGGTAAGGGAACCAGCCAGAATGCTGTTGGGCCAAGTAAACCCAGCCACCCCAGTTGCCCTATCTGACTTGGAGAAGGAGGAAATAAATGGGTGAAGTCACTGTGGAGAAGCCCTGCTCCGAAGACACGACCCTCCCACCAGTATGGAAAGAGAGGGCCAAGGCCCAAGTTGCTCAATGGCAGAAGATCTTCTCCAAGAATGAATTTGATGTGGGATGTGCGAAGAGTGCCACCCACAAGATTCGCTTACAGGAAGATAAGCCGTTTAGGGAAAGAGTCAGACGGGTCCCTCTGGCTGACCTAGAAGATTTGCGGGAGCAACTAGCAGAACTGAAGAGAACAGGCATTATTCGAGAGTCCCAAAGCCCCTACACCTCTACAATAGTGGTAGTCCGGAAGAAGTATGGGTCCTTGAGGCTGTGTAACGACAACCGAACACTGAATGGAAGGATTATACCTGATCAGTACACCACCACCGGATAGAAGATGCTTTACAGAGTTTGTCCGGGGCTAAGTGGTTCAGTGTGATGGATCTGAAGAGTGGGTACTATCAAATTCCCATGCATGCAGAAGACCAGGAGAAAACAGCTTTCATCACCCCAGTGGGTCTCTTTGAGTTCAACCGCATGCGCCAGGGCTTGTCGGGAGCCCCAGCCACTTTCCAAAGGCTGATGGAGAAGACAGTGGGAGACATGAACCTCATTGAAGTTCTGGTGTACCTGGACAACATTATTGTGTTCGGTAGGACTCTCGAAGAACACAAAGAGCGGTTGGAGAAGGTCTTAAAGAGGCTCCATTAAGATGGCCTGAAGCTTTCTTTAGAGAAGTGCCAATTTTACCAGTCTTCGGTCCATTACCTGGGCCATATCGTGTCTGCTGAAGGGGTAGCCACAGACCCTGAGAAGCTGGATGCTGTCACCTCTTGGCCAAGGCCCGCCAACGTGACTGAGCTTAGGTCATTTCTGTGATTCTGCTCCTATTATAGAAGGTTTGTGGAGGGATTTGCCAAGATTGCCCGGCCTCTCAATGAACTACTGAAGAATGAAGGGGAAGGTGATGTCCAAGAACCGGTCGACTCAATGAAACCCAACACAGGGCCCAGAAAACCCAAAGAGTCTATCCAGGAAGAGTGGACCACCCAGTGTGAGGAGGCCTTCATCCAGTTGAAGAAGTCTAACCACGGCCCCCGTCTTAGCCTACGCAGATACTACTAAACCCTATGAGTTGCATGTTGATGCCAGTAGAGATGGATTAGGTTCTATACCAAGAACATAATGGTCGCTTGAGACCTGTTGCATACGTGAGCCGAAGTCTGGCCCCTGCTGAGAAGAACTACCCCACACAAAAGCTGGAATTCTTGGCCTTAAAGTGGGCTGTAGTGGACAAACTGAAAGACTATTTGTACGGGGCTGAGTTCATGGTCAAGACGGATAATAATCCCCTCACTTATCTCCTGACCACCGCCAAACTGGATGCGACAGGACACAGATGGTTGGCTGCCCTTTCGGGTTTACATTCAGCTTAAATACAGACCTGGGGTTGGAAATAGGGATGCAGATGCCCTCTCAAGGAGGTCCCATGCCCCCAGTGACCCTACTGAAGAGGGGACTCAGTTGACCCCAGAAGGAGTGAGGGCCCTATACCAGGAAGCGGAACTCCAGGCCAGAGGAGGATCCAGGGCCGAAGAGATTGGAGTTTCGCCTGTCGGAGTACCTGGATGCTATTGTAATGTGACCCAAGTCAGAGAAGAGGGGTTACCTAAGCTGTCCAAGAAAGACTTAAGAAGGGATCAATCGGAAGACCCTCTGGGAAAGCTGGTATTGAAGGCCTTGGTGAACCAGTGCCCTGAGATGCTATTAACAAATTCTACTAAGGAAGCCCGGCTGATACACAGAGAGTGGGACCGGCTGCAGATAGATCAAGGAGTGGTCTACCGAAGGGGCCCCTCTGATGATTTGTAAGAAAAGTGGCAACTGTTCCTGCCTGCTAAACACAGGAAGGCAGTCCTAACTGCTCTCCATGATGATTATGGTCATCTGGGATCTGAAAGAACTTTTCATCTTGTGAGAGACAGGTTCTATTGGCCTTGTATGCGGGCCGAAGTTGAAGGGTACTGTCATTCCTGTGCCAGATGCCTTCAGAGGAAGACCCTGCCCTGTCAAGCTGCCCCAATGGGCCATCTGAAAAGTCAGGGACCCATGGAACTGGTGCGCATTGATTTCCTCTGCCTAGAGCCTTATCTGAGTGGACAAGGGAATGTGTTAGTGGTCACAGACCATTTCACCAGATATGCTCAAGCATTCCCAACAAAGGAGCAGAAGTTCTTTGTGCACTGTGGTCTGCCCCAACGCCTTCATTCAGATCAAGGGAGAGACTTTTAAAGCAGGCTGATAAGGAAGCTGTTGGATCTAGTAGGCATTAAAAAGACTAGGACAACCCTGTACCACCCACAAGGGGATGCTCAGCCTGAACGGTTTAACTGGACTCTCTTAGATATGCTGGGGACTCTGAGCTCAGAAAAGAAACAACACTGGACCAAGCATGTGGCTGCCATTGTGCAAGCCTACAACAGCACCAACAGTGATGTCACTGGATACTCCCCATACCGATTGATGTTTGGGCGAGAGGCTCGGCTACCAGTGGACCTGGCCTTTGGCACATCTCTGGACCACGCTTCAGCAACCTTCCACAAGGGGAATGTGGATCGGCTACGGAAAAGTCTAAAAATGGCCTAATAAAAGGCACAAGCTACATCTGACCAAAGGGGATTGAGGAACAAAAGAAACTTCGACCTCAAAGTCAGAATACAGGACTTGCAGCCAGGGGACTGAGTTCTATTGAGGAATCTGGGTATCCCTGGAAAGCATAAGTTAGCTGACCGATGGAGATCCCAGCCTTACATCATCTGTAAACAACTGCCAGGCCTTCCAGTATATCAAGTCAGGCCAGAGGGGAGTGTAGGTCTATTAAAGACTTGGCATAGGAACCATCTGTTACCCCTTTCCGAAGCAGTTCGCCTACCTCCCGCTTCCGATTCACAGGAGCTCCCTTCAACCTCTCAAAGATCCAAGCTAGTTACCAGATCCCAATCAACCCTTCTAGATGAGGAAGATACAGACCTGGAGGAGAGGGATCCTGAGGATGAGGAAATGGAACTTGATTGGTTGTGGTCATCTCAAGTGCCAGAACCCATAACCACACCCCTATCCCCAGCTGAAATACCTGACAGGGGAGTTCTTCACCCAGAGGCTCCTGAGTTTATGCCACACGGAATGCTCACTAAGGAAGTGAAAGATGTTCTGGATCCTATGCAAATAGAAGACCCTGATGAGACTTCATTGTTTCCTGCAAATGAACTAGATGTTCCTGAATTAATGGAGCCTAGCATGCCTGGACAAGAAGGGGAAGCAACTGAAGACTTAGCAGAATCTATTACCCTTGATGCGCCGACACCCAAGGTGCAGAGAGAAAGAAGAGTCATTCACCCTCCAAAGAGACTGACTTATGATCAAATGGGTGAATGCTCTGAAAAAGCCGTCCTCACCTCAAAAAGGACAGTTGATATGCCTGGTCCTTCCACTGTAAATTTGGTGGAGGGCAACCCTAGCTCACCCCCTAGCACAGCTGGTCAGGCCATTCCAGTTGAGGTGGCCTGTAGGCAGAACAGCTCCCCATCATATGAGAATTGGTGGGAGGCTCCTCTGTCATTTTTATGCAACCGCCTAGAGGCAAAATTGTGTTGCAGGACCAAGATTTTGAATGTCTCTGGGGACCAAAGAGTTAAAGTGGGGGGAGTGTGTAGCAGGGTGCTGATTTGCAGTGTGTTATAAAAGACTGTTGTCAATTCACCCCAGCTCCCTCCGGAGTCCACTTATGATATTACAGTGACTGTCCTTTAACTACATGGAACAATGCATTGTGGAACTTATGGTACAAGAAGAAATGGACTTCATTGCCAGGGGTGTCAAATAGACTATGGTACCCACAGTGCAGCTGTACTCCCAAAGTGCATTGCATCTTCGCACAGCTTTCTGGGGGAGGTTACTTAACGCAAGGTAGGAGCTACGCTCGCTCTCTCTGGACTTCGCCTTCTAGCAAGCAGGAAGTCTGTGTGAGGCCTGCTACCAGAGCGTCTAGGCCTGAAGCCTGGGCCTACAGCCATCGTGTAGGATCACTCAGCCTGCGGAGGGATCCTCTCCCGTGTGTTCAGCTCTCGCTTCTCAAGAGACCGGAGTCGTCTACTTACCGACATCCAGTGCGGCTGTGTGAAGAACCGGAGGCTGCGAGTTGCGGAGGGACAGCGGATCGGGACACTGACAGAGGAGCGTACCGGAGGGACAAGGCCCACTTTGGGTGAGAGGGCACCTGCCCGGATTTCATTAACTGCTGTATAGGCCTGTGACTTACTAAAGGCCTGCCATTATCAGAGTGGTGCGTCACACAAAAGGCCGTTGAGCATCTCGTGGTTGCCGTATTGGTTAAAGTTGGTGTTCACACCGCAAGAGAGAGTTCACATCTATAAACATTGTGAGATGTCAGTTTGTTCATTTCTAATTACCCTTTGGATTACAAATGTTATGTGCACCAACGTTTGCTAGCGAAGACTCCCACCGTTGAAGGAACTATACTCAGAAATTAGTCAGGCCTGACTAGAACTGTTAGTGACAGGACACGGGTGTAATATTGCCCATTAGGGGGAGCTCGCGAGCATAGATAGTTACAAAAGAAGTGTGTATTACTGCTATGTTTTACTCTAAACCTATAAATATATTATTGACTTTGCAGGGCCCTGCATTAGTTAACTGTAATTCTGTTTGACTCTGCTATTTTCTGCCAATAAGTAAACTGATATTTGATTAAGCAGAATACCGTGTGAAGTCATCTGTTATCCTGCTGGACGAATGGCCATACCAGGTAAAAATTTTATGTGCCATTATACTGTTGGGTAATATTATTGTGTTCCCAGCCATCAGTGGGTTCACAATAACAATACAGACCAGTTGTGCCAAGGGAGGGTTCGAGCCAAAATTCTTGTGGTTGATAGATAGGGTACAGGCCCAAAACAAAACCAGCAGCCCGATCTCAGAGAGGGGGGTATCGCTACACTTGCATAACATCTACATCATTCTACCCGCCCCAATACCCTCATTTATTAACTTATATAGTCCAGGATAAAACCATCTGTCTTGTTTCATTTACCATTATGGTTTTATGCTTTACTCTGATTAAAATTTTCTATGGAAATTTATTTTAGTTTCTCCTAATAGCTGGGGACTGGGTAGTTGGGAATATTGTTAACTGAATGCAGCTCTGCCTTTTTAAAAAGTGTTTTATATAAATGGTTTTAATAAGCTTTGTTAAAAGCAGCCTTGTTAAAATATTCAGTATTTTAACTGAAATTATAGCTATTTAAATATTTTCAAACAGTACTTCATTCATCACAGATGGAAAAAAGGGATCATAAATCCCAAGGACTTGTTCACATTGGTAACTGAGAACATATTTTATTTTCAGCTGTCATGCAGAGATCCAGAACTTTGAATCATTGGACTATATTCTGTACGGCTAAGGTAGATTCATCTGGAACAATTTGTTTCACTCATGCATGTCTTAAACTTCATGTAGGTTTGAAATCGTTGAGCTTTGATTCCTCAAAACTGCACTTTCCTCCTTATGCCGGAGGATAGGAGCTGTACATTTTATAGTTTTACTTCTAGGAACTTGCTTATGAATATTGTTTATCTGTATTTTCCTTAGCAAACCTGTCACAAATGCAGTAATATTACAGTGTTATATAGCAGGAGGGGGACAACACAGGCATGCTTTGAATTTGTACTACCATTGCTGTAATTAGCAATTTAGACCCAGTGATTTTAACATAATTCATCTAAACCAAATTTAAATCTTTCTATTCTCCCAACCACCAAGGATGGCACCATCTTAGCTTTTATCTAGATCTGCAGTTGCCATGGTGCTGCACGCATGGCCAGCTGTGACAGTGTTATATGTGAGTCTAGCGGCATTATATATTGTTTTTTATGCAATTTACCTGTTCATTGTATGTTCTTTTAATAAATGTAAAAGCAAAAGATGAGAACGGTGCGCTTATTCAATAATGTGCCATAAAATAATATACTCAAAGAATGAATATGATGAGTATCCAAACATACAAATAAATAAATGTGAATAAAAGTCCAACTAAAGCCCAATGGTAGGAGTCAGTTCATATAAAGCAGGGGTAGTGAATTAAAATTCACGGGGTCCGGTCAGAATTTTTTTCTCCTGGCGGAGGTCCGAGTGTCATGTTGGTGCTATGACTCCACATGATATCCTCCACATCGCAGCCTCCTGTGCACGTCACAGGCCCCTCATCTCAGACCCTCATCACAGACTGGTGCCCCCCCATCACAGACTGGTCCCCCCTCATCACAGACTGGTGCCCCCATCACAGACTGGTGCCCCCTCATCACAGACTGGTCCCCCCTCATCACAGACTGGTGCTCCCTCATCACAGACTGGTCCTCCCTCATCACAGACTGGTCCCCCATCACAGACAGGTCCCCCCATCACAGACTGGTCCTCCCTCATCACAGACTGGTCCCCCTCTCATCACAGACTGGTCCCCCCCTCATCACAGACTGGTCCCCCCATCACAGACTGGCCCCCTCATCACAGACTGGCCCCCCTCATCACAGACTGGTCCCCCTAATCACAGACTAGTCCCCCCATCACACTGGTCCCCCATCACAGACTGGTCCCCCATAACAGACTGGCCCCCCTCATCACAGACTTGTCCCCCCTTTACAGACTGGTCCCCATCACAGGCTGGTCCCCCCCATCAGACTGCCCCCCTCATCACAGACTGGTCCCCCATAAGAGACTGGCCCCCCCATAAAAGACTGGTCCCCCCATAACAGACTGGTCCCCCATCACAGACTGGTCCCCCATCACAGAATGCCCCCCATCACAGACTGGTCCCCCCATATCACAGACTGCCCCCCCATCATCACAGACTGGTCCCCCATCACAGACTGGTCCCCCCATCACAGACTGGTCCCCCATCACAGACTGGGCCCCCCATCATCACAGACTGGTACCCCTATCACAGACTGGTCCCCCCATCACAGACTGGTCCCCCATCACAGACTGGGCCCCCCATCATCACACACTGGTACCCCTATCACAGACTGGTCCCCCATCACAGACTGGTCCCCCATCACAGACTGGCCCCCTCATAACAGACTGGTCCCACATAACAGACTGGCCCCCCTCATCACAGACTACCCCCCCATCACAGACTGGTCCCCCCCATCATCACAGACTGGCCCCCCTCATTACAGACTGCCCCCATCATCACAGACTGGCCCCACAATAACAGACTGGTCCCCCCATCACAGACCCCTGACTCCTGTCCTCATAACAGCACAGCACTTCCCCCTCCCCACAGAGCCCTACCTTATTCACACAAGACGTTCAGCGCGGCCGCTCTGGACAACGGGCGGGACTTTTCAAGTTAAAGGTGAGTGATTGATTGCTGGGACCGCCCCGCTGCGTAGCAACCAATCACCCGCTTCTTAACTTAAAAAGTCCCGCCCTTTGTCCAGAGCAGCTGCGCTTCTCGTCTTGTGTAAGTAAGACAGGCGGAGGGCGGAGACACTGCAGCGAAGCAGAAGGGACAGACCAACCCATGCGTGGCGTGCCTGCCATGCTGTGAACATAGCGGCAGGCGGGTAAGGCGGGGGGAGGAGTGGGACACACAGGCAACTATTTGGCGAGGCTGCGGTCCGGTTAGTATGGCTACTGGGGCCAGAACCGGACCGCGGTCCGCCATTTAGTGATGCCTGATATAAAGGAAAAAATATCATAGGGATAACATGATAGAAGAAAAAACAGACAAAATATCAATCCAAACATCGACTGTTAAATTTATGAATTGGCCGCTCACCTCCATCAATGACCCAAGGGTCAAACAAGGCTCATCAGATAGTCAGATAAGGAATCCTGCTGATGGATCTGTAAAGGCATCCAGGTCCCAGGTGAAGACAAGAACTACGTCCAAAACTTGGCATCAAAACATCTTGGGTAATTCGATATATAGAGGAAACAGCTCGCTCCAAAGAATGACACTTCTTGTATAAATGGCGCTCAAAGGAAACAAAGAACAGCCATAGTGCAATATTGCCAAATAAAAAGTACATTTATTTAGTAAAAGAAGCTGCTTACATCAAGTAAGCGTAAAAACCGCAGTAAAAGGCAATGGGAGTAGTGACACACTCGCCTCCTCAACGCACTTCTGTAAAACACCACTGGAACTGACGTCACAAGGCTCCACCCGACGTGTTGCATCACTGGTCACGTGACTTGCTTAAGGATTTATTAAATACTACACTATGAGGCATAGATTTTGTTTATGGCCTTTGGTATTTTGGGACATATGAATGTAGCTCTACCCTGTGAAGTGAGATAATATGAGAGGAAATACTTGTAATGAAACCTGTGGACAATCCCATTTTCACCTTTGATGCTTCTGATTTGATTTTTTGTTCGGTGAGTGCGCACGGCAATGGGGTGAAAGCTGGTGGAGGCTGGTGATCAGCAGTTGCACTTATATTTATGCATGGAGTGTTACTCACCTGGGTGTAATTTATCAGAGTGGTAACAATACTACACATATTAGTTTTTTTCTTTTTCCGGAATATCTGGAGTTCCAGAGATAAGGATCAAATGAGAGGATTCATCATACTCCACATAATGGGCATTATCGAAGCGTTTTTGCTGCACTTAATTGTGTAGCCACAAATTCTGGTAAGCCTTCAATCCTTATGGTGGTCGGACACCTTCTTTTGCACTTACTGAGTGGGAACATTGGACTTTTTTATGTTTATGTAACAGGAAAAAAAACAGAGTTTACTTCCTCTTTAAAGGGCGTGGGTATATTGATGCAGCTTATCATTAATATTATAATTTTAAAGCAGAGTTCCAGCCTTTTTATGTCTATTAAAAGTCAGCAGCTACAAAAAGTGTAGCTGCTGACTTTTAATAAACAGACACTTACCTGCTCCACGGTCCAGCGATGCGGCCACCCGGAGCGTCGCTCCTCTCCCCCCTCTCCGCCGGTACCTCAATTCAGACTGTGGGCACCTGGCCGTGACAGCTTTCCGCTTCTCGGCCGGGCACGCACTGCGCATTCGCGAATTGCGCTGCGCTCCCCGAACGGACAGGCGATCTCCTGGGACCTGTCACGTGTCCCAGGAGATCGGTTAGCGAGATGAGGAGTCACCTAGGCAGTACCTGGGTGGAAGGAGGAAGTGGGACAGGAAGTCCCACTTCTACCGAAGCCCCCACTCCCCCCCAAAAAATTACATGCCAAATGTGGCATGTAAGGGGGTGAGGAGTGCTTTAAGCGGAAGTTCCACTTTTGGGTGGAACTCCGCTTTAAGTCTGTAAAGAAATGTAGGGCAGGTCTGAGGAAATTTTTGTTTACTTCTAAAGTTTTTCATTCAGTTTTTAAGTAGCAGAAGACCTGAGCTACCTGCAATCCACTATTACTATTTTTACGACTTTCCTCATGGTACAAATGTCTGTCTGTGATAGAATGCTCACATATAACAAAAGACTGTCAATATAAAAATTGTATTACTGGTGTCAGTTAATGTAATTGTAAGCCCTGTCAAATTGTCAATGCGTGTAAAAATAAACCCTGTAAATGGAATCAGTGTGTATAAAAATAAACCACAGGGGCCAACATTTGAAAATATTTTAGACAAAATAGGGACTGTGAGAAAACTGGTGTCAGTGGCCACAATAATAACCCCCCCAACACTGGTGTAAGTTGCTGCAATAATTACCCCCAGCATGAAAATCAGTGGCAGCATTAATAACTCCCATAGAAAAAAGTGGCGGCTGCAAGTTTTGAGCTGTCTGGTATTTCTTCACCACTGTATCTCTTATATGATTTTGTGATGCATTTTTTATTGCAGTCTGCTTATTGTGTGATGCCTTGTACACACGACCGGTTTTCCCGACAAGAAAACTGCCATTTTTTATATTGGTTGTGAAAAACGGTTGTGTGTATGCTCCCTAGCAGTTTTCTCGACGAAAAAACTGCTCGCAAAAAAATTAAAACCAGCTCTCTTTTTTCTCGTCGTGTTTCCCGTCAGTCTTTTTCTCATCGCGAAAAACGGTTGTGTGTATGCTTTTCCGAGGGGAAAAAAAATGCCCATGCTCAGAATAAAGTATGAGGCGGGAGCGCTCGTTCTGGTAAAACTAGCATTCAGAATGGAGATAGCACATTCGTCACGCTGTAACGGACTGAAAAGCACGAGGCTGAAAAGTGCGAATCGTCTCTCACCAAAATTTTACTAACACGAGGATCAGCAAAACCAGCCCAAAGGGGGGCGCCATTTGAAAGGAACTTCCTCTTTATAGTCCCGTCGTACCGCGCTTTGGTCGGACGTTTTTTTTGCATGAACGTGTGTATGCAAGTCAGGCTGGAGAGGAATCACGTCGGGAAAAACGACGGCTTTTTGCACGTCTGGAAAAACAATGGTGTGTACAAGGCATCAGTGTTTTATTTAGTCTCTATAAGCTGGCCATACTCACAGATTGTTTTCATGCTAGTTCTGTGCCAAATTACCAACCAGTATGTAGTGTAATGACCAGTGGAAACCAGTGGAAACAACATGTTCAAATTTTATTCCAATTTGTGGATTCCTATGCAATAGTTTTTTATTTTTTTTATATTTTGTTGATATGACCCATCAAGTTTGAGCTAAACTCTTTTTGTAAGTCAATCGCAAAGGGCATTTAATTGGGACAAACGTAAAGGGATTCCGTATATACTCGAGTATAAGCCAAGTTTTTCAGCACTTTTTTTGTGCTGAAAATGCCCCCCTCGGTTTATACTCCTTTTTGCGCCTGATCTCTCGGACTTTGGGGACCCAGTACCGACCAGGACACAAACTTGGCACACATGTAGCCCCACTCTTCCTCTACAAGTGTGCAAAGTTTTTTGTCCGGGGGAGCTACGGCTGGGGAGCACCGATTTTTCAAAGTCGGGCACCCCTTCCATAGACTCCCATGTTAAACGGTAATTTCTCTGGTAAATTTGGGGATCCGGTAGCAACCGGTCGTAGGTCCACTGGACCCAAATCTTGGCACACATATAGCCCCATTTCTTCTCTACAGGTGTGCAAAGTTTGTTGTCTGGGGGACCTACGGCCGGGGAGCACCGATTTTTCAAAGCCAGGCACCCCTTTCATAAACTCCCATGTTAAACGTCAGTCTAATCATGGACACAGTGAGGCATGGGCACAGTGAGGCATGGGCACAGTGAGGCATGGACACACAGAGGCATGGGCACAGTGAGGTATGGTCACAGTGAGGCATGGGCACAGTGAGGCATGGGCACAGTGAGGCATGGACACAGTGAGGCATGGACACAGTGAGGCATGCACATGGACACAGTGAGGCAAAGTGAGGAACAGTGAGGCATGCAGATGGCCACCCTAGGCTTATACTCGAGTCAATACATTTTCCCAGTTTTTTTGTGGTAAAATTAGGTGCCTCTGCTTATATTCGGGTCGGCTTATATACAGTATACAGAAATCTGTAAGAAAATGGTTATATGTTCAAAATAAAAGATTCATTATATATAAATAACTGAAGAAAAAAAACAGTGGTGGTAAAATAAGATGCGCACAAATCCCTCATTTGTACAAATACATTAACATTTCAGCTGTAAGGTTGACCAGCCCTGTCAGTCTTCTGGGGGAAATATGCTCTTTCTGCAATGCATTACATTTTTCTTTCAAATCATTATAAGCATCCGTGAAAACAGTGTTAGATTTGCAACAGAAACACGATTATTGCTCAGCAGGATTGCTTTAGAAGCTTCATTACTGTGAAATGAGACAGAAGGTTTCTTTTTTTGACAAAATGGCAAGAAATTATACCAGTGCTTAAAAATCATCTTCCTGTTTGTTACGTGTATTATTTTATTGTGTATTATGTGCTGTATTATTATGTCCATTGTATGCTTACAGGTGACACAAAGTGTACCCTGTGTGCATTTAAAAGTAAGCTTAAATATTCCATAACCTGGAATACTGGATCAAATTATACATACGTTTGCTAAATTTTTAAACTAACCACATTATATGCATTGTAAGAGTACTGAAGACTGTGCAGCTATTCTTCACTAATTAAAACACTTTTACAATAGTCTCGTCCAGTAATCTGAATTTATGAGCATGATAAATAAAATTTTTACATCTTTGTGCAGTTTTCTTGTCATCGGTTATTCTGAGGCAGGTCTTTATTGGCTAATTATATTCAAACATCCAATGCATTCCAAAGCAGGTAAATTTCCAACATGCTATAATATTAATTTATACCAACAGACCTAAGATTTTTTTCTGGTTTCCTGCTACTGACATTATGCAGTCCAAGGGGGCAATCCAAAATACAGTGTGGCACGCCACTTTGCAGCCCACCATCACAAAGATATTAGTGTGCTCCAAGTTTGGATCATCGAATCCACACGCCTACCGCAGTTGAAAGATTCCAACGTCTCTGCAGACAAGAAACCTATTGGATTTATTCTTTGAACACCATGTCACCCCACGGCCTCAACGAAGAAATAGAAACCAACAACATCATCTAAAACAGTGGTTCTCAACTCCAGTCCTCAGGGCCCACCAACAGGCCAGGTTTGCAAGATAACTGAAATGCATCACAGGTGATATAATTTGCTGCTCAGGGATTGCAGTATTCTAGTCTGCATCTCCCCAAGGTAATACTTCAAATCTGGCCTGTTAGTGGGTCCTGACGACAGGAGTTGAGAACCACTGATCTAAAACATCTTACATTACCACCATTCTGTGCCTTTTTAACTTAATTTTATTATTATATCAATTTATTATTGTCTCTTCTATTCATGCGTTTTCGTGCAACTTTTGACCTTCATAGCCCCTCCCTACCACCAGACTGCTCATCCCTTATTATAGTTTTCTCACATATATATATATATATGTAATGTGCATGTATATATATATGTATGTATGTATAATTTTCTCCCCCCCCCCCGGCCCCTCTTCCCCTTCCCTCTTTTGTGTATATATATATATATATATATATATATATATATATATATATGCCTATGTCCGTCCACCCATCATCTCTATGTCTAGATTGTACTAGACTCATCCATATACATATGTACAAGGCTTTTTTCCATTTATATATCTGCCGCTTCTTAGTGAATTTTATAATTGTTATATATATATATATATATATATATATATATATATATATATATATATATATGAATTTTCTCATATTTAGATTTATATATATAATGTCTTACCTATTTATTTATTGATTATCTTCCCTCATAATTTGTTAATTTCTTCCCCTGTTTCTCTTCCTCCATTTTTATCTTATCCCAATTGTGGGCCAGGTACCCATCTGGACACCAACCCGGACACCTATACCATATACTATATATTATAATACATTTTCCTCCCCCACTATTTGTGTATCATCCATTTTCTCTATATGTACTGTGAGGGGGTTAGCTCGGCAGCGGGTGTGTGTGACCCCCGAGATGGGCTCCCCACACAAAAACAGGCCCAGCAAACGGAGGTTGTGGTTTTCAAAATCAAAAAGGTGCGGTTTATTTTCTATTTACAGTGACAAAACACAGCAAAGCAAAAGAAACATAAACAAAATAAATCCTGGTCAACTTGACCTCTGACTAAACATACAGGTTTCCTAACTAACAACTGGGATCAGCCTAGTGCTGTCCTAGTCCCTAAGTCCCTGGTTTTAAATGTCCAAGCAAATAGCCACACAGGCTTTGTCTCACCGCACAGGGGTTCACTCTCCCTAGACAGTCCACACAGGTCTGGGTCCAGGCATGAGCTAACATCTAATGAAGCTGGGAGTTCTTATAGAGGCCTAAATGAGCTGACAAGCTTCAGCTGGTCTCATCAACTCCCTGTCTGCACGACGCCCCACACTCTCCCTAGAGGTATGAGTCATCCATGAGCCCACTAGCCTCAGCTGGGCTTATACAACTCTCCACCTAGTTGTATAAGTCGGCGTAAAGCCTGAATCTGGGCGAAATATATCTACCCCCCTGGATGCAACCAGGTGACTTTACCTTCCTGCTGTCACATACCCCCCCCTCTTGTTTTAACCTCGGGGTTGGAACACCAGCAATCAGGCATTCATGTACTCGAGACAAAGCATCCACATTCCCCATTTGAACGCCAGGGCGATGCTTTACTGTGAAGTTGAATTCCTGGAGGGCCAGGAACCACCTATTCACTCTTCTATTTGTTTCCTTGTTTTGAGCCATCCACTTTAACGGAGCGTGATCCGTAACCATGTCAAAGTGCCTACCTAGCAGGTAGTACCGAAGGGAATCTAGAGCCCACTTCACCGCTAAACACTCCTTTTCAACGGTGGCGTAATTTACCTCATGGGACTTCAACTTCCTGCTGAGGTAAATGACTGGGTGCTCTTCCCCGTTCCAGACCTGGGACAATACTGCTCCTAACCCCACATCTGACGCATCACTTTGTACGACAAAGTCTTTAGAGAAGTCGGGTGAGTACAACACTGGCTGGCTACATAAGGCTTGTTTCAAGAATTGGAATGCTGCCTCAGCCTCGGGGGTCCATTTAATCATGACCGACCCTTTCCCCTTCGTCAGGTTGGTTAGGGGCACAGCCTTAGAAGCAAAGTGGGGAATGAATCGCCGATAATACCCAGCGATTCCCAGAAAGGCTCGTACCTGCTTCTTGCTGTTGGGACGTGGCCAACTCTGGATGGCCTCGACTTTGTTGAGTTGGGGTTTTATTACTCCCCTCCCAATGGTGTACCCAAGATATTTGGCCTCCTCCTGCCCAATGGTACACTTCTTGGGGTTAGCCGTAAACCCCGCTTCCCGAACAGAGTCCAGGACTGCTTGCACTTTTGGCAGATGTGAGGCCCAATCTGTGCTATGGACAATTACGTCATCCAGGTAAGCCGCAGCATACTTCCGATGGGGCCTCAGCATCTGGTCCATTTTCCGCTGGAATGTGGCCGGCGCATTCTGTAACCCGAACGGCATTCTTTTATATTGGAACGCCCCGTCTGGGGTTACAAATGCGGTTTTCTCTTTGGCCGACTTGGCCAGGGGGATTTGCCAATACCCTTTTGTGAGGTCTAGAGTCGTCATGTATCGGGCTGTTCCCAGCCGGTCGATCAACTCATCTATACGTGGCATGGGGTAGGTGTCAAATTTTGTAACTTTGTTCAACTGACGAAAATCGTTACAAAATCGCCAGCTCCCATCCGGTTTAGGCACCAACACAATGGGACTAGACCAATCACTTTGGGACTCCTCTATCACCCCTAAGTTCAGCATTTTCTGTACTTCCTCCCGTATTGCCTCCCGTCGGGCCTCTGGGATCCGATAGGGTTTTAACTTCACCCTTTCACCGGGCGGGGTAATGATGTCATGCACTACCCCAGATGTTTGTCCCGGCAGCTCAGAGAATACCTCCTTGTTGCGAAGCACAAACTCCTTAACCTCCTGTTGTTGGGGTTGTGACAAGGTGGCTGCTATTCCAACCTCAGGAATCACGCAACCAGTTTGAGCTGATGACCAAGTGTCTGCGACTAGGGACTCTCTATCCCTCCAGGCTTTCAACAGATTAACGTGATAGATCTGTTCGGGCTTTCGCCTTCCTGGTTGTCTGACCTTGTAATTCACTTCGCTCACTTTTTCCATTATCTCGTAGGGGCCTTGCCATTTGGCAAGGAATTTACTTTCAACCGTAGGGACAAGTACCAGTATCCTATCCCCCGGGGAAAAGGTACGGGTCTTGGCTCCACGGTTGTACACTCTCTGCTGTGCTAACTGCGCTTGGGCCAAATGTTCCTTCACGATGGGCATTACCTGTGCAATTCGGTCTTGCATCAGGGCGACATGCTCAATCACACTCCTGTGGGGAGAACTCTCACTTTCCCAAGTTTCCTTGGCAATATCCAACAGCCCTCTTGGGTGTCTCCCATACAGTAACTCAAAGGGGGAGAATCCCGTAGAGGATTGGGGCACCTCCCTAATAGCAAACATCAGATAAGGAAGTAGACAGTCCCAATCCTTTCCATCTCTATCCACCACTTTCTTCAACATTTGTTTTAGGGTTTTGTTGAATCTTTCAACCAGCCCATCGGTTTGGGGGTGATACACAGATGTACGTAATTGCGTCACTTTGAACAATTTACACAGCTCCTTCATAACCCGGGACATAAAGGGTGTACCTTGGTCCGTAAGCAGTTCTTTACAAATACCCACCCGGCTAAACACAAGAGATAGCTCTTTGGCTATGGTTTTGGCCGAGGTATTTCGGAGAGGGATCGCTTCTGGATAACGGGTGGCATAGTCCATTATAACTAATATGTACTGGTGCCCCCTAGCGGACTTGATTATAGGACCTACCAAATCCATGGCGATCCTCTCAAACGGGACCTCAATGATGGGTAGAGGGACCAGCGGGCTACGGAAATGTGGCATCGGGGCCGACCTCTGACACACAGGGCAGGAGGAACAATAATTTTCTATGTCCTTCATCACCCCCGGCCAATAGAATTTCTGTAATACCCTCTCTCGGGTTTTCTCAGTCCCCAGATGACCTCCAAGAATGTGCCCATGGGCCAACTCCAACACCAACTTCCTGTAAGGTTTGGGCACCACAAGCTGCTCAACGGTTTCTTCTGCCCTTTTTGCCACCCGATACAGTAGGTCCTTCTCTACGCTGAAGTATGGGTAAGTGCAGGTATTATCTGGGTTCACTAACTCGCCATCTATTTTCACTACGTTTTCCCGTGCCTTTATTAGGGCGGGGTCTTTCAACTGTTCTGTGGCAAAGTTTTCCCTGTGAACCTCAAGATCAGAAAACTCCACAGACGGTAGGTTTTCGTCTGAGGAGGTGGGCTCCTCTCCAGTTTCTTGAGTCTCCCCTGCCAATACTGATAAGGGAAATTCCGGAGAGTCCTCACCACTCTCAGGGGAGTTCTGGCTATCACATTCCTGGTACATAGGGGCACCAGTGGGGGGCTCAGGATCATCCCACAGTTCCCAGAACTTCGGAAAATCCCTTCCCACAATGGCGTCATGCGGTAACTGAGATACTAAGCCCACTGGATGAGAGAGGGTACCTTTGGGGGTCTCGAAACACACTGTAGTCACTGGATACTCTCGGGTGTCCCCATGCACACAAATAACAGCTACCTTGCTATTCCCAGAGACCTCTGTTTTAACTAACTCAGCCTTTATCAGGGTCACAAGGCTACCTGAATCCAGCAATACCACAACATTTCTACCATTAACACACATTTTGCATAAATGTTTCTCAGTTCCTCGAATGGCAGTGCATGCGACTGTCGCACACAGCGACTGACGTCTGCCCGTCAGAAAGTCACACTGCATGGGTTCCTCCACAACCGGGCAATTTGCTGCAATATGTCCCGCTTGCCGGCAGCGGTAGCAAACGATCCTTCTTGCGGCCTCTTGAGCCGCTGATTTCCCAGGCTGTTCTCGCCAAACTTGGGGTAGAGCTCCCACCCTCTCACTCTCTCCACCCTCACCCCTTGGAATCCTCTTATTCGCCCCTGGGGATGGTCTGGTCTTAGGGTGGAAAGTCCGAGTGTCTCTGGAAGAGGCCGTCAGGTTCTCTGTAGCCAAGTATTTCTCCACACGATCCACAAGACCATCGGCCGTCTCTGGGTCTCCATGGCTTACCCACTTTTGGATGGCAGTAGGAAGAGCTCTCAAAAACCGATCCATTACAACACGTTCCACAATCTTTGGTGCGGACAAAGTCTCTGGCTGTAGCCACTTTCTGCTCAGGTGAATGAGATCATACATTTGAGACCTGGGGGGTTTTCCAAGCTGGAAAGTCCAGTTATGCACACGCTGAGCCCGGACAGCCTGGGTGACACCCAGCCTTGCCAATATTTCAGCTTTTAGCATCACATAGTCTTTTGCTTGGTTAGGCTCTAGGTCATAGTAAGCTTTCTGCGATTCACCAGTTAACAGAGGAGCCACCAGTCCAGCCCACTGCTCCTCAGGCCACTTTTCTCTTTCAGCGGTCCTTTCAAATGTGGTCAAAAATACCTCTGGATCATCCTCTCCAGTCATTTTTGTCAATAAACGACTCACCCCAAAGGACGCGGTATTAGTGGGACGGCTTTCCTCACTGGTCTGCGGACGTTGCTGCATTACTGCTTCCATCTGTTGTTGTAGTCTCTGCTCTTGCTTCTGCAACAGGTCTATGAAGCGGGCCTCAGATTGCTGCTGGGCTTGTTGCTGAGCCTCCAGACTCTGTTGCAAAGTTGCGTTTGTCTGCTGCTGGGCTGCAAGGCTCTGTTGATGAGCTAGCTGCTGGGCTGCGAAGTTCTGTTGTTGAGCTGCAAGGCTCTGTTGATGAGCTGCAAGGCTCTTTTGCAAACCTGCATTTGTCTGCTGTTGATTGGCATTTGCTAGAGCCAGCTGCTTCAGTATCTCCTCCATGCTGGCTTAAAAAAAAACTGCCACTGGTTCTCCACCAACTGTGAGGGGGTTAGCTCGGCAGCGGGTGTGTGTGACCCCCGAGATGGGCTCCCCACACAAAAACAGGCCCAGCAAACGGAGGTTGTGGTTTTCAAAATCAAAAAGGTGCGGTTTATTTTCTATTTACAGTGACAAAACACAGCAAAGCAAAAGAAACATAAACGAAATAAATCCTGGTCAACTTGACCTCTGACTAAACATACAGGTTTCCTAACTAACAACTGGGATCAGCCTAGTGCTGTCCTAGTCCCTAAGTCCCTGGTTTTAAATGTCCAAGCAAATAGCCACACAGGCTTTGTCTCACCGCACAGGGGTTCACTCTCCCTAGACAGTCCACACAGGTCTGGGTCCAGGCATGAGCTAACATCTAATGAAGCTGGGAGTTCTTATAGAGGCCTAAATGAGCTGACAAGCTTCAGCTGGTCTCATCAACTCCCTGTCTGCACGACGCCCCACACTCTCCCTAGAGGTATGAGTCATCCATGAGCCCACTAGCCTCAGCTGGGCTTATACAACTCTCCACCTAGTTGTATAAGTCGGCGTAAAGCCTGAATCTGGGCGAAATATATCTACCCCCCTGGATGCAACCAGGTGACTTTACCTTCCTGCTGTCACAGTACATATGTATCTTTTCAGTCCTTATGACGTTTTTGTCATTTTTAAACTCCCTCTTATTTATATCCAAATAATTCCCAGTTAATTCTGTGTGGTTATATGTGATATTTCCTCCCCTTCTTTCCCTAAACCCCCCCCCCCCCCCCTGTCTTGTATATCATCCCAGCGCTGCTCTCCTGCATAATGTTCTTTATATAATTTCATTATAAGATATACCCCACACTGCTTATACCCCATTTTCATTTTTATTTTTATTTTTATTTTTACCACTGTTCCCTTACGTCCCTAGTCTTCATATATTCTTCATATATTCGTGTAAAATCATTGGCTATATATTCCGTCCTAAACCAATCACAGTGTCCCCTCACAAATGCATGTGTGCTGGCAACCTATCACAAGACTTTTCTCTCCTATATAACATCCACCAATCACCATGCTCTCCATGGATATGATGAAACAGCGGATGCTGGTCCGTTCCCTGCACACGTCACTTCCGGTCTAACGGCACGCTGCGCTCCACGCTGAAGCGCATACTGCAGCGCATCTTCCTCGTCTATGCTGCTGTGTATTGGAAGGGATACACCACGCACGTCCTCTGCGCCTGGATGCCATAGACTCTCCCTCCTGACACCGCAGACCTCCTTCCTGCTCCACGCTGAAGCGCATACTGAGCGCATCTTCCTGGTCTTTGCTGTCTATTGAAGGGTTACACCACGCACGTCCTCGGCGCCTGGATGCCATAGACTCTCCCTGCTGACACTGCAGACCTGTCTCCAGCTCCTTCTTCATCTGGGATCTACACCATCCCCGCAGACTGCCACAGATGACCCTGGACCATTCTTACCATATATATGCCTCATATATTCCACCATCCTGTGAGTAGCCATTTGGCTGTGTTTACTATTTGCCATTAAAATCGCAATACTGCACTTAGTTTGGCGCACCTTCCTTTTCTTATTATGTTTTACAGAGTCTGTTTCTGCTAATGGTAGCTGCCACTGGTGCTTGCATCATTTATGACATTGGGATTACATACTATGCCAGAACTTTTTTTGCGCCATTTTACTTTTTACTGCAATTTTTTGCTACCTAGAGTGGAAATAGTCTGGAGTTATGACTTTTTAGAGCAATTATGCTAGCTCCCTCTTGCATAGCCACCAATTCTTGTCGGCGACCCTGAGTAAAGGTTACTAAAAGTCCCGGGCTTTCTCAGTTAAATATAGTGCTTACCACCCTCTCCTCCTTGTCTTTCGGCTCCTTGGAGGAGGAAAGGGCACACCCAGCTCTACACGCCGTACCCTCATATGTGAGGAGCTTGAGCGGTGTTGTGATGGGTCTCCGCAGCCAGATACTCCCTCTGAATGGTTCTTATCTCTATATAGCTAATAAAGACAAGTCTCCATTTCCCCCAATGACTTCACTGTCCACACCAGCCGCCACTCCAATGTAGAGTCCACTTCTTTTAAACGACAGTCTCTTATAGGAAAGGTTGGAGAAAGAACAGGACAGCATAAGGTGTGGGAGAGGTTCAGGCACAAACGTAATACACTCCATCACTTGGCTTCTCAAGCAGACTAAAGCTCTGTACACACGATCGGATATCCTATGGATTCTAATCCAATGTTTTTTTCCATCAGAAATCCGATGAAACTGTCTTCCATCAGTCTTGCCCACACACCATCAGTCAAAAAAACGTACCGTTTCAAACGCGGTCGACTTGATTCTGAGCATGCGTGGGTTTTTTATCCGATGGATTTCCACACAGACGATCGGTTTTTGCTATTGTTTTTTTTCCCATCGGATAAATTTAAAACATGTTCTATTTTTTCACACCGATGGAAAAAAGACCGATGGGGCCCATACACGGGCCCATACACGTCCAATGAAAACAGTCCATCAGACTGTTTTCATCGGTAAAACCGATCGTGTGTACACGGCTTTAGTCCATTTGGATAGTCTCCCTAGATAGAGACTAGCAGCCAAAATGGTACTCAAACTGTTCACCCAATCACTATTCAATCTGGCACACGAGTCTCTGCCACAGACCTGGTGAACTTGGTTTCTTTAAAGCTTGGCCTCTTTGTAAGGAGAAGACATCCCTCCAGAGAGCTACCGGGCCCTTTCCCTCGCTGTGACTTCTCACCAGTCCCTCGGAACGGTCCTCCCCCGGTCCCCTTGTCTAAGATATGGCAAGGCGGCACCCTGGGACCCCCGATCCTTGATGGGTCCCAGCCGAAGGTGCTGGGCCCAAGGCCCCCAGCCGCAGCCCCAGGACCAAAGGTGCAAATTTGCACCACCGTTAGTGGTGAGTGCTTTATTAATCGCTCTGAATATTTATGTTTATACATGAAAAATATCTGCTGTATCTGATTGTTTAATCAATGCATTTTTCTTTATAACCCAGAAGCTCCTGAGGAAGCGATAACAATTAACATGGTATTTCCTTGGAGTTATCCACATCATTTGTTGTTGTGTTTTTTACATGCATATCTTTGTATTCTATTAGTAGGTACAATCAAATTGTTGTAAAATATTCAGGCTGCTATATATTAAAATTTATTATTTTTATAATTACGTGCCTATAAAGTCCATTTCTTCTACACAACTTCCAATTTATCAATATCAGGATGTGGCACATTGTTTACTAAAGGTGTTGATTACCACCTAAGGGCAACTGTAATCGATATTTTCCAACGACTCTGAACAGGCAGCGTCTGCCCCTTTTATATCCTCTCCCAGCATACACAGCAGGCCGACCACTCCCACTGTATGGTTGCCGAGAGGGGACACACAAGGCACAGCACTGTATCAGCAGTTCAACCCTGGCCCACTATGGCAGCGCCACCTGCAGACCACAGGGAACAGTACAGCGATACTCTTCCTGCAGACAAAAATGGTTGATAATGTCCTAACAATTTAGGTGTTTGAGCATAACTACCACTCAAACACTACCCCTAAATTGAGGACCCCGCTACATAAAAAAGAAAAATATGTGAGTAATAAATGCAAAGGGGATGAAGCCCCCGCATGCCATGAAAATCAAACAGAAAAAGTAAAAAAAGCAAGCAGCAAGGGGATGAGAGTTGAGACAGAAAAGTGCGAAACCCAGAGCTAGTGTGACTTTTAAACACAGGGTGGGCCCTCAGATCTAGGTGAGAATGTTGCCAAATGTTTTTATACTTTATGAGAGTAGGTCAACTCGCTACAAATAGGGAGCTTCTCACAGACATTATCAAAGAGTTACACATTAAATTCACATATAACTTGTTATTTTAACTTTTTTTATGCTTTTCAATATTAATTTTCAACACATTTATTAACCAACCAGGTACATTACACACCCCTTTCCTCAGCCCGCTAAAACATTTGTTCCTTCACAGTTGCCATACAAATAAAATAGGTTTTACTCACTGTTCATTAAAACTATTTATTTGATACTCGTTGAATATGTGATGTGATGCTGACATTATTACTTGCTTCCAGTCCCTGCTTCCATGTCTAGAATATAACATGTTTTCTGCTTGTTTCTACATCACTGCCTGTCAGCCATAACATCCAGTGTGCCACTCAGATACTGACAACTGATGCTGGATGTAGTACTCTCCTTAGAAGGCATGCTGTTGTGAAATGGGAGCAGCCATTACAAGAACAATGCAGCTGACCAAAGGATATAGGAATCAGCTGCACAGAAAGCCTTCTAGGCAGATAACAACCTGTGTGCAGGACTTGTGTGCCACACAGAAACCACAATGGTGACAAGGGTTGGACACCTAGGGTTCATGTTGTATATTACTAAAAATGCACATCCCTCCAACTTTGTTGTACTCAGCCCCTGTCAGCTCCCAACCATCCATTTCCATGGCTAGACACCAACCTGCTGGGATGTCTTCCTCTCCTTTTCCCCCAATTCCCACTTTTTCTGAACAATGCACCCAGCTAACAATGAAGTATCAGTACCCTGTCTCCTCCTGCTGCACTTACCCTGCCTTCAATCCACCTGCTTCTTCCCTCCTATCCGTAGCCAATCCACAAGAACCTCCTCCAGCCACTGTCCCTGCACCTCTGCCATTTTCTTCCATTTGCCCAATCCCAACCTTTTCATATATTCCCCCCGTTACTTGCAAACCTGCAGTGACTAAGCCCAAAAAGAAGCGGAAGTACTTTCCAACCCACACAATCTTACCGGTATCCCAACCTGCCTCCACACCAACCAATCTGCTCCAGCCTGAAGATCCCGTGCCACCCTGCCAGCCTGAAGTTCCCGTGCCACCCTGCCAGCCTGAAGTTCTCGTGCCAGCCTGCCAGCCTGAAGTTCCCGTGCCAGCCTGCCAGCCTGAAGTTCCCGTACCAGCCTGCCAGCCTGAAGACCCTGTACCAGCCTGCCAGCCTGAAGACCCTGTACCAGCCTGCCAGCCTTAAGACCCTGTGCCAGCCTTCCAGCCTGAGGTTCCCGTGCCAGCCTTCCAGCCTGAGGTTCCCGTGCCAGCCTTCCAGCCTGAGGTTCCCATGCCAGCCTTCCAGCCTGAGGTTCCCGTGCCAGCCTTCCAGCCTGAGGTTCCCGTGCCAGTTTGCCAGCCCGAGGTTCCCGTGCCAGTTTGCCAGCCCGAGGTTCCCATGCCTGTTTGCCAGCCCGAGGTTCCCGTGCCAGTTTGCCAGCCCGAGGTTCCTGTGCCAGTCTTCCAGCCCGGAGTGCCAGAGCCAGCCTTTCAGCCTGCAGCTCCAGGGCCAGCCTTTCAGCATGCAGCTCCAGGGCCAGCCTTCCAGCCTGCAGTTCCAGGGCCAGCCTTCCAGCCTGAGGTTCCTGGGCCAGCCTGCCAACTTGAAGTTCCTGGGCCAGCCTGCCAACTTGAAGTTCCTGTGCCTGTCTTCCGAACAGAAGTCCTGATGACGGTGTCCCAGTCGGAAGATCCGGTGTCCCAGTCGGAAGATCCGGTGTCCCAGTCGGTAGATCCGGTGTCCCAGTCGGTAGATCCGGTGTCCCAGTCGGAAGATCCGGTGACCCCGCCTGAATATTCGGTGCATGGGACCCCGCCTGAAGATCCGGTGCCCGTTTCCTGGCCTGAGGTTATGATGCCCGTTTCTCAGTCTGTGGAGCCTACTGCCCAGCCTGACGTGTTCCTGTCTGCTGCCCAGCCTGAGATGACCCCGTCTGCTACCCAGCCTGAGATGACCCCGTCTGCTGCCCAGCCTGAGATGACCCCGTCTGTTGCCCAGCCTGAGATGACCCCGTCTGCTGCCCAGCCTGAGATGATCCCGCCTGCTGCCCAGCCTGAGATGTTCCTGTCTGCTGCTCCGTTGCCCGCTGCCCAGTCTGATGTTCCAGAGCCTACTGTCTTGCTTGGTGACCCTGTACTTGGTATCCAGCCTCACGATCCAGTTCCTGATGGTTCCATTCCTGATACTCTGCCTGGTGGTTCCTTTACCGCTGCCCAGCCTGATGACTCAGGGCCCGCTGTCCAGCCTGAGGATATGGTCCCTGCTAAGACCTGTTCCTGATGCCCAGCTGGCCGCTGATGTCTTCCTGATGGATGCCCAGTATTTTAATCCTGATGGTCACCCAGCCTGAATGTAATTACCCTGCGTGGTCTGCCTCCGATGGGTTCTTGCCCGTTGCCCTGCTAATTTTTACTTCTAAATCTAAACTTCCTGACCCTGGTCGTGGGATGCACGCCCTATTTTCAGACTCTAGTGGCACGTCCCCCAGTGAACTAAAGGACTCTGGCCTAGGAAGTGCGAAGAAGTCCGCAGATGTAGTATGGAGACTTTTTTGGGTGTTTCCGCATCCACTCGGACTGTCCAACCAAGGGCTGAATGGAGTGTCCGGAGGCCACTCCTTAAGGGGGGGGAACTGTCAGGAATGGTGTCATTACTGGGCTCACCTGCTGGTGGCACTGTTGCTTTCAGCACCAGTGGGTGTAGTTCTGGTGGCCACCAGCGGGTGTCTCCTCACCAAGACTCTCTTCCAGCCATCAAGCACACCTGATCTGGGTCTGCTGGAATATATAAACCCGCCCTTAACAAAGCTCAGTGCTCCAGAATTCCTTCTGTAAGCCTGGTCCCTGCCTGATCTGTTACCTGATCCTGAACCTGATCCGTTCCCTGCCTTGTCCTGGACTCTGTCCCCTGAGACCTGTCCCCTGAGACCTGTCCCCTGATACCAGCTCCCCCTTGCTGACTGCTTCCAGTACCTGGCCTTCTGCTCCCCTTGTCTCTCATCCCTGCCTTGTTCATGTATGTGTGTTCCCTTTTGTACATATTAGTTAGTTAGTTAGATTAGGTTGTTTTTGGGGTTTGTTGTGTTCTTTTGTATTCGTTTCTTGCTTATGGTTTGCTGTGGTTTTGTTTACACGTGTGTCCTTATCTTTAATAAATATTTATATTTTTCACTTACTCTGTTCCTGATTCCTTAATGTGCAGCCCAATGATCTGACCACCTGTATTGGGTGTCTGTGTATAGCATCCTCGTGACACCCGCTTGGTATTTTGCCTGATCTGTATCAAGTCTCCCTTTATTTTTTCAAGGTCAAGACAGCAGACCATTAGGTATTGTATCAGGATCTGTACACTGTGACTTGTAAAATTATCTTGGTCTTCAGGCAGAACGGCACCTAAAAATTTCAAAAACAACATGTAGTCTAAATATGTAGGCCTACATCTATTAACCGGAATATGTGGTGTTTGACACTGACCTGTTGTGGTGCCACTTTCCACTTCCTCCACTTCACGTTCCTCTACATCATGTGGTTCTGGGTTTCTTGTTGGAGGTGTGTGATTTCTAGGCTCATGACTCGAACCTTTTTGAAGCCCTATTGAGATTGCAAAAAAAGATATAGTTTAGTTCCTAAATAATAATTAACTTACAAAATAAGCCCTGAAAGAGGAATATGAACCATTCTTTGGAAGTGTGGTACAATTGTCTTTTTAGCCAAATTTACAAGCTGAACACATGATTGTATCCATACCTAAAACAGGAACATATAATAATTTTTAACAAGTTTCACACATGGAAACACACCCAAGTATATACACTGTTTCACCTGTGTGTGACACCCTAAAAAGGTTGTTCTGTTGGGCCACACTTGTGCTACTGAGTCCAGATGTTTAAACAGCTGCTGAGCATTCTCGCCTTAAACATTACAATGCATACACATTTCATGTTTTAAAAATATAGTTACCCAAAAATCTATTCAAACATCATGTCCCAAAAATCATCAAAAATAGACATGTTAACTTTTTTATCCACGCTGTATCAGCCAAAAACATTGTATTATTAAGTGTACGTACGAAAGAGGTTTACTACGACCAATTACTGTGGCCACGAACATGAAAGTTGCTATGTTTAACTGTACTACATTAAAGAAAAACACATGCAGCAACATGCAAGTAATAATAATTTGAAGTTCAAAGACATGAAAATTACTTACTTTTTCCTATAACTTTCTTGATTCTTTTGTATTGGTCGGGCTCCCGCAACTTGAGATCAGACCACCGTTTTCGGAGCTGTTCCTTAGTTCTGCACGCCCCGAATTTTTGGTGAAGTGTTTTAACCACTTTCCCCATAATTTTGGACTTGACAAGATTAGGCCTTTTATACGGCTCATGCTTGGCATTATAATCCTCCCTCCTCAAAATGGCGACCATCTCCACCATTTCCTCGAATGTCATGTTGGATGCCTTATATCTCCGGGATCGGGTCTTTGGTTGCTCAGGAATTTCATCCTCTGTTGATGTAATATCAGCCACCTGAGTCTCCGCAATGTTGTCTAGCACTACGACGAGCGAGAAGGGGCGGGGAAAGTACTATATCGAACGTCAGGGGCAGGGAAAACGTGCAGAGTTTCACGCATGCGCAGTGTATATAAAGCTAATACGCGTGCGTCGTAACTGCGTTCATTGTGCGGAAGAAGGAGTAAGCAACGAACGTGATAACGAAGGTACCTAACATTTTTCTGATTTTGGTTTCATCAGTGGATGAGATTGTGGCCTATATATGGTCATAAAGATTATTTTAATAGTCTTGACTGACACTAGTATTTTTTTTGTTGTTTTTGACTTTCAGCAAACATGCAGGCTTTCAAGAGTCCAGAGTTTTTGGGGGAGTTCCTGGACAGATGGAAGGAACTTCCTGTTCTGTGGTAAACTAAAACAGACAAAAATAAAAATAAAGCAGCCAGGACGGCAGCACTGGAGAGCCTGCTTGAATTTGTAAAGACCCAGATCCCCACAACAACCATCCAAGAGGTGAACAACAAACTAGTTACCATTAGGGGCACATATAGGACTCAGCGGAATATGGTCCTGAAGTCCCAGAAGTCAGGAGCTGCAGCAGATAAGGTTTATAAACCCAGTCTGTGGTACTACAACAAATTATCATTTCTGGATGACCATCTGGAAGTCAGGGAATCTCTGTCAACCCTTCCCGCCAGATGTCTCTCCAGCCTTCCCTGCAGCCAACCCTCCAGCCTTCTCTGCAGCCAACCCTCCAGCCTTCCTTGCAGCCAACCCTCCCGCCTTCCTTGCAACCCAGCTCTGGCTTCTTCGGAGGAACAACCAGAGGTCCTTGAGGAGCCGGATTTGGACATATGGAGCCAGGTATAGTACTGATATCAAGATTTATATGTAATAAAAGTAATGATATAAAATAGATGTTACTATTGTTAACTATGTAACGCTTGAAAAAAAAGTGTTTGAAATATCAATAGACAGTAGTGGTCAAAATTGATGGGGACAAGAATAAAAAATGCAGGGGTCAGAATCATTGTATTTTTAATTTATTTTTGCATTAAATTTTCAATTGGCATGAGGTGAAAAATGTGTGTGATTGATGAAGCAAAAAATATAAAAATGTCCCTTTTTATACACAGCCAGAGCAGAGCCAGGAAGAGGGTGACGTGGGGGACCAGGAGGAGGCAGGGCCCAGTGGCACACAGGAGGAGGCAGGGCCCAGTGGCACACAGGAGGAGGCAGGGCCCAGTGGCACACAAGAGGAGGCCAGGCCCAGCACAAGAGCCTAGATGCCTCCCCTGAAAATCCAACAAAGAATGCCCAGGAGGGTTAGGCAGGTGGAGGAGGAAACCCGTGCCTTTATTCGAGAGGCTACTGCGGCCCTCAGAGAGCCCCCCTCTGTTGAAGAGGGCTATGCCGCAGTACTGGCACACAAACTAGGCCAAATGGACATTAGGCAACGGCTCTACAGTGAAAACTTAATGTTGAAGGTAATCAACAGGGGGTTGCTGGGCGAACTAACCCAGTTCACTGACCTAACAGAGGTCGTCCCTCCTCCTCCACCTCCTCCTCATACTCCTCCTCCTGCCACAAGCTCTCCTCCTGAGACACAGCCTCCGAGGAAGCGCTTAACAAAGGCTGTAGAGAAGGCTGGAGAGAAGGCTCCAAGGAAGAGAAAAAAATAATGACTGTTCTAGTACCACAGACTGGGGACATATATCTGACTTACCTGCTGCTGTTCCTGACCTCTAGGAGTCCAAGACAAGATTGTGCTCCCTAATTTTTTTTTTGGGTCATTACATAGTTTGGTGTTCTATACTTGGATGTTTGCTGTGGGGTCCAAAGGATGCACAAATTCAAGCAGGGTTTCCAGTGCTGCCTTCCCCTTTAATTTGTTATGTGCCAAAATAAAGGCTTTTTTGATTTACAGTAAATACTTGACTATGTGTTTTTAATTCAAAAAGAGAGTTTGCTAGTGAGTAGGCAGGGACATTTAAAAAAAAAAAAGATAATTAACAAGGGACACAAACCTCCTTGAGGGGAAATAATACAAATTTATAATGTTGGTGTGGTAACTTGACACACAAAAGATAAAAAAAAAATGATTCCTAAATATAAAAGACAAAAAAAAAACATTCCTAAATATAAACAAAAAAAAAAATTAAAAAAAATGTATTTAAGATATTTTAAAATATTTTATAATTTATTACGGAGATCTGGCTTACCAACAAAAAATGTAATTCATGAGATCACTAACAATTACTAATAAACAAGTTTGTCATAACTCTGAATATCATTAGCAAAAGAAGTTCATTATTTTAGCATTATATAAAGAAGAAATGAATGCGCTGCATTAAACGATGCAATAATTTACAGCGTTACGAATGTGCTAACTCCATTACGAACGCTAGTTTTACCAGAACGAGCGCTCCCGTCTCATACTTGATTCTGAGAATGCGCGTTTTTTCCCCCTCGTAAAAGCATACACACTACCATTTTTCACGACGTTAAAAAAAAACAATGTGAAAAACTAAGTGAAAAAATAGAGCAGGTTCTCATTTTTTGGAGGCCGTTTTTCACGTCGTTAAAAATGCTCTGGAGCCTACACACGATCGTTTTTAATGACCAATTTAAAAAATTGCATTTTTGACGATGTGAAAAATGGTCGTGTGTGCGTGGCATTAGGCACTGGTGCTGGTGGCACAACACTGCAACCCCTCACAGATACTGTAGTTGGAGCGCAGCAATGAGCTCTGCTGCAAAGTATTGCATCAAAAATTGTAATTACATTCCCCTGTTAAACAGGGGCTGAAAAATTGGGCCCAGAACCAAAAATGTTTTTACAGTCTTGAAGGAATCTGACATTTCACAAAAAAATATTTGGTTACATCACCATCAGGTGCTTGGTAGCTGGTGGTGATCCAAGACTGATTCATTTTTATGAAGGTCAGTCGATCGTCCGAGTCGGTGGACAGGCGCAGCCTGTGATCGGTTACAAAGCCTCCAGCAGCACTGAATGCGCGTTCCGAAAGAACACTGGATGCAGGACAGGCCAGTAGTTCAATTGCATACTGTGCAAGCTCTGGCCAGTGATCCATCCTCAAGACCCTGTAACCCAGAGGATTTTCGGTGGGAAAGGTGTCCAAGTCTGATCTTGCTCCTAGGTATTCCTGCACCATGTAAACCAGACGCTGGCGATGGTTGCTGGAACCAATCATACCTTGGGTCTGCGTACTAAAAAATTGTCTGAACGCATCGGTCAGACGGCCACCTTCTCCACCGCTCCTTCTTTGACTGCCAGAAGCCTCAGCAACACGTTGTCCAGGACCAGGAATTTGTAACCTTCCAGTCTCTGGGAACGCGTTGCACAGACCTTTCTGCAAGGCCTCTCAAAGATGCTTCATCCTCTGCTCCCTCTGCGACGGCAAGATAAGGTCCGCAACCTTACCCTTGTAACGTGGATCAAGGAGGGTTGCCAGCCAGTAATGATCCCTCTCCTTGATCGCACGAATACGAGGATCCCTCCGCAGGCTTTGCAGGATCAGGGAGGCCATGCAGCGTAGGTTTGCTGAGGCATTTGGTCCGGAGTCCTCTGGGTCACTCAGGACAACATGATCCACAGCCACCTCCTCCCAGCCACGTACAAGTCCATGGGTGTCTTGGGACTGTAATTGATCCCTTGAAGACTGCTGCTGATGCTGAGTGCTAGGCTCCACCTCCATGCTGACACAATTCTCCTCCTCCTCCTCCTCCTGATAGCCGGGCCAGCAGGAACACTGTCTTGATTAAGGGGGCCTGTTCTGCCTCAAGTGCCCTGTCCATTATTCCACGCAGCGTGTGCTCCAACAGGTGGACAAGAGGGACAGTGTCACTGATGCATGCACTGTCACTGCTCACCATCCTCGTGGCCTCCTGAAATGGTGCTAGGACAGTGCATGCATCCCTGATCATGGCCCACTGGTGTGGGGGAAAAAAATCCAAGCTCCCCTGACCCTGTCCTGGTGCCATATTGCAACAGATACTCATTGATAGCCCTCTGCTGCGTGTGCAGCTGCTGCAGCATGGCCAATGTAGAGTTCCACCTGGTGAGCATGTCACAGATTAGGCGGTTCTTGGGCAGGTTGTAATCCTTTTGCAGCTCAGCCAGCCGAGCACTGGCATTATATGACCTGTGGAAATGCCCACAGAGTTTCCTGGCCTGCTTCAGGACCTCCTGTAAGCCCGGGTACTTGCCCAAGAACCGCTGCACCACCAAGTTAAGGATGTGAGCCAAACAGGGCACATGGGTCAGTTGTCCCTGTTGGAGGGCAGAGAGGAGGTTGGTGCCGTTGTCGCAAACCACCTTTCCTGGCTTAAGCTGGCGTGGCGTCAACCACCTCTGAGCCTGCCCCTGCAGAGCTGACAGAATCTCTGCCCGAGTGTGGCTCCTGTCCCCCAAGCACACCAGCTCAAGCACCGCATGGCATCTTATTGCCTGCGTACTTGCGTAGCCCATTGAACGCCTACGGAGCACCACTGGTTCTGAGGACAAAGCACAGGTAGAGGCCATGGAGGAAGAAGAGGAGGGGGTGGAGGAGAGAGGTGTGTCAGAATCACCAGTAGTAACATTTTGGAGGCGTGGTGGCGGAACAACCTCCAACACTACTGCACCTTGTCCTGCATACTTCCCAGCTACCAGCAGAGTCACCCAATGCGCCGTAAAAGATAGGTAACGTCCCTGTCCATGCCTGCTGGACCATGAGTCAGCGGTAATATGCACCTTACCGCTGACCGCCCTGTCCAGCGAGGCCAAGACATTGCCTTCCACATGCCGGTAAAGAGTCGGAATCATCTTCCGTGAGAAAAAGTGGTGTTTGGGAACCTGCCACTGAGGAACCGCACATTCCACAAACTCACGGAAGGGGGCAGAGTCTACCAACTGAAAAGGCAGCAGTTGAACTGCTAGCAATTTAGCCAAGCTAGTATTCAACCGCTGGGCATGTGGATGGCTGGGAGTGAACTTATTTCGGTGGCGCAGCAGCTGGGGCAGGGAAATTTGCCTGGTACAATCTGACGTCGGCGTACCAATAGCAGATTGCCCGCAAGCACTTGGCTGTGACACACCTAATTCTACACCTTCATTCCTCTCAGTGTAGGTTTCAGAGAGGACTGAAGGTATAGTGGGGTTGGAGATCCCAGCTGATGAGGAGCAAGGAGAGGTCCGCCTTGTTCTTTGGTGTGGGTCTTTTAGGTAGACCTGCCAACGAACTGCATGGCAGGTCGACATATGTCTGGTCAAGCACGTGGTGCCCAAGTGGCTGATGTTTTGGCCACACAAGATACGCCTGAGACATATGTTGCAAATGGCAATGGTGCGATCTGATGCACACGTCTGAAAAAAGGCCCACACCAAAGAACTTTTGGAATAACTCGCAGAGACAGCAGCGCCCTGCACATGCTGAGCTCTGCCGTGTGACGCAGTCAGTGTGCTGCCCTTAAGCTGGCCCCTGGAGGGCATCCTGCCTCGTTGGAGATGTGCCGCCTCCTCCTCCTCTCTCCTATTAGGCACCCACGTGGAGTGAGTGACCTCATCATCCCCTCCCTCCTCATCACTGGAGCAAATCTGGCAGTATGCTGCAGCTGGGGGAACATGACTGCCAGATAGCTGTCCTTGTTGGGCACCCCCTCTCTTTGGGCTCACGTTACTACCCCCTCTCTCTGGGCTCACGTTACTACCTTCCTCTAGCTGGGTTCCATCATCGGAGCCTTCAAAATACTGGGCATCCTCCTGGATCATGTACCCAACACTGCTGGCAAACAGTTCGAGGGACTCCTCAGGAGGACATGGTGGGGCTAGGGAAGGAGTGACTGATGCCATTGAGCCGAGGGAAGAGGCCGCTTTAGCAGATGCTTTGCCAGACAAAGTACCCTGAGCCTGGGTAAGAGAGGATGAGGAGGAGGAGGACGGCTTGGTCATCCACTCTGCCAAGTCTTGGGCATGTTGCGGATCAACATGGCCAGCTGCCAAAAAGAAGGACAAGCGTGTCCCACGGCCACGTGCTGGTGAGTGTCCACGACCAGCACTGTTGCCTCTAGACACAGAGCCTGCTTGCCCTCTTTTATTGCCTCGTGACTGTCTGCCTCTCCTTGTTTGCCTTCCAGACATACTAATGGCCTGCAGTGAGATGTAGCTGCACAAAGATGGGATGTATATATATATATATATATATTGTGAGGGGGTTAGCTCGGCAGCGGGTGTGTGTGACCCCCGGGATGGGCTCCCCACACAAAAACAGGCCCAGCAGACGGAGGTTGTGGTTTTCAAAAGCAAAAAGGTGCCGTTTATTTTCTATTTACAGTGACAAAAACACAGCAAAGCAAAAGAAACAAACAAAATAAATCCTGGTCAACTTGACCTCTGACTAAACATACAGGTTTCCTAACTAACAACTGGGATCAGCCTAGTGCTGTCCTAGTCCCTGGTTTTAAATGTCCAAGCAAAATATAGCCACACAGGCTTTCTCTCACCGCACAGGGGTTCACTCTCCCTAGACAGTCCACACAGGTCTGCTTCCAGGCATGAGCTAACATCTAATGAATCTGGGAGTTTTTATAGAGGCCTTAAACGAACTGACAGGCTTCAGCTGGCCTCATCAACTCCCTGCCTGCACGACGCCCAGCCCTCTCCCTAGAGGTATGAGTCATCAATGAGCCCACTAGTCTCAGCTGGGCTTATACAACTCTCCACCTAGCTGTATAAATCGGCGTAAAGCCTGAATCTGGGCGAAATATATCTACCCCCCTGGATGCAACCAGGTGACTTTACCTTCCTGCTGTCACATACCCCCCCCTCTTGTTTTAACCTCGGGGTTGGAACACCAGCAATCAGGCATTCATGTACTCGAGACAAAGCATCCACATTCCCCATTTGAACGCCAGGGCGATGCTTTACTGTGAAGTTGAATTCCTGGAGGGCCAGGAACCACCTATTCACTCTTCTATTTGTTTCCTTGTTTTGAGCCATCCACTTTAACGGAGCGTGATCCGTAACCATGTCAAAGTGCCTACCTAGCAGGTAGTACCGAAGGGAATCTAGAGCCCACTTCACCGCTAAACACTCCTTTTCAACGGTGGCGTAATTTACCTCATGGGACTTCAACTTCCTGCTGAGGTAAATGACTGGGTGCTCTTCCCCGTTCCAGACCTGGGACAATACTGCTCCTAACCCCACATCTGACGCATCACTTTGTACGACAAAGTCTTTAGAGAAGTCGGGTGAGTACAACACTGGCTGGCTACATAAGGCTTGTTTCAAGAATTGGAATGCTGCCTCAGCCTCGGGGGTCCATTTAATCATGACCGACCCTTTCCCCTTCGTCAGGTTGGTTAGGGGCACAGCCTTAGAAGCAAAGTGGGGAATGAATCGCCGATAATACCCAGCGATTCCCAGAAAGGCTCGTACCTGCTTCTTGCTGTTGGGACGTGGCCAACTCTGGATGGCCTCGACTTTGTTGAGTTGGGGTTTTATTACTCCCCTCCCAATGGTGTACCCAAGATATTTGGCCTCCTCCTGCCCAATGGTACACTTCTTGGGGTTAGCCGTAAACCCTGCTTCCCGAACAGAGTCCAGGACTGCTTGCACTTTTGGCAGATGTGAGGCCCAATCTGTGCTATGGACAATTACGTCATCCAGGTAAGCCGCAGCATACTTCCGATGGGGCCTCAGCATCTGGTCCATTTTCCGCTGGAATGTGGCCGGCGCATTCTGTAACCCGAACGGCATTCTTTTATATTGGAACGCCCCGTCTGGGGTTACAAATGCGGTTTTCTCTTTGGCTGACTTGGCCAGGGGGATTTGCCAATACCCTTTTGTGAGGTCAAGAGTCGTCATGTATCGGGCTGTTCCCAGCCGGTCGATCAACTCATCTATACGTGGCATGGGGTAGGTGTCAAATTTTGTAACTTTGTTCAACTGACGAAAATCGTTACAAAATCGCCAGCTCCCATCCGGTTTAGGCACCAACACAATGGGACTAGACCAATCACTTTGGGACTCCTCTATCACCCCTAAGTTCAGCATTTTCTGTACTTCCTCCCGTATTGCCTCCCGTCGGGCCTCTGGGATCCGATAGGGTTTTAACTTCACCCTTTCACCGGGCGGGGTAATAATGTCATGCTCTACCCCAGATGTTTGTCCCGGCAGCTCAGAGAATACCTCCTTGTTGCGAAGCACAAACTCCTTAACCTCCTGTTGTTGGGGTTGTGACAAGGTGGCTGCGATTCCAACCTCAGGAATCACGCAACCAGTTTGAGCTGGTGACCAAGTGTCTGCGACTAGGGACTCTCTATCCCTCCAGGCTTTCAACAGATTAACGTGATAGATCTGTTCGGGCTTTCGCCTTCCTGGTTGTCTGACCTTGTAATTCACTTCGCTCACTTTTTCCATTATCTCGTAGGGGCCTTGCCATTTGGCAAGGAATTTACTTTCAACCGTAGGGACAAGTACCAATATCCTATCCCCCGGGGAAAAGGTACGGGTCTTGGCTCCACGGTTGTACACTCTCTGCTGTGCCAACTGCGCTTGGGCCAAATGTTCCTTCACGATGGGCATTACCTGTGCAATTCGATCTTGCATCAGGGCGACATGCTCAATCACACTCCTGTGGGGAGAACTCTCACTTTCCCAAGTTTCCTTGGCAATATCCAACAGCCCTCTTGGGTGTCTCCCATACAGTAACTCAAAGGGGGAGAATCCCGTAGAGGATTGGGGCACCTCCCTAATAGCAAACATCAAATAAGGAAGTAGACAGTCCCAATCCTTTCCATCCCTATCCACCACTTTCTTCAACATTTGTTTTAGGGTTTTGTTGAATCTTTCAACCAGCCCATCGGTTTGGGGGTGATACACAGATGTACGTAATTGCGTCACTTTGAACAATTTACACAGCTCCTTCATAACCCGGGACATAAAGGGTGTACCTTGGTCCGTAAGCAGTTCTTTACAAATACCCACCCGGCTAAAAACAAGAGATAGCTCTTTGGCTATGGTTTTGGCCGAGGTATTTCTGAGAGGGATCGCTTCTGGATAACGGGTGGCATAGTCCATTATAACCAATATGTACTGGTGCCCCCTAGCGGACTTGATTATAGGACCTACCAAATCCATTGCGATTCTCTCAAACGGGACCTCAATGATGGGTAGAGGGACCAGCGGGCTACGGAAGTGTGGCATCGGGGCCGACCTCTGACACACAGGGCAGGAGGAACAATAATTTTCTATGTCCTTCATCACCCCAGGCCAATAGAATCTCTGTAATACCCTCTCTCGGGTTTTCTCTGTCCCCAGATGACCTCCAAGAATGTGCCCATGGGCCAACTCCAACACCAACTTCCTGTAAGGTTTGGGCACCACAAGCTGCTCAACGGTTTCTTCTGCCCTTTTTGCCACCCGATACAGTAGGTCCTTCTCTACGCTGAAGTATGGGTAAGTGCAGGTATTATCTGGGTTCACTAACTCGCCATCTATTTTCACTACGTTTTCCCGTGCCTTTATTAGGGCGGGGTCTTTCAACTGTTCTGTGGCAAAGTTTTCCCTGTGAACCTCAAGATCAGAAAACTCCACAGACGGTAGGTTCTCGTCTGAGGAGGTGGGCTCCTCTCCAGTTTCTTGAGTCTCCCCTGCCGATACTGACAAGGGAAATTCGGGAGAGTCCTCACCACTCTCAGAGGAGTTCTGGCTATCATATTCCTGGTACATAGGGGCACCAGTGGGGGGCTCAGGATCATCCCACAGTTCCCAGAACTTCGGAAAATCCCTTCCCACAATGGCGTCATGCGGTAACTGAGACACTAAGCCCACTGGATGAGAAAGGGTACCTTTGGGGGTCTCGAAACACACTGTAGTCACTGGATACTCTCGGGTGTCCCCATGCACACAAATAACAGCTACCTTGCTATTCCCAGAGACCTCTGTTTTAACTAATTCAGCCTTTATCAGGGTCACAAGGCTACCTGAATCCAGCAATACCACAACATTTCTACCATTAATACACATTTTGCATAAATGTTTCTCAGTTCCCCGAATGGCAGTGCATGCGACTGTCGCACACAGCGACTGACGTCTGCCCGTCAGAAAGTCACACTGCATGGGTTCCTCCAAAACCGGGCAATTTGCTGCAATATGTCCCGCTTGCCGGCAGCGGTAGCAAATGATCCTTCTTGCCGCCTCTTGAGCCGCTGATTTCCCAGGCTGTTCTCGCCAAACTTGGGGTAGAGCTCCCACCCTCTCACTCTCTCCACCCTTACCCCTTGGAATCATCTTATCCGCCCCTGGGGATGGTCTGGTCTTAGGGTGGAAAGTCCGAGTGTCTCTGGAAGAGGCCGTCAGGTTCTCTGTAGCCAAGTATTTCTCCACACGATCCACAAGACCATCGGCCGTCTCTGGGTCTCCATGGCTTACCCACTTTTGGATGGCAGTAGGAAGAGCTCTCAAAAACCGATCCATTACAACACGTTCCACAATCTTTGGTGCGGACAAAGTCTCTGGCTGTAGCCACTTTCTGCTCAGGTGAATGAGATCATACATTTGAGACCTGGGGGGTTTTCCAAGCTGGAAAGTCCAGTTATGCACACGCTGAGCCCGGACAGCCAGGGTGACACCCAGCCTTGCCAATATTTCAGCTTTTAGCATCACATAGTCTTTTGCTTGGTCAGGCTCTAGGTCATAGTAAGCTTTCTGCGATTCACCCGTTAACAGAGGAGCCACCAGTCCAGCCCACTGCTCCTCAGGCCACTTTTCTCTTTCAGCAGTCCTTTCAAACGTGGTCAAAAATACCTCTGGATCATCCTCTCCAGTCATTTTTGTCAATAAACGACTCACCCCAAAGGACGCGGTATTAGTGGGACGGCTTTCCTCACTGGTCTGCGGACGTTGCTGCATTACTGCTTCCATTTGTTGTAGTCTCTGCTCTTGCTTCTGTAATAGGTCTATGAAGCGGGCCTCAGATCGTTGCTGGGCTTGTTGCTGAGCTTCCAGACTCTGTTGGTGAGCTTGCTGCTGGGCTGCAAGGCTCTGTTGATGAGCTTGCTGCTGGGCTGCGAAGTTCTGTTGTTGAGCTGCAAGGCTCTTTTGCAAACCTGCATTTGTCTGCTGTTGATTGGCATTTGCTAGAGCCAGCTGTTTCAGTATCTCCTCCATGCTGGCTTAAAAAAAAACTGCCACTGGTTCTCCACCAACTGTGAGGGGGTTAGCTCGGCAGCGGGTGTGTGTGACCCCCGGGATGGGCTCCCCACACAAAAACAGGCCCAGCAGACGGAGGTTGTGGTTTTCAAAAGCAAAAAGGTGCCGTTTATTTTCTATTTACAGTGACAAAAACACAGCAAAGCAAAAGAAACAAACAAAATAAATCCTGGTCAACTTGACCTCTGACTAAACATACAGGTTTCCTAACTAACAACTGGGATCAGCCTAGTGCTGTCCTAGTCCCTGGTTTTAAATGTCCAAGCAAAATATAGCCACACAGGCTTTCTCTCACCGCACAGGGGTTCACTCTCCCTAGACAGTCCACACAGGTCTGCTTCCAGGCATGAGCTAACATCTAATGAATCTGGGAGTTTTTATAGAGGCCTTAAACGAACTGACAGGCTTCAGCTGGCCTCATCAACTCCCTGCCTGCACGACGCCCAGCCCTCTCCCTAGAGGTATGAGTCATCAATGAGCCCACTAGTCTCAGCTGGGCTTATACAACTCTCCACCTAGCTGTATAAATCGGCGTAAAGCCTGAATCTGGGCGAAATATATCTACCCCCCTGGATGCAACCAGGTGACTTTACCTTCCTGCTGTCACAATATATATATATATATATATATATACTGATAATGCAGCTATCTGAATCAACTGCCTGCTGTGGTATTAGTATGGGAAAAGCAGCAATTGTCTTCAGTTAGTTTTAGGTGAAAACTGTGCAGAGAGGGACACAGTGCACTAACTGAAAATACTTGCAGCTCTCTGCCTGTGGTTTAATTATGAGAACATCACTGTTAGTCACAAACTGTATTCAGGTAAGCTTTAGGTGAACGCTATGCAAAGCACACAGTACACTAAGTGAAACACTGACTGTCTGCAGCTAGCACAATCACCTGCCTGCCTGTCACAGTATAGAGCATAACAGGAATGGATCTAGCTAAACTGAATACAGTGTATAAATATATATACAACACCTAGGATGCATATATATCCTCTACACACTGTAACTGCAGCTAACTGACTCGCCTGCCTGCTCTATCTAACTCAATATAAATGACACTGTCTGTCTCTGTAATCTCTCATTAAACAACTCCAACACACTACACAAGGCCGCCAAGCCAGCGGCCTTATATAGTGTGGGGAGTGTACTAAACCCCCTGAGAGGCCACAGTACACTAACTGAAAATACTTGCAGCTCTCTGCCTGTGGTTTTATTATGAGAACACCACTATTAGTCACTAACTGTTTTCAGGTAAGCTTTAGGTGAACGCTATGCAAAGCACACAGTACACTAAGTGAAACACTGACTGTCTGCAGCTAGCACAATCACCTGCCTGCCTGTCACAGTATAGAGAATAACAGGAACGGATCTAGCTAAACTGAATACAGTGTATAAATATATATAAACAACACCTAGGATGCATATACAGTAGGTGCCGCCGATATTGTGTCAATATCGCCGCTTCTAGCGGTGATATTGACACCCTATGAGCTCCGTCGCGAGAGCCAGCGCCGAGCTGTCTCGTCATCGGGAAAGGAAAAAAAAATTTCCTTTCACGATGAGCGACACGCATTGCCGATAGGCGGGGATCCGACGCGGATTCCCGCCAATACCAGGCACTGCGTTTGGTATGAATCCTGAGCGGGAACTCCACGCCAATTTTTAAAGAAAAAAAACGCGTGGGTTCCCCCTCCAGGGGCATACCAGGCCCTTGGGTCTGGTCTGGATTTGAAGGGGAACCCTACGCCGAAAAAACGGCGTGCGGGTCCCCCTCAGGATCCAAAACAGACCCTTATCCGAGCACGCAACCTGGCAGGCCGCAGGGGAAGAGGGGGGACGATAGTGGCCCCCCTCCCTCCTGAACCGTACCAGGCCACATGCCCTCAACATGGGGGGTTTGGTGCTCTGGGGCAGGGGGGCGACCTGCGGCCCCCCCACCCCAGAGCACCCTGCCCCCATGTTGATGAGGACAGGGCCTCTTCCCGACAACCCTGGCCGTTGGTTGTCGGGGTCTGCGGGCAGGGGGCTTATCGGAATCCGGGAGCCCCCTTTAATAAGGTGGGCCCCAGATCCCGGCCCCCCACCCTATGTGAATGAGTATGGGGTACATCGTACCCCTACCCATTCACCTGGTGGAAAATAAATGGAAATAAAAACACAACACAGTTTTTAAAAGTATTTTATTGCACCGCTCCGGAGGTCTTCTTCCGACTTCGGGGGTCTCCGGTGTCGTTGCCGCGTTCTCCAGTTCTTTCTTCTGCCGGGCCTCCGCTAACTTCTTTTTAGCTCTTTTGCTAATGGAGGCCCGGTCTTCTCCGTCATCTTCTTCTTCTTCTCCCGCTCTCCGGTTCTTCTCCCGCTCTCCGGTGTCGTCGCCGCGTTCTCCGGTTCTTTCTTCCGCCGGGCCTCCGCTAACTTCTTTTTAGCTCTTTTGCTAGCAGAGGCCCGGTCTTCTCCGTCGTCGCCGTCGGTGTCTTCTTCCCTCTTCTCCTCCTCGATGTTGACTCGTCGCTTCCTCTCGCAGTAATGGTAAATCTTCGGTCCGCAGAGATTAATCTATTCTTCACATGATGTCACAGTCACATGCTTCGGGGCACATGTGCCCTGGAGCATGTGACTGTGACGTCATGTGCACATGTGCCCTGGAGCATGTGACTGTGACGTCATGTGCACATGTGCCCCGGAGCATGTGACTGTGACGTCATGTGAAGAATAGATTAATCTCTGCGGACCGAAGATTTACCATTACTGCGAGAGGAAGCGACGAGTCAACATCGAGGAGCAGAAGAGGGAAGAAGACGGCGACGACGGAGAAGACCGGGCCTCTGCTAGCAAAAGAGCTAAAAAGAAGTTAGCGGAGGCCCGGCGGAAGAAAGAACCGGAGAACGCGGCGACGACACCGGAGAGCGGGAGAAGAACCGGAGAGCGGGAGAAGAAGAAGAAGACGACGGAGAAGACCGGGCCTCCGTTAGCAAAAGAGCTAAAAAGAAGTTAGCGGAGGCCCGGCAGAAGAAAGAACCGGAGAACGCGGCGACGACACCGGAGACCCCCGTTTGTTATGAATCCTGAGCGGGAACTCCACGCCAATTTTTAAAGAAAAAAAACGCGTGGGTTCCCCCTCCAGGGGCATACCAGGCCCTTGGGTCTGGTCTGGATTTGAAGGGGAACCCTACGCCGAAAAAACGGCGTGGGGGTCCCCCTCAGAATCCAAAACAGACCCTTATCCGAGCACGCAACCTGGCAGGCCGCAGGGGAAGAGGGGGGACGATAGTGGCCCCCCTCCCTCCTGAACCGTACCAGGCCACATGCCCTCAACATGGGGGGTTTGGTGCTCTGGGGCAGGGGGGCGACCTGCGGCCCCCCCACCCCAGAGCACCCTGCCCCCATGTTGATGAGGACAGGGCCTCTTCCCGACAACCCTGGCCGTTGGTTGTCGGGGTCTGCGGGCGGGGGGCTTATCGGAATCCGGGAGCCCCCTTTAATAAGGTGGGCCCCAGATCCCGGCCCCCACCCTATGTGAATGAGTATGGGGTACATCGTACCCCTACCCATTCACCTGGTGGAAAATAAATGGAAATAAAAACACAACACAGTTTTTAAAAGTATTTTATTGCACCGCTCCGGAGGTCTTCTTCCGACTTCGGGGGTCTCCGGTGTCGTCGCCGCGTTCTCCGGTTCTTTCTTCTGCCGGGCCTCTGCTAACTTCTTTTTAGCTCTTTTGCTAGCAGAGGCCCGGTCTTCTCCGTCGTCGCCGTCGGTGTCTTCTTCCCTCTTCTCCTCCCCGATGTTGACTCGTCGCTTCCTCTCGCAGTAATGGTAAATCTTCGGTCCGCAGAGATTAATCTATTCTTCACATGATGTCACAGTCACATGCTCCGGGGCACATGTGCCCCGGAGCATGTGACTGTGACGTCATGTGCACATGTGCCCTGGAGCATGTGACTGTGGCGTAATGTGCACATGTGCCCCGGAGCATGTGACTGTGACATCATGTGAAGAATAGATTAATCTCTGCGGACCGAAGATTTACCATTACTGCGAGAGGAAGCGACGAGTCAACATCGAGGAGGAGAAGAGGGAAGAAGACGGCGACGACGGAGAAGACCGGGCCTCTGCTAGCAAAAGAGCTAAAAAGAAGTTAGCGGAGGCCCGGCGGAAGAAAGAACCGGAGAACGCGGCGACGACACCGGAGAGCGGGAGAAGAACCGGAGAGCGGGAGAAGAAGAAGACGACGGAGAAGACCGGGCCTCCGTTAGCAAAAGAGCTAAAAAGAAGTTAGCGGAGGCCCGGCAGAAGAAAGAACCGGAGAACGCGGCGACGACACCGGAGACCCCCGAAGTCGGAAGAAGACCTCCGGAGCGGTGCAATAAAATACTTTTAAAAACTGTGTTGTGTTTATATTTCCATTTATTTTCCACCAGGTGAATGGGTAGGGGTACGATGTACCCCATACTCATTCACATAGGGTGGGGGGCCGGGATCTGGGGCCCCCCTTATTAAAGGGGGCTCCCGGATTCCGATAAGCCCCCCGCCCGCAGACCCCGACAACCAACGGCCAGGATTGTCGGGAAGAGGCCCTGTCCTCATCAACATGGGGGCAGGGTGCTCTGGGGTGGGGGGGCCGCAGGTCGCCCCCTGCCCCAGAGCACCAAACCCCCCATGTTGAGGGCATGTGGCCTGATACGGTTCAGGAGGGAGGGGGGCCGCCATCGTTCCCCCCTCTTCCCCTGCGGCCTGCCAGGTTGCGTGCTCGGATAAGGGTCTGGTTTGGATCCTGAGGAGGACCCCCACGCTGTTTTTTCGGCGTAGGGTTCCCCTTCAAATCCAGACCAGACCCAAGGGCCTGGTATGCCCCTGGAGGGGGAACCCACGCCGGTTTTTCTTTAAAAATTGGCGTGGAGTTCCCGCTCAGGATTCATACCAAACCCAGTGCCTGGTATTGGCGGGAATCCGCGTCGGATCCCCGCTCAATACAGTGTCGCGTCTCCTCGCCATTGCAGCGAGCGCGACACGTGTCGCCACCCTGCTGCCGACATCTCGGCACTCCTGTCGCCGAGAATCTCGGCGATGGTAGCGCGATAGAAACACAATATCGGCGGCACCTACTGTATATCCTCTACATACTGTAACTGCAGCTAACTGACTCGCCTGCCTGCTCTTTCTAACTCAATATAAATGACACTGTCTCTCTCTCTCTGTAAGCTCTCTCTTTAACCAACACCACAACACACTACACAAGGCCGCTACAGAGGCGGCCTTATATAGTGTGGGGTGTGTACTAAACCCCCTGAGCCATAATTGGCTTTGGCCAATTACAGCTCTCTGTTCAGACGGCGCTGTGATTGGCCAAGCATGCGGGTCATAGTGCATGCTTGGCCAATCATGCTTGGCCAATCATCATTAATGGCAATGCCACAGTGAATTATGGCCCGTGACGCGCCACTCGAATTTGGCGCGAATGGCCCATAATGTTCGCAATTCGACGAACAACCGAACAGGCGATGTTTGAGTCAAACGTGGGTTCGACCCGAACTCGAAGCTCATCCCTACTCCGGAGTTTATTGGCTCCTGTCTAATATTGGTCCTAGTATGTGAATGTATAAATGTGACTTAGAGACCTATTTTTGTATTCTCTTTGAGGGCAGGGACTGTTGTAAATGTACAATATATATTTAAAGTACTGTGTAGGTTGCCAAAACTATATTAATACTGTTAATAAAACAAAAAAAGATAGGTTGTTATGGGTTACCTCATTTTGCACATTATAATTACAATTTTATAAATGGTTGCATTTATCAAACATTATAATTGTAATGTACTGTATAATCCATGCCTACTTACAATTATCAGGATTTGTTGTTTTGCAAAATATTACTAAATGACTAAATACAAGCTGTAGATAGAGAAAAACTTTATTCTTAAGTAAATGTACAATAATGAGTATAATCTAATTGCCGAATGTGCATATCTTCTCCACATTTTCATATTACATTGACAATGTACATATTATGTTCAATTTAACATATTCACAACCATACATGAATATTCTTCTCGGTAGTAATATTAACAGATGTAAATAACCAAACCAAAATCAATGAGCCTTTGTTCTGTTGAGCTGCTGACTCCACTGCTATTAATGGCAATTGTTAAAATTAAAAGCTCAGGAACTTTTCTTGCTTTCAGCAGCACCTTTGTCAAACAAATTAGCATTGTTTCTAACAGGACATTCATTGTATTCAGTGATCAACTTGAAGGTTAGGCAATATGCATTAGTATCTGTACGTCTCCTTATCGGCACTATGTCCCCTGCCTCTCTTTTGTTTCCAAGAACAGTGTGCTGATACTAAAATATGACACAATATTCTGTTGAAAACTTGAATTCATTTATGATGTGTTGTCGAAAGCTTTTTCCTTTTATTTTTTTATTTTCTTTTATCAGTGCCATTCTGGTCTGCTCTGATTAAATATCCAATATCATTTGTATGTGTTCTATACAAACCTGAGAAGATTGATTGACCAAGTCAAGGAGAAGTTTTCAATCACAGTAATGTATAAGGCAAAAAACGCAGGAAGGAACACAACAGGGTGGTTCAAAAATTCAATCATGCAGATTAAATTAAAGGGAAAACTATCACAAAATGATGGATAGACTCTGGTTTCTATAGTATGGTTAAAAGAATGATGAGTACTAAAATACAGCTTTTCATAACCTCACTGATTTGATGAATAGATGACAAAGACCAGGACAGAAAGCTTCAAGGAAACATATCATAAGGGAAATGTTTATGCTGCTATTGCTGAGCTCTTTCAAAAATTATAGTTTGTCTTTTACAAGCATGAGAAAAATATGTGATTGACCTGCTTTGCCTTCAGTACACATCTGGGGAAGAGGACATCTTCTCCAATGAAACCCTGAGCAGGTACCTGGACCACACACTCTGCTGGTTTAAGTACATAGATGATATCTTGGTGGTTTGGACCTGTACAGTTGATCTGTTAGAAGAATTATTAAACCTAAAAAAAAGCTTAAAGTTAAATCAGAATAGATATAACCTTAAATTCACCATGAACTGGCACATGGAGTCCATATCAGTTATGTATCTTCAAATTTATAAGGACATTTTCCTTGCTACTAAAGTCTATCATAAAGAAACAGTGGGCAATACGATCTTACATGCCCAGAGCACACATCCAGTATCTCTTGTCTGAAGCATACCTTATGCTCAATACATCCGTCTACAACGGAACTGTACACACAAAGAGGACCTCAAGATGCAAGCAGCACAGCTGCGTCAGCGCCTCCTTCAATGAGGCTATAGTAAAACCCTCTTATGTAAGGTCTACAACAAAGCTCTTAATGGAGCATATTATAATGGCAAAACTATACACCAATTTAGACAGAGACTGGATTAGCAGAAATACTATTCCCAAAATGCTAAAATGCCACCACCTGGGTCTTTATCACGGCTTTGATACTACCTACATTCTATTAATTATTTTGCAGGTGATACCAGAAGACCCACGTGGCGGGGACTGAGATAGGAGGATTCTTAAAAAAGAGACCCTCTGGATAGAGTGACCAAATGCCACGAAACCTCCCGGGATCAATAAGATTCTATCATACAAACCTTTTCTATAGTGAGACCAGAAAAACCATAGGACTATACAATGAATGTGCATTTGACTTTCACTGATTGTGACACAATTCACGGCTATACTGGGCTCATTTTTAAGCACACTATTAAATCCTTAACCCCATTGGGGCAATGAGTGAACCTGTAGGTGTGCTAGATAGCCCCAACACAAAAATAGTGGTGTTAATTCACTATTAATTCACTAGTTAATTCCAGGGTTGGGGTGAGGGAACTGTGGCGGCTTCCTGTAGTCGAGTGGCCGCAGGCCTGCTGGGGGGGGGGGGTTCCCCAAGGTGTGGGCTCTATGGCCATTCACGGCACTTGGGTGTCCCCATTCTCCTGTCATGAGTGTTCCCATCCAGGGGGCACTAGAACCCGCTCTTGCAGTCCGCCCATGATCCTGGGTGTATGCAATAAAGAAGAGGAAAAAAATGCGCTGTCAATGCGAATGTGGATAGCTGCCTGCACAACCAGGGCTGGTGCAAGGATTTTTGACACCCTAGGCGAAACCTAATTTTGGCGCCCCCCTTTGTATATGGATTTTTGCAGCACCTCTCCATCTTTTCTTTAGCCGTGAACCACAGGCCTGCACCTGCACCTCTGGACCAGGCATGAAGACAAATAGTGGTGGCACCAGCTCGCTTCCTCACGCCAGCCGTGGTACGCAGGTATATGGACAAGCTAGGGTAGTATATAGACAGGCTAGGGTAGTATACTACAGGCTAGGGTAGTATATAGACAGGCTAACTGTGTAACTGCCTGTACATACGAGCAGACAGATACACTGACAATGCCTAAAATAATAATAAATGCAAATTTTTTACCTGAAAAAAGATCTGCATTTATAATTTTTTTACAAAGATGAACTTGAACCTCCACACCTCAAATCACCCCAATTCTTGTATTTTCAGGCCCTTAGATCACCACAATTCTTCCAACTTTACACCACAGATCACCCCAATTCATCAGTCCCCTGAATGCCTGTTCCCCGCTGCACCCCCTGCACCTTTGTTTATCTCTGTACCCCCCCCACCTCTGTACCCTCCCTGTACCTCTGCACCCTCCCCGCACCTCTGTTTATCTCTGTACCCCCCCGCACCTCTGTTTATCTATGTACCCCCCCACCTCTGTACCCTCCCCGTACCTCTGCACCCTCCCCGCACCTCTGTTTATCTCTGTACCCAACCGCACCTCTGTACCCCCCAGCACCTCTGTTTATCTCTGTACCCTCCCCGCACCTCTGTTTATCTCTGTACCCCCCCCCCGCACCTCTGTTTATCTCTGTACCCTCCCCGCACCTCTGTTTATCTCTGTACCCTCCCCGCACCTCTGTTTATCTCTGTACCCCCCCGCACCTCTGTTTATCTCTGTACCCCCCCGCACCTCTGTTTATCTCTGTACCCCCCCGCACCTCTGTTTATCTATGTACCCCGCCCACCTCTGTACCCTCCCCGTACCTCTGCACCCTCCGAGCACCTCTGTTTATCTCTGTACCCCCCCGCACCTCTGTACCCCCCGCACCTCTGTTTATCTCTGTACCCTCCCCGCACCTCTGTTTATCTCTGTATCCCCCCGCACCTCTGTTTATCTCTGTACCCTCCCTGCACCTCTGTTTATCTCTGTACCCCCCGCACCTCTGTTTATCTCTGTACCCCCCCGCACCTCTGTTTATCTCTGTACCCCCCGCACCTCTGTTTATCTCTGTACCCTCCCCGCACCTCTGTTTATCTCTGTACCCTCCCCGCACCTCTGTTTATCTCTGTACCCCCCGCACCTCTGTTTATCTATGTACCCCCCCACCGCTATACCCTCCCCATACCTCTGTACCCTCCCCGCACCTCTGTTTATCTCTGTACCCCCCCGCAACTCTGTTTATCTCTGTACCCCCCCCGCACCTCTGTTTATCTCTGTACCCCCCGCACCTCTTTTTATCTCTGTACCCTTCCCGCACCTCTGTTTATCTCTGTACCCTCCCCGCACCTCTGTTTATCTCTGTACCCCCCCCCGCACCTCTGTTTATCTCTGTACCCTCCCCGTACCTCTGCACCCTCCCCGCACCTCTGTTTATCTCTGTACCCCCCCGCACCTCTGTTTATCTCTGTACCCTCCCCGCACCTCTGTTTATCTCTGTACCCACCCGCACCTCTGTACCCCCCCGCACCTCTGTTTATCTCTGTACCCTCCCCGCACCTCTGTTTATCTCTGTACCCCCCCCCCCCCGCACCTCTGTTTATCTCTGTACCCCCTGCACCTCTGTTTATCTCTGTACCCCTCCGCACCTCTGTTTATCTCTGTACCCCCGCACCTCTGTTTAACTCTGTACCCCCCGCACCTCTGTTTATCTGTGTACCCCCCCCCCCCCCGCACCTCTGTTTATCTCTGTACCCCCCCACCTCTGTACCCTCCCTGCACCTCTGTTTATCTCTGTACCCCCCCCGCACCTCTGTTTATCTCTGTACCCTCCGCACCTCTGTTTATCTATGTACCCCCCCACCTCTGTACCCTCCCCGTACCTCTGCACCCTCCCCGCACCTCTGTTTATCTCTGTACCCCCCGAACCTCTGTTTATCTCTGTACCCCCCACCTCTGTACCCTCCCCGTACTTCTGCACCCTCCCCGCACCTCTGTTTATCTCTGTACCCCCCGCACCTCTGTTTATCTATGTACCCCCCCGCACCTCTGTTTATCTCTGTACCCCCCCCCCGCACCTCTGTTTATCTCTGTACCCCCCCGCACCTCTGTTTATCTCTGTACCCTCCCCGCACCTCTGTTTATCTCTGTACCCTCCCCGCACCTCTGTTTATCTCTGTACCCCCCCGCACCTCTGTTTATCTCTGTACCCTCCCCGTACCTCTGCACCCTCCCCGCACCTCTGTTTATCTCTGTACCCCCCGCACCTCTGTTTATCTCTGTACCCTCCCCGCACCTCTGTTTATCTCTGTACCCACCCGCACCTCTGTACCCCCCCGCACCTCTGTTTATCTCTGTACCCTCCCCGCACCTCTGTTTATCTCTGTACCCCCCCGCACCTCTGTTTATCTCTGTACCCTCCCCGCACCTCTGTTTATCTCTGTACCCACCCGCACCTCTGTACCCCCCGCACCTCTGTTTATCTCTGTACCCCTCCGCACCTCTGTTTATCTCTGTACCCCCGCACCTCTGTTTAACTCTGTACCCCCGCGCACCTCTGATTTTCTCTGTACCCCCCCGCACCTCTGTTTATCTCTGTACCCCCCCCCCACCTCTGTACCCTCCCTGCACCTCTGTTTATCTCTGTACCCCCCGCACCTCTGTTTATCTCTGTACCCTCCGCACCTCTGTTTATCTATGTACCCCCCCACCTCTGTACCCTCCCCGTACCTCTGCACCCTCCCCGCACCTCTGTTTATCTCTGTACCCCCCGCACCTCTGTTTATCTCTGTACCCCCCCCTCTGTACCCTCCCCGTACTTCTGCACCCTCCCCGCACCTCTGTTTATCTCTGTACTCACCGCACCTCTGTTTATCTCTGTACCCTCCCCGCACCTCTGTTTATCTCTGTACCCCCCCGCACCTCTGTACCCCCCGCACCTCTGTTTATCTCTGTACCCTCCCCGCACCTCTGTTTATCTCTGTACCCCCCCCCGCACCTCTTTTTATCTCTGTACCCTCCCCGCACCTCTGTTTATCTCTGTACCCCCCCGCACCTCTGTTTATCTCTGTACCCCTCCGCACCTCTGTTTATCTCTGTACCCCCCGCACCTCTGATTTTTCTCTGTACCCCTCCGCACCTCTGTTTATCTCTGTACCCCCCGCACCTCTGTTTATCTCTGTACCCCCCGCACCTCTGTTTATCTCTGTACCCTCCCCGCACCTCTGTTTATCTCTGTACCCTCCCAGCACCTCTGTTTATCTCTGTACCCCCCCGCACCTCTGTTTATCTCTGTACCCTCCCCGTACCTCTGCACCCTCCCCGCACCTCTGTTTATCTCTGTACCCCCCCGCACCTCTGTTTATCTCTGTACCCTCCCCGCACCTCTGTTTATCTCTGTACCCACCCGCACCTCTGTACCCCCCCGCACCTCTGTTTATCTCTGTACCCTCCCCGCACCTCTGTTTATCTCTGTACCCCCCCGCACCTCAGTTTATCTCTGTACCCCCCGCACGTCTGTTTATCTCTGTACCCCTCCGCACCTCTGTTTATCTCTGTACCCCCCCGCACCTCTGTTTATCTCTGTATCCCCCCGCACCTCTGTTTATCTCTGTACCCCCCCTCACCTCTGTTTATCTATGTACCCTCCCCACACCTCTGTTTATCTCTGTACCCCCTGCACCTCTGTTTATCCCTGTACCCCCCCGCACCTCTGTTTATCTCTGTACCCTCCCCGCACCTCTGTTTATCTCTGTACCCCTCCGCACCTCTGTTTATCTCTGTACCTCCCCGCACCTCTGATTTTTCTCTGTACCACTCCGCACCTCTGTTTATCTATGTACCCCCCGCACCTCTGTTTATCTCTGTACCCCCCGCACCTCTGTTTATCTCTGTACCCCCCGCACCTCTGTTTATCTCTGTACCCTCCCCGCACCTCTGTTTATCTCTGTACCCTCCCCGCACCTCTGTTTATCTCTGTACCCTCCCCGCACCTCTGTTTATCTCTGTACCCCCCCGCACCTCTGTTTATCTCTGTACCCTCCCCGTACATCTGCACCCTCCCCGCACCTCTGTTTATCTCTGTACCCCCCCGCACCTCTGTTTATCTCTGTACCCTCCCCGCACCTCTGTTTATCTCTGTACCCACCCGCACCTCTGTACCCCCCGCACCTCTGTTTATCTCTGTACCCTCCCCGCACCTCTGTTTATCTCTGTACCCCCCCCCGCACCTCAGTTTATCTCTGTACCCCCCGCACCTCTGTTTATCTCTGTACCCCTCCGCACCTTTGTTTATCTCTGTACCCCCCCGCACCTCTGTTTATCTCTGTATCCCCCCGCACCTCAGTTTATCTCTGTACCCCCCGCACCTCTGTTTATCTCTGTACCCCTCCGCACCTCTGTTTATCTCTGTACCCCCCGCACCTCTGTTTATCTCTGTATCCCCCCGCACCTCTGTTTATCTCTGTACCCCCCGCACCTCTGTTTATCTCTGTACCCCCCCGCACCTCTGTTTATCTCTGTTCCCTCCCCGCACCTCTGTTTATCTCTGTACCCTCCCCACACCTCTGTTTATCTCTGTACCCCCCCGCACCTCTTTTTATCTCTGTACCCTCCCCGCACCTCTGTTTATCTCTGTACCCCCCCCGCACCTCTGTTTATCTCTGTACCCTCCCCCGCACCTCTGTTTATCTCTGTACCCCCCCCCCACGCCTCTGTTTATCTCTGAACCCCCCCACACCTCTGTTTATCTCTGTACCCCCCCCGCACCTCTGTTTATCTCTGTACCCTCCCCGCACCTGTGTTCCCCTCTGATCCCACCACTCCACCCAACACACACACACACATCTGTTTTCCATTCTGTACCCACCCCACATATCTGTTCTCCTTTGTACCCCCCAATATCCGTTCTCCTCTGTACCCCCCCCACATATCCGTTCTCCTCTGTACCCCCCCACATATCTGTTCCACTCTGTACCCCCCCACCTCTGTAACTCCCTCCCCCACACCTCTGTTCCCCTCTGTACATAATACAATATAAACTTGACAGCAGAAAAGGTACTTTTTATTCTGGTTGGTTACTGGGTTCAGCACTGAGTGTGCTGCCTGTTTTTCCCCCTACCTGTGCAAACGCCATGGTGGGATCCCCAGCTCGAGGAGAGCATGGATGCTGCTGCTGCCTGCCTCACAAAAGATCCCGACAGTCCAGGAGGAGGAGGGCGGGGAAATCGCGCCAAGCCCAAACCTATATGCAGCCGAGTTTCCATCTCATCCGCCCCTGCTGGTGCCATGTATCCTGCAGACACTTCAGGGCCGGCCGGCGCTGCTCTTTGTTCGGGCTCTCTCCACTCCTCTTCTCACTGCCGCTGCTAGGGCGGTGTTTTGGAACTTTTGACAGAACAGCGGCACTGCAGGCTGGGAACATTAGAGATGGTGACAACGTGACCACGCTCGGTGGACGGTGGTACAGAGACAGGTCACACTCACTGGCACTGTGATGATCAGGGGCGCGCAGCGGCACAGGGGATGTTTCCTTTGCTTCCTACATAATGAATACAGTCCTCCGCCGCTGCTGCACCAGCGCCTCTGACACTGTACGGAGGGACTCCGGAGCAGAGCGGCTGCTTGTTGAGTTGGTTTGTTGAGGGAGAGAGGAAGTAGGATCACCAGCGGCTTGGCTAGTTTGCCTAGTGGTAGTGCCGGCCCTGTGCACAACAGATGTACTGTGATATAAAAGCAAGTGAAAGTGGTAAAGTGCGGCTGAAAAGCATCAGCTGATGCCACTGCGTCATTTTGATCTTATATGCTTTTATATGTCTTCTCAAATGTGAGTGACCATTTTATATTTTACCATTAAATGTTCTCATTTTAAACGGAATCACACTATGTGGCCCAATTTTTCTCCTTTTACCATATAATACATTGGGAGGATTTGTATATGAAGTACCGTGGCTTAATCTATGGTGGATACTCATTGATGTCAAAGTTGTGAAACATCCCTGCCTGGTTTATATTGGAAGCTTTGCTTGCTGTACTTCTCCCTGGGTGTGTTACACCAATAAGCTTGTTTGACCTATCAGGCGTACGCCTTGCTGGGTCCAACTCGTCTGGTAAGCCTTTGATCATCACAGTGGTGGATAACCTGCAGACAACTATATATTTTATCACTTATATCACTTTGGAACACTTGGACTTTTTATTTATTTGTTCACCAGTTTATTTGGTTCATTATCACTGATGGTGTTATTATTGTTTTTGGAATGATTTTTTAGTACAGAGATAATTTTCTCACCTATAATCATTTGAACACTCCAAGCAATATTGTTATTTGGACTGTACAATCATTTGTTCATTTGCCCAATTGGCTTTCGCCTTTTTGGTGTCCAATTCACAGGTTTTATTTAATTTTGCTCATTTATTTCACATTATTATACTAATCTGTAATTTTGGGTATTTATTCAGCACATTGGTTGTATACATCCATTCAACATGGAGGTCACTTTATAAGTTTTGGTCACACATACCACTACTTTGAGCACCGCACTTTACCACTTTCACATCCTGGGTGCATGCACCAGATGACAGCACATGCGCGGTAGGTTGGCAGCCAGGCCGAGTGACAGGCTCTTTGACAAGAACTATTAAGGGAGGTCTTTTACATACATAAGTGGCTGTATTAACCCATTAACTGCTGGCCCCTGGTATTGTGGATACGTATTAAGGTATATTTAACTTTCAGATGTAATACACGGGGATACACATGGGATATACTGTATTAGCATATGGAATTCCTCTTTAATTTTACCTGGTGCTTCCAGGATCCGAAAAACAAAAAAATGTAGCGCTAGTACAAATGTAAATGAAAACACCCAGTGATAAATGGTGCTAAAACAAAAAATCAAATGTCAAAAGTCCATATGAAATTCTGATGATGTAATAGTCTCTGATAAGTGAACAAATTCTTGACAAATAAGTGATAATCCCAAAATCTTGAAAAGGGTGAAGATGACCACCACCGATATATAGGAGGCTTACCAGAATATGTGGACCCAAACAGACATACGTCTGGAAGGTCACATCAAGCTTTAAGTATGTATCCCCTGATGAAACGATCCTGTGCAGGTGAATCCACCGGAACGACACTCACAGCAAGTATGATATGGAGGTAGATGAAAAGCTTGGAAGGTGGTAACCCAATGATGGTGAACCCCGACACAAATCAAATGGCAGTATAGAAGAAAAGAGAAGGGCGCATAGCATAATACCGTCTAAAAATTTAATTTAATGTAGGTAAATACACTTACATCAAAGTGGTGAAACAAGCGCTTGTCAAATACAAATAGTGGCAGCAGTGGAGTCTCCCATAGCGTTTCGGAACAGATTGCATCGTCTGGGGTGTACATCCACTGCTGCTTCCACAACATTTATAGATGATATGACCCCAAACTGAAAAGACCTCACCTGAGAGTTCTTTCAATGAGCAACCACTTCCTGTGTGATCCAAAATGGCGCATGGGCGTGCGCTCCATGCCTCCATATGAAACAGATCCCAGGCTCAATGATTGGCCCATATGAGTTGGGGGGGGGGGGTGTAAATATACATCCTATGGATTGGGCACTGAATATATATTAAAAAAAAACGCCCACTTGCATAGTGACAAATATAGTGTGTGTGGCCAATAAGAGACAGGGAGACTCCACTGCTGCCACTATTTGTATTTGATAAGCGCTTGTTTCACCACTTTGATGTAAGTGTATTTACCTACATTAAATTCAATTTTTAGACGGTATTATGCTATGCGCCCTTCTCTTTTCTTCTATACTGCCATTTGATTTGTGTCGGGGTTCACCATCATTGGGTTACCACCTTCCAAGCTTTTCATCTACCTCCATATCATACTTGCTGTGAGTATCGTTCCGGTGGATTCACCTGCACAGGATCGGTTCATCAGGGGATACACACATAAAGCTTGATGTGACCTTCCAGACGTATGTCTGTTTGGGTCCACGTATTCTGGTAAGCCTCCTATATATCGGTGGTGGTCATCTTCACCCTTTTCAAGATTTTGGGATTATCACTTATTTGTCAAGAATTTGTTCACTTATCAGAGACTATTACATCATCAGAATTTCATATGGACTTTTGACATTTGATTTTTTGTTTTATCACTGGGTGTTTTCATTTACATTTGTACTAGCGCTACATTTTTTTGTTTTTCTGTTTGCACCTTTGTCTATTGGTTTTGTAGCTGCTCACTTTTACAAGCAGAGCGGAATTCTTTTGTATATTGTTTCCATTTGCTTCCAGGATCCGGGCAGCTAGGTTGAACGTCCACGGCTCCCCCTTCCCCTGTTGAGATCTTGGGGTGGTTTCAGGAGTGCGGTCACAGTGGAATCCTTATGCTGTATCTATCTTCACACAATGTGAGTTTGACCATTGTAGTGTTTTTAACTTTACCTTATTAAAGCCGAGTTACACTAGGGCATACTGCCACTGAAAAATTGTTTATTGCTAGTAGTAGTCTCATTAACCACTTGCCGACCGCCCGCCATCGGTTGACGGTGGCAGAATGGCCCCCCTGCGCAAATCGCCATAGCTGTATGGCGGCCGCTTAAAGGGGTATAGGGGGCGTGCATGCGCGCCTGCCGCATCACAGAGGAGCCGATGCATGTGCCCGGCGGCCGCGATGTCCTCCGGGGCACTCGCGATTGCTCCTGACAGAGCAGGAACGTGGATCTGTGTGTGTAAACACACAAATCCACGTTCTGTCCGGGGGAAAGGAGACAGATCGTGTGTTCCTAGTATGTAACACTGACCGGTCTCCTCCCCCAGTCAGTCCCATCCCCCCATAGTTAAAACACACAGTGAGGGAACACATTTAACCCCTTGATCGCCCTTAGTGTTAACTCCTTCCCTGCCAGTGACATTTATACAGTAATCAGTGGTTATTTATAGCACTGATCGCTGTATAAATATCAATGGTTTCAAAAAAGTGCCCGATCTGTCTGCCGCAATGTCGCAGTCCCAATAAAAATCGCAGATCGCCGCCATTACTAGTAAAAAATAAAAAAAATGCCATAAACCAATAACATAGTTTGTAGGTGCTTTTGCGCAAACCAATCAATATACAATTATTGCAATTATTATTTTACCAATAATATGTAGAAGAATACATATCGGTCTAAACTGAGGAATTATTTTTTTTTTTTTTAATTGGGACATTTATTATAGCAAAAAGTAAAAAATATTGTGTTTTTTTCAAAATTGTCGCTTATTTTATGTTTATAGCGCAAAAAATAAAAACTGCAGAGGTGATCAAATACCACCAAATGAATACTCTACTTGTGGGAAAAAAAGAACATCAATTTTGTTTGAGTACAGCGCCGCACGACCGCGCAATTGTCAGTTAAAGCGACGCAGTGCCGTATCGCAAAAAATGGCCCGGTCAGGAAGGGGGTAAATTCTTCCGGGGCTGAAGTGGTTAAACTGGACTTGATCTGTAATGTTGAAGACATTTCATAGCTTCTCCATTATCTGTAAAGTTGAAACATCTTCAACATTGCCTAACAAAGTCCAGTTAAATGTGACCAACTACTATGAGATATTCCATGACCTGGATAAAAGAGAACATTCAAAGGCAGTGGATTGCTAGCTTGCAAAGTTGTAAATTAGTAAAATTAATACAGAAAAAACAACAAGTCAGTTCATTATCCTGTGATATTTTTCACTTTAATCTGCATGTTTGAAGAATTTTAAAAAGGTAGATTAAAAGGAAAATATTTATCATGCAGTGATAAATTGATTCACTATCCTTTTGGTACAGAAAAACAGGTAAGTAAAAATTACTTTTGATATCCTGTCTGATCTAATAGATGGAAAAACAAGACACCACGATGTTTGTTGCATTACCTGATATACTGTACATTCATTGTTAATATGAGAATTACCAGAACAACTTTTGGAATCCATTTTCAGCACAGGTAAATCTTAGTGCTGATGGACCATGGGTCATAGACCAGGACATGAGGTCTGCACGCAACATGCTTTTCACACATCTTGCATTGTTTTAACATTTCTAAAAATACAATGTTTCACACTGGTTTAGTGGCTGTCTTTTTTTTATTCCTTTATAGTGAATCTGTGCTACATTTTAAAGTTTTGAAGTAAAAGTGCTGCTTTATGGGAGATATCACAAGTTTCCTTTATTACCCAGAGAGACCTCATTTGTGCACCTCTCTGAAATATTTTCTTTATTATTGGGGCATGGCTTTCTCTGGCCTGATGGCCTAGCCTTGAAACTGCAATTCCAATGTCTGGTGGGACTCAATTGGCAGCAAAGTCACTCTCAGTGGAAAGGGAGATGGCATATGGTGGAGATTAGCCATCAAATCAAGTGAAGTCATGCCCCAGCAACAAAGTGGAACTAAGGAGAGGGGCATATAAGAGGCTTTTCTGACGAATAATATTTTTAGCAAGCAAGCGTTGTGATGTCTGCTGTTTAGACATTTACTTTTAAAAGTTCAAAATGAAGTAAGATTCACCTTAAATGGCATCTAAAGCCTAAACTTACTTATTCTGGAAGGAGTAAGGAATGGGTCTAACTACCATTTGTATCCCATTTACTGTTATATCTTGCCAGTAAAAGGAACACTGCAAAGTGAGGGACATCCTGACATCCTGACATTGCCAACAAAAGATTTCCCCTCTATTCTCTTTATAGTGATAAATCAAAATGTTTACCTTTTCCATATTGTTCAGTCTCAGTGACAATGGTTTCCAGGACATACAGAGAGGATAAATCCCTCCAGCAGGGCAAAAAACAACAAACAAACATTTTGGCCTGTAGGCTGAAGGCTCTCTGCAACTAATCCTTTCCCCATTATTGGTTTACCATTCCTTGTTCAGCACTGTGTCTTTGTATAGAAGTGACCATCCTGGTAAAGGTTTGCCTTTGCTTCCACAGGTCAGAGTCAGGAGAAAAGTGAGCAGAACAGTAGTAAAATCACCCTGAATCTAATAAAGCTAGTGGTCAGAGGCAGCAGACCCATATATTCTCACTACAGGTGGTCCCCGGGTTAAAAACAAGATAGGGACTGTCGGCTTGTTATTAAGTTGAATCTGTTTATAAATTGGAACAGGTACATTTTTTAAGTTTAGCTCCAGCCAAAAAAACAATTTTTAAGCTTTTTGGATAGCATTGGGAAGGGTTATCACCTCTGTTACATTTGTTTTGCTGTCTGTACCCCTGTTCAGAAGATTTCACCTCACTTTCTGTCCCAATGACAATTGGATTTTGATTTTTTTGGGGGTTATTAGGGAAACAAAGATTGGTGATAAAGCATCAGTGGAGACACCTTTTTTCCATATTTACTCTTACAGGAGAGAATTTCCCTTCCTAGGGGTAGATTTCCTCTCACTTCCTGTTGTCTCCCTCCATTTGTAAGTAGGAGTCGTTTGTAAGTCGGATGTTTATTAGTAGGGGACCACCTGTATAGGTATACAGCTATGAGGCTGTAGGCACAGGAGTGTCTAGGCAACTTTTGCATACCATGAAGTGCACTGCTATTTTTTAGGAGGAATTCCAGATAACAGTAAATTTTAGGGTAATGCTTAGATACAATTAACATTTCCATATGTTCAATATAACATAGCAAGTATTTACCTTTTTAATCCTGTTCTACTTTAACTGGAATAATACATTTCAGTTTTAATGACATTACATTCCCAGACTAACACTCGACAACAGGAACTTTTTTATTTTGCATCCAGTGAGCTTATGTTCATTGAAAACTGAAGTAAATAAAGGCCAGTGCTATTTTTCCCATATTCCAGGGATCTTTCATCCACTGTGAGTAGGAAAAAATAAAATAGCAAACTGTGTAGGCCTCATGCATGCATTGTTACAGTTACTTCTATGGGAGCCTGGCATTTTTTTTCCTGCCTCTAAACTCCCCTACAGTACATGTTAGCCTATGTGGCCATGCACTTATAAGCTTTTAGAAGTGTTTAGTGACACAAGATTTTAGAGGCATGAAAAAAAAAAAACACTGCCAGTGTGTCCAGAAGCAACATAATTTGACCAGTAAATTGAGACAAATAATATTTAATAATAAATATTAAAGTATTACCGTATATACTCAAAATATAAGCCAAATTTTTCAGCACATTTTTTTGTGCTGAAAATGCCCCCTCGGCTAATACTCGAGTCACCTTTTGTGCCTGATCTTCTGGACTTTGGGGACCCGGTACCAACCAGCCGTAGGTCCCCTGGACCCCAAGCTTGGCACACATGTAGCCCCACTCTTCCTCTACAAGTGTGCAAAGTTTGTTGTCCGGAGAACCTACGGCCAGGGAGCACCCGCTTTTCAAAGCCGGGCACCCCTTCCATAGACTCCCATGTTAAACGGTCATTTCTCTGGTGATTTTGGGGACCCGGTACTGGCCGGTCGTATGACCCCTGGACCCGAAACTTGGCAAACATGTTGCGCAATTTCTCCTTTACAAGTGTGCTAAGTTTGTTGTCTGGGGGACCTACGGACAGGGAGCACTGATTTTTTAAAGCCGGGCACCCCTTCCATAGACTCCCATGTTAAACATCAGTCTAGTCATGGACACAGTGAGGCATACACATGGACACAGTGAGGCACAGTGAGGCATGCAGATGGACACCCTAGGCTTATACTCGAGTCAATAAGTTTTCCCATTTTTTGTGGTAAAATTAGGTGCTTCGGCTTATATTCGGGTCGGCTTATACTCTGGTATATACGGCACTCTGATTTCTTAGTTTAATGTGCTGCAATTTAGCTCTTATTTCTTTAAATGTAATTTGCTTTAACTGCCAGCCACATAATAATTTTGCACATTAAAGCTCATTAGTGACCTTGATTAAAACTATACTGTAAACATTATTTGATAAAAATCCTGAAATGTTTTACATCCACATTGTAAAATATCCAATGACAATTTTTTTAAAGGAAAACAAACAGACTTGTATCGTGCAGTATTTTGTTGATGCAGCAACTAATATATTCTTACAACACCTAATATATTTAATTATTAATATTCAAAGTTGTCTTGGCCCATAGATATAAAAATCATAAAAAGCAGTACTGTAAAGTGTATAACACTTTGATTCATATAAAGGAATGAACTTTGGGTTTGGGTTAAACATGAGTTTGACCGAAACCAAAGTCATTCTCCATTTGAGAGAATGGTGAACGAATGTGGTCATTAGCATTTTGTAACCAATTGTAGTAGATTTCCAATAATGCACTTCTTGGCCTCTAAACTGTAGTCAGGTAGATTAGAAGGACCAATGATGGGTAGGGGTCTCTAATATTTCAGACCCCTCCCTATAAAAGTCAGGGTTAACAGAACCCTTTATGTCAGTGTCTGTTGAAGCAGAATGTAGCCTTGTAACAATTATATAAAAAACACATTGCACTGTCACGTGAAAACATGACTAAATGGTAATTAAACATTAGATTAAATGAACACCAAAAACACCAAAGTCCATATAGTGATGAAATGTGCAAAGTCCTTCAAATTCAGTGCAACACCCGATGCTTAGTCAAATGAGGCAAAAATATCTTCTTACCAGATCCAAAGACCTTTCAAGTTCTATATTCGCATCTGTGAGCTTTATTATCCCTCACATTAGGTAAAGGTTATTTCAGCTCATCCAACCTTCTCATGGAAACTGTTGGTGAAAACAAGCCAGGGATAAAGCTCTCAGGGTAGCCACAGAAGCCTATCAGACCATCAATCAAATGAGAAAAGGAAAATTCATTGCGCAAAATCCAGATTAAAAACAGGGAATTTATTAAAAGTCTACTTACAACAGATCAGTGAATACAGGCATTGGAAAAATAACATCCGTCCTACACCCTCACGAGCGTCTAAACGTCACCGCTATTTCCTGCCCTGCCTGACATACGTTTCGTCTGAATAGACATCTTCTGTGTGGCATTAGAGCAGGGGTAGGCAGCCTAGGGCCCTCCAGCTGTTGCAGAACTACAAGTCCCATCATGCCTCTGGGAGTAATTGTAACTGCCAGCCTTGCAATGCCTCATGGGAAATGTAGTTCCACGACAGCTGGATGGCCCCAGGTTGCCTACCCCTGCATTAGGGGATAGCGGTGTGCACAATCTATCCTTAAATAGGATTCAATATATCTACCACTGGACGGCAGCAGTGCTCCACTAATTAACATATAAACCACCTTGCACTGCATAGCCATGTTGCCTTGGTCTATTGTTTCCAAAAGCGGCGGCCATTTTATTGAAGCCTTACTATTCTCCAGTGGTTAGAATTAACAATACCAACATTATGTTCTGTTTTTAACCTATCAAGTCAAAAACTATTTGAACAAAAATACATATAATTAAATAAAATGTATACAATACTACAAGGATTTACTAATTCTGTCCAGGTATAAAATATTTAAACAATCCCTGGTAATCAGAACCAACTGACCTCAACATATATAAAGTGATGCCAATATGTTAACTAATCCAAATGAACGTACTACCCATGTAGCATGTATCATTATCATAAATATGCATATGCATACAAACTTAAAATATTTACTATTATATATTAAATCAGTATAAGCATTTCAAATCAAATATAAAATTATTGGACATAGTTCCCTTTACACTCCAAAAAATAAAATAAAATGTTCTAATTCAGCTATTGTTTATAAAACTATTTATATGCCATTCTACTTTAACCCCTTCGGTTTTTATGATTTTAATTCATATAAATATCCAGCGAGTTTCACGTTTATTTTGGTACAATAGGACCATAAATAACAAGGTAACAACCATAATTGATAGTTGTAACATAACCCATAAAATCCATCTATATACACATACATGTTGATTATTAACATATCAAAGCAATAATTACAATAATTAAAATGACCTCCAAACTCTCTGATCTGCATAGGTGTACTATGAAAGAAACCCTAGATTAGTGATATCTCAATCCTATACCCCAAGGATTGTATAGAATATGACATGATCATTATAGATAATATGTAAGTAAAAACACGGCTTCAAACTAGCTTGACACGTTTCTTGGTTTGGTGTTACCACTCATCAGAAGCAGGCACGTGATAATGATCTAAAACAATAGTTAGAACAGGGGTGCCCAACCTTTTGAAGAGCGAGGGCCACTTAAGCGACTTGGTAACCGGTCGGGGGCCACAATCGCGGGAGCGGGTGGATGGCATGTCTGTGTCCGCTCTGCATATGCAGAGCGGACACAGCCCACTATACTTTTTAGCGGATCGTATTAGAGGTAGGACACAAGTCGGTTTATGTCTGCCATTACTTAGAGGAGAATGGAGGGTCAAATTTGTCAGACTGACCGTGTGAAAGGGGCCCAAGGATGCTTTCACATTGATGCACTGCGGTTTACCCGCACCGCGGGTGCAACCCAGTGTACCTTTGGCTTTCCTGCACTTTGCAATAGACTTATATTCTATTCTGCAGGTTTGGTGCACTTTCAGAAATCTCACCAAACTCGCAGGTAATAACAGAAGTCTATGGCTCAGTGCAGGTAACCCACAGGTAAACTGCTCTGCACCTGTGGATCAGTTTTAAAGCAGCCCAGTAACCACTTCAGAAAAGACATGCCCATATATACACTGATTTTAGTAATAAACTGACCTTTAATAACAGTATTATTTTCTATTCCATCCCAGAGCAGGAGGTCGCGGGCCACATCAGAGGGCTCCGCGGGCCACATGTGGCCCCCGGGCCACTGGTTGGGCACCTCAGAGTTAGAATATGTAGTCTGAAAGGACCATTCATATCCCAACATTCCTCCTGCTTTTTCTTTTGGAGCTAACATTATCTCCCTTGTAAAAATGCCTAAATACTGTGCATTGATTCAGTAAAAATATTTTGCTGTTTTCTCTGTGAAACAATACAATCTAATACAATTTGTTTGATTACAAGATGCCTGCTTTCTCTCCTTTTCAAAAAATGGTCTGGTAAAAGTACCTAAACACGGTTTATAAAATGTGAAATAATACACTCTAGTTTGGCTTTTTAATTACAAGCTGTCTGATGTTTTTCCTTTTAAAATTGCAGTCTACTAAAAGTTATAAAATACTGTTCATGGAATCAGCACAATATTTCATGCTTTTTTTCTGTGAAATAAGATACTCTCTTTTATATTACTTGATGATAAACCTGGCTGGTTACTCCATCATAAATTCCAGCCTAAAAAAGCTGTTTTTGTACTGTAAAATATGTCTTGCTATTGTTTTTTTAAATAATAAATTATTTATTTCTTTGTTTTATATTGCAGCCTACTAAAGCAGCTTACATACTGTTCTGTGCAAAATGTCTTGCTTCTTTCTCTTTAAAAGTACACTCAAATTTGTAGTTTACATTAAAAACTTACTTTGTCTTTCCTGCTTAAATTGAATTCTAATAGATCTGCTTATGCGCTGTTCATTGACTGCACAATATTTCTGATTGTTTTCTATAAAATATATATTTTTTCAATTTATTGTTGAATATATACTTTTTATTTGATGTCTTGAAGAATTAAAATGTAATTGAATTGCTTTAAAGCTCTGTTATATGTGTTTTAAAGCTCTGTTATACAAAGGTTTTACATCAGAGAACCATGTGCAGATAATGCCAACATAACTACTTATAGCGACCATCACTTCTGCAAGTGGGCAGCCTTATATTGGAAGGAAATTGTTAGTAGGTAAAGGAGCTGGAGTCTACTTCTGATCCTAAAATTATGCAAAAATTAAATATTTCAATACAAAATACTGTTTTAAAAAATACAAACCTACTACCTCTGGGTGCAGAACCACTGCCTCTTATTTTTGGCCCGAACCTGGGACCTCTGCTGTGTCTGGCAATGACTCTTCTTGCTGAGCCACCTGGAATGCTGGACAGATTCCTGGAGAATTCTTTGAATGATCGTGCATTGAATACTGTTTATCTTGAACTCTTTTCTCCTCCCATGAACTTCTTGATTTAAGCCCTGTCTCTGCACTTCCTGTGCTATCTCCAGCCAATAACTCACTCTTGTCTATCCTGCTGCCATCTGTATCTTCGCTACCATTGGTTACTGACCTTTGGCTTGTTCCTCAACTATGCTTCTGCTTAATCTCAACCTGCAACCACTCATTACTGACCTTTGGCTTGTTTACTGACTACGCTTCTGCTTGATCCCTACCAGCTTATCTGCTACTGGACCCCGGTTTGCTCCCCTCCTGGTGGGGCGCTCCTGAGGACCACAACCTGGTGCTAACAGGCAGTAAAAGCCATCTCCATCATTAGTAGCTCTGGTGAATACCAGGTAGTACTTAGACCCCGCACCTCAGATGAAACCGTGTCATCTGCCAGGGTGACCTGCTCATATACCTGTCCCACTTGTGGGTGCTGCTCTACTGCTATAGCTACTGGCCTCTAAGCCTGACTCTAGACCATGACACTGGCATACCTGATTTTTAACAAAGGAGATTTACTTGACTCATGTCATGGAAAATTGCGGGGAAAATAGGGTGTGCTTTCAAGCAAACAATAGAGCAGCCTTGCCTGTTTCAGTAACAAGTGTGAAACCAATGCCATCTTGTGGGAGGATGGCTAGCCTTTTCCTATTAGATGTTCCCCCCTCAGCTAAGTCTACAGTAAGGTGGATCCAACCACCATCAGTAAATGCAGTAAAGAGATTATGTGCTGCCTCATAGTAGTTTTGTCCCAGTAGAATCCCAAATGATTTTCATTTTGAGTTTGGGAGAAGTGAAATGTTCCCCTTAGCAAGCCTCTCAAAAACATACTCCTCCTCCTCACCATCAGCACCCCAGCACCACATTCAGGTAGATGGTAAGGATGTACAAAATGTGTGCCAAAGATGGTAAGGATGGCCTTATGTGCAAAATAAGAGAACTGACTATAGCCCTTCTGGTCAAAATTACGGAGACTGGGCACTTGCCATTCTGGTTTAGCACAGGCCCCAAAACAAGGGTGCATAAGCAGTCCAAAAATGTGGCTGATTTTGGCCCGTGAGGAGAAAGAGGAGGAGGAAAATGTGCATCTGTGAGAAAGGAGGAGACAGAAAGGGGTGCATTAGTAGTCCAAAAACACAGCTGCTATGCCCCCTGTATTGTGGAAGGACAGACAGCCTTTTTAATGTTTTTGCATAGAGACAGCTTGCTATCTTCTTTTGTTGAAAGAGTATCCAGATTGTATTGCTGGCCCTCCATGTTTGCTTCGCCCAGGGAAGAGATGGACTCACAAGAAAAACAATAAAATTAATGATTATAGAAAATTTAAAACTGCACATACTGCAAAAAAATACAACATTTGCATGCTGAACCCTGACTTTAGGCCAGCCTACCCCTATTTAAAAAAAAATAATGGCAAATGGGGGAGAAATAGGTGGAGCTTTTGAGCACACAAGTGTGTGGCGATATGTCACACACACAGGGCAGCTTTGCTTGTTTCAGCAACAAATTAAATAAAAGCCAACTTGTGATAGGGAAGATATCCTTTTTCCATTTCCAACTTCACTTATACCTATAGAATGGTGGATATAGCCGCCATCAGAAAATGCAACAAAGAGCTTCTTTGTCATACATCCTCAAAGGGGACTACTTTGGGCTCCCTCTTGGATAGTGACAGAAGATCCCCACATGATTTTCCCCTTGGATCAAGGAGAGGTGGAATGCTCCCCTTGGAGCCCCCGACAGATTGAAGCCTCGTACACACGACCGAGTTTCTCGGCAAGAAACTACAAGAAAACTGCAGAGAGAGCTTTTTTGCCGAGAAAACCATTTGTGTGTATGGTTTCTCGTCGAGAAAACTGGCCAGAATCTCGACGAGAAAAATAGAGAACCTGCTCTCTATTTTCTCGTTGAGATTCTCGTCAGCATATTTCTCAACGAGAAAAGTGTGTGTGTTTGTACACTTACCTGTCGCCTTGGAAACCCGCGCATGCTTGAAATGACTTTGACGCATGCGCGGTAGCTTCCAAGGCATAGGTAGGGTGTAACAAGATGGTGGCGACAGCATCGAATGTGACGAGCGCACGCTCGTCATAGTCGATGACGTCACCGCGTTCGTTCCATTCAAAAGAACGGCGGTTCTTTGAATGGATCGTGTATACACTCGGCCGGGACAAGATTCTTGTCCAAGAATCTCGTCAGGAAAAACGACGAGTTTTTTTCTGACAAGATTCTCGGCCGTGTGTACGAGGCTTAACTCTTGCTTTTTTTACCAGCACCCTAACCCTCCTATTCATTACTGCCAGCATGTCAACCCTCCTTCTTGTATTCCTCTGCCTCCTGTTGCATCTGCCCCACAGGATGGCGGCAGTAGGCAAACGATTCTGCAGGTCCTGAGGAAAGCTCTCCTTATTATTTTTCTGCTTGTCCATGAAGTGTATGCTCCAGCAAGAATACTAGATGGATTGTGTTGCTAATACCCACATTGCTATGGTTTACCATTCTGGTTTCTTTCAGCAGGAAAAGTTCACCCATATAACTTACCTGTGACATGTCCTAAATCCGGTAGTACAGTTGTTTTTTAAAAATTGGATATCCTGGATTTTAGAATGTCCTGTGGAAAGTGATAAAAGAGGAGAAGGAGGTATGTGGGCCTTATGCTTCTGACTAGTATCATCTTGTGGCTCTAACTAAGCTCTTTGGTGCATAGTCATGCCTCTCCTCATATAGTGGTACCCAAAAGGCTGTTACTTTTACCATAGTTGATACGCTGCAGGCAGAACCTGTAGACCCCAACGTTTCTGTTGGCAGCAGATGTGGAAATAAAAGGGCAAAACAGCAGAGCTCTCTCAATTTGCTGCCTTTACAAGTGGTCACTCATTGTCCTGACAATAGACAATTTCTAACAAACATATACCTAAATTCTATATTTTAAATATTTTGGGAATAGTTGGGGATACAGGTAATTGCAGGGGTTTTGAAATTGTGGCTTTGTGGTTTTGAAAGGTTATTTTTGAAGTGCACTTTTAGGGCAATACAGTGTGGTACTGTTTACAAGGTTGATGGCTTTTGCTTTATTATTTGAAGACTATTATTTCCTATAGTTTTTAGATCGCTTGTGATTACTACTTCCAATGGTCAATTCAGGCCTATTACCACTGGATAAACAAATCAGGTGATGCAGCCTAGGTAAAACGTTTTTTAAAAAAAGATATAATGAGTAAGATTGGGGTGCTGCCTATGCCGTATTTAACCCCTTAGAGTTTTTGCATTTTTTGCACATTTAAAAAAAGAATTTTAGGCCTGAAGATAAATTAGATCTTACACATAATATATTTATTTTTTTGTCTATTTTTTGCATGGTGCTTCTGAATCAGGTCAGTGGTGATCTGCGCCAGACAGCCCATGCAGCTATGCAGCAACAGCTCACTTCTAATAGTTATCTATTTGCTGGCTGCCATCAGCTAGCACATAGCTCACTTTAGCAGTAATCTATTACTGCAGGGAGGGGCTGGAATAAGCTGCAAAAGCTTTACCTGAGCTTCCATACTGAGAGGTCATCGTGCTGTGATGTCACTTGTGATGACACTATAATCCTGATGTAAAAACCCAATCACAGCTGATTGTTTCAGCTTTCTGGCTTAATCCTGGACCCCGGTTGTCGCTGACAGCCTGTGTGTCACGATCTGGAGTCAGGCTCAGCGGCCAGTAGCTATAGCAGCGGCAGGACAGGTATAAAGGCAGTCACTTCTGGCAGATGACACAGGCTCTCCTGAGGTGTGGAGTCTAAGTACTAGCTGGTTTTCCCCAGAGCTCCTGATGGTGGAGATGGATTTAGCTGCAAGCTAGTACCAGGTCGCGGTCCTCAAGTTTGCCCCACCAGGGTGTGAGCAAGCCGGGGTCCAATAGCAGATAAACAGACAAGGATGAAACAGAAGCGTGGTCAGAAAACAAGCCAAGGGATCAATCACGAGTGGCTGCAGGTTGGGATCAAGCAGTAGAGTGGTCAAAGAACAGGCCGAGGGTCAAACACGGGTGGTTGCAGATTGGGACCAAGCAGTAGAGTAGTCCAGGAACAGGCCATGGGTCAATCACGAGTGGTTGTAAGTACAGATGGCAGCAGGAAAGACAGCAGTAAGGCACTGGCAGGGGCAAGGAATTCAAGGTTCAACAGTATTCAAGACTCAAGGCAGGGTTGTCTATTGGATCAGGTTTGTCCAGCAGATCAGGCAGGGAGCAGAGTCAACGCCAGACACCGACGAGGTCCCAGGTTCAAGCCCAGGTCCTGACACTGTGTTTCCAGCACCAGAAGCCACAAGGACTCAAGAATTGAGTTGGGTGTCATCTTAAATAGTGCTGGGACTCAAGTTATTAAATTAAAAAGGAAATAAAGGGGGAAATCCACTTGTGGCCCTAAATGCCAAATAGATGGCATCACTTATTAGAACAATTTTAGCCTGTAATTTTCTCTTATGGAGCAATGCTCATTAAACCACTAAAACATGGCTGAATTTATATGTATGTAGTTGAAAAACATATAAGACCAAAGTGTTAGTTATACAACCGAATCAATATTACACAGTAATTGGCAAAGTAATAAAATTGATTTAAAAATATGTTTCCATTTCATTTTATTAGTTACCTATTTTATCATGAAAAAAGTGCACAGATGTTAAGTACTTCTTTCCCAACAGAACAGAAATTACTTACTGTATTAATACATACAATATATTGATCTACTGCATGGAACAAAACAAAACTCATTTATTTTGTCATTACCAGGATCCACTTTTCCTCTAGTGTTATAGCAGGAGAAAAAAAACGTATTTTTATATTTGTTGCCTCTGAAAAACATGATGTAAACATGCCATAAAGAAGTACTCTATTTGCAGAATCCAATAATCAATGGGTAAAAAGGGTTTTTGTCATACTTGTTATCAAGTATTAGCATAATCTTTTATATATTGGAAACAGGCTAAAGATTTATGTGACTATAAAATATTTCAACTTGGCTTCCGGGATTATACGATATTGCTCGCTGATTTCCGTCTAGAATGCACAATAACCAGAATGTATTCCTAAGATGATAAACTATAAAAATATCAATATGAATAAATATTTGACCTGTTTTTTTTTTTTTCCTTAGAGACACCACATTTCTCACTACAGTATACTGCACTGCCGTGTGAAGAAAATAAGTAATTTTTATAAAAATTATTTTTACTCAATATATTTTTATTACATTTTCGATTTACAGGGAAAGAAACACATTGTTGTAGAACAAATAACATGTGTACATAAGTACATATAGTAATAAATAGTAGGGTACAGTCCGTTAGTCCAAGCCAGACAAAATGCAGTCGTAAAAGTTTACAAATTAAAAAATATCAGAAAAAAGGAAGGAAGTATAACCCTTAATCACACTTGGATACTCAGCCAATACTTCCAGGCGTTGGTAAATTTTGCAAGAGTATTGTTTTTTAAGGCAGAGGTGAATTCATACTCTTTGATTAAATTCAGTTGAAGTTTAACATCAGAAATGTTTGGAATCAAGGAGCTTCTCCATTTGCGCATTATGAGTAATCTGGCTGCAAATAGAGTATGCATTATTAGGGTTCTGAATTTGTGTGGGAAGGATTTTATTCCTATACTGAGAATGGCTAGGGATGGAGTGGGTTTAGACTTTGGTGCGGAGTTCCCCTTAAAATCCATACCAGACTTGAAGGGTCTGGTATGGATTTTTGGGGGGGACCCCACGCCATTTTTTTTTTTTTTTGTGCGGGGTTCCCCTTAATATCCATACCAGACCTGAAGGGCCTGATATGGAATTTGGGGGGACCCCCAAGCTTTTTTTTTTGGTTCGGGGCTCTCCTTAATATTCATACCAGACCCAAAGGGCCTGGTAATGGACTGGGGGGGGGCCTGCCGTTTTTTTCAATGACTTTGCTCTGTATTGCCGGTGTTATAACATCCTGGGTTCCCCATCAGATAGTGCCCAGGTAAGACTGCGCATGCGCCATCGGAGATCACGGAGATCTCCGAAACTGAACAGCTGTTCCGTCAGCTGTAGTTGGAGCATGCGCAGTTAACACGGCGCTCGCTCCCACCGCTCGTTCTATCAGATGGGGGCCCCATCTAGATAGAAGAGCGCTGGCCGCGCTCAACTCAATACAGCAAGGGGTGGGATGTTTATATAAAAGGGGCGGGTGAATTATTGAGGACCCATCTCGATAGGAGAGCGCTGGCCACGCTCACTCAAATACAGCAAGGGGAAAAATCTCTGCTCTAGAATACACCCGCCCCTTTTATTTGCCAGAGCTATTGTATCTATCGAGATGGGTCCACCATCTGATAGAACGAGCGGCGGGAGCGAGCGCAGGGAACACGCCCAGCACTGTTGTATCTATCGAGATGGGTCCCCATCTGATAGAACGAGCGGCGGGAGCAAGCGGCAGGAAGCGCGACCAACAGCTGATGTAACAGATCGGAACAGATGTTTATTTTCGGGCATTTCCGTGACATGGGACTGCGCATGCGCAGGCCGACCGGGCACATGCGCAGTCCATCCGCGCCTAATTAATAATAAACAATATAAGTGAGCTGCTCCTCAAAATTTCAGTGATGGCTGAAAACAATGTGAAAAAAGTGAGAGGTGAGGGCGCTAAAAAATCCCCAATATATCAAATAAACACCAGCACAGTGGACTAAGAAATAATTCCACATTTAACCCAAAGAAAGGCACACATCATCATGTCGAAGTTTTTAAACACATGGTGCAGGATGAAATTAAAGATTTGGAGATACAACAGGTTAAACATAATCGATTTTTGATGGAGGGAATCAGATCACTGGAAAAAAACAAAAATATTGTCATCCGTCCAGCGGATAAGGGGGGAGGGGTCGTGGAGCTTTCTAAACAAAAATACCACGAGGAAATTGACCGTCTATTGGAAGATCGGAGCACCTATAAACTTCTCCCTGGTGACCCTATGAGAAAACTGAAAGAAGATCTTTCGGCTTGGGTTACAGAGGGAGCTGATAGTAACATATTAAATATCAAGGAAGCCCAATATCTGATACCTCGAGTGCCCGGGACACCGATATTATATATACTACCAAAAATCCACAAGAATAGAGAAAATCCACCCGGCCGACCAATCATTAGTGGTATTGGATCGTTATATTCTAGGGTGGGAGAATATTTGGATATATATTTACAACCCTTGGTCATACAAGGGAGGTCTTACCTCAAAGACAGTAGAGAACTCATTAAATCACTCTCCTCTATAGAGGTTACACAGGAGACCTTATTGGTCACCATAGATGTAGAGTCTCTTTACACTAATATTAAGCAGTCAGATGCTTCTAGTGCAGTTGAATTGGCTCTTACAGAATATTCTCACTTATCTATGGAACAAATCACATTCTTGGTGGATGGATTAAAACAAGCTATGGGAAATAACTACTTCTGGGCACAGGATAAGTTCTACAATCAGATTAAAGGCGTGGCGATGGGGGCCCGTTATGCCCCCAGTGTGGCCAACCTGGTCCTTAACAAATGGGAAAATGAGTCAATTTATTGTAACATCTCCAATTGTTTGATTTATTACAAAAGGTATATTGACGATATCATTCTGCTGTGGGAGGGGTCTCTACTTTTGTTTGAGACGTTCCTAGGGGCCATGAATGTTAACCATTATGGCCTCAAGTTCACAGCAGAAAGTAGCCTCACCTCCATCAACTATCTAGACCTAACTCTGGTTAAAAAAGAGGGCCGGGTAGGCACAAAGACATACTTCAAAGTGACAGATAGGAATGGATTTGTGCCTACCTCAAGTTGTCATCATCCTCAATGGTTGGGTGCGGTCCCCAAGGGCCAATTCATGCGCATTAGGCGCAATTGTGACCAAATTTCCGACTTTGATTTTCAGGCCGCCATCCTCACTGAGAGGTTTAAGGAAAAGGGTTATCCCCAACATGTCCTTGATAAAAATAAAAACAAAGTGCTTTCCATGGATAGGGAATCTTTATTGGTTTCCAAAAAGAAGCCCCCATTCTCAGGGGAATTTGCCTTCCTTTCGGGCTTTCATAGACAGTATAGGGATGTGGAAAAAACTTTCAAGAAATTTTGGCCCATTCTTCTCAAAGATGATGATTTGGCCAAAATTTTACCACCCAAACCGAAATTTATATATATGAGGGCACCTGTGTTGCGAAATATTATCGCACCTAACATACCTGATCCCCCCAAAAGACCCTCCACCTTTTTGGATGGGTCTGGTTTTTACTATTGTACTCGTTGTAAATCTTGTCGGAGAACCAAAAGGCAAACAAGAAAAATTAGCAAGTTCAGGTCCAATGTGACACATCAGGAATTCACTATTAAACCTCTTATAACCTGTGATTCTAGGTATGTTACATATGTCCTAGAATGTCCATGCTCCCTTCAATATGTGGGCAGAACAACAAGGGAATTGAAGGTTAGGATCAATGAGCATGTGACAAATATTCTTAAAGGTTTTCCTAATCACAGTGTCTCACGCCACTTTGCCCAATTCCATGACCAGGATCCTGGAAAAATGACTTTTTATGGGATTGATAAGGCAGTTGGAAACTGGAGAGGTACTGATTTAAAGAGGCCCATATCTCAGAACGAGACCCAGTGGTTGTATCGACTTAGTACGATGCAGCCATTGGGCCTCAATATTGATTTGGATTTGAACTGTTTCCTCACTAATGAATAGGGGCTATGAATATATATTTAATTTATTTATTTATATTCAGATATCTTTTAGATATTTTTGATAATTAAACCCCTTTTTAAATAGTAATCCCCTTTCTTTATATTCTGGTTATTTTCAGATTTTATTTATGATACTGACATAATTTATCGGTATTTTTTTATATTTTTTTATATTGTATTAAATAATTTTATCATTGTTTGTGTTTGAATATACATGCCATTATAATGTTGAGTGTATTGTGCTGTGCTGCAATACCGGGACTGAGGCTGTGTGTTCATTTACACCTCCCCCTATGCTAATATGGACGACATAAATACTGCATCTCTAGAGTGACCTGGTACGATTCAGGATGACGGAATCCGAAACGTACGTCGAGGCGCACTACAGGTCACGCAACTGACGCAACTTCCGGTCTCGCTGGCTGTCTGTTCCTAGCGGTGGAACGCACGCCAGCCTCCACAGACTTCCATAGACTGCGGATCGCCAATTACCTTATCCACGCTGTCACAGCCTCAGTGCCGGGTTTAGGGCACTTCCTAAAGTAAGCATGTTTTTTGGCTTCATAGTTTTTTTTAAATAAATAGTATTACACTATTTTCGGCTTCTCTTTCCTATTTTCATACCTTCGGAGCTCCCATATCCCAGTGTTCACCATTGCTTGTCCAGCTGACATCCTCCATTCAAGCAAGTGGATACTTGCAGAAAGCTTGTCTGACCTCTTTTTTAGTTAAAAGGGTCATCTTGTTGTGGTAAGCTGCCATCTTTAACATAACACTATCGGGTGATATTGATTACGGTGAATGTGGATCCAATAAGTCACAAAGAACTCACTTTAACTTTATACAGCACATCAAGCAAGCAGAAGGATTTATTATATATACAGAGAAAGTTTTTTTTGATAAGACTTTATCACTGTTATTGTGTGGACCTTTTTGATGTTCATTTTCTTGGATTTTTGTTGCACATCATAAGATTTGTTTTATATGTGACCATTTGGTTGTTTCACGTTTATTTGGTTGATAATTTTGATTTATTTTAATCAAGGAGTATTTATAATATTTTGGTGCAGCACTTACACACTAACTAGCATGATCTAACTAGGCAGGTAAAATTTATACTTTTTATTTAAGTTTTTATTTAAGCTCTATTGGGTGTTTATTTGATATATTGGGGATTTTTTAGCGCCCTCACCTCTCATTTTTTTCACATGCGCAGTCCAACCCGGGCACTATCTGATGGGGGACCCAGAATGATAGGATACCGGGACCCGACAATTCATGAATAGCCACGAGTAGTTTTAAATGACCTTTTTTCCTTTAGAAATCACATTTTGTGCAGGGACAGTTCTAAGCACGGGAAACATGCGCTACTTTACAGGCATACTATACACACCCCCAGGTACGAAAGTTAAAGGAATATTTCACTTTTATTGTTTCATTTTAAGCATTATTAAAATCTCTGCTCCCGAAAAAATTTCACTTTTTAAAACTTTTTTTTGCATTGATACATGTCCCCTGGGGCAGGACCCGGGTCCCCAAACACTTTTTATGACAATAACTTGCATATTAACCTTTAAAATTAGCACTTTTGATTTTTTCATGTTCGTGTCCCATAGACTTTAACAGTGTTCGCGTGTTTGAACAAATTTTTTGCCTGTTCGCATTTTCTGGTGCGAACCGAACCGGGGGGTGTTCGGCTCATCCCTAGTAAGATACCATCTATAATGGATTTTTTGTGAGAGTTCCCAATAATTAATACAGTTGGAAACTTTGTGGTTGTATTGTATGGCTTTGCGCTAATGGGAATCCGAGAAAGAGGCCTGTAGATCCCTTTCCCATCTCTTGTATGTTGATGTTTTAACCACTTCAGCCCCGGAAGGATTTACCCCCTTCCTGACCAGAGCACTTTTTGCGATACGGCACTGCATTGCTTTAACTGACAATTGCGCAGTATTGCAACTTGCACTCAAACAAAATTGACGTCCTTTTTTCCCCACAAACAGAGCTTTCTTTTGGTGGTATTTGATCACCTCTGTGGTTTTTATTTTTTGCACTATAAACAAAAAAAGAGAGACAATTTTGAAAAAAATGCAATATTTTTTACTTTTTGCTATAATAAATATCCCCCAAAAAGATATAAAAAAAAAATTCTTTCTCAGTTTAGGCCGATATGTATTCTTCTATTTTTGGTAAAAAAAAATCTGAAATAAGCGTATATTGATTGGTTTGCGCAAAAGTTATAGCGACTACAAAATAGGGGATGGATTATTGGCATTTTTATTATTATTATTTTTTTTTTTGTAATGGCGGCGATTTTTATTATGACTGCAACATTATGGTGGACACATCGGACACTTTTGACACTATTTTGGGACCATTGTCATTTATGCAGCGATCAGTGCTATAAAAATGCACTGATTACTGTGTAAATGACATTGACAGGGAAGGGGATAAACACTAGGGGCCGATCAAGGGGTTAAGTGTGTCCTAGGGAGTGATTCTAACTGTAAGGGGGATGGTCTCACTAGAACATGACAGAGATCACTGCTCCCGATGACAGGGAGCAGTAGATCCCTGTCATGTAGCTAGACAGAACAGGGAAATGCCTTGTTTACATAGGCATCTTCCCGTTCTGCTGCTCGTGACACGATCGCAGGCCCCCATCGGGCATCGAGTCCACAGGACCCGTGGGCACGCTCATGGAGCATGCGGCAGGCGTGCGTGGGCCCTGCTGGCCACGTGCGTGCGCCCACTATAAACATATGTTTGTTCTGTAATGGGTTGTACATAAGGGTTATTCCTTTTACTTTGGGGGAGTTGGAAGTCCAGAAGGACCATGCTTGGGTGGGAATTATAACTGTTGGGGTAGATTTTTTTGCAAGTATGTGCTTTTGCCTGTATGTGTATGCACCTTGCAATGGTATAAGGTGTCTAGATCGTATGGTTTGGAATGGAAGAAGTTGGTTGTTATGTATTATTTCTTTAAGTGGGAGACTTTTTATTTTTGACCAGTGTTTGAGAGACAGGTTGGGGAGTAAGAAGTTGAATACCTCCACTGGGGGATATATGGATTGGGTGTGTTCTGATAGAGATGCGTTTTGGAATATGAAGTGCCATGCCTCAACTGCGGCTGATATCGTTGTGTGATCTATTTTTTTAGGTTTCATGTGAGTTTTTTGGGCTAGCAAAAGAGAGCCAAATTGACTTTGGGTACAAATGATTGCTTGATAAATTGCCATTGTTTGTTGAATAAAGGCGTAAACCAATGTCTGATTTGGTCCAGTAACACTGCCATATAGTAATCTTTTATGTCTGGGAAGCTCATACCTCCTGCAAGTTTGTATTTTACGCTAGTAGCATAGGAACAGCTAGGTTTCCGATCTTGCCATACATAAAACCTCAGTAATCTTTTAATGGTGCTGAAAAAAAGATTTGGGGATCTGCAATGGTAAAGCTCTGTATAGATACAGGAGTTTTGAGAGGGTAATCATTTTAAAATCTCCCGCTCTGCCGGCCAATGAGACATAATGTTTGCTTAATCTTGGAGATCTTTCCTGCAAGTTTGAAGGAATAGTAGATAGTTGCAAGTATATAAGTTTGAAGATGGAATGGTCAGAGATATGCCTAAATGCGACATTGAAGAAGATACCCATTGAAAGGGAACTTTAGTTTGTAGGCGAGAATTGGTAGATTTAGTAATGTGAACGCCAAGGACATTGGATTCGGAGTCGTCTTCCTTGTAAAAGGAGCATGCGTTAAAGGTGTTTAAGATTTCCCATACCTTTACCAGGGAAGAATCTGGGTCAGTCAAAGTGAGGATTATGTCATTTGCAAATAGAGTGAGTTTAAATTCTTAACCTTTAATTTTGATTCCTGATATGGAATTCGAGGAGTGTATTTTTTGAGCTAGGGGTTCCATCAGTAATGTAAAAACCAATGGGGACAGGGGACATCCTTGCCTCATTCCATTAGTTATAGTAAATGGGTCTGAAGAGACCCCATCTGAGAGGACTCGGGCGGTGGGACTGGAGTATAAGGCTAGAATGGCTGATAATATGTTGCCTTGAAATCCAAATTTAGTGAGAGTATGTTTCAAATAACCCCAGTGAATCCTATCAAATGCCTTTTCGGCATCTAAGGTAATGAATAGAGTCGATATATTGTGCCTTTCGGTATAATGTAAGAAGTTTATTATTTTTCGTGTGGCATCTGGGGCTTGTCTGCCTAAGGTGAACCCGACCTGGTCGGGGTTTATGAGGTGGGGCATAATGGGGGCTAGCCTCTGGGCTACTAGTCTAGCATATAATTTAGGTCAGTGTTTAATAAAGAGATAGGGTGGAAATTAGAAGGGGTAACCGGCTCCTTTCCTGGTTTGGACAAGGTTACACTATTGGCAGAAAGCATTTAATTTGGGAATTGACCAGAGGACACAGTAGCACTGAACATATCACATATATGGGGAGCTAAGGTGTTGTTAAATAATTTGTAATATTCGGCAGAGAAGCCATCTGGGCCAGGGGTTTTACCCTCGGGGAGTGTAGATATAGATTGGGAAACTTCTTTGATAGAGAATGGAGCGTTAAGGGATTTCAGTTGTTCAGAGGAAAGTTTGGGAAGAAATCATTGGTTCTAAAAAACCCAATATGTCAGATTCAGTGGGTTGTGTTTTGTGGGGGTCATCTCTCAAGTTGTAAAGCGTGTGGTAGTATGCCCCAAACGCATTAGCTATATCTTTGGGGTGGTAAACTTTGTCACCTGTAGTGGGGTGCAAGATATGGGGGATTTTATTTTTAGTTCTTTTTTGTTTGATTTGGTTTGCTAACAATTTACCAGCTTTGTTACAGTATAAAAAATATTTTTATTAGAGTTAGGATTTGATTCTTTTTTTCTAAATAAAACAAAAACATTTACTTCTTGTTTAAATCAACACATTGCACCAGGCATACAGGTTGGTATATATTATGTTAATATCATTCTTTTTTATCACTTAGGTATTTCAAGAGAGGACTACAAATGATAGACTACACCTCCCAAAATATACTGGACTCAAATTATGGTGTGTTAATTTCAGAGAGAAAGCAGAGTAAAACACTTTGCTCACCTTGATATAAAATAAATGTACTGACACCCACCTAAAATAAAAAATAAAAAATTAAAAGTAGAAGTACAGCCAAAGCTTGTTTGGCTGTACTTCTCCTATGGATCTCAAGAGTGCAGTTCAGTCTGCACTCCTGAAGCCCGCTGTCAGCTGACAACACAGAGCTGATCCAGGCTCTGGAAAGATCGCGACCATATGGTCGGGATCCACCCACATGTCTGGAACGGCACCCGGCACAGCCTCTCATCGAGCCCCTGAAAGCCTAAGCCGGTCGCTCCCCACCCCCTTCCACAGCCCAGCGCTCCAGTGAGCACGGGAGGGCAGAGCAGAGAGCTGCTGACAGACAATTAAAATTGGTAACATGTTAAAGCTTTTAAGAAAATTGTATTAATTGGGTTTAAATATACTTCATGTAGTGCTCATAACAGATGAGTAATATAAATAATTAGATGGTTATTAAAGTGTATTTAAGCCCAATAAATATATATATATATATATATATATATATATATATATATATATATATATATATTATAGCTTACTTGTTTTCTTTTTTTCTCTTTTTTTTTTTTTTTAGGCTAACTACATTTTCTAGAAGTACAGAATACACCTGGTGATGCTAATATAAAATCATTATCCTTGTACTTTTTGTGTACTGAACTGAAGTCTCAAACAATGGTATCTTACTTTTCAATCTAAACCCAATTGAGCATCTCTGGAGAGACCTAAAAATGGCTATCCACCAACTTTTACCATCCAACCTGACAGAACTGGAGAGGATCTGCAAGGAGGAATGGCAGAGGATCCCAAATCCAGGTGTCAAAAACTTGTTGCATCTTTCCCAAAAAACTCATGGCTGTATTAGATCAAAAGGGTGCTTCTACTAAATACTGAGCAAAGGGGTCTGAATACTTAGGACCATGTGATATTTCAGTTTTTCTTTTTTAATAAATCTGCAAAAATTTCAACAATTCTGTGTTTTTCTGTCAATATGGGGTGCTGTGTGTACATTAATGAGGAAAAAAATGTACTTAAATGATTTTAGCAAATGACTGCAATATAAAAAAGAGTGGAAAATTTAAGGGGGTCTGAATACTTTCTGTACCCACTGTATGTGCCTAGGTCAAATTTCATGAATGGGGTTTACAACCACTTTGGGGTTTAGACATATTTAAAAGAAGAACTCCAGGAAATACGCCTGTCTTTAAACTTACTATGGGTCAGCTTGGATTATAAAAGGTTCTTCATATCACATATCAGTATGGCTGCTGGCGATGCCACAATATGTTCGCTACACACAGTAAGCGGTGTGCTTCTCTATGGTACTAGGACTGACTTCTTCTCCTCCCAAAAAAACATGAGAGAGTCACTTGTATGGCACCTTGGCCAATCGCTGTGTATTTTTACTAATGAATACAAGGCATTCTTTAAATGGCCGAGGTAGAGAGGCGGGGGCAGATGACGTCACAATCTCTACTATGGCCAATAATAGAATGCCTTATATTAATTTTTAAATATACAAGGCTCTTACTGAATGGCCAAACTGCAGTACAAGTGACTCTCTTATGTTTGCAGTGGTGTGAAATCAGTCCTAACACTGCAGAAGGTACACAGATTACTGTATGTAGCGAATACAGCTATGTCAGTGTATTGTATTGGGATATGCAGAAACTGTTTAATCCAAGCTGGCCCACAGTAAGTTTCAATACTGTTATAATTCCTAGAGTTCTTTAGGATGTTGGTATTTTATTGTACTATTTGGTTTTTCTAACTGTAATTCATAAATAGAAAGGAATACTAATGTTCGGTGTTAAAATGCCAACGGAAAAGGAAGTTAGATATATCTTTTGTTAGTTATGACAGCTCGGTTCAGTCATTTAAAACCACTTGTTGCAAATTTTTTGACATTCAATTCTCTTTTGTATTTTCCTTTTGTTCACACAGATAGCAACACAATTATTTAGAAAGCATAATATAATTACTGCAATGCCATAGATATGCAAAAAATGAAATTGGCTTGTTGATCAGTCAATCCAATCTGTTGCATAAAAACATCACAGCAATGATAAATGGGAGGAATGTGTGCCGTAGCAGGTATTAGTGGCAGTAAATATTAAAGACTAGGGAAACTAATGAAAAAGTAAACCCTAATGGCAAAGAAGCTTGAAATTTGAAATCTTTCATCCTGAACATACAGAGAGGCTTCCATGAGTATAAAGATTTATAAATATTTACCAGGGATAGGAAAAGGAGAGAGATTATTTTCACCGGGAGCTTCTAGGTAATGCATTTTGCACAATGTGACTCAAGACACGTTTTGACTCAAAGCTGCAGTAAGTTATTCTGAGAATACATAAAAAATATTTTGTGGATGTACTGGGTTGGTGTCAAATAATATATAGTCAGTAGTAAATATGTAATGTATTTTATGCTTGTTGTCGCCAAGTATAATGGCTTGGTTCAAGGGAGGACTTCAAATGTCTTGATAAAATACCTGCACCTATTCCTGGGAATACAGAGAGGATAATATTAGGAAAGATTTTTTTATATTGTACTATTTATATGTATTTTTAAAACTTTAAAGCTAATAGAAGTACTGTATGAATGGATATGCATATTTCTTGTTATGTTTTCTAATTCCAATTCTAATTCTATTTATAGCACATTGTTAGGTATCTCCATGTCCATGAAATGGACACCTCTAGGCGCCTATTTGCCATCTTACTTTACCCTTAGAATGTTTGTGGGTTACCAAATCAGCAGAACTCTATTATGAACAGTACACTTTCTTCGTTGAAGACTGACCTGTCAATCACATTCACATTTTCTCCTGTCAAATGCAATAATTGGCCTCAGTGGCCAATAGAAATGTGTGAAGAGGAAGGAAGGAGAAGTTTCTGATTAGGAAGCTATGTAGCTGATAATTTCAGAAAAAAAGCAGGTCAGTGACTAAGTACCTTGAGATGCCTATTTTATGGAGTTGGGAGCAGTTGACAAAGTAATTCAATTATGCTGTTGGACATCACCACCTCCTTTGGTAAAGAACTCCATAATTTCACCAGTTTTTCAATGAGGACCCCCTGTGCTGTATTTTACTTTTCAGTCGAATGGTTTATCTACAGTTCTGTGTAGATGTACTCTTGTCTTTTCCCAGTCCTTAGGATAACAAGAAAACAGAATAAACTAAATTATTTAAATTAAACTTTCTTTAAACTACCTGGACTCTATGTTTATTATGCCTCTCCATTGCAGAGTAGTATATCAAGTTTATGTAAACCTGTTTTGCATACGTGTCTATGTACTATACACTATTTAAAGGTGGGTTTTGGTGGCCTAAATTTCCTACCTGTTTTTTTACATATCTCATGGACTCCCTACCAGAGCCCTCACTGAAAACAACATCTAAAAGGTAAGGTTTCTCTTTCAACTTCTCTCTATTTACTTATGGATACCTTTTTAACCTGCCTGGTGGTATGATTCTGTCAGATTTTAGGTGCTGAAAGCGGTACCATTATTCTGCATGGAAATTTGGCGTTTTATATTGTAGGCCTGTAATTATTAGGAATAACTCACTTAAATATGTCCAAACAAGAGTCTAGTAGACATCCCGGGTATGATAAAGTTAAAAAAAAATATCATAAATTATAATATAATTAACTATAAAATAATTATAACAAATAATAATATAATAATAATAATAGAAGTGTTTTTCAGTGTTTGATGGTGAATTTCCCCACAAATCGCTATCGCTCAATTCTGGGAGTGATTCTAATTTATTATCTAGCTGGTCTAAAACCACTTTTGACGTAAAGGGACACTTTTTGATTGCTATGGACAATCTCCAAATTCCAGGCAGAAATAACAGTTTTCATAATATAAAAGTGCATGCAGGACACTGGGCAGACCACTAGGGACAAAGGGGGTGTGTAATTTTTTTATACAGCACTGTAATCTGTAAGATTACAGTGTACTGTATGTGTACTGTGTTTTAACTTTTTTGAATTTGGCGCCGATCTCCGGCCCCGTGCGTCATAACGTCGCAGGGAACGGAGCTCGGCGGCACTCGGGCACTGTGTGAATCAAGCGAGGAGACAGCTCGATCACACAGCGGGGAGGCATCGCAGGATCCAGGGGAGAAGGTAAGTAACTCTGCCTGGATTACTGCGATGCAATCCCGAGTCTGGCTCGGGGTTACCGCTTTTGGTGCTGAAATGTAACCCCGAGCCAGACTCAGGAATACCGCCAGGGGGGTTAAGGGCCAATTTCCCTTTCAGTTTTTAACATAAGTACTGAAATACATATACGAGCTAGAGTATTTTCCAACAATAGATTTTGATTTGGTCCCGAACTTGGAATATATATAGGATATACCTGATCGTGTTGAGGTATAGCTTATGGAATTCACATTAGGTGTGGATAGTTTAATTTCAGGCTACAGTTAGAATGAATAATCTACAAAAATACTCTTTCGCTGAATTTAATTATACTGATCATTAAGTATACTTTGCTAAACCTCATGTACAAATGTTAGTATGACTGTACTATTGTCTATTTATTTTTAATATAAAATAAAAAAATGTACTGTTTAAAAAAAAAAAGGAAGGTTTCTTGATACCCCTACTGCAATTTTCAATTTCTAATCAATGTAAAATACATTGAAAGACTCATAATGACCTTGGTCTGAAATGGAAACTAAAGTGCTGAGATCTCATTATTTGAGTGGGAGGTATAAGAAAATGGTAAGTAATTCAGCCCATCAGTATTCTGCATTTAAAACACTTTATTTAGTTGTATTCTTTAATAACTGCTGTCATTTTAAAGATGGTTGGACTTAAAATCATTATAATTATGTTGTTTTATACAGAGCTGTCCTTAGCTATATGAGCCATATGCAGGAAGCCATTCTTTGTGGTTCATCCAGGCCTAGATGAAAGGCATAGCTTTCATTATAGCCAGAATTCAGTATAAATATTCTACCATTGAAAGCCCAACTCTAACTTAACAAAAAGTGTAGTTGAGCTTTAAGTGAATATAGGCAAACAGAATTTTTCTTTAAACCTGGTTTGGTATTTTAAAGCAGAACTAAAGTCTGCAATACTTGCCTTGGCATCTCCCCAGCTTCTTCCAGGCAGTAGCCTTTGGCCATTGGCTGGCATTGAATGACATCATCTTAGTCATCCCAGCGTATGTGTGCGCATGTGCAGCTCAGTGTACATGTTAAAAAAAGACTGCAAGCAGGCATGTCGGTTTATTGCATTGCAGAAGGAACATTGAATGCCTCTTCTGTAATAAAAAAAGCCTATCTGCTCACATTTGTTTTAATTCTATACTTTAGTTCTGCTGTAGGTAAACATAGACCAGATGGAAATTGCTACTTTTTGTACATCAGCTCCATTGGTTCTTGTGAAATCTGCTTCACATTGGAGGTGGAGGTGAAACATTCTTGGTACCTGCTATACATCTGATGACACAGGTGCAATAAAAAAGACAACAGTGGTCCAAGAGGTGCTTTGGTCTGTCTAACATATCACCAGTTTCTTTAATGTAAGTAAACCCTAACAATGAAGTTCTTGTTATTGCTCCCTTTTGGTCTGTTAAATACATTATTGAACCTGCTTTGGTATATCTATTAGAGTGACTCTAAAGGTTCGTGTTTTTTTTTTGTCATACATGTCATACTTACCTCCACTGTGCAGTTCGTTTTGCACAGAGTGGCCCCGATCAACCTGTTCTGGGGTCCCACAGCGGCTCTCACGGCTCCTCCTCACATTAGATAACCCCCTCTGGGAAGCTCTCTCCCGAGGGGGTTACCTTGCGGGCGTGCTCCTGAGTCATACACTCGGCGTCCATAGACGCCGAGTGTATGACTCGGCCCCACCCCCGGCCTCTGCATCATTGGATTTGATTGACAGCAGCGGGAGCCAATGGTTGCGCTGCTATCAATCTATCCAATCAAAGCCGTGACTCAGTGGAGAGGACGGCGGGGATGCACCCACGGAAATTCGGGGGTCAGGTAAGTAAAACAGGGGGGCTAGGGTGCCGGACACTGCAAGGTGTTTTTTCACCTTAATGCATAGGATGCATTAAGGTGAAAAAACACTTAGGTTTACAACCCCTTTAAGTACCTCTTAAATTACCCAGAAATCTTGTCAGCTGATAACTTCTGGTGCTTATTGCCTGTGTTGACTGTTATTTAGTTACAGTGTTCCTAGCTATATCTATGGACTACAGAAAACTTCCACTATAGATTAGGGAGAAGAGTAGGAAGGAGGTGTTTGTAGTCCCATACTAATTGTGAACAACCATTGTCAGCCTGAAGAGGAAGTGAGTTGAAAAAAAAATAAAAAGTTTGAAAAGAAAATAATCATTGACTTGATAGATTGCTCACGCTGTAACTGTGTAGCTGCTACTGCAGGGCCGGCCCAAGACATTGTGCTGCCTGGGACCAATAATGAAATGCTGCCCCCCCCCCCAAAAAAAATCACGCCCACCAAAAGGCCCCCCACATTCATTAAGTTATATCATAACTAAAATTTATTTTATCAGAAAATCAGTATAAAAATGACATAAATCTATTCCCTATTTTGTAGACGCTATAACTTCTACGCAAACCAATCAATATACGCTTATTGGGTTTTTGTTTTTTTTTCTAACCAAAAATATGTAGAAGAATACATATTGGCCTGAACTGATGAAGACATTTTTTTAAAGCTATTGATCAGTAAGTTAGCGCTGCACTTTCTTTTTTTTTTGGTGGTGTGGGAACACATAACAGTGCTTAGGGGCAGGCCTTTTACTGACACTTTTTTTTATTTTACCTCCAGTAGTTTATTGAAAATTAGTAGTGTGGTGATTACCTATTATACTAAAGATCGGCATGTGGAATTAATAAACATCAACAGATTTTAGTTGTGCCCCACCAGGCCGGCTCCCCATGGACAATGTGCCTGGCTGCCGAGTTCATCGCCCCATTCCTGCACTCAGTTTGGCAGATTGGCAGCAATGGTTGGCAGACAGGCAGCAATGATTGGCACTGACAGGCGCCACTGATTGGCACTCATAGAAAGCACTGATTGACACTAATAGGCAGCACTTAGTGGCACTGATTGGCAGCGCTGATGGGCACTAATTGGCAGCACTGATGGGCACAAATTGGCATCACTGGGCGCTGATAGGTGGCACGCATGGGCATTGATTGGCGACACTGATGGGCACTGTTCGGAAGCACTGTCACTGATTGGCACTGGTAGGTGGCACTGATTGGAAACACTTGGCACCGATAGGTGGCATTGGTTGGCACTGATATTAGGCGGCACTTATTGGAAACACTGATTAGCACTGACTGGCACTGACAGGTGGCACTGATTAGCACTGACAGAGAAGAGGGAGTTTCACACTGAGCTGATATTGACCCTTAGTGAAAATGTGTGTGACACTGTCATGTAATCAGAGCTGCTGTTAGAAATTGCTGGGCCCTGTACAGTCTACCTGACACAAACACAACAGAATTCCTACTAAATCTAAAAGCTAAGAAAGTGTATTGAGAATCAAAGCTTTATGTGTGAATGAGGTATCGGGGCTCATTCACAAGGGTACTGTGGCCTGTACAATGTGAATCAGTGGTTTTTTTATGTGTCTGGAGTCACCTGGAGCTGTGTGCAGGCAGAAAATGTTACACTATGGGTGACAGGTGTGTGAGTGCAGGTGTACGGCCCCAAAGGGCTCTTTCACAAGGACGTTCCGTATGTCTGTTTTTCATCCATCCGTTTTCGGATGAAAAAACGGACATGCATGTATCCCTATGGGATAGCGGATGTCAGCGGATGACATCAGTCTCCGCTATGGTCCGTTTAGCATGACGGAGGAAAATCCTACTTTTCCATCCGTCTGCGGATCGGATGAAAACGGACAGAAGGTCCGTTTTCATCCGATCCCCCCCATAGAGGAGAGCGGCGATCTGACCGTTCCGTTTCTGCACAATGTGCAGAGACGGACAAGTCATCCGCCGGCTCAGCGGGGATCAACGAAGCGATCTTCGCTAAGTAAGCGGATGTTCACGGGGCGGATCATCACGGGATCCGCCCGTGTGAAAGAGCCCATAGTGCGCATTCAGGACAACTCCCCCACAATTGCACACCTGTCAAATTTGGACCTGTGGCTGTGTTTATACAACCACTGTGTCCCTAAGGCCCCTTTCACACATGCTGACCGTATGTCCGCTTTTTCATCCATCCGTTTACGGATGAAAAAGGGACATACATTGGTCCCTATGAGATTGCGGGTGTCAGCGGATGAATATCCGCTGACACCCGATCTCCTCCGTGTCCGCAATCCTCCGATTCTGCAGACGGAGGAAAATCCCATTTTTCAATCCGTCTGCAGAGCGGATCGGATGAACACGGACACAGACGGTCCGTGTTCATCCGATCCCCCCCCATAGGGGAGAGCAGAGATCTGACAGGGCGGTCCCTGCACAGTGTGCAGGGACCGCCCTGTCATCTGCCAGCTCAGCGGGGATCAATGGAGCGATCCCCACTGAGCAAGCGGAGCTTCACGGGGCGGATCATCACGGATCCGTCCCGTGTGAAAGGGGCCTAACAGGCAGCTCCAGCTGTGTGAACAATTTACTCATTCGCAAGGCCAGAATACATGGATGAATGAGTCCTTAGGGCTCATTTACACATGAGCTTGGGGGTGGTAAAAACCCATGGTTGAACAGTGTTTTTACTGCCTGACAAAATGCTACCACCTTTAGCAGTGGAGGCAGTGGCTGGGGGTATACACATTCCATGACATCCGATGCCGTGCTTCACAGCCATAGCAGAAATTATATCCTTGTCGAAAAAGTCAAGTGAATAGTGCTGCTCTGCAAGTGTCCTGCAACAGCATGCAAAGCACATGATTGCAGCGTGCTAGTGTGGGGTTAAAACAAGCAGTGAGGAGGCAATATGCCTCCTCACCACCTGTTAAAAGCTCTCTGAAGAGCAATCTAAATGCTGACAGCTCTTCAGATAGCAAAGTACATGTGAACGGCCCTTTATTTTTTGCTAATTATGTTTTAGAATTTAAATTTTTTTTTTTTTTTGAATTGTATGTATTGTTCTGTGAGCATTTTTGATGCTGCTGGAAAGCACTACCCTTGTGATCTGCTGTGGGTGCTTTACGCCACCTGTAAAGCAGATTGCAAACACACCACCAAAAAGTAGTGCATGCACAGTTTTTTTCTGTGTTCTGGTGTGAACTAAAGCCCATTTAAAATGAATGGGCTCCAAAATCGCACCACATGGGAACGCTGACGACAACCAAACCCCTTCCTTTCAGTACAAATCTCCCCTCCAAGGTCATATTCTATCATGACGATCCCCCCCCCCCCCAAACCCCCACTCAGTACAGATCTCCCCCCACAGTCCTAAACTCCCCCCAGCACAAACCACCATTCCAGCCCCATCTCAGTACAGACCTTCTATTAGGGACCATGGTGGGCATAGGGACATAATAGAAAATATAGAAGGAGCTCCTGCACTTGCAGCCTTCCTTTATTAAATCCAGCAACCATATCAGTGCACTTCAGCCAGGTACAAGGGGCTGGGCAGACCCTGTGAACTAGAAGCAGCCCCCCTTCTCCCCACCAACCTCGTTCTGTGTAATCAGATGGTCAGGAACTGCAGCCGATTAGAAGGTATGACACTGTCCTTTGCTTCAGAGGCTCCCTGATGTTTGCAGCCTCAAGGTGTCTGATCACACAACAAAACAGAGCACATGCAGAGGGGACTGACACTGGTCTGTCTGCCCTCCTCACTACATCTCTGCCTGGATTCCGCATCTACTGTCATAAACACTGTAACAAGTATGTTTCCATGCCTCCTCTCAGGCTCAGTGTTCAGGATTGCAGCGCCCGAATCTCTGCCTGGTGTAACATGGAATTCAGTGTCAGCATAGGCAGTGCAGAGAGAGACCAGCTTTCAAAATCCAGCGGTAATGTGGGGTGGGCGGGACCCAGCAGCTATCGAGCACCAGCCAATGATTGTCCTGTTTAAGAAAGGGGGCGGGGCTACATACACACACACATAGCGGCCCGCCCAGACCCCATCCCATTGGCTGGTGTTTGATAGCTCCCCCACCCACCCCGACATCAACTCAATACCAACAGCTAGTCTCTCTGCATTCAGGTATTTTACATCTCTGGCAAGTGTCAAAATCGGCTCAGTGTGAAACTGTCTCCAGGCAGTAAGGGCTGCACACAATAGATGCAGCCTTTCATGGCAGATCTCGGAAACAGCCGGGATGGCTGCCGCCCCTCTTAAAATGCCGCCTGGGACCATGGGCCCACTGGGTCCCATGGTAGGGCCGGCCCTGTGCTACTGCCAAGTTGCACTGTTAGGCTTTGGAAAAGCCTGTATTAAAACTCTGAACAACTTTGTAGCCTAGAAATGGCCTATATCCTATATTCCACCATTATATTTTTTATTTTTTATATGAAGTAGATGTATATGTGGAAGAGGTAGTAGTAGTAGAAAAATGACACCTAATAAGCAGTGGCATCTGGTGCTCAATTGGTAGGGGGGGGTGTGGCGGTAGTAAACAACGCTGAACTAAATAAAGTCCATGATTAAGTAAAGAGTTCATAAGTAATCAAAGTAGTGTTCACACTGACTCTTACCCTCAGTCAGAGACATATAGGCATTAAGTATCATCTGATGGCAAACTTACCAATCCTCCACTTTAAAGATATCATCTCCACCAGAACAAGATTTCACTAGCACCGATCAGCAGGTAATGGATGCCAATTCAGGAGTATAATCCACCCACAGCCTGCAAGAATGGCAGTTAATGCTTCCATCACGACAATGATACTCTCAACATAAAAAATAGAACTTTCCTCATTGCGCAGACATTCCAGTTAAAGGTTTATTTTAAAAAAGAGGAATGTAACTCCTGACGACCATTACCACATAATACTGTTTTATTGTTTTCAACAATACTGTGCTAGGTGCTGTATGTAGGATCTTTGAACTAACCCTAGCGCAATAGATTTGTGTTTTTTGGGGGCGGCAAATGAACCTGAGACATCTACCCCCCAGGTCACTTTAGCCCGCCATCCCACACCAACCAGCCCCCCCCCCCTCCACCCCACCCGGCTCGGTCGCCGGCTCACTCGCTCGCCGATCGATTGGCACGCACCCCATCCAAGTCACGGCTGCGGCTTCCCCCCTCCGTCTCCTCCATGTCCCGTCGGTCACTGCTTCTCTTCTCTTTCCGGCCAAATGGGTCTTCATACTCCCGACCAATGGGGTCTTAGGACTCCCAGCCAATCAGGTCTCAGGACCTGGTTCCCAGGAGGAGATACAGGAAGACATTAGCGAATATTAAAATGCTAATTCCACTTAAAAGCCAATTAGAGCCTCAGGCTCTAATCATGTGCTTGAAAAAAAAAAAACATTGAAATCCATGCGTCCGGTGCCTGCATGTGGATTAGGGGCCGGATGCAATAATTAAGGGGGCGGCCCCTGCACCACTTATGGAGTGGCCGCCATTGCTAATAAGTGAACAAAGATAAAACAGAACTTAGCAACTAGTACTCTAAAATGAAAAACACAGATTGCTTTTTATGGCATAAACATAATGTTCAGAATTAGGACATTATGGTACCATTTGTTGATAACATTATCAATAAATGATTGCTCTTTTTGAGAAGTGTTATTGGACCTTTCTGCAGACAAATCAATTATATATACACAACTGAGACAAATATTTGAATCAGCATATTTAGGAATTCAGATTTACATTGTTGGCAGTATTTGTCATTTGCGAAATGTCCTACTCTTGCAGCAATTGATTGACCCTAGTATAGTGACTTTTGGCTGGCTTGTAATATATCAATGTAGAAAATGATATTAGATGACATTACCGACTAACAATATTATATAATTATGTATTTAACATGTTTTAGCTGAATCAGCAGCTTGTAACAGTATTTCTGACACCGTGAAAAATGTAATGTGTAAGATAAAATTAAAATCATTGCCAGTCTGCTGAAGCAGGATCGCTGGTGTGTTTTTAAAGTTGATTTACATATCCATATACAGAGCAGAAGACACCATGTATGTCTGCAGAATGATGGTCTGTGGGTGTTACTACATTATTGCTAATTGCTCCTAAAATCCTCCTAATAGAGACTACTATATTTATAAACTCAGAATTCTGACATTTGAATCTCAGAATTCTGACATTTAATCTCAGAATTCTGACATTTAATCTCAGAATTCTGACATTTAATCTCAGAATTCTGACATTTGAATCTCAGAATTCTAACATTTAATCTCAGAATTCTGACATTTAATCTCAGAATTCTGACATTTGAATCTCAGAATTCTGACATTTAATCTCAGAATTCTGACATTTGAATCTCAGAATTCTGACATTTAATCTCAGAAGTCTGACATTTAATCTCAGAATTCTGACATTTAATCTCAGAATTCTGACATTTGAATCTCAGAATTCTGACATTCAAACTCAGAATTTTGTAAAAAAAAAAAAAAATTCTGTCTTTTTTTTTTTTATGATGGCCCCAGGGCTCATCCATAATAAACAACTGGCATTTTTAAAAAATAAAATATTATTTTGACCTTTTTAACAATCTTTGATGTGTCTCAGTGCTGCTGATCTACTGCATCTTTGTTCAACAGCAAGTGGCTTTATGGCATTTCTCTGATGGTGACAACAGGGACCTATATCATTTGTTGTTAAAGACGCCACTTTTAGTCTCCATCAGAAGCCCTTTGAGACAGGGTGACAATGTCATAAAGCAAGAATACAATTAAGAGATAGCCACTGTCACCCTATACCAGTGCCTGAACAAGAACCCTATTGGCAGGACTACCAGGTAACAATTTAATGAAAACAGCAGATTTACATATACTGAAAATAACATTTGAAATTACATTAAAGTGGTTGTAAATGCTGAAGGTTTTTTTATCCTTATGCATTCTATGAATGAAGGTAAAAAACCTTCATTGTGCAGCTTCCCCCTGAGCCCCCCCTAATACTTTAGCTAAGCCTGATCTCGATCCAGCAATATGCACGAGACCCGAGGCTCTTCTGGGTATCTCCCTAGTGATTGGCTGAGATGCAACAGCCGGAGCCATTGGCTCCCACTGCTATAAATCACAGCCAGCAAAGCACGAGTGGGGGGCAGGGCTGAACCATGCTCTCTGTGTCTTATGGGCGCAGAGAGCTGGTTCGGGAGTGAGTAGGCACAAGTGCCCCCACAGCAAGCAGCTTGCTATGGGGACACTCGGCAAGGGGGAGGGGATCAGAGTATCGGCGGGGGACCCGAGAAGAGGAGGATTGGGGCTGCTTTGTGCAAAACCACTGCACAGAGCAGGCAAGTAGGACATGTTTGTTATTTTTTATTTATTTTTTTGTAAAAATGTTTCCTTTACAATCACTTTAACATGTTAAAGCTTATGAGGAGAATTAAAGTTTGATTGCATAAGTGGTATATTTTTATACAGTTACACTGGTTCAGCTTGCACCAATGTAAATATGTAGTGTATATACTATTCTTTGCCGATGCCAATGGAAGCTGAAAATCATTTGAAAGAGATACTGCTACTCCAGTGATCTCCACAGGCTTCCAGGTCCTGTGATGAACAGCCGTCATGATACAACATGAATACAGGAGGTCGGCCGCTCAGCATGACCGCCATTCAGAGAATGCTTTTGCTTATACTGAATGAATGCAAAGCGTTCTCTTATGAAGGAGATGGAGAGTGTGATGTCACCTCCCACCCTCTCGACCTCATCTAATCAGAGAACTTTTTGCAATTACGGTGGCTGCTTTAAGGGCTATAGGGGCCGCAATGTCCGCCGGGCACCCGCGATTGCTCCTGTAAACACAGAAATCCATGTTCTGGCAGGGGAGAGGAGACAGATCATGTGTTCCTAGTATATAGGAACAATGATTGGTCTCCTCCCCCAGGCAGTCCCTACAGTTAGAACACACTGAGGAAACACATTTAACCCCTTGATCGCCCCCTAATGTTAACCCCTTCCCTGCCAATGACATTTATACATTAATCAGTGGTTATTTTTAGCTCTGATTGCTGTATAAATGACAATGGTCCCAAAAAAGTGTCAAAAGTGTTTGATCTGTCCGCCGCAATGTCTCAGTCCCAAAAAAAATCGCAGATAGCCGCCATTACTAGTAGAAAAATAATAATAATAAAAATGCCAAAAATCTATCCCCTATTTTGTAGACGCGATAACTTTTGCGCAAGCCAATCAATATATGCCTATTGCAATTTTTTTTACAAAAAATATGTAGAGGAATATATATCGGCCTAAACTGAGGAAGAAATTCGCTTTTTTTTTAATTTGGGATATTTATTATAGCAAAAAGTAAAAAATATTGTGTTTTTTTTTTCAAAATTGTCGGTCTTTTTTTGTTTATAGCGCAAAAAATAAAAACCGCAGAGGTGATCAAATACCACCAAAAGAAAGCTCTATTTGTGGGGAAAAAAAGGACATAAATTGTGTTTGGGTACAGCATCGCACGACCACGCAATTATCAGCTAAAGCGATGCAGTGCCATATCGCAAAAAAAATTGCCCGGTCAGGAAGGGGGCTGACGTGGTTAAAAAAAATCTATCTTCTTTAACCACATCCCACCCGGACATACCGCATCTCCAATCACAGTAAAGAGCCTATAAAGTAGGCTCTTTACCATTTGATCAGCTGTGTCCAATCACAGCTGATCACAGTGTAAATAGGAAGTGCCAGTTATCGGCATTCCTCTACTCTCGCTGACAGTGTAAATAAGAAGTGCCAGTTATCGGCATTCCTCTACTCTCGCTGACAGTGTAAATAGGAAGTGTCAGTTATCGGCATTCCTCTACTTGTGCTGACAGTGTGAGTAGAGGAGAGCAGATAAGTGGCTTTCCTGACAGGGGGGTCTGTGCTGATAATGAGTGCAATGATTATAAGTGCAGCCCCATCAGCAATGCCCGCTAGTGCCCACCAGTGATGCCCACCAGTGCCCATCCATGATGCCCACCAGTACCCACCAGTGATGCCCACCAGTGCCCATCAGTGATGCCCACAAGTACTCACCAGTGATGCCTGTCAGTGCCTCCTCATCAGAGCCGCCTATCAGTGCCGTCTATCAGTGCCCATCAGTGCCGCCCATCAGTGCTGCCCATCAGTGCCACCTATCAGTGCACATCAGTGCCGCCTATACATGCCCATCATTGCCGCCTATACGTGCCCATCATTGCCACCTATAAGTGCCCATAAAGGCTGCCCATCAGTGTCGCCCATGAGTGCCCATCATTGCCGCCTATTGTTGTCCATCAGTGCTGCATATTAGTGCCACCTATCAGTGCCCATCAGTGCTGCATTTCACTGCCACCTATCAGTGCCACCTCATCAGTGCCTGTCAGTGCAACCTCATCAACGCACATCAGTGGAGGAGAAAAATTACGTATTTACAAAATTTTATAACAGAAATGCAAAAAAAAAAATTTTTTGGTCTTTTTTCATTTGTTTAGCAAAAAATAAAAAACTCAGTGGTGATTAAATACCACCAAAAGAAAGCTCTATCTGTTTTAAAAATATATAAAAAATTTGTTTGGGTACAGCATTGCATGATCGTGCAATTGTCATTCAAAATGCGACAGTGCTGAAAGCTACAAATTGGCCTAGGCAGGAAGTAGATAAAAGTGCCCAGTATTGAAGTGGTTAAAGAAGTCGAACTGCACATTTTAAATCCTTATGGAATCCCCCAGGAGACCTAATGCAAGGAGCACTAGGACCTGTTATCATCCGTGACAGCATTTTATTAGTAAAGGTGATCTTTTGCTATGTTTATGCTGTCTGTAACTCCACCCCAGATAGAAGCCCAATTTGTAGGCATTCACATTGGAGAGCATACAGCCAGCACACAGCCCCTTTAACTCTCTCCATTCATGCTGGATGCACTGGCTGCAAGAGCCAGGACACGATGCAGAGTTTGCAGACATAGTGCTGGTAGTGCTATGGCTTATCTTTAAAGCTGTGTATACACACAATAAGTTTTTCTGATGAAAACAGTCCGATGGATTTTTTTCATTGGACAAACCGATCGTGTATGGGCCCCATCAGTCTTTTTTCCATCTGTGTCCAAAAATAGAACATGTGTTAAATTTTTCAGATGGATAAAAAACCGATAGCAAATTCCGATCGTCTATGGGCAAGTCCATCGGTTAAAAAACCCACGCATGCTCAGACTGAATTATGAGACAGGAGCGCTCGTTCTGGTAAAACTAGCGTTCCTAATGGAGAGAGCACATTCGTCATTCTTCAAATTATTGCCTCGTTTAATGCAGCACATTTTTTTTTTCTTTATAATTGTCTTTAAAATGTTTTTTTTGCTGCAGATCTTTATCCCGAGTTCTGACAAACTTATTTCTTTATAGTTTCTTGTCATCTCTAGAATAATTTTATATATTTTTAAAGCCAGATCTCCCTAATTTTAATTGTTATTTAGAATCAAGATATACCATTTTTTTTTTTAAGATTTTGTTTCTTGTCGGCTCATTTTTTTGGATGTCAAGTTCTCACAACAACATATTTATTTATTTATTTTACCCTCAAGGAGGTTGGTGTCCCTTGTTAATTACACATTGTATTTATGACATCCTATTGCTACTCCCAATAAAAAAACATAGGCAAGTATTTTTCATAAATCAAAAATCCATTTATTCTGGCAAAAAATAAATAAACAGGAAGGGCAACAATTGTTAAATTAGTGGAATTTATGAAGACTTTGGACCCCAAAGGCAGACATTACTATGATGAACAATAAAATAAACAACATGAGGAAATCAGGAGCAGCAGCCGAAGACATACATCATCCCAAGCTGTGGTACTCCTACAAACTGCAACTTCTGGAAGAGCAGTTTGAAGCCAGGGAATCACCTTCTGCTCTTCTTGGTAGCCTTCCTTGCACTGCTCCCTGCAGTGTACCCTCCACGCTTCCCTCTAGCATTTGTTCTACGGCCCGTCCATGCCCACTTGCAGGCTGTGGCTCTGTCGGTGGTAATGTGGCAGGAGGAGGAGGAGAAGGAGGAGAAGGATGGGGCAGATGGCAGAGATGAGTGGCCTCTGTCAACTGCCCCTTCCCCACCATGTGTATTGCTGTATAGAGCAGGTGCTCACAGAGGGCGTGTTGTCCCTGCTCCAGGTTCATAACTTTCTGGGCAAGGTAAGTACTAAAGCCCTCAACAGGGTTGAGGGGGGCCCTCATTATGACAGCAGCGTCCCTTATCATCTTAAGTGACTCCTCCTCCACCTTTGTCATCCACCGATTTTTGGGGGGTCTGAGGTGGAGGGGAGCCACTTGGGACTGTGTGCTGCCACTAGGCCTTGGGACCTGCTGCGTGCCACTTGGGCTGGCCTCCTCCTGGCTGCCACTCACCCTTGCCTCCTCCTGACTGCCACATTCCGGAGCCTCTTCCTCCTGGCTGAGCTCATCCTGTGTAGAAAAAAGGGACGTTTTTGTTGAATCAATCACACACAATTTTCATCTCATGACTGTTGCAATTTGAATGTTAAGAAATATAAAAGACTCTCATTGTGACCCCAGCTTTTTTATATACTGTACCAATCATTAATGGCCTTTTTTTTTTACATTTACATTTTGTCAATTGTGAATAATAACATCTAGTTCTCAAAAATCAATTGAGGACAATAAATATATTTGAAAATAATATACCTGGCTGAAGATGCGCAGATCCGGCTCTTCAAGCTCAGGTGGCTCCTCCTCCCCCTCTGCAGGGCTGGAGGGAAGGGTGGAAGGAAGGGTTGAGGGAAAGGTGGAAAGTGATTCCCTGGCCTCAATCTGGTCATCCAGAAATTGCAGATGCTTGTAGTACCACAGCTTGGGCTTAACTACTTCGTCTGCTGCTGCTCCTGATCTCATAGAAGCAAGCACTTCTTTATAGCGTTTTTTGTACGCATTCCTCATGTTGTTTATTTTACTATTCATCATAGTATAGTATGCCTCTGGGATCCAGGTCTTCATATATTCCGCTAATTTAACAATTGTTGCCTTGCGTACTTGGCTATTATGGTAGGAGCTATTTTTTAGCTCCCAGAGGTTGTGCATTTCCTTATACTTTTCTATAAACAATAGCATAACGTCTGACTCACGCAATTTATGCATAGTTGTTTCTACAAGATAAAACACAAGACAAAAACAGTAGGTCAGCTTCAATTGTCCTAACCTTAGCCCAATATAGGCCTTTACAATTATGAACCAGTATAGGCCACTGATGCCCCAAGTAAATTTCTTACCTTAGTAGGATTCGTTCGGCACTTCCAGTCGTCCTTACTCCGCGCAACCACAACCTCGGTTACCCTTTATATACCCTGCGCATGCGTGAAATCCGGCCGCGTCGCCCGCCCATGATGGTCTTTTTCTGAATTTCCCCACCCCTTCTCGTTCAGCGCACAGTGGGAGACGACGACATGGCGGTGAAGCAGGTGCGTGCTTTATTAATAAGTACAGACGAGGAAAGCCCGGAGGCGGGAACGTCCCGTTCCAGGAATAAAAGTTTCAAGGCGACTAATATGTCATTTGCTGAGATGGCGGAGATGGTGGACATCCTGCGGAGGAAGGATTACGATGGGAAGCATGGGCCATACGACACCCCTAATCTCAGGAAGTCTAAAATAATGGACAAAGTGGCGAGGAGTCTCTATAATAAATTTGGGGTGAGGAGATCCAAGGAGCAGCTCCGTAAAAGGTGGTCTGACCTGAAGCTGAGGGACAATAATGGACAAAGTGGCGAGGAGTCTCTATAATAAATTTGGGGTGAGGAGATCCAAGGAGCAGCTCCGTAAAAGGTGGTCTGACCTTCCTATACCATTTTCAGTATAGGAAGCTTATCAAAATCCTTGAAAAAAGTAAGCTTTTATTTTTACTGTGTTTTTTCAAATTGGAATATGTATTCTTGCATGTTTTGCTCCATGTGCTTGGATTGACTGGTTTCATATTGTAGAATGGCAACTTTCATGTGAAGTTGAGTGGACTCATTTTTGTTAATGTTTCCTAGTAAACAGCGATTCTGTAAAAAAACACATGTTTTGCACAGATACACATAAACCACATGTGGTCATGTCTATTTGGCGTAAGAACAACGTTTATATATACATTGTTGTCTAGATGATGTGTTGTAAGTAAGTAGAATGTTAAATGGTAAACTAGATTCTGTGTAAAGCAGAGGACACTCAACCAGCTGGTTACACATCTTGACTCAGGAGCACTATAGTGTGGGCCACCATAAAAAGCTTTTTAGGGTGTCACACACAGGTGCTCCAGTGAATACCTTGGGGTGTCTCCTTTTTATTTTTGAGGACCAAGAATGAAAGTATTCTTGCTTTGTTAAATTACCAAAATGTCATATGTTCATCTTGGAACTCTGGCAAAACCAACAATTTGACCCCACTTCCAGGCAAAGTTTGAAAATTATGCCCTCAAATCTCTGTGTGCTAAAGGATACCTTTTGATTGTTTCATTCTCATAGGGGAGAGGAGACTGGGAGGACACCAATGTGAGGAGCCTAGGAAGCACAGACCACATAAAGAAACCCAAGATCAGAAAGATCCCCAAGATCAAAAAGAACCCCAAGATCAGCATGTGGAGGAAGCAGATGTAGAGGAAGCAGAGGTGGAGGAAGGAGAGGAGCTTATCACCACAACAGGTCAGTGTCTGTCACCACAGCTTCAGGTAAAAAGAGATGTAGGCCTGCATATTTCTAATACGTTTGTCTTTTTAGGGGATGAACATGGTGGTGTGTCAGAAACTCCTACTACTCCATTCTCAAGTGCTAGTGCCCAAATCGTCATTCAAGAAATAATGAAATGTAGTAGCGAAATGGACATTATGAGGAAAAGGATGAATGTGATTGAGCAAAAATATAAAAACATCATTGCTATTATGGGGTGAATAGTCTGAACCACCACCCCCCCCCCTTTTTTTGTTTTTGTTTTGTTATGTAAGCAAAAATTGACATTTGTTTTAACACAAGCCCAAATTCCAATCACAGGATATCTATGTCCCTGTTTTGGGGGTGCAACCTTTTCCTCGCTACTCAAGTAGGTGAGAGGAAGGGTTTGCACCCCCAAAACACGTCCATCGATCCCCCATGATGGCAGATAGCACATGTTGACTTTCGCCATGGGATCAGGATGAAAATACCCATTTTGAAACACCAAAAATGTGTGCATCTTCTAATTTTGGATGGTTCAGGGGTAACATCACCCCATCTCATGTTTATCTTTTTAAGGTTGAACTTTGTAAGTTCCTTTTTTTTTATATGTTTTGTTTTTTGACCCATGCATGTTTCTACAAACGCAAAAAAAAAAAATCACTTACACCTCCCTCTTTATACTCCGACCGTGATTGGTTACGGTCGTATTTCCTGCTGCGCATGTGCGTATTTCCAGTCCCCATGAGCGCAATACATCGGGCATGACGTTTTTTTATTGTTTATTATAGAAGTGACACTTATTGGTGTTTGATATACACAACATTTAAACTGAATAGTACCTGCAGCGAATATAAATTAGAGATTAGATGCAGATCGCAGTATGTTATTTATACTTGTCCTCCATGTTTGTGACTGTGGGGGTCATGCCCGATGTATTGCGCTCATGGGGACTGGAAATACGCACATGCTTAGCAGGAAATACGACCGTAACCAATCACGGTCGGAGTATAAAGAGGGAGGAGTAAGTGTGTGTAGCTCACCCCATTGGAAGAAGTCTTACGACGAAACTAGTCTGGGAGGAGCTACACGACAGTCACCTGGTGTGCAGCGTTCGGATCTTTCGACCACTCGTCGAATATACAGTTTGGTGTTTGGGCGGGAGTCTGCGGTGATTCGATTGCAGTGGAGAGGCAAGCGTACATGAAGGAGGGTGAGACATACATGCTTATATGGTCCGCCGAGACCGCAATACATCGCGGCAGCCTACTATAAACTTGCCTGGCGTTTGGAAATGTTTGCTTTGAAGTGCCCAATTTGATCTGTCTAAATGTGAGTGTAACCATTGATGGTCACTTGTGCTGTGTTATTTTAATTAAAAGTTTTGATATACTTCACTATTGGAAGCATTTGTTTTTTCATGTGGGAGACTTGACTGACCTAATTTCATCATTTTGGAATCGTTTGTGATACCCTGGGGGGTAATCAAGCTGATTAGCCAAGCATGAGAGTGCGAGGCATATTCTTGTGGTGAGTGCAAGTCCTTAGGGAGTGGAATCACTGAGCACATTGGTGTTGTGAAGGTTTGAAGAAAACACAAGAAAGTTTTATTTGTCATCATCTTTATTTGAAGTCACTTTTGGATGCACTTTTTATGGACTTATTTTGTGCACTTTTTTATGGACTCATTTTCAGTTAAACACTTTATATCAATTGTTTTAAATCACTGTCATGAACGTTATGGACACTTGATGAGTTTATTGTATGCACATTTCTTTACAGGGTGTATATTTATGAACATTCGCATTTATGCACTATCTCACGGAGTGTATATGGTTTATATTTAGATTTGTGTTTTAAGACACTGAGCGCTACTATTTTGGTTATTCAAAATTATTTTTCACTTTTTATTTTTTAAAGTAGCAGCTGATAGGGTAATTTAGTCTGAATTTATCAGACGTTTCTCCAAGGCGCAGTGGAGTGTGTTAAGGAAAGGGGGCGGTTTATTCTTTAGTACACTGTTATTTTTATTTTTTTTAGTTAGTAAATATCATTTAGAACATTTGATGTATTTGTTGGGACCTAGGGGTAATTAGGGAGAGGGTATTCTTTAAACTGATGTATTCTAGATCCCTTTGTTTGTCTACTTGCCTTGTAGCGGTGAAGACCTAATATTGCTATTATGTGAAGGTACACCTAGATGCATTATCCTTAACCTAAACTTCACTCACTGAAGTGGTCAACTGAAGTATAAGATCCGTTATCCTCCCCAGTATCCCTTCAATTTGATGGCACGAGCAGTTTAAGTTTGTAGTTGTTTCAATAGAAGTATTAGAACTTATAGAACAGTTACAATGTATGTTACCCAAGCCGAGGTATGCCCAGTGGCTTTATTTTGTAACACTTTTTTTTATTTTATTTAAAAAAAAAAAAGAGTGAATTTTCACCACATTCACCAAATTCCCTAGCAAAGTTAAAATTCCCTTGCAAAGTAAACTGCCTCTTTGCCTTTAGTAGGTTAACCTCATTTTCATTTGCTTAGACTCTACAGTGCTCTGCTACAGAGTGTTCCATGAGCAGGAGGAGAGGCTCAGTGCTGGAAAAACACAATGCAATAGTAATAGAGTTTATGGTAGAAGAGACATGCAAAGTATTTTTTTACAAAAAAAAAAAGCTTTACCTACTTGTGGGATTGTGGGGTATCACTTGTATTTCTTAGGCCCCCTTCACACCTGGCAAGTCCATTTTGATGGGTTACCACATTCATGTAAATGTGTGAAATTTTGCAGTACAGGTCCATCAGCACCTACGTGTGCATTGGGTTGCCATTCTAAGTGAATGCCTAACAGAATGTTATGAACAACCCTGTGTGAAACCAAACTTAAAATGTAACCTCAGATGGTGGACCAATAAGGGTTTAATACGGATAGCTGATCTTTGTGACCATAAGGGTATGCTACCTGAACGATCTCTGGTAGAAAAATATCAAATGCCTCCCTCTGAACGCTACAGATATACTCAAATATATCATTATATGCAAACTGTAGCTCGTAAGGGGGATTTAGTGACGATGACCCACATGGAACATTTGTGCAGGCAATATGATAAACTAAGGGGTCATATCTCTGCTATATATACAATTTTGATGTATGTCTCGATTAAACTGAATTATATGCTACAATGGGAACAAGATTTGCATGAAACCCTTGATCTAGAGGAATGGCATGAGATATCGGAGACTGCTTCCAGATCGCTTACCAATACCTCTATTATAGAAGCTAACTACAGGGTCTTATTGAGGTGGTATATGGTACCGGCCAGATTGGCCACCTTTGTACCCGGAGACACCTCTGGATGTTTCAGAGGATGCGGCCAAGTGGGATCCACCTATCACATATGGTGGACTTGCCCCAAGGTCAGGTGATTTTGGATCAGGGTCTACAATTTTATATATACCCTTAGCCAGATTAACCTGACGAATTCGGCAAAACATGCACTCCTCGGTGGCAGGATAGCGGAAGCTTCCAGATTTCAAAGACGGCTTCTCACTTTCATATTTATTTCAGCTAAAATAACAATTGCCAGGAACTGGAGGTCCGCTGTACTGCCATTTGATCAGCTTAAACGTAAAATGTCATGGCTTATGCTAAATGAAAGGTTAACAGCGATAGTGCAAGACAAGATGAAGTTATTCCACAAAGTATGGGATCCATGGATCAATTACCTGTCAAACGACCCCAGGACGCTCACAAACTAAACCCACTCTTAAGTTATGGGTCTCAAGGCACGAAGCCATAGTTTCCCTCCCTTTTTTTTTTTCATAATGACTTAAATTATTGGGTTTCGACCTCTATTATTTCTGTTTAGTTGCACCTCTCATTCATTTTTGGCAGACTATTGTAAAGTATTTTCATAACTAGTTTGAGGTATGACTTTCCACATATGCTGCAAACTGCTTCATGCAAAGCCGAAATCTTTGTTATTTGAACTGTAAAACTTGAATAAAAACTATTGAAATATAAAATGTAACCTCAGGCGAACAGGTAAATACTCAGTTGAAATTCGTGTTTATTATTTTATCTGCCAAGAGATTTGTAATTCTGCACAGTCAACCTTCCCACATAGTTTGCACAATGCATAGAGACATAGGTAACATCTAAAGTATCTGATTAGGTAATTCATCTTTCTGGTTCAGTAATTCAGCTTCCTATATAACCTCTCCACCTTCAGCCTCCATTGAACAGTAAATCCCCATTACATTATTACCTCTGACCACTAATCAGAAAGGTGAATCAGAATTTTTTTTCCACAAATCTTTATTGTATTTTTCATATACAACAAAAAGGGGTAATATAGATGAAGAAAATAGGCACCATAGGTGAACAAGTATATGATACACACACAAAAAAACACCTGGTGTCATTTGCATAATAAAACAAAAAACACACTATAGTACATGAGAAGCATTCAAGTATTTGTCACAATTAGGGATAAGCTTCGACTCGAACATTGCCTGTTCGCCCGTTCGCCGAACAGCGAACAATTTGGGGTGTTCGCGGCAAATTCGAAAAGTCTATGGCAGAAATCTAAAGTGCTAATTTAAAGGCTTATATGCAAGTTATTGTCATAAAAATTGTTTGGGGACCCGGGTCCTGCCCCAGGGGACATGTATCAATGCAAAAAAAAGTTTTAAAAACTGCAGTTTTTTTGGGAGCAGTGATTTTAATAATGCTTAAGTGAAACAATAAAAGTGAAATATTCCTTTAAATTTCGTACCTAGGGGGTGTGTATAGTATGCATGTAAAGTCGCGCTTGTTTCCCGTGCTTAGAACTGTCCCTGCACAAAGTGTCATTTCTGAAGGAAAAAAAGTCATTTAAAACTCACTCGCAGCTATAATGAATTGTCGGCTCCCGGCGATACATAGAAAAGTCATTGATAAAAAAAAAAAAAAAGCGTGGGGGTCCCCCCAAATTCAATTACCAGGCCCTTCAGGTCTGGTATGGATATTAAGGGGAACCCTGCCGCAAATTAAAAAAAAAAAATGCGTGGAGTTCCCCCAAATATCCATACCAGGCCCTTCAGGTCTGGTATGGATTTTAAGGGGAACTCCACTCCAAATGAAAAAAAAAATGGCGTGGAGTTCCCCCCAAAATCCATACCAGACTCTTCATCCGAGCATGCAACCTGGCAGGCCGCAGGAAAAGAGGGGGGATGAGAGAGCGCCCCCCCTCCTGAACCGTACCAGGCCACATGCCCTCAACATGGGGAGGATGTCCCCATGTTGATGGGGACACGGGCCTCATCCCCACAACCCTTGCCCGGTGGTTGTGGGGGTCTGCGGGCAGGGGGCTTATCGGAATCTGGAAGACCCCTTTGACAAAGGGGACCCCCAGATCCCGCCCCCCCTATGTGAATTGGTAAGGGGTACATTGTACCCCTACCATTTCACGAAGAAAGTGTAAAAAAAATGTAAAGAAACAAACACCGACACCTTGGAAAAGTCCTTTATTAAAAAAAAAAAACATTCCTGCGATGAAATCCAGTGTCCCGCGGCGATCCGCTGTCCAGCGCTGTCCGTCATTGGCTGAGCCTGAGCAGACCTGATGGGGAACTTCCTCCGCAGTGTATTAAATGAATACACCCGCCCCTTCTAAAGTTCCCCACCAGGTCCGCTCAGCCAATGACGTAGGTGTATGGCTGAGGACCTGATGCGGAACGTGAGAAGGGGCGGGTCTATTCATTTATTATACTGGAGAAAGTTCCCCATCAGGTCCGCCCCCTCGTATGAAGAAACAAAAGCAACAAGTTGCAACAAAATGGGACTTTGTATGAGGTCATGACCATAGGAATATGTACCTCCATCCCTAACTAGTGTGAAAAAATAAAAACCATATAAGAGGGGGGAAAAAGAAAAGGAGGAGGGGGGGAAATGGTAGGAATTGGGACTTTGTATGGAGCACGCAATTTAGGGAGAAGCAACCATCAATATAATTGACATAGTAATAAAGTATTTTAATCGATACAAGTAAATGATTAAACAATAACTACATGATGCAATAATTGATAATAATACAGACCATAGATACATGATAAAAAACAATGATTGATGCTGCTGTAATAATTCCCATAAAATTGATATATTTACACATGCATACATATCATGGACAGGACATAGAACCGACTACAGAGTGGAGGTCGCCTCCAACCTCCTAACTCCACATAGGTGTAATTAAAAAGAGACCCTAGGGTATTAGCGTCTCAATCCAAAAACCCCATATTGAACAAGGTAAAAATTGCAATTTATAAAAGATATATGAGTGCAACCACGGCTTGAGGTTAGCTCGACACGTTTCGTGGTTTGGTATTACCACTCTTCAGGAGCAGGCACGTGATGCATATCTAAAATAAGATACACAAATATAAAGTAAGTAATTCCATAGTAAATTGGCATGCAGGAGAGGAAAAAGCTGCACATGAAACAAGACAACCCAAACTCATAATGAACTTACAGGCAGGCATGCTGTGTATGGACATGCATGGCCCATTAGACCAAGAGGTACACCGGCAATGTCAAGCATGGGAACTGAGGGAGCGTGTGTCAAATAGGCAACCCACCAAGAGGCCCCCCAATGGTATGGACAGCCATCCATGGTCGCTAGTTCCTAGTAGGGATAGTTGTAGACCTGATATAGCATGTAGGGGCATGTGTTAAGGGCTTCTGTAAAAATAATAAAATACAAATTATATATAAAGTTTATATGTACAACTTCACAATCCATGAACCATAGCATAGTGATGCAAGGATCATGTACAGGGGAGCAAGTATAATTGTAATAATAAAAAAATATAATATAACAGAGCCCCGATGACCAAGGAATAAACAGGCCCAGAATAAATAATGTTTACCTTATGGAACGGTGAGAGAGTGAGTTCCCTGCAGTTGCAATAGTAATAAGGGACTGCTAGCCAGGTATGAGGCCAGCAGAGGGTCAGCCTTTATAGGTAGGGCCTAAACACACACCCCCAACGTCACGCTGCGTGCGTGTGGGTAGAGGGCGTCACCACCTGAGTGTCATAGACACCCGGCGGTTGGCACCAATTGAACCCAGTGTACGCACGCCGATCGAAAAACTTCCGACCACACACTGGTGTCCTGATTAGGACTACACTGTGTGTAGGAGTAGGCGTGACGCCGATGCGTGGCGCCAGGCACCCGCCTAACCCAGCGTAAGAGGAGGGGGAGGGGGGGGGAAACCGGCGACACGCATCGCAGTTCCCAGAGCAGACAAGGAGCCAAGTAGACATCGGTCAGACCACAAAGTGCCCAATAACACAGCATATAACAATGGCCATATAGTCTGTAAGACGGGATGGATAGACACATACAACGCACAACAATAACCTCAATGCATGCCAATAGGGGAGGAGATATGATGGAAGGAATTAAAGCTAAGGTGTAGAAGATTCTTGGAGATAAAAGGTTATTGAAAATATATCTATTAACACAATGCATGTGTAAATAATGAAGGTAAGTTAACATATCATGACTGCATGTTCCCATCCCTAGATCATATGAAGAAACAAAAGCAACAAGTTGCAACAAAATGGGACTTTGTATGAGGTCATGACCATAGGAATATGTACCTCCATCCCTAACTAGTGTGAAAAAATAAAAACCATATAAGAGGGGGGAAAAAGAAAAGGGGGAGGGGGGGAAATGGTAGGAATTGGGACTTTGTATGGAGCACACAGTTTAGGGAGAAGCAACCATCAATATAATTGATATAGTAATAAAGTATTTTAATGGATACAAGTAAATGATTAAACAATAACTACATGATGCAATAATTGATAATAATACATACCATAGATACATGATAAAAAACAATGATTGATGCTGCTGTAATAATTCCCATAAAATTGATATATTTACACATGCATACATATCATGGACAGGACATAGAACCGACTACAGAGTGGAGGTCGCCTCCAACCTCCTAACTCCACATAGGTGTAATTAAAAAGAGACCCTAGGGTATTAGCGTCTCAATCCAAAAACCCCATATTGAACAAGGTAAAAATTGCAATTTATAAAAGATATATGAGTGCAACCACGGCTTGAGGTTAGCTCGACGCGTTTCGTGGTTTGGTATTACCACTCTTCAGGAGCAGGCACGTGATACATATCTAAAATAAGATACAAAAATATAAAGTAAGTAATTCCATAGTAAATTGGCATGCAGGAGAGGAAAAAGCTGCACGTGAAACAAGACAACCCAAACTCATAATGAACTTACAGGCAGGCATGCTGTGTATGGACATGCATGGCCCATTAGACCAAGAGGTACACCGGCAATGTCAAGTACGGGAACTGAGGAAGCGTGTGTCAAATAGGCAACCCACCAAGAGGCCCCCCAATGGTATGGACAGCGTGCTCCATACAAAGTCCCAATTCCTACCATTTCCCCCTCCCCTTTTCTTTTTCCCCCCTCTTATATGGTTTTTATTTTTTCCGCCCCCTCGTATGTCAGACCCCGCCTATGTCATTGGAGGAGCGGACCTGATGGGGAACTTCCTCCAGTATAACACATGAATAGACCCGCCCCTTCACGCGTTCCGCATCAGGTCCTCAGCCTTACACCTACGTCATTGACTGAGCGGACCTGATGGGGAACTTTAGAAGGGGCGGGTATATTCATTTAATACACTGCGGAGGAAGTTCCCCATCAGGTCCGCTCAGGCTCAGCCAATGACGGACAGCGCTAGACAGCGGATCGCCGCGGGACACTGTATTTCATCGCAGGAATGTTTTCTTTTTCTTTTTAATAAAGGACTTTTCCAAGGTGTCGGTGTGTGTTTCTTTACATTTTTTTTACACTTTCTTCGTGAAATGGTAGGAGTACAATGTACCCCTTACCAATTCACATAGGGGGGGCTGGGATCTGGGGTCCCCTTTGTTAAAGGGGTCTTCCAGATTCCGATAAGCCCCCTGCCCGCAGACCCCCACAACCACCCGGCAAGGGCTGTGGGGATGAGGCCCTTGTCCCCATCAACATGGGGACATCCTCCCCATGTTTAGGGCATGTGGCCTGGTATGGTTCAGGAGGGGGGGCACTCTCTCGTCCCCCCTCTTTTCCTGTGGCCTGCCAGGTTGCGTGCTCAGATAAAGGGTCTGGTCTGCATTTTTGGGGGTACTCCACGCCATTTTTTTTTTAAATTTGGGGTGGAGTTCCCCTTAACCACTTAAGCCCCGGACCATTTGGTAGCTAAAGGACCAGAGGTGAATTCAGAATTTTGCACTGCGCTGCTTTAACTGTAAATTGTGCGGACATGCAATGTTGTACCCAAACAAAATTTGCGTCCTTTTCTTCCCACAAATAGAGCTTTCTTTTAATGGTATTTGATTGCCTCTGCGATTTATTTTTTTTTGCGATATAAATGGAAAAAGACCGAAAATTTTGAAAAAAAATGATATTTTCTACTTTTTGTTATAAGAAAAATCGAATAAACTCAATTTTAGTCATACATTTAGGCCAAAATGTATTCAGCCACATGTCTTTAGTAAAAAAAATGTCAATAAGCATATATTTATTGGTTTGCGCAAAAGTTATAGCGTTTACAAACTAGGGTACATTTTCTGGAATTTACACAGCTTTTAATTTATGACTGCCTATCTCATTTCTTGAGGTGCTAAAATGGCAGGGCAGTACAAAACCCCCCCAAATGACCCCATTTTAGAAAGTAGACACCCCAAGGAAATTGCTGAGAGGCATGTTGAGCCCATTGAATATTTTTTTTTTGTCCCAAGTGATTGAATAATGACAAAAAAAAAAATTACAAAAAGTTGTCACTAAATGATATATTGCTCACACATGCCATGGTTATATGTGGAATTGCACCCCAAAATACATTCTGCTGCTTCTCCTGAGTACGGGGATACCACATGTGTGGGACTTTTTAGGAGCCTAGCCACGTACGGGACCCCGGAAACCAAGCACCGCCTTCAGGATTTCTAAGGGCGCAAATTTTTGATTTCACTCCTCACTACCTATCACAGTTTTGAAGGCCATAAAATGCCAAAATAGCACAAAACCCCCACAAATGACCCCATTTTGGAAAGTAGACACCCCAAGCTGTTTGCTGAGAGGCATGGTGAGTATTTTACAGCTCTCATTTGTTTTTGAAAATGAAGAAAGAACATTTTTTTTTTTCTTTTTTTTTTTTAATTTTCAAAACTTTGCGACAAAAAGTGAGATCTGCAAAATACTCACAATACCTCTCAGCAAATAGCTTGGGGTGTCTACTTTCCAAAATTGGGTCATTTGGGGGGGTTTGTGCCATCTGGGCATTCCATGGCCTCCAAAACTGTGATAGGCAGTGAGAAGTGAAATCAAAAATTGACACCCTTAGAAAGCCTGAAGGCGGTGATTGGTTTTTGGGGTCCCGTACGTGGCTAGGCTCCCAAAAAGTCTCACACATGTGGTATCCCCGTACTCAGGAGAAGCAACAGAATGTATTTTGGGGTGTAATTCCACATATGCCCATGGCATGTTTGAGCAATATATCATTTAGTGACAACTTTGTGCAAAAAAAAAAATATTTTTTCCGCAACTTGTGTCAACATATAAAATATTCCATGGACTCGACATGCCTCTCAGTATATAGCTTGGGGTGTCTACTTTCCAAAATGGGGTCATTTGGGGGGGTTTTGAACTGTTCTGGCATTTTATACACAACATTAGGAAGCTTACATCCACTCTTCTAACCACTTGAAGACAAAGCCCTTTTTGACACTTTTTGTTTACATGAAAACATATTTTTTTTTGCAAGAAAATTATATTGAACCCCCAAACATTATATATATTTTTAAAGCAAAGGCCCTACAGAATAAAATGGTGGGTGTTGCATTTTTTTTTCTACACAGTATTTGCGCAGCGATTTTTCAAACGCATTTTTTGGGGAAAAAATACACTTTTTGTAATTTTAATGCACTAAAACACACTATATTGCCCAAATGTTTGATGAAATAAAAAAGATGATCTTAGGCCGAGTACATAGATACCAAACATGACATGCTTTAAAATTTCACACAAACGCGCATTGGCGACAAACTACATACATTTTTAAAAGCCTTTAAAAGCATTTACAGAGGAGGTCTACTGCTAAAATTACTGCCCTCGATCTGACCTTCGCGGTGATACCTCACATGCATGGTGCAATTGCTGTTTACATATGACGCCAGACCGACGCTTGCGTTCGCCATTGGGCAAGAGCAGGGCAGGACAGGGGTGCTTTTTTTTTTTTTATTATTAATTTTGCTTTTTTCTTTTATTTTTAAACTGTTGCTTCCATATTTTTTTTTTATCACTTTTATTGTTATCTCAGGGAATGTAAATATCCCCTATGATAGCAATAGGTAATGACAGGTACTCTTTTTTGAAAAAAACTGGGGTCTATTGGACCCTAGATCTTTCCTCTGCCCTCAAAGCATCTGACCACACCAAGATCGGTGTGATAAAATGCTTTCCCAATTTCCCAATGGCGCTTTTTATATCCGGGGGGGACATTCCCTCCCACTGCTTGTAAAAGCAGTCCAGAGGCTAATTAGCCACTAGGATTGCTTTTACATGAAAGCCGGCCGCTGGCTGAAAAGAATGATACCAAGATGATACCTAAACCCGCAGGCATCATTCTGGTATAAACATTCAAAGTCCAGCAACATACCAGTACGTTGCTGGTCCTTGTTGGACATGTATTGTAATCCTTTTTTTCATGCAGCCTGTTGGCTGAACGAAAAAAAAAGATTGATCGGTGGGTATGCCCACCATTAGAATACCGCCCTTCATCCACCCACTTCTAATGATGGGCATACATGCACCATTTATATATGCCGAAGCATGGGGGCATCTTCTCGCAAAAGTTATGCCGCGTACACATGGTCAGACTTTTCCACGGGCAAGCCTCCGTCGGAATTTCGACCGTATGTACGCGGCATTAGGAGCAAAATCGCTCCTCCGCTCCTGCTGCCCCAATGCTTCGGCATATATGCTTTTTTTTTTTAACTCTGGTGGTGAAATCACCTCCTACAGCACTGGAGTCGCAGGGATCAGGCCTGTCTCTGCGAACGCTGCAGTTATGTGTGTTGTGTTTTGCAAGTGACAGTGATCGATCGATACTGCACTTGGGTGGCCTGGGCTGGACGGAGGGGCAAAACGCAGGTGCTAGCAGGTATCTGGGCAGATCCCGCTAACACTGCGTTTTTGGGAACCCTAAACTGCTGGGGACGCTAGTATAGATCTGATCAGATCAGATATTGAGCTGATCAGATACTATACCACTAAGGGGGGTGTATGCTTCACGCGTGGGTGTTAGCGCTACTGGCACTAACCTGACACTGCCTGGGGTGTGACGCAGACCCTCTCTGACGCTAAAACCTAATTGATATCACCCGCCGGGCGATCAGGGGGTTAAACCTTTATTGGGTTATATACGGCGGGTGCCCTGACACTATAAAAAGCAAACTAACAAACCAGCGTCACCCGTAACACTTATATGATGATCACTGGTGAAAGGGTTAACTAGGGGCAATTAGGGGGTTAAAACCTTTATTAGGTAATATATGGGGGTACCTGACGCTATATAAAAACCTGACGGCGAACCTAAAAAAAAATTACTGGCTACCTATCGGCATCACCGACACTAAGACAACGATCATAAAAACGATCGCTTAGCGACAGTGGTGATAGGGGGTGAAAGGGTTACCTGGGGGGCGATCAGGGGGTTAAACCTTTATTCGATAATATATGGGGGTACCTGACGCTATAAAAACCTGCGGCGAACCTAAAAAAAATTACTGGCTACCGATCAGCATCACCGACGCTAAGACATCGATCAGAAAAATGATCGCATAGCGACGGCGGTGCTAGGGGGTGAAAGGGTTACCTGGGGGGTGATCAAGGGGGTTAAACCTTTATTAGGTAATATATGGGGGTACCCGACGCTATAAAAACCTGCGGCGAACCTAAAAAAAATTACTGGCTACCGATCAGCATCGCCGACGCTAAGACATCGATCAGAAAAATTATCGCTTAGTGACAGTGGTAATAGGGGGTGAAAGGGTTACCTGGGGGGCGATCAAGGGGGTTAAACCTTTATTAGGTAATATATGGGGGTACCCGACGCTATAAAAACCTGCGGCGAACCTAAAACCTATACTGGACCTAAAACTAAATGTAGTGACACTTTTACAGTCACAAATGTCACTGATTGCAGTGATCACTAAATAAATGGTCACTGCAATCAGTGACACTGTGACTGGGGGCTGGGGGGTGATCTGAGGGGTGATCTGGGGGGGTCTGGGGGGGCCTGGGGGGGGGCGATTTATGTGCCTATGTGTCCTGGTGTCAGTGTAGTGTTGTGTGCACTAACCTGGCATCTTCTCCTGTACGGCGCTCGGTATATGTGAGCGCCGCAGGAGAGATGACATCACGTCCTCCTGCCTGGCAGGCAGGGGAAGCTCTCTCATTCGCTGTGAGCGATCGAGAGGGGGTGGCCGGAATCGAACGGCCGTCCCCTCATGCCGGATCGCTCCCGAAGGTAAAACGACCACCCACTGTAAAGAAGGGGGGTCCGATCGGACCCCCCAACTATACAAAGGCAATCACGTATATGTACGTGATTCTGCCTGTCGGTGCCATTCTGCCGACGTATATTTACAGTGGGCGGTCGTTAAGTGGTTAAAATCCATACCAGACCTGAAGGGCCTGGTATGGATATTTGGGGGAACCGCAAGCATTTTTTTATTTTATTTGTGGCAGGGTTCCCCTTAATATCCATACCAGATCTGAAGGGCCTGGTAATTGAATTTGGGGGAACCCCCACGCTTTTTTTTTATCAATGACTTTTCTATGTATTGCCGGGAGCCGACAATTCATTATAGCCGCGAGTGAGTTTTAAATGACTTTTTTTCCTTCAGAAATTACACTTTGTGCAGGGACAGTTCTAAGCACGGGAAACAAGCGCGACTTTACATGCATACTATACACCGCCATTAGGTACGAAATTTAAAGGAAAATTCCACTTTTATTTTTTCATCTTAAGTATTATTAAAATCACTGCTCCCGAAAAAAATGCAGTTTTTAAAACTTTTTTTTGCATTGATACATGTCCCCTGGGGTCCCCAAACCCGGGTCCCCAAACACTTTTTAGGACAATAACTTGCATATAAGCCTTTATAATTAGCACTTTTGATTTCGAACGTTCGAGTCCATTGTATTTAATAGGGTTCTAAAGTTCACGCGAACATTCTGGCTGTTCGCAGGTTCTGGTGCGAACCGAACAGGGGGGTGTTCGGCTCATCCCTAGTCACAATTACATAGGAAAAAGGAAAATAATACCACGAAAGCACTGGGGAGGAGCAGAGGGAGAAAGAAAAAAACAATGGAGGAAGGGAGGAGAAACACAGACAAAAATGCCTCATACACTCTGAGAATATCAGATGAACGATCCTCCATTTTTTTTCCATGCTAGTCTCATATCGAAAATGAAAAGGGTTAGTAAAGTTACGGAAATTCTTGTATGACAAAGTATAATTTTGGAAGTGATGTAATGTGTTGTATTGTAATGTTTCTTTCCTTTCTGAGTATGCGTGGTCTTGGTCTTCTGATTTTTTTTCCGGATGAATACTGTACTGATTAAATGAAAATTGTATGTTCCGGTATTGTATGAGAATTTTTTTGTGTTTGTCCCTTCTGATACTTTCGCATTAACTGTCGTGATCGGCTCTCGAAAGCTGTGTGTACTAATGATCAGATTATTGTACGAATGCTTTGAAAGCAGTGTTTTTCATCCAATTTTCTGATTGTGTGTACTAGGCTTAAAGTGGATGTAAACCCTCAATTTTTTTTTTAATTAAGACTTGTACCTTGTAGAGTATAGCATGTCATGTCATCTGTGCCCAGTCTTGCCATGAAGAGTTAATCCAGCTCTGAGCAATCCTCTTATCTTTTTTCAGTAATATAAAAACAGACACACAGAGAAATAGGTGTCCATTTCTTCCCCCTTGCTGTGACTGACAGGTGATTTCCTTATTTCATGCACAAGTGTGAGAGAGGCATTCTGTGTACTTCACATCTTCCCTCCTTTCTTCTCCAGCTCTCCCAGGATTGACTGCTCCACACCTCAGCATGATTGGGCATGCTGAAGTCATGTGGTGACTTTCTTGGGTTTTGACTGGAGTCCACCCACCGAGCCCTGGACAACAGACCTGCCCACAGAATCCGGAGTATTGCAGGGCTCCAAACAGCTAAAGGGGAGATATTTGACAGGTAAGGATACATGCAAGAGGCATGTATATCCTTATAGATCAGCACTATGGAAGTCATTTAGAAATGATGGGAGTGGGTTTACATCCACTTCAACAGTGTTTATTGACCTTTCTTTTTTGAGGGCCCCTGAGTAGATTGTTTAACACTAGTCTTAGTGTCACCACTTGTGTATTTAGTGGCTGAATTGATAGAAATTCTGACCATCATCAATTAATAGGATCCTCTACAGAGAGGGTATGGTATTACTCTTCTCTATCATTTTAGCTTGGCTAGAATATCAGTGCATTATCAGTGATTGTGTCATCCTCTTGGAGCCCATTTGATAAAGAAGACAATGGGGCCTTATGCAGAAAAATATATTTAACCCCTTCCTTACTGGGCACATATACCCCCTTCCTGCCCAGGCGAAATTTCAGCTTTCAGCACTGTCACGCTTTGAATGACAATTGCGCGGTCGTGCGACGTAGCTCCCACACAAAATTGACGTCCTTTTTTTCGCACAAATAGAGCTTTCTTTTGGTGGTATTTGATCACCTCTGCGGTTTTTATTTTTTGCGCTATAAACAAAGATAGAGCGACAATTTTGAAAAAAAAGCAATATTTTTTGATTTTTGCTATAATAAATATCCCAATTTAAAAAAAATAAAAATCCTCAGTTTAGGCCGATACGTATTCTTCTACATATTTTTGGTAAAAAAAAACGCCGTTTATTGATTGGTTTGCGCAAAAGTTATAGCATTTACAAAATAGGGGGTAGTTTTATGGCATTTTTATAATTTTTTTTTTTATTAGTAATGGCGGCGATCAGTGATTTTTTTGTGACTGCGACATTATGGCGGACACATCGGACACTTTTGACACTATTTTGGGACCATTCACATTTATACAGCGAACAGTGCTATAAATATGCACTGATTACTGTATAAATGTGACTGGCAGGGAAGGGGTTAGCACTAGGGAGCGAGGAAGGGGTTAAATGTGTTCCCTGGAGTGATTGTTACTGTGTGGGGGAGTGACTGGGGGAAGTGACCGATCTGTGTCCCTATGTACAAGGGACACAGCATCGGTCCCCTCTCCCTGACAGGACATGGATCTCTGTGTTTACACACAGAGATCCACGTCCTGCCTCTGTAACAGCCGATCGTGGGTGCATGGCGGACATCGCGGCCGCCAGGCACGCGCATCGGAATTGCAGTGACGCGCCAGGCACGTGCCCCCAGTGGCCAAATATAATATAATAACGGCCTCCCGGAAATTGACAACCACCTTGCGGCCATATATACTCGTACGGCGGGCCCGAGGTGGTTAAAAAAATGATATGTCTATAAGAATTGTGTTTTGATTTTTTTCATATATATTTATTCTCCAAATGTAACTTTAGCTCCATTTTTGTTTCTTTTGTTCCAACCACAGCTCTTGTTCAAAAATGATGGGGTTTATAAGTGTTGCATAGTCTTGTGATAACATTTCTGGTAACATTTGTTGTTTTGATGTTGTATTAGAGCGTTTGTGAGTACAATGAAACCTCAGATTGCAAGTAAATCGGTATACGAGCGTTTCACAATACAAGCTTTTTTAAAAACAAAATCCTGACTCGGTTTGCGAGCGTTTTCTCGCAAGACGAGTAGGAATGAAGCTGCTGGGTGTGCAGTACCGCATTTGGCCAGAGGTGCGTGGCGCTTGTGATGCTTGGAGACGCTCGGAGGCACTCGGAGATGCTCTGAGACACTCAGAGACACTCAGAGACACTCTGTTCCTGAGTGTCTCTGAGTGTCTCTGAGTGTCTCTGGCGCCCCCACTCCTCTGGCCACATTCAGTACTGCATACACCGGCGCCCCCGCACCTCTGGCCACGTACAGTACTGCATACACCAGCAGTGACTGCGGAACCAATTATATGAGTTTCCATGCTGATGCTTATGGGGAAACTCGCTTTGATATACGAGTGCTTTGGATTACAGGCATGCTTCTGGAACGGATTATGCTCGTAATCCAAGGTACTACTGTACAAGTAGGTTAATAAGCCACTGTCCATGTGGATTTGAATAATTTGTTTATTTTGGGAGTACAGAGTCAAGGTAATATTTTTTAGAATGTTTTAAAAATGATGGAAGATGACAGACCTTAGTTATGCGTCCTCACTGTGATGAAAGACTAACCTATAGAAAGTGCCCAGGGTCACATATCTAAATAGACCATCTGGCCCCTGGTCAAGTGTTGTTATGTTTGTCTCCTTAGCATCGCAGGCTTTTTACATTTTCACATTTACGCTAAACATTGATTTGAATGCCACAAATTATGCGCAACATCCTTTCTAGTGTTGGGGCGAACGGTTCAGCCCGCACATGAGTTTGTGCCGAACATGGGCTGGTCGGCCCGTTCTTCCAATACCCGAAATTGTTGGGTGTTCGGCGGGTGTTCGCCCTGCCGAACGCCCTGCAATGCACTGCGTGCTGCACAGTGCATTTTGCGCCCTGATTGGGCAAAGCTTTGCCTAATCAGGGTGCAGTATAAGCTGGTTGTTAGGGAGTGGGGCCGGGAAGCTGGCCGCGGAGTCCTTAACAACCGATGAGTCATCCGGTGTTCAATGGGTTTTCCCCCTGACAGTTGAATAAAAATAAAAATAAAGTACCAATTAAAAAAATTATGAAAAAAATGGTGTGGGTCCCCCCCCCCAAATCCATACCAGACCCTTATCTGGGCATGCAGCCTGGCTGGTCAGGAAAGTGGGGGGGACGAGCGAGTGCCCCCATTCCTGAACCATACCAGGCCCTAAACATAGGGGGTGGGAGCTCAGCCCCCCCACCCAAAAGCACTTTGTCCCCATGTTGATGGGGACAAGGGTCTCATCCCCACAGCCTTGGCTGGTGGTTGTAGGGGTTTGCGGACGAGGGGCTTATCGGAACAAGGGAGCCCCCAGATCTCGGCCCCCTTCTATGTGATTGAGTATCGGGTACATAGTACAACAGCCCATGACATCAGAATAGGGCGGTGCCACCAGGTGACGTAGCCATGAGATGCCCTCTGACGAAAGTGATTGACAGAAACGCAGCGTCAGGGCGTCGCTACGCAGCAACCTATTCGGTCGGCATCTCCTCGCCTCTCCTTCCCGGGAACACCGCAGGAGCGGTGACAGGTTAGACGGGAGTAGACGACTATGATTGTATCGTTGTTACATGCCCTATATTTATGCACATAATGTAAGTGTTTTATCGTGTGAACTTTTATCAATAAATGAGTGTTGTACAGTATCACACTATGTGGAACTCTTTTGTTTATGGCTCATGACGAGCATAATACAGATGGAAATGCCTAGTATCCTGTGACTATCTCCTTGGACTGACAGGCTTACACACCAGTGCAATCTGGTAAGAGGATTTCCCATAGGGCGTGAACACAAATTGGTGTGGTGGAGGAAATCGTATCAAGCTGGAATGAGTGTTTATACCTTCCTATTTGGATGATTTATATCACATTCACCTTTTCTATGCATCTTTTTTTATGTACTGTTCACCAAGTGAATCACCATATTTTAAACAGACTTGAATCTTATATTGTGCTAATTTCTCCGGATTTCATATATAGATCTTTTATATATTATTACATTTTATTCTTGATAGTTTCAAAAGCGCTGCTAATGTTGTAGTATTTTTACTCTGACATATTTTTGACGTAGCCAGGTGGCCTTACCCCTTACCTATATAAGTACTGTCAAATGGCCAGCCTTCATGTCAGTGGGAGTGTTTTTTTATTTTTTTATTTTTCAGGTGCGGCGGGCAGCGTGATTGATGATGGATTAACATTCGGGGACACTTTTTTTTGTATTTTTTTTTTTAAAGGAATTGTCAAAAACTGTGTTTTTATTACTTTTTGACACTTTTTTGGTGAATGGGTAGGGGTTACTATGTACCCGATCTTCATTCACAAGGGGGGGGCGGGACCTTGTTAAAGGGGGGCTTCCAAATTCCGATAAGCCCCCCACCTGTAGACCCCCAAACCACTGGCCACGGTTGTGGGGATGAGGCCCTTGTCCCCATCAACATGGGGACGAGGTGCTTTGGGGTGGGGTGGCGGATCTTCCACCCCCCATGTTGAGGGCATGTGGCCTGGTTGGATTCAAAAGCAGGGGCCGCCCACCCTCCCCCCCCCTTTTCTGACCTGCCAGGCTGCATGTCCGGACAAGGGTCTGGTATAAACTTTGAGGGGACCCCACGCCGTTTTTTATTTTAATAGCTGGGTGCTAGCAATTGCAACTGCAATCCATTTTTAATGTGATTTGACAATTTTTTTTTGTTTTTATTTAGAAATGTCATTTTTGCTGCAGCATTTTCTATACATGATACAGATGCACCACTTTACAGGCAGACTAAGGGGACCCCCCATACACTATATTTAAAGGAATTTTTCATTTTTATTGTTGCACTTTAATCATCATTAAAATATCTGCTCCTGAAAAAAAAATATTGTTTTTAAAAAGTTTTTTTGCATTGACACATGTTCCCCAGGGCGCCCCTATACCTCTTTTATGGCCAATTACTTGCATATAAGCCTTCAAAATGGTCACTTTTAATTTTTCCTGTTCGGCTCCCATAGACTTCAATGTTCGGGTTAGAACTTTTCCTCTCTTCAGATGTTCTGCTGCGAACCAAACAGGGGTGTTCGGCCCATCTTTAATCCTTACTACATAAAATCTCTACAAGAGTCCAGGGTATAAAGAACTATTCCTAAAGAGAATTGTAGAATTTAAACACTTTTAATAGTTCATAGGACACCAACAAGCTCTACACCAAGTCTGTTATAGTGTAACAACCACCTAGGAATTTAAAATAAAATGAAATTGCTTATATGTCACTTTAAAAATGTATATACGCATATATTATTATTATTATTATTATTATTATTATAATACAGGATTTATATAGCGCCGACAGTTTGCGCAGAACTTTACAACATTAGGGCAGACAGTACAATTACAATACAATTCAATACAGGAGGATTCAGAGGGCCCTACTCCCTAGAGCTTACAATCTAGGAGGGGGGGGTCAAGTGATACAAAAGGGTAATAGCTATGGGGGATGAGCTGATGAAGAAAATAGAAGTGCAGTTGTTAGGGGGAGGGAGGATAGACTTCTCTGAAGAGAAATGTTTTTAGGGATCGCCTATGTGTATAATGTATATATACTGTATCTAGTTTCATTTCCTTAGGAATAATAGAGGACATCTATTGAAAGCGCCACAAAATGAAAAAAAGAAAGAAAAAAGAAGACATTTATGTTGATATAGAGGCAGGTATTTTTATTTGAGGCCATCACCCAGCATGGCATTTTGAAATCCTACATCAAGAAAAAGAAACGTAGCTTGAAACATGCTACTAAGGTTTAGCAAACTGATCATTTTAATAACAACCCAAGACAGAGAGGATTTAGAAAACAAAACAAGACCTGATTTATTTCCATCTCCTTAAGGAAAACATACATTATTTATAACTTTATAGAAAAGGAACATTAATGTAACCCAAACAGTTTAAAACTGGAATTAATCCAGCTGATAATACGACATAAAAAGATTGTCTCTTTCATACACAGTAAAGGCTGTTGCTATCTGCTGCTACTGCCTGTGAAACAAAGATTGGAAATGGAAAAATGCTACAGGATATTGTGAGCTATTGAAGAAGATATTCAGGACAAAGATTTAAATGCAAAGCGGATTCTGTGCTAGAGCCATTGACAAATAATGCCTCCCTCTGTGAATCTTAATTTAACTTTATTATCATTTTCAATGATTAGAAAACTTTTTAGAATCAGTCTTAATAGCACATGATGAGGTCTTATTTATTAAAAGTAGGCATATCTAGATTCACACACAATGCAACCTTATATCCAGCATGTGTCCTGCACATTTAGGAGACTTTTGCATGGCACTGAGTGCAGATGGAGCAAGCAAATGCGGATGAACCATTAAATATGCAGCAGTGGGTGCACAGTGGATCACCTATTGATCACAAATGTAAAAAATTTATACGATCAAACATTTACAATGGAAGAATGCCAAAATTATATCCAATCTTGCAGCTGTTACTAAAACTGGCATTTTTATAGGAATGTGATTTTATCCAGAAAAATGCTCATTGTAGCATAGGAAGCATTGTCAGCTACAACTACAGGAGGTTTGGAGCTCATTGGATTTCTGACGGGTCAATAAGTATTTTCTGTACTTGCAGCATTGTTAGAGGGGTAACACAATTGAAAATATTCACATATTGCAGAGTTGTACTGAATACAGTGATACCTCGGTTCACGACCGCTTCTGTTCACGAACAACTCGGTTCGCGAACAGAAGAGTTCACAAAAATTTGCTTTGGTACGCAAACTAAGCTTCGGTTCACGAACACAAGCCGCGGCCATCTTTCCTGCTCTGACATGTGGTCGCGACTTTCTGTAGGTGGGATTGCGGTCACAGATAGACACTGTAAGTGTACTGTGAAGGCACTTACAGTATTGAGAAGCTTTTTGGTGTGCTTTTTAGCACATACTGTACTGTACCGGACATCCAGTATGGCTCCAAAGAAAATTCAGAGCAAACATGGTGGTAAGAAGAAAGTGACAAGAAAGTGAAGAGCAGTAATGAAGGTGACAAGAATGTGCAGAGCAGTAATAAAGGTGAAAAGAATCTGCAGAGCAGTAATGAAGATGACAAGAATGTGCAGAGCGGTAATGCAGGTAACAAGAATGTGCAGAGCGGTAATGCATGTGACAAGAATGTGCAGAGCAGTAATAAAGGTGGCAAGAATGTGCAGAGCAGAAATGCAGGTAACAAGAATGTGCAGAGTGGAAATGCAGGTGACAAGAATGTGCAGAGCAGTAATGCAGGTGACAAGAATGTTCAGAGCAAGCATGGTGGTAAAAATAAAGTGACGAGTGGTAATGAAGGTGACAAGACTGTTACCAGCAGGAATTGTAAGAATAAGGTTTGAAGGAAATAACCATTGAGCTGAAGAAGGAAATTGTAGAAAAGCATGACCGTGCTATTCGTGTGACTGATCTGGCCTCAGAGTACAAGATGGCGAAGTCATCAATCTCGACTATTTTGAAGAAGAAAGCTGTCATCAAAGGAGCTGATGTGGCAAAAGGAGTAATGATGTTAACTAAGCAGAGGACGCAAGTGCTGGAAGAGGTGGGAAAACTTTTGTTATTGTGGTTGAATGGATAACAGCTGGCAGGTGATAGTATTAGTGAAGCTATGATCTATGAAAAAGCCAGGAAATCGCACAATGATTTACTGCAAAAAACCCTCTATAAGTGCAGCAAGTGAAGACTTTAAAGTCAGTAGAGGGTGGTTTGAAAAATTCCGCAAGAGAAGTGGCATCCACAGTGTGACAAGACACGGTGAGGCTTCCAGTTCTGACAAGGCAGCTGCTAAAGCTTTTAAGGATGATTTTGCAAAATTCATGAAGACAGAAGGATAGATCGCTCAACAAGTGTTCAACTGTGATGAAACAGGGCTCTTCTGGAAAAAGATTCTGAACAGAACCTATATCACGCAGGAGGAAAAGGCACTGCCGGGGCACAAGCCCATGAAGGACAGATTGACCCTTTTGCTGTGTGCGATAGCAAGTGCCAATCTGAAGATTAAGCCACTACTGGTGTACTATTTCCAGACCCCTTGTGTATTCAGAATGTGAACAAGGCCAGACTGCCTGTCATGTGGAGGGCCAATGCGAAAGCTTTGATCACAAGCAATTGTTCATGAAATGACTGCACGAGGTGTTCGCACCCAGCGTAAGAACATATCTTTCTGACAACAAACTGCCTAAAAGGGGCCTTCTTCTGACGGACAATGCCCCGGAACACCCTCAAGTCTTGGTGGATGATGTGGACGCTGAGTATGACTTTATAAAGGTCAAGTTCCTCCCCCCAATATGACACCTCTTCTGCAGCCCATGGACCAGCAAGTGATCTGCAACTGCAAGAAGCTGTACACAAAGGTGCTCTTTACTAGGTGTTTTAATGTCACTGAAGAGATGTCCTTGAGTCTGAAACAATTCTGGAAGAAACATTTCAATGTTCTCCACTGCATTAACCTCATTGACAAAGCCTGGGAAGATGACACTCACTGAACCTTAAACTCAGGAAGAAACTGTGGCCAGAATGTGTCACTGAACGTGACTTGGAAGGGTCTGATGCAAAGGTAGCGGAGGAGATTGTGTCCATGGGCAACAGTATGGGTCTGTACGTCGATGGTGCAGACATAGAGGAGCTTGTTGAGGAACATAAGGAGGAGCTGACCATGGAAGAACTTTCTGAACTCCACAGTGAACAGCAGAAGGCACTTATTGAGGAGCATGCCACTGAGGAAGAGGAAGACAGGGAGGAGGTTAGCAGTGATGCCATAAAATCCATTATGGAAAAGGAATGAGTGCCATGATTTTTTTTGAGAAGCACCACCCCAACATAACTGTAATGAACAGAGTGTTAAATCTTATGAACGATAATGTGGTCTCTCGTTTCTGGAGGATTATGCAGTGCAGGAAAAGACAAGTGACATTGGACAGATTTTTCACCAAAACGAAGCCTGCGACTAAGAGACAAAGAAGAGAGGAAACCCCTGTGTTCTATCTCTTCGTATTGTACTGTACTGTACTTTGTTTCATATTTTTGTGGTGCAAAAACAAAAAAAAAAGGTTAGAACGGATTAACCTGATTTACATTGAACCCTATGGGAAAATTTGCCTTGGTTTGTGGCCAATTTGGTTCGCGACCAGAGTCGTATCACTGTATGTTTTTCTTTTGCTTGGACAAACACTTTAAAGCATATATTGTGGGTTTAAGGATTATTTTATAAGTTTATATCATATACATTGAATAGGTCCAAGCTCTATTTATATCCCTTTATGCCATGCCTTCTGTTAATTTAGCCACTTGCACTTATTGCTGTGGCATGCTTAGCACACTGCAGCATTTTATTTATTTTTTTGCCCAAAGTTGCTCCGCAATTTTTAAAATCCTGTAGCACCCTCCTACATAGGGCCAGGATTAAATAAATAGGTTAAGTGTTGGCTCGCTGTATTTTGTGGAGATGTGTTGTCTCAATGTACCCTGTCTGGTTGTAATTGTTTGTTAGGTAAATTTTGCTTGCTCGCTGTAATCAGTGTAGCTGCATTCTTCTAGATGTGAAGTTCTGCAGATAGGTGCATGAATATTGATACAGCCCTGGTCAATCCCAGAGAGGCAGGCTCTGAAGGCATGCTGGGAGACTGTATATATCATTGGAGCACACTGGGCTCTGGGTCTATTCCTGGAGAGGATCAGATCAGCTTGGAGGGGCTCATGGGCGACCTGAGGGCCTGGATGCCTGGAGGGCCTGGATACTGAGACCCTGTAGCTAGAGGGAAAGCTGACTGAGGGGGGCTGTTTGCTGAAGATCTAGTCTGGTATCACCAGAGTAAGGTGTCGCTTGGAAGTTGGAAAGAGGCAACCAGCTGTCCTTGAGCCTTGTGTGAGTACAGATGCTTCAGAGAGATATTGGGGATCTTTGGACACTGGCTGGTGTTCTGAAGCAATTAGTCCATCTAATCCTTTGTAAATGGGACTCTGCTCTTGTGGTTAAACAAAGGAGCTTTCATTTAACTACTATTACTACTTCAAAGTCCACTTTTTGTTTCAAGCACAGATTTTATAACAACATTTCCAGAAAGAATACATAGTCCTCAAGTTGTATATAGTTCCTGTTTTGAGTATCCCACTCAATTCCCTCAACCTTATCCAAGTTCTCCAAAAATATAGCAACAAAAAACAACACCCTAAAATTTTCCAATGGGCTGGTTGCACAGAAGTCAATCGATATTCCCTCCTTTTTGCCTTGGCAGGACAGCATTATGAGAGTGAGCACTGCCCTCCTCTCTAGCTGAGCAAAGACATACAATCAAGGCTGGAAATACACAAACTTTATTTGCAGAAAGTGAAATATAGTTTTTAAGAATAAGGAGAGAGGGAGAGTTTTCAATAAGGAAGACTGCTCTGGGCTTCAGCAAAATGGTGGCTTTCGGCAAAAGACAGGAGGCAATTTACATCACACACTAAAGCCTCGTACACACGCTTAGATTTTCGGTTGACCCAACGTCCATTTTTTGTGGCATGCTAGTCTCATGTCGAAAGTGAAGAGGTTACTCACAATTTTTTCGTACAAAAACCGTACCAATGAAACGTAAAGACAGCTCGTCGTACAAATTTTTTTATCCGATTTTCGCATCGTGTGTATGGGCCTTAAATTTGGTAGCATAATTATTAATGTGAAATATATGCTTTTTTTCTAAAGAACATACATTTTTTCAAATTGTAATGGTAAAGTTCCACTTTAAAGTGGTTGTAAACCCACTTTTTAAACAAAGACCTACAGGTAAGCCTAGATTAAGGCTTACCTGTAGGTGCATGAAATATCTCCTTAACCTACACGGTTAAGGAGATATTTGTATGTAAATGCGGCACCGCTGACGTCACCCCATTCACAAATTCGGCTAGGTCACAACATTCGACGACGTAGCCGAATTTGACAGCTCACGCGCACATGCGCGGAGTCACGTCTTCGCCGCTCCGGCCAATCACAGCGCCGGAGCGGCGCTGTGATTGGCTGCAGCGGCGATACCCGGAAGTAACATTCCGGCTATCGCCGCAGCGATGGATGCGGCTAGAGGAGGGACACGGACGACTTCGGGGGCCCCGATCGAAGGTAAGTGGTACATAATGAGCTAGTTTGCTAGTCATACTAGCTCATTATAGCTTTGTCTTGCAGGTTAGAAAAAAAAAAAACGACAAAAGGGTTTACAACCACTTTAAAGACTAAACCACAGCTAAAGCTCAACGTCATTTTATCCTGGTATACCTCATCTACAATAACTTGCACACTCAAGGGCTTTAACAAGTTACTTCAGAATAAAAGATGGGGAACGATTAAGTTGTCCCTCATATGGGAATGAGACAGTAGGGTTAAAGCTGTTATAATCCCCCAATTTTTTTTTTACTTTAAAATGATTGGTTACTTACCTGTATGTACGAGCCCTTGTGATTTGGGTCAGGTGACCTGGATTACCTATATATAGGAGTGAAAAAGATCGTTATTCAGCAGAGCTGCGGTGACAGCTTAAGAAGACACACTCTCTGCGCTCCTTGTCATGGATTTTTACCTGTGTCAGCTAAAGGATCGGGGGGCGGCGCCCGGCGTGGACTAGTACGTTAAAACGGAGGTTCACCCACATATTTAAGTTTGATTTCAGCAGTCCCTCTTATCAAGAAAATAAACAGAACACTAACCTTATTTTTTTCTCTCTGTAGTTTTCTTTATTATTAATTCTTTACTCCTACTTCCGGGATTTCCTCCCCCGGGAGTAGGCGTGTCCTTTGCTGGGCTCTCATTTCGCAATGGCTCCTGGGAGCAAATTGTCCTGCTTCCCAGGAGTAATATTGTACCGCCTTCCCTTAAAGATATCACGATAAGTGTATCGTTACGTGACTCGTCTAGCCGGTCATGTGACGAGGGCGGATCTAATTCCGCCATTTTAAATAAGGGCACACAGGTGTATTTTGCCATTATGCACCACGTCAACACTGCGCATGCGTGAGATCCAGCGATGAATGCCGGGAGAGAAGCATTCATCGCTACCCGGAAGAATATGCTTGTGGGCTTCAAGATGTCCACAAGCAAAATGGCAATAGCAGGAAGAGTTTTATAAACTCATTTTTTAGCGCAAAACGGACGGGGGATGTTTTAAAGTGCCGGAGACGTGAGTAATTATAATGCATAAGTTTTTACATAGAATGCATATAAAAAAAAAATTTATGGACCGCAGAACCTCCGCTTTAAGCGCTTCCTGTCTCTCTCCTCCATCTCCTTTGGCTGGGCAGGAAGATCCTCTGTTGGTGCCTCCTACTATTGTGTATTTTACTGCTACAGCTCTGCCTCCGGTCACCCAGCACATACTTCCTCCTCCCAGGCTTCAGGTTCTCAGCAGTTTCCTTTGTCTCTTGCCATTTTCTCAGCCCGCCCTTCAGCGTCTGAAGTGGATGTCAGCTTGGATAGTGTTTGTCCTGCTGGAACATGTGCGGAAAGGTCAGGCAGGCCTGAAGAGGAGCCGCAGGTTCAAATCCCCATCACCACCTAGGACCTGTATAAAGGGTAAGGGTGCAAAACATGTTCCTTCCCTGCTCAATAAAACTGCAAAAGCTCCTGCAAAAAAAGGGTTTGGTTAATGCTGTGTCCAATATATGTGAACCTGTTACTGCCTCTGCCTCTGAGTCTGCTTTGAATTTCCCTGCTGCCTGTAATGTTTTCTGTTATGCAGGACAATTTGAACAACCTTTGCATGTCCCGACACGAGAAGCTCAGGATCCACAAGAGTCCATTGTGCCCATTGCTGATGTGTCATCTCAAAATCCGGGAGCTGAGTCTTGGCATCAAAGTGCTTTGTTTAATTCATTTACTAATTTTTCTTCTCTTGCTGACCAATTTAAGCTGATAATGTCTACTGCTGCTTTACTGGCTGCACACGGTTGGTTTGGTCCGCCGACTCCTCCATCATCCACTTCAGTTCCACAACCTGTAGTGATTGAGAATCCATTATTGCGTACTTCTATGCTTTCTATGATACCTGAGAGTTGCTTTAGAGAAGCAATGACATTTGAAATGTCGCCTTTGGGTTTCCATATATCAGCTGTTATTAAAACTAAAATCTGGAAAGGTGACTATGTATACATATTGTCTCTCTTACCATCTGCTGATAATAGAAGTGATAAAAGGGATTCGGATAAAATTAATGATGATAGACGTAAGCTTGCGCCTCGCTCTTTTAATAATTGGCTACAAGCCTTTTGTATATACACGAGTGTGATGGGAGAGCAAAATGCGTTTTGCATTTTGCATTTTGTTTCATCATGTCGAAATCATCTTGGATGCTTATAAAAAAATCTGGTTTATTTTGGTTTTCGTATGACGAATCCTTTCATCAGAAGTTGACGGTCCATAAATCTTTTAAATGGGGTACAAAAGATGTGGGGCTAGGGTTCAGACAAGGACTTTTCAGAAAGGCATTTGTTTCAGTTTTAACGAAGGCCAATGCAAATGGCCGCAGACTTGCAGATATAGGCATGAGTGTGCTTCTTTTACAGATGCTCATCCGGCTTTCAGATGCTTAAAAAAATTGCTTTAAGTACGCATGTAACGACAGGGGCTAACGTCGTTTAGATATATTCCATTTCCGAACACACGGCAGCTACCAGACACTCCACAGTCAAGCGACCGCTTCCCATATAAATAATCCTTCCAGATATACGAGACAAACACTCTGTATGAAGTTTCCAGCAGGTCTGACATTCTTTATTGACAAACTTCAAGTTTTATACACACAGAGAGGAGGTTCTTACATTCCTCATTTTCCTCTGATAATACACCTTTGACCAGACCTAATTTACATAAGCTATTTAACTACAGCTGATGACTCTGACACATGACCTTTAGGCTAGCCTCATTGTCTTTTAAACTACAGTACCCAGTATCAAAGGACTTCACACAATAGTTACATAACGAGCTTCCAATACACATCTAACAGTTCTTAGCAGACAACAGGTGGGTTTATTAGCTAATCCCTTTACATCTTAAATGACTATGCATAACCTTTATGTTCCTCAGACTGTCTGTCTGCTAGTTTATAATACCTATAATTACAGACTTAATTACCACAAGCCACAATAGACAATAGAATGCAATCACACCCTACCCCATCACAGCAATTAGTACACAGCAGCCAACACACAATATACACACAATATATACAATGTATATACAGCATTGAATCTGACTAGCACAGATCATAGTGGGGTTCTCATTCACCCTGTGCCCAAAGTGACCCCTGTCACAACGCATCCTCCCAATAAGGATATTTTTCGGAAAGGCGGTAACGCCAGTAAAGTTAATAGAAATTTAGCAGTTTCTCCACATTTGGCCTTGACGTGAGGAAGTGGAATTGTTAATTAATGGTTTTCAATTTGGTTTCTTATTGCCCTCCTTTTCTGGTTTAGGTTGTTTAGTTGTTGAGAATTTACCTTCTGTGAATCGGTATAATGCTCTTGTAGCTAATTAAATTTAAAAAAGAGGTGCTTGAAGGGAGGGTTGCGGGTCCGTTCTCTGTTCCCCCATTCCAGAATTTTAGAATATCACCTTTAGGTCTTATTCCTAAGAAAGAACCCCAGAGCTTCAGACTAATTCATCACTTGTCATTCCCAGCAGGTAGTGTTTTGAACGACAATATAGATCCTGATTCTTGTTCGGGGACATATAGTTCCTTCGATGATGCGATCACTAAAGTGCATGCTGTAGGTAGGTTCGCCTTGCTGTCTAAGGCTGACGTTAAGTCAGCATTCCTCCTGTTACCGATCCACCCATCCACTTTTAATTCCTTAGGATTTTATTTTGAAGGGCATTTTTACTTTGATCGCTGTCTTCCCATGGGGTGTTCGGTTTCTTGTTATTATTTTGAGGCCTTTTCCTCCTTTTTAGAATGGATGGTTTCCCATGTCACTGGTTCTGAGAATTTGATCCATTACCTCAATGATTTTCAAATGATTGTTTGTATATGTTTACGGTGTTTGGGATGGTCTATAGAAAGTTTGGTGTCCTTTTAGCAGACGAAAAATCAGTTTGGCCGACTACTTCTCTTGAATTCCTCGGTATTATGATTGATACTGATTGCATGGAATTTCGTTTACCTTCCGATAAAGTGAGTCGTTTGTGTTTTAGTCTCTTTTGTCATTAGTAGGCCTAAAGTTACTCTGAGAAAGAAAGATTACAGCTCTCCAAGCTCATGATCCCTTATATAGCTCCCGCCCTACTCAAACCGACAGGTGCTGGCTCTGCTCAGGTCCATGAAGAAAGAAAAAATCCTGGACTGCCGCACTCCATCAAAGGCGTCTTTATTGTATAAAATCAATATAATCCAAAGTGATGCAGCCAAAATAAAGGTGGACAACAGGAAAACAAAATGGATAACTATGAGTAAGCATCTCACGATGTGAAACGCGTTAGGAATTTTGTTTTCCTGTTGTCCACCTTTATTTTGACTGCATCACTTTGGATTATATTGATTTTATACAATAAAGACGCCTTTGATGGAGTGCGGCAGTCCAGGATTTTTTCTTTCCTAAAGTTATTCTGCGCACGTTGCAATCTTTATTGGGTTTGTTGTTTTCCGCAACCCGGGATATAGCGGTTGGTAGAGTATTTTCTAAGCGTTTATACAAGGCGCTGGCTGGTTTGAAGAATCCTCGCCATTTTGTTTGGATTTCTTCTGCTTTGAGAGAGGATTTGAGAGTTTGGATTGTTTTTTAGCTTTTTTTAATGAACGTTCATATTGGCAGTCTCCTTTTTGTGATGCTTCGGCCATTTCACTTTTCACCAATGCTTCTAGATCTTTTAGTTACAGTGTTTTCTGGAATGGGCACTGGTCGGCTTCTCCGTGGCCTTTTTCTTGGTTGGATAAAGGTTTGAATTTAAACATTGTTTTTTGTTTTTTTCCTATTTTAGATGCCCTTGAATTGTGGGGTGACCGATTTCATAATTTTCGACTACTTTTTCATTCCGACAACAAGGGTGTGGTGTTTTCCATTAACTGTATGTCTTCTAAGTCCCTTCCAGTCCTAACTGTTTTTCGCCATCTAATTTTTAAGTGCCTTACTTTTAATATTTGGATTAAATCTAAATATGTTTCGGGTCATTGTAATGATATAGCAGACTCATTGTCTCGATTCCAGCTGGATCGTTTCCGAGAATTGGTTCCAGATGCAAATCTTCATGGTCATTCTTGCCCTATCCGGCTTTGGTCGATAATCTAGCCAACGTTCAGTTTGTAGTTCGGAATTCCTTGGCTCGTGCCACGTGGGCAAACTACAATGGGTATGTTGGTGCTCTTTTTTGCATTCTGTTAATCAACATCCATCTGCTTATGACGAACACCTGATTTTTTTTTTTCTTGATTTTTTGATGTCTTCTGAATATTGTTATTCACATATTGTCAAGGTCCTTGTTGGTGTTTCCTTTTTTGTGAAGTGGCGGAGCTTGCCATCCTGCGCATGTTTTTTTTTTCAGTCCAACAGGCTCTGAAGGGATATCGCAGATGTACTACTTCTATTGACTCGAGAGTTCCAGTCACTATTAATATCCCGCGGGACTTGATTGCTGTAACTGATACTGTATGTTCTTCAGCCTTTGAAGCTTCCCTCTGTAAAGTTTCCTTTAGTGTATGTTTCTTTGGAGCATTCCAGATTTAAGAATTAGTATCAAAATCTTCATCTGCTTCTAATGTTTTTTTTTTACTCAGATTTTGTTTTGGAAGATACTTGTCTTAAGTTCTTTCTGAGATTCAGTAAAACTGATCAAGTGGGGAAAGATTGGTGGATTTATATTTCTAAAATTTATGACAGTTCAATTTTTGTATTCAAATTGATGCATAAGTATTTGGTATTTCGTCCCGATTCTTTTTCTTATTTATTTATTCATGATAATGACCTTCCTCTTACTCAGTATCAGTTTTCTGCAGTTCGTAAGAAATGTTTTGTCAATTTACAGCTTGGCCACTTGCATATTACCTCGCATTCGTTCAGAATTGGGGCCGTAACTGAAGCGTCTAGGCTTGGTTTGTCTGCCCCTACAATTAAGGGATTGGGTGGTTGAAAGTCAAATTTTTTTAAGACTTATATTCATCCTAATCTTTGTCCTTTCTGAATTACAGGTACCAAGCATATTATCTGGATACTTGGACATTCCTAAAAAAATTTGGGCACAACATTGTGCTTCTGTTCTTATTTATGGTACTAATCTGGGGCTTCAGTGTGATGAGTTTTTTGTTTGTTGGTCTGGCAGGCGTGGATTGTCATGGTTTGACTTGCACCCTATCCTGAATAGGTTATATTATTCATGGCCCCCACCTGATGGTATTGTTTTCCATCTTGGAGGTAATGATTTAGGTCATTATAAAACATTAGATTTACTTAGTCAAATAAAAGTTGATTTATTTAAATTACATTTAGTTCTACCTAATAGAGTTATTTTCTTTTTTCGAAATAATTCCTAGGCTAGCATGGTTACTGTCTTACATTTTTAGAGAAAATTTGTAAAAGGGCGACTAGGGCTGTTGCTAAATTTATGCCCTCGGTTAATGGTCAGTCATTCAGACATGTTGATCGCGAGGGTGGGCTATCGGGATTTTACCGTTCAGATGACGTTCACTTATCTGACGTTGCATTAGATTTATTGAATCTTGACTTGCAATCTAGTATAGAATTGGCCGTGGCCCTGGTGGGGTGCCAGGCTCTTTATGTTGAGCCTGGCGGGTGGGACAGTTTATTTAGTATATCATAGTTTTATTAGTTTGAGCTGGGATGGCTGGACTAATTTATTTATAATAAATACAGTTATGGGGTATCAATATTAAAGATATGTATGTGCAATAAATGTATTATTAATACCAACAATAAAATGGGCTGCAGCCAATTAATACCAAATTTGGTTTATAGTCTTATAGTCTTAATTTCAATATTAAAAAAATCTATTTCTGTATTCATTACCATGAAAAAGTTAGAGATCAGATCTTTCTTACTTAACCAGATGATACATTGAGAGCTCAGTAATATCAACTGTACAAGGTCTTAAAATTAGTTGTCAAGAGAACTACAAGGCTACAATAGGTAATGCTAACATGTTTTCTCAAAGAAAGCATATACAACTAGTGCACAGCAAATAAGACATGATGTTAGGGAATCTGTTAAATTTAGTGTGGTCAGTACACAAGATGTTAGCCCAGAGGATCTGGACAGTTTGGAATTTAATTCTGGGTGGAACACATGACCTTTACTTTGTGCACTGGGTTAAGCTTTGGATGTCCAGTGCTGCATGACCCTGTTTTTTATTGTCATTAGTGCATGTGCATATCATCCTGAACTGCCAGTTACTGATCCTGGTGAAAAGGGTCCTGGGGCCATCCTAATATTTATTACAGAGAATTCTGAGTTTCAAAGTCAGAATTCTGAGTTTAAAAGTTAGAATTCTGAATCTCAAAGTCAGAATTCTGAGTTTCAAATTCAGAATTCTGAGGTTTAACGTCAAAATTCTGAGATTTAATACTGTGTGAAAACATTTCTATGGAAAATAAAAATCATTCCTTTAAAATTCCCAAGACAGAATAATTGTGGAATATGTTTGACTGCTGTGCTGTAATTTATGCTGTAAATTGAAGGAAGAAACCATATTGATTTAATATTTGGCAGAGATAATTTACCATTATTGTTGAAGAATAGAACTGAGGTAGATTGTCAGGTAGTGAGATCAACAGTGAACTTGAGTACAAGGGCAGTAACTAGATGTAAGTAAAACAGAGTTTTGATTTTTTAGAAATTGAAGCAAAATTTCAGCAAAGGCAAAAAAACAAAAAAAAAACAGACAATAAACAAATAATCAAATGCACAAAATTGGGAAAAGGGAAGAAAAAATGAATTACTCTAAACACCACCATTCCCTTAAAAAAAAAATTAAATAAGGAAAAACATTTTATTTAACAAGCTCAATAGGCAAATGTATAATGCGGCGTACACACAATCGTTTTTCATGCCGTTAAAAATGCAATTTTTTAAAATGGCCATTAAAACCGATCGTGTCTATGCTCCAGAGCATTTTTAACTACGTGAAAAACGGGCATTAAAAATGTCGAACATGCTCTATTTTTTCATGTCGTTTTTTTTAACGACGTGAAAAATGATAGTGTGTATGCTTTAACAACGTGAAAAAAAACGCGCATGCTCAGAATCAAGTATGAGACGGGAGCGCTCGTTCTGGTAAAACTAGCGTTCGTAATGGAGATAGCAAAAGCACGAGGCTGAAAAGCGCGAATCGTCGCTCAACAAACTTTACTAACATGAAGGGTGGCGCCATTCGAATGGAACTTCCCCTTTATAGTGCCATCGTACGTGGTGTACGGCACTGTGCTTTGCTTGAACGTTTTTTAAAATGATCGTGTGTACGCAAGACAGGCTTGAGAGGAAACATGAAAAAAAACGACGTGAAAAACGTCGGTTTAAAAAATGGCATGAAAAACGATCGTGTGTACGCCGCATTAGTGTCTGTTTTCGCAAAATTTTGCTAAAATCACTACACTCATCTCTAGCAGCAACTATTATTGACATGGTTTACATTTTTAACATCTGATGTTTAAAAATATGTCCAACAAGAATATGGACAGTGCTTTGAACTGGACATTATAGAACTTTACCTTTCCTTCTTAGCCAAAGATGATAACTACACACTTTTCGTCTTTCCATTAGTGTGAGTTATTTTTACCATCACCATAATGAAAAATAGCACACTACATCTTATCCCATAAATCAGCATTTTCTGCTGCTTTGGAGTACTACATGGTAAATATGTGATTGCTAAAAAAAAGTCTTACAGACGAAGGTGCCAACCTGATTTGCAGGTGAACATGCATTAGCAGAAAGTAAAAAAGATGAAAATGGTAGTTTCAGAAATAGCACAAGTGAGTCATCAGTCATGAAATGCCATTAGCACCACACTCGAGAAACAGAAATCAATTTAAGGTGTTTCAAATGTTAGAAATATCTATAATCATTAGCTGATTTAAAACTAAATTACTATCTATTTTTTATTTTGTTTGTTGCCATTTATTGTTGTTATTACCTGCAATGCCAAAGTTAAAAATAACACATACAAAGTGACATGCATAAGTACTAAATGATAACATGTCTTAGACATCATTTATTTTATATAGCTTTAGTGAAAGCCTTTTGTTTAGCTTTAGTCATTGCAGAAAATTAGAAGAGTGAAAACTCTGTAACTGAAAAGCATATGTGGGCAATGTAGCAAATCAGTGGTTAGTAGTGGTAAGCAAATGGGCCAAGATAAGCAGGTGTTTTTCTAGAAATAACACTTGTTATTTATTGTTGTCATGTACCCTTGTGATCAATTGTGTGACTTGTCCATAGAAAGGGTAAGACTAGCACTGAAGTGCAGAGGTTTTCTAACAAGGTACAAGACATTATAAATATTGTGCCTCGCTGTGAGAATAGTGCTACAAAATTAATACTCAAACATGATTCCAATCCATAAAGTCCATAAAGTACAAGTAATAGTTGTAGGTCTAAAAAAAATGCACAGCTAAGTTTGGTCAGGCAAGCAGTAGAACCATTACTGGGCTTAATCTTTATGGATTGCTTCAATATACAGTAGATGTCCTCGGTTCATTAATATATAAAAAAATAGGCTGGATAGTGTGTTAAATAAATGATATGTGCAGCGCAATAGCTAAGATAAAATAAAATAAAATATGACAGTCCAATAAAATAAAACAGATATTCAAATGTCCCATTGGATAATGATAAGACAAATTCCTCATAGAAGAGAGTGTGTAGAAATCTCTGCCGACTGGGATGACGATACAATCCTCCCCCACACATACAATGTGCTTACCAGAATTGGTGGACCTCTCAATTAAGAGAAGGTCATGCGAGCATGTATCCACCCTGGGATAATGGGATGTGGCTGCTGCAGATGAATCCTTCCAATGTCAGGAGTGAGGAAAAGCCGGATATTGTCTTTTTGGAGATAAATTTTGGGCGCAGAGGAAGCACTGCACCCAAAACGCTAAACACTGGAGAGGGGGCAACTTTATTAGGCAACTGAGCCAGCGTGAGTCCATGTGGTTACATGAGACCAAGGTTGCTGTACCTAGAGGCTTAAACGTTGAGTTTGATCTCAACTGTTTTATTTCAGACAAATAGTTAGGTTGCCTTTATTTTATTGTTGATTTTCTATTGTCCCATGTTAAAGATGGCCGCGGGTATTTTTATGTCCGATTTTTTATTTATTTTTTATTTATTTTTTTCTATCACACATAAGGACCTAGGGCATTGTAATAAACTTCATACCACTTGTTTACCTTTATTGTATTTTCACTTGCTGGTGACACTGTGGTGGAAATCAGCCGTCTGTTCCTCTGACTTCCGGCTTTAGCATTTCCGTTTCTATGGTTACCAGCTGGGTATATCAGTTAGCCGGGTGACACTGAAGCTCCACCCTCGCTGACGAAGTCCTTATGGACGTGACGCCGCGTACGGGGGGAAGAGCTTATGCACGGACGTCACCCGCTGCCATCTCTCTGCTGGATAGTTGATCCGGCTTGCTGTTCAGTATCAGCCTTTGATGCATTGCGCGATAGCGCTGATTTTATATGAGAACCTATTTTTAATAAAGTACATACGGAGTACACTTAGATTGTCCCCGTCATCTTTCTCTTGGCACCTGCACTTTACGGAGATCCATTCAGCATCCTACAGTGGAAGTTTGTTTGCTCATTGGAGACAATATCCGGCTTTTCCTCACTACTGACATTGAAAGGATTCATCTGCAGCAGCCACATCCCATTATCCCAGGGTGGATACATGCTCGCATGACCTTCTCTTAATTGAGAGGTCCACCAATTCTGGTAAGCACATTGTATGTGTGGGGGAGGATTGTATCGTCATCCCAGTCGGCAGAGATTACTACTCACTCTCTTCTATGAGGAATTTGTCTTATCATTATCCAATGGGACATTTGAATATCTGTTTTATTTGATTGGACTGTCATATTTTATTTTATTTTATCTTAGCTATTGCGCTGCACATACTGTATCATTTATTTTACAGATTATCTTTGGGCTTGTGATTACCTTTTGTGTTCAGCTGGCATTATTAGGTTATATTAGAGGCTGTTTGCGCTGATTGTTCCCCTATTCTATACATCTGGATAGTGTGTTACCGCTTTAACTCAAAAATGTATTGTATAAAATATGCCAATCTATTCACATGCTGTAGGTGCTACCAGCGCACCACTGTATATAAAGCATAGGCAAAAACGAGATTCCCAATCGGATAGGCAAAGGTTCTTTGTCTCTAGCAGCCGTGTAGAGATATCAGTGTCTCAGCTGACTCCTCCACCGTCCTACGCGTGTCAACACAGGGCTTGTCACGTGTCTTCCTCAGGTGCGCTGGTAGCATCTACAGCATGTGAGTACATTGGCATATTTTATGCAATAAATAAAACGGTATCACACTATCCAGGCAATTTTTTATATACTGTATTTATTGGCGTATAACACTCACTTTTTTACCCTGAAAATAGAGGGTAAACTGTGCCTGCGTGTTATACGCAGGGGGCTGTGGAAAGGTTTTTTCCTGAAACTTCCCTTTTAAAGTTAGGGTGTGCGTTATACGCCTGTGCGTGTTATACGCCGATAAATACGGTATATATATGAACTGAGGACATCTATATTAAAGCATCTGAGGATTTGCAGAGTCCATTAACCTTGAGCCCAGTTATGGTTCTACTGCTTGTCTGACCAAACTTACTTGTGCGGTCGCATCCCCTGAGGTGAGTGCAATCACACGGGGGGGGGGGGGGGGGGGCATGTGTGTGAAGTCACCAAGAGTTTTAACCCTGAAGCACTATCACAAGTCACTGAGGAACTTTCTTTGGAGCAATGTATATAGATCAATTGATCATTTAAGGACTGATTATATTTTTATGTGTAAAATCTATATTTTACATTGGTTTATTGCACTTTAATACCGATATTATTTATAGCATATATTCTTTGCATCTGCACTTGATGGATTATAATCATGTTTGAATGTGCATTATGAAATATTGAAGTAGATTAAATCACGTAGTGTGGCACAATATATACGTCATGTACCAGGCTGGAGGCTGAGGTGATGAGAGGGCTCCCCTTGCGGCTGAGTGCGGAGTACCTCTGGAGTTGGAGACAGAGGGTGCTATGCCCAGTGATGCATGGGTTGCCTGCCGGTGAAACTGATGGTTCCAGAAGCAGGACACCCAGGAGCAGAGAAGGTGGTCACAGCCAATGATTCCCCCGGGCAAACTGGCGGATCTTGACAGATGGATAAGCAGAGACAACATCAGAAGTCAGGCCTGTGGTCAAACACAGGAAGGCAGTCAAAAGCAGAGGCAGGAAGTGTAGTTGAGATCAAGCCAGGGTCAAACACAGGAAGTCAATCTGGAACAGGCAAGAGTAGGTCCCTGAAACAAGCCATGTTCAGTGCCAGGAGAGAAGCCAGAGCAGGTCAGGGTAAGTGGGTCGGTACCAGGTTAATCAAACAGGAGCAAGGAACACAGGAACACAGGTTACAGAGCTGACGATACAGAGCTGACGATAGCGTTTTGGGAGTCCTTATATAGGCCAGCAAACACTGGTAATTAGGAAGTTTTGCATACGTACGTTCGTCGTCGCAGACTGGCATGACCATATTGGATATTGGCATATCTGCTAGTTCTCCGGATTCTTCCCTGACAATATATATTTTTTTTTAGACCTACAACTATTACTTGCATTTTCACTTTATGGATTGGAATCATGTATGAGTATCAATTTTGCAGCACTATTCTCAAAATATTTATATATACTTTTGTTTAGTTTAACACAACATATGGGAGCAGAGGTGGATCTAGGCTTTGTGAGGCCTTAAGTAAAACCTAGACATGAGGTCCCACTTACGCCCATAATGGGATAAATTATTCAAGCGATAAAAAAAATGAACTGTATAAATTGCACATATTAAGAGCTCTAAAGTGCTGTTGTCAGTGCTCTCTATCTCAGTGCTAGCGTCAGTGCTCTCTATCTCAGTGCTGGTGTCAGAGCTCTCTATCTCAGTGCTGGTGTCAGTGCTCTCTATCTCAGTGCTGGTGTCATTGCTCTATCTTGGTGCTGATATTAGCGCTCTCTATCTCAGTGCTGGTGTCAGTGCTCTATATCTCGGTGCTGATATCAGTGCTCTCTATCTCGGTGCTGATATTAGTGCTCTCTATCTCAGTGTTGGTGTCAGTGCCCTCTATTTCGGTACTGGTGTCAGTGCTCTCTATCTCGGTGCTGGTGTTGTATTCTCTTTCTCAGTGCTTATATTAGTGCTCTCTATCTGGGTGCTGGCGTCAATGCTTTCTATCTCGGTGCTGGTGTAAGTACTCTCTATCTAGGTGCTGGCATCAGTGTTCTATCTCGGTGCTGGTGTCAGTGCTCTATCCTGGTTCTGGTGTCAGTGCTCTCTATCTCGGTGCTGGTGTCAGTGAGGGAGGTAGCACCGGAGAATCCAATCAGCAGGCAGTGTCCGCACAGGATGCAGAGCACCCGGCCTACCATTGCTGATGATCAGCACTGGACTGGGCTGGCACCTCCTGACCCCCACAGTGGAGCCCTGCATAGGTGGGGGTAAGGGCAGGGCAGAGGGAGGGGTCAGGTACTGTCAAGCACAGGTTGGCACACTGGGACACTGGCATAGGACTGAGCTGCCCTGACTGTGGCACAAATAACCAGGAGGAAGGTAGTGGAGGGGATGGGGCAGGGCCTCACCTGCCATGAACATTAAAAAAAAAGAGCTTCGAGGGTCGTAGCTCGGCGACCTGGGGTATGTAGCCTAAGTCCTACTACCTATGGTTTCAGAGTGGAGGCACATGGACAGTATCACTTCTAGTTTTTCACTGTATATAGACTATTTTTTTTCAACCACTGGCCCAGGCCCTGCCATCTTACATTAGAGATAGTACGCATTTAATAGAACAACTACGCCCATATACCTGGGAACCCACCTACCAGTGGGTTTCCCTAGACATCTGTTCCCTATATACGTCCATCCCCCATGACATAGGATTACAAGCTGTTGCCCACTTCCTAAAAGAAGATCACCATCTCAACACACAGCAAACAGAATTTATACTTCAAGCTAGCCATTTTTGTCTAGAACACAACTACTTCCTTTTTGATGGCACATACTATCGGCAGAAGCAGGGCACTGCTATGGGAGCCAATTTCGCACCCAGTTATGCCAACTTAACCATGGGATTCTGGGAGGCCAGGTGTATTTGGGCTGATAACCCTTTTGCAATGCACCTGGCCTTCTATAGACGATATATAGATGATATTTTAATCATCTAGGACGGTCCTCTCCATCTTATTCAAGAATTTGTTTCTTATTGCAATGCCAATTCCTTTGGTCTTTCCTTTACCTCAGTATCCGACCCCACATCTATATGTTTCCTAGATTTGGAATTATTTCATATTAACAAAGACATAGCAATCAAAAACAATACAAAACCTACAGCAGGCAATTCTTTTTTGCACTATACTAGTTGTCACTATCCAAAATGGATTCAGAATATCCCAAAAAGTCAATTTCATCGTCTTAGGCAAAATTGTACTAGATTAGAGGACTACGAAACACAGCGTATACCCTTAAAAACGGAATTCATCGATAATGGTTATCCATCTGATCTTATAGACAGCGCATGTCTAACGTACCATACAGACAACATGATAGATAAGCAAAAACAGATCTCCATGCCAGTTACCAGATTTATTACACAGTATCACCACAGTCACAAGAAAATGGAAAGTATTTTTTACAAACATTAGTCTATTTTAAAACAAGACCCTCACCTAACTCAATCACTTCCCATACTGCCAAAATTCGCATACCGTAGAGCTCCCACTGTAAAAGGTAGAATCGCACCTAGCAAAACTAAAACAGTAGTTAAATCGACCACACTCAAACAACTGACCCTAATACCTCTGGTACGTATGTTTAGATGCAATAAGGCCTTGTGCCTTACCTGTACCCATGTTCATCATGGTAAAAAAAAGCTTCATAGTCAATAGCAAAACATACACCCTTACTTCTTTCTATAACTGTTCTACTATGTATGTTATTTACTGTATATCCTGTCCATGCGGTCTATTATACGTGGGCAGAACCATTCGAGCATTAAGAGCCAGATTCGGCGAACATCGCCGAGCAGTCAAAGAAAGTAGTCCCCAATATAGTGTATCCAGACATTTCAATATCCACCATCCCAAGGATATTTCTGCTCTCCAGGTATGGATTCTAGAATCCATACCAGACAAGTATACACCTGCAGAAAGATTCCAACGTTTATGCAAGCAGGAAACATACTGGATATATATTTTAAATACTCTCACGCCTTTTGGACTCAATGAGGAAATTGAGGTCCATACAGTTATGTAGTGACGTGCGTCACCCATCGACCACCCAATCTCTGCTTTTTCCCCCCTTTTTCCCCCTTTTTCCAATCTAGTTGTTTCCCTCTCTTCGCAAACCCCCCATTTTCCCTTTCCCTTTTTTCTTTTTTCCTTTTTTCCTTTTTCCCCCTTTCCCTTTCTCCTTCCCCTTTTTTCTTCTTCCTTTGTCTTCTTTTTATTCTTCCCCCCCTCTCCTTTCCTTCCCTCTTCCCATCTTCCTTCCCCATTGTCTTCATTCCATTCTTCCTTTTCTATTCCATGGTATTATATTTGGTCATGTGCTGCATATGTGTGTGCTTATTGAGCACCCCATGCATGCGCATGAACCATTATCATTTAATTTAATCTAATCCATTATAGTTCTTCTTTTCATATATGCACTGTATGTGTGTGCTTACATTAAGCACCCCTCACAGGTGCATTATTCATCTTTATTAGTATTCCCATCTTATACTAAATGATATGCACAGGTGTGCTTATATTAAGCATCCTATGTATAGGTATGTTCCCTTATCTATATATTTTTTTTGCCCATTTAAAATCATACAGATATGCATGTGCATATTGTTACATGCATATTATAATAGCATTGATAACTTTGCGGTTTATTTTTATTTTTAATTTTATTTTTATTATTTTTATGCATATCATGCATTTAATTTTGTGAGTAAATTAAGTGTGCACTAATATACAATAATATTTCTGCTGATGTGTATCCCCTTCCTCTTATAGATACATATGGCAGAGTTCCTCACATAAAAATCTTGCGTTTACACATTCCCTATACTGTTTCCCTTTATGATGTTGTCTAATTGATGTTTTTAACCATATATGCCGATATATGTTTATATATTGTGTTTTTTATGTTCTTTATAATTTATTATTCTCAATGTGGCCAGTCGATCATAGCATCCATGTATTTCTCCTTCTTTTTTAAAAAAAAAAACTCCAAAACGCCATTCGTTGTACCGCTCCAGGGAACACATATAAGACTGGCAGCTTCCCCCACCAATTAGATCTGAAGAAAATGCGGAAGCATTGAAACGCGTCATCCATCTGAGCCCTCTCTGACGTCACTTCCTGTCGCCGTAGCTGTTTGAACTCTGGCCTGACCCGCACGCTGCGGCGCAGTGATTTCCTGACTGCCGGACACCTACACCTGCTCCCTCCAGATCAACAATACCAGGACCGATTACCAGAGCTACACCGTACCACGGGACCTCCGCAGACCAAGGAGATATCCCCTGCAAACCACCATCACCACTTTCATGCTATGTTTTTAACTACCATCTTGTGAGTAGCCATTTGGCTGATTTTTATGTACCACTAAAACTGAGTTTTACATACTGCACTTAGTAGGCGCACTTTTTCTTTTCATTTCGGAGGCACGCCTCTTACTGCAGTGTCATAGAAGGGGCATGTGTCTAAAAGACAAATGCTCCCTTCCAGCCCAGCCTTCTTAAAGGGGTTGTAAAGGTACATTTTTTTTCCCTAAATAGCTTCCTTTACCTTAGTGCAGTCCTCCTTCACTTACCTCATCCTTCGATTTTTCTTTTAAATGTCCTTATTTCTTCTGAGAAATCCTCACTTCCTGTTCTTCTGTCTGTAACTCCACACAGTAATGCGAGGCTTTCTTCCTGGTGTGGAGTGTCGTGCTCGCCCCCTCCCTTGAACTACAGGAGAGTCAGGATGCCCACTAACACACAGCTCCTTTCTCTATCTGCAACGTAGAGAGCGTTCTGACTCTCCTGTAGTCCAAAGGAGGGGGAAAAGCACGACACTCCACACCAGGAAGAAAGCCTCGCATTACTGTGTGGAGTTACAGACAGAAGAACAGGAAGTGAGGATTTCTCAGAAGAAATAAGGACATTTAAAAGCAAAATCGAAGGATGAGGTAAGTGAAGGAGGACTGCACTAAGGTAAAGGAAGCTATTTAGGAAAAAAAAATTGTACCTTTACAACCCCTTTAACTACAAGGAAAAAAACATGTGTTTATGGGTATAAGATTTACCCACAATCCCATGTTTTTCTCACACAGTTAAGAAGGAGAATGAGAATCTGCTGCCTGCTGAAAAGGTCCTGTTATATTCAAGCTAAATCAGATATTTTTATGTTATATTTTTATGCTATATGTTATAATTAAAAATGTATTTATCTATTTACTGTGAAATTACTGGTTGGAAGTTATAACTTCCAACTTCAGTAATTCTGACACTTCTCTCCTACATGTAAAAATCATAATGTTTTTGCTAGAAAATTACTCAGAACCCCCAAAATGATATTTATTATTTCAGCAAACACCCTAGGGAATAAAATGGTGGTTGTTGCAACTTTTTATGTCACACGGTATTTGCGCAGCAATTTTTTTAAACACTTTTTTTGGGGGGAAAAAAACTGTTTCATGAATTAAAAAAAAAACACTAATGTTAGCTCGATTTTTTGGTATAATGTGAAATATGATGTTACGCCGAGTAAATAGATACCTAACATGTCACACTTTAAAATTGCGCACACTTGTGGAATGGCGCCAAACTTCAGTACTTATAAATCTCCATAGGTGACGCTTTAATTTTTTTTACAGGTTACATGTTTAGAGTTACAGAGGAGATCTAGTGCTAGAATTATTGCTCTCGCTCTAACGATCATGGCATATGTAACCTGTGTGTATCTGGCTCTGATACTAGCCCGTGCCTCACCAGCCACTGACCTCACTGCATGTCCCTGATCATTTGTATTTTATGTTTGTTTGCTAAGCATAATAGAAAGTTATACATTTTTAGAATGCATCCCAATGTATTTGAAGATAACCTCAACTGATAAGTTAGCTGGTTTGCAAGTGAGAGTTGGAAGATCTCTATGTAGCGACCTCACCCCATCTCTTTCTTCTAGGGGTATCACACACGATAGGGTGAGATGCGCTATGGCCCATGTCCTCCCCATAGCTGTGGGTGAGGTGAAGGCCAGTACCAGATATTTCCTCGGGCCTGTGTGCTTCTGTCAAGGATTAAGTCCTGCTGTGCCAACACTTCCCTCTGCTCCCATTAACCAGAGTTCCACACACCGATCACAGTCCAACTCTTGTTTTATTGCATAACTCACAATAAACAGTGCTTCAGTAGCCAACTGGTTGGGACTCCATAACAGTTTGATACAAGGGGATGAGCAGGTCGAGGCACTGTCCTGATTGTCAGCTAAACCACTGTGATCTCACCAGCGGTTACTATAGCCTTGGCTAGAAAGGACTTAGAACTTGAGAGTCTCTACCAGCAACTCAAGAGAACGTAGATAAGAGTACCTTCGCTGCGTTGTGGCCCCTGTCAGGGGAAGATGTCCCTCCAAGGGAGTTACCAGAGGCCCATCCGTCACTGGGTTGATGCTGCTCAAGACTCTCCGAATGGGTAACCTCCCCGGCCTCCTCACCTCAGACATGGGCCCCATCCACTTCAGGGACCCTCGGACTTCTCCACCCTCGCGGGACCCAGTCGAAGTCACTGGGCCCCAGGCCTCCTGGTTTAGTACCTCACCCCAGGCTAAAGGTGCCTGGGATGGACTCCAACTCCATTCCGGTCAGACCTAGGGCACCTGAGCCGGAATTCAGAACTGCCTACACCCAGGCCTAAGGTGCCTGGGTGCGTGATGAAGGACCTCCAGAAGAGCAAGACCTCGTGACCAGGGCGTCTCCCCCTTTTATCCCCTCCAATTACGCCACGGCAGGTTTCCCGCCCTCGTCGTACCATCTCCGAGAAGGGACAAAAAGGACAGCACTGTGGCGGCAAATCTACCTCAAGCCTGCGGGCACCTGCCACCCACAGGCTAAGGAGATTATTACACCGCCCAATCCTCCACGAATACAAATGGTCCAATTACTCCCATACTTTACACACCTGGACCATACTACCACCCAGGTGTATCCCACCTAAATTTAGAGACCCCGCTACATCTATAAAGTGTTTAGCTTTATGTTGCAATTGGCAATGTGCTATACCCGACGGTTTGTCACTCCTTAACCAAAAAATACATGCAGGACGATTGCTAAGGAAAGATGTTGTGAGTTATTACTACTGCTCAATCAAAAAAAAAAAAGATGTAGTCATCAAAAATGAGGTCTGGCCATTAACAGCTTAGAGGATATAAGAGTGGCTGCCATATAAACTTAATTATTAAGGGTTAATAGCTTTCTTACACAAGTTATTCCATGGGAAATCTGTGGTGAAAATTAGGCTACTGAACAGGTAAGGTTTCTGTGTAAATTGTATTATTGTAGACTTGATAGTGTAGACTTTAGAGTGCAACACTCAAGTATTTATCTGCTTCCTTTTTTATACATCAATACCTAATCACTTCACTTCCATCCAAGCAATCAACCTGTTATTAGCAGCCCACAGTCCATGTACCTCTTGCAGTTAATTGCTTGAACTTGTATCCAATCACAGCCGGTCACAAATGTCAATAAGCCACAAGTAACTGCTGTTACCAGGTTTTTTCCCCTCACACACCAATCCAGTGTGAGGAGGAGATTGCGGTAAACAGTTACACATTACTGTGAATATACTGTGCCCAGATTGACCCCCTGAATAAAGAGGACCTGTCATCATTACATCCGTGTACCTGTCTGAACTTATCAGAGTACCTGTCGTCCATCCCATCTGAGTACCTATCATCCATCCCATCTGAGTACCTGTTATCCCGTCAGAGTACCTATCATACCGTCAGAGTACCTTTCATCCTGTCAGAGTACCTGTCATCCCCTCAGAGTACCTGTAATCCCGTTAGAGTACCTGTCATCCCGTCAGAGTACCTGTCACCCCATCAGAGTATCTATCATCCCGTCTGAGTACCTGTCATACCATCAGGAGTACCTGTCCCAGGATCCCATCAGGAGTACCTGTCCCGTGAGCCCATCAGGAGTACCTGTCCCGTGAGCCCATCAGAGTACCTGTCCCGTGAGCCCATCAGAGTACCTTTCCTGTGAGCCCAACAGAGTACAGTACCTGTCTGTGCAGCCAATTACTACTTACGTGCAGCCAATTACTACCTACGTGCAGCCAATTAGTCCCTGACGTGCAGCCCATTAGTCCCTGACATGCAGCCCATTAGTCCTTGACGTGCAGCCCATTAGTCCCTGATGTGCATCCCATCACTACCTGTCATGCAGCCCATCAGTGTCCTCCTCATACAGCCACTATGTCCAGAAAAGTATACACTCCAGAAGAGGCATATCAAATACTAATTCTGACCGATGAGAGCAGCGGGGAGCTTTCACCGCCCAGTTACAGTTCTGATTCCAGTTCTGATTCGGAATATGAGCCCGTCGAACCCAGTACATCGGCATCCGGAGGAAGTAGTCCGTCCTAAAAGAAGATGGTCTGAAGGCCAGGCAGCTACCAGCATCACCAGACACCCCAATTGCCAATCGGGAAATGCCAACGGTGCTAGACCCAAGGAGGAGAGGCCCAGTACAAGCGCTGCTAGACCCCAGAAGGAAAGGCCCAGTACAAGCGCTAGAATTTCACGCCAAAGAATTAGGACCCAAACCCAGCTTCCGGATGCCTTGGAAAACCCATTGTGGCTGCCTTCTTGCACAGGGTCAGCCACAATCCCCCCTTTCACAGCGCAGCCAGGTGTGCAGGTCAACACAGAAGGTTTCTCTGAAATCGATTTTTTTAATTTATTTTTCCCTGATTAATTAGTTCAAGGCATTGTGGACCAAACCAATCTTTTTGCCCATCAATCCATAGAAAACAACCACAGCTCAAGCTATGCCCGTCCATTTGAATGGAGACCCCTAACAGTGAAGGAGCTTAAATTGTTTTTAGGCCTTACGCTCAACATGGGGCTTACAAAAAAATGAAGTGCATGCATATTGGTTTACAAACCCCATTCACCACATGCCAATTTTTTTATCTGTCATGTGCAGGTCTCGCTATGACATCATAATGCGCTTCCTGCATTTCAGTGATAACTCGCAGTGCCCCCCCCCCCCCCGAAATCATCCCAACTTTGATAAATTATATAAAATTTACCCCCTAATTGATTTTTTCTCTGAGGTTTGCCATACTTTATATCCCTGACCAGAACATCTCTGTGGACAAATTCCTGGTCCATTTCACAGGCCGGCTGGGAATCAAGCAGTATATCCCCAGTAAGAGGGTGAGGTACGGATTGAAGCTCAATAAGCTCTGTGAAAGCTCTGTAAAAGCTCCACCGGATATGTGCATGGCTTTTGTGTGTACGAAGGAACAGACTCCCAGCTCCGGCCTCCTGAGTGTCCACCGTACATGGGAAATAGGGTGAAAATTGTCTAGGAGTTGGCATTCCCACTCTTGCAAAAGAGGTATCATATTTATATGGACTATTATTATACTGGTTTGCCCCTTTTCCGCCCACCTGTACCTGAAGAAAACTTTTGCCTGTGGTACAGCAAGAAAAAAACAGGAAGGGCTGCCCACAGCGTCTAGTCACCACAAGGCTACAAAGGGGGGAATCGGAAAGCCTGAGGAAAGAGGAAGTGTTGGCTGTGAAGTAGAGGGATAGGAAAGATATATAGATCATGTCGACCATCCATGATGACACCTCGGCAGAAGACGCGGTCCTGTTCGAAAGCCTTGCTGCATCCACGAGTACAATAAATTCATGGGGGGGGTGGATTTAAATGATCAAATGTTTCAGCCCTATCTAACAACACGAAAGTCCCTCTTCTGGTATAAAGTTGCAATTTACTTTTTCATTTGGCCATGTATAATGCATTCATCGCCTATCAAAAATCGACAGAAACACCCAACACCTTTCAAAAATTTGAAGACATTGTCACTGCCCTGATCTATCAACAAGGATCCCCCCAGAAGGCATTCACTCCGATTGTGTCAGCGGACACAATGTCCAATGTCTCTCCCAACCTGGCCTTTGCATCGGAGAATGCTTCAGACGCTATCACACTCTCGTAAAAAACGATTAGCCCATATTTCTAATAGACTGCCATTTCCCCATTTTCAATTTCTGTCCTGAATACATCCCTGGTGCCTCAAACAACCATATCATTGCCTTCCATGTGAACTGACTCTGGCCTGTTTATCGACTATGCCTCTGCCTGCTGTCTGCATTGTTTAGCTGCCATATTTCTGCCTTTCACATGAACTGACCCTGGACTATCGACTATGCCTCTGCCTAACTTCTATTTCTGCCTTTTACCTGCACTGACCTCGGCCTGTTGACCATGTTTTTGCCTGTCCCTTGAACTTATCTTTCACCCTGCTACACAGGGGTCTCACATATGTAAGGGCTTCAGAAGAGTGATGTGAGTTGAAAAAAACTGTTTTTGGTTTCCTCTTTGTTTTGTAATTGCCATAAAAGGGTCTGGGGTCCAGAGGCTTCAAAGCGATTTGGGTGGGAGAAGTCTCTACCCCTGTCCCTATTTTTTCCCTGACTAAGGCTCTAAGCTTGATGGTACTGCCTGCTGCTTGGACAAATACTTTGGCTGTGCTGACAATGTATCTGCCTGCACTGACCCAGGACTTTATGGACCATGTGCCTGTTGCCTGGACCGATACATTGGCTGTTCTGACCATATCTCTGCCTGCTGCCTGTACTAACTATGGACAGTATTCCTGCCTACTGCATGGACAATTATTTCGCTGCTGATGACCACATCCCTGCCTGCTACCTGGACCAATGCTTTGTCAGTGCTGACAACATTTCTACCTGTACTGACTATGGACAGTATTCCTGCCTGCTGCCTGTTTTGCTGTCGCTGTTCACGTTCCTGCCTGCTGCCTGGACTGATGCTCTCCTATTTAGACCACTACACTACTAAAACCGCAGGTAATCTTTTCTTTACCCTTTGCTCAGCAGAATGTATTTTGGTTTGTAATTGGTATGTACAGTACATGCTATGTTTTAGAAATATGAAGGGCCTTCAACAATGTGATAGGTTGGCAGGAATTTATGTGTGTAATTTATGCTCCTAGAACGCCTGAAGGTGCTACATCAATGTTGGGCCTCTGTATGTGGCCAGGTTGTGTAAAAGTCTCACACATGTGGTATCGCCATACTCAGGAGAGGTAGCAGAATGTATTTTGGGTTGTAATTTTTGCTATGTACATGCTATGCATTGGAAATATCTTATAAATTGACAACTTTGTGTAAAAAATAATGTCTTTTAATTTTTTTCCACATTTTCCAAAAACTTCTGAAAAAAATGAACCATTCAAAAGACTCAATATGCCTCCATAGATTATACGTTGGGGTGTTAGCTTTCCAAAATGGGGCCATTTTGTGGACATTTCCATTGTCCTGGTGCTCCAGGGTCTTCAAAGTGTAATAGGTGGTTGAGAAATAAGATGTTTAACTTATGCTCTTAGAATGCCTGAAGGTGCTACTTCAATGTTGGGCCTCTGTATGTGGTCAGGCTGTGTAAATGTCTCACAAATGTGGTATTGCCATACTCAGGAGAAGTAGCAGAATGTATTTTGGAGTGTCAATTTTGCTATGTACATGCCCATCTGTTGGAAATATCTTATAAATGGACAACTTTGTGTAAAAAAAATGCGTTTTCATTTTTTTTTCACATTTTTCAAAAACTTCTGGAAAAAAATGAACCGTTCAAAAGACTCATTATGCCTCCATAGATTATACATTGGAGTGTTCGCTTTCCAAAATGGGGTCATTTTGTGGGTGTTTACATTGTCCTGGTGCTCCAGGGCCTTCAAAAGTATGATAGGTCGTCATCAAATTAGATGTCTAATTTATGCTCTTAGAACGCCTGAAGGTGCTACTTGGATGTTGGGCCTCTGTATGTGGCAAGGCTGTGTAAATGCCTCACACATGTGGTATCGCTATACTCAGGAGGAGTAGCAGAATGTTTTTTTGGGTGTCATTGCAAGTATGCATGTGCTGTGTGAGAGAAATAACTTGTTATTATGACAATTTTGTGCAAAAAAAGAATTGTGGGAAAAAATTACAACTTAAAAAAACTCACCATGCCTATTACTAAATACCTCGGAATGTCTACTTTCCAAAAAGGGGTCATTTGGGGGGTATTTGTACTTTCCTAGCTTATGAGGCTGGGTTCACACTGGTACGACATGACAGTCTTACTACTTTGGATCCGACTTTGCCCTGCGACTTGAAGTCAGAGACGCGTCCGACTTCAATGAACAGGGATCCGACTTTGATCCCCGACAATGCCAGGCACTGTGTCTGGTATGCATCTTGAGGGGAAATTCCACGCCAAATTTTAAATAAAAAAACGGCATGGGTTCCCCCTCCAAGAGCATACCAGGCCCTTCGGTCTGGTATGGATTTTAAGGGGATACCCCTACACCGAAAAAACGGCGTGGGGGTGTCCCCAAAATCCATACCAGACCCTTATCTGAGCACGCAGCCCGGCCGGTCAGGAAAAGGTGTTGGGGACGAGCGAGCGCCCCCCCCCCTGTACCATATCAGGCCACATGCCCTCGACATGGGGGGTGAGTGCTTTGGGGCAGGGAGCCCCCAGATCCCAGCCCCCACCCTATGTGAATAAGTATGGGGTACATTGTACCCCTACCCATTCACCTGGAGAAAAAAAAACACACTACATCGGTTTTTAAAGTTATTTATTAGGCAGCTCCGGGGTCTCTTCACCCGGTGACAACGCCCCATGGCAATATAAGTTGTTCCGCACCGCGCACGCGGCATTACAGCGGGAGAGAGCGTTGAGTCAACATCGTAAGAAGAGGGAAGAAGACGATGGAGAAGACCGGGCAACTGCTAGCAAAAGAGCCAGCAAAAAAACAGAAGATAATGGAGGAGCCCGGCAGAAGAACCGGAGAGCGGGAGACGAACCGGAGAGCGTGGAGAAGAGGCCAGAGAGACCCCCGAAGTCGGAAGAGACCCCCCAAAGCTGCCTAATAAATTACTTTGAAAACCTTTGTAGTGTGTTTTTTTATTGACACTTAGGGTGGGGGGCCGGGATATGGGGGCCCCCTTATTAAAGGGGGCTCCTGGATCCCGATAAGCCCCCCGCCCACAGACCCTGACAACCAACAGCCAGGGTTGTCAGGAAGGGGCCCTTGTCCTCATCAACATGGGGACAATATTCTTTGGGGTGGAAGGGCTGCAGGGCGCCCCCTGCCCCAAAGCACCCACCCCCCATGTTGAGGGCATGCGACCTGGTACGGAACAGGAGGGGGGGCGCTTGCTCATCCCCACCCCCTTTCCTGACCTGCCAGGCTGCATGCTCGTATAAGGGTCTGGTATGGATTTTGGGGGCACCCCCACGCCGGTTTTTCGGCGTAGGGGTTTCCCCTTAAAATCCAAACCAGACTGAAGGGCCTGGTTTGCTCTTGGAGGGGGAACCCATGCCGGTTTTTTATTCAAAACTTGGCGTGGAGTTCCCCCTCAAGATCATCAGAGCACAAGCCGCATGCCAAAGTCGGATCATGCAAGACGGCGATCCAACTTTGATCCGACTTCAGTGATATTCAATGGGCTGAAGTAGGATCAAAGTCGGACCAAAGTAGTGCAGGGAGCATTTTCAAAGTCGGACCGACGTGTGTCGGACCAGTAAGATGGCTCCCATAGGGAAACATTGATTTTCGCACGTCATGCGACATGAGCTCCCAATTTCGGAGCGTTTGTCACACCATTGTGAACCCGGCCTTAGGGTCTCAAGAAATGAGATAGGCCTTCAGTACATCAGGTGTGATCAATTTTCAATGATTTGCACCATAGCTTGTAGACTCTATAACTTTCACAGAGACTAAATATTATACACTAATTTGGGTTATTTTCACTAAAGATATGTAGCAGTATAAATTTTGGCTCAAATTTATGAAGAAAAATGGCTTCTTTGCAAAATTTTACAATAGAAACTCTTTTTTCACTTATATTGCAAAAAAAAGAAACAGCGGTGATTAAATACCACCAAAAGAAAGCTCTATTTGTGAGAAAAAAAATTATAAAAATGTTGTTTGGGTACAGTGTAGCATGACTGAGTAATTGTCATTCAAAGAGTGAGAGCGCTGAAAGCTGAAAATTGGTCTGGGCAAGATGGGTGTATAAATTCCCTGTATTGAAGTGGTTAAACTGCGCTGAACTGCACTGCAATGATGTGAACTATGCCCATAATATTATCTTTATTTTGGGCTGTCTATGCAGTTGGAGTGCAGTTCAAAATGCATCCAACTGTGTTCAATGTGAAAGGGCCTTTACTGTAGAGCTGTGCACAGCTAGTGTTGAGTCATCCCCTACTCAATAGAGAAACACACAGGATGTGAACTACTAGGATTGTGGGAGGCATCTTTTTGACAGACTAAGCTGGCTTTGGTGAGCTGGAAGGAGGAAACTGCAGATCCCACAAGGCACTCGGGCAAAGAGGAAAGGTTTTTATTCCTTGTTTTTCCCAGTTTGAGGATAAGAAGCTGCTGACAATCTGCTCACCAGTGAACCTGAGAAGCACAGTGACAGTCATCTTGGGACATTGGAGAGTGCCATGGATGTTGGTGGAGTCCACTGCCTGACCAGGGGGAATAATGGTACTAACACTACCCGGTTGCATTTAACACAGTAAACAGAGAGTGATCAACTGCTGACACAGGAATTGGTAAGAGGTCACTGGCCAAAACCAGTGTACACTTTGACCAAAGATGGACAGTGTTGTCTGCAAGTAACAGAGTCAGTGCCTATATCAATTTGTGAGGGGACATTGACCTGAGCACTCCGATGTAAGAGTTAGGCCCCAACGAGCTGGCCAGCAAAATACAATGGAGATATAATATAGACTGCTGGACTGTCATGGTGGTGTAGTACTACCTAGGTAGAATTGCCCCCAGTATAGGGTTTAATAGAAGTTACACTCTGCACCAATTGGGGGTTTCCTTTACAGTATGCAGTATATTTGTGCATAAGACAATACAGCACCTTAACAAATCCTCAAAGTTTAATTTAACAAAAAATTATAATATTTTTAAATACATTGTCTCAAATGTACATATTTCTTGAAGTACTAAGATGTGAAGAATATTACAGTCCTTTCTATGTTTTTTTCTTTGACCAAAGATTCTAACTACTACATATAAAAAAGTCAGCCATATATACAGTATATATATATTGTGAAGGACTAGCATCAAGTGTAGAGCTTGAAGGACACCGCCACTCGCTGGTTCTTCTTTTTAAGGGTTGTTTGCCCATTTTTATTAAAAGAAGTTCAAAACAAAATCAAAAGGTTTTCCCTCGCAGGGGTTTCAGCACTCCTTTTCAACAACAAAATGATATTCAGCCTCCTGGCTTATACATACAGCAGTGCTGCTCAGGCCTTCCACTTCAGGCTCTTGTCTGTCTCCTATAGACTATTCCATCTGCAACACCGTCCATCTGGATAGCAGCCCCTTGCTGCTCTGACCCTCAGACCTGGGTCTCTGGCTTCCACTGTGCACACAAGCACTCTCTGACTTCTCCAGTGCACACTTGCACTCTATGGCTTCCCCAGTGCACACCTGCACTCGTCGGGAGGGTGGGGCCCAGAATGCTGGTCCTGATTCTACTATCAGGCCCACACACACCTGAACAATCAGTGTGCAGTTGAGTCTCAAAACCCGGATCCAGGACTGGGGATTTCATCCCACCCGGATCTCTAAGAAATCCCCAAGCTCCGGGTCCCAAAGTGGATTTTAGTAAATCATGAGGAAACTGAAAAGCCAGTTTCCTCCCAAACAAGCAAATACCCTGGAGCCCCTCAACCTGCCTGGTTGAGAATCCTGTATTCATACACTGGTGGGGTACCACACTACCACATACCCCCCCCCCTCTTGTTTTGATCCAGAGGGAGAAACACCTGCACCCATCATAGTAGTTGGGACACCTCTGTGCTGGCCATCAGCCACGTAGGCCAACCCTTTTTTCGGGTGTGCTTCCAGGTACGTCCCAGCTTGGATCTTAACAGGGTCCTATAATTCCGTATACTCTGCCTTCCCTCTCTTCTCTTTGGGTCCCTGAGCATACTCTCCTCTCCTGGGGAAACTCTGCCTACCCTGATCCTACCTTTCAGCTTACGTAAATAAGTTTTATCTTTCACCACAGGTCTTTCAGGTTCAAAAACCTCTCTCTTGTTACCCAGGGCAACCACATTGCTTTTAACAGCGCCAATCATTAAATCATATATTTTAATGTCACACTTTCCAACGTAATCAGTGCTGTCCATCTCAGTGCTTGTTAGTACCAGACCTGAGGAGGGACCACACATAGGCGAGAGATTAAATCCCACAGGACTAAAGCCAAGTTCTACCTCACCTGTTGTCTAACACTCCATGGGTAACTGATCTAACAGATGACACTGATCTAGGCACAAACTACTTCTTTCTGATGTACACATTACATTGTTGCAGCATCCACCTATAGCACTTTTTCTCACAGTGTCTCCGGGTACTTTAAGTTGTACCTCTTTCTGAGTGATAGAAAGCATCTCTGCTAGTGCTGCATCTATTCTGGGCCCTTCCTTCTCATGAGATTTAGCGGCTGAGACAGTATCTGCGCCCTCTACTGACCACTGCTCAGCTGCACCTTGGAGCACACCAGCAGAGATGTTTCCAGTCACTACGCCAGCCAGAGAGACCTTTGATGACTCCAACAGTTCTGAGCGCCTTCCAGGCCACTCAGTAACTGGGAGCACCCCCTTGGAGAACCTCAGAACTATTTGCCACACTGTTAACAAGCTTCCCAGCACAGCCTGTACCACCTGGCTCCACCTATTGGTACCACGCAGCATCACCTGGTCCGACTGCGGTGGAGACACCCAAGTGTACAGTGAGGGCACTTTTACCAACTCCAGCATTTCTAATAAAGTTTTTGTCAACTCTATGCAACCAATGTCTAAATGCATGACCTTTTTGGGAACCTTTCACCTGTCCGAGACTTGGAGGGGCTCATCCATTGCAGCTTGTGAGGTTGAGACATTTGAAGAGACCACCATCTCCTTGAAGGTACCCCTCATCCCAGCCTGTTGCTCCCCTGGAGCGCTGTCAGACACCTGTCTCCTCTTCACCTCTAACGCTACACCAATGAGCCTCTGCAAGTCAACATTAGTCACATTGTCAACTTGACACTTGCCATTATTTAGTTGCTGGGCCGTGGACAACCCATCTGCCATGCCTGCGCCCTGAACCGTTCCTTCAGACTGGAGGGCATCAGCCTTTGCAGGGGCTGGCGTGCCCTTGAGCACTGGCCATTCTGCGATCCCTCCACTGGGCACAGCAGGTGTTCTGTCCACAACTCTGTCACACATCATTGCCTCGTAATTCCTTGTCACTTGGCCTAGTGCCGCAACTGCTTCCTTGCACCAATCATCCCAGTCTCCTGTGGTTCCATCACTGGTGCTCCACAGCACTGCATCACCTGCTCTAGAAGGCCCAACAGGAACCTGGGATTCACTAGCCAAAACAACACACTTGTCACTTCTACCTACCTCACCTTGTGACAATATTTTTTTTCTCACATCACACTGGGAGATTGCATCCTCAACCAAGGCAAGGTGCAATACCTTATTTTGAACACCTTGCTTTGGTGGCGCTACAGACACATACAGCTCTTCACTTTCAGCTTTTGCAGGCTGATCTAACCCCTTGACAACTGGGTTACACTTAGGGTGGTGGGGCTCCGCCCACACACACTCACTATGTAATACAGTCTTCCCTTGTTTCACCAGAGTAGCACCACAGCAATCCTGGAAAACCTCTGGCTCCAACACATGGAGGCCCCATGAGAGTTCCATGGACAATCCTGCGCTTCTGGTTGTCATGGGAGATATCCTACTCCCATCATTGGTAGTAAACACATTTCCAACATTTTCAGACATGACACTAAAGGAAACACATTTTTCAATGTCATGATCACCAATACCATCACATTTGCCAACAGTAACACTTTTGTCAGCATAACCATCAGAATTTTCACTACGTGTAGACATAACTGCTACTTTTGTGGATTGTCTATTACCCACCAAAGCCTCTGAGTGACTCCTCACAGCGCCCTCCATTTTTAAAGGGGCACCCTTTTCTACATGGGCAGCTCCAAAGTTGACCTGGGAAACGCTCGGCTCCGTCACTGCGGGCTTCTTGGAAGTCTCCCTGGGCAACCCTGCCGTACTTGTCACTAGGGAACATGGCACAAGCACTGTTTTGGTCACCCCTAACTCTATTTTCCCAGCCACCTGCTGGACTATAGCAGGCACATGCAGAGTCCCCATGTCCTTTCCAGTCTTTAGCCCTGCGGCTAGTTGGGCTTTATTCTGTGCCTCCCCACTGCTCTGGGTAGCACACTGCCGCAAGTCTATGTCCATTGGCACTGCGGATCTCCCCACTGGATCTACTCCCACTTCACTGGGTTCAGTACCATAAACTGGAACAGTCTTACCATTTTCAGTGGCTGGCATCATAGCCTTCACTTGAGTGCGCTGTCTCTCAGCTGCATCCATACCAGCTACTGTCTCTTTGGGGCCATATGGCGACACTGCAGCCTTTCCAGACTCTTCAGCGGTGTTCCAGAACCTTGGGCAAGTAAAGATCCCATGCCCCACTTGACCACATTCCAAGCACGGTACTGGACGCTGAAATTTAATTTCTTGGCATCTCCTCAATGCCTGGCTCTCTCCAACATGCTGTATTGGCTCCTCCGGAAGCCACTTGTCACGACCCATGGGAGGCACACCCCTTGGTCCACAGACAGCCCGACTGGCCTCCTCTGTGTTGCTATGGGCAACCACTCTCTGTCCTGGCCTTTGATCAGCCTCTCTTCTGGCATATAACACAGGCTTCTCAGACCTTTGTTTTGCTAGGTAGCTTTGCACTGGAGCCAGGGACAAAAGGCACTTGGAGACTGCATGCCCCCACTCACTGCACCGCAAACAACGCACTTGGTTCCATGTCTTGTCAGGGTTTCCCACCCTGCATCTGCTGGACCCTGTCTCAAGCTGTGTCACTTTCACACTTTTCGCAACAGCTGCTGGTTTAACTGCAGCAGCGCGTTGCCAGGGGCAACAACACCCCTCTCCCAGGCATGGACATCCGGCAGCTCTCTTTTTGTATGGAAGGTTGGCTTGCCTTCCACTTTAGCTTGGTCCAATACTGCCAGGTGTCGCTTGCACCAATCCACTGCAGATTCAAACGCTGGTGGACTCTCCACACTAGCAGTCATCTGTGCATTCATTGCACCAGGGTTGCTAGGGACAACAGCAACCCTCTTTTCCCTTGGAAAACTCTGTTTAGGCATGTATGGGGTTCGATCAGGCGGTAACAACCCTTCCAGCCATAGAGCTCTATCCATCATCTCAGCCATCCTTGCTTCTTTTCGGCGTTTTGATCGCCCCATCCTTGCAGTCTTGCACACAGCAACTTGTAACAGTTCTTGGCGGAGAAAAGGAAAAAAAAAAGAAAAAATCTGTTTGTTTCTCCTTTCACAGGTACACAACCTGCATGCAACAGTCCATCAAATAAACTTCTGTGCAATGCAGTTTGCCTGGCTGCCACACACAGCTAGCAGCAGTTCACTTTCGCTTGCAGGGTTTCCTCACCTGCACACACACAGATTATGCAGTCTCTTGCACCAAAAACACAGTTCATATAACAGATGAACTTACTTGATTGTAGGGATCTCAGATTGTGCCCGCATTCTCCAACACTTGTGAAGGACTAGCATCAAGTGTAGAGCTTGAAGGACACCGCCACTCGCTGGTTCTTCTTTTTAAGGGTTGTTTGCCCATTTTTATTAAAAGAAGTTCAAAACAAAATCAAAAGGTTTTCCCTCGCAGGGGTTTCAGCACTCCTTTTCAACAACAAAATGACATTCAGCCTTCTGGCTTATACATACAGCAGTGCTGCTCAGGCCTTCCACTTCAGGCTCTTGTCTGTCTCCTATAGACTATTCCATCTGCAACACCGTCCACCTGGATAGCAGCCCCTTGCTGCTCTGACCCTCAGACCTGGGTCTCTGGCTTCCACTGTGCACACAAGCACTCTCTGACTTCTCCAGTGCACACTTGCACTCTATGGCTTCCCCAGTGCACACCTGCACTCGTCGGGAGGGTGGGGCCCAGAATGCTGGTCCTGATTCTACTATCAGGCCCACACACACCTGAACAATCAGTGTGCAGTTGAGTCTCAAAACCCGGATCCAGGACTGGGGATTTCATCCCACCCGGATCTCTAAGAAATCCCCAAGCTCCGGGTCCCAAAGTGGATTTTAGTAAATCATGAGGAAACTGAAAAGCCAGTTTCCTCCCAAACAAGCAAATACCCTGGAGCCCCTCAACCTGCCTGGTTGAGAATCCTGTATTCATACACTGGTGGGGTACCACACTACCACAATATATATGTGTCAGTCATATAAAACAGCCTTAAAAAATACATAAAAAAATAACATTTGCATATTAATTTAAACAAATTAATCAGACAAGACAGAAGAATTAAGAATAAAGTAGGCCATTTTTTCACTGAAACAATTGGTGTAGGAAGCTTAATGACTTAAATAAAAATAACTGAGAACAAATGAAATGTTAAGTTAACTAGTAAAAGAAGAAGTAAAAAGAAATAGGTTAGAAAAAAAATACACATATGGTGGTAATCTGATAGGAAATCTCTGTAGAGGAACAATAATGAAAGCAATATTAAAATCTGCTATTCAGAGCTTGACCAGACATATGTAGGAGTTTTCTGAAATGTGTTTCCTTAAGGAGAACCACATTTTAACAGTATTTTCCATAACTGTCCTCCTTAAACTTTCAAAGGGATTTTAGAAAACATTCAAACCATAACACTCCTGGAAAGCATTCAATCCCTAAGACTCGAATCATTGATGCTTTCACCCTAGTCAAGGGGGATGCACGCATAGCCTCTTTGTAAAACTCTGAAGCCTCGTACACACGATCGGATATCCTATGGATTCTAATCCGATGTTTTTTTCCATCGGAAATCCGATGAAGCTGACTTCCATCAGTCTTGCCTACACACCATCAGTCAAAAAAACTGACCGTTCCAAACGCGGTGACGTAAAACACTCAGATGAGCCGAGAAAAATTAAGTTTATTGCTTCTGAGCATGCGTCGACTTGATTCTGAGCATGCGTGGGTTTTTTATCCGATGGACTTGCCCATAGACGATCGGAATTTGCTATCGGTTTTTGATCCATCGGAGAAATTTAAAACATGTTCTATTTTTTAAAACCGATGGAAAAAAGACTGATGGGTCCCATACAAGATCGGTTTGTCCGATGAAAAAAGTCCATCGGACTGTTTTCATCGGTAAAACCGATTGTGTGTACAGGGATTGACTCTGATGTCTAGACTAACAGCTGTCTGTAAACATAAGCAGCATTGCATTCAGTGATCCACTAATGTATTGACAGTGTGTATGCAATATGGATAAAGTTATTCTAGTTTGGAGACTTCCTCTTACTGGCAGATAAACCAGACAGGCCCTGCATATGATAGAGGGACACAGGTAGCCCAGGGTTAGACAACATACAACACCACTGGTAGATAACTGAGATTTACCGCAACTAGAGTTAACTAAGATTTCCATGACCAGGCCATTTTTTGCGATACGGCACTGCGTTACTTTAACTGACAATTGTGCAGTCATGCGACACTATACCCAAATAAAATGTATGCATTTTTTTCCCACAAATAGAGCTTTCTTTGGGTGGTATTTGATCACAACTGCGTTTATTTTTTGCGCTATAAACAAAAAATGGCCAACAATTTTGAAAACAAAAACAATATTTTTTACGTTCTGCTATAAAACATATTCAATAAAACTGTTCTATCATTAAAAAATCCTAATCCACTCTGGGAAGCACTCTTTATCTAAAATAAACCTCTGTCATGCTTGAATGAAGAGTCCTTTATGTTGCAACACTTTGGCTGGTACACCTTAGGCCCCTTTCACACATGCAGACCGTATGTCCGCTTTTTCATCCATCCGTTTACGGATGAAAAAGGGACATACATTGGTCCCTAGGAGATCGAGGGTGTCAGCAGATGAACATCCACTGACACCCGATCTCATCCAGGTCCGCAATCCTCCGATTCTGCAGACGGAGGAAAATCCTATTTTTCTATCTGTCTGCAGAGCTGATCGGATGAACACGGACAGACGGTCTGTGTTCATCCGATCCCCCCATAGGGGAGAGTGGAGATCTGACAGGGCGGTCCCTGCACAGTGTGCAGAGACCGCCCTGTCATCCGCCGGCTCAGCGGGGATCAACGGAGCGATCCCCGCTGAGCAAGCGGAGGTTCACGGGGCGGATCTTCACGGATCCGTCTTGTGTGAAAGGGGCCTAACATAGCTGTGCAATGAAAAACAAAACCTGCTACCCTTGTGCGTGTAAAGGCAGCTGCAGTCTTTGGCATAAAACCTGAAAGAATTTAGTATCTCAAGTACTCTTTCTGGTTTTGAGTCACAGTGTAATACAGTTAAGTACACTTACATTTGATTGTAAATAGGGATGGGGAGGGGGCGCATGCATGGCGCGAAGCTGGAAGGTCGCATCTAGGCAGAGCTCCGTACACCGCGGGGACTTCGACACCTTCCCTGGGGCCATCAAGCTTCCGAACAACGCTAATTCTTACCTGCACCCCCGGGGGAGTGAGCGGTGCATGCCGTCCTCAAAGTCTCGCCGCGGGAAACCAGCGCAGAAGACCCTCACAAACTATCTCCTCAGAGTCTGGGAGATGTCGGGGAAGAACCAAGATGGCACGGTACCACACTGTGACCTACACGCGGATCAAAGCCCAGCGGCCTCCCCTGCACACTCGTCTGTGGAGGGTGAGTACAGCTTGCAGCTCACCAAGGCAGACCTGGATGACAGTCTAGCAGCCATGTACACCAAGCTGGCTGAAAAGTTCCAGACTGAGCTCCATAAATCCATGCATACTCTGCAGCAAGAGATGGCGGTCCTGGGGGGGAGGACGGATCTCTTGGAGACTAAGCATGATGAGCTGCAGCTGGCTTATTCGGATCTCCGAAAAGATCATGAACTGCTTAATGATTCTGTGTCACAGCTCCAGTCCCACTTAGAGGACTTGGACAACAGAAACAGAAAGAGCAACCTGAGGATTAGAGGGTTCCCGGAGGGGGTCATGGAGCTTGTCTCCGCCGTCCACAAGTTGTTTCAGTCCCTGCTCCCTGCTTCCCCTGTGGCGGCTTTTGCTTGTGACAGGATTCATAGGGCCCTGCGCCCTAAGCCGTCGGATGACAAACCTCCCAGGGATATTGTATTATGCCTTAAAGACTACCTGATAAAAAAGGAGATCCTGAGGGCCTCTCCGCAATACCCCAAACATTGTGCTGGACGGTACCAAAATACAAATCTTCCCGGATATATCCCCGGCCACGCTAGACAAACGCCGCAGATTCAAGGAGATCACAACTTCTTTGCAGGAGGCCAGGATTCGATACCGGTGGGGGTTCCCCTTTAAGCTACAGGTCCCACATCAGGGGACTAAATACGCAGTGGTCACCACTCAAGAGGGAAAGGAACTCCTAGTCAAGCTGGGCCTTATGGCGAAAGAAGACCTTCCGAGGATGCCCTCCACCCCCCGCCTGTCGGCCATCTGGTCCACCCCATCGCCACGCAGGGACCGCAGGAGCCAGAGGCAAGATCTACGGGAGCGTTTGAACTGAGAGCCGGCTTTTTCCATCTTATCCAGGCCCAACTGAATGGCGGCAGTATGTATCTCTCACTAAAGGTCTTTTTTCATCCCCTATGGCTGAGGGCCTTTCTGGAACGGTCGATGAGTGCCTCCTACATACCGGGGGAGGGGGTTTTCTGTGGGTTTTTTTTTCCCTACCTCAAGGACTCTTCCCTCCCACCTTTTCCGCTGTTTACTCCTCATTGCACCATATTTTGCCTGAACTGTTCCCCGCGGTGCAATTCTGCAGCGGTGCCCGCTTGGTTGTCCCCCCACTCTGGTGGTTACTGCCTTTCTAGAAGGTTGTCAAGAGTGTTGGACATTTCAGTCCTATTGGTCAGGGAGTTTGTAGCCTGACAAGTTACTGCTTTAACCTACTGTCGGGTTGGTCTATCCCCTCCCGACCCCAATGGTTTATGTGTGTTGTTTTTCTTTTTTTTTTACTTTTTGGTTTCAGGATATGGGACTCTTTTTGCTGACTCAATTTTTACTGTACTTTATTTACTTGCTCTTATCACTTATGCTACGTCCAGATGTGTGATGGTATTTGTTATTTTATGGGTAGGCCGGATGGTCCCCACCTCACTGAGGCACAGGACTGAGATGGCAGACTCCTCGGGACCCTCCCACAAGGCGATGAACCTATATGCCCCCGCAATTACAGAATGGGTATTAGATTAATTTCCCATAATACTAGGGGGTTTAATTCCCCTCAAAAATGGAAGAAGGCATTTAATGCCTATAAACGCCTGAGGGCGGATATCATATTATTACAGGAGACCCACTTTTGGGTCTAGGTCCCGAGGAGTGGCGATATTTCTGAAAAAAGGATTGATGTTTGATGTTGAACATGTATTAAAAGATCCAGCTAGTAGATTTATTATTTTGCAGGGCTCATTGCAAGGGAAAAAGGTAACGATAGCTAATGTATATGCCCCCAATGATTCCCAAGCTACCTTTTTTAGGAATTTTTTCACATTTTGGATAAATATAGTTTCCCACATTTGCTGTTGGGAGGGGACTTCAACTTGGTGGCGCACTCAGCTCTGGACAGAAGCAGGCCTGGTAGCGCCTCCAGTGCTTTCCCCAAAACGTTGAAGTCGCTGTTGCATGCTCACAACCTGGTGGACTCCTGGAGAGCACACAATGTGGGGGCCCGGGAATACACGTTGTATTCCCACCCCCACGATAGCTACTCCAGGATCGATTACCTGTTCTGCTCCCCCATACTGCTCGCGAATTCCACCTCTGCCGCTATTCATTCCTGCCCATGGTCGGACCACCAGATGGTTTCCTTAGATGTTTCCCACATAGGCCTCAGGCTCTCTGTTGCAGGATGGAGATTGAATGAGTCTCTCCTCACGGACCCTATAGTAGTGTCACAGCTGGCTAAACACATGGCAGATTATTTTGCCACTAATGACATTGGGGAGGTCTCCCCCCCGACCCTTTGGGCGGCCCATAAGGTGGTGCTCAGAGGCCACCTGATTTAAATTGCGGCTGAGAGAAAGAAACAGAGGCTGATAGATATTAATAGACTCACTAAGGACCTAGATAGGTTATACCACGTACATTCACAAAATCATGCTCCAGACCTATTGCGTAGAATAAATGAAAATAGATTAGAGCTGGACAAGATTCTGTCCGAGCAGACAGAAAGATCCTTGAGATGGTCCGGAGCCAAGTTCCTGTTGCACAGTAACTCGGCCTCAACCATGTTCGCGCGGAAGCTAAACCAATCAATACAACCCTCCCACACATATAAACTGAGGAATCTTGCTGGTAGCTTCCCACCCTACAGAGGTCTTGCAATTTTTTTTCTAAATTTTATACTGAGCTTCTTTCCGCTCCTTCCTCACCCCCAGATCCTACCCTCAAATCTTGGTTAGATGACCTGCCTCTCCCGGCACTGACACAGGAGCATCTGGCTAAGCTGAATGTGCCTTGTTCAGAATTGGAGATAGCAGCAGTTATCAAGTCACTAAAGCCCTCCAAGGCTCCAGGCCCTGATGGATACTCGGCCCCATATTATAAGAAATTTAAAGACACTTTGGTTCCACGCCTGAAATCCCTCTTTGAACATATACTAGAAGGCAATGTTTTTCCAGATGACATGCTTCTTGCGAACATGTCGCTGATCCCGAAGCCCAATAAAGATCATACCCTTCCCCAAAATTATAGGCCTATTTCGGTCATTAATAATGATTTGAAGATATTTGGTCGGATATTGGCGGACCGACTATCAAAGATTATTACTTCCCTAATCTCCCCAGATCAGACAGGTTTTATCCCGTCCAGGCAAATTACAGACAACATTAGGCTCGCCTCTAACATTATTCAGGACGCGGATTTACACGCCCGCAGGGTGCTACTCCTTAGCCTGGATATTCACAAGGCTTTTGATAGCGTGCTGTGGCCGTATCTCAAACTGACCTTGGAGAGGTTTGGCTTCTCTGGGGCCTTTGTTCATGGCTTTAGGGCACTTTATAACCACCCGCGCACCCGTATTAAACTCCCGGGCTGTAGCTCCAATTATTTTATATTGGGTAGGGGTACGAGACAAGGTTGCCCATTATCTCCACTATTGTTCGCGCTCGCTATAGAACCTTTGGCCAGATCAATTAGCCTAGACCCTAACATTAAGGGATATGTTAAAGGCGATCAGGAATTTAAACTTAGCTTATATGCAGACGATGTCCTTTTATTTCTACCAGACCCTATTGTCTTGATTCCCAATCTTATATCTACCTTAAGCACCTTCAAGAAAATTTCGGGTCTGGGGGTTAATCTATCCAAATGCTCCTCCCTCCCAATTAATCTTCCTTGCCATACTATTAACTCTCTCCAATCTAATTTTAATTTCTCTATGGATACTCAGACATTATCGTATCTAGGGATTAAACTGGCCCCTTCGCTTCATAAGATGTATCTGGCCAATTACCCGCCTGCTTTTGCACGTATTAGGCAATTGCTACAGGCCTGGAGCCAGTACCATATAACGTTCTTAGGCCGGATACAAGCAGTAAAAATGTCTATTCTCCCAAAACTTTTATTTTATTTTAGAGCCCTTCCTAATTATGTGCCCCAAAAAACGATTGAGCAGTTGCAAAGGGATGTAAACAAATTTGTCTGGCTTAATAAGACACCCCGGTTGGGTAGGCAGATGGTGTACAGGCCCAGGGTAAGGGGTGGTTTGGGCTTACCCCATCTTTGGCTTTATTATATGTCCTCTAGACTTCTGCAATTGGCACAATGGCATACCCCTCCTCATGGGATCCCATGGCTACACTTTGAGCGGGTTTCCGTGGACCCATATTATCTCCCAGGTTTGCTCTGGGCCAAGTCGATTGGCCCCGGAGAGGTTTCTGCATTAAATATGGTAGTGGGACAATCCCTACGCCTTTGGACCCTATATAAGACAAAACTCTCCCTGCTACCCCTCAAACCCAGATTGGCCTCCTTTATTGGGGACCCCTCCTTTCCGGCGGCTTTTCCCACCCGGAGTGGTTTCGCCCTGTGGATAGAGGGGAATTTGGTTACCCTGGACTCACTTCATAATGATGGGAAGTTTTGCTCTTTCCAAGCCTTACAATCCTCTCACTCCTTCCCCAGGTCAGAATTTTACAAATATTTACAAGTAAGGCATTTTTTCACCTCACGATATTCAGGCGCAGTCCCTAATCCCATCAATACCATTGAAAGTATCTGTGGCCCTGCATCAAGGGACAGGGGGACCATCTCCCGTTTATATGCTTTTATGGGAGGTCTTGGCCTTTCAGAGAAATCTACTGCCATGCTGGGGTGGGAGGGGGAAACTGGGGAGGTGGCGTCCCCGGAGGAATGGAGTATTAGGATCTCGAATATGCACAAGTGTACAAGGTCAGTGGCGGTCAAGGAAACGGTGGTGAAGCTACATACCAGGTGGTATTATACCCCCACTAAGCTACATAGATTATTTCCCACTGTTTCCGAGCTCTGCTTCAGAGGCTTTCCAGAGGTGGGGACCCACTTACATATCTTTTGGAGCTGTACGGCCTTGAGGGACATATGGGATAAGGTTACTGAAAGGGTGGCGGGGATCACAGGGGGTCTACCTACCCTGACGTATCAGATGTGCCTATTCTTTGCAGACATTCCCGGCTCAACCCCACCTGAACAAAAGTTGTCGCACACACTCTTCAGTGCAGTACAGTGGTCCATAGCCCTATTTTGGCGTACTCCGGGGGTCCCGTGGGACCAGGTTCTTAAGCGTATGGCGGCTATTCAGATTATGGAGAGGGTATTCCACACCATCATGGATACTATGCCTATTTATGACCTGAAATGGAAGCCCTGGGCCCCATAGGTATCTGCTCCCTATTTGGGGGAAAAAACTCTCCTTTACTCTCACGCTAGGACGACATATTGTTAACACTTTCGGTAAAAGCTTCCCATATCGGGTCATGTTTTTTTATTTTTTTATTTTTTGCTATATGTATTATTTGACTCTCTCTCTTTGTTACTCTTTTTTCCAGTTTTATATGAACATAAGTTTTTTCCTCGCAAGAAGAGAAAATTAACAAAAACATTGTTATGCCTTAGGAGCATTTTTTCTATCGCATTCTGTTTTTGTGTTATGATTTCACAGTAACAGGGTGGTCTGGGTGGCCCTGGATTTGCAGGTTTTGACCATCTTGAGGGCTGCCTCTACAGGATCTTGCAAAAATGTTGTATGTTTTTATGTACTTTATACTGGTCACTAATTGTATGTACTTTTAATTTCTCAATAAAAACTGTTTGTATGAAAGTAAATAGGGATGGGGTTTAGGTTTGGAGCTACCTTTATTTTGAGGTAGATCTCACAGTATTATATAGCTCAGTGTAATTCTAGATTTATGACTACAAATTCATGTTTGAACTCCCTTGTCCCTGATAGCCAATAATCTAAAAGAACAAACAATTCAGACCTTCACTATAAAATAGTGAGCTTCCAGCAGTCATATTGTCAGTGTGTGTTGGAACTGGTTAGGGAAAGCTGACAAATCTGTGTAGGGAGAGTTGCTGGACCTGTCCTTTGCATGCACCAGTGAGCCTCAAAAGCACTGCATATTCACACCATTAGCTAGGTATTCCATTCATCTCCCCCCAAAAAATACTACAGTGAGAGGTAGGTATAAAATGAGAGGCAGTGGTGCTGTGCACTGCAGTAGTGGGGAGTAGTGATGAGCCGAACACCCCCGGGTTCGGTTCGCACCAGAACCCGCGAACGGACCGAAAGTTCGAACGAACATTAGAACCCTATTAAATACAATGGATGCGAACGTTCGAATTCTAAAGTGCTAATTATAACAACTATTATGCATGTTATTGTCATAAATAGGGTTTGGGAACCCGGGTTCTGCACCAGGGGACATGTATCAATGCAAAAAGAAGTTTTAAAAACGGTCGTTTTTCGGGAGCAGTCATTTTAATGATGCATAAAGTGAAAAAAAAAAAGTCAAATATTCCTTTAAATATCGTACCTGGGGGGTGTCTAAAGTATGCCTGTGAAGTGCCACGTGTTTCCCGTGTTTAGAACTGTCCCTGCACAAAATGACACTTCTAAAGGAAAAAAAAGCCATTTAAAACTGCTTGCGGCTTTAATGTAATGTCTGGTCCCGGTAATATGGATGAAATTCTTTAAGAAAAATGGCATAGCTACCCCATGACCCCCCCCCTACCCCAGCCCATTACCAGCCCCTTTGGGTCTTGTATGGATATTAAGGGGAACCCCGCACATAAAATAAAAAAGGCCCTATATACTCTGAACAGCCGTATACAGGCGGTGCATACAAGACAGGGACTGTAGGTTTGTTCTTATGTAGAATCTGTTTGTAATTTTGAACAGGTACATTGTTGAAGTGTAGCTCCAGCCCAAAAATCTATTTTTAAACTTTTTGGGAAACATAGGTAAGGGTTATCACCCCTGTAACATTTGTTTTGCTGTCTGTGCCCCTGTTCAGAACATTTCACCTCACTTTCCGTCCCAATGACAACTGTTTTTGAAATGTGGTGTTTTTCTTGAAACAAGGATTGCTGATAAAGCATCAGTACAGATGAGACCCCTTTCTCCCATATTTATTCTTACAGGAGAGAATTTTCCTTTCTAGGGGTAGATTTCCTCTCACTTCCTGTTGTCTTCTTTCGTTTGCAAGTAGGAGTCGTTTGTAAGTTGGATGTTTGAAAGTAGGGACCTGCCGTATATACTCTGCAGAAATAGGCCCCTTAGTTGTTGGTGTTGGCACAACACTGTAAGCACTCAGTTACTCTTGGTTGGTGCTGGAACGCCCTGCTGTCAACTATTATATCAGGAATTTTAATTACATATAATTGTTGAACAGTGGTAGTAAAAATTGGGGCTTTGATGGTGGTGCTGGTGCCACAACACTGTAAGCCCTGACAGTTACTCTTGGTGGGTGCAGCAATGGGCCCTGCTGTGAATTATTAGATCAAGAATTGTAATTACATGCCCCTTTTGAACAGGGGCTGAAAAATTGGGCCTTTCGTGGTGGTGGTGGTGGTGGCGTTGCCACAAGACTGTAAGCCCTCAGAGTTACTCTTGGTGGGTGCAGCAATGGACCCTGCTGTGAATTATTAGATCAAGAATTGTAATTGCATGCCCCTGTTGAACAGGGGCTGAAAAATTGGGCCTTAGGCACTGGTGGCACAACACTACAACCCCTCACAGATACTGTACTTGGAGCACAGCAATGAGCCCTGTTGCAAAGTATTGCTTCAAAAATTGTAATGACACGCCCCTGTTAAACAGGGGCTGAAAAATTGGGCCTTAGGCACTGGTGCCACAACACTCCAACCCCTCACAGATACTGTACTTGGAGCACAGCAATGAGCCCTATGGCAAATTATTGCTAAAAAAATTGTAATTACACGCCCCTGTAAAACAGGGGCTGAAAAATTGGGCCTTAGCCACTGGTGGCGGCACCCATAAACAAAAATGATCTTCCAAGCTATCATCATCAATCGTATCATTGAGGACTCGGAGGAGGAGGATAGCCAGTCAACATAACAGCACAGGCACTCAGCATCAGCATCAGTCTTGAAGGGATGTGACATGTTAAAATCAATTAGTCTGTTATATCAGCATCAGGTGTGTGGTAGCTGGTGGTGATCCAAGACTGGTTCATCTTGATGAAAGTCAGTCGATCAACCGAGTCGGTGGACAGGCGCACCCTGTGATCCGTGACAAATCCTCCAGCAGCACTGAATGTGCGTTCCGAAAGAACGCTGGATGCAGGACAGGCCAGTAGCTCAATTGCATACTGTGCAAGCTCTGGCCAGTGATCCATCCTCAAGACCCAGTAAGCCAGAGGATTTTCGGTGGGGAAGGTGTCCAAGTCTGACCTTGCCCCTAGATATTCCTGCACCATGTTTATCAGACGCTGGCGATGGTTGCTGGAACCGATCATACTTTGGGGCTGCGGACTAAAGAATTGTCTGAACGCATCGGTCAGACGGCCACCTTCCCCACCGCTCCTTCTTTGACTGGCCGAAGCCTCAGCAACTCGTTGTCCAGGACCAGGAGTTTGTAACCTCCCAGTCTCTGGGAACGCGTTGCACAGACCTTTCTGCAAGGCCTCCCGGAGTTGTCTCATCCTCTGCTCCCTCTGCGACGGTAACATAAGGTCCGCAACCTTACCCTTGTACCGTGGATCAAGGAGAGTGGCCAGCCAGTAATGGTCCCTCTCCTTGATCCGAAGAATACGATGATCCTTCCGCAGACTTTGCAGGATCAGGGAGGCCATGCAGCGTAGGTTTGCTGAGGCATTCGCTCCGGAGTCCTCTGGGTCACTAAGGACGACATGATCCGCAGCCACCTCCTCCCAGCCACGTACAAGTCCACTGGTTTCTTGGGACTGTAAATCATCCCTAAAAGACTGCTGCTGATGATGCTGAGTGCCAGCCTCCACCTCCATGCTGACACAATCCTCCTCCTCCTCCTCCTCCTCCTCCTCCTCTTCCTGTGTGATGGGTGGGACAGAAGGAACACTGTCTGGGTAAAGGGGGCCTTGAGAGGCAAGGAAGTCCTCCTCTTCCTGCCTCTGTTCTGCCTCAAGTGCCCTGTCCATTATTCCACGCAGCGTGTGCTCCAACAGGTGGACAAGAGGTACAGTGTCACTGATGCATGCACTGTCACTGCTCACCATCCTCGTGGCCTCCTCAAATGGTGCCAGGACAGTGCATGCATCCCTGATCATGCCCCACTGGCGTGGAGAAAAAAAACCAAGCTCCCCTGACCCTGTCCTGGTGCCGTAGTCGCACAGGTACTCATTAATGGCCCTCTGCTGCGTGTGCAGCCGCTGCAGCATGGCCAACATTGAGTTCCACCTGGTGGGCATGTCACATATAAGGCGGTTCTTGGGCAGGTTCAACTCCTTTTGCAGCTCAGCCAGGCGAGCACTGGCATTATAAGATCTGCGGAAATGCACACAGACTTTCCTGGCCTGCCTCAGGACATCCTGTAAGCCCGGGTACCTGCCCAAGAACCGCTGCACCACCAGGTTAAGGACGTGAGCCACACAGGGCACATGGGTCAGTTGTCCCTGTCGGAGGGCGGAGAGGAGGTTGGTGCCATTGTCGCAAACCACCATTCCTGGCTTAAGCTGGCGTGGCGTCAACCACCTCTCGGCCTGGCCCTGCAGAGCAGACAGGACCTCTGCCCCAGTGTGGCTTCTGTCCCCCAAACACACCAGCGCAAGCACGGCATGGCATCTTTTTGCCTGCGTACTTGCGTAGCCCCGTGAACGGCTACGGAGCACCGCTGGTTCATAGGACAAACCACAGGAAGAGGCCATGGAGGAAGAAGAAGAGGAGGGGGTGGAGGAGAGAGGTGTGTCACAACCAGTAGTAGCATTTTGGAGGCGTGGCGGTGGGACAACCTCCAACACTACTGCACCTTGTCCTGCATCCTTCCCAGCTGCCAAAAGAGTGACCCAATGGGCCGTGAAAGAAAGGTAACGTCCCTGTCCATGCCTGCTGGACCATGAGTCAGCGGTAATATGCACCTTACCGCTGACCGCCCTGTCCAGCGAGGCCAAGACATTGCCTTCCACATGCCGGTAGAGAGCCGGAATAGCCTTCCGTGAGAAAAAGTGGCGTTTGGGAACCTGCCACTGAGGAACCGCACATTGCACAAACTCACGGAAGGGGGCCGAGTCTACCAACTGAAAAGGCAGCAGTTGAAGCGCTAGCAATTTAGCCAAGCTAGCATTCAACCGCTGGGCATGTGGATGGCTGGGAGTGAACTTCTTTCGACGGTCCAGCAGCTGGGGCAGGGAAATTTGCCTGCTAGAATCGGACGTCGGTGTACTGCTAGCAGAGTGGCCGCAAGTACTTGGCTGTGACACACCTAATTCTACACCTTCATTCCTCTCAGTGCATGTTTCAGAGAGGACTGAAGTTATAGTGGGGTTGGAGATCCCAGCTGATGCGGTGCAAGGAGAGGTCCGCTTTGTTCTTTGGTGTGGGTCTTTGAGGTAGGCTTGCCAACGAGCTGCATGGCAGGTCAACATATGTCTGGTCAGGCATGTGGTACCCAAGCGGCTGATGTTTTGGCCACGCGATATACGCTTGAGACATATGTTGCAAACAGCAGCTGTGCGATCTGATGCACTAGCCTCAAAAAAGGCCCACACCAAAGAACTTTTTGAATGACGGGCAGAGGCAGCGCCCTGCACAGGCGGAGCTCTGCGGTGTGATTCCGTCGGTGTACTGCCCTTACGCTGGCCACCAAAGGGCATCCTGCCTCGTTGGAGATGTGCCTCCTCCTCATCCTCCTCCTCCTCCTCTCTCCTATTAGGCACCCACGTGGAGTCAGTGACCTCATCATCACCTCCCTCCTCATCACTGGAGCCAATCTGGCAGTATGCTGCAGCTGCTGGAACATGACTGCCAGATTGGTGTCCTTCTTGAGCATCCCCTCTGTCTGCTCTCACGCTACTGCCTTCCTCTAGCTGGGTTTCATCATCAGACCCTTCGAAACGCTGGGCATCCTCCTGGAGCATGTACCCAACACTGTGCTGAAACAGTTCGGGGGACTCCTCAGGAGGAGGACATGGTGGGTCTAGGGAAGGAGTGACTGATGATGAGTCTGACATTGATACCAGGGAAGAGGACGCTTTGGCAGCTGCTTTTCCAGTACCCTGAGCCAGGGTGAGAGAGGATGAGGAGGAGGAGGAGGGCTTGGTCATCCACTCTACCAAGTCTTCGGCATGATGTGGCTCAACATGTCCAGCTGCCGAAAAGAAGGACAAGCGTGTCCCATGGCCATGTGCTGATGACAATGCACCGCGTCCACGACCAGCACTGTTGCCCCCAGACACAGAGCCTGCTTGCCCTCTTTTATTGCCTCCTGACTGTCTGCCTCTCCTTGTTTGCCTTCCAGACATTCTAATAGATGGCCTGCAGGGAGATGGGAAAAAAGCAATAAGGGCTACCTTCAGGTGTCCTTCTCTGTCCCTTGAAACAAGGACTTTGACAGTGAAAGAAACTGACACACTCTCCCTACCTACAGTTTTCTGTCCCTAGAAAAAATGTTTTTTTTAAGCACAATTTAGCACAAGGAGAATTCACTCACTGTCCTTCCAGGTCCCTGGAAACAAGGACTTTGACAGTGAAAGAAACTGACACACTCTCCCTACCTACAGTTTTCTGTCCCTAGAAAAAATGTTTTTTTTAAGCACAATTTAGCACAAGGAGAATTCACTCACTGTCCTTCCAGGTCCCTGGAAACAAGGACTTTGACAGTGAAAGAAACTGACACACTCTCCCTACCTACAGTTTTCTGTCCCTAGAAAAAATGTTTTTTTTAAGCACAATTTAGCACAAGGAGAATTCACTCACTGTCCTTCCAGGTCCCTGGAAACAAGGACTTTGACAGTGAAAGAAACTGACACACTCTCCCTACCTACAGTTTTCTGTCCCTAGAAAAAATGTTTTTTTTAAGCACAATTTAGCACAAGGAGAATTCACTCACTGTCCTTCCAGGTCCCTGGAAACAAGGACTTTGACAGTGAAAGAAACTGACACACTCTCCCTACCTACAGTTTTCTGTCCCTAGAAAAAATGTTTTTTTTAAGCACAATTTAGCACAAGGAGAATTCACTCACTGTCCTTCCAGGTCCCTGGAAACAAGGACTTTGACAGTGAAAGAAACTGACACACTCTCCCTACCTACAGTTTTCTGTCCCTAGAAAAAATGTTTTTTTTAAGCACAATTTAGCACAAGGAGAATTCACTCACTGTCCTTCCAGGTCCCTGGAAACAAGGACTTTGACAGTGAAAGAAACTGACACACTCTCCCTACCTACAGTTTTCTGTCCCTAGAAAAAATGTTTTTTTTAAGCACAATTTAGCACAAGGAGAATTCACTCACTATCCTTCCAGGTCCCTGGAAACAAGGACTTTGACAGTGAAAGAAACTGACACACTCTCCCTACCTAGTTTTCTGTCACTAGAAAAAATGTTTTTTTAAGCACAATTTAGCACAAGGAGAATTCACTCACTGTCCTTCCAGGTCCCTGGAAACAAGGACTTTGACAGTGAAAGAAACTGACACACTCTCCCTACCTACAGTTTTCTGTCCCTAGAAAAAAAAAAATTTTAAGCACAATTTAGCACAAGGAGAATTCACTCACTGTCCTTCCAGGTCCCTGGAAACAAGGACTTTGACAGTGAAAGAAACTGACACACTCTCCCTACCTACAGTTTTCTGTCCCTAGAAAAAATGTTTTTTTTAAGCACAATTTAGCACAAGGAGAATTCACTCACTGTCCTTCCAGGTCCCTGGAAACAAGGACTTTGACAGTGAAAGAAACTGACACACTCTCCCTACCTACAGTTTTCTGTCCCTAGAAAAAATGTTTTTTTTAAGCACAATTTAGCACAAGGAGAATTCACTCACTGTCCTTCCAGGTCCCTGGAAACAAGGACTTTGACAGTGAAAGAAACTGACACACTCTCCCTACCTACAGTTTTCTGTCCCTAGAAAAAATGTTTTTTTTAAGCACAATTTAGCACAAGGAGAATTCACTCACTGTCCTTCCAGGTCCCTGGAAACAAGGACTTTGACAGTGAAAGAAACTGACACACTCTCCCTACCTACAGTTTTCTGTCCCTAGAAAAAATGTTCTTTTTAAGCACAATTTAGCACAAGGAGAATTCACTCACTGTCCTTCCAGGTCCCTGGAAACAAGGACTTTGACAGTGAAAGAAACTGACACACTCTCCCTACCTACAGTTTTCTGTCCCTAGAAAAAATGTTTTTTTTAAGCACAATTTAGCACAAGGAGAATTCACTCACTGTCCTTCCAGGTCCCTGGAAACAAGGACTTTGACAGTGAAAGAAACTGACACACTCTCCCTACCTACAGTTTTCTGTCCCTAGAAAAAATGTTTTTTTTAAGCACAATTTAGCACAAGGAGAATTCACTCACTGTCCTTCCAGGTCCCTGGAAACAAGGACTTTGACAGTGAAAGAAACTGACACACTCTCCCTACCTACAGTTTTCTGTCCCTAGAAAAAATGTTTTTTTTAAGCACAATTTAGCACAAGGAGAATTCACTCACTGTCCTTCCAGGTCCCTGGAAACAAGGACTTTGACAGTGAAAGAAACTGACACACTCTCCCTACCTACAGTTTTCTGTCCCTAGAAAAAATGTTTTTTTTAAGCACAATTTAGCACAAGGAGAATTCACTCACTGTCCTTCCAGGTCCCTGGAAACAAGGACTTTGACAGTGAAAGAAACTGACACACTCTCCCTACCTACAGTTTTCTGTCCCTAGAAAAAATGTTTTTTTTAAGCACAATTTAGCACAAGGAGAATTCACTCACTGTCCTTCCAGGTCCCTGGAAACAAGGACTTTGACAGTGAAAGAAACTGACACACTCTCCCTACCTACAGTTTTCTGTCCCTAGAAAAAATGTTTTTTTTAAGCACAATTTAGCACAAGGAGAATTCACTCACTGTCCTTCCAGGTCCCTGGAAACAAGGACTTTGACAGTGAAAGAAACTGACACACTCTCCCTACCTACAGTTTTCTGTCCCTAGAAAAAATGTTTTTTTTAAGCACAATTTAGCACAAGGAGAAATCACTCACTGTCCTTCCAGGTCCCTGGAAACAAGGACTTTGACAGTGAAAGAAACTGACACACTCTCCCTACCTACAGTTTTCTGTCCCTAGAAAAAATGTTTTTTTTAAGCACAATTTAGCACAAGGAGAATTCACTCACTGTCCTTCCAGGTCCCTGGAAACAAGGACTTTGACAGTGAAAGAAACTGACACACTCTCCCTACCTACAGTTTTCTGTCCCTAGAAAAAATGTTTTTTTTAAGCACAATTTAGCACAAGGAGAATTCACTCACTGTCCTTCCAGGTCCCTGGAAACAATGACTTTGACAGTGAAAGAAACTGACACACTCTCCCTACCTACAGTTTTCTGTCCCTAGAAAAAATGTTTTTTTTAAGCACAATTTAGCACAAGGAGAATTCACTCACTGTCCTTCCAGGTCCCTGGAAACAAGGACTTTGACAGTGAAAGAAACTGACACACTCTCCCTACCTACAGTTTTCTGTCCCTAGAAAAAATGTTTTTTTTAAGCACAATTTAGCACAAGGAGAATTCACTCACTGTCCTTCCAGGTCCCTGGAAACAAGGACTTTGACAGTGAAAGAAACTGACACACTCTCCCTACCTACAGTTTTCTGTCCCTAGAAAAAATGTTTTTTTTAAGCACAATTTAGCACAAGGAGAATTCACTCACTGTCCTTCCAGGTCCCTGGAAACAAGGACTTTGACAGTGAAAGAAACTGACACACTCTCCCTACCTACAGTTTTCTGTCCCTAGAAAAAATGTTTTTTTTAAGCACAATTTAGCACAAGGAGAATTCACTCACTGTCCTTCCAGGTCCCTGGAAACAAGGACTTTGACAGTGAAAGAAACTGACACACTCTCCCTACCTACAGTTTTCTGTCCCTAGAAAAAATGTTTTTTTTAAGCACAATTTAGCACAAGGAGAATTCACTCACTGTCCTTCCAGGTCCCTGGAAACAAGGACTTTGACAGTGAAAGAAACTGACACACTCTCCCTACCTACAGTTTTCTGTCCCTAGAAAAAATGTTTTTTTTAAGCACAATTTAGCACAAGGAGAATTCACTCACTGTCCTTCCAGGTCCCTGGAAACAAGGACTTTGACAGTGAAAGAAACTGACACACTCTCCCTACCTACAGTTTTCTGTCCCTAGAAAAAATGTTTTTTTTAAGCACAATTTAGCACAAGGAGAATTCACTCACTGTCCTTCCAGGTCCCTGGAAACAAGGACTTTGACAGTGAAAGAAACTGACACACTCTCCCTACCTACAGTTTTCTGTCCCTAGAAAAAATGTTTTTTTTAAGCACAATTTAGCACAAGGAGAATTCACTCACTGTCCTTCCAGGTCCCTGGAAACAAGGACTTTGACAGTGAAAGAAACTGACACACTCTCCCTACCTACAGTTTTCTGTCCCTAGAAAAAATGTTTTTTTTAAGCACAATTTAGCACAAGGAGAATTCACTCACTGTCCTTCCAGGTCCCTGGAAACAAGGACTTTGACAGTGAAAGAAACTGACACACTCTCCCTACCTACAGTTTTCTGTCCCTAGAAAAAATGTTTTTTTTAAGCACAATATAGCACAAGCACAAAACACACTGACACTCTCCCTACCTATCCTTCTCTTTCCCTAAACTAAAGGAATCCAGGTTAAGCAAGAAAGAAATAAAAGTCACTGTCCCTGCCTATGCTGCTCTATCCCTGCTCCGGAACACACTACACTAGGCCGCCGTGCTGGCGGCCTTTTATAGTGTGGGGCGTGTACTAAACACCCTCAGCAATAATTGGCCACAGGCATCCTGCCTGTGGCCAATCATTGCTCTCCTCGCTGCCGGCGCTGTGATTGGCCAAGCATGCGGGGTCACAGTGCATGCTTGGCCAATCACAGCGCCTGGATGACACTGCGATGGCGTAGTGCATTGTGGGCCGTTCGCGTCACTCGAATTTGGCGCGAACGGCCCAAATCGTTCGATCTTCGTCGAACGATCGAACAGCCGATGTTCGAGTCGAACGTATGTTCGACTCGAACACGAAGCTCATCCCTAGTGGGGAGCAAGCAGGCGCTGGAGGAGATAGCGGTAGTATGGCTCTAAAAACTTGAGACACATGCCTTTTTTTTAAATGGCCAACCAATACATTCACAGCACACACAGGAGACAGGTGACAATTTTTGGGCTAATAGGCAGGCTACTGTCAAAGAAAAAAATGGGAAGCTGAGCACTGCCATGGTGGACATGTACCAATACAAATAAATAAATACTATACAGTAGGAAGGGGGTCTTCTTATGTGTCTTTGAATTAGTTTGGCTAACATACATCAGTAGCTGTCATGTACCTGGGTGTATTTGAACTGGGATCTTCCTGGTCCCACAGCTGCAGCCTTACCTGTTGTGCTACGGAGGAGATCTGGACTTTTGGAAATGTCCTCTCAGTATTAAGCATTACCTTGGACTCACTAGCCCCACCTGCTGCCAGCTGTGGACAATTTTCAATCAAAGCAGCCCATAAAAAGGAAGTGATGCTATCTCTCAGCGCCCGTTTGTGTAGAATAGCTCCCTGGGTGTTGTGACTGCTTTTTGATTTTCGTGTTAAACTTCTGCCTGAATTCCTGACTACTCTCTAGCCTGCTGATTTTGTACTTCACCGCCAGCTCGTGTATGACCTTTGCCTGCCTGACCACTCTCTGGATTTCGATCGTGTACCGTTTTGCCTGATCTGTTGCCAACCTAATCTGCCTGACTACGTTTTCGCCTGAATCCTCAGCACACAAGTTCCACTTCGGACACTACCTATCACAGGTACCTTACAGTAGCATCCTAACTTAAATAATTTCAATCTGAAGAAAAGTTTTTTTTGACGTACCGTATATTTCGCTCTATAAGACGTACCTGACCATAAGACGCACCTAGGTTTTAGAGGAGGAAAAAAAGAAGAAAAAATATTCTGAAACCAAATGGTGTACCAAAATATTTACCAGTGCCCATGAAATGCAGCCTGGCCTGTTCCAACGAAATGCAGCCTTACAAGTCCCATAAAATGCAGCCTGACCTGTGTCCATTAAATGCAGCCTGACCTGTGTCCATTAAATGCAGCCTGACCTGTGTCCATTAAATGCAGCCTGACCTGTGTCCATTAAATGCAGCCTTGAAGATTATGGAGAAAGCAGTAGTACAACAGCTACAACTCCACTTGGATCCACTACAATCAGGCTTCCGCCCTGGCCAGGGCACAGAAACAGCACTTCTTAAAATATGGGATGACGCCCTCGAAGCAGCAGATGATGGAGAATCATGCCTTCTGGTGCTGCTGGATCTCAGTGCAGTGTTCGACACAGTAGATCACAAAACTCTACTGATTCGCCTTAAAAAAGTAGCAGGAGTTGCAGATCCTGACCTATCCTGGTTCACATCCTTCCTAGATAATCGTTCCCAGACAGTAAAACTAGGAGCCTTCACCTCTGAAACTCGCGCAATCTCTTGCGGAGTCCCTCAAGGATCACCCCTGTCACCTGTGCTCTTTAACATCTACCTCCGCCCACTCCTCAAAATCATCAGCAAACAGGACCTGTGCTACCATTCATACGCTGACGACACCCAACTCTACTTTCGTATCACCGGGAAAAAAGACCAATATCACGGATTGGAAAATTGCCTCACATTGATCGATGAATGGATGACTGAGAGTTCTCTCAAACTCAACGGATCCAAAACAGAACTCCTTCTCCTCCACGCAAACAAAAAGGCTAAAACTAAAACTTCTTGGACACTCCCCACCATCCTTGGAGAGACCATTACACCAAGCACCAAAGTCAAAAGCCTCGGAGTGATCTTTGACTCAGAGATGTTGATGGATGCACAAATAGTGTCAGTAGTCAGCGGATCTCACCATCTCCTCCGCCTGCTGCGTAGACTCATCCCCTTCATCCCGGAAGAAGATAAAGCAGTGGTAGTGGGAACAATTATCAACTCGCGACTCGACTACGCAAACGCCCTCTACCTCAGACTTCCCAAATACCAGATTTCGCGCCTACAAGTCGTCCAGAACACGGCTGCCAGGCTAGTAACGGGAAAAAAACCTTGGGAATCTGTCACCCCATCACTGAGGACAATGCATTGGCTAACAGTAAAGGATCGGATCACATTCAAGACCCTCTGCCTCACCCATAAGTGCACACAAGGAAACGCTCCTCAATATCTATGCGAGAAGATAAAACACTACACCCCCAATCGCACTCTCCGATCAACTAACCAAAACCTCCTTCACATCCCCATATCCCGCTTCAAAACAAAGGGAGAACGAAGATTTGCAGTCCAAGGACCACGGCTATGGAACGGTCTACCCACGGATATCTGCATGGAAGAAAATCATCGGGCCTTCAGGAAAAAACTTAAGATCCACCTCTTCTGAAGGATCAGGACGTCACTGGATGCAAAGCGCCTTGAGGCGATTTAGTTCGCATTTGTAGCGCTATACAAGTTATTCACTCACTCACTCACTCACCTGTGTCCACTAAATGCAGCCTGACCTGTGTCTATTAAATGCAGCCTGACCTGTACCCATTAAATGCAGCCTGACCTGTGCCCATTAAATGCAGCCTGACCTGTGCCCATTAAATGCAGCCTGACCTGTGCCCATTAAATGCAGCCTGACCTGTGCCCATTAAATGCAGCCTGACTTGTGCCCATTAAATGCAGCCTGACTTGTGCCCACTAAATGCAGCCTGACTTGTGCCCATTAAATGCAGCCTGACTTGTGCCCAATAAATGCAGCCTGACTTGTGCCCATTAAATGCAGCCTGACTTGTGCCCATTAAATGCAGCCTGTTCTGTGCCTGGCGACTGGCGAGGACGTCATCACATTTGCCTGTCAGCCTTTCACTCAGAAGACAGAGCAGCCCGAGCAGCAGTACTCCATTCTCTGTTCTGTCTTCTGTGATAACAGGAGATCGCCCGGCGCTCGCGGGAGATGGCCATCCTGTATTGTGACATGGCAGCGGCGGTGACGATGGGGGCTGGTCAGTATTCACTCTATAAGACGCACAGGCATTTCTTCCCATTTTTTGAGGGGGGGGAGTGCGTCTTTTGGAGCGAAAAATACGGTAGTTTTAGCAGGGACACATGCTTTTTTTATCGACTGGTAATAGATCCACTTTGACTAGAATAGGACAAAGGGACAAAAGCCAACCATAGGTAGATTCAGACGGCTGTCCTGTATAGTGAAATGGTGGCGGCGGCAGGTCAGTATTCGCTCCATAAGATGCACAGGCATTTCTCCCCATTTTTTTGGGGGGAGGGGGGGTGCGTCTTTTGGAGGGAAAAATACGGTAGTTTTAGCAGGGACACATGCTTTTTGTATCGACAGGTAATAGATCCACTTTGACTAGAATAGGACAAAGGGACAAAAGCCAACCATAGATTCATAGATGAAATTCAGCTAGTTCAGCAGCAACCGGACAAATTTATCTATGGCCAGGCTGCTTGTAGTGAAGTCAATCTATTCGACTTCAGTACAACCAGCCTGTTGGAGTTTTGTTTTTGTGCGATCACTGCCAGCGGCTAAAGCCACCAGCAGTGATCGTTGTATTCTGATGGTGGGGAAACATCCCTCTGTCAGAATGCTAAAGTGCAGTGGTAGGGATCCCCCCATCAACACTGACTGTGTTGATGAGGGAATCAAGTGATTTTCTTTCCCTCAACCCATGGTTGAAGGAAAGAAAATTGCATAATCTATGGCCAACTAAAGAGCACAGGCTGGGTCTATTCTACAATAGGGATGAGCTTCGAGTTCGAGTCGAACTCATGTTCGACTCGAACATTGCCTTTTCGCCCGTTCGCCGAACAACTAACAATTTGGAGTGTTCGCGGCAAATTCGAAAAGTCTATGGGAGAAATCTAAAGTGCTAATTATAAAGGCTTATATGCAAGTTATTGTCCTAAAAAGTGTTTGGGGACCTGGGTCCTGCCCCAGGGGACATGTATCAATGCAAAAAAAGTTTTAAAAACTGCAGTTTTTTCGGGAGCAGTGATTTTAATAATGCTTAAAGTGAAACAATAAAAGTGAAATATTCCTTTAAATTTCGTACCTGGGGGGTGTGTATGATATGCATGTAAAGTCGCGCATGTTTCCCGTGCTTAGAACTGTCCCTGCACAAAGTGTCATTTTTGAAGGAAAAAAAGTCATTTAAAACTCACTCACGGCTATTAATGAATTGTCGGCTTTTATCAATACATAGAAAAGTCATTGATAAAAAAAATTAAAAAAAAAAAGCGTGGGGGTTCCCCCAAATTCAATTACCAGGCCCCTCAGGTCTGGAATGGATATTAAGGGGAACCCCGCCGCAAATTTTTAAAAAAATGGCGTGGGGTTCCCCCTAAATATCCATACCAGGCCCTTGAGATCTGGCATGGATTTTAAGGGGAACTCCACCCCAAATTTAAAAAAAAATGGCGTGGAGTCCCCCCAAAAATCCATACCAGACCCTTATCCGAGCACGCAACCTGGCCGGCCGCAGGGGAAGAGGGGGGAGGAGAGAGCGCCCCCCCTCCCTCCTGAACCGTACCAGGCCACATGCCCTCAACATGGGGAGGATGTCCCCATGTTGATGGGGACAAGGGCCTCATCCCCACAACCCTTGCCCGGTGGTTGTGGGGGTCTGCGGGCGGGGGGCTTATCAGAATCTGGAAGACCCCATTGTACCCCTACCATTTCACGAAGAAAGTGTCAAAAAATGTAAATAAAAACACACACACCTTGGAAAAGTCCTTTATTAAAAAAAAAAAACATTCCAGCGATGAAATCCAGTGTTCCGCGGCGATCCCAATGTCCAGCGCTGTCCGTCATTGGTTGTGCCTGTGCGGACCTGATGGGGAACTTCCTCCGCTGTGTTTTAAATGTATAGACCCGCCCCTTCTAAAGTTCCCCATCAGGTCCGCTCAGCGGACCAGATGCGGAACGCGAGAAGGGGCGGGTCTATTCATGTATTACACAGCGAACGAAGTTCCCCATCAGGTCCGCCCCCTCGGTATGTCCGACCCCGCCTACGTCATTGGCCTGAGCGGGGAACTTCCTTCACTGTGTAATTTAAATTTGCACAGTGAAGGAAGTTTCCCGCTCAGGCCAATGACGTAGGCGGGGTCGGACATACCGAGGGGGCGGACCTGATGGGAAACTTTGTTCGCTGTGTAATACATGAATAGACCAGCCCCTTCTCGCGTTCCGCATCTGGTCCGCTGAGCGGACCTGATGGGGAACTTTAGAAGGGGCGGGTCTATACATTTAAAACACAGCGGAGGAAGTTCCCCATCAGGTCCGCACAGGCACAACCAATGACGGACAGCGCTGGACATCGGGATCGCCGCGGGACACTGGATTTCATCGCTGGAATGGATTTATTTTTTTATAATTTTTTTTTTTTTAAAAAGGACTTTTCCAAGGTGTTTGTGTTTTTTTATTTACATTTTTTGACACTTTCTTCGTGAAATGGTAGGGGTACAATGTACCCCTTACCAATTCACATAGGGGGGGCCGGGATCTGGGGGTCCCCTTTGTTAAAGGGGTCTTCCAGATTCCGATAAGCCCCCCGCCCGCAGACACCCACAACCACCGGGCAAGGGTTGTGGGGATGAGGACCTTGTCCCCATCAACATGGGGACATCCTCCCCATGTTGAGGGCATGTGGCCTGGTACGGTTCAGGAGGGAGGGGGGGCCGCTCTCTCATCCCCCCTCTTCCCCTGCGGCCGGCCAGGTTGCGTGATCGGATAAGGGTCTGGTATGGATTTTTGGGGGGACTCCACACCATTTTTTTTTAATTTGGGGTGGAGTTCCCCTTAAAATCCATGCCAGATCTCAAGGGCCTGGTATGGATATTTAGGGGGAACCCCACGCCATTTTTTTTTTAAATTTGCGGCGGGGTTCCCCTTAATATCCATTCCAGACCTGAAGCGCCTGGTAATTGAATTTGGGGGAACCCCCACGCTTTTTTTTTTTTAATCAATGACTTTTCTATGTATTGATAAAAGCCGACAATTCATTAATAGCCGTGAGTGAGTTTTAAATGACTTTTTTTCCTTCAAAAATGACATTTTGTGCAGAGACAGTTCTAAGCACGGGAAACATGCGCCACTTTACATGCATATCATACACACCCCCCAGGTACGAAATTTAAAGGAATATTTCACTTTTATTTTTTCATTTTAAGCATTATTAAAATCACCGCTCCTGTAAAAACGTCTATTTTTTAAACCTTTTTTTGCATTGATACATGTCCCCTGGGGCAGGACCCCGGTCCCCAAACACTTTTTAGGACAATAAATTGCATATTAGCCTTTATAATTAGCACTTTAGATTTTGAACGTTCGAGTCCATTGTATTTAATAGGGTTCTAAAGTTCACACAAACATTCTGTCTGTTCGCAGGTTCTGGGGGGTGTTCGGCTCATCCCTGTTCTACAACAGTTAATATACTGCAGCGGATACAGCAGTGCAAAACTGGCCAACAGCTATTATCAGCGAGAATAGGCACAAAAGACCTAAAGACTAATGCCGTAACACACGATCGGTTTTACTGATGAAAACAGTCCGATGGACTTTTCTCATCGGACAAACCGATCGTGTATGGGCCCCATCGGTCTTTTTTCCATCGGTGAGAAAAAATAGAACATGTGTTAAATTTATCCGATGGGAAAAAAAACGATAGCAAATTCCGATCATCTGTGTGGAACTCCATCGGACAAAAAACCCACGCATGCTCAGAATCAAGTCGACGCATGCTCAGAAGCATTGAACTTCATTTTTCTCAGCTTGTCGGAGTGTTTTACGTCACGGCGTTTGGGACGGTCGGATTTTTGACTGATGGTGTGTAGGCAAGACTGATGGAAGTCAGCTTCATCGGATTTCCGATGGAAAAATCCATCGGATTAGAATCCATAGGAAATCCGATCGTGTGTACAGGGCTTAAGGGAAACAGTGGTCTCCCTGCAGAGGTCTGGCATGCCCCTCTGTTTAGTCAGACCTATAGTAATTCAATCAGCAAGGATCACATTGGATAGCACTATTTCTGACTCAGCAAGGTGCATTTTGTACCTTTGCAGAGAGACCATTGTTTCCACACAGGGTCCCTCTCTACACCATGCTGGCAGGGGATAGGCTTTTTTACTTAGTTTGTGGTCTTTTAAATGAAACAAACTATAAGACTTTGAACATCTTTTGTTTTGATGCACCTGGAATATACACAGCTATCAATCGGTCTTTACAGCAAAGGAATTTTTACTTTTACTCAGTAGCGGCTGGTGCTTCATTTTTTGGGGGGCACCCCCCGCGGTTGGTAGGTAGGTCAGTCACACACAACTCCGACCCCCGCTGCTCGATCGTCAGCTCATCCAGCCCCACACTTACCCCATCTAGGTCACGACCAGCGCTCCCTCCTCATCAGCATCACCCGGCGTCTCCTCCTCCTTGATTTCATGGCGGCTTCCCCTGCGTCTTCTCCTCCTCCTTTTCGGCGATCGCTTCTCCTCTGAGCCAATAGGGTCTCAGGACCCCCTCCCTAATTGGCCGGGAGGAGAATCAGGAAGACAATGAATTTATTGTCACACAACTGGGTGGACTCAGGGCGCAGTTCTTTGCCCCCCGAGCCCACCCTTTTTTGAAGCCAATTCGAGCCTCTGGCTCTAATCACGTGCTTCTAAAAAAAGCATGAGCTTTTAAAGACAATGACTAAAAGTCACACAAAAAATATGTGGTTCAGCTAATTAGTAGATGACATGCCTCTTAGGAAACAGAAGAAAGTGAATCTCTAAAATCCATGGAATGCAGCACTCAAACTGCTCACCTACCACTTAGAGAAGAAAAAAAGTGGGAGGGAGCTCAGTATTTTAATTAATAACCCCTGCATGAACTTCCGTTCACTAATGCCTTGTACTCACGATCGGAATTTCCGATGAAAAAAGTCCGACGGAATTTTTTCATCAGATATTCCGACCGTGTGTGGGCCCCATCGGACTTTTTTCCGTCGGAGTTTAGAAATAGAACATGTTTTATTTTTTCCGATGGAAAAAAATCCTATTGGAAATTCCGATCATCTGTGTGGAACTCCGACGGAGAATAAACCACGCATGCTCAGAATCAAGACGACACATGCTCGGAAGCATTGAACTTCATTTTTCTCGGCTCGTCGTAGTGTTTTATATAACCGCGTTTTGGACGGTCGGAATTTGGTCTGACAGTGTGTATGCAAGACAGCTTGAATGGAATTCCGACGGAAAATTCCATCGGATTTTATCCCATCGGAAATTCCGATCGTGTGTACAGGGCATGAGCTTCAGTTTGGGTAAAAAACTCACTTGACCTCTGAAAGGTTTTGCTCCTTCATAGGGCATTTTTTTTTTGCTATTTAGGACTGTACTACTTTAAAATAAAGTTTATATCTTTTTTGTCATAGAAATAGTGCTTTTCAGGGATTTTTTTTTTTTTTTTTACACTGTGATTACGTGTTACAGTGTTGATAACAGCAATCGTTTGAACTGTCATGAATGGGTTTTGTTCACTTTTGTGATGCTTTGATTGGCACACAAATATCACATGGTATAGGGTGCTGTGATTGGCCCAGGTACCATGTGATCACTGGTGACTAGGGATGAGCTCGGTGTTCGAGTCGAAGAACGATTTGGGCCGTTCGTGCCACATTCGAGTGACGCGAACGGCCCACAATACATTGCGCCATTGCAGTGCAATCCTGGCGCTGTGATTGGCCAAGCATGCACTGTGACCCCGCATGCTTGGCCAATCACAGCGCCGGCAGCGAGGAGAGCAATGATTGGTCACAGGCAGGATGCCTGTGGGCAATTATTGCTGAGGGGGTTTAGTACAAGCCCCACACTATAAAAGGCCGCCAGCGCGGCGGCCTAGTGTAGTGTGTGTCGGCGCAGGGAAAGAGAAGGATAGGCAGGGACAGTGTCATATTTTTTCTTTGCTAAACCTTGTGTGTAGGGACAGAGAAGGATATGTAGGGAGAGTGTCAGTGTCATATTCTTTGCTAAACCTTGTTTGTAGGGACAGAGAAGGATAGGCAGGGAGAGTGTCAGTTTCATATTCTTTGCTAAACCTTGTGTGCTGAACCATATTGCTAAACCTTGTGTGTAGGGACAGACAAGGATAGGTAGGGAGAGTGTCAGTGTCATATTCTTTGCTAAACCTTGTTTGTAGGGACAGAGAAGGATAGGCAGGGAGAGTGTCAGTGTCATATTCTTTGCTAAACCTTGTGTGCTGAACCATATTGCTAAACCTTGTGTGTAGGGACAGACAAGGATAGGCAGTCGAGAGTGTCAGTGTCATAATCTTTGCTAAACCTAGTGTGCTGAACCATATTGCTAAACCTTGTGTGTAGGGACAGACAAGGATAGGCAGTCGAGAGTGTCAGTGTCATAATCTTTGCTAAACCTAGTGTGCTGAACCATATTGCTAAACCTTGTGTGTAGGGACAGACAAGGATAGGCAGTCGAGAGTGTCAGTGTCATATTCTTTGCTAAACCTAGTGTGCTGAACCATATTGCTAAACCTTGTGTGTAGGGACAGACAAGGATAGGCAGGGAGAGTGTCAGTGTCATATTCTTTGCTAAACCTTGTGTGCTGAACCATATTGCTAAACCTTGTGTGTAGGGAGAGACAAGGATAGGCAGTCGAGAGTGTCAGTGTCATAATCTTTGCTAAACCTAGTGTGCTGAACCATATTGCTAAACCTTGTGTGTAGGGACAGACAAGGATAGGCAGGGAGAGTGTCAGTGTCATATTCTTTGCTAAACCTAGTGTGCTGAACCATATTGCTAAACCTTGTGTGTAGGGACAGACAAGGATAGGCAGTCGAGAGTGTCAGTGTCATATTCTTTGCTAAACCTTGTGTGCTGAACCATATTGCTAAACCTTGTGTGTAGGGACAGACAAGGATAGGCAGTCGAGAGTGTCAGTGTCATATTCTTTGCTAAACCTAGTGTGCTGAACCATATTGCTAAACCTTGTGTGTAGGGACAGACAAGGATAAGCAGGGAGAGTGTCAGTGTCATATTCTTTGCTAAACCTTGTGTGCTGAACCATATTGCTAAACCTTGTGTGTAGGGACAGACAAGGATAGGCAGTCGAGAGTGTCAGTGTCATATTCTTTGCTAAACCTAGTGTGCTGAACCATATTGCTAAACCTTGTGTGTAGGGACAGACAAGGATAAGCAGGGAGAGTGTCAGTGTCATATTCTTTGCTAAACCTTGTGTGCTGAACCATATTGCTAAACCTTGTGTGTAGGGACAGACAAGGATAGGCAGTCGAGAGTGTCAGTGTCATATTCTTTGCTAAACCTAGTGTGCTGAACCATATTGCTAAACCTTGTGTGTAGGGACAGACAAGGATAGGCAGGGAGAGTGTCAGTGTCATATTCTTTGCTAAACCTAGTGTGCTGAACCATATTGCTAAACCTTGTGTGTAGGGACAGACAAGGATAGGCAGCCGAGAGTGTCAGTGTCATAATCTTTGCTAAACCTAGTGTGCTGAACCATATTGCTAAACCTTGTGTGTAGGGACAGACAAGGATAGGCAGTCGAGAGTGTCAGTGTCATATTCTTTGCTAAACCTAGTGTGCTGAACCATATTGCTAAACCTTGTGTGTAGGGACAGACAAGGATAGGCAGTCGACAGTGTCAGTGTCCTATTCTTTGCTAAACCTTGTGTGCAGGGAGAGAGAAGGATAGGCAGGGTACAGTGTCAGTGTCATTGTTGCTAAGCCTCCTGCACAGTATACACCTGAAGCTAGCCCTTATTGCAGTTTTTTCCTGGTGTGTTACACTGACAGGCATTTGCAGCACTTACAGCGGGCGGAGTGTGCTTCCTGCAAAATAAACACCTGAAGCTATCCCTTATTGCTGGTTTTCCCATCTCCCTGCAGGCCATTAGAATGTCTGGAAGGCAAACAAGGAGAGGCAGACAGTCAGGAGCCAATAAAAGAGGGCAAGCAGGCTCTGTGTCTGGGGGCAACAATGCTGGTCGTGGACGCGGTGCATTGTCATCAGCACATGGCCATGGAACACGCTTGTCCTTCTTTTCGGCAGCTGGACATGTTGAGCCACATCATGCCGAAGACTTGGTAGAGTGGATGACCAAGCCCTCCTCATCCTCCTCATCCTCTCTCACCCAGGCTCAGGGTACTGGCAAAGCAGCTGCCAAAGCGTCCTCTTCCCTGGAATCAATGTCATCATCAGTCACTCCTTCCCTAGACCCACCATGTCCTCCTCCTGAGGAGTCCCCCGAACTGTTTGAGCACAGTGTTGGGTACATGCTCCAGGAGGATGCCCAGCGTTTCGAAGGGTCTGATGATGATACCCAGCTAGAGGAAGGCAGTAGCGTGAGAGCAGAGAGAGGGGATGCTCAAGAAGGACACCAATCTGGCAGTCATGTTCCAGCAGCTGCAGCATACTGCCAGATTGGCTCCAGTGATGAGGAGGGAGGGGATGATGAGGTCACTGACTCCACGTGGGTGCCTAATAGGAGAGAGGAGGAGGAGGAGGATGATGAGGAGGCACATCTCCAATGAGGCAGGATGCCCTTGGGTGGCCAGCGTAAGGGCAGCACACCGACGGAATCACACCGCAGAGCTCCGCCTGTGCAGGGCGCTGCCTCTGCCCGTTATTCAAAAAGTTCTTTGGTGTGGGCCTTTTTTGAGGCGAGTGCATCAGATCGCACAGCTGCTGTTTGCAACATATGTCTCAAGCGTATATCGCGTGGCCAAAACATCAGCCGCTTGGGCACCACATGCTTGACCAGACATATGTTGACCTGCCATGCAGCTCGTTGGCAAGCCTACCTTAAAGACCCACACCAAAGAACAAAGCGGACCTCTCCTTGCACCGCATCAGCTGGGATCTCCAACCCCACTATACCTTCAGTCCTCTCTGAAACCTGCACTGAGAGGAATGAAGGTGTAGAATTAGGTGCGTCACAGCCAAGTACTTGCGGCCACTCTGCTAGCAGTACACCGACGTCCGATTCTATCAGGCAAATTTCCCTGCCCCAGCTGCTGGACCGTCGAAAGAAGTTCACTCCCAGCCATCCACATGCCCAGCGGTTGAATGCTAGCTTGGCTAAATTGCTAGCGCTTCAACTGCTGCCTTTTCAGTTGGTAGACTCGGCCCCCTTCCGTGAGTTTGTGCAATGTGCGGTTCCTCAGTGGCAGGTTCCCAAACGCCACATTTTCTCACGGAAGGCGATTCCGGCTCTCTACTGGCATGGGGAAGGCAATGTCCTGGCCTCGCTGGACAGGGCGGTCAGCGGTAAGGTGCATATTACCGCTGACTCATGGTCCAGCAGGTATGGACAGGGACGTTACCTTTCTGTCACGGCCCATTGGGTCACTCTTTTGGCAGCTGGGAAGGATGCAGGACAAGGTGCAGTAGTGTTGGAGGTTGTTCCGCCGCCACGCCTCCAAAATGCTACTACTGGTTGTGACACACCTCTCTCCTCCACCCCCTCCTCTTCTTCTTCCTCCATGGCCTCTTCCTGTGCTTTGTCCTCGGAACCAGCGGTGCTCCGTAGGCGTTCAAGGGGCTACGCAAGTACGCAGGCAAAAAGATGCCATCCCGTGCTTGCGCTGGTGTGTTTGGGGGACAGGAGCCACACTGGGGCAGAGGTCCTGTCTGCTCTGCAAGGGCAGGCCGAGAGGTGGTTGACGCCACGCCAGCTTAAGCCAGGAATGGTGGTTTGCGACAATGGCACCAACCTCCTCTCCGCCCTCCGACAGGGACAACTGACCCATGTGCCCTGTGTGGCTCACGTCCTTAACCTGGTGGTGCAGCGGTTCTTGGGCAGGTACCCGGGCTTACAGGATGTCCTGAGGCAGGCCAGGAAAGTCTGTGTGCATTTCCGCAGATCTTATAATGCCAGTGCTCGCCTGGCTGAGCTGCAAAAGGAGTTGAACCTGCCCAAGAACCGCCTTATATGTGACATGCCCACCAGGTGGAACTCAACGTTGGCCATGCTGCAGCGGCTGCACACGCAGCAGAGGGCCATCAATGAGTACCTGTGCGACTACGGCACTAGGACAGGGTCAGGGGAGCTTGTTTTTTTTTTCACCACGCCAGTGGGGCATGATCAGGGATGCATGCACTGTCCTGGCACCATTTGAGGAGGCCACGAGGATGGTGAGCAGTGACAGTGCATGCATCAGTGACACTGTACCTCTTGTCCACCTGTTGGAACAAACGCTGCGTGGAATAATGGACAGGGCACTTGAGGCAGAACAGAGGCAGGAAGAGGAAGACTTCCTTGCCTCTCAAGGCCCCCTTTACCCAGACAGTGTTCCTTCTGTCCCACCCATCGCACAGGAAGAGGAGGAGGAGGAGGAGGATTGTGTCAGCATGGAGGTGGAGCCTGGCACTCAGCATCATCAGCAGCAGTCTTTTAGGGATGATTTACAGTCCCAAGAAACCCGTGGACTTGTACGTGGCTGGGAGGAGGTGGCTGCGGATCATGTCGTCCTTAGTGACCCAGAGGACTCCGGACTGAATGCCTCAGCTAACCTACGCTGCATGGCCTCCCTGATCCTGCAAAGTCTGGGGAAGGATCCTCGTATTCTTCGGATCAAGGAGAGGGACCATTACTGGCTGGCCACTCTCCTTGATCCACGGTACAAGGGTAAGGTTGCGGACCTTATCTTACCGTCGCAGAGGGAGCAGAGGATGAGACAACTCCGGGAGGCCTTGCAGAAAGGTCTGTGCAACGCGTTCCCAGAGACTGGGAGGTTACAAACTCCTGATCCTGGACAACGAGTTGCTGAGGCTTCGATCAGTCAAAGAAGGAGCGGTGGGGAAGGTGGCCGTCTGACCGATGCGTTCAGACAATTCTTTAGTCCGCAGCCCCAAAGTATGATCGGTTCCAGCAACCATCGCCAGCGTCTGATATACATGGTGCAGGAATACCTAGGGGCAAGGTCAGACTTGGACACCTTCCCCACCGAAAATCCTCTGGCTTACTGGGTCTTGAGGATGGATCACTGGCCAGAGCTTGCACAGTATGCAATTGAGCTACTGGCCTGTCCTGCATCCAGCGTTCTTTCAGGATTTGTCACGGATCACAGGGTGCGCCTGTCCACCGACTCGGTTGAACGACTAACTTTCATAAAGATGAACCAGTCTTGGATCACCACCAGCTACCACACACCTGAAGCTGATATAACAGACTAATTTATTTTCAAATGTCACATCCCTTCAAGACTGATGCTGATGCTGAGTGACTGTGCTGTTATGTTGAATGGCTATCCTCCTCCTCCTCAATGATCCGATTGATTATGATAGCTTGGAAGAACATTTTTGTTTCTGGGTGCCGCCACCAGTGCCTAAGGCCCAATTTTTCAGCCCCTGTTTAACAGGGGCATGTAATTACAATTTTTTATGCAATGCTTTGCATAAGGGCTCATTCCTGCACTCCAAGTAGAGTATCTGGGAGAGGTTGCAGTGTCGTGGGACCAGCACCAGTGCCTAAGGCCCAATTTTTCAGCCCCTGTTTAACAGGGGCGTGTAATTACAATTTTTGATGCAATACTTTGCAACAGGGCTCATTGCTGTGCTCCAAGTACAGTATCTGTGAGGGGTTGCAGTGTTGTGGCACCAGTGCCTAAGGCCCAATTTTTCAGCCCCTGTTTAACAGGGGCGTGTAATTAAAATTTTTGATGCAATACTTTGCAACAGGGCTCATTGCTGTGCTCCAAGTACAGTATCTGTGAGGGGTTGCAGTGTTGTGGCACCCGTGCCTAAGGCCCAATTTTTCAGCCCCTGTTTAACAGGGGCGTGTAATTACAATTATTGATCTAATAATTCAAAGCAGGGCCCATTCCTGCGCCCACCAATTGTAACTGTGAGGCCTTACAGTGTTGTGTCAACACCACCACCACCACCAAAGGCCCAATTTTTCAGCACCTGTTCAACAGGGGCATGCAATTACAATTCTTTATCTAATAATTCACAGCAGGGCCCATTCATGCGCCCACCAAGAGTAACTGTGAGGGCTTACAGTGTTGTGGCACCAGCACCACCATCAAAGGCCCAATTCTTCCTACCACTGTTCAACAATGCCATGTAATTACAATTCCTGATATAATAGTTGACAGCAGGGCGTTCCAGCACCCACCAAGAGTAACTGTGAGTGCTTACAGTGTTGTGCCAACACCAAGACCTAAGGGGCCAATTTCTGCAGAGTATATACGGCAGGTCCCTACTTTCAAACATCCAACTTACAAACGACTCCTACTTGCAAACAGAAGAAGACAACAGGAAGTGAGAGGAAATCTACCCCTAGGAAGGAAAATTATCTCCTGTAAGAATTAATATGGGAGAAAGGTGTCTCCTCTCTACTGATGCTTTATCACCAATCCTTGTTTCAATAAAAACCCCACTTTTCAAAAACATTTGTCATTGGGACGGAAAGTGAGGTGAAATGTTCTGAACAGGGGCACAGACAGCAAAACAAATGTTACAGGGGTGATAACCCTTCACCATGTTTTCCAAAAAGCTTAAAAATATATTTTTTGGCTGGAGCTACACTTAAACAATGTACCTGTTCAAAATTACAAACAGATTCTACATAAGAACAAACCTACAGACCCTGTCTTGTATGCACCGCCTGTATACGGCTGTTCAGAGTATATAGGGCCTTTTTTATTTTGTGTGCGGGGTTCCCCTTAATATCCATACAAGACCCAAAGGGGATGGTAATGGGCTGGGGTGGGGGGGTAGCTATGCCATTTTTCTTAAAGATTTTCATCCATATTACCGGGACCAGACATTACATTAAAGCCGCAAGCAGTTTTAAATGGCTTTTTTTTTCCTTTAGAAATGTCATTTTGTGCAGGGACAGTTCTAAACACGGGAAACACGTGGCACTTCACAGGCATACTTTAGACACCCCCCAGGTACGATATTTAAAGGAATATTTGATTTTTTTTTTTCACTTTATGCATCATTAAAATGACTGCTCCCGAAAAACGGCCGTTTTTAAAACTTCTTTTTGCATTGATACATGTCCCCTGGTGCAGAACCCGGGTTCCCAAACCGTTTTTAGGACAATAACATGCATAATAGTCGTTATAATTAGCACTTTAGAATTCGAACGTTCGCATCCATTGCATTTAATAGGGTTCTGATGTTCGTGCGAATTTTCGGTCCGTTCGCGGGTTCTGGTGCGAACCGAACCCGGGGGTGTTCGGCTCATCCCTACTGTTGACCAATCACAGATCACACACAGTAGTAAACAATGAAATCATGAATAAATTCCATTCATGACTATGGTTTACTAGGCGTACCACAGTCAATTTTATACAGCAGGTTGCAGATTGCATGCCTGGGGGAGTTGCTTGTCAGCAGTAAATGTACTGATCGGGGTTGGTAGGTGGTTTAACCGCTTGCCGAGCATCTCATGTAGGAGTACGATGGCAGAGAGGCTCTCCTGTGCCGGATCACGTATCTAGTATGGCACTTCCGGGTAGGGTACACGCCGCCTGTGCTGTGATTAGTCACAGCACGAGCTGATCAGTGGCTGCTGGCAAATGATTGACCGCCGACACCCACTGATCAGTAAGGAGGAAGACAGGACAGAGCTCTGTAGCTTTGTCCTGTCAGCGGAGATGTGCCGATTTTTGTTTCCCTGCAAAGCAGGGAATAAATGCAGGCACATCCCTTAGTGAAAGCACCTCACAGTACACACATAAACACTGGTTAGGCACACATTTAACCCTTTGATTGCCCTAGATGTTTAACCCCTTCCCAGCCAGTGTCATGGGTATATTTTAGCACTGGTTCCCACAGAGTGTTAAAAGTGTCAGTTAAAGTCAGATTGCCCGCCATTCTATTGCAGTCCCGCTATAAGTCGCTGATCACTGCCATTACTAGTATATAAAAAAATAAACATTCCAGTATATATCCCATAGTTTGTAGACACTATAAATTTTGTGCAAACCAATCAATATACGCTTATTGGCATTTTGTTTACCAAAAATATGTAACTGAGTACATTTTGGCCTAAATTTATGACGAAATTGGATGGCCCCGACGAGGGACCCAGATGGTGGACTTAGGTGAGTATATCTTGATTCACAAGAAAAAAAAACTGCATGATGGTTTAGAGGGCAGTGGAAGGGGGTTAATATTTTGCCTTTAAATGTGCTTTAAGATCAATATTAAAAAAATGTGTCCCCAATTTCTCTAGATTATATATAAGGGGCATGAGGGAAACAAAAGTGCCATAAACAGCCCAAAATACCTCCCTACCTTAAAATGTGTGCTTTTATCAGAACAGTAGACAAAAGTGGAGTAACATATTTATTAAGGGGCTTGAAATGGCCTGGAGAAAAGGAATTACTTTAGGATAATTCTACAGAGCCTTGTTGTTCCACCTGTGAATGGCTGAAAATATTGTAATGATCAGATCAAGAGAACTTGTTCAAATATGTAATGGTTCTATTAATTGTATAAAAATAGGATTTTTGTACTCACCGTAAAATCGGTTTCTCTGACGTCCATGGACTGACACAGCTCTAATACTGTAATCGTGTGGGTATATTTTCCTGCTCGTAGGAGAAGATCTAGGGAGAATGTTAGATGTTAGAAACATACATTCTAGAACAAAACCAGAGCCGAACAGCCCCGCCCAGGGGGGCGGTCCCTCCGGACATAACCCTCCTACCTGCAGCCAGCAGCCTCAGTTCGTAACAAAGCAGTACAAACCTTAACCACTTAACGACCGCTCACTGTATATGTACGTCGGCAGAATGGCACCGACAGGCACAATCACGTACAGTGTACGTGATTGCCTTTGTACAGTTGGGGGGTCCTGTAATGTAAACACAGGCAGAGGAAGCAGGAGGAAGTGATGTCATCTCTCATGCGGCGCTCACATATACCGAGCGCCGTACAAGAGAAGACATACAGGTTAGTGCACAAACAGCACACTGACACCAGGACACATAGGCACACAAATCGCCCCCCCAGATCACCCCCCAGCCCCCAGTCACAGTGTCACTGATTGCAGTGACCATTTATTTACTGATCACTGCAATCAGTGACATTTGTGACTGTAAAAGTGTCACTAAAGTTAGTTTTAGGTCCAGTGTAGCCCCCTAACCCCCCCTAATAAAGGTTTAACCCCCTGATCACCCCCCAGATAACCCTTTCACCCCCTAGCACCGCCGTCGCTAAGCCATCATTTTTCTGATCGCTGTCTTAGCATCGGTGATGCAGATCGGTAGCCAGTAATTTTTTTTAGGTTCGCCGCAGGTTTTTATAGTGTCAGGTACCCCCATAAATTATCTAATAAAGGTTTAACCCCCTTGATCGCCCCCCAGGTAACCCTTTCACCCCCTATCACCACTGTGCTAAGCGATCGTTTTTCTGATCGATGTCTTAGTGTCGGTGATGCAGATCGGTAGCCAGGAATTTTTTTTTAGGTTCGCCGCAGGTTTTTATAGCGTCAGGTACCCCCATATATTATCTAATATAGGTTTTAACCCCCTAATTGCCCCTAGTTAACCCTTTCACCAGTGATCACCATATAAGTGTTACGGGTGACGCTGGTTAGTTAGTTTGCTTTTTATAGTGTCAGGGCACCCGCCGTATATATAACCCAATAAAGGTTTAACCCCCTGATCGCCCGGCGGGTGATATCAATTAGGTTTTAGCATCAGAGAGGGTCTGCGTCACACCCCAGGCAGCGTCAGGTTAGTGCCAGTAACGCTAACACCCACGCGTGAAGCATACACCTCCCTTAGTGGTATAGTATCTGAACAGATCAATATCTGATCTGATCAGATCTATACTAGCGTCCCCAGCAGTTTAGGGTTCCCAAAAACGCAGTGTTAGCGGGATCAGCCCAGATACCTGCTAGCACCTGCGTTTTGCCCCTCCGTCCAGCCCAGGCCACCCAAGTGCAGTATCGATCGATCACTGTCACTTACAAAACACAACACACATAACTGCAGCGTTCGCAGAGACAGGCCTGATCCCTGCGATGCCAGTGCTGTAGGAGGTGATTTCACCACCACAGTTAAAAAAAAAAAGCATATATGCCGAAGCATTGGGGCAGCAGGGGCGGAGGAGCGATTTTGCTCCTAATGCCACGTACATACGGTCAAAATTCCGACGGAGGCTTGCCCGTGGAAAAGTCCGACCATGTGTGTGCGGCATAACTTTTGCGGGAGGATGCCCCCATGCTTCGGCATATATAAATGGTGCATGTATGCCCATCATTAGAAGTGGGTGGATGAAGGGCGGTATTCTAATGGTGGGCATACCCACCGATCAATCTCTTTTTTCGTTCAGCCAACTGGCTGCATGAAAAAAAAAGATTACAATACATGTCCAACAAGGACCAGCAACGTACTGGTATGTTGCTGGACTTTGAATGTTTATACCAGAATGATGCCTGCGGGTTTAGGTATCATCTTGGTATCATTCTTTTCAGCCAGCGGCCGGCTTTCATGTAAAAGCAATCCTAGTGGCTAATTAGCCTTTGGACTGCTTTTACAAGCAGTGGGAGGGAATGCCCCCCCCCCAGATATAAAAAGCGTCATTGGGAAATTGGGAAAGCATTTTATCACACCGATCTTGATGTGGTCAGATGCTTTGAGGGCAGAGGAAAGATCTAGGGTCTAGAAGACCCCAGTTTTTTCAAAAAAAGAGTACCTGTCACTACCTATTGCTATCATAGGGGATATTTACATTCCCTGAGATAACAATAAAAATGATTAAAAAAAGAAAAATATGGAAGGAACAATTTAAAAATAAAATAAAAAAGCAAAATTAATAATAAAAAAAAAAAAAAGCACCCCTGTCCTGCCCTGCTCTTGCCCAATGGCGAACGCAAGCGTCGGTCTGGCATTATATATAAACAGCAATTGCACCATGCATGTGAGGTATCACCGTGAAGGTCAGATCGAGGGCAGTAATTTTAGCAGTAGACCTCCTCTGTAAATCTAACGGGGTAACCTGTAAAGGCTTTTAAAGGCTTTTAAAAATGTATGTAGTTTGTCGCCAATGCGCGTTTGTGCGAAATTTTAAAGCATGTCGTGTTTGGTATCTATGTACTCGGCCTAAGATCATCTTTTTTATTTCATCAAACATTTGGGCAATATAGTGTGTTTTAGTGCATTAAAATAAAAAAAAAGTGTATTTTTTCCCCAAAAAATGCGTTTGAAAAATCGCTGCGCAAATACTGTGTAGAAAAAAAAATGCAACACCCACCATTTTAATCTGTAGGGCCTTTGCTTTAAAAATATATATAATGTTTGGGGGTTCATAATAATTTTTTGGCGTTTTCATGTAAACAAAAAGTGTCAAAAAGGGCTTTGTCTTCAAGTGGTTAGAAGACTGGTTGGGGGGTGTGGTTTTGAGATGGCAGAGTGAGGAGGAACACGCTGTAGCCCTCTGACTCTCCACCCGGACACCCAGCGAGGATAATGGCCGCATAGCCTCCTGTATAGCTCCATGTGTGTACGGCTCAGTAACCCAGCCTACCTGGGATGAAGAGGAGGGAGAGAGCAGCGAAAAAAACGGGGTCGCAGCCGGAGATTGAATCCTTCTTCCCCCGCACACGAGCCGCGCTTACCAGGCTACAAGCGGTGGAGTCACGTGGGGCAGCGAGCGGTGAGACAGAACAGTGTAAGCGCCCAGAGAGACACCAGAACGAAGAGACATACGGTCCCGAAGCACTGGAGGAGTCGGCAGCATCGGCAGCAGCGACAGCACCCACCCCACAGGTGCAGGTACGGGGGTCTATGGAAGGGGGGAAGCAGAGTAGGCAAGGGGGGCAGGAGCATAGCCCCCAGGACAGGATGATACAGGGAACTCCTGACTTTGGTGTACTGGACCTTAGAGCTCTGCTGCAAGCCCTGCCAACGCGTGCAGACATAGAATCCCTCCCGACCCGCGCTGACATACAAACAATGATGTTACGTTTGGAAGAAATGCACCGAAAAGAGTGGGATCAAGTACATACTGAAGTGAAGCTTCTCTCAGAGAGATTGTCAGGGGAGGAGGGTCGGGTAACTACCCTAGAGAATCGGGTACAGCAACTGGAGCTGGGACAGGGTCTTAACTCATTACATGTTACCTCAATACAGCTGCAACTGGAGGAAATTGAGGACCGGGGACGTCGTTTGAACCTACGGTTTAGGGGGATCCCCGAGACAGTAGGGGGAGAGACATTACAGGCAACAGTCCTAGCAATATGTCAGCAGTTGGCTACCCCAGCGCCACCTCAAACATTGGAATTTGAGAGACTACACAGAGCCCTGGGACCCCCCTCAGTAAACATAGACAGACCAAGGGATGTTATAGGCCGTTTTCACCGATACGCACACAAGGAACTAATAAGTCGCATGGCCTGGGAAAAAGGTGAAATAGAACAAGAAGGATTTAGGGTAAAAATCCTGCCAGATCTTTCACGGGCTACATTGCAACGTAGGGCTATGCTACGCCCGCTCCTGGATAAAATTAAATCATTGGGGGGATCGTATAGATGGGGGTACCCCATTGCATTAATAGTGAAGAAAGACTCCCATACATTTACTTTGCGGCACCCGCGGGAATTATTAGACTTTTTTTCCTTCATGGAGATGGAAGCTATAGAGATCCCAAACTGGCTGCAGGAAATCCCAGGAACTGGGAGAAGAATGGAGACAATGAGGGATAGGAGACCCGAGGCTGTAAGGGGAAAGGGAGAAGGAAGCAAGAAACACTCTACTACCCCCCCTCCTCTAAAGAAGTGAAGATAGGAACAATGCTCTCTGTTTTTCTCCTCTCTAGCTCCTGACCCCCTAATAGTAACAATGGGGCTAGAATCAGAGGACCCCCCTGGTGGGAGATTCAACCTGGTCCACCAGCCCCCCTGGGAGAGGGGAGGGGGGAGTCCCCTCTCTTATTTTGTTTCCCCTTTATCTCCCCCTTGTCCCCCTTATGTGGGAGAATTCTACTTTCTGAACTTTTGGTGGGTCTTGCCTTGAAGAGGTATTCATATCCCTCTTTTTTTTCTTTTTTTCGCCTTCTTTTTCTTTTTTTTTTTGGGGAGGATGTCTCCGTTTGCCCTCCCCCTCCCCCCTTTTTTTTCCTTTTTCTTTTTGAGAAAGACTCAAGAGGGAAAGGAACGGGTGTTTCAGGAGATGATCTAACTGACGGGAGACAGATATGGTCGGGGTGTAATTACATGCACCCCTTTTTCCATTTTTTTTTTTTTTTTTTTTTGGTCCCCCCCCTTCAGGATTTGGGGAACACGGAAATATGGGGGATTGCTATCGCTTTGTCCTCTGACCCCTTTTTTATATATATATTGGTAAATACGGGTGATAAATCCCTTTCTTTTTTTCTTCCCCCTCCCCTTTTTTTTTCCTTTTAGGAGAAGGGGGAGGGGAAACTATTTATTTACTTATTTATTTACTTACTTATTTATTTATTTATTTTTTTTGTGTGTTGTTGATTATTAGATGTGGGGGTAAAGGGGATAATGTTAAGGGTAATGGGAGAGGATGTGTTGCAGCGGAATATACTATAAGATGTAATGTATGATATATGTGAGTATCCTCTAAAATTATATACACATGTATACACATATTGGCCCCCTTCAAGACGGAGGGGTGCCCGTAGGAGGGAGGGAGGGATGGACTGGGGGGTTTCACCCCCTGCCCCCCCCCCAATTTATTTACTGTTTCTATATAACACTGGAGATCACTGTGCTCCTTTTTTTTTGTGTGTTGGGAAACAATTTTTTTTTTTTTTCGGGGGTGAGGTTAGAAGGGGTTCAGAGGATATAATATATAAATGTATAAATAAGGTATATATAAGGTATAAATAATATGTGATGATATATGATGAAGGGAAGGGGGAGAAGGATGTGATTCGGTTTAATTCTGGAAAGGAGGGAATAAGGGAAGGAGATATCAATAAGAGGGGAGGTTTAGAAATTTAGAAGAAATGAGAAGAAACCAATAGGAGTACTAGGTAAAAGTAACTAGATAGGGTTCCCTATAATTAAACAGAATGTCTTAGGGAAGGCAGAGGCCTGAATGGAAAAGAGGGAAGAAATTTCCAAGTGTGTGGGGTGTGAATGTTTTAGGTACTGTATAAGTGCCACACTTTTTTTTTTTTTTTTTTCTCCCTAGTAGATTTAGGGATACACATATAGTCACGTACATATATAATAAAGGAAATAGGGGGGAGGTATTGGGTACTAAAGGAGTAGCTAGGAGTTAAACACAGAGACACAGGGAGGGATTAGGATAATAAGTGGGTAGATTGAGGGTAGATCGAGATAATATAGGAGGGAGGGGAGATAATAGGTAAGGGAGGGGGGGGGGTAGAAAATAAGGGGTTAATGAGAAGAAAGGGATATTTAGAGAGTAGGAGGAGGGGGGCACGTATATATCATATTACACTTGTATACAATAGGATAGAATAGAAGGTACACACACTTGGATACAACTGAGGAGGTTAATGGTTAGATTGAGAAAGGAACCCCAGGCAGGAATAGGAATAAGCTAGTACTCGGAAGATCTATCATTAGGGAAGGAAAATGAGAAGGGGGGGGTCGAGGGATTAGGATATAGGAAGCAAAGGGAAAACAAAACAGATGGAATGGGGGAATGGGGAGAAAGGAGGGAAAGTGGTCCTGGCTTATCTTATTTAAAATTAGTTATATCAAATTCCTAAAAAGCAAAATGTAACCTATGTAAGGGAATTTAAATTCTATATACAGTAAACACTAGCTGTTTAGATATATGGTTGATAATGGGGAAAAAGGGAAGAGGAAGGAAGGGAAGAGGGAGGAGAGAAAGGAAGAAAAAACTGGGATAAATTAGGATAAAACTGAATGATGGATGCCCCTTCGAAACTAGGATAATATAAAGTAAGGGGAGGGAAGAAGAGAGGGGAAGAAGGGAAAAAAATGGAGAGAGGAGCTGGAGTGAGATAGACGAAAGGGGCGTCCGGGGTGGAGGGTTGGGGGTGCACCTCTGCTGTACCAACACAACACCCCAATTAGGCTTGCGCCCACGTGAACCGTAGGGTAAAGGTTCAGAAGTGGGTGCCTCCCTTTGGGGTGGGGGTAAGGGGGGAGGGGTTAGTTGAATATTCAGGGGGGGGGATTGGAAAGGGGGGGGGGGTTTGCAATTTTCTTTTTTTTTTTTTTTTTTTTTCTTCTCTCTCTCCGTGCTTCACCCTCTGAATCTACCGGGATGGAGGAAATAAGGATAACTACCATCAACGCTAAAGGACTTAACGTCCCAGAAAAGAGGAGAATGCTCCTGAGCGAGTTAAAACGAGCCCGCTCAGATGTAGCATTCGTGCAGGAGACACATTTCAAGATGGGCGGACTACCATACCTACAAAATAGGTTTTATCCATGTATATACCACGCATGTAGTCAGATATCAAAGTCAAAAGGGGTGTCAATCCTAATTTCCAATAGAATATCTTGGTCCCTGGTGGACAAAATAGTAGACGTAGAGGGTCGTTTCTTATTCTTAAAGGGACAGATTGGAAGTACAAAGGTGACACTGGCAACTGTTTACACACCAAATATACATCAAGACGCCTTCTTGAGCAAAACTTTGGATAAACTGGCGGGGTTTGCAGAAGGGAAGCTGATCCTAGGGGGAGATTTTAACATAACATTGGAACCTAAGGTTGACACATCAACGGGGACCTCATCCACACCAGGGGGGGTCCGGAAGAATATTCTGCAGAAGTTGCGGGACTTGCAGATGGTAGACGTTTGGAGATTACTACATGTAGGGGAAAGGGACTATACATTCTTCTCCAACCCTCACCAACTGTACTCCCGTATAGATCTCTTCATGGTGCCACACTATCTGTTGACGGCGGTGAAGGAAGTAAAAATTGAGAATATAACATGGTCAGATCACGCGCCAGTGACGCTACATATTGTGCTGTCTGACTCATCTACCGCACCGGAGTGGCGTTGGCGTCTGAACGAGAGCCTACTGCAGATCCCCGAAATTCGGGAAGATGTAGCAAAAGAAATGGAGGCATATTTCCTGACGAATGACACCCCGGGGAGTGACCCGGGAATGATATGGGAGGCGCATAAGGCAGTAATGAGAGGGGTATTAATAAAACATGGCTCCCGATTAAAAAAAGCACGAGAAAGAAAAATAGCTAAACTGTTAAGAGAAATCCAGGCACTAGAGGTACAACATAAGAAAATACAGATGCCGTCAGTGGGGATAGAACTGGCCCATTTGAGGAGACAACTGACAGAGCTACTTAGATACAAAGCAGAAGCGGCAATACAAATAGGGAAAAAGGTAACCTATGAACTTGGGGAAAAATGTAGTAAAATATTAGCAGGGAAACTTAGAGAGAAAGGGAAGACAGTATACGTACCCCATATAAAGGGAAAAAATGGACAACTGATTTCACTTCCTAAAAATATTGTCCAGAGATTTAGAGAATACTATTCATCCCTCTATAACCTGACCCCAACTCAGACGTCTCAGGCCACAATGGAAGAATACCTTCTATCAGCACATCTACCTTGTTTGCCACCAGCGGACCGTAATAAATTGGAGATACCTATCTCAGTGGGGGAACTAGAGACAGTGATAAAAACAGTTAAACGAGGGAAGGCACCGGGCCCAGATGGCTTTACTATCCAATACTACAAATATTTTCTCCCAATACTAGGGGTGTACATGACAAAGACATTCAATGGGATCGGCCGGGCCCCCGCACTGCCGCCGGATGCCCTTATGGCATATATTTCGGTCATTCCGAAAGAAGGGAAGGACCCGGCGGAGTGCGGGAGCTACCGCCCGATCTCATTGTTAAACACAGATTTAAAACTTTTCACTAAAATACTTGCCTCCCGTCTTCAGCCGCTTTTGAATCAAATGGTACATCAAGACCAGGTTGGGTTTATCCCAACCCGGGAGGCCAGGGACAATACCGTAAAAGTCCTCAATCTGGTACACCATGCTAACATATCAAAAACGCCCTGTATTTTTTTGAGTACCGATGCGGAGAAAGCGTTTGACAGGGTTAGTTGGCGATTTATGTTCGAAGTATTGAGGCAAATGGGATTGGGAGAACATATGCGGAGCTGGATAGCCGGGGTGTATGCTACACCCCAGGCCTCGGTAAAAGTGAATGGAGTCTATTCGGAGACATTTAAAATTTTAAATGGAACGCGCCAAGGGTGCCCACTCTCTCCGTTGCTGTTTTCTCTCTCCCTGGAACCCCTACTGAATAGGATTCGGCAAAATTCAGATATTCAGGGTCTCCAAATAGGTGCCCAAGAATATAAAATATCTGCCTATGCAGATGATATGATGTTCTCCCTATCACAACCTCACATTTCACTGCCAAACCTGATGAAGGAAATAGAAGGATATGGGAGACTAGCAAATTTAAAAATTAATTACGCAAAATCGGAAGCGATGGGGGTAGCCCTCCCCCCAGAAGTCCAGCAAAACATACAACCCAATTTCAACTTTAAATGGGTAGGGTCGTCACTAAAATATCTAGGAATAAATATACCATCAAGACTAGAGAAGGTTTTTGCTGCAAACTTCCCCTCACTATATAATGCAGTTAGCTCCCTATTAGACAAATGGAAACAAGGATTCCATTCATGGTTCGGCCGATGTAACGCCATCAAAATGAACATTCTGCCAAAATTCTTGTACCTATTCCAAGCTGTACCAATAGGAATTAATAGGGCCTACTTTCGGCAAGTAAATGCACTTTTCACTAAGTTTATATGGGCCAACAAGCGACCAAGGATTAGCAGAAGTCAAATGACCCTCCCCAAATGCCATGGGGGCTTAGCAGTCCCAGACGTGTCTAAATACCACCAAGCAGTCCATTTGGGAAGGGTCATAGACTGGTGCAGACATGTAGAATTCAAACTATGGATAAAACTGGAGCAAGAATTTAGCCAGGTGCCTTTGAGCAGGGCACTCTGGTGTTATTCAAGGTTACCTGACTCACTTAAAAAACACCCTTTGATAGGACCAACATTATCTATAGGGGCAAAAATATGTCTGAACCCTAAATACTCATCAAGACATTCCCCATTATATCCAATATTGGGAAACCCAAGCTTTGATCCAGGGATGGAGACAAGAGCATTTCGGAGACTTCGAGAGAAGGGCTATACTCAGGTATCGCATTTTATGCAATCCGAAACTTGGCCCACAATGGTAGACCTGACGAAATCAGGAGGTCAATTTGAAGTAGAACACTGGCAGGCAATACAACTTCGATACTACCTGGAGACATTGGGCCCAATGAGTAATTTTAAACGGGAACTAACTAGGTTTGAAACATACTGTGAGGAGAAGGAACCCACCAACCGAATAATATCTAAAATATATACGATGTTAATGACCCCACCAGAGAATTTTGAGCTGCCAGTATTTAGAAAATGGGAAAGGGACCTAAATAAGACCTTTACACCAGCTCAATACCAGAAGATAATATATTTGGCATTAAACTCATCAATATGCACTAAAATGCAAGAATTAAATTATAAACTACTGATGAGGTGGTATTATACACCATCAAAATTAGGCAGGTTCTACCCTGATGCATCAGATCAGTGCTGGCGATGTAAGGGGGAGCGGGGAACTTTGTTCCATATATATTGGACATGCCCTCAGATCAGACAATACTGGCTAGAGGTAGGAAGGATCGCTCAAAAAATTGAGCCTTACCCGGTGCCGGACGATCCGGGTTTTTTCCTATTGCATATAACGCAAATACCCACACAGACCTATAAAAAGTCAGTATTATGTCACTTGGTCAATGAGGCTAAGGCGTGTATAGCGAGATGCTGGAAAAGCTCTAGCCCTCCAACAATCGCAGAATGGCTCAACAGGGTCAGACAAGTGGGGGCGATAGAGGAGTTGGTGGCTTCGGCCCAAGACAGAAAAGAGCAACATATTAAAATCTGGTCAACATGGGAAAAATTTACGCAGACAGAAGAAGGGAAAAGATTAATGGGGAAGTAAGTTCGTCCACCTAGCCAGAGAAGTATTGAGGAGGTTATGGTTTACCTAACGGGGGAGGAGGTTGGGGTGAGGAGGGGAGAGAGAGATTTATTCAGTTATCTACTTATCTATTTAATTTTTTTTCTTTTTTTTTTTTTTTTCTTTTCCTTTCTTTCTTTCTTTCTTTTTTGGGGTTTGATTTGGGAGGGAGGTAGAGGGGGATTGGATAAAAATGTAAGGGAGAAGAAAACAAGGGCGTGAGAATCAAAGACGTTTAATAGAGGAAAGGAACTTTATGTGTCCCTCCTGTCACGGGGAGACACGTGAAGGCCAAAAGGGAAGGGAACCCATTGACATTGAGGTTTAGAGGTGAGAGGATCTAATTAATGGAATGGGATGAGGAAAATAATATGAATAGAAATGTAATGGAAAATGTATAAACGATGTATTGTATGTATCCCTTTTTGAAATATAAATAAAGAATATTTAAAAAAAAAAAAAAAAAAGAAGAGTGGATGTAAGCTTCCTAATGTTGTGTATAAAATGCCAGAACAGTTCAAAACCCCCCAAAATGACCCCATTTTGGAAAGTAGACACCCCAAGCTATATACTGAGAGGCATGTCGAGTCCATGGAATATTTTATATGTTGACACAAGTTGCGGAAAAAAAATTTTTTTTTTTTTTTTTTGCACAAAGTTGTCACTAAATGATATATTGCTCAAACATGCCATGGGCATATGTGGAATTACACCCCAAAATACATTCTGTTGCTTCTCCTGAGTACGGGGATACCACATGTGTGAGACTTTTTGGGAGCCTAGCCGCGTACGGGACCCCAAAAACCAAGCAACGCCTTCAGGCTTTCTAAGGGTGTACATTTTTGATTTCACTTCTCACTGCCTATCACAGTTTCGGAGGCCATGGAATGCCCAGATGGCACAAAACCCCCCCAAATGACCCCATTTTGGAAAGTAGACACCCCAAGCTATTTGCTGAGAGGTATTGTGAGTATTTTGCAGATCTCGCTTTTTGTCACAAAGTTTTGAAAATTGAAAAAAAAAAATTTCTTTCTTCATTTTCAAAAACAAATGAGAGCTGTAAAATACTCACCATGCCTCTCAGCAAATAGCTTGGGGTGTCTACTTTCCAAAATGGGGTAATTTGGGGGGGTTTTGTGCTATTTTGGCATTGTATGGCCTTCGAAACTGTGATAGGTAGTGAGGAGTGAAATCAAAAATTTGTGCCTAGAAATCCTGAAGGCGGTGCTTGGTTTTCGGGGTCCCGTATGCGGCTAGGCTCCTAAAAAGTCCCACACATGTGGTATCCCCGTACTCAGGAGAAGCAGCAAAATGTATTTTGGGGTGTAATTCCACATATAACCATGGCATGTGTGAGAAATATATCATTTAGTGACAACTTTTTGTAATTTTTTTTTGTTTTTTGTCATTATTCAATCACTTGGGACAAAAAAAAAATATTCAATGGGCTCAAAAGGCCTCTAAGCAATTTCCTTGGGGGTGTCTACTTTCTAAAATGGGGTCATTTGGGGGGGTTTTGTGCTATTTTGGCATTTTATGGCCTTCAAAACTGTGATAGGTAGTGAGGAGTGAAATCAAAAATTTGCACCCTTAGAAATCCTGAAGGCGGTGCTTGGTTTCCGGGGGCCCGTACGCGGCTAGACTCCCAAAAAGTCCCACACATGTGGTTTCCCCGTACTCAGGAGAAGCAGCAAAATGTATTTTGGGGTGCAATTCCACATATAACCATGGCATGTGTGAGCAATATATCATTTAGTGACAACTTTTTGTAATTTTTATTTTTTTTTGTCATTATTCAATCACTTGAGACAAAAAAAAAAAATATTCAATGGGCTCAACATGCCTCTCAGCAATTTCCTTGGGGTGTCTACTTTCCAAAATGGGGTCATTTGGGGGGGTTTTGTACTGCCCTGCCATTTTAGCACCTTAAGAAATGAGATAGGCAGTCATAAATTAAAAGCTGTGTAAATTCCAGAAAATGTACCCTAGTTTGTAGATGCTATAACTTTTGCGCAAACCAATAAATATACGCTTATTGACATTTTTTTTACTAAAGACATGTGGCTGAATACATTTTGGCCTAAATGTATGACTAAAATTGAGTTTATTCGATTTTTCTTATAACAAAAAGTAGAAAATATCATTTTTTTTAGAAATTTTCTGTCTTTTTCCATTTATATCGCAAAAAATAAAAATCGCAGAGGCAATAAAATACCATTAAAAGAAAGCTCTATTTGTGGGAAGAAAAGGACGCAAATTTCGTTTGGGTACAACATTGCATGTCCACACATTTTACAGTTAAAGCAGCGCAGTGCAAAATTCTGAAATCACCTCTGGTCCTTTAGCTACCAAATGGTCCGGGGCTTAAGTGGTTAAAAGAAGGGTGGGTGCTGTGTCAGTCCATGGACGCTTGATGTCGGAAAGCTCAGGAAGCACCAATTGCCTTGGTGGAATGCGCCGTAACCGGAAAGGGAGGCGCCCGCCCCTTAATGGCATAGGCCTGTATAACAGTCTGTCTGATCCACCTAGAAATGGTGGCAGACGACACCGCTTGTGTCTGTCTCTGGTCCAAAACAGGGCCAAACAGTGAGTCAGACTTCTGAATAGAAGCAGTAGCCGCCAGGTACACCCCGTAAGGCTCACACCACATCCAAATTGTGAAGCGCAAACTCTCTGGGATGCGATGGGTGAGGGCACAAGGACGGAAGGACAATGTCCTCATTAAGGTGAAAAGCCGAAACCACCTTTGGAAGGAAAGACGGTCACGGTCGCAACACCGCCTTATCCTTATGGAGGACCAGGTAAGGTGACTTGCATGACAGAGCCGCCAACTCAGACACCCGTCTAATAGAAGTGATGGCCACTAAGAAAGCCACCTTCTGAGACAAAGTTAAAAGAGGAATATCTCTGATATTTTCAAAGGGAGGTTCCTGAAGAACCGAGAGCACCAAGTTCAGATCCCAAGGAGGGAACGGGGGCTTGGCAGGGGGAATCACATGGCGAACCCCCTGCACAAAAGTGCTAACTAAAGAGTGACCTGCTAGGGGTCGTTGAAAGACAATGGCCAAGGCCGAAATCTGACCCTTAATTGTGCTCAAAGCCAGCCTCTGGGCTACACCACGCTGCAAGAACCGCAGGATTCTGGGGACAGAGTACGTCCATGGACGCCAGTCTAGCTCTTCGCACATAGCGATGTAAGCTCTCCAGGTATGGTGATAGATCTTTCTAGAAGAAGACTTCCGTGCCCTAAGCATGGTTAAAATTACCGAATCCGACAGGCCTCGGTCCTTCAGCACCTGGCTCCCAATAGCCATGCCGTTAAAGCCAGAGACTGTAAAGCAGGATGAAAGATAGGACCTTGAGACAGAAGTTCCTCCCTCAAGGGCAGTCGCCAAGGGACGTCCGCAATGAGACGTACCAGATCGGCGTACCAGTGACGCCGAGGCCAATCCGGGGCAATGAGGACCACCGAAATGCCCTCGGCCGCTACCCTGCGCAGCAGACTAGGAATCAACTGCAGCGGAGGGTAAGCATATATCAAGCGATACTGACCCCACGGGGCCACCAACGCGTCCGAGGAATCCGCCCAGGGGTCCCTGGACCTGGCCACAAACCTCGACACCTTGCGATTGAGTCGAGATGCCATCAGGTCCACATCCAGTGTGCCCCACCACCGACAAAGGAGTTGAAACACCTCCGGATGCAAGGACCACTCCCCCTGGTCCAGGGACTGGCGACTCAGATAGTCCGCTGCCAGTTTTCTACGCCCGGAATGTAGACGGCTGACAGCGCCAGCACACTTCTTTACGCCCACCTTAGGATGTGGGCGACCTCGGATGCCGCAGCCGAGCTTTGAGTGCCCCCCTGATGGTTGACATACGCCACGGCCGTGGCGTTGTCCGACTGAATTCTGATTGAGCGGCCCTGTAGCTTCTTCGACCACGCGGAGAGACACAGTCTGATTGCCCGCAATTCCAGAACGTTGATTGGTAGACGAGATTCGTCCGGAGTCCAGAGCCCTTGAGCTCACAGGACTCCCCAAACACCTCCCCAGCCCGTCAGGCTGGCGTCCGTCGTGACCACCGTCCACTGGATGGGGAGGAACAACTTCCCGGCCCGAAGAGCCGGGGATCTCAGCCACCACGTCAGGGACGCCTTGACAGAGTGACTCACCTGGATCTGAAGATCCAATGACAATGGGGACTTGTCCCAAATAGACAGAATTCCCTTCTGCAATGCCCGAGTGTGTGATTGGGCATACGGAACCGCCTCAAAGGAGGCCACCATTAGTCCCAGGACTCTCATGCAGAAACGGATTGACGACCATTTTCGGGACGTCAGGACCCGCACTGCCGACTGAAGTGTCAGTAACTTTTCCGAGGGTAGAAACACCTTCGCTGCCGAAGTGTCAAATATCAGACCCAGATACTCCAAACGTTGAGTCGGGACTAGAACCGACTTTTGCATGTTCAGAAGCCACCCGATATCCCGGAGGGTCCGACTGACTATTGTTACATTTTCCTCCAATTCTGAGCCATTTTCTGCTCTTAGAAGGAGATCGTCCAGATAGCCCACGATAACAATTCCTCGCTGTCTCAGCAAAGCTAGAACCGGGGCAAGCACTTTGGTGAAAACCTGTGGTGCCGATACTAGGCCGAAGGGAAGAGCCACGAACTGATAGTGGACTTCGCCTATGGCAAAGCGCAGAAACCTCTGGTGACTTGCGTAGATTGGAACGTGCAAGTAAGCGTCCTTGATATCCAAGAACGCCAAAAAATCCCCTTGGTGGAGTGTCGCAATCACTGTGCAAATGGATTCCATCTGAAATTTTTGTACCTTCACATAGGCATTCAAGGCCTTGAGGTCCAGGATTGGTCGGACCCCGTCCTTCTTTGGGACAACAAACAGGTTAGAGTAAAACCTATGAAACCTCTCCTGTGACGGAACCGACACAATTACTCCGCACCTGAGCAAATCCTGTACGGCCCCCAAAAGGGCTGCTTGGCGGGCAGGAAGGAGAGGGAGGTTTGAGGGAAAGAACCTGTTTGGGGGCCATGAGCGAAACTCTATCCTGTATCCCGAGGTGACCACCTCGCACACCCACCGGTCGGAGATCCGGGAGGTCCACCGAACCGTGAACCTGCGAAGACGTCCCCCCACCCCAGAGTCGGGCAGGGGCAAGACTTCATGCGGTGGCAGGCTTGGGAGCTTGCTTGGTAGGCTTACACACCCAGGGACGCTTGTGTCCCCCAGCCACACTTTTTTTCAGTCTGGGCGGGCTTACCCGTGGATTCTGACTGACGAAAAAACGTCTTCTTCGCCGGAAAGGAAGGGCCCAGCCTGCGGTGGGGCTCCTTTCCCTTAACAGACTGAGGAAGGAAGGTGCTCTTACCCCCTGTAACATCCTTAATAATGTCATCCAGGGCGGCCCCAAACAGTCTACCCCCCTTAAAGGGCAAGTCAGCCAGGAGCTTTTTGGAAGCTAGGTCGGCCGACCAGCATTTCCGCCAGATAAGGCGACGCAGCACCACAGCAGAGATAGAGGCCCCAGATATTAAAGGGGCCGCATCCAAAGTGGCATCGCACACATAGACTAAACCCTGCGCAAGTTGGTGAGCCAGGGCAATGGTCTCAGGAGGGATATTATGCTCCTGTACCGTCTGGTGCAAAATCTTTGCCCATCCTGTGAGTGTCTGAGACACAAGTGTCGCCGTCACAATAGGGCATAAGGCAGACCCCAACAAGGTAAACATAGTTTTACTCACCACCTCTGACCTCCTGTCAGTGGGATCCTTAAATGCAGGAGTCCCTTCCATTGGGAGCGTGGTAGCCTTATTAAAACGGGCGACCGGGGGGTCGACCACTGGGGGAGAGAGCCCACTTCTTAACCAGGTCCTCCTCAAAGGGGTACCTTATGGCTAGGCGCCGTGGGACCGTCAAAGTCTTCTGCGGCTTATCCCAGACTTGGTCAATGAATGTATCAAAAAAGGCACATATGGAAAGACCTTTTTTGAAGAAACGGCTTTAAAGGAACCAAAGGAGACAGCTTTCACCTGAGGTTCCTCAGCCTCAACATTCAGCTTGAGAGTGTCCCTCACAGCATCAATGAGTTCACTTACAAGCACCCTGTCAGTTACTGGTTCAGAACTGGGGTCTTCCTCCCAAGGAATGTCCTGTTCAAAAACATTAAAATCCTCAGAGGTAGGGTCCTGAGCAGCAGTAGCTAGGCCCATATCTGAGACAGAGCACTCCCCTACAGGAGAATGTGTGGGGAGGGGGCGCTTTACAGCTCCCTTGCGCTCGCTTACCGCTTCCATCCTGACAAGGAATGATTCCAGGACTGCCGACAACTGGTCGATAGGGACCGCAGGTGCAGGAGCACTGCCAGTTGCCTCTGACAAATGTGGAGAAGCAGATGAACCAGACTCCATACTGCCACCCTCTGAGACCTTATACACTATTACAGTGAATAATACAGTCCACCCAGGAGGCTGAGGAGGGGATACCCAGAGGACCCACCAACCCTTATGGACCACTCAGTTCCGCTGTATGAAACCGCGCTGCAGCGCGAGTGAAGCCTGAGGAGAGTTTGAGGAGAGTGTGAGGAGAGTGTGAGGAGATTGTGAGAGATTCGCGCCGCAGCAGCGCCGATAGAGGCCGAAAACGAAAGTGAAAGCGCAGCGGCTTCAAGAAAATGGCCGCCGACCGCATGTATTACTGCGCCATTGATCCATGGCAAGATGGCCGCCGAGCGCATTTTTTAAAATCACCACACAGCGCTAATGGCACACGCAATGAAGTCTCCAAACACTCACACACCAGAACACTGCTCCTCTCCCAGAGTACACCCACTACACAGACATGAGCACCCCCTGCCAGGCCAGAGTGACCCCCAAGTACCCCCACACAGCACAGCACCAGTACAGGGTGCAGAGAGCAGCATAATAGGGGGGAGACAGGGAGAAACCCCCCATATAAAGAAACACAGCCAGCATGTACTCACCTGCAGCATGAGAGACTACTTACCCGTCCCAGAGGGACCCACTGGCTTGTTTCAGACAGACCTATCACAGAGTAGTACTGCGTAGCTGTCGGCCTGGTCCACCTCAAAAGATACAGACAGGTACTGTTCAATCTTGAGAGGACCGCGGGAGCATAAAAGCAACCCGGCCACCCCTGGAGTCATGGGGCATGTCATTAACTGAGTCTCACGCACACAAGGCGAGGATCAGCACGCTCGATGGTCGGACAGGGAAGACTACGAGGATACCAGTGTACCCAACCTGTTGCCCAGCCGACAGTTGATTGAAGGTCTCAAAAATAAAATAATAAAATTCCCAAAGGAATAACATTTAAAAATAAAATCTTCCAGGAGGTGGCTAGGCAGAAAAAAACTGAGGCTGCTGGCTGCAGGTAGGAGGGTTATGTCCAGAGGGACGGCCCCCCTGGGCGGGGCTGTTCAGCCCTGGTTTTGTTCCAGAATGTATGTTTCTAACATCTAACATTCTGCCTAGATCTTCTCCTGCGAGTAGGGACATATACCCACACATTTACAGTATTAGAGCTGTGTCAGTCCATGGACGATAAGAGAAAATATATTTCTCAGAAACCCAGAACAATGGAAACCTGACAATTTCAGTATCAGAAAATGTAGCACTAATACTTGGTCCATCATATAAAAAGATAAGCATGCAAGCTTTAGAAAAGTACAAATATACACATATCTAACTTCACAACACTGAAACCATCCACAGAAAAAATGACAATAGACTTTTCTGGACACGCTACTAAAGGCTTGATGACCTGGCTAGAGCCCAATAATGGTAAATCAATTGCAAGGCTTCTTAGTAATAAAGAGTGACAACAACCATTCATAAAAAGGTACACTATATACTGTATATACAAAAAGAGTTTAGCTGTGATGTAAATTGCCATTAGAAATTGTAGCTATATCTTCCATATTCTTGTCACGTACTCACTCACCCTTTTTTCAAGCTGCAGAATGGCATGTTCTATCCCTCCTAACCTTAACTCTTATGTACAAAGCAAATAGAAATATTGATAGACAACGATGCTGACCTTTAGAACTCATCATTTTGGTTGAGTACCTACTGTGGCATCCTGGAAGTGTTTGTAAGTTTTATGTCACATAAAAATGCACTAAACTAAGCTGCCTTCATCTTTCAAATGTCTTTAAGTGGTCTGGACTATTGAAAGGAAGTATAATGCTGCATTAGTAGTGTGACCTCAAAAAAATAATTAGGCTGCATGCAGTGATTGCCAGGATTATGCTCCAAGTAAAGCTCTACATCTCTACAGTACATGGATACATTAATGAAGAACTTAATGTTCTACTAATGTTATCTAGTCAAAAATGCAGCAACTAAATGGACATGGTTTTCATATCAGTATATACTTTTGTATTTTTTTTTTTTAATTAAGACTATGTAGCGCCCTGCTCCCAATGAGTGTGCGCTATATGTTAGTTTGGCTCACAGGATTGTGTTACAAATTGCATTCTGTTTCATTTCAGCTGGTTGTGTGATTTCCCTCCTGAGAGTAGGTGTCGCTGCCACCTCTGGTCAGGATTGGAAAGGCTACAGGCTGGACGTATTGGGTACCTCTTTCCAAGCAAGCAGCCCAGAGGGCGTGGTGAACACGCTGTGCATGCTGGGTGGGGGTATTTAAGTGACAGATGCCATTAAGAAAGAAAACTTCTTTGGGGTCATGCCTTCGGTCCCCACCTTAGGGCCCTCATGGCCTCAGGGAAGAGTTGGCAGTTTCCGCCTCGGGGCCACTTTGGCCTGAGGATCCGTTACTGAAAGGTAGGCCCAGGAGTTTCTGGGGCCTACTGATCGAGGGATGATTCTGTGTCGAAACAAATTGAAGTTGTGCCAAACATCAAATAATTAAATAAAATGTCCTCGGATGACACAATGCTCCCCATTGAGAACGTCTGTTGATGATGAAACGCGTATGGGAGGACACACAGTGACATCACCACGCTGATCTGAGGAGGAAGGGCTCCTTGCTATGCTGGCCGGCAATACTTATACACTGATTTTAATCTTCTATGTTGTAAGTACATCTTATTTTTTTAATAAAACGCATTCAAACGGAGTTACACTATGGTCCTCCCTCTCTTTTATATCTACATATGTTGACATTGTCTGCATGAGTGTGGGGATATCCATGTCCGTAAGCCTTCACTCCATATGAGGTCACATCTCTCCCTGGATTAAAGGCCTTGGCTGGGCTATAGCCGACTGCTCCATTGTGCTTGCCTTCTGGTAAGCGGCTTTTTTATTCGGTGGTGGGCTTCACATATGTATATGAAGTCACTGTGGTGTAGTTTCTATCAAAATTAAGAACTATGACCTGCCTATAGACTGTTACCCGGTGTTCCACGTTATCGAATTACGCTGATTGTGTTCACGCTTGTGTCATCCGAGGACATTTTATTTCATTATTTGATGTTTGGCGCAGCTTCAATTTGTACCATTTAGTAAATTTAAGTTAGCGCGTTTTTTTCCTTCCAATGATGATCCTGGGTCGCCTTACCTGCTGGAAGGGACCAAGCAATTGAGGACTCAATTGGAGGATGCATCCGGATCGTGATATACATCACAGTGCTGCCGGAACGGCTGGAAGATCCTGGCACAGTGTTCTTCATCCAGAAGGTAGCCCAAGTAAAGGTTACTCCAAGTCTGTGGCAGAGACTGTTCTATTTACTCCAAGTCTGTGGCAGAGACTACATGTGATCAAGCTGTACATCGGCTGCTAGGCCAGTGAGATTTGGGCCTATACGGTGTTTGCTGAGTCCGGTGTGGAGACAGTTGTTTCTCTGGACCTAGGAGAATTCTTGTGATTCGCAACTAAGGTACCTGAGTCTTCCCCATCCCTTCATCCCCTCTGTTGGAAACTTTTATTCAAATAAACCCTTGAAAGAGACTTTTTTAGTGCAAACTTCTTCTAGACAACTCTTCAAGGAGAACCCCTGAGACGAGCATACGTGAACAGTGAGGTAACGTGCAAGGCCCAAAATTAAACCAGCGGCCCGCTACGGGGGTATTGCTATAACTACAAAAAGTTAATAACTCATGGAACAATGGATTACAACTCATTGTAGAAATAATGAAATAACTGTACTCTGAGCCTGATTGGTTGTTTTTAGTTTCTTCACCAAAAACCAATGTAATAAAAATGTGATGAACATGCCCTAACATAAAATCTTTTCTTCTTAACTCTTAATATATGTTATCAAACATCATTACCCCAAGAGAAATTTGTATTAATCAGTTAATGTGACATTCACCAAATGTTAAATAGTGGTGAATCATTCACTGCCTAGTAAAACACATTTGCCAGGAAGATTCACCTACAGTGAATGTTTTGTGAATGCAACATTCACTGTTTTATAAATACGCCACATAAAATCATTTTCTGGCCAAACTTTTTTCACTGCCCCTTCTTCAATAAATACCAATGTGCTTTTTTTTCTTTCTTTGGTGCTTACCTATGAGTGAAGGAATTTTCTTGCTTGCAACTGTGATTTCATTACAGTGTCCATTGAGGTCTTCACTCTGTCAGAGCTAGGACACGGGATCTAAGTGGGTGCCCGGCAACACAGGCAGACAAATAACACTCTATTGAATGCCCGTCCTGCACTTATTGGCAGGGAGACAGGGGCTTAAGCCTCGTACACACGACCGAGTTTCTGGCAGAGATTTCTTGCCGAGAAATTCGTTCGTGTGTATGGTTTCTCGTCAAGAAAAGCGACAAGAATCTCGACGAGAAAATAGAGAACCTGCTCTCTATTTTCTCGTCGAGATTCTCGTCAGCCTGTTTCTCTACGAGAAAATTGTGTGTGTGTACACTTACCTGTTCGCCGGGAAGCCCGCGCATGCTCGAAATGACGTTGACGCATGCGCGGTAGCTTCCTAGGCATAGGTAGGGTGAACCAAGATGGCGGCGACGTCATCGAATGTGACGAGTGCATGCTCGTCGTATTCGATGACGTCACCGCGTACGCTCCATTCAAAGAACCGCGGGTTCTTAGAAATGAGCGTGTGTACACTCGGCCGGGACAAGTTTCTTGTCCAAGGATCTCGTCGTAAAAAACAACATGTTTTTAACGACGAGATTCTCGGCCGTGTGTACGAGGCTTTATCATTGGTGACAGCACTAATAACTCCCATCTTCAACTTACACGGACCATGCAGCTAGCTGCATGGGGTGGCAATGCTAGCAAAAGGGTTGAGAAACATTTCCCAATTTCCCATCCCTTCCTGTCTCTGTGAGATAGGAAGTAAATAGAAATTTCCAGTGTAGAGTAGTACAATAAAATCTGACAAATAGGTTCCAACCATTTCCTATTCTTAAAAATACGCCATTTCCCTTGGCAGAAAAAAAACCCCACTCATATAGAGAGTTTTTGTACACATGTTTAGGGGTGTTTAGCGTTATTTCTGTGAGAAAGCTCCAATCGAAAACTTAAACCAGAAGGTTTTTTTTTCTCCTGCCTCCAAATGCTGAGCTCAAAATATGCCTCTAATAATTCTAATGTGCATGGACCCAGAGGATAAAATTGAGCTGCTTCTACAGGGTAAACACAAAACTCCTATGGACGCAGCAATTTTTAAGCCAGTGTGTATGGACTCTTAAATCTACATTTAACCTTAACCTTAACTTACTCCTCCATGTAACCTTAAAGTGGTTGTAAACCCACTTTTGCAACTTGCACCTACAGGTAGGCCTAGATTAAGGCTTACCTGTAGGTGCAAAAAATATCTCCTAAACCTACACGGTTTAGGAGATATTTACTAAAATCACAGGCGCCGCTGTCTACGGCGCATGCGCGGCGTAGACAACGGCACATTCATGGGGTTAAAGTGGTTGTAAACCCAATAATGTTTTTTTTTTTTCACAACCTCCTGTAAGAGAAAGGCATAATGAGCTATTATGACTAGCATAATAGCTCATTATGCATCACTTACCTTAGATCGGGGCCCCCGAAGCCGTCCTCGTCTCCCTCTTCAGCCGCATCCATCGCTGCGGCAATAGCCGGAAGGTTACTTCTGGGTATCGCCACTGCAGTCAATCACAGCGCCGCTCCGCTGTGATTGGCCAGAGCGGCGGAGACGTCACTCTGCGCATGCGCGCGAGAGCCGTCACAATCGGCTATGCCCAGCTATTGCTGGGAAGTAGCCGATTTTGTGAATGGGATTAACCCCATGAATGCGCCGTTGTCTACGGCGCGCATGCGCCATAGACAGCGGCGCCTGTCTTTTTAGTAAATATCTCCTAAACCGTGTAGGTTTAGGAGATATTTCTTGCACCTACAGGTAAGCCTTAATCTAGGCTTACCTGTAGGTGCAAATTGAAAAAGTGGGTTTACAACCACTTTAATCCCATTCACAAATTCGGCTAAGTCCCAGCAATGCTTGGGCTTAGCCGAATTTGACGGCTCCCGTGCGCATGCGGGGAGTCACGTCTTCGCCGCTCCGGCCAATCACAGCGCCGGAGCGACGCTGTGATTGGCTGGAGCGGCGATACCCGGAAGTAACATTCCGGCTATCGCCGCAGCGATGGCTCCGGCTGGAGAGAGGAACACGGACGGCTTCGGGGGCCCCAATATAAGGTAAGTGGTACATAATGAGCTAGTATGCTAGTCATACTAGCTCATTATAGCTTTGTCTTGCAGGTGGGCTAAAAAAAAGATATATGGGTTTACAACCACTTTAACATTTACACTAACGCTAACTTACCTTAAAACTGCACACTCTCCTGGTAGGTGCCAAAAATATAACCTTACGCCAAGTTCTCAGCAGCGGTGATACAAAAATATTCAAAGAAAAAAAAACATGAATGAGGATTATCTTTAATAGCCTCCAAGAGCATCTGATTTATGGATATAGTAAGAAAGAAAAGCAATGGTAGTTTTAGACCATGCTGAGCTATGATAATTGCACTGTATTTAATCTGTTTATATGCAATTACATTTTTTAAATATATGCAAATGCTCAGTTTTTTGGCCGTTTTTAAAATATGTATTTGTCCTGAATTTATATATTGCAAGGTTATTTTGGCTTATTTGTATAGAATATATATGAGATGTACAAAAAAAATTAACTTTTAACAACCAATAACATTGGTTACTGTTTCTTTTTTGTTTTTAAGTAAAACTACATAACATAAATGGAGTCTAATGGAGTCTAAGAGATAACACATTTTAGAGGAGCTTCTACAAGGACAAAAGTACATGTCATTACAAATACATCTGATTTCCCAAAGCACACTGATGTGTGGATACACATTACTGAGTACATACAACCTCTATTAACCTCTATGCTAAATGCAGGGATATTCATTGTAGTACAACTTATCAGGCACAGTATTATACTTGCATACTGTGGGTAACTGCAGGCTGTATGCACACACTAACTGCATGTATCACATAAAGCCTACTGTGCAGATGCTTAAGGATAATTTGCCATTAGGAAAATAAGTAGGCTATCCTTGCTTCTCATCTTCTACTTGGTTTTCATGCTAATCCTGCAACAATATTATTTCTAATTCACTCATGGAAGCAAGTATGCAGAATAATTCTGACTTTAACCCAATTTCACAAACTTTTAATAAGTTAGCGACTCTAAAAGTATATATTACAGAGGGTCAACATTAAAGTGTTTGTTATCCCAACATTTTAATATTCCTTATATGTGCCTGCTGTACCTTGTTATTGTATGAGAAAGCACCCTGTCCTCTTTGTATTGCTTCCTTTTGTGTGGAATCTCTGATGTTCCTTCCAGTCTCTCTGCTTTCCTATTAAAAACTGACCACACAAAGCAGGAGAACACACAGTGGTCAGTTCTTTAGCTATGCTGGGAACTCAGCCTGTACTCCTCAAATGATCAGATTTGTCCTGACACGCCTCCCCTGCACAGCCTTTTCACTGGGAAGATCAGTGTGCTTCTGTGTCTCCTGCCCCCAGCTCTTATGCAGCTGAGAACAAAGAGAACGTGATCACTTACAAAAAGAGACAAAAAGGTTATTTAATATGTAGGGAGAGCGGCACTGAGACCGGGGAAATACCGGGACTAACAGGCACAATGGTGGCCACACATCCACGGTGGGGGGAGAGAGCGAGCAACGCAGATAGGCCAGTGTGCTGAGAGCAGCTCAAGCCCAACCGCCTGTGTCTCCAGGAACATTTGGCTTATCGGTCACCGGAGGTGCTGGGAAGATCAAAGGCCCTGGCTGGGTATTAGCCACAAGCTTAGACAGCTTGTGCAGCTGGTAAGCTTGCACTCTATGTGGTGGTGGATTCACGTTGTCTTATAAGAAGTCACGTAAGATTGTATCACATGGTGTTTCAACTAATATTTACTTTTTTTGGAAGTTTCAAGGACTGTGGATTCATTCATTTATCATTAATTGTCACTTATTATTTGTCCTGTTTGTTGTTTTCCTTTTTTGATTTGTTTCAATAATTCGATCGGACTCATTGATCTGATTGATCTTATTCATTTGCACATTTTTTTTTTATCAAATGTATAAGCGCAGTTCCTTATGTTTTTGTATTTAAAATAGGTTTTTATATCTATACACAAGTATTTTGCCTTTTGTTTCTATTTTAAATTGAATGGATTGTTATACAAGGTGATCGTTTACAATCACTTTAAAACCGGGCAACTACAGTAGCTTTTTCGGGAGAAGGCTAGTAATGGTAGCCTTGATAGATTTATACCTTCATCCTTATGCTAAGATAAATTGTTTTTCAGCCTCCTACAGTGTATTATGGAGTTAAAGTTTATTTATTCTGTGTATAGTTGCTCTTCAGCTCCAGAGAACATTAAAGTTAATTGTATAACCAATTGTCAGACAATTGCCCTATCAATACATTTATTTGTTTTAATATGAAGAAGCTGTACAATCTTTTCGCAGTTTTTATAGCACCACGGAGATGTATTCTTAGCAACCATGAACAATTCACAGAGTAATTTGGGCATCACCTGCCTGAAACAGCTTTACACATTGTCTGTTCATCATGATCAATGACCCACTATGTTCTGAAACAAGGATTAGGATGACAGCCCTAGACCACTTGATTATAACTGTCTGGGTGTAGTTTTGGTAGAGGAGCTTGTTCTCAAGGGACAGTCTTCAATAGGCATGATTGAAATTAAAAGTGCTAATTTCCCTGCATGTCTGGTAAAAATCAGGAGATTTCGAAAAAATGGGGAAAGAGAATTTAAAACTGAACTCCAAATATGCGTACATGTGTCCACGTTTACCTGTGTCCTTTGCATGAAAATACAGCATGAGCATCCCCCAGCTGACACCAGTGCCACAGCTATAGTTGAAACCAGAGCTGGTGTCATGACTTGCACCTGTGTAAAGCCTGGTACACAGGATTGGATTTATTTTTTTTTGTACAAAGGTTTTTATTAAAGATTCACATCAATAAAAAGAATACAAAAGAGAAAAAAAAAAATGGAACTGGACACAATGAAAATGCGCAATTATTACAACAGTATATTGCATGGGGATGCTCGCGGATTCCGTGCTAAAAACTATAAGACCTACTGGATTATACCAAGAGTATGGGTAGCAGGGCATTCAGGAGAGACCAATGAGTCTTGAATCTTGGTATAATGATGTGGCCCTGAAGCTAACTGAAATACATATTGTCCCTCCAGATCGATTTTGAAACATGAGGCAAAATAACAATATAACAAACAATATCTTGTGAGCGCATTAAACTGGACAACCATCTAGGGGAATGGTGTTGTTCCCCGATGAAAACAACAAAAGCAAATAAAAACAAAAATAAAGTAAAATCTTAAGAAGGAAAAGGGGAATGTGTCCTGTCAGGTAACCAGTCCCAGCAGGGTCTGCCCCGTATCCTGGGGAGACCCAAAGGTAGAATAAGAAGAAAGTTGAGAAAGAGCGCCAGGAGGGAAGAGTTCAGGAAAAATTCAGAACATAAAGGAGAAGAAAGGGGTGATGTGAGCCCTTAGTGTAGAGAAGGAGAGGAGGTTGAAATATAGAGAGGAACCAGAGAAAGAAGGGAAATGAGAGGGGAAGGGAAAAGGGAGGGGGGCCCCGGGGTGGGGGGGGAACAGAGGCTTGTCACAGGGAGAGGAGCGTTGTATCAAATCGCGAAGGGCGGATATGAGTCACCCAGGGTTGCCATATCCGGAGGAACTTAGCGTGGGTGTCTGTCAACACGGCAGTAAGTTTCTCATTCACCATAATGTCGTTCACACTGTTTTTAACTTTTTCAAAGCTGAGGGCCGGGGTTTTCCAAGCACGTGCTATGGTCAGTTTAGTTGCAGTAAAGATGTGTGCGGCCAATAGACGTTCAGAACACAGAAGTACCTCAATGGGTTTGCACAATAGGGCCTCAAAAGGGTCCCTCTTTATAGTGGCGTCGAAAAGATAACGAAGTAACGCATACACTCTGATCCACAGTCTGCGTACCCTGGGGCAGGACCACCAGATGTGCGCCATTGTGCCCTCCTGTGAGCACCCTCGAAAGCATAGAGGGGAGTAAGACGGGATAAAGCTCGCTAATCTGGCCGGGGTGTAGTACCACCTATAAAAGACCTTGTAGGCATTTTCCAAGAAGAGGACATTCTTCGAGCATTTGGTTAGCGCCGTGGTCATTTTCTGCCAGTCATCCGGCTCTAGTTGTTTCCCAAGTTCAGCCTCCCATTGGCAATGATAAGGTCTCAGTGGTGGTTTCCTGGAGCTTATAATAGCCGTATATATGAGCGATATCATGCCCGAGGATTGAGGACGTGATCTACATAAACTTTCAAAAGGGGTCATAGCATAGGGAGTAGGTTGGGATTTTGTTAATTTTTGGAGAAAGTGTCGGAGTTGCATATAGCTATAATGTTCCTTTAGGGGGATATCGTGTGAAGAGCGTAGAGCAGCGAATGGGACAATTTTGGTCGGAGTAAGCAGAGACTGAACGTCCACAAAATCGTGGTCGGTCCACCAAGCAAATCGCGAGGGGTTATCACATCCCGGCGGGAACAACGGGCAGCGAAGGAGTCGGAGTAAGGGAAGATGGGGAGAAATCAGGCCTGCTGAGAACTTAACTGAGTCCCATAACCGTAGGGAATGAGTCAAGCATGGACCTACGGAAGATGGGCGGTGAGCCATGGGGAGCCAAGGAAGAGAGGTCAGGGGAACCGGGTGGGAGTCCACCAGATCAATGACGGCCCACAGTGGCAATTGTTGTTTCTCGTGGAGAAGAGCGAGTGGGGCGATACCGGCCGCTGTATAGTAGGCTTGCAGGTTCGGGACCGAAAGGCCTCCATCTATTCTACGTGCGTAGAGCACTTGCCGTTTGATCCTGGGCTTCATCTTGCCCCAGATGAATTGCATGATCTTGCGTTGGTGAATTCGGAGGATATGGGAGGGAATCCGGACCGGTAAAACCCGAAAGTAATAAAGCAGTTTCGGGAGGTAGGCCATGCGTACTGTCGCTATTCTGCCGAACCAGGATAATAGAAGAGTGGACCAAGAATCGAGCATGTTTGTCAATTTCCGCAATAGTGAGGGGTAATTGGCTTGATATAGACCCAAGTAACTAGGAGTAAGTTTGACCCCCAAGTAGGGTAACGAATTGGTCCATTGGAAGGAAAAAGCCGCCTTCAATGATTCCAACTCTGAGGGCTGAAGATTGATTGACATGGCTTTGGATTTAGCCGGGTTGACAGATAGACCCGATAACGTGGCGAAGGTATCTAAAAGGGACATCAAATTGGGGAGGGAGATTCTGGGTTTAGTGAGCGACAATAAAATATCGTCGGCAAATAGGGATAGTTTATGCGAGGTCCCCGCCACTTCCACCCCAGTTATGTCGACATGCGATCGAATGGCCTCCGCCAAGGGTTCCAGTGCCAAGATAAATAGAAGAGGAGAGAGTGGACACCCTTGGCGGGTTCCCCTTTTTATGGGGAAGGTGGGCGACTCGTGACCATAGTATCGCACCTTAGCTTGGGGGGAATCATAAATGGCTGAGATCCAGCTCATAAAGGAGGTACCAAAGCCATAGTGACCTAGAACCTGTGTCAGATAGGGCCATGACAAGGTGTCAAAGGCTTTATTGACATCTAAAGACAGAAACATGGTTTCCAAAGACCTATCATGCGCTATTTGTTGGATTTGAAGGAGCCTCCTAATAGCATCCCCTGCCTGTATACGGGGGACAAAGCCCACCTGCTCTTTTTTTATCAAACGCGGGAGAAATGAGTTCAGGCGGTTGGCCAGGATCTTCGTCAGGATTTTTATGTCAATATTTATTAAGGAAATTGGGCGGAAATTGGCCCAAGAAGAGTGGTCCCTGTCTGGCTTGGGAATCATTACAATATTGGCGGTCAGCAGATCTGGAGTAAATGAGTGGCCGTCTTTTATCGATTTATACATAGCCGCTAAATGTGGGGCAAGGACCTCTGCAAATTTCCGGTAGTACAGGGCTGTGAAGCCATCAGGGCCCGGTCTCTTGCCTATCTTTAATTCTTTGATGCATTGGAGAACTTCTGATACCTGCACGTCTCTGTCCATGACAGATCTGTGAGTGGCAGACAGGGAAGGTAAGGGCAAATCCTTCAGGAAGTGAGTCAGGCCTTCGGTAGAAGCTTGGGTAGGGGCAGAATAAAGTTTGGTGAGACGGTGGCGAAATTCGTGCAGGACCCGACGCGGGTTGCCCGTAAGGATATTGTGGCGGGTGCGTAAGGCTATAGGGGCGAATTTCGGGGTGAAAGTGCGCAATCTATTGGCTAACATCGTTGTGGGCTTATTTGCCTTAGCGTACCATTTCTGACGAGCCCAGCGTAGGGTGCGTTCTGCATCATCCATTACACATAAATCCAGGTCCGATCGGGCTGCGTCTAAAAGTTTACGATTGGTCGGAGTAGGATCCTGTTTAAAGGCCGTGGAGAGGGCCTCCAGGTTATGCTCAAGTCTACGCCGGGTTTGGGTTCGCTCTTTTTTGCGCTTTGACGCTATACGAATAACGTGGCCCCGGAGGACCGCTTTATATGCTTCCCAAAGGGTCACCGGAGAGGAGACCGTCCCTGTATTCAATTTAAAGTAGTCTATTGATGCTTTGTGAATCTCAGTAAGGATCGGCTCAAATGACAAAAGGGAGTCATTCATGACCCAAGGAGCACGCTGTGGTTTGCTGAGCAAGGAGTGGCAAATAGTCAGAATTGGGTCGCGGTCTGACCAGGGGGTTGCTAGAATAAAGACTGCGTCAATCAGGGTTAGATGCTGCCGTAACACAAACATGTGGTCAATCCTGGAGTGTGAGTGATGGGGATGAGAATAGTGGGTGTAATCCCTACCAAGGGGATGGAGCTCCCGCAAGATGTCGACTAGGTCGTGATTGTGTAGGGTTCGTAAAAAGGTTTTTGCGGCTGGGGAGGGGACCCTATGGTCCGATGGGTAATTATCCAGGGAGGGGTTTAGCGAGACATTAGAGTCACCTGCCAACAGGAGGATGCCCCTCTGGTGATCCCTTAACAGGGCACAGACGTGTGTCAGAAAGGGGCCTGGGTTAACATTTGGGGCGTAATACGTCATGATAGTTACCTCATTGTCCTGAACTGAACCTTGCAGGAGAAGGTATCTGCCGTCCGGGTCAGCAATTTGTTTACTGCAAATAAACGGGACTGATTTTATTATGGCTATGAGAACCCCTTTCTGTTTAGTAGGACCGCTTGCTAAGTAAACTTGAGGATAATTTGCATCGAAATATTTGGGGCAAGAGGAGGCAGAGAAATGGGTCTCCTGTAGGCATGCTATGTCAATATTGTGTTGCTTAAGGAATTTGAAAGCCTTGACCCATTTTTGAGGTGAGTTCATGCCCTGAACATTCAGGGACAGCCAGCGGAGGGTCATTGGATCAAAACACAAGAAGCAGTGTAGTACTCTGTTCCCGCACCCCGGGGTTATAGGAGAAGGGAAGGAAGGAAGGAGGGGGGGGGGAAGACCGGGAGGAGAGAGGAAAACAGAAAGAAAAGAGGAGAGATAGAAAAGATGAGAAAACCGAGGAAGGCTCGGCGTAGAACATATGCCATACACGTAAATGTAGCGTAACGTGGGTTATAAAACCCACTACGGGTTGGGAGCCCGGCCAAGAAAAACCTCTTAGCCAGGTGCCAACACATGGGGGTAGCAGTGGTCCGTCTGAACCACCGGTCTGTGATGAAAACAGTACAAACATTTTAAACATTTTTTTTTGTTTGACATAGGATCTGGATGATGGAACCTGAAAAAAAAAAGTCATCAAAACGAGGAAGCTACAGACAGTGACAATAAGGCAACCACTGTACAACATTAACAAATTGGAGTGTAGGACGGAGATCCCTCCACAGGATTGGATTTTATGCGGCCAAAGCGTAGGACTTTTGTCCGAAGGGCATTGGCCATGAACAAACACGAAACTACGTGGTTTTTCAGCTCTTTAGCGCCACCCTTTGGGCAACTTCTGCTAATGTTGTGTTATGGTTAGCATTGCTTCTGAGCATGCGTGTTTGTACATTGGATTTTTTTCCGAAGGACTTCTGTACACACGATCAGATAATCCGACAACACAAATTTGTTGTCGGAAAATTTTAAAGCATGCTATCCAACATTTGTTGGCGGAAAATCCGACAACAATTGTCCGATGGAGCATACAAATGGTCGGATTTTATGACTACAGCCTGTCATCACACAATTCCCGTTGGAAAATCCGATCGTGTGTACGGGCCTTAAGATTTGTTCATTCAGAAAACACAACCCATAATTATGCTGCAGAATGCACTGCCATCACTGGTATCAGGGTAGTCAAGTACATTGCATGTTGTACTATGATACAAATCTTTAATATGATTTTCCTTTGTATTATGAAGAAAATAAAAAGAACAAAACAAATAATTACACAGGCACACATATTAATGGTGCCAGAGATCAGCTTTAGGGTAGTTTTTAATGGGTGCTTTATGTTTCTTAATATGCTTTAAGAGGGTTAAAGAAGAAGCTCCTTTCAATTATCCTGGACCTGTTCTTCTGCCAAAAATGTCAATGATTAGTCTCATTATCTTACTTTTTATAACAGGAGGAAAACAAAAGTTGGAACAAAAAAAAAACTTAAAGGAATAATTCAAAATAATGATGAAAAAAAAAAAATATATATATATATATATATATATGTAGCGCCCTGCTCCCAATGACTGGGCGCTATGTTAAATCTAGTGGGTGTCTGAGCTGGTAGTTTGACTCAGACTCTGTATATAATTACCGGTATGTTAAATTAGCCTCTGTTCCGGCTATGGCTGTGTTGGGCAGACTTCCCACTGTTGCCTGTAGGTGGCAATACCACCCCACGCCAATGTGGAAGACTGACAGGCCAGAGTGTATTGGTACCTTCCCCCGGGAGCAGTTCAGTGGGCGTGGTCTACCCGCTGATCATGCTGGGCCTACACTTTGATGGTGATCCTGTGCTGTCCGTCCTGTGGGAGGAAGCCACTCAATGGAGGAAACCAGGGGAGGACCTGTCCTGAAAAGGACCGAGCAGAAGGCTGGTGTCTTGAGGAGGCCCTGGTGATTCTATTGGAGGATGCACCATAGCTAAAATTCCCCTTGCAGTCTGGCGGGTTGGCTTAAAGACTCTTGACTGCTTGGCTGGAAGTCCGGACATTAAGTCCTGTGGCAGAGGATCCCGGATTATCCAATTTAGTCCACAACCAGTCTGTGGCAGAGACTGGTCCTGATCATTGTTCGTGCATCATTCCGGCTGCTAGGCCAGGTGAGAGGGGCCTATCCGGGTGAGAAATACCCACTCAGGGAGGCGTGGTGACTAACTTTATACTTGAGGAGTTTTCCCCAGTGATCTGTACTGTGTGCCTGAACCTTCCCCTTCCCTTCACCCTTCTACTATTCTTTGTATGTTTTATGCAAAAGGAAAATAAAACCTCACAACTTAAGGTTTTACATCTTGTGTGGACATTGGAGTTTCTACAGACTTTATTCCCCTAGACAACAAATACTGAGGTAACGTGCAAGGCCCAAATTAAAACCAGCAGCTCCTACGGGGGTGTGCTACATATATATATATATTTTTTTATTGTTTATTTTTTTTAGGCAGAAAGAAGAAAAACAGACATTCAAAAAAAAGTTGAATAAAAAAGTTAAAGGGATAATACAAAATAATTATGCAAAAACACACAGAAAAAAATAAACAGAACACCAAAGTTTCACACTGTTGCATTGTGGTAAGGCATGCTTTATCATAATCTACATTAATGCACGATACAGGCATCCGCACGTTATGACACCATTCATTTTCAATAACACCCCAATGCACTAAAGAAATGCACATGCACTGTAATTCGCTGTGTTAAAAAAAAAGGCATTTTATTTATGTTTTGATGAGTTGGCAGCCCATTCATTTGAATTTGATTTTTTAAAGCAATACACATTAACATGCACAAGGATGCTAAAGTAAATGGGCCCCCAAATGAAATAAACCAAAGGACACTAAATGCACCCAAAAACAACACCCTAAAGGAAGAGAAAAACTGTAAACTGTTGCCAAATGCAAAATTAGGAATTTTGTTGCAAAATCAATTTCACCAAAATAAATCCACTCATCCCTATGCTTTATACTATAAAGTATTCAAACACTTGTAAACTCAAATGAATATAATTTTACTTCAGTAGACATTGTATTCCCATTTCTGATTCCCGCAAAATATACTGCCAGGAAAAACCTTGGCTCTACAAAATCATTTATGTCTTCTTGCCAGCAAAATCCTTGACATTGAAAAGTGCAGAGGCTTTTAAGGAAAAGTATCAACAATTGTCCTGGCTAAATGCAATCTGTTTTATACTATAAACTCTGCAAGGTTTACTTTTAGTGCTGGTAGAATTAGGCTACCCATTATATAGAAATGGAACTGCTGAATTACTTCACTAACAGGTGCCATTTTAAAAATTATCTCCTATTTGATTTCTATCAATGACAGTCAGGGTCAGGCCCGGACTGGAACAAAAATTAGGCCCAGGCATTTTAGACTAAGCAGCCCATACCAGGGGCGAACTGATAACTCATGGGGCCCCAGGCAATAGGAGATCACGGGGCCCCCTGCATCCCTGCCCACACTCAAGCAACACCCACACAAAGCCCACCTACATATTGCAGCTAAGCTGTATACAGGGGGCATTTAAATATAAACTTCAGCATAGCCTGCTGGAAGTTCCCGGATTCTTTCTGTAGAAGCTGCTGGGCACTTCCAGGTTTAAATATGGCCGCCGTGTGGCAGCCATCTTTATGATGCAACCAGGGGAGATTTAATGAAAGCAGTGAGCCTTTATGCAATATAAGTTGGGCTCTAAAGCTAGAAAAATAAGTGCGGTGTGCGGGTGTGGTTTTTGGGGGATGTAGGTATCGCCTGCTGGTTACATAGTACGATAAAGATGCCCGATTGAGGGGTTGCCTTGTGTGGTCATTCAGGTCCAACTGAGCACTGACAGACTACTACTGACAGAATGCATTTCTTTACTGAGAACCTGGAATATTGCAGAAACTCCTATTAGAAACTAAGAAGGGAAGAGGGGATGGAGGGATAGAGGCAGAAGTGGGGAGGAGGAGGAGGAGGAGAGATAGGAATAGGAGGGAGAGAGAGATAGGGAGAGGGGAAAGTAGGAAACGTAGGAGAGAGATGGAGGAAGAGGAGAGAAAGAGGGGGAAAAAGGAGGAAGGTAAGAGAGGGGGGCAGAGAGAGGGTTGAGAGAGAAGGACAGAGGGGGGTAAGAGGGGTGAAAGAGAGAGGGGTGAGAGAGAGTGGGAGAGAGAGGGGGAAGACAGAGAGGGTGAGTGAGAGAGAGAGAGAGGGGGGTGGGGGAGAAAGAGAGGGGATGAGAGAGAAAGAGAGGGGATGAGAGAGAAACAGAGGGGATGAGAGAGAAAGAGATGGGGTGAGAGAGAAACAGAGGGGGTGAGAGAGAAACAGAGGGGGTGAGAGAGAAACAGAGGGGGTGAGAGAGAAACAGAGTGGGTGAGAGAGAAACAGAGTGGGTGAGAGAGAGGGGTGAGATAGAGGGGGAGTGGTAGTGCTATGCAGAAAACCTATATTTGCAGTCTCTGTTGTGATGACTGGAGCAATGCCTCTCTGAAGAAAAAGAACTGTGGTTTCTGAGGCTTCTAGTCTGTTTCTCGATGATCTAGAAGATCTCTGATATGACAGACGGGACAAAATTGCTGTCAATAAGCTAAATATTTACTCATGAGAGCCATCATTTACCTTCTCTGCCTTGCTTGGTGTTTCAAAGGGATTGGCATGGCAGAATTCATACTGGGAATAAACATGAATACTGTTATGCCCTGTACACGCGATCGGATTTCCAATGGAATAAAATTCGATGGATTTTTCCGTCGGAATTCCGATGAAGCTGACTTTCATCAGTCTTGCCTACACAACATCAGACAAAATTCCGACCGTCCAAAACGCGGTGACTTAAAACACTCCGTGCCGAGAAAAATTAAGTTCAATGCTTCTGAGCATGCGTCGACTTGATTCTGAGCATGCATGGTTTTTTTCTCCGACGGAATTCCACACAGACGATCGGAATTTCCTATCGTTTTTTTTCCATCGGTAAAATGTAAAACATGTTCTATTTTTTTTCACCGATGGAAAAAAGTTCGATGGGGCCCACACACGATCGGTTCATCCAATGAAAACAGTCCATCGGACTGTTTTAATCGGTAAAACCGATCGTGTGTACAGGGCATTTAATGACCAAAAGCAACCAGTACAGTACCTTGATACAGAAATGAGAAAGTTCTGAAAGCAGGCCTACAGCTTATGGGATAACACAAAGCTAGATAATAAGGTAGCAGGACAGCTGTAAAATGCTGCCACAGCTTTCAAATACAGTGACCACTGCCCCCTTACTCTCTGTACATGCCTGAACTGGAGCAGCCACCTAGAACGCAAAATGCATTCCAAATACCAGAACTGAATTTTAAAAAGGAGGTGGAACTATGCATGTATCCCCTGCAGAGGAAAAAAGATTCTGGTAATGCATACACACACAGTAGAAAGTGTACAACACCCGCAGGCCCAGCAAACCAGCCCTCCATTCTCTCATCTTTACTGAGATGTACAAGATATGTCCTACTCCCAGCAGATCAGTAGCAGGACTTCCTTACCTGAACTCCCTTTAGAAACTCATCTGGAGAGACTTCACCTTTGTCCAGGTGGACAACCAGAGATTTACACCAGCGGTGTAAGTGACAGATCAGGGTCCCAAAAGAATTGAGAGGAGGAAGAAAAAGAAACACTGTGATGGGGAAGGGTTCGAATTTAAAAATAAGTGGTCTTATAATGGTGGAGGGGGAGGAGACAGTGGTCTTATGATAGTGGAGGGGGAGGAGACAGTGGTCTTATGATAGTGGAGGGGGAGGAGACTACCTATAAGTATGCTGACATGAAGTTGTCAGGAAAATGGCAGTCTGATCGTGCTTTTCACCCCTATGGATTAGCTGCTGCATAGCTGTAAGAATGTTTTCTAGATGAGAGGAAATGCTGACCATTATTGTCACCACAAACACACACATTGAAAAAAATGTGCACAATACATGGTGGTACATGTCTATGTTTAGCCGATAGCCTAGATCTCTGAAGCCTCGTACACACGATCGGATATCCTATGGATTCTAATCCGATGGTTTTGTTCATCGGAAATCCAATGAAGCTGACTTCCATCAGTCTTGCCTACACACCATCAGTCAAAAAACCGACCGTTCCAAACGCTGTGACGTAAAACACTCCGATGAGCCGAGAAAAATTAAGTTTAATGCTTCTGAGCATGCGTCGACTTGATTCTGAGCATGCGTGGGTTTTTTATCCGATGGACTTGCCCATAGATGATCGGAATTTGCTATCGGTTTTTGATCCATCGGAAAAATTTAAAACATGTTCTATTTTTTAAAACCGATGGAAAAAAGACCGATGGGTCCCATACATGATCGGTTTGTCCGATGCAAAAAGTCCATCGGACTGTTTTCATCGGTAAAACCGATCGTGTGTACAGGGCTTGAGTCACATCGATCAGTTTGTAATGGCTACTTCTTAGAAATCAGTGACATGCTGAAATGTGATGCCAACCATTCCTTTACCCTATGTGAAGAGTGTGCCTGATGATTATATAAATACTGTACGTACAGCCAATTTTCATTCTTTCATTGCCAATATATTTAAAAAATGGAAGGCAGTGCTGTCCTGTAAATGCCTACTCTTATTACATACATCGTAATAATGCTACAACTTACTGCTCGGTATTACCAAGGCTGAAACTGTGCAAGCTGTACAGTCTATACATATTGTTGCATAGAAAAAAAGAAAAGAAAACCTGGTTAATCCATGTGATCCATCTAAATAGTATACAGTTAGTAGTCTGATGAATGTGCTCTTTGTACAGGCTTTTAATAGAGCTATAAAACCAAATCACTTCTCCAGAAGGCTCTTCTCCCTTGTGCTCACTTATCCAATGAATCAGAAATATACACAGCCTTTGAAACAGAAATTCTAAACTCAAAATAAGCTAAAAATAGAAGATGTTAAAAATCAGATAAACATTTCTTTCCTGACAGACTCCATGGCAGACTACGTGTGGGTTAACCCCGCCTCCTCTCCACAGCTATAGGACCCCATACCCATAAATTTGAGCTCACCTCCACAGACAGGTGTTCCTTTTCTATCCTCCTCACATGGACCCTTCATCATGCAATTCAGGTGCAGTCCAGGATGTCCGTCGGATTAGGTACAAGTTGTGCGGTGCACCCAGGGCCCAGCTATCAGCGGGCGAGTGGTTTCGGGCAGTTAATACCCCTATGGTGGAAGGGATGTGGCCCAGTGTACCAGGATGGACGAAGGATTGGATGGCAAGGTCTGAAGATTTCTTCATTATGTACATGGCAGACCGTTTTTGTATGTATTATTGTCTGTTTCCCCTCAGTGTCTTTGCGCCGTGTGTGGAACGCTTCTGCGTTCCAGGACGCCACTCTACTTCCTGCCTCCCGATCCGCCGTATGTCTGCGCATGTGCAGAGCCGCGGCGAAACCGAGGCTTGGTTTTCGCGCATGCGCGGTACGGCGGCGGGGTCAGAGGCCGCACAGGCGCAGTGACTTGGTCCCCTCGGCGCATGCGCGCAGCGGGATTGGCCGTGACGTCACTACAGCGGGGAATTTAAACGCTGTGGAGCCCTGTACAGGTGGGATAACCTGTGGGCTTTGACGGCAGCATCCCGGAGCTCGGTTCTGCTGGGACAAGGTAAGCAACATCCTTTAGGTTGTTATGCAAGTGTCTCTTAACCACTTAAGCCCCGGACCATTTGGTAGCTAAAGGACCAGAGGTGAATTCAGAATTTTGCACTGCGCTGCTTTAACTGTAAATTGTGCGGACATGCAATGTTGTACCCAAACGAAATTTACGTCCTTTTCTTCCCACAAATAGAGCTTTCTTTTAATGGTATTTGATTGCCTCTGCGATTTTTATTTTTTGCGATATAAACGGAAAAAGACCGAAAATTTTGAAAAAAAATGATATTTTCTACTTTTTGTTATAAGAAAAATCGAATAAACTCAATTGTAGTCATACATTTAGGCCAAAATGTATTCAGCCACATGTTTTTAGTAAAAAAAATGTCAATAAGCGTATATTTATTGGTTTGCGCAAAAGTTATAGAGTTTACAAACTAGGGTACATTTTCTGAAATTTACACAGCTTTAAATTTATGACTGCCTATCTCATTTCTTGAGGTGCTAAAATGACAGGGCAGTACAAAACCCCCCCCAAATGACCCCATTTTGGAAAGTAGACACCCCAAGGAAATTGCTGAGAGGCATGTTGAGCCCATTGAATTTTTTTTTTGTCCCAAGTGATTGAATAATGACAAAAAAAATAAAAAATTACAAAAAGTTGTCACTAAATGATATATTGCTCACACATGCCATGGTTATATGTGGAATTTCACCCCAAAATACATTTTGCTGCTTCTCCTGAGTACGGGGATACCACATGTGTGGGACTTTTTGGGAGCCTAGCCGCGTACGGGACCCCGGAAACCAAGCACCGCCTTCAAGATTTCTAAGGGCGCAAATTTTTGATTTCACTCCTCACTACCTATCACAGTTTCGAAGGCCATAAAATGCCAAAATAGCACAAAACCCCCCCAAATGACCCTATTTTAGAAAGTAGACACCCCAAGGAAATTTCTGAGAGGCCTGTTGAGCCCATTGAATATATATTTTTTTGTCCCAAGTGATTGAATAATGACAAAAAAAAAAAAAATTACAAAAAGTTGTCACTAAATGATATATTGCTCACACATGCCATGGTTATATGTGGAATTACACCCCAAAATACATTTTTCTGCTTCTCCTGAGTACGGGGATACCACATGTGTGGGACTTTTTAGGAGCCTAGCCGCGTACGGGACCCCGAAAACCAAGCACCGCCTTCAGGATTTCTAGGCACAAATTTTTGATTTCACTCCTCACTACCTATCACAGTTTCGAAGGCCATAAAATGCCAAAATCGCACAAAACCCCCCCAAATGACCCCATTTTGGAATATAGACACCCCAAGCTATTTGCTGAGAGGAATGACGAGTATTTTACAGCTCTCATTTGTTTTTGAAAATGAAGAAAGAAAATATATATATATATATATATTTTTTTTTTTTAATTTTCAAAACTTTGTGACAAAAAGTGAGATCTGCAAAATACTCACAATACCTCTCAGCAAATAGCTTGGGGTGTCTACTTTCCAAAATGGGGTCATTTGGGGGGTTTTGTGCTATCTGGGCATTCCATGGCCTCCGAAACTGTGATAGGCAGTGAGAAGTGAAATCAAAAATTTACACCCTTAGAAAGCCTGAAGGCGGTGCTTGGTTTTTGGGGTCCTGTACGTGGCTAGGCTCCCAAAAAGTCTCACACATGTGGTATCCCCGTACTCAGGAGAAGCAACAGAATGTATTTTGGGGTGTAATTCCACATATGCCCATGGCATGTTTGAGCAATATATCATTTAGTGACAACTTTGTGCAAAAAAAAAAAAAAAATTGTCGTTTTTCCGCAACTTGTGTCAACATATAAAATATTCCATGGACTCGACATGCCTCTCAGTATATAGCTTGGGGTGTCTACTTTCCAAAATGGGGTCATTTGGGGGGGTTTTGAACTGTTCTGGCATTTTATACACAACATTAGGAAGCTTACATCCACTCTTCTAACCACTTGAAGACAAAGCCCTTTTTGACACTTTTTGTTTACATGAAAACATTTTTTTTTGCAAGAAAATTATGTTGAACCCCCAAACATTACATATATTTTTAAAGCAAAGGCCCTACAGATTAAAATGGTGGGTGTTGCATTTTTTTTTCTACACAGTATTTGCGCAGCGATTTTTCAAACGCATTTTTTGGGTTAAAAAATACACTTTTTTAATTTTAATGCACTAAAACACACTATATTGCCCAAATGTTTGATGAAATAAAAAAGATGATCTTAGGCCGAGTACATAGATACCAAACACGACATGCTTTAAAATTTCGCACAAACGCGCATTGGCGACAAACTACATACATTTTTAAAAGCCTTTAAAAGCCTTTACAGGTTACCCCAGTAGATTTACAGAGGAGGTCTACTGCTAAAATGATTGCCCTCGATCTGACCTTCGCGGTGATACCTCACATGCATGGTGCAATTGCTGTTTACATATGACGCCAGACCGACGCTTGCGTTCGCCATTGGGCAAGAGCAGGGCAGGACAGGGGTGCTTTTTTTTTTTTCTTTTTTTTTATTATTAATTTTTCTTTTTTATTTTCTTTTTAAATTGTTCCTTCCAAGTATTTTTTTTTTATCATTTTTATTGTTATCTCAGGGAATGTAAATATCCCCTATGATAGCAATAGGTAGTGACAGGTACTCTTTTTTTGAAAAAACTGGGGTCTTCTAGACCCTAGATTTTTCCTCTGCCCTCAAAGCATCTGACCACACCAAGATCGGTGTGATAAAATGCTTTCCCAATTTCCCAATGGCGCTTTTTATATCCGGGGAGGGCATTTCCTCCCACTGCTTGTAAAAGCAGTCCAGAGGCTAATTAGCCACTAGGATTGCTTTTACATGAAAGCCGGCCGCAGGCTGAAAAGAATGATACCAAGATGATACCTAAACCCGCAGGCATCATTCTGGTATAAACATTCAAAGTCCAGCAACATACCAGTACGTTGCTGGTCCTTGTTGGACATGTATTGTACTCTTGATCGGTGGGTATGCCCACCATTAGAATACCGCCCTTCATCCACCCACTTCCAATGATGGGCATACACGCACCATTTATATATGCCGAAGCATGGGGGCATCCTCCCGCAAAAAAGTTATGCCGCACACACATGGTCGGACTTTTCCACGGGCAAGCCTCCGTCGGAATTTCGACCGTATGTACGCGGCATTAGGAGCAAAATCGCTCCTCCGCCCCTGCTGCCCCAATGCTTCGGCATATTTGCTTTTTTTTTTAACTGTGGTGGTGAAATCACCTCCTACAGCACTGGAGTCGCAGGGATCAGGCCTGTCTCTGCGAACGCTGCAGTTATCTGTGTTTTTGTTTTGTAAGTGACAGTGATCGATCGATACTGCACTTGGGTGGCCTGGGCTGGACAGAGGGGCAAAACGCAGGTGCCAGCAGGTATCTGGGCTGATCCCGCTAACACTGCGTTTTTGGGAACCCTAAACTGCTGGGGACGCTAGTATAGATCTGATCAGATCAGATATTGATCTGTTCAGATACTATACCACTAAGGGGGGTGTATGCTTCACGCGTGGGTGTTAGCGTTACTGGCACTAACCTGACGCTGCCTGGGGTGTGACTCAGACCCTCTCTGACGCTAAAACCTAATTGATATCACCCGCTGGGCGATCAGGGGGTTAAACCTTTATTGGGTTATATACACGGCGGGTGCCCTGACACTATAAAAAGCAAACTAACTAACCAGCGTCACCCGTAACACTTATATGGTGATCACTGGTGAAAGGGTTAACTAGGGGCAATCAGGGGGTTAAAACCTTTATTAGATAATATATGGGGGTACCTGACGCTATAAAAACCTGCGGCGAACCTAAAAAAAATTATCAGCTACCGATCTGCATCACCGACACTAAGACAGCGTTTAGAAAAACGATCGCTTAGCGACAGTGGTGATGGGGGTGAAAGGGTTACCTGGGGGGCGATCAAGGGGGTTAAACCTTTATTAGATAATATATTGGGGTACCTGACGCTATAAAAACATGCGGCGAACCTAAAACAAATTACTGGCTACCGATCTGCATCACCGACACTAAGACAGCGTTTAGAAAAACGATCGCTTAGCGACAGTGGTGATAGGGGTGAAAGGGTTACCTGGGGGGCGATCAAGGGAGTTAAACCTTTATTAGATAATATATTGGGGTACCTGACGCTATAAAAACCTGCGGCTAACCTAAAAAAAATTACCAGCTACCGATCTGCATCACTGACACTAAGACAGCGTTTAGAAAAACGATCGCTTAGCGACAGTGGTGATGGGGGTGAAAGGGTTACCTGGGGGGCGATCAAGGGGGTTAAACCTTTATTAGATAATATATTGGGGTACCTGACGCTATAAAAACATGCGGCGAACCTAAAAAAAATTACTGGCTACCGATCTGCATCACCGACACTAAGACAGCGTTTAGAAAAACAATTGCTTAGCGACAGTGGTGATAGGGGGTGAAAGGGTTACCTGGGGGGCGATCAAGGGGGTTAAACCTTTATTAGATAATATATTGGGGTACCTGACGCTATAAAAACCTGCGGCGAATCTAAAAAAAATTACCGGCTACCGATCTGCATCACAGACACTAAGACAGCGTTTAGAAAAACGATCGCTTAGTGACAGTGGTGATAGGGGGTGAAAGGGTTACCTGGGGGGCGATCAAGGGGGTTAAACCTTTATTAGATAGGGGCGTGGCTTGGCGCACAACGGGTATGGACGTTTACTGAGTGAGCTCTGAGACACACACGGCCTGCACCTGCTTAAACATCCGACTCAGCGATCTCAGATGCCGGGCAAACGGCTATATAACACCCCACACCCGCGTACGAGGAGAGGATCCATTGCTGCCTCCTCGAGGAATATAGCTGACCTCTTTAATCCTAAATCCGGAAGCCGCGGCAGCGGGGAGAAATCCAAGATGGCGCCGTTACACCACGAGGAGGAATACAGTGAGGACTCCCAATCTGCCCCGGAGGACTCAGGTAAGGGGAAAGACCGAGCTGACCATCCCCTTACATTTGCGGACATGTCGGTGATAACGGCGGACATTAAATCCACGTTCTCCACCGCCATTACGGACCTAAAATCGAATCTGCTGGCCCTTAATGAAAAGATGGCGGCGACAGAGGCAGCGGGCAGGAATATGGATAAAGCCATCCGCAGACTAGAGACTGCTAGTGTGTCGCATAACCGCCACTTTATTGAAGTGAATCGACGTCTGGAAGATTTGGATAACAGGGGGAGGAGGAATAATATACGTGTGAGGGGTATCCCTGAGTCGGTCGAGCCCATCCAGATCATCCCGGCCCTGAGGAGGCTGTTTAACACCCTACTTGAGAGACAGGAGGATATGGAGATAGAATTCGTCGGGGCTCACAGAGAACTCAGACCGAAGGGACCCGACAATGCACCCCCACGGGACATTATATGCTGCCTTCAGAGCTTCCCTCTCAAGGAAGACATTATGCGCAGAGCAAGGGGAAACGATCAGATTGTTTTCAATGGAGCTATCATTATGCTCTTTCAGGATCTCTCCCAAATCACTTTGAAGAATCGCAGGGCCTTGCGCCCCCTGCTGGACAAACTAAGGGAAAGGGAGCTGCGATACACCTGGAGATTTCCCTTTGCGCTGACAGTGACACACAACGGACGCCAGCATGTACTGCGTGAACCTGATGATCTTCCAGACTTCTGTGATGCCCTAGACCTTGAGCGTGTTCTTGTTCCGGATTGGTACGCAGAATTCCAAGACCCACCGAGAGATGGATCGCCTCCGGATTCCCCTTTCTCCACTCCTGATAAAAGACCCTCCAAGAAGCAAAAGCCACACCGCGCAGGAGGTTCAAAAGTGGTAACACCACGATCCGCCAGAGATGACCGCAGAGGATCAGCTGCAGATTGACATGGATCTAAAAAGACCGGCTAAGTTGCTGACTTAACTGTTGCATTTTTTTTTTTTTTTACCTGTTGGGTCCGATCAGTTTCGGTTTGGGTATGTGATAGGTTTGACAGGATCTTTGGGGCCATATCGCTCCAACTCTGCTGTGAACCGGGGTTACCCATGTTCGCTGTTACACAACCCCCCCCCCTTCCCCCCCTCGCCCACCCCTACCCCCTACTCCCCCGATCCCCTACCTTTCCTTTCCCCCCTACTTACCCGTATTACCCGTACTCCCCTCCACCTTTCCCATTCCACCTCCCTATCCCGTCTCATCCCCCCCCACCTTCTTGTCTTGCCTCCCCCCTCCCTTCCCACTCCCCCCCTTCCTTTCCCCCCCCCTTCCTTTCCCCCCCCGCCCTAATGATCTAAAGGAGGTTTCTATGGCCCTAGATGAGAGATCCGCTCTCCTCAGCTCTCCTCCCCATCCTTCCACTTTTTTTTTCTTCTTTTGACGCACCCAGGGCACACCATGCGACTGAATATCCTCCCCAAGACTTTATGGCGGTTGATTAGCTTTTCAAAATATGCCTCTTAGCTCTCAACAGCATTGGACAGTGGAAGCATTGGGGGACGTGGACGAAAGTGTGATACAAATCCCACCAAGAGAATGGACTCTGAATGAGAGACATGCTATTATGAGATGTTAATATGAGAGGTTGGGAACATGCGCTGGTTGGAGGATTTTCCTCCCGTACCTCCTAAACAGGGATCTGGAGGGGAAGGGGGATACCCTTCCTGTAGAAGAAAAGGTTATGTCTATCATAGTAATTGTACATCAGGGGCCTACTTACGAGTTAATATAAGTTAGGATGTTTATCTGTTCAGATTACATAAGCTTCCGAGTGCAGGCTGTGTGTGTGCTGTGTTGCACTTCACTACTAATTACATTTGGAAGAGGCTAGTGACTATCTGTTTGCCGGTTGTTAGTCGCCTGCCTCTACCCCCACTGATTAGTGCATCTGTCCCTGTTCATTGGGGGTGGATGCACGGAACTACTCCTTAACCAGGATAAATAGTTGTACCTGGTAAGGGATTTCTATTGTTGTCTCCGTTATCTTTTACTCTTTATCTTTACCTATCCTTTTCTCTTTATAATCTCGAGTGCCTTCCTGTGGTTGTAGTCGATTTGATTCTCACGTCCTTTCAACAGTTTTGTTTTATAGGTGCCCTCTGGATCATCTCGCTCTGAGTCCTTACCATGGCTTATTCAGACCTCGGCCGGGGTCCCTCCGTGATCTCCCATAATGTCAGGGGTCTGAACGTACCTGAAAGACGCTCAACGTTGTTGAGAGAATTAAAAAAAGGTAGGCCGCACTTTGTGTTCCTACAGGAAACCCACTTTAAGACACACCATGTACCTAAGTTGACAGACGCCTTCTTTACAGAGGCCCATCATGCAACCTGTGATGATTCCAGAGCTAGGGGGTGTCCACTTTAATCAGCAAAGAAGCTCCTTTTGTTCTGCAGGAGAAACTTTTAGATCCTAAAGGCAGATTTGTTTTTCTGAAAGGCTTGTACCATAATACCCCACTGACAGTGGCCAACGTCTACTTTCCCAATAGAGCTCACATATCCTTCTGCCAACGTATGACTCAGGAATTAATGGGTTTCGCGTCAGGTTGCCTGATCCTTGGGGGGGACTTCAACGTACCCCTAAACCCCATAGCTGATACTTCTAATGGGAAGACTTGCCTGTCGTATAGGATACTGAAAAAACTTAAATCCATGTTCCACTCCCTGCAAGTGATAGATACATGGCGGTTCAAACATCCTGAGGGCCGAGACTATACTTTCTTCTCACCTCCACATAACAGGCACTCCCGCATTGATTATCTATTTATCTCGCAACGAGACCTGACGTTTGTTACTGAGGCTCACATAGGCATACAATCCTTCTCGGACCACGCCCCGATCTCCCTATCCCTGAAAGTTGCCCCTCCTAGATCTTACACTGGATCCTGGAGACTGAATGCGTCACTCCTGACTGATCCCCTACTGTTGCCCACCTTGACCTCCTCCCTGACCGATTTCTTTCAACGCAACACAGCCCCAGATGTAGACCCTATGGCAATTTGGGAGGCACATAAATGTACATTGAGGGGAGAACTTATCAGAATGGGTGCCCATCGCAAGAGGGAAAGGGACAAAAATATTAAAAACCTTTCGGAACGAATAAGATACCTAGAAAACCTACATAAACAATCCCTCAGCGTTCAAACGGCAACTGAACTTATAGAAAAAAGGAAGGCCCTTCAACAGCTCTTTGAGGATAAATCAAGGAGGCTTTTGTTTTTTAAGAAAAGGATTTATTATGAATCCGGCAATAAGACTGGTAAACTACTAGCCAGGGCCCTGAAGGAACAGTCAGCAAAATTTTTTATTCATGGCATCAGGGGGGCGGATGGCAAGATGGAGGTCTCGGTAGAGGCAATTTCTAAACATTTCCATGAATTTTACACGAAACTCTATAACCTTCCACCCCGTCACAAGTTGGCGGATATGGGAGGTGAGAGGTCACAGATCATACGGGACTACCTTAACAGAAGCGGTTTGCCTGCCCTGCTGAACTCAGACGCTTCGCTTCTGGAGGAACCGTTGACTAGTACAGAAATTAAATTGGCCATTAAACAACTTAAATCTGGGAAGAGCCCAGGCCCCGATGGTATTACCTCCATCTATTATAAGACATTTGCCCACATTCTGGCAGACCCCCTCAGAGCTGCATTGGATTCCATGTCAGTACCCAGGAAGGTCACCCCAGACTTTCTGTCTGCTCATATTACGGTAATACACAAAGCGGGAAAAGACCCCGCTGATTGCGCCAGTTATCGCCCCATCTCCCTATTGAACCTGGACACCAAGATCTATGCTAAGATACTGGCGTCCAGACTGAGTCCCTTGTTGTCGGACCTGATCGGACCAGACCAGGTAGGTTTTATGCCGGGTCGTGAAGCTAAGGATAATGTCATAAAGGCCTTGTTACTGACTCAGGCGGCTAGCATGGGGAACTTGGAAGGCCTTCTCCTCTCCACGGATGCAGAGAAGGCCTTCGACAGGGTGGCATGGGACTACATGATGGCTGTCTGCGCTAAGGTGGGATTGGGGCCGCACATGTTGGCCAGGATATCCGCACTATACCAGTCACCCACAGCGAACCTTAAGATTAATGGTACTCTATCGGAAGAGGTCCTGATAGCCAATGGCACGAGACAGGGATGTCCACTGTCCCCCCTCCTGTTCATCCTGTCCCTAGAACCCTTCATTAGGATTGTCAAGGCGAACACGGACATTCGGGGCTTCATGGTATCAAACAAGGAATACAAAGTTGCTGCTTATGCAGATGACTTACTTTTTTTCCTGACTAACCCAATTATCTCATTACCCAACCTGATGAGGGAATTTGACCTTTATGGTTATATGTCTAACCTAAAGATAAACTACACCAAGTCGGAAGCCCTGAATGTCTCTTTGCCGGAGACACTTCTTGACCAGGTTAAGGTGACCACTTCATTTAGATGGGAGCCTAAGGCCTTAACGTACCTGGGAGTTTGGCTCACACCGAGACTTTCAGATATATTCGCTTGCAACTTCTCCAGATTCCTTACGACTGCCAGGGAGGACCTGGCCAGATGGCGTTCAGGCTATTTTTCCTGGTTTGGTCGTGCAGCCATAATCAAAATGACACTTCTACCTAGATTGCTTTATCTACTACATGCTCTTCCCATTAAAATCCCTGCATCCTTTTTCACTACGCTTAAATCAATCCTACTTAAGTTCCTTTGGAACGAACAAAAACCCAGGATTAGATATTCCCTCTTGATGAAGCCCAAGGAACTAGGAGGTATGGGGATACCAGACTTTAAAGCCTATTATCAAGCTACCCACCTGACCAGAATAGTGGACTGGCACTGCCATGGCACAGCGAAAGACTGGGTCTTTCTAGAGGAAGCTATGAGCCCAATCCCCCTGAGGTTTGCCCCCTGGATTCCGTGGGGGAGTCACCCATCCAGTCTTAGACGGCAACACATAACTGGGTGTACGCTAGAAATCTTCCACAAACTCTCAAGGTCCACAAATATCTCTTCCCAACCAGGCCCTCTGACGCCATTGAGGGACAACCCAGACTTTACACCCGGTATGCGTAATCGTAGCCTTCAATCTGGGAACCACCCGGGCCCGCTTCTGGTGAGAGACTGTTTCTCTGACGGGAGGGTAATGGACTGGTCTACTCTCAGGAACCAAATTAACGATTTACACTTACCCTTTTGGACCTACTTCCAAATACGCAGTTATCTGGGGAGACAGACTGATAGGAACAACCTTCACAGACCCCTCACGGCTCTGGAATCTATTTGTTTGGAGGGCACGCGTTGTCTTAAAACCACCTCCATGGCTTATGGGTGGCTGCAGGGCTCTGGGGGTCGGGAATCGGATGGACTCAGGGTGAGGTGGTCGGAGGAGCTACAGATGGAGATCACTACTAAACAATGGAGACAGGCATGTATCCTGGCACATAAATGCTCTATAAGCACTAAAACTCAGGAAACGGCCTACAAACTCATGACACATTGGTACAATACCCCAGCCAAGATACACGGATGGAACCCCTCGATACCTGACACTTGCTGGCGATGCCAGGGAGATGGGGGCACTCTACTCCACATTTGGTGGCAGTGCCCACTAATTACTGGATTTTGGGACAAAGTGGTCTCTCTGATTAAGCACATCACTGACACCAGAATCACCCTGAATGCTGCTGCCTGTCTGCTCCACATCACTGATGTCTCGATGGGGACCTATAAGGGATCCTTGACGAGACATCTACTGAACGCGGCCAAGTCCCTTATCCCGCTACACTGGAGGTCCCAGAGGGTTCCGTCCGTTGCGGATTGGCTGAACAGGGTCTCAGAAATGCATAAAATGGAAGAGACCCTGACTCAAACGAATGACATCGTGGACAAATTCCACAAAACATGGCAACCTTGGATACTTTTTAAGTACTCAGCTGCCTACACAGACATAGTACCTTAGAGATCATCCCTCGATATAATGGGAGGCTAGGGCGCGAGCAGCCACGGATTGGGCACCTTCTATTACTGCTTTCTCTTCTCTTTTCTCTTTTCTTTAGAACTTCACTCTAATTTTCCAGGTATCTAGACTGTTCTTTTTCTTTGTTATTATCTATATTCTAATTATTCTTCACAGTTTTATTTACAGTTGCAAGTCGCCGCTATGTATTTAGTAATTTCACGTTACGGGTCACCCATAGGGGGATGACAGTAAAGAATTTATGTAATCAATGTGTACTACCACAGGGCAGAAAAGAACTTCCAGTGGAATAGACTGCACCGTGTGGTTGGAAGCTGATGGCCCGATTTTATACGTTCTAGTTTGCTAAAATACCTGTTATGTGATACTTTGTATGAGTTACTATGTTACTTACATCTGCAGTTGCACCTGCATATGATGGCTCACACTTGTCAACTTTATGCTGTGCTTCAATAAACGTGAAATGTTAAAAAACCTTTATTAGATAATATATTGGGGTACCTGACGCTATAAAAACATGCAGCGAACCTAAAAAAAATTACTGGCTGCCGATCGGCATCACTGACGCTAAGACAGCGATCAGAAAAATGATTGCTTAGCGACAGTGGTGATAGGGGGTGAAAGGGTTATCTGGGGGGTGATCAGGGGGTTAAACCTTTATTAGGGGGGTTAGGGGGCTACACTGGACCTAAGACTAAACTTTGGTGACACTTTTACAGTCACAAATGTCACTGATTGCAGTGATCACTAAATAAATGGTCACTGCAATCAGTGACACTGTGACTGGGGGCTGGGGCGGTGATCTGGGGGGTGATCTGGGGTGTCTGGGGGGGCGATTTATGTCCCTATGTGTCCTGGTGTCAGTGTAGTGTTGTGTGCACTGACCTGATGTCTTCTCTTGTACGGCGCTCGGTATATGTGAGCGCCGCACCAGAGATGACATCACTTCCTCCTGCTCCCTCTGTCTGACACAGACAGAGGGGGCACTTCCATTCGCCGGGAGCGATCGCGAGGGGGTGGCCAGAAACGAATGGCTGCCCCCTCATCCCGGAACGCTCCCGGACACTTAGCCACCGCTCACTGTATAGGAGGGGGGTCCGATTGGACCCCCCAACTATACAAAGGCAATCACGTATGCTCTACGTGATTGTGCCTGTCGGTGCCATTCTGCCGACGTATATATACAGTGAGCGGTCGTTAAGTGGTTAAAGAGACAGTTAAAAAAAAAATGAAAATGTTTTTCTTTTTTTTTTTTTGTGTTGCTTACTCTTGTCCTAGGTGGTCTCTGAGTTTGTGAGTTTGTCTTGCCTCACCATGGACTCTCCTTCACCGACAAGGTATGTGCGGAGTGGGTAAGGGGGTGGTGTCTTTTGTGCATATCTGGTGGTTGCTAACGGTTACATCCTGCCCACCTTCCCCCCTCCCTCTGTCTGTATTATCTTTTGCAGCCCGGCTACTTCAGTTCATCAGTCTGAAGACAGGGACCTTGCCAGGCCGCATCATCACTCATCATCCAGGTCTAGACGCGACACTACGTCTAGGACCCATCATCATAGGGGATGTTCACATACCCCCTCTAGACATAGGAGATGTTCCCATTCCTCCTCTAGTCACCGCCACCACCACCGCGATGATCGCTCTGACCACAGAGCCTGTTGGGGATGCAAGACCAGAATCCCGGAGGGCAAATCGCTATGCGACCCATGTTATGCCCGAGCGGTTGGTGAGAAAGAGAAGGAAAATCAAAACCTTGAGTCTCTTGTGAAACGTGTGGTACAGCAATCTATGAAAGAAATAGTTGCCCCCCACACAAGGAGCCAGTCTACCACCTTGTCTGGCTCCTTGGCTGACGAGGCCCAGGAGGATCCCGGCCAATTCCAGCCCCATGATTCCTCCCATTATTCCTCACAAGACGAGATGGAGGGAGATGATTCTACGGTGGGATTCAACTACGCTTTAGTCTCTCCGCTGATCAAGGCAGTGAAGGAAACTTTGAAGTTGGAGGATACCACTGCCCCCCCAGAAAAACAAAGAAAACTGTTTAAACAACTGGGGAAAGAACGCTCCAATTTCCCACTTCCCTTTGAGCTGAAAGGAGTGTTTGAGGAAGAATGGAGCAAGGGAGATAAGAAGGTTTCCATGCTAAGCAAAACCTCTAGACTGTATCCCTTTAAATCAGAGGATGTCAAGCATCTGGAGAATGCTCCCCTCGTAGATGCAGCAGTAATGCGCCTAGCGAAGCATGTCACTCTCCCGCTAGATGACACCGTATCATTTAAAGATGGTCTGGATCGGAAGATCGACCAGGACCTCAAAAAAATATATAGCCTGGCTGGAGCGGCATGCAAACCAGCTTTAGCCCTTGCAGTGACCTCCAAAGCAATGGAGGCATGGGTGGAAAATGTAGACTCCGTTCTGAAAGGTGTCTCGGAAGAACTGGCTCAAAGTTCAGCAGTGCAAGAACTTAAGATGGCAGTCGCCTTTTTGGGGGAAGCTTCAATTGACCTCATCCGTTTACTGGCCAGATCGATGTTGTCCTCGGTCACGGCCAAACGAGCACTGTGGTTACGCCCCTGGCTTGCTGATCCAGCCTCCAAGCAGGCGTGGTGAAAAATTCCCTTTGAAGGGACTTCATTGTTTGGGAACAAACTTGACAACGCCATTTCAAAAGCTACAGGCGGAAGGTCGGGTTTTCTTCCCCAGGACAGGCGCCAGTTTAATCAGAAAAAACCTCAACAGAGACGCAGTACAGAGCACTCGAGAGAGAGGCACGCTCCTATAAACCCGGACGGGATTTCAGGAGAACCTGGAATTGGAACAGAGGCCAATCTTCTTTTCAAAAGTCTGGCAAGAAACAGACGCCCGGTGGGCGTGAACCAACCAAGTCTTTTTGAGATTGGGCCCGCCCAGGCGGGTCGGGTAGGGGCTCGCCTACGTCTCTTCCGGCACGTCTGGGTGGCCTCGATCTCGGACTATTGGACCATCAAGACGGTCTCAACAGGTCACACATGGTCCTTCACCAAGATCCCTCCATGCAGACCAATGCAAACCTCACTACCTCGGTCAGAAGAAAAACAGCAAGTTCTTCTCTCATATGTGAATGTCCTGAAAGATCAAGGAGCAGTGGTGCCCATCCCAAAGGACGAGGAATTCCAGGGGGTATACTCCCCCCTCTTCCTAGTACAAAAGAAGAACGGCTCTTGGCGTCCAGTCATAGATCTCACTTTCCTGAACAAGTACATAAAGCACGAGAAGTTCAACATGGAGTCACTCTCAACCATCCAAAAAATAGTTCAACCAGGCGACTGGTTGATCTCAATAGATCTAAAAGACGCGTACTTTCATGTTCCGGTGGCAGAAAACTTTCACAAATATCTGCGGTTCCAGGTCGAACAAGAGCACTTACAATTTATTTGTCTTCCATTCGGGCTAACGACTTCTCCAAGAGTCTTTTCCAAGGTGCTGTTAGCAGTTGTGTCCCTTCTCAGAGTATAGGGTGTGCGCCTGTATCATTATCTGGATGATCTACTAGTACTGTCCCAAGACAAGCAGCAGCTGCTTGTCCACAAAGATCAGGTGATCTCTACACTGTTGGAGTTCGGATGGCTCCTAAACCGGGAGAAGAGTCAGCTGGATCCGACCCAGCGCTTGGTCTATCTAGGAGCCCAGTTCGACACCATAGAGAACACCATCTCTCTTCCAGAAGAAAAAATACCGATCATTCGGGAAAGAATCTCCTTAGCTCTAGACTTCTCTCACCTAAGGGCATCACAGTGCCTGAAGATAATCGGCACGATGGTGGCCACATCCCCCATGGTCAAGTGGGCGATGTGGAGGCTTCGTCCTTTTCAATCCGTATTCCTCCAGCAATGGAAGACAGACGATCTCAATCAGCGGATCCGGATAACACAGTCAATGAGCAACAGTCTCCTCTGGTGGCTTTGTAGCAAAATACTGAAACTGAGAAATGGTTTTGATCACTTCAAAGGTGACAGCAAAGATTCATTCCAGGAAATGTAGAGACAGAATGTCTACTGATGTCTGAATAAGTAAATTGGGTTAATTGGGGGTCTGAGGTAGCGTTCTATTCATCTATTGTCAGTGTGTTAATGACCACCTATTATCTGTTACTTGTTGAAGGGAATGCCCCTGGAAAATGAGTTAAGAAACCCCTTGCATGGAGAATGATATAAAAAAGCCAGCTGTGGCAAAATAAAGAGTTGATTTACTCCCAGAACTGTGTGTCGTCCAGTTACTGGGGGGGTAACAGGTTGCCTTGGATAAGTCAGTACTTCCTCAGCTTCAAGGATTTCCCAGCGGACGTTGGAGCTCCGCAAAACACTGGTTGGCAGCGGTGGGATTAAAGCCTTGCAGCAAGAGGAAGCAGCGTTCATGCAAATTCAGCTACACGAATGGAAGTGTGAATGGAGACAAACTATGCTGGATTAAAACGAGCAACGTTAAAGGATTTGCTGGAAGCAAGAGGGAAGATCGCCAGAAATAAATCCAAAGCCGAGCTGATTGCAGAACTAACCAAGGGAGATCGGGCACACAGTATGGCTACAGAAGCCATGGAGACCGAGTTTGACCAAGAAGTGAAACGCAGGCTAGCGTTTTATGGAGAAAATCCCTCCACCGAGCTGGTACAGGCAACGTTAGCCCAAGTGGATGCCTTTATCACGGCGAGAGAAGAACGGGAGACCCAACTCTGGCTGGCGGAACAGCGTGCCTCTGAGAGACTGCTAACGACCACATCGGCACCAGAGACAAAACTAAAAGTACCCCATGATGCCTTTAAAAAGTTTGTGGAAGCAGAGGAAGAAATCGATAGCTTCCTGCAAGATTTTGAACGGCAATGCAAGCTGTACCAAGTACCCCAGACAGACTGGGTACGGATCTTAGCTGGTAAGCTGTCAGGCCGTGCAGCAGAAGCCTACAGAGCCGTGCCAGAGGAGGAAATCGCAAGCTATAGCCGGGTAAAGGAAGTTATTTTGGCAAGGTATGCCATCACCCCAGAAGCATACAGGAGACGCTTCCGGGACACAAAGAAACAGGAGAAGGACTCCCACACAGAATGGGCTTGCCGAATGCAGAGGGCAGCCCTAGCTTGGCTACAAGCCCGTCAGGCAACCACAGCAGATGCAATCACCCAGCTGATTTTACTGGAACAATTCTTTAATGGACTAAACCCAGAGGTACAGGAGTGGGTAAGGGATCGCAAACCTACCACTCTCTCGGAAGCGGCCAGGCAAGCTGATGAATATCAAGATGCCCGCAGGCCATCACAGACTAGCTTCAGACCAAACACCAGACCACTGAACAATAACCCAGGGCCACCAGCTACACAACGACCCGGGCTAATCCCTACCCCCCCTGCAAATCGATACTTTGGGCACAAGGGAGTGCAGTGCCATTCGTGCAAGCAATTTGGGCACTATCAGAGAGACTGCACTCAGAACCAGGACCAAGCGGCATGGATTCAATCAGGGCCACCCCCTCCAGCATGGGCTGCCGCTCATTGCTATCACACGGAAGCAGCCCCAGACAACCGCGGAACTGAAAAATTGGAGGAACAATGGGGCGTCCTGCACGAGGCTGATCCAATACAAGCAGCTAACCGGGACAACCGGCAGCAACACAGGCAGACGGTCTGGGTCAATGGAAAGGTAGCCAATGGCCTACGTGATACTGGCACCACCATGACCCTACTACAGAGGAACCTCATCCCAGAGAGCCAACACACCGGAGACACTGTAGCCGTAAGAGTAGCGGGAGGCACCGTCTTCCGGCTACCCGTTGCCCGTGTTCACCTGGATTGGGGGGTTGGTTCGGGACACGTGAATGTGGGGGTGATGAAGGATTTGCCAGCGGATGTACTACTGGGGAATGATTTGGCCCCCCTCGTTTCGGCTTACGCCCCGATGGGCCCCGCTGAAGCCAACCCCGTGACTACCTGTGCACCGACCCGTGCTGCTGGAACCGACCCGCGTGCTGCTGAGACCCGGGTAAGACTAACTTCCCCGACAGGTACCGTAGATCAGGCACAATATCACAGTCTAAAATTGGAATGTGACAAGTTGGCCAGTGAGAAATCGGAGATGCAACGACACTACGTCATGTATTATGGGATGTCCCATGGCTTGAACATTGAAATGCACAAACAGGCTGAAATTTGCAAAAGGTTAAATGGGATTTGCGCCCAGGTTTTGCCGTACCTCTCCCAAGAGCATCAGCAGCAAGTTTTGGGAGCCATTGAGAGAGCAAAGCAAGTGACTGTTCCAGAACTGAATTCCATTATTCGCCCTGCAACCTTACAACCTCACCATCAGCTACTGACCCGGGAAACAGAACGGCAATGCTGACGGATTATCGTGGCAAACTGGACTGGAAAAGTGATCCGTGAGTACTCTCCGGACATCCCCAAGCCGATCCGTTAAGGATCAGACTGTGTATGCCGGCTTGTGGGTAAGGGGGAGAAGTGTAGCAAAATACTGAAACTGAGAAATGGTTTTGATCACTTCAAAGGTGACAGCAAAGATTCATTCCAGGAAATGTAGAGACAGAATGTCTACTGATGTCTGAATAAGTAAATTGGGTTAATTGGGGGTCTGAGGTAGCGTTCTATTCATCTATTGTCAGTGTGTTAATGACCACCTATTATCTGTTACTTGTTGAAGGGAATGCCCCTGGAAAATGAGTTAGGAAACCCCTTGCATGGAGAATGATATAAAAAAGCCAGCTGTGGCAAAAATAAAGAGTTGATTTACTCCCAGAACTGTGTGTCGTCCAGTTACTGGGGGGGTAACAGGTTGCCTTGGATAAGTCAGTACTTCCTCAGCTTCAAGGATTTCCCAGCGGACGTTGGAGCTCCGCAACACTTCAAACCAAGAACTTGTCAACTTGCCACTCCCTTGCCCCCATCCATTGGGTGACTGTTACATCCGATGCCAGCAATGCGGGCTGGGGGGCACATTGTGGGGCAGAACTGGCTCAGGGCAAATGGGATGCCCGTCTCCACTCTCCAGGTTCGAACATTCTGGAACTGCGCGCGGCATGGTGCGCCCTTCAAGCCTTCTCCCACCTTCTGAAAGGGAAGTCGGTCCTACTCAAAATGGACAATACCACCGCTGTGGCATATGTGAAGAGACAAGGGGGCACTCGGAGCTCTGCCCTTCTCCAAGAGGTCGAGCCCATTATGACCTGGGCTCAGAGGAATCTGCTCAACTTAACAGCAGTCTTCATTCCAGGGGAGCAGAACATTCAAGCGGACTTCCTGTCACGCAGCATGCTAGACAACAACGAATGGTCTCTGCATCCACAAACCTTCAAGTGGATCCTATCGTTGGATTTCGATCCAGAAGTGGATCTGTTTGCATCCCCCTGCAATTACAAGATCGACAGATACTACACCCGAGCTCGGTACAATCAAGCCTTCGGAATAGATGCATTAACGAGTCAATGGGACTTCAACAGGGCATATGCCTTCCCTCCTCTTCCGATCATGCTAAAATTCCTACAGCGGCTTCAGTTGGAGAAAGTCGAGGTGGTAACAATAGCACCATACTGGCCGAGCAGACCTTGGTTTCCTCTCCTGAATCTAATGAGCTTCAGGGACCCGCTGCCTCTTCCTCTCAGGCCGGACCTTTTTCTCAGGGGACGACCCTGCACCCCTATCCAGCAATGCTGAGACTGATGGTCTGGTTTTTGAGAGGGAGAGGCTAGAGTCTCTTGGGTGTGCTTCAGGGGTAATCTCTACCCTTATGAGTTCCAGAAAGTCCAACACAAATAAAACTTACAATAGAATCTGGGCCAGATTTGTCAGCTTCTTGACTACTGCAGGAAAGTCATCTAGAAACCCTAGTGTTCAAGACATCTTGAGTTTTCTCCAATCAGGCTTAGACCTGCCTTTATCGATTAGTTCCCTCAGGGTACAAGTATCAGCCTTATCAGCTTTTTCGGGAACGTCATGGGCAACTCATCCCCTGGTTCAACAGTTCTTTCGGGGGGCATCGAGAATCAGGCCTCAGAGGAAACCTAGATTCCCAAAATGGGATCTTCCACTCGTCCTTGATGCTCTTTCAGCACTCAACAACAAGGATCTTTCTGTTAAGGACTTATCAATCAAACTGGCCTTTCTAGTGGCCATTACTTCAGCCAAAAGGGTTTCAGAAATAAGCTTCCTGGGTTGTCAAGAACCCTTTTTGACTTTCTTCCCGGACCGAGTGGTCCTTATTCGCATGCTTGGGTCAAAACCAAAGGTCACATCAGTTTTTCACGAAAACCAAGAAATAGTCCTTCCTACTTTCGATTCTCCAGATTCAGCAGATGCTCATCCCTTGGATGTAGGTGAGACTCTGAAAGAATACTTGCGAGTTACTTCATCTTTTAGAAGCTCGAACTACCTGTTCTTGTTAGACACCGGTAGCAACAAAGGGAAGAGGGCTTCTTCCAGAACAATAGCAGCCTGGATCGTCCAATCTATTCAACAGGCTTACAGGGCAAAGGGCTTGGCTCCTCCAGAGGCGGTGACGGCTCATTCCACCAGAGGCATGGCAGCCTCATGGGCAGCAGCTCGACACGTGGCTCCTGAAGTGATATGCAAGGCAGCTTCGTGGTCTTCTATTCATACATTTATGTCTCATTATTGTATTGAGCCTGCTTCCCTTTCCTCTGTTAATTTTGGTCGAAAAATCCTGTCAGTTGACGGGAAAGATTAAAATATTTTTTGTTCAGCATACCCTCCCGTGTGGATTGGCTAGTTATTTCCCACACGTAGTCTGCCATGGAGTCTGTCAGGAAAACTGAAAATTTATTACCAAATACTTACCGTAATTTTCCTTTCCTGATAGACTCCATGGCAGACGGAGTTCCCACCCATGAATTAAAAATATGAAATTTGAAATTTGAGTCGGCTAGTTACGGAACACCTGTCTGTGGAGGTGAGCTCAAATTTATGGGTATGGGGTCCTATAGCTGTGGAGAGGAGGCGGGGTTAACCCACACGTAGTCTGCCATGGAGTCTATCAGGAAAGGAAAATTACGGTAAGTATTTGGTAATAAATTTTCCGTTTTGTGTTATCTTTTGCCACTTTCACCACTGTAGGTTTATTTTGTTGTGTTGTAGTTGTGAAGTAGTAGGTAATGCCTTGGATAAACACTAGGGATGAGGTTCTAGTTACGTGCTCCCTTGGGTTCAGGGCAAATTGTACTTGTTCACAATTTGTGGTGAATTTATACAGAATTTTCGCCAGGGCCAATTCTTTGTAACCATAATGTCCTGCAAGGGCATTTGTCCTTTTGGGCATCTGGCTTAGAAGGCCTAAAATGGGGGTTTTGTTATGTGTCAGCCTCCTGACTATAAAAGGTGGGGCACAAAGCACCCACAGTGTCAATGAATTGGGAACTGTTGCAGCCGACAAACTGTAGTTCTTTTTTTTTTTTTCCTTTTTTCTTTTTTTACAAGTATTATAGTTTTTTTTTTAAATGCTTTTTGGGGACCAGTTGATGGTGTCAGTAGGGCAGTGGACGGTGTCAGTAGAGCAATGGACAGTGTCAGAATTTTTACATTTTTTATAATTTTTTTACAATTTTATTTTTATAATTTTTTACAATTCATTTAATTTTTTCCATGATTTGGGGGCGTCAATGGAGAGTGGAATATGTCAGTAGGACAGTGGATTGTGTCAGTAGAGCAGTGGATGGTGTCAGTAGATAACATTTTTATTATTTTATTTTTTATTATGTTTTACAATTTAATTTTTATTTTTTACTATTTATTCTTTTATTATTTTAATGGGGGGGGGGGGCAGTGGATGGTGTCAGAAGAGCAGTGGATGGTGTCAGTAGCTTTTTTGCATTTATTATTTTATTTCTTTAATTTTATTTTTAATAATGATTTTCACAGTGCTTTTTTTTTGGGGGGGGGGCAGTGGGCGGTGTTAGTAGGGTAGTGGACAGTGTCAGTAGGGTAGTGGACAATGTCAGTAGAGCAGTGGACCGTGTCAGTAGTTTTTTGTATGTTCTACAATTTCATTTTTGTTTTGTTTTTTTGGGGGTGGGATGGCATTGGGGCAGTGGATCGTGTCGGTAGGGTCATGGGCAGTGTCAGTAGAGCTGTGGATAGTGTCAGTAGTTTTTTTTATTATCTTTTTTTTACAATTAGTTTTTTTTCACAATGCTTTTAATTGGGGGTGGACAGTAGTTTTATTTTTTTCTCATTTTATCTTTTATTATTTGTAACAATTAATATTTTTTTACTATTTTTTTTACAATTACACTTTTTAATATTTACCACAATTCTTTTTTTTTATCAGCCATGTACTGTAGCTTGGCGTGCACATTTTTAAAGCGTAACATGATAGGCATCTCTTTAATCAGTGTAACATCATCCTCTATATTTTACTAAACAGTGGGATATTATATTGTGATTGTGTGCATTAAAATTAATTAAAGTGTATTTTTTTTTAAATTGCGTTTGAAAAAACGCTGCGCAAATACCCTGTGAGATAAATGATTGCAAAACCCACCATTTTATTCTCTAAGGTCTCTGCTAAAAAATATATATATAACGTTTAGGGGTTCTAAGTAATATTCACATAAACTTAAACTTAAAGCGTAACTCCACTTTTGTTGGCAAAAAACATTCCCCTCTGGGTGATCTATGTACATTGCAAAGGATTATAACAACCTTTGATGCAGATTCCTACCTTTTGTTATTCTGAAGAAATCCATGTTTGTTCCTCTGTACCTCTGTACTAAGTAGGTCTAAGGGAAGTGGTTTCATAATTATCTATCAGCTGTGCACCTGCACAGCACTAATGAGGAAATCTGCTGGGTCTACATCCATTTAGACATGTTCCTATTGAAAGTATCTCACCAAAAATCATATTTTTGTTGCAGGGGATGCCTGAAATCTGACTTGTATCTTAGGCAGACTTCTGGGAAAATTGGAGAGCCAATCACACAAGCAGGAAATTATGTTTCTGGGGAATGGTCAGAACACACTCTGTATACAGAACAACTCCATGTAGCCATATTGCATTGCATTTACAGAAAATTACAGCGGCTGCAGATTGAAAAGGAAAGGTAATTTTTAATGACATTCAATTACAATATGACTTGTGCCGATATTGTATATGCTATATTATTTTTTCTTTATTTGCTACTTTTTTCCCCCTCATGAAAGTGGAGTTACCCTTTAAACAAAAAAGGTCTGGTCTTAAAGTGGCTATCCTAGATTAACCACTTCCCTTCTGGATTCATTTTTAAAACCTTTCCTACATGTGTTAAAATCTGCTTTTTTTGGCAAATAATTTATTTAAAAGCTCAAAATATTATATATTTACTGAAAGCAGAAGTAGAATAGAAGGATAGTAGTTGCAATTTTTTATGTTGTGTGGTATTTGTGCAACTGTTTATTAATTCTATATTTTCAGTAAAAAATACACTAAAATAAATTTTAGTGTGTACTAACACAATTTAATCTTGACTTTTTGCACAAAATTAAAGATAGGGTTGTATCTAGTATATAGATACCAAATGTGTTGGACCTTAAAACTGCGTGTTCCTGCAAAACTGAACAATTAACCCTTTCCCGCCGAGCGGACGCATATATGCGTCCTCGGCTTTCGGTGGTTATACCGGGATGATGCCTGCAGCTGCAGGCATCATCCCGGGTACCGTTGTTTAGAGCCGGCGATTGGCTTTCCAGGTATAACCACCGATGCGGCTAAAAGCCGCTCGGTTGTTATACCGGAGGAGCGGGAGGGGACATCCCCCCCCTCCCGCCGCCTCCGCCGCTCTTACCGGGCCTCCCGTCCCACCGGGAGACCCGATCCATGATCCGCCACCTCGGGCGGCTAGAGAGAGACTGAATCAAAGCCGCAAACGGCTTTGATTTTTTCTCTTCACTGTAACCACGGAAGCGACGTCATGACGTCACGTCCGGGTTACTTGGCTGCCAATGGCGCCGAATTAAAAAAAGTACACAGTATTCAGAATCGCCGTTTTCGGCGATCTGAATACTTTGAAGTGCAAAGGAGGGATTGGGGGTCTTTTAGACCCCTGATCTCTCCATAAAGAGTACCTGTCACCACTTATTACTGTCACAAGGGATGTTTACATTCCTTGTGACAGCAATAAAAGTGATCAAAATTTTTTTTATTTTTAAAACACTATTTTTAATTATAAAAATAAATAAAATAAATAATAAAAAAAATAAAAAATTTAAAGCGCCCCTGTCCCCGCAAGCTCGCGCGGCAAAGAAAACGCATACGGAAGTCGTTCTCAGTATGAATCCCTGTACGGGGAAACATGTGGGGTGGAGCCACAAGTCTCTGACACCATCACGTTCCAGCCAGCTGGTGCTAACCGTGGCTGTTTTTGAAAATTTGTCTCTGTTCCATGGATGTCAGTGTTTTATGAAGCCTGTGCAATAAATACGTTTTTTATGAAGAAATACTGCACCATGAGGATCTTTTCTTCTTCCTTCTCTTTGGTAATTGACTGCTGACTTCTGGATGCTGATCTCCACTTGCTGTATGTGGAAAACGTAAGTTATATAAAACACAATACTCACCTTACGGCAAGCGAAAGATTTTTGAAGTGCCCGCAGTCTGTGGGATTCAGCGCCAAAGTGACCTCCTCCGGATTTTCCAATCGATCCATGTGTGGTGAACACCGAGAACAGATCGAGTGAAGGCAGGTCGGCCTAGTCCTGAGCCCAATATCATCTTATATCTGGTAAGCAAGCCATTTACTTACTCTTGGATGTGAAGCTTATACTATCAACCTGTCTTAGTATTACGCCTTCCGCCGCATAGGAATTCCTTCACGGCAACAATCCTATATATGTCATCTTTGGACTAGTCTCCCATAGATATTACATCATATGGACTTTTATCAATTGAGAGTTTTATGTCATAAGTTTTATTTTTATTTTGATAAATTTATCTTTTTCCATTTATATATGTTTGTTTCACTTATATTCCATCTTTGAGATATCGGTTGGAATTTCACATTGTTTCAGAGATTCACTGTTATCATTCACATTGGGTTGCGCTTTTTTGATTTCTTTTTTCCATATGTTTTGAGTCCTTTTTCAGGCTAATTGAATAGCAGCACCCGCCCGTCAGGTGAAGGTCATACCATTCACCCTTCTCTCACACATTTAGAGCATCACACTTAATTTGTGTTTCAAACACACTTAAGTTAAAATTTTTATTTAATTTCGTCACTGTTTAAGGCAGCGCTGAATTTTTTCCATTTACTATACGGAAGTCGCGCCCGCATATGAAAACGGCGTTCAAATCACACATGTGAGGTATCGCCGCGATCGTCAGAGCGAGAGCAATAATTATAGCCGTAGACCTCCTCTAACTCTAACCTAGTAGCCATAAAAAAAATTAAAGCGTCACCTATGGAGATTTTAAGGTACCGTAGTTTGTCGCCATTCCACGAGTGCGGGCAATTATAAAGCATGACATGTTTGGTATCTATTTACTCGGCGTAACATCATCTTTCATATTATACACAAAAATTGGACTAACTTTGCTTTTTAATTTTTTAAAAATTCATGAAAGTTAATTTTTCCCAAAAAGTTGCGTTTAAAACACAGCTGCGCAAATACTGTGTGATATAAAATATTGCAACAATCGCCATTTTATTCTCTAGATTCTCTGCTAAAAAAATATATATATATAATGTTTGGGGTTTCTAAGTAATTTTCTAGCAAAAAATCTGCATTTTAACTTGTAAACACCAAATGTCAGAAATGGGCTTAGTCATGAAAGGGATAATTATGTACGGTGCCCAAAATTATCAATAGCAGTGCTTTAAAGTGGAACTTCCCTCAAAACTGGAAGTTCACTTTTCTGCCTCCCCCCCCCCCCCTTCTCTTCAACTTTTGGCATATTACATTTTTTGAGCGGGTGCCTAGTTATGTTAGGTACCCACTTCCAGTTTGGCCACCCCTCTCTGCCCACAAGCTCTTGTGACACATCACAGGTCCCAGAAGACTGCAGGACCATTCACAACGTGCAGCAAGGCTCACACATGTGCAGTGGGAAGCCAGCTGTGAAGTCACACCCAGCTTCCCACACTAAAGATGGTGGCACGGGGACCCAAAGACCAGTGAAGAACCAGCCCAGGTGAGGACAGTGTTGGATCCTTGGACAAGTAAGTGTCCTTTTATTAAGTAAAACTTACTATCAGGATGCATCTCCCATAGACTTTAATGCTAAATTCTGATTTTGTTGATTTCAAGCGGGAGGATTTAATGAACCCCTAACCCCCCCCCCCCCAAACCAAACCTGGGCAGTTTATTCCCCCCTAATAAACATTTCTAGCAAGGATTGTGACAGCATTAAAGTCATTACCAGTCTATAGTGCTACCCCCAAGAAACCGTTGGTTGGGTTGGTTCTCCTGCCCTGCTCCAATCAAGACATGTCTTTGTACTTGGAGTAACACTGACACATGGAAATGCTGGAATGGGATCTAACAACAATAAAATCACTGGAAGGGAAAATGGTATAGATAAATGAATATAAGCAAAATTAGAACAATTTTGCATACAAGTCACGAAAAATACAATCTTTAACCACTTCTCTACTGTGCACGAAAACCCCCTTCCTGCCCAAGCCATTTTTCAGCTTTCAGCGCTGTCACACTTTGAATGACAATTGCGCGGTCGTGCGACGTGGCTCCCAAACGAAATTTGCGTCCTTTTTTTCCCACAAATAGAGCTTTCTTTTGGTGGTATTTTATCACCTCTGCGGTTTTTATTTTTTGTGCTATAAACAAAAGAAGAGCGTCCAGTTTGGAAAAAAAACACTATTTTTTACTTTTTTCTATAATAAATACCCATTTTTTTTTTTTTATAACATTTTCCTCAGTTTAGGCCGATACGTATTCTTCTACATATTTTTGGTAAAAAAAAAAATCGCAATAAGCGCGTATTGATTGGTTTGCGCAAAAGTTATAGCGTCTACAAAATAGGGGATAGATTAATAGCATTTATTTTATTTTATTTTTTTATTAGCAATGGCGGCGATCTGCGATTTTTTTATTGTGACTGCGATATTTCGGCGGACACATCGGACACTTTTGACACATTTTTGGGACCATTCACGTTTATACAGCGATCCCTGCTATAAAAATGCATTGATTACTGTATAAATGTGATTGGCAGGGAAGGGGTTAACCACTAGGGGGCGGGAAGGGGTTAAATATGTTCCCTCAATGTGTTCTTACTGTGGGGGGAGGGGACTGACTGGGGGAGGTGACCGATGGTTGTCCCTATGTACAAGGGACACACCATCGGTCCCCTCTCCCTCACAGGACGTGGATCTCTGTGTTTACGCACAGAGATCCACTTTCCTGCTCGTTTCCCGGGCAATCGCGGGTGCCCGGCGGCAATCGCGGCCGCCGGGCACGCGCACCGGGGCCTTGTGAACGCGGCGGGCGCGCGCGCGCCGCTGGCGGCAAGCGCGTGCCTCCTAGCTCGTTTTAAAGGGAGGACGTCATATGACGTCCTCCCAGAACGAGAGTATCCTCCGCCCGCCGTCAATTGACAGTGGGCGGGGGACAAGTGGTTAAAGGACTATACAGGGGGATGGCCTAACTACAGGTCCCCTCCCCTGACTAGACCACTGACCAGTAGAGAACTAAAATCCTGCCTGTATTGGGGCCCTTTATCTGTCTTGGTAGAACACTCACTACCAAAATGGAAGATTTGTAAACCAGAGTAAAGAAATTAACTTAACAGCCTCCTCCAGCAGAATTCCTATCAGGAAGGGCATGCCAGCAGGCAAAATGGCTCCTTAAAGTGGAGTTCCACCCTCTTTTGCAACTTTGTTGCATCCTCTTTATTACTGTCCCCTTAAGAATAAATGGCATATATATATATATATATTTTTTTTTTTAAAAACTCACTGTTTTGTTGACCTTTTATTTCTTCTTGCGCCGCAGCCACAGCCCCCCCCCCCCGGTCATACACTGACCGCTATGCCTCCTGGGAGATTTGTCATCAATCCCAGGAAGCTCATTGCGTTCCCATCTTCATGAAGGCACGCCCATCCTGCCCTCCCTCGGTCCGCCTGGTGTGTGTGACCACCTTCCTCCGCTCCTCCCTCCCTGCCTCAGCCTGTCACATCTCACACTGCACTGTGTGAGATGTGACCAGGGCCGCTGTTCTGCCGAATAAGTTCCCCAGGCAGAGGTGGAGGCACTGAAGCGCCAGAGTGCTCCCCTCCCTCCTCCTTCTCCTCTCCTCTCCTTGTATGTATGCGGCTCTCTCCGCTGATCACCGCCGCCACTGCTGTGTTCCCTGCAGAAGCCCCCACCCTCCTCCTCCTGTCAGTGGAGGAGAGAGAAACAGCCTGAGATCGGAGCGGCTGTCTCTGACCAGCTCTCTCTGGGGGGGGTCAGTACTAATGATGGAGGGGGGGTGGTTTGTTCTGGGGGGGTAATTCATTGTGCCGGGGTGATGCGATTCGTTGTGCCGGGTGATGCGGTTCGTTGTGCCGGGGTGATGCGATTCGTTGTGCCGGGATAGATGCAATCTAGATGCATAAATGAATTTGGTTGATGAGATTAGTATTTTTTTAAATGAAATGAAAAGCTGTACAGAAAAAAGTAGCCTGTGTATGTGTGATATATACACCAAGATTATATATAATTTCTTGAACATGTAGTATATTTACTGTTTCCTGCAGGGAGGAGGGGAGGAGAGGTTTGCATAGAAAAGTGTCAACTTCCTCGGACACTGCTGTTGCTATGGAAACCTGACCTGAAACCTATTACACTGCTTGTGTAGCACTGAGCATGTGCAAGATCTGCAGTAATGAAATCCAGGAAGTAATACCGTCTGGCTTCAGATGCCCACACATAAGATGGCCACATTCTATTTCTAGTTTATAAACTTTCAATATCCTGTAATAACCTAACAAAACGGACCTCAGTTTACAGACTAACTTTACTAGAATACATTAAGGTTGTGTATTCTAGGGGTATTTTTATTTAAAAAGTGTAATTTAGGCCGGAACACCACTTCAAGATTATTTCCTGTGTACAGGTTCAGGCTGCCACATAGTTACACATGTCCACATGGAGAAAGCGCACGTGTGCAGCATGCATGTAAATGTTAATCTGTCAGTAATGTTGGTGCCAGGCAAGCTACCGGTATTAAAAAACTTAGCCATTGCTCATGTTCAGTAATGTCTTATCTGTAGCATTCCTGTGAAATCTATGACCCGACTGCCAGTTTCTGACCTGGCTTGCCATGAATACCCTTGGAGCCGGTTCACACACAGGCGGCACGACTCTGGCCGCGACTTTGCGAGGCGACCTGGATGCGACCTGAGCGCGCACCACAGCGTGACTTGGGGCAACTTACAAGGCGACCTTAAGTCGCCTCCAGGACAGGAGGCTTTCCGGTGGCCAATCAAACAAGAATCAGCACTGTGGGAGGGAGGTGGGAGGGAGGGGTTTGCCTGAGAAAACATTAGAAATTTTTTTTCTCTTCCTGTATTGTTGCTTTAGTTAAGACACTGATCCGACTTTGGAGGTGACTTCCATTGAAATCAATGGATACAAGTCGCCTAGAAGTCGGATTAAAGTCGTACAGGAACCTTTTCTGAAGTCGGAGCGACTTCAGTTGTGTACATTAAAGTGGTTGTAAACCCACATAACTTTTTTCTTCTTTCTAGCCCACCTGCAAGACAAAGCTATAATGAGCTAGTATGACTAGCATACTAGCTCATTATGTACCACTTACCTTAGATCGGGGCCCCCGAAGCCGTCCGTGTCCCTCTCTCCAGCCGCAGCCATCGCGGGTATCGCCTCTCCAGCCAATCACAGCGCCGCTCCAGCGCTGTGATTGGTCGGAGCGGCGAAGACGTCACTCCACGCATGCGCACGGGAGCCATCAAATTCGGCTAAGCCCAAGCATTGCTGGGACTTAGCCGAATTTGTGAATGGGATTAACCCCATGAATTCGCCGTTGTCTACGGCGTGCATGCGCCGTAGACACGGAACAATGTCATTTTTAGCAAATATCTCCTAAACCGTGTAGGTTTAGGAGATATTTCTTGCACCTACAGGTAAGCCTTAATCTAGGCTTACCTGTAGGTGCAAGTTGCAAAAGTGGGTTTACAACCACTTTAAGACAGCTCCATTCACTTACATTGCTTCTCTCAACAACACGACTTGGGGCGACTTGGGACGACTTCAAGTCGGATCCCAGGTCGCCCCTGTGTGAACCGGCTCTAAAACTCTAAGAAAATAAATGGTAAAGTGCTACCCCTATATTATACTGTGCTATATAAATATTGAATCATACCTAAACAATAAATTATCAATAAATAAAAACACAATATTATGACCAATAGGTACAACAAGTGAAAAAGATATCAATAAATAAATAATTAAAAAAAATTAATATAACACCACTTATGCCACGTACACACGATCGGATTTTTCATCTGAAAAACCTTGGATGTTTTTTCCAACGGAATTCTGCTCAAGCTTGGCTTGCATACACACGGTCACACAAGTTCTCTGAACTTTCGACCGTCAAGAATGCGGTGAGGTACAACACTACGACGAGCCGAGAAAACTAAGTTCAATGCTTCCGAGCATGCGTCAAATTGTTTCCGAAAATGCGTCGGAATTTCTACAGAAGATCGGATTTTCCGATAGGAATTTTTTCCGTCTGAAAATTTGAGAACCAGCTCTCAATCTTTTGCTGGCGGAAATTCCGACAGCAAAAGTCCGATGGAGCATACACACGGTCGGAATTTCTGACCAAAAGCTCAAATCGGACTTTTGCTGGCGGAATTTCCGACCGTGTGTACTGTACACGGCATAAGTGAAAACACTCCATGTGATAAAGTTCAAAAGTGTAAAACAGTGACCAAAGTCCATAAGTTAAGCAAATTCTTCTGTGAATCCAGTGTTTCACAAAATCACCTTGAGTGCCCCTTCACCTTCCAAACTAAACTTAAAGCGGGGTTCCACCTGCGATTTTTTTCTTTTTTAAAAGTCAGCAGCTACAAACACTGTAGCTGCTGAATTTTAATAAGGACACTTACCTGTCCTAGGCGAAGTCCCCCCCCCGAGGCCGATCGCTCGATCCTGGCAGCTCCTGGCGCCTCCATCCTTACTGAGGGAAACAGGCAGTGGAGCCTTGCGGCTTCACTGCCCGTTTCCTACTGCGCATACGCGATTCACGCGGCACTTTGTGAATGGGCCGGCTGCTCTCTGGGATACACACAGTTCCCAGAAGGCAGCGTGCCCCATTCACCAGAAGACAAGGAAGAAGACCTGCCGCGGTGGATGAAGAGGCAGATTAGGAACTAATCCTAATTAGCAATCGCCTTTTCTGGTGAGTAAAAAAAATATTTTTTCTTCTATATTTTTGCAGTTTTTTTTGTGATTTTTTTTTTTTTAGGGTGGAACTCCACTTTAACTGTAAGCCTTCCCTTTTAAGAGTATATATTCCAGCAGCTGGCTACCAGGGTCCTACTCCAGGTACAGAATCAGTGGTTATCTACATTTCCATATGCGTAATGCACTTTTTCTTGGTTACCCTTAGCTAGGTGACCATTAGATCATCCTGTATAGTGTCTAGACCAGACATCTTTATTGTATCGATGCAATTTTTATTTTGGGTATAAATAGTATTTTTACTTTTAACTACATAGTTCCAAAAAATGATTCTTTGGCTGCCATAAAGTCTCATGGGAGATACTTCTATTTTACCTAGTCTATAGGGACGGAGCAGCCTCTAACTCATGAGACACTCACCTCAACTTAATGCAAAGTCCATAAGTTAAGCAAGTTCTTCTGTGAATCCAGTGTTTCACAAATTACCTTGAGTGCCCCTTCACCTTCCAAACTATATGTTTACCTTAAACACAGACCTTCCACAGGTCACTGTGAGCCTTCCCTTTTAAGGGGTATATATTACAGTAGCTGGCTACTAGGGTCTTACTTCAGGTACACTCATGCCAGTGTGCAGAAATCCATATATAAGGTGCTCATAAAATCAGAGAACTGACATGCTTATGTAGCGGGGGTCTAAATTTAGGGGGTACACCTGGGTGGTAGTATGATCCAGGATGTGCTAATCATGAGAGGATTTAGACCATTTAAATTATGGAGGACTTTGGTGGTGTGCTATTCTCCTTGACCTGTGGGTGGCGATGTTCCCAGGGGTCGAGGTAGAATCACTGCCACAGTGCTGTCCCCTTTTTGTCCCGTTCAGGTGGTGGTACAGCGGGGCGGAGAACCTGCTGTGACGTCACGGGAGGATATAAGGGGGAGAGACGCCCTCGCCACGAGGTCTTCTGCATCCCGCGCCCAGGCACCCTAGGCCTGGGTGCCGGCGGTCCGGAGTTCCAGCCCAGGCGCCCATGGCCTGATCGGAGCAGTGTTGGCGTCCATCTCAGGCACCTTAAGCCTGGGGTGAAGTACTACATCGGAGGCCTGGGGCCCAGTGACTTCGACTGGGCTCCGCAAGGGCGGATGAGTCCGAGGGACCCTGAGGTGGATGGGGCCCGTGTCTGAGGTGAGGAGGCCAGAGAGGTTACCCTTCTGAAGAGCTCGGAGCAGCATCAACCCGGTGACGGAGGGGCCTCTGGTAACTCCCTTGGAGGGACATCTTCCCCCTGACAGGGGCCACAATGCAGCGAAGGTACTCCAGTTCATGTTCTCTAGAGTCGCTGGTAGAGACTCCAAAGATTCAAGTTATCTCTCTAGCCGATGGCTGTAGCAACCGCTGGTGAAACCACAGTGGTTTAGATTGATTGTTAGGACTGTGCCTCGACCTGCTCACCCCACCGTATTGAACTGTTTTATGGGTCCCAACCAGTCAGTTGGCAAAGGACTGTTTATTTGTGTGCTATAATAAACAAGAGTTGGACCCTTTATCGGTGTGTGGAACTCTGGTTAATGGGAGCGAGGGGAGTGTTGCTTCCATATGTTTTTTTTTTTTTTTTATCATTTTTATTGTTATCTCAGGGAATGTAAATATCCCCTATGATAGCTATAGGTAATGACAGGTACTCTTTTTTGAAAAAAAATGGGGGGGTTAGACCCCAGATCTTTCCTCTGCCCTCAAAGCATCTGACCACACCAAGATCGGTGTGATAAAATGCTTTCCCAATTTCCCAATGGCACTTTTTATATCGGGGGGGTCATTCCCTCCCACTGCTTGTAAAAGCAGTCCAGAGGCTAATTAGCCACTAGGATTGCTTTTACATGAAAGCCGGCCGCTGGCTGAAAAGAATGATACCAAGATGATACCTAAACCCGCAGGCATCATTCTGGTATAAACATTCAAAGTCCAGCAACATACCAGTACGTTGCTGGTCCTTGTTGGACATGTATTGTAATCTTTTTTTTCATGCAGCCTGTTGGCTGAACGAAAAAAAAAGATTGATCGGTGGGTATGCCCACCATTAGAATACCGCCCTTCATCCACCCACTTCTAATGATGGGCATACATGCACCATTTATATATGCCGAAGCATGGGGGCATCTTCCCGCAAAAGTTATGCCGCGTACACATGGTCAGACTTTTCCACGGGCAAGCCTCGGTCGGAATTTCGACTGTATGTATGCGGCATTAGGAGCAAAATCGCTCCTCCGCCCCTGCTGCCCCAATGCTTTGGCATATATGCTTTTTTTTTTTAAACTGTGGTGGCAAAATCACCTCCTACAGCACTGGAGTCGCAGGGATCAGGCCTGTCTCTGCGAACGCTGCAGTTATGTGTGTTGTGTTTTGCAAGTGACAGTGATCGATCGATACTGCACTTGGGTGGCCTGGGCTGGACGGAGGGGCAAAACGCAGGTGCTAGCAGGTATCTGGGCTGATTCCGCTAACACTGCATTTTTGGGAACCCTAAACTGCTGGGGACGCTAGTATAGATCTGATCAGATCAGATATTGATCTGTTCAGATACTATACCACTAAGGGGAGTGTATGCTTCACGCGTGGGTGTTAGCGTTACTGGCACTAACCTGACGCTGCCTGGGGTGTGACGCAGACCCTCTCTGACGCTAAAACCTAATTGATATCACCCGCCGGGCGATCAGGGGGTTAAACCTTTATTGGGTTATATACGGCGGGTGCCCTGATACTATAAAAAGCAAACTAACTAACCAGCGTCACCCGTAACACTTATATGGTGATTACTGGTGAAAGGGTTAACTAGGGGCAATTAGGGGGTTAAAACCTTTATTAGGTAATATATGGGGGTACCTGACGCTATATAAAAACCTGACGGCGAACCTAAAAAAAAATTACTGGCTACCGATCTGCATCACCGACACTAAGACAACGATCATAAAAACGATCGCTTAGCGACAGTGGTAATAGGGGGTGAAAGGGTTACCTGGGGGGCGATCAAGGGGGTTAAACCTTTATTAGGTAATATATTGGGGTACCTGACACTATAAAAACCTGCGACGAACCTAAGAAAAATTACTGGCTACCGATCTGCATCACCGACGCTAAGACAGCGATCAGAAAAATGATCGCTTAGTGACAGTGGTGATAGGGGGTGAAAGGGTTACCTGGGGGGTGATCAAGGGGGTTAAACCTTTATTAGGTAATATATGGGGGTACCCGACACTATAAAAACCTGCGGCGAACCTAAAAAAAATTACTGGCTACCGATCAGCATCACCGACGCTAAGACATCGATCAGAAAAATTATCGCTTAGTGACCGTGGTGATAGGGGGTGAAAGGGTTACCTGGGGGCAATCAAGGGGGTTAAACCTTTATTAGGTAATATATGGGGGAACCCGACGCTATAAAAACCTGCGGCGAACCTAAAAAAAATTACTGGCTACCGATCAGCATCACCGACGCTAAGACATCGATCAGAAAAATGATCGCTTAGCGACGGCGGTACTAGGGGGTGAAAGGGTTATCTGGGGGGTGATCAGGGGTTAAACCTTTATTAGGGGGGGTTAGGGGGCTACACTGGACCTAAAACTAAATGTACTGACACTTTTACAGTCACAAATGTCACTGATTGCAGTGATCACTAAATAAATGGTCACTGCAATCAGTGACACTGTGACTGGGGGCTGGGGGGTGATCTGGGGGGTGATCTGGGGGTGTCTGGGGGGGCCTGGGGGGGCGATTTATGTGCCTATGTGTCCTGGTGTCAGTGTAGTGTTGTGTGCACTAACCTGCATCTTCTCCTGTACGGCGCTCGGTATATGTGAGCGCCGCAGGAGAGATGACATCACTTCCTCCAGCCTGTGTAAACAAGTACACAGGCAGGGGAAGCTCTCATTCGCCGGGAGCGATCGAGAGGGGGTGGCCGGAATCGAACGACCGTCCCCTCATGCCGGATCGCTCCCGAGGTAAAACGACCGCTCACTGTAAAGAAGGGGGGTCCGATCGGACCCCCCAACTATACAAAGGCAATCACGTACATATACGTGATTCTGCCTGTCGGTGCCATTCTGCCGATGTATATTTACAGTGGGCGGTCGTTAAGTGGTTAAAGGAGACCCCGCTACACACTCCCCCCCCCACTTAAACTCTTTGGTCCCCAAAGATAACATAACATTAAATTACAGAACGTACAACATCAATCAAAGTATCGTATGATGTTGGCAGAGGAAATTCCCACCAAAAACGAGGCGGTGGACTTCCCTGCCCACAGGTCACACTATCACTAGTGTCCTGCCTAACTGTGCCAGAGAGTGAGTTGGGGTTGCCCCCCACTAAATGAACAGTGGGAGGATCAGGGTCTTCCATACTCCTCCTGGCAGTAACCACAGTGTCTTCCGCACTCCTCCCCATCTGTGGGTAAGTTAATCTTCTGGGAGGCTTTATGGCCCTTCGCTTCCTCTGTCCTCTTGGGCTTTCTGTTATAACAGGTTCCTCTTCTGGAACCAACTTAGGAATTTCCTCTGGTTCGGGAGCACTGGACTCCGGAGCAGGGAGGTACATGGATGCCCTTGGATTTTCTTCTGGGAGTAAGTCACAGGCACTCTCCCAAGAATCTGACCAAGGACTGGACGGGATGAACTCAGTAGCTTCTGCATTCAGTGTGTTGTCTATGGTGTCTTCTTCAGGTGTAAGATCAATAGCAGAAGTTTCTGGGGCCTGAGAAGGCCAAAACCAATCAAGTTCTTCTCCCTCATCTTCACTTATCTCCGAGGTCTCTGTATCCCCAATCTGAGGGGTCTGGAACCAAGTGTTTGGTCTAGGAGTATCCAGAATGGAAATTGAGCTTGGGGAGTCCCTTGCAGGAGGTATCCGAACTGCTTCAGCAAGTGGGAGTAAGTGGTTTCGGTGCCAGGTCTTCAGTGGGCCCACCTTCCCTTCCGGTTTCAACTTATAGACAGGTAGGCCCGGCAGCTTCTTACAAATGACATAGGGTTCAGGTCTCCATCTGTCTGCAAGCTTGCGCTTCCCTGGGACTCCCAGGTTTCGTAGGAGAACTCGGTCTCCAGGTTGCAGGTCCTGGATCCGAACCTTTAGGTCGAAGTTCCTCTTATTCCTAGCCCCCCTTTGTTCTGAGGCCGCCTGGGCCTGTTCATAGGCTAATTTCAAATTATGTCTGAGTCTGTCAACATATCCCTTGTGGGAAGCGGCAGAACAATGGTCTATGGAAGTGCCAAAGGCCAGATCTACTGGTAGTCTTGCCTCTCTTCCGAACATAAGTCGATAGGGTGAGTACCCTGTAGCGTCACTGGTGGTGCTGTTGTATGCATGCACAACTTATGCGATGTGGTTGCTCCAATGCTGCTTCTTTTCACTGCTTAAGGTCCCCAGCATGTTGAGCAGGGTTCAGTTGAACCTCTCCGGCTGAGCATCACCTTGTGGGTGGTAGGGGGTAGTTCTTGTCTTCTTGATCCCCAAAGAATCCAGGAGCTTCCGGATCAACCGACTTTCAAAATCCCTTCCCTGATCTAAATGGAGCCGTTGTGGTAGCCCATAGTGTACAAAGTATTTCTCCATAAGCACTTTGGCCACAGTGGAAGCCTTCTGGTCTTTGGTTGGGAAGGCCTGGGCATACTGGGTGAAATGGTCGGTTACTACCAGAACATTTCCTAGTCCACTCAGGTCGGGTTCGAGGCAGAGAAAATTAATGCATACCAGATCAAGTGGGCTTTGACTTTGCAGATGGCCCATTGGGGCAGCTTGATGGGGTAAAGTCTTTCTCTGGATGCATCGTGCACATGAGTGGCAGTATTCTTCAACTTCAGCCCTCATGCAGGGCCAATAGAAACGGTCCCTAACAAGTTGAAAGGTCCTTTCCGCCCCTAGGTGGCCATGATTGTCGTGCAAAGCAACCATGACAGTCTCTCTGTGTTTCTCAGGCAGGAACAATTGCCATTTGTCTTCCAGGTCATCAGAGGGGCCCCTTCGGTAGACCACTCCCTGATGCACCTGCAACCTGTCCCACTCCTTCCTTAACAGGCGAGCTTCCTTTGAAGGGTGACGTAAGAGTCTATTCGGATCCTGATTCTCCAGGGCCTCCAAGACCAATCTCCCCATGGGGTCTTCCAATTGGTCAGATCTCAACTCCTTTTTGGACAATTTTGGCAAGTTATCTTCCCCCGGTTGGGTTACCCCACAGTACTGCTTGGGGACTCCGACTATGGTAACCCCTATCTCTTCTGCTCTTGAGCCGCCACTGGCTTGGAGTTCAGCCCCTTGACAGAGGGCCCGCACCCCGTCGGGTGCCACTTGAGTCCAGTCTCCTGTACTGCAGGTGGGGACATGAGATCTTCTAGACAAGGCGTCTGCATCTCGGTTTCCAGCCCCAGGTCTGTACTTTAAGCTGAAATTGAAGACAGACAGTGCCGCCAGCCATCTATGTCCTGTGGCATCCAACTTTGCTGTGGTGAAAAGATAGGTGAGGGGGTTGTTGTCGGTTTTCACTGTGAATTCTGCCCCATACAGATAGTCTCTGAGTTTGTCAACTACCGCCCACTTAAGGGCCAGGAACTCCAACTTATGGGTGGGGTAGTTCTTTTCAGAGGGAGTCAGACTTCTGCTCACATACGCAACGGGCCTCAGTTGCTCTTCATGCTCCTGGTAGAGCACTCCTCCCAAACCATCATGACTGGCATCTACATGAAGTTCAAAGGGTTCTTAGGGTCTGCGTAGGCCAGGACAGGGGCGGTGGTTAGGGTTTTCTTCAACATCTGGAAGGCATCTTCACACTTCTCATTCCACTGGTCCTTGACTGACTCCCCCGGCTTCCTGGGGCCTGAGTCATCCTCTTCCCCCTCCGTCTTGAGCAGCTCGTTCAGAGGCCTGGCTATCCGAGCAAACCCCTCCACGAACCTCTTGTAATAGGAACAGAACCCCAGGAAGGATCTGAGCTCTGTCACAGTGGTGGGCCTCGGCCAGGAGGTGACTGCCTCCAATTTTCCGGGGTCTGTAGCTACATCATCTTCAGACACTATATGCCCCAGATAGTTGACTGATGACTGATAGAATTGGTATTTTTCAGGTGAGAGCTTGAGTCCTTCCTCACTCAGTCTCTTCAAAATTTTCTCCAGCCTCTCTTCATGTTCTTCCAAGGTTCTTCCGAAGACAATGATGTCATCAAAGTATACTAAGACTTCGATGAGTTTCATGTCTCCTACAGTCTTCTCCATAAGACGTTAGAAGGTAGCTGGGGCTCCAGACAGACCTTGAGGCATCCGATCAAATTCAAAGAACCCCACTGGGGTTATGAAAGCCGTCTTCTCTTTGTCTTCTGGATGCATTGGAATTTGATAGTACCCGCTCTTTAGGTCCATAACACTGAACCACTTGGCTCCAGACTAGGGATGAGCTTCGAGTTCGAGTCGAACTCATGTTCGACTCGAACATTGCCTGTTCGCCCGTTTGCCGAACAGCGAACAAATTGGGATGTTCGCGGCAAATTCGAAAAGTCTATGGGAGAAATCTAAAGTGCTAATTATAAAGGCTTATATGCAAGTTATTGTCCTAAAAAGTGTTTGGGGACCCGGGTCCTGCCCCAGGGGACATGTATCAATGCAATTTTTTTTTTTTTAAACGGCCGTTTTTTCGGGAGCAGTGATTTTAATAATGCTTAAAGTGAAACAATAAAAGTGAAATATTCCTTTAAATTTTGTACCTAGGGGGTGTGTATGATATGCATGTAAAGTGGCACATGTTTCCCGTGCTTAGAACTGTCCCTGCACAAAGTGTCATTTTTGAAGGAAAAAAAGTAATTTAAAACTCACTCGCGGCTAATAATGAATTGTCGGCTTTTATCAATACATACAAAAGTCATTGATAAAAACTAAAAAATAAAGCGTGGGGGTCCCCCAGAATTCAATTACCAGGCCCTTCAGGTCTGGAAGGGATAGTAAGGGGAACCCCGCCGCAAATTTTTAAAAAAATGGCGTGGGGTTCCCCCAAATATCCATACCAGGCCCTTCAGATCTGGCAGATCTGGCAGGGGGGCCGCTCTCACGTCCCCCCTCTTCCCCTGTGGCCGGCCAGGTTGTGTGCTCGGATAAGGGTCTGGTATGGATTTTTGGGGGGACTCCACGCCATTTTTTTTAAATTTGGGGTGGAGTTCCCCTTAAAATCCATGCCAGATCTGAAGGGCCTGGTATGGATATTTAGGGGGAACCCCACGCCATTTTTTTTTTATTTGCGGCGGGGTTCCCCTTAATATCCATTCCAGACCTGAAGGGCCTGGCAATTGAATTCTGGGCTGGCAATTGAATTCTGGGGGACCCCCACGCTTTTTTTTTATTTTTTATCAATGACTTTTCTATGTATTGATAAAAGCCGACAATTCATTATTAGCCGCGAGTGAGTTTTAAATGACTTTTTTTCCTTCAAAAATGACACTTTGTGCAGGGACAGTTATAAGCACGGGAAACATGCGCCACTTTACATGCATATCATACACACCCCCCAGGTACGAAATTTAAAGGAATATTTCACTTTTATTTTTTCATTTTAAGCATTATTAAAATCACTGTTCCCGAAAAAACGGCCGTTTTTAAAACTTCTTTTTGCATTGATACCGTATATACTCGAGTATAAGCCGATGCCTCACTGTCCACTGTTCCCTAGCTCGCTGTTCCCTATTTTACATTGTAAATAGTACCTGTAAAGAAGTTTCAGCTGCGGCATCCATCGTTCAAATTCCGCGGCGTCCATCGTTCAAATTCCGCGGTCTCTTCCTGTTCCTTCCTTGATAGTCGATTCTCAGCAGACACTCTCCGCCTATCACGATCATTCTCTCATCCTCAGTTTTCCCAGCAGACACTGTGTTGGGTGTTCCGCCAATCACAGATGTCTGCTGGAAAACTGAGGATGAGAGAACGTTCGTGATAGGCGGAGAGTGTCTGATGAGACTCGCCTATCACGGAAGGAACAGGAAGAGACCGCGGAATTTGAACGATGGACGCCGCGGAATTTGAACGATGGACGCTGCAGCCGCAATTTCTTTACAGGTACTATTTACAATGGAAAAATTTCGCTGACTCGAGTATAAGCCGAGGGGGGGACTTTCAGCCCCAAAAAAAGGCTGAAAATCTCGGCTTATACTCGAGTATATACGGTACATGTCCCCTGGGGCAGGACCCGGGTCCCCAAACACTTTTTAGGACAATAACTTGCATATAAGCCTTTATAATTAGCACTTTAGATTTCGAACGTTCGAGTCCATTGTATTTAATAGGGTTCTAAAGTTCACACGAACATTTTGTCTGTTCGCAGGTTCTGGTGCGAACCGAACAGGGGGGTGTTCGGCTCATCCCTGCTCCAGACAAGCTCTGTAGGGCATCATCTGTCCTCGGAGTGGTATACTGGTCGGGTATGGTTCTTCTGTTGAGGGTCCTGTAGTCTATGCACAGCCTCAATGATCCATTCTTCTTTCTGACCACCACTATCAGGGAGGCATAGGGGCTTCTAGATTCTCGAATCACACCGGTTCATTTTAGCTCGGTGAGCTGTTCCCTCAAGTCCTCGAGGTCTGCTAACGGAACTCGCCTGACTCTTTTCCTGCAGGGCTTGTCTTCCTGGAGGCGGATTCGATGGGTGGCACTCCTTGCACACCCCACATCGAACTCATCTTGGGAGAAGATCTTTTCCCACCTGGTCAACTGGGCCTTGGCTCTCTCTTTCCAAGCCCTGGGTAGGTTTGGGTTCTCCATGGAAAGTTTCTCCCACACAGTGCTTTCTCCATCTGTCTACTCCACATCCGACAAAACAACTGGGGTGGCAGGGCTCACCTGGCCCAGCAGCACCCTGGCTGGGATCTCCATGGGGCCACCTGTAGTATTCCTGACACTCACAGGTACCTTACAGTGGGCCTTCTTCAGGGCCCTCAACGGGACCACTTCTGGGACTACTTCTAAGCCCGAATGTTCTCCCCTTGGATCAGGTTCCAACATGACAAAGGGCCCAGGCTGCTCCCAAGTGAGTTGCACAGTGGCTTTTAAACAGGCCACTTCCCCGGGCTGTAGCACTATCCCTTTTCTTCCCAGCCTCCAGACCTTCCCTACCCCCTCTTCTGGGGCCTGCTGTTCTAAGATCAGTCGTTGGTAGGCCGTCTTCAACATTGGGTGGATCCCAGTGGCTGTGGGGTCTTTCCCTTTTGTTAGAGGGGCCAAGAGTCTTCGGACCAGATCCGTGTTGGTCCCTATTATTAAGGAACTCTTGTTAGCTCCAGGCAGTCGGGGGCATACCACAGCTAAGGTATCAAACACTTCAGCCTTCCCAGCTATGGATGGGTCGAAAGTCAGTTTTATAGGCAGATAGCCATCATAAGGGAAACTCTCTGTCCCAATCCCCCATATCTCCAACTCTTCAATCTTCTGGATGGGTAGGTGACTTAGATGCTTGTCATAAAAGTCCCGGTACAACAGGGTCACTTGCGCCCCAGTATCCAATATGGCTCTTGTGTAGACTCCCTCCGCTTGAACAGGTACTATCGGAGAGGGACCTACCAGCTTCTCTGGATATCGCTTCGAAGGAGTCTCCTTCCTTGGATCTTTGTGTTTTCCTTTTGGACTTTCTTTCTTCCATTTCTCTTTGGACTTAAGTCTCTCTTGGGCCTGGTATGCATTGATCTCTCTCCTTTTGATAGGTGTAACCACCCGCTGAGGGACATTACTCTCTTTCTTTGGGGTGCGTTCCCTCTGAGGAACCTTGTGTTTCTTCTGAGGTGTCTTGTCCACTCTTTTCACGTGCTTCTTATTCAGTTTGGAGCTCACTGGAGATGATGGGCACCCGGTTGACTCCTTCACCGGGGCCCGCTGAAGTTTTCCGGTGGCTTGCGTTTATTCATCTTTTTTTTCTTTGGACTGGCACACACTTTGGCGAGATGGCCAGCTCCTCCACAATTGAAACAAATCGCATCCCCCCAATCTTCCAGGGATGCGGGCACTGAGGTATTGGGAAACAGCTCCTTCCTCAGATTTTCCCTCTCTGGTTCCCTTGACTTCTTTTCCATCAGGGAGGTCAGCATCCCCAATACTTGGGACATCTGTGACTTCAAGGTATCCACCTCTGAGTCTCTTTCCAGGGTCATGGCCGTCCTGACCATCACCGGAGGAGGATTTACAGACTCAACTGGTTGGTTCCTCTTCTTCTCCTCCAGCATAGCTTCTTCCTCTCTGACTAGTTGGATCAAGTCAGGGTACTCCAGGCTCTTCCCGTCCTGCCTGGTGCGTAGCGCCAATGCGATGGGGTCCAGGGGCTGAGATCCTCTCATCACCTGCTGAACACGGGCCTCATCCACCTTCCACTGGTCAATCCCCTTCTTCAGGATCATCTTATGCAGGATCTTATCCAGACGTCTCATGAACTCTGACAGTTTCTCTCCTGTCTTTTGGTAGCAGTGCTCCAGCTGGTAAGTGAGCTCAGTGATTTTCTCTGTTCCACCGGACACATTCTGCAGAATGTCCAGATAGTCCTGTGCATCACAGTCTGTCTTGCTTATCTTGAGGTTGCGTATGGCCTCCAGAGCAGGCCCCTTCAAGCTCTCAGCAATTCTCTGCTTCTTTCTGTGGTCTGGGACTTCCCATTCTTCTAAGGCCTGAGTGGCACCATCTAACCACTCCTCAAACCCCTCTTCACCCGAAGGTACAGGTTTCCTTCCAGAGAATATTCTAAGTTTTCTGTATCCCGACATTTGGTAGTCTGTAGGATCCTTCTTACACTGGGCTACAATTTCCCCCAGGACTGCGTATAATTCTGCGCTGAGGGTGGCAGGTGGCAATCCGGGACTTTCCTTTTTCTCACGTTTTTCTGCTTTTGGGGTGGGTGATGGAGATAGTTTCGGTGTCTGAAACCGTCCTCCTGGCTTGAGCGGGAGCGCGTGTATTAGGCTATAAGTCTGATCATCTATTGCTTCTACACTTGGATTCTTGAAATGCTCTGGGACTCCGTTCTTCCACTTTATTAGTGCGTGGGTCAGTGAAGAATTCGACCTGACATCCACCACCCATACCTTCTGGTGCGGGGACAGTGATATCACTAGCTGCTTCACCGCATCTTCTTGCCAGATCCCTGGGAGTTCTATGACTACTACCCCGGCTGGATCTGTGCCGACCGCTTTGCACCACTGTCCTACTTCTAGTGGGTCCATGCTGGTGCTTTTGGCGCATCACTTGCTGCAACAGGATCCCGGACTCGAGAGCCCCCACGTGTAGCGCTACCCCTAGTTAGGAGAGCCGCTGGATTTCTTGTTTCGGGCCCTGTGTACAGCACCGCCAACCCGCGGCAATCTTACTCGACCCACTCTGGCACAGCTAGTCTAGGGATTATACTTGTATCACAATCAAACAGTATTGCAAGGGTAACCTCTTTGCAATAAGACAACACACTGATGCGAGAGATCAAGTATAACGGTTTTACTTTAGTTTTAAAAGTGTAGGCAAAACATAACACATACAATTTGCTTACAGAGCCCTGCAGCAATAGGTATAGCACGCAATAATGGCGCAGCGCGGTAATCCACCACGCGTAGCTATTATTATATACGCGCCCTGTGGCGCACTAAAACAATAGTCTATCTCCCCTCCCTGGTCAGGCCTGACACAGAATAAATCTCAGTTTTTTCATTAAGGATTTCTTTGCATGCAACTTTCGGTGGTGCACTTGATGAAACAGTATTTTGTAATCCATAAAGTAGGCAGTCACAAGGAACACTATACTGGAGACTCTTTAAGTCTGTCCCGCTACTGGTCTCCAGTAGTGATTAGCCGAACACCCCCGGGTTCGGTTCGCACCAGAACCCGCGAACGGACCGAAAGTTCGCACGAACTTTAGAACCCTATTAAATACAATGGATGCTAACGTTCAAAATCTAAAGTGCTAATTATAACGACTATTATGCATGTTATTGTCCTAAAAAGGGTTTGGGAACCCGGGTTCTGCACCAGGGGACATGTATCAATCCAAAAAAAAGTTTTAAAAACGGCCGTTTTTCGGGAGCAGTCATTTTAATGATGCATAAAGTGCAAAAAAAAAAGTCAAATATTACTTTAAATATCGTACCTGGGGGGTGTCTAAAGTATGCCTGTGAAGTGCCACGTGTTTCCCGTGTTTAGAACTGTCCCTGCACAAAATTACATTTCTGAAGGAAAAAAAGCCATTTAAAACTGCTTGCGGCTTTAATGTAATGTCTGGTCCCAGTAATATGGATGAAAATCTTTAAGAAAAATGGCATAGCTACCCCATCACCCCCCCCCCACCCCAGCCCATTACCATCCCCTTTGGGTCTTGTATGGATATTAAGGGGAACCCCGCACACAAAATAAAAAAGGCCCTATATACTCTGAACAGCCGTATACAGGCGGTGCATACAAGACAGGGACTGTAAGTTTGTTCTTATGTAGAATCTGTTTGTAATTTTGAACAGGTACATTGTTTAAGTGTAGCTCCAGACAAAAAATCTATTTTTAAGCTTTTTGGAAAACATAGGGAAGGGTTATCACCCCTGTAACATTAGTTTTGCTGTCTGTGCAGTGTGCACCTGTTCAGAACAGTTCACCTCACTTTCCGTCCTAATGACAAATGTTTTTTGAAAATTTGGGGTTTTTATTGAAACAAGAATTGGTGATAAAGCATCAGTGGAGAGGAGACACTTTTTTTCCCATGTTAACTCTTATGCCGCGTACACACGATCATTTTTCCCGTCGGGAAAAATTTCATTTTTTCCTTTGGACGAGAAAAACGATCGTCTGTGGGCTTTTTGCCGTTTTTCCCGACAGGAAAAACGGCATTAATCACGATGAGAAAAATTAGAACATGTTCTAATTTTTCTTGTCGTTTTTCCTGACATTTCTTCCGCGGCAGTGTTTCCCATAGGGAAACACTGCCGCGGAGCCCATAGACGATCATTTTTCTCGTCATTTTAAAAAATGACGAGAAAAATGACCATGTGTGGGGAACAAGCTGTTCCCTCGTTTTAAATGCCATTATTTACGGCGGTTTTTAAACCGCCGTGAATAATGATCGTGTGTACGCGGCATTACAGGAGAGAATTTGCCTTCCTAGGGGTAGATTTCCTCTCACTTCCTGTTGTATCCTTCCGTTTGCAAGGAGGAGTCGTTTGTAAGTTGGATGTTTGAAAGTAGAGGCCTGCCGTATATACTCAGCTGAAATTTTCCCCTTACATGTTGGTGTTGCCACAACACTGTGAGCCCTCACAGTTACTCTTGGTGGGCGCATGAATGGGCCCTGCTGTGAATTATTAGATCAAGAATTGTAATTACATGCCCCTGTTAAACAGGGGCTGAAAAATTGGGCCTTTGGTGGTGGTGGTGGTGGTGTTGACACAACACTGTAAGGTCTCACAGTTACTCTTGGTGGGCGCAGGAATGGGCCCTGCTGTGAATTATTAGATCAAGAATTGTAATTACATGCCCCTGTTAAACAGGGGCAGAAAAATTGGGCCTTGGGCACTGGTGCCACAACACTGCAACCCCTCACAGATACTGTACTTGGAGCACAGCAATGAGCCCTGTTGAAAAGTATTGCATCACAAATTGTAATTACCGTATATACTCGAGTATAAGCCGACCCGAATATAAGCCGAGGCACATAATTTTACCACAAAAACTGGGAAAACGTATTGACTCGAGTATAAGCCTAGGGTGTGCCTCACTTTGCCTCACTGTGTCCATGCCTCACTGGGCCCATGACTAGACTGACGTTTAACATGGGAGTCTATGGAAGGGGTGCCCGGTTTTGAAAAATCAGTGCTCCCCGGCCGTAGGTCCCCTGGACAAGAAACTTTGCAAACCTGTAGAGGAAGAGTGGGGATACATGTATGCCAAGTTTGGGGTCAAGAGGACCTACGACAGGCCGGTACCGGGTCCCCAAAATCACCAGAGAAATTACCGTTTAACATTGGAGTCTATGGAAGGGGTGCCCGGTTTTAAAAAATCGGTGCTCCCCGGCCGTAGGTCCCCCGGACAAGAAACTTTGCACACTTATAGAGGAAGAGTAGGGCTACAAGTGTGCCAAGTTTGGGGTCCAGGGGACCTACGGTCGGCCGGTACCGGCTCCCCAAATTCCGGAAGATCAGGCGCAAAAAGGTGACTCGAGTATAAGCCGAGGGGGGCATTTTCAGCACAAAAAATTGTGCTTAAAAACTCGGCTTATACTCGAGTATATACGGTACATGCCCCTGTTAAACAGGGGCTGAAAAATTGGGCCTTAGCCACTGGTGGCGGCACCCAGAAACAAAAATGTTCTTCCAAGCTATCATCATCAATCGGATCATTGAGGAGGAGGAGGATAGTCAGTCAACATAACAGGACAGTCTCTCAGCATCAGCATCAGTCTTGAAGGGATGTGACATTTGAAAATAAATTAGTCTGTTATATCAGCTTCAGGTGTTTGGTAGCTGGTGGTGATCCAAGACTGGTTCATCTTTATGAAGGTCAGTCGATCAACAGAGTCGGTGGACAGGCGCACCCTGTGATCCGTGACAAATCCTCCAGCAGCACTGAATGTGCGTTCTGAAAGAACGCTGGATGCAGGACAGGCCAGTAGCTCAATTGCATACTGTGCAAGCTCTGGCCAGTAATCCATCCTCATGACCCAGTAAGCCAGAGGATTTTCGGTGGGGAAGGTGTCCAAGTCTGACCTTGATCCTAGGTATTCCTGCACCATGTATATCAGACGCTGGCGATGGTTGCTGGAACCGATCATACCTTGGGGCTGCGGACTAAAGAATTGTCTGAACACATCGGTCAGACGGCCACCTTCCCCACCGCTCCTTCTTTGACTGACCGAAGCCTCAGCAACTTGTTGTCCAGGACCAGGAGTTTGTAACCTCCCAGTCTCTGGGAACGCATTGCACAGACCTTTCTGCAAGGCCTCCCGGAGTTGTCTCATCTTCTGCTCCCTCTGCGACGGTAAGATAAGGTCCGCAACCTTACCCTTGTACCGTGGATCAAGGCGAGTGGCCAGCCAGTAATGGTCCCTCTCCTTGATCCGAAGAATACGAGGATCCTTCCGCAGACTTTGCAGGATCAGGGAGGCTATGCAGCGTAGGTTAGCTGAGGCATTCGGTCCGGAGTCCTCTGGGTCACTAAGGACGACATGATCCGCAGCCACCTCCTCCCAGCCACGTACAAGTCCACTGGTTTCTTGGGACTGTAAATCATCCCTAAAAGACTGCTGCTGATGATGCTGAGTGCCAGGCTCCACCTCCATGCTGACACAATCCTCCTCCTCCTCCTCCTCCTCCTCCTCCTCTTCTTCCTGTGCGATGGGTGGGACAGAAGGAACACTGTCTGGGTAAAAGGGGCCTTGAGAGGCAAGGAAGTCCTCCTCTTCCTGCCTCTGTTCTGCCTCAAGTGCCCTGTCCATTATTCCACGCAGCGTATGTTCCAACAGGTGGACAAGAGGTACAGTGTCACTGATGCATGCACTGTCACTGCTCACCATCCTCGTGGCCTCCTCAAATGGTGCCAGGACAGTGCATGCATCCCTGATCATGCCCCACTGGCGTGGTGAAAAAAAACAGAGCTCCCCTGACCCTGTCCTGGTGCCGTAGTCGCACAGGTACTCATTGATGGCCCTCTGCTGCGTGTGCAGCCGCTGCAGCATGGCCAACGTTGAGTTCCACCTGGTGGGCATGTCACATATAAGGCGGTTCTTGGGCAGGTTCAACTCCTTTTGCAGCTCAGCCAGGCGAGCACTGGCATTATAAGATCTGCGGAAATGCACACAGACTTTCCTGGCCTGCCTCAGGACATCCTGTAAGCCCGGGTACCTGCCCAAGAAGCGCTGCACCACCAGGTTAAGGACGTGAGCCACACAGGGCACATGGGTCAGTTGTCCCTGTCGGAGAGCGGAGAGGAGGTTGGTGCCATTGTCGCAAACTACCATTCCTGGCTTAAGCTGGCGTGGCGTCAACCACCTCTCGGCCTGCCCCTGCAGAGCAGACAGAACCTCTGCCCCAGTGTGGCTCCTGTCCCCCATACACACCAGCGCAAGCACGGCATGGCATCTTTTTGCCTGCGTAATTGCGTAGCCCCTTGAACGCCTACGGAGCACCGCTGGTTCCGAGGACAAAGCACAGGAAGAGGCCATGGAGGAAGAAGAAGAGGAGGGGGTGGAGGACAGAGGTGTGTCACAACCAGTAGTAGCATTTTTGGAGGCGTGGCGGTGGAACAACCTCCAACACTACTGCACCTTGTCCTGCATCCTTCCCAACTGCCAAAAGAGTGACCCAATGGGCCGTGAAAGAAAGGTAACGTCCCTGTCCATGCCTGCTGGACCATGAGTCAGCGGTAATATGCACCCTACCGCTGACCGCCCTGTCCAGCGAGGCCAAGACATTGCCTTCCACATGCCGGTAGAGAGCCGGAATCGCCTTCCGTGAGAAAAAGTGGCGTTTGGGAACCTGCCACTGAGGAACCGCACATTGCACAAACTCACGGAAGGGGGCCGAGTCTACCAACTGAAAAGGCAGCAGTTGAAGCGCTAGAAATTTAGCCAAGCTAGCATTCAACTGCTGGGCATGTGGATGGCTGGGAGTGAACTTCTTTCGACGGTCCAGCAGCTGGGGCAGGGAAATTTGTCTGCTAGAATCGGACGTCGGTGTACTGCTAGCAGAGTGCCGCAAGTACTTGGCTGTGACACACCTAATTCTACACCTTCATTCCTCTCAGTGCAGGTTTCAGAGAGGACTGAAGGTATAGTGGGGCTGGAGATCCCAGCTGATGCGGTGCAAGAAGAGGTCCGCTTTGTTCTTTGGTGTGGGTCTTTAAGGTAGGCTTGCCAACGAGCTGCATGGCAGGTCAACATATGTCTGGTCAAGCATGTGGTGCCCAAGCGGGTGATGTTTTGGCCACGCGATATACGCTTGAGACATATGTTGCAAACAGCAGCTGTGCGATCTGATGCACTCAACTCAAAAAAGGCCCACACCAAAGAACTTTTTGAATAACGAGCAGAGGCAGCGCCCTGCACAGGCGGAGCTCTGCGGTGTGATTCCGTCGGTGTGCTGCCCTTACGCTGGCCCCCCGAGGGCATCCTGCCTCGTTGGAGATGTGCCTCCTCCTCCTCCTCTTCCTCTCTCCTATTAGGCACCCACGTGGAGTCAGTGACCTCATCATCCCCTCCCTCCTCATCACTGGAGCCAATCTGGCAGTATGCTGCACTGCAGCTGTTGGAACATGACTGCCAGATTGGTGTCCTTCTTGAGCATCCCCTCTCTCTGCTCTAACGCTACTGCCTTCCTCTAGCTGGGTATCATCATCAGACCCTTCGAAACGCTGGGCATCCTCCTGGAGCATGTACCTAACACTGTGCTCAAACAGTTCGGGGGACTCCTCAGGAGGACATGGTTGGTCTAGGGAAGGAGTGACTGATGATGACATTGATACCAGGGAAGAGGACGCTTTGGCAGCTGCTTTGCCAGTACCCTGAGCTTGGGTGAGAGAGGATGAGGAGGATGAGGAGGGCTTGGTCATCCACTCTACCAAGTCTTCGGCATGATGCGGCTCAACACGTCCAGTTGCCGAAAAGAAGGACAAGCGTGTCCCATGGCCACGTGCTGATGGCGATGCACCGCGTCCACGACCAGCACTGTTGTCTCTAGACACAGAGCCTGCTTGCCCTCTTTTATTGGCTCCTGACTGTCTGCCTCTCCTTGTTTGCCTTCCAGACATTCTAATGGCCTGCAGGGAAATGGGAAAACCAGCAATAAGGCCTAGCTTCAGGAGTATATTTTGCAGGAATCACACTACGCCTGCTGTAGGTGCTGCAAATGCCTGTTGGTGTAACACACCAGGAAAAAGCAGCAATACAGGCTAACTTCAGGTGTAATATGATCAGGAGGCACACTCCGCCCGCTGTAGGTGCTGCAAATGCCTGTTGGTGTAACACACCAGGAAAAAGCAGCAATACAGGCTAACTTCAGGTGTAATATGATCAGGAGGCACACTCTGCCCGCTGTAAGTGCCGCAAATGCCTGTTGGTGTAACACACCAGGAAAAAGCAGCAATACAGGCTAACTTCAGGTGTAATATGATCAGGAGGCACACTCCGCCCGCTGTAAGTGCCGCAAATGCCTGTTGGTGTAACACACCAGGAAAAAGCAGCAATACAGGCTAACTTCAGGTGTAATATGATCAGAAGGCACACTCCGCCCGCTGTAAGTGCCGCAAATGCCTGTTGGTGTAACACACCAGGAAAAAAGCAGCAATACAGGCTAACTTCAGGTGTAATAGGATCAGGAGGCACACTCCGCCCGCTGTAAGTGCCGCAAATGCCTGTTGGTGTAACACACCAGGAAAAAGCAGCAATACAGGCTAACTTCAGGTGTAATATGATCAGGAGGCACACTCCGCCCGCTGTAAGTGCCGCAAATGCCTGTTGGTGTAACACACCAGGAAAAAGCAGCAATACAGGCTAACTTCAGGTGTAATATGATCAGGAGGCACACTCCGCCCGCTGTAAGTGCCGCAAATGCCTTTTGGTGTAACACACCAGGAAAAAGCAGCAATACAGGCTAACCTTAGGTGTAATATGATCAGGAGGCACACTCCGCCCGCTGTAAGTGCTGCAAATGCCTGTTGGTGTAACACACCAGGAAAAAGCAGCAATACGGGCTAACTTCAGGTGTATAATATGCAGGAGGCTTAGCAACAATGACACTGACACTGTCCCCTGCCTATCCTTCTCTCTCCCTGCACACAAGGTTTATCAAAGTATATGACACTGACACTCTCCCTGCCTATCCTTCTCTCTCCCTACACACAAGGTTTAGCAAAGAATAGATTTGACACTGTCCCTGCCTATCCTTCACTTTCCCTGCTCCGGAACACACTACACGAGGCCGCCTTTTATAGTGTGGGGCGTGTACTAAACCCCCTCAGCTATAATTGGCCACAGGCATCCTGCCTGTGGCCAATCATTGCTCTCCTCGCTGCCGGCGCTGTGATTGGCCAAGCATGCAGGGTCACAGTGCATGCTTGGCCAATCACAGTGCCGGGATTACACTGCGATGGCGCAGTGTATTGTGGGCCATTCGCGTCACTCGAATTTGGCGCGAACTGCCCAAATCGTTCGTTGTTCGCCGAACGCGCGAACAGCCGATGTTCGAGTCGAACTTATGTTCGACTCGAACACTGAGCTCATCCCTAGTCTCCAGTGGAACAATAAAAAAACGATCGGTGGGCCAAAGCAGTCTATAGGCCTAAACACAGTACAGTCTATTGGATTGAGCAAGTGCTCGCTCACCACTCCGGACGCGATCCCAGTCCGGGACTTCCACCTGCTGTGTCTCCGCACACAGCGTCTGCCACGATCGGGTACCCGATCCAACTGATGTCCTCACTTGACAAGTCAGATACCACTCAGGCTCCCCAGTGGGTGGAAGGCTCTTCAGAAGTTGCGCAAGGCCCCAGGCTTCAGGCCCTGCACTGCAGCAGATCCGCACAGGAAGAACTGTTGCTTGCAGCGCGGTGTCCAAAGAGGCCGAGCTCCGCCTCGCCTCCTTCTTAAATAGCCCCTCCCATGAATCTCTGCGGTGGCCAATTGCACTCTGGGTGCCGAACGGGGTTCTGGGTAACGTAGTCCCGGGGCCTTAAAGGAGACCCCGCTACATATACATCCCAGCTTTGTATATATATATATATATATATATATATATATATATATATATATATATATATATATACACATGGTACATGGTATGTTGTGCAGCTAGATCTCACTGCAGGCCATTCCTGGTGTATCTATTCAAATACATTACAAATACATCAAATACAGTATGTCTGGAAGGCCAACAAGGAGAGGCAGACACTCACAGGCCACTAACAGAGTGCAAGCAGGCTCTGTGTCTAGAGCCAACAGTGCTGGTCGTGGACATGGTGCATCCTCAGCACGTGGCCGTGGGGCACGCTTGTCCTTTTTTTCGGCAGCTGGCCGTGTTGAGCCACAACATGCAGAAGATTTGGTAGACGGGATGACCAAGCCGTCCTCATCCTCCTCATCCTCTGTCACCCAGGCTGAGAGTACTTTGGCTGCCAATGCAGCTACCAAATCGCCCTATTCCATCAGCTCCAGGTCATCAGTTACTCCTTCCCTAGCCCCACCATCATGCACGGAGGAGTCCCCTGAACTGTTCGACCACAGTGTTGGGTACATGCTGCAGGAGGATGTGCAGTATTTTGAAGGCTCTGATGATAGTACCCAGCTTGAGGAAGGCAGTAACGTGAGCCCAGAGAAAGGGGGTGCCCAAGAAGGACAACAAACTGGCAGTCATGTTCCCCCAGCTGCAGCATACTGCCAGGTTTGCTCCAGTGACGAGGAGGGAGGGGATGATGAGGTCACTGACTCTACGTGGGTGCCTGATAGGAGAGAGGAGGAGGAGGAGACACATCTCCAACGAGGCAGGATGCCCTCCAGGGGCCAGCTAAAGGGCAGGCAACCGACTGCGCCCTGCAATGCTCCACATGTGCAGGGCGCTGCTGACTCTGTGCGTTTTTCCAAAAGTTCTTTAGTGTGGGCCTTTTTTGACACGTGTGCAGCAGATCGCACCGTTGCTGTTTGCAACATATGTCTGAAGCATATCAAGCGTGGCCAAAACAGCAACCGCTTGGGCACCACATGCTTGACCAGACATATGTGGAACTCCCATGCAGTCCGTTGGCAAGCGTACTTAAAAGACCCACACCAAAGAACACAAGGCGGACCTCTCCTTGCTCCTCATCAGCTGGGATCTCCAACCCCACTATACATTCAGTCCTCTCAGAAACCTGCACTGAGAGGAATGAAGGTGTAGAATTAGGTGTGCCACTGCCAAGTACTTGCGGGCAATCTGCTATCGCTACACCAACGTCCGATTGTAGCAGGAAAATTTCCCTACCCCAGTTGCTAAACCGGCGAAAGAAATTTGCTCCCAGCCATCCACATGCCCAGCGGTTGAATGTTAGCCTGGCTAAATTGCTAGCACTCCAAATGCTGCCTTTTCAGCTGGTAGACTCTGCCCCCTTTCGTGAATTTGGAATGTGCGGTACCTCACTGGCATGTTCCCAAACACCACTTTTTTTCACGGAAGGCGATTTCGGCTCTCTACCGGCATGTGGAAGGCAATGTCTTGGCCTCGCTGGACAGGGCGGTCAGCGGTAAGGTGCATATTACCGCTGACTCATGGTCCAGAAGGCATGGACAGGGATGTTACCTATCTTTCACGGCGCACTGGGTGACTCTTCTGGCAGCTGGGAAGGATGCAGGACAGGGTGCAGAATTGTTGGAGTTTGTTCCGCCACCACGCCTCCTAAATGCTACTAGTGGTGATTCTGACACACCTCTCTCCTCCACCCCCTCTTCTTCCTCCATGGCCTCTTCCTCTATAGATTTGTCCTCGGAACCAGCAGTGCTCTGTAGGCGTTCAAGGGGCTACGCAAGCACTCAGGCAAAAAGATGCCATGCGGTGCTTGAGCTGGTGTGCTTAGGGGACAGGAGCCACACTGGGGCAGAGATTCTGTCAGCTCTGCAGGGGCAGGCTCAGAAGTGGTTGACACCATGCCATCTTCAGCCAGGAATTGTGGTTTGCGACAATGGCACCAACCTCCCCTCCGCCCTCCGACAGGGACATCTGACCCATGTGCCCTGTTTGGCTCACAAGCTTAATTTGGTGGTGCAGCGGTTCCCGAGCTTACAGGATCTCCTGAGGCAGGCCAGGAAAGTCTGCGTGCATTTCCGCCAGTCATATAATGCCAGTGCTCGGCTGGCTGACTTCCAAAAGGAATACGACCTGCCCAAGAACCGCCTAATCTGTGACATGCCCACCAGATGGAACTTAACGTTGGCCATGCTGCAGCGGCTGCACACGCAGCAGAGGGCTATCAATGAGTGCCTGTGCGACTATGGCACCAGGACAGGGTCAGGGGAGCTTGGATTTTTTCGCCACGCCAGTGGCTCATGATCAAGGATGACACTGTCCTGTCACCATTTGAGGAGGCCACGAGGATGGTGAGCAGTGACAGTGCATGCATCAGTGATACTGTCCCTCTTGTCTACCTCTTGGAGCACACGCTGCATGGAATAATGGACAGGGCACTTGAAGCAGAACAGAGGGAGGAAGAGGAGGACTTCCTTACCTCTCAAGGCCCCCTTTATCCAGACAGTGTTCCTGCAGGCCCGACGGTCGCACAGGAAGAGGAGGAGGAGGATTGTGTCAGCATGGAGGTGGAGCCTAGCACTCAGCATCAGCAGTAGTCTTCATGGGATCATTTACAGTCCCCAGAAACCCATGGACTTGTACGTGGCTGGGAGGAGGTGGCTGCGGATCATGTCATCCTTAGTGACCCAGAGGACTCCAGACCGAATGCCTCAGCAAACCTATGCTGCATGACCTCCCTGATCCTGCAAAGCCTGCGAAAGGACCCTCGGATTCGTGGTATCAAGGAGAGGGATCATTACTGGCTGGCAACCCTCCTTGATTAACGTTACAAGGGTAAGTTTGCGGAACTTATCCAGCTGTCGCAGAGGGAGCTTAGGATGAAACATCTTCGGGAGGCCTTGCAGAAAGGTTTGTGCAATGCGTTTCCAGAGCCTGGGAGGTTACAAATTCCTGGTCTTGGAGAACGTGTTGCTGAGGCTTCGGTCAGTCACAGAAGGAGTGGTGGAGAAGGTGGCTGTCTGACCGATGCATTCAGACAATTTTTTAGTCCGCAGCCCCAAGGTCTGATCGGTTCCAGCAACCATTGCCAGCGTCTGATTTACATGGTGCAGGAATACCTAGGGGCAAGATCAGACTTGGAGACCTTTTCCAATCGAAAATCCTCTGGGTTACTGGGTCTTGAGGATGGATCACTGGCCAGAGCTTGCACAGTATGCAATTGAGCTACTGGCCTGTCCTGCATCCAGCGTTCTTTCGGAACGCACATTGAGTGCTGCTGGTGGCTTTGTAACCGATCACAGGGTGCGCCTGTCCACCGACTCGGTCGATCGACTGACCTTTATAAAAATTAATCAGTCTTGGATCACCACCAGCTACCAAGCACCTGATGCTGATGTAACTAAATAATTTTTTATGAATGTGAGATCCCTTCAAACTGCCTATGCTGATGCTGAGTGACTATCATGTTATGCTGAGTGACTATCCTATTCCTCATCAATGTTCATGTTAATAGCTTGTAAGAAAATTTTTGGTTCTGGCCATCTGGGCACCACCACCAGTGGCTAAGGCCCAATTTTTCTGCCCCTGTTTAACAGGGGCGTGTAATTAAAATTTTTGCTGTAATATTTTGCAGCAGGGCTTGTTCCTGCGCCCAACAAGAGTAACTGTGAGGGCTTACAGTGTTGTGACAACACCACCACACCACCGCCAAAGGCCCAATTTGTCTGCCCCTGTTTAACAGGGGCGTGTAATTACAGTTTTTGCTGTAATATTTGCAGCAGGGCTTGTTCCTGCGCCCAACAAGAGTAACTGTGAGGGCTTACAGTGACAACACCACCACACCACCGCCAAAGGCCCAATTTTTCTGCTCCTGTTTAACAGGGGTGTGTAATTACAATTTTAGCTGTAATATTTTGCAGCAGGGCTTGTTCCTGCGCCCACCAAGAGTAAATGTGAGGGCTTACCGTGTTGTGGCAACACCACCACACCACCACCAAAGCCCAATTTTTCTGACCCTGTTCAGCAGGGGCATGTAATTACAATTCTTGATATAATATTTCACAGCAGGGTCGGTTCCAGTGCCCACCAAGAGTAACTGTGAGGGCTTACAGTGTTCTGGTACCACCAACACCTAAGGCCCAAATTTCTGCAGAGTATATAGAGCAGGCCCCTACTTTCAAACATCTGACTTACAAATGACTCCTACTTACAAATGGAGGGAGACAACAGGAAGTGAGAGGAAATCTACCCCTAGGAAGGGAAATTCTCTCCTGTAAAGCCTAGTACACACGGCCGAGAATCTCGTAAAAAAAAAACGTTGTTTTTCTTGACAAGATTCTTTTAAAGCTTGACGGGATTCTTGTCAAGCTTTCCTTGCATACACACTGTCAATTCCAAATCTCGTAGTTGTAAAGCACGGTGACGTACAACACGTACGACGGCAGTATAAAGGGGAAGTTCGATTCCAATGGCGCCACCCCTTGGGCTGCTTTTGCTTATCTTGTGTTACCGCGTGTTAGTAAAAGTTTGGGGAGAGACGATTCGCGCTTTTCAGTCTTCGTGCTTTCAGTTCGTTTTCTGCGGTTCACTTTGTGCTTGTGGGTTCGTATCTTGTCTTTCAGGGCGTGTAGTCAGGTTGTATCTGTTTTACAGTGCGTTCTTGTCCGCTCGTTTCTGATTTTCAGGTCGTTATTCATAGGCCTTGCTGTTCTTAAGTGCGTTCTGTTTAGTACGTTCTGATCAGACGACCGTCTTCTAGCCTTGTTACGTTCTCGTCGTAGAGTTTGTGCTGTGCGGGCGCTTGGTGTTGGTCTGCTTGTCTTGGACCAAGACCAGTCCATGAACAGGGTGAGGAGGAGTTCATGGACCAAGAATTGGTTGCTCCAGCGGGACCAATTCTGTCACATGCCTCTGCTGCGGGAGATCCAGGAGAATAATCCTGATGACTACAGGAATTTTCTTAGGATGTCTGACCCCGTTTTTCAGCTGTTGGCTTTGGTGTCCCCCTATATCACCAGGCAAGACACCATTATGTGGGAAGCCATCACTGCTGAGCAGAGGCTCATCGCCACATTGTGATACCTGGCGATTGGGAGAAGTCTGCAGGACCTGAAGTTCACGACAGGCATCTCCCCTCAGGCTCTGGGACTCATTATCCCAGACACCCGTTCTGCCATCATCCAAGTCCTGCAGAAGGACTATATTAAGGTAAGTTTTCTCCTTTAACATCACATTCTATGTATTTAATGTATGCTAATGTATTGTATTTATTTAATCCTTCCCTAACTACCATGATTGTAATATTCTGTGAATGTCCCCTTTGTCCTCATGCATGCTATAAGCTTTTAATGCCCCTTTTTTGGCCTACATGCATATTTCCCTTCACTAACCTCTCCAGCATGCTATCCTGGTCCCAAACACACCTAGCCTAGTCACTTACCAATGTATTTTGTCAGCTCCATTGTAGTGTTTTACCCTCCCCCCCCCCTAAAATGTCTACAAATGTATATTTTCACTTAAAAAAAATAATTTTTTTTTGGGTTCCCAAACTCATCTAACCCCCCAAAAATGTTTACAATAGCCCATCAGAGGGGGTGATCAATCTGATAATTGGGGCTTCTATTTTTGTATTTAAAAACTCATTAAAATAAAAGTTCTAATGATGTTGGCCGAGAATGTATTTTTGTGTAATCTGCTTGCAATGTTATGTGCAAAAGTCCTAATATTTGTTTATCTCGTTTGACTCCACAGCTTCCTTCCACGCAACAGGAATGGCAGACTGTGGCATCCCATTTTGCCACGCAGTGGGACTTCCCCAACTGCGGAGGGGCAATAGATGGGAAGCACGTCTGCATCGTGCCACCACCCCAGTCTGGGTCATATTTCTTCAACTACAAGGGGTTTCATAGCATTGTGCTGATGGCGATGGTGTCATCACAGTATGAGTTCCTCTATGTTGATGTGGGGAAGAATGGCCGGATGTCCGATGGGGGAGCCTTCGCCCAGATGGAGTTTGCCCTCCGTCTATAGAGTGACGACCTTGCATTGTCACCGGATGCAGGGAATGTGGAAGGACTCCCCTTTGTGTTTTTGGCTGATGAAGCCTTTGGACTGGGACCGCATCTCATGAGGCCATTTCCCCAGAGGACCCTGACCCCGGAGAGGAGGGTATTTAACTACCGGCTGGCCAGGGCCCGAAGAGTTGTGGAGAATGCCTTCGGGATAATGGTCAGCCGGTTCCATGTGTTTATGACATCGATCAACTTGGCGGAGTATAAAATGAACTATATAGTATTCTGTTGCTGCGTGCTGCACAATTATTTGCGCAGAAAATCTCCAAATTATATGGCCACAATTGGGCCTGAGGCTGTACTTTTGGGGGACAATATTTTGCCGGGCCTTGAATCTGGCCGTCCTGGCTTGCCCCCCCAAAATGCCCATCCGGTTAGGTAAAAATATTTAGAGTATTTCACGGGTAGGGGGGCCATTCCTTTGCCAGGCAATGCATAAAACCTTTTTGCAACTCAAAAATAAAATTCTGCTTTAATCAGATTTTTGGATGTATTGCTTGTGTTTCTTTTAGCTGTCTCCTAGTTTTTCCTAGTGCACTTGTAGTGCCAAGTGTATTTTTCTTTAGTAAATACCAACCATTTCACTGGTAACACCAAAATTATACACAAAAATGGTTATAGCGGATTTGATAAAGAAGCTGCACTTTGTTGCTCTGTGCACATTCACACATGGTAAATTAAACATTTTTGGTGTTATAAAAGATTATTTTTTTTGGTGGCCATAAACAGGCCAGTTTTTTTTTTTCGGTAATAAAATATAAAACTCGCATTTCCATACAACAAAATATAACATTGTAAACCTCTAGGCAATATCAGACATTCTCGGTTTTGTAAAATGTCTCTATCTGCCCTTCATAATATGGGGTGTTGTCATCCCTGAACAAGCCAAAATTTGAAGATGCACACAATTTTTAGGGTTTTTAAAAAGGGGTATTTCCCTCCTGATCCCTATTGTCAACATGTGCTATCTGCCATCATGGGGGATCAATGGACGTGTTTTGGGGGTGCAACCCCTTCTTCCTTTCACCTACTAGAGATGCGAGGAAGGGGTTGCACCCATAAAACCCGTACATGGATATCCCCTGATGGCAGATAGCACATGTTGACACACTGTGTGCATCTTCAAATTTTGGCTTGATTGTAAAAGTGCAACATTTTTGAATAAAAAATAGAAAACTAGAAAAAGGGGGGTTTGTGCTTCATTCAATTCGCCTCAAAACATCAATGATGTCCTTAAATGTTTGCTCCATAACATTCATCCTTTTCTTCATTATGTCCAGTTCACTACTACACTCCATCACTTGCTGGATGATTCTTTGGGCACTATCACTTGAGAAACTAGGGCTTTCTTCCTCAACATGTTCATCCCCTAAAAAAATGTAAAAAAGGTATTATAACTCTGCAGGCCTACATCTCTTACCTGAAGCTGTGGTGACACACTGACCTGTTGTAGTGACAATTTCCACCATGTCATCCACTTCTCCTTCCTCCACTTCTACTTCCTCCACATCCTCAGGTTGGGGTTCTTGCTGAGGTTGGGGTTCTCTCTGTGGTGTGGGGTTCCTGTGCTCCCTGGAGTGGTGTCCTCCCAGTCTTCTCTCCCCTATGAGAATGAAAAAAAAGGTATAATTAGCACACAGATATTTTAGGGAAAAAATAGGAACATGATGCATTGCTTGGAAGTGGGATACAAGTGTCTGCTTGGGCAGAGTTACAAGCTGAAGACATTATTTAAAAATAAACAAATCTTGACTATTCACCTTTTTGGGACAAGTTTCACACATGGAGACACCCCAAGAATACACTGAAGCACCTGTGTGGGACACCATAAAAAGGGTTGTTCTGGTGGCCCTCACTATAGTGCTCCAGAGTGCAGATGTGTAAACAGCTGCTGAGTAGTGATGAGCCGAACACCCCCGGGTTCGGTTCGCACCAGAACCCGCGAACGGACCGAAAGTTCGCACGAACGTTAGAACCCTATTAAATACAATGGATGCGAACGTTCGAAATCTAAAATGCTAATTCTAACGACTATTATGCATGTTATTGTCCTAAAAAGGGTTTGGGAACCCGGGTTCTGCACCAGGGGACATGTATCAATGCAAAAAGAAGTTTTAAAAACGGCCGTTTTTCGGAAGCAGTCATTTTAATGATGCATAAAGTGAAAAAAAAAAAGTCAAATATTCCTTTAAATATCGTACCTGGGGGGTGTCTAAAGTATGCCTGTGAAGTGCCACGTGTTTCCCGTGTTTAGAACTGTCCCTGCACAAAATTACATTTCTAAAGGAAAAAAAGCCATTTAAAAATGCTTGCGGCTTTAATGTAATGTCTGGTCCCAGTAATATGGATGAAAATCTTTAAGAAAAATGGCATAGCTACCCCATCACCCCCCCCCCCCACCCCAGCCCATTACCATCCCCTTTGGGTCGTGTATAGATATTAAGGGGAACCCCGCACACAAAATAAAAAAGGCCCTATATACTCTGAACAGCCGTATACAGGCGGTGCATACAAGACAGGGACTGTAAGTTTGTTCTTATGTAGAATCTGTTTGTAATTTTGAACAGGTACATTGTTTAAGTGTAGCTCCAGCCAAAAAATCTATTTTTAAGCTTTTTGGAAAACATAGGGAAGGGTTATCACCCCTGTAACATTTGTTTTGCTGTCTGTGCAGTGTGCACCTGTTCAGAACAGTTCACCTCACTTTCCGTCCTAATGACAAATGTTTTTTTGAAAATTTTGGGTTTTTATTGAAACAAGAATTGGTGATAAAGCATCAGTGGAGAGGAGACACTTTTTTTTCCCATATTAACTCTTACAGGAGAGAATTTGCCTTCCTAGGGGTAGATTTCCTCTCACTTCCTGTTGTATCCTTCTGTTTGCAAGGAGAAGTCATTTGTAAGTTGGATGTTTGAAAGTAGGGGCCTGCCGTATATACTCAGCTGAAATTTGCCCCTTACATGTTGGTGTTGCCACAACACTGTAAGGCCTCACAGTTACTCTTGGTGGGCGCAGGAGCGGGCCCTGCTGTGAATTATTAGATCAAGAATTGTAATTACATGCCCCTGTTAAACAGGGGCAGAAAAATTGGGCCTTAGACACTTGTGCCACAACACTGCAACCCCTCACAGATACTGTACTTGGAGCACAGCAATGAGCCCTGTTGCAAAGTATTGCATCAAAAATTGTAATTACACGCCCCTGTTAAACAGGGGCTGAAAAATTGGGCCTTAGGCACTGGTGCTGGTGCCACGACACTGCAACCTCTCCCAGATACTCTAGTTGGAGTGCAGGAATGAGCCCTGCTGCAAAGCATTGCATAAAAAATTGTAATTACATGCCCCTGAAAAATTGGGCCTTAGCCACTGGTGGCGGCACCCAGAAACAAAAATGTTCTTCCAAGCTATCATCATCAATCGGATCATTGAGGAGGAGGAGGATAGTCAGTCAACATAACAGGACAGTCACTCAGCATCAGCATCAGTCTTGAAGGAATGTGACATTTGAAAATAAATTAGTCTGTTATATCAGCTTCAGGTGTTTGGTAGCTGGTGGTGATCCAAGACTGGTTCATCTTTATGAAGGTCAGTCGATCAACCGAGTCGGTGGACAGGCGCACCCTGTGATCCGTGACAAATCCTCCAGCAGCACTGAATGTGCGTTCTGAAAGAACGCTGGATGCAGGACAGGCCAGTAGCTCAATTGCATACTGTGCAAGCTCTGGCCAGTGATCCATCCTCAAGACCCAGTAAGCCAGAGGATTTTCGGTGGGGAAGGTGTCCAAGTCTGACCACCTTGCCCCTAGGTATTCCTGCACCATGTATATCAGACGCTGGCGATGGTTGCTGGAACTGATCATACCTTGGGGCTGCGGACTAAAGAATTGTCTGAACGCATCGGTCAGACGGCCACCTTCCCCACCACTCCTCCTTTGGCTGACCGAAGCCTCAGCAACTCGTTGTCCAGGACCAGGAGTTTGTAACCTCCCAGTCTCTGGTAACGCGTTGCACAGACCTTTCTGCAAGGCCTCCCGGAGTTGTCTCATACTCTGCTCCCTCTGCGACGGTAAGATAAGGTCCGCAACCTTACCCTTGTACCATGGATCAAGGAGAGTGGCCAGCCAGTAATGGTCCCTCTCCTTGATCCGAAGAATACGAGGATCCTTCCGCAGACTTTGCAGGATCAGGGAGGCCATGCAGCGTAGGTTAGCTTAGGCATTTGGTCCGGAGTTCTCTGGGTCACTAAGGACGACATGATCCGCAGCCACCTCCTCCCAGCCACGTACAAGTCCACGGGTTTCTTGGTACTGTAAATTATCCCTAAACGACTGCTGCTGATGATGCTGAGTGCCAGGCTCCACCTCCATGCTGACACAATCCTTCCTCCTCTTCCTCCTCCTCTGCGATGGGTGGGACAGAAGGAACACTGTCTGGGTAAAGGGGGCCTTGAGAGGCAAGGAAGTCCTCCTCTTCCTGCCCCTGTTCTGCCTCAAGTGCCCTGTCCATTATTCCACGCAGCGTATGTTCCAACAGGTGGACAAGAGGTACAGTGTCACTGATGCATGCACTGTCACTGCTAGGGATGAGCTTCGTGTTCGAGTCGAACATACGTTCGACTCGAACATTGGCTGTTCGATCGTTCGACGAAGATCGAACGATTTGGGCCGTTCGCGCCAAATTCGAGTGACGCGAACGGCCCACAATGCACTACGCCATCGCAGTGTCATCCAGGCGCTGTGATTGGCCAAGCATGCACTGTGACCCCGCATGCTTGGCCAATCACAGCGCCGGCAGCGAGGAGAGCAATGATTGGCCACAGGCAGGATGCCTGTGGCCAATTATTGCTGAGGGTGTTTAGTACACGCCCCACACTATAAAAGGCCGCCAGCACGGCGGCCTAGTGTAGTGTGTTCCGGAGCAGGGATAGAGTAGCATAGGCAGGGACAGTGACTGTTATTTCTTTCTTGCTTAACCTGGATTCCTTTAGTTTAGGGAAAGAGAAGGATAGGTAGGGAGAGTGTCAGTGTGTTTTGTGCTTCTGCTATAGTGTGCTTAAAAAAAAACATTTATTCTAGGGACAGAAAACTCTAGGTAGGGACAGTGTCAGTTTCTTTCACTCTGCAAGTCCTTGTTTCCAGGGACCTGGAAGGACAGTGAGTGAATTGTCCTTTTGCTATATTGTGATTAAAAAAAACATTTATTCTAGGGACAGAAAACTCTAGGTAGGGACAGTGTCAGTTTCTTTCACTCTGCAAGTCCTTGTTTCCAGGGACCTGGAAGGACAGTGAGTGAATTGTCCTTTTGCTATATTGTGATTAAAAAAAACATTTATTCTAGGGACAGAAAACTCTAGGTAGGGACAGTGTCAGTTTCTTTCACTCTGCAAGTCCTTGTTTCCAGGGACCTGGAAGGACAGTGAGTGAATTGTCCTTTTGCTATATTGTGATTAAAAAAAACATTTATTCTAGGGACAGAAAACTCTAGGTAGGGACAGTGTCAGTTTCTTTCACTCTGCAAGTCCTTGTTTCCAGGGACCTGGAAGGACAGTGAGTGAATTGTCCTTTTGCTATATTGTGATTAAAAAAAACATTTATTCTAGGGACAGAAAACTCTAGGTAGGGACAGTGTCAGTTTCTTTCACTCTGCAAGTCCTTGTTTCCAGGGACCTGGAAGGACAGTGAGTGAATTGTCCTTTTGCTATATTGTGATTAAAAAAAACATTTTTTTCTAGGGACAGAAAACTGTAGGTAGGGAGAGTGTTTTTTTTCTTTCACTCTGCAAGTCCTTGTTTCCAGGGACCTGTAAGGACAGTGAGTTAATTTTCCTTGTGCTATATTGTGATTAAAAAAAACATTTATTCTAGGGACAGAAAACTCTAGGTAGGGACAGTGTCAGTTTCTTTCACTCTGCAAGTCCTTGTTTCCAGGGACCTGGAAGGACAGTGAGTGAATTGTCCTTTTGCTATATTGTGATTAAAAAAAACATTTTTTTCTAGGGACAGAAAACTGTAGGTAGGGAGAGTATTTTTTTTCTTTCACTCTGCAAGTCCTTGTTTCCAGGGACCTGTAAGGACAGTGAGTTAATTGTCCTTGTGCTATATTGTGCTGAAAAAAACATTTATTCCAGGGACAGAAAACTCTAGGTAGGGACAGTGTCAGTTTCTTTCACTCTGCAAGTCCTTGTTTCCAGGGACCTGGAAGGACAGTGAGTGAATTGTCCTTTTGCTATATTGTGATTAAAAAAAACATTTTTTTCTAGGGACAAAAAACTGTAGGTAGGGAGAGTGTTTTTTTTCTTTCACTCTGCAAGTCCTTGTTTCCAGGGACCTGTAAGGACAGTGAGTTAATTTTCCTTGTGCTATATTGTGATTAAAAAAAACATTTTTTCTAGGGACAGAAAACTGTAGGTAGGGAGAGTGTTTTTTTTCTTTCACTCTGCAAGTCCTTGTTTCCAGGGACAGAGAAGGACACCTGAAGGTAGCCCTTATTGCTTTTTTCCCATCTCCCTGCAGGCCATCTATTAGAATGTCTGGAAGGCAAACAAGGAGAGGCAGACAGTCAGGAGGCAATAAAAGAGGGCAAGCAGGCTCTGTGTCTGGGGGCAACAGTGCTGGTCGTGGACGCGGTGCATTGTCATCAGCACATGGCCATGGGACACGCTTGTCCTTCTTTTCGGCAGCTGGACATGTTGAGCCACATCATGCCGAAGACTTGGTAGAGTGGATGACCAAGCCCTCCTCCTCCTCCTCATCCTCTCTCACCCAGGCTCAGGGTACTGGAAAAGCAGCTGCCAAAGCGTCGTCTTCCCTGGTATCAATGTCAGACAAATCATCAGTCACTCCTTCCCTAGACCCACCATGTCCTCCTCCTGAGGAGTCCCCCGAACTGTTTCAGCACAGTGTTGGGTACATGCTCCAGGAGGATGCCCAGCGTTTCGAAGGGTCTGATGATGAAACCCAGCTAGAGGAAGGCAGTAGCGTGAGAGCAGACAGAGGGGATGCTCAAGAAGGACACCAATCTGGCAGTCATGTTCCAGCAGCTGCAGCATACTGCCAGATTGGCTCCAGTGATGAGGAGGGAGGGGATGATGAGGTCAATGACTCCACGTGGGTGCCTAATAGGAGAGAGGAGGAGGAGGAGGATGAGGAGGAGGCACATCTCCAACGAGGCAGGATGCCCTTTGGTGGCCAGCGTAAGGGCAGTACACCGACGGAATCACACCGCAGAGCTCCGCCTGTGCAGGGCGCTGCCTCTGCCCGTCATTCAAAAAGTTCTTTGGTGTGGGCCTTTTTTGAGGCTAGTGCATCAGATCGCACAGCTGCTGTTTGCAACATATGTCTCAAGCGTATATCGCGTGGCCAAAACATCAGCCGCTTGGGTACCACATGCCTGACCAGACATATGTTGACCTGCCATGCAGCTCGTTGGCAAGCCTACCTCAAAGACCCACACCAAAGAACAAAGCGGACCTCTCCTTGCACCGCATCAGCTGGGATCTCCAACCCCACTATAACTTCAGTCCTCTCTGAAACATGCACTGAGAGGAATGAAGGTGTAGAATTAGGTGTGTCACAGCCAAGTACTTGCGCCCACTCTGCTAGCAGTACACCGACGTCCGATTCTAGCAGGCAAATTTCCCTGCCCCAGCTGCTGGACCGTCGAAAGAAGTTCACTCCCAGCCATCCACATGCCCAGCGGTTGAATGCTAGCTTGGCTAAATTGCTAGCGCTTCAACTGCTGCCTTTTCAGTTGGTAGACTCGGCCCCCTTCCGTGAGTTTGTGCAATGTGCGGTTCCTCAGTGGCAGGTTCCCAAACGCCACTTTTTCTCACGGAAGGCTATTCCGGCTCTCTACCGGCATGTGGAAGGCAATGTCTTGGCCTCGCTGGACAGGGCGGTCAGCGGTAAGGTGCATATTACCGCTGACTCATGGTCCAGCAGGCATGGACAGGGACGTTACCTTTCTTTCACGGCCCATTGGGTCACTCTTTTGGCAGCTGGGAAGGATTCAGGACAAGGTGCAGTAGTGTTGGAGGTTGTCCCACCGCCACGCCTCCAAAATGCTACTACTGGTTGTGACACACCTCTCTCCTCCACCCCCTCCTCTTCTTCTTCCTCCATGGCCTCTTCCTGTGGTTTGTCCTATGAACCAGCGGTGCTCCGTAGCCGTTCACGGGGCTACGCAAGTACGCAGGCAAAAAGATGCCATGCCGTGCTTGCGCTGGTGTGTTTGGGGGACAGAAGCCACACTGGGGCAGAGGTCCTGTCTGCTCTGCAGGGCCAGGCCGAGAGGTGGTTGACGCCACGCCAGCTTAAGCCAGGAATGGTGGTTTGCGACAATGGCACCAACCTCCTCTCCGCCCTCCGACAGGGACAACTGACCCATGTGCCCTGTGTGGCTCACGTCCTTAACCTGGTGGTGCAGCGGTTCTTGGGCAGGTACCCGGGCTTACAGGATGTCCTGAGGCAGGCCAGGAAAGTCTGTGTGCATTTCCGCAGATCTTATAATGCCAGTGCTCGCCTGGCTGAGCTGCAAAAGGAGTTGAACCTGCCCAAGAACCGCCTTATATGTGACATGCCCACCAGGTGGAACTCAACGTTGGCCATGCTGCAGCGGCTGCACACGCAGCAGAGGGCCATCAATGAGTACCTGTGCGACTACGGCACCAGGACAGGGTCAGGGGAGCTTGGTTTTTTTTCTCCACGCCAGTGGGGCATGATCAGGGATGCATGCACTGTCCTGGCACCATTTGAGGAGGCCACGAGGATGGTGAGCAGTGACAGTGCATGCATCAGTGACACTGTACCTCTTGTCCACCTGTTGGAGCACACGCTGCGTGGAATAATGGACAGGGCACTTGAGGCAGAACAGAGGCAGGAAGAGGAGGACTTCCTTGCCTCTCAAGGCCCCCTTTACCCAGACAGTGTTCCTTCTGTCCCACCCATCGCACAGGAAGAGGAGGAGGAGGAGGAGGAGGAGGAGGATTGTGTCAGCATGGAGGTGGAGGCTGGCACTCAGCATCATCAGCAGCAGTCTTTTAGGGATGATTTACAGTCCCAAGAAACCAGTGGACTTGTACGTGGCTGGGAGGAGGTGGCTGCGGATCATGTCGTCCTTAGTGACCCAGAGGACTCCGGAGCGAATGCCTCAGCAAACCTACGCTGCATGGCCTCCCTGATCCTGCAAAGTCTGCGGAAGGATCCTCGTATTCTTCGGATCAAGGAGAGGGACCATTACTGGCTGGCCACTCTCCTTGATCCACGGTACAAGGGTAAGGTTGCGGACCTTATGTTACCGTCGCAGAGGGAGCAGAGGATGAGACAACTCCGGGAGGCCTTGCAGAAAGGTCTGTGCAACGCGTTCCCAGAGACTGGGAGGTTGCAAACTCCTGGTCCTGGACAACGAGTTGCTGAGGCTTCGGCCAGTCAAAGAAGGAGCGGTGGGGAAGGTGGCCGTCTGACCGATGCGTTCAGACAATTCTTTAGTCCGCAGCCCCAAAGTATGATTGGTTCCAGCAACCATCGCCAGCGTCTGATAAACATGGTGCAGGAATATCTAGGGGCAAGGTCAGACTTGGACACCTTCCCCACCGAAAATCCTCTGGCTTACTGGGTCTTGAGGATGGATCACTGGCCAGAGCTTGCACAGTATGCAATTGAGCTACTGGCCTGTCCTGCATCCAGCGTTCTTTCGGAACGCACATTCAGTGCTGCTGGAGGATTTGTCACGGATCACAGGGTGCGCCTGTCCACCGACTCGGTTGATCGACTGACTTTCATCAAGATGAACCAGTCTTGGATCACCACCAGCTACCACACACCTGATGCTGATATAACAGACTAATTGATTTTAAAATGTCACATCCCTTCAAGACTGATGCTGATGCTGAGTGCCTGTGCTGTTATGTTGACTGGCTATCCTCCTCCTCCGAGTCCTCAATGATACGATTGATGATGATAGCTTGGAAGATCATTTTTGTTTATGGGTGCCGCCACCAGTGCCTAACGCCCAATTTTTCAGCCCCTGTTTAACAGGGGCGTGTAATTACAATTTTTGAAGCAATACTTTGCAACAGGGCTCATTGCTGTGCTCCAAGTACAGTATCTGTGAGGAGTTGCAGTGTTGTGCCACCAGTGCCTAAGGCCCAATTTTTCAGCCCCTGTTTAACAGGGGCGTGTCATTACAATTTTTGAAGCAATACTTTGCAACAGGGCTCATTGCTGTGCTCCAAGTACAGTATCTGTGAGGAGTTGCAGTGTTGTGCCACCAGTGCCTAAGGCCCAATTTTTCAGCCCCTGTTTAACAGGGGCGTGTCATTACAATTTTTGAAGCAATACTTTGCAACAGGGCTCATTGCTGTGCTCCAAGTACAGTATCTGTGAGGGGTTGCAGTGTTGTGCCACCAGTGCCTAAGGCCCAATTTTTCAGCCCCTGTTCAACAGGGGCATGTAATTACAATTCTTGATCTAATAATTCACAGCAGGGCCCATTGCTGCACCCACCAAGAGTAACTGTCAGGGCTTACAGTGTTGTGGCACCAGCACCACCATCAAAGGCCCAATTTTTACTACCACTGTTCAACAATTATATGTAATTAAAATTCCTGATATAATAGTTGACAGCAGGGCGTTCCAGCACCAACCAAGAGTAACTGTGAGTGCTTACAGTGTTGTGCCAACACCAACAACTAAGGGGCCTATTTCTGCAGAGTATATACGGCAGGTCCCTACTTTCAAACATCCAACTTACAAACGACTCCTACTTGCAAACGCAAGAAGACAACAGGAAGTGAGAGGAAATCTACCACTAGGAAGGAAAATTCTCTCCTGTAAGAATAAATATGGGAGAAAGGTGTCTCCTCTGTACTGATGCTTTATCAGCAATCCTTGTTTCAAGAAAAACACCACATTTCAAAAACAGTTGTCATTGGGACGGAAAGTGAGGTGAAATGTTCTGAACAGGGGCACAGACAGCAAAACAAATGTTACAGGGGTGATAACCCTTACCTATGTTTTCCAAAAAGTTTAAAAATAGATTTTTGGGCTGGAGCTACACTTCAACAATGTACCTGTTCAAAATTACAAACAGATTCTACATAAGAACAAACCTACAGTCCCTGTCTTGTATGCACCGCCTGTATACGGCTGTTCAGAGTATATAGGGCCTTTTTTATTTTATGTGCGGGGTTCCCCTTAATATCCATACAAGACCCAAAGGGGCTGGTAATGGGCTGGGGTAGGGGGGGGGGGTCATGGGGTAGCTATGCCATTTTTCTTAAAGAATTTCATCCATATTACCGGGACCAGACATTACATTAAAGCCGCAAGCAGTTTTAAATGGCTTTTTTTTCCTTTAGAAGTGTCATTTTGTGCAGGGACAGTTCTAAACACGGGAAACACGTGGCACTTCACAGGCATACTTTAGACACCCCCCAGGTACGATATTTAAAGGAATATTTGACTTTTTTTTTTTCACTTTATGCATCATTAAAATGACTGCTCCCGAAAAACGACCGTTTTTAAAACTTCTTTTTGCATTGATACATGTCCCCTGGTGCAGAACCCGGGTTCCCAAACCCTTTTTAGGACAATAACATGCATAATAGTTGTTATAATTAGCACTTTAGAATTCGAACGTTCGCATCCATTGTATTTAATAGGGTTCTAATGTTCGTTCGAACTTCCGGTCCGTTCGCGGGTTCTGGTGCGAACCGAACCCGGGGGTGTTCGGCTCATCACTAGTCACTGCTCACCATCCTCGTGGCCTCCTCAAATGGTGCCAGGACAGTGCATGCATCCCTGATCATGCCCCACTGGCGTGGTGAAAAAAACCTGAGCTCCCCTGACCCTGTCCTGGTGCCGTAGTCGCACAGGTACTCATTGATGGCCCTCCGCTGCAGCATGGCCAACGTTGAGTTCCACCTGGTGGGCATGTCACATATAAGGTGGTTCTTGGGCAGGTTCAACTCCTTTTGCAGCTCAGCCAGGCGAGCACTGGCATTATAAGATCTGCGGAAATGCACACAGACTTTCCTGGCCTGCCTCAGGACATCCTGTAAGCCCGGGTACCTGCCCAAGAACCGCTGCACCACCAGGTTAAGGATGTGAGCCACACAGGGCACATGGGTCAGTTGTCCCTGTCGGAGAGCGGAGAGTAGTGATGAGCCGAACACCCCCGGGTTCGGTTCGCACCAGAACCCGCGAACGGACCGAAAGTTCGCACGAACTTTAGAACCCTATTAAATACAATGGATGCGAACGTTCGAAATCTAAAGTGCTAATTATAACGACTATTATGAATGTTATTGTCCTAAAAAGGGTTTGGGAACCCGGGTTCTGCACCAGGGGACATGTATCAATCCAAAAAAAAGTTTTAAAAACGGCCGTTTTTCGGGAGCAGTCATTTTAATGATGCATAAAGTGCAAAAAAAAAAGTCAAATATTCCTTTAAATATCGTACCTGGGGGGTGTCTAAAGTATGCCTGTGAAGTACCACATGTTTCCCGTGTTTAGAACTGTCCCTGCACAAAATTACATTTCTGAAGGAAAAAAAGCCATTTAAAACTGCTTGCGGCTTTAATGTAATGTCTGGTCCCAGTAATATGGATGAAAATCTTTAAGAAAAATGGCATAGCTACCCCATCACCCCCCCCCACCCCAGCCCATTACCATCCCCTTTGGGTCTTGTATGGATATTAAGGGGAACCCCGCACACAAAATAAAAAAGGCCCTATATACTCTGAACAGCCGTATACAGGCGGTGCATACAAGACAGGGACTGTAAGTTTGTTCTTATGTAGAATCTGTTTGTAATTTTGAACAGGTACATTGTTTAAGTGTAGCTCCAGCCAAAAAATCTATTTTTAAGCTTTTTGGAAAACATAGGGAAGGGTTATCACCCCTGTAACATTTGTTTTGCTGTCTGTGCAGTGTGCACCTGTTCAGAACAGTTCACCTCACTTTCCGTCCTAATGACAAATGTTTTTTGAAAATTTGGGGTTTTTATTGAAACAAGAATTGGTGATAAAGCATCAGTGGAGAGAAGACACTTTTTTTCCCATATTAACTCTTACAGGAGAGAATTTGCCTTCCTAGGGGTAGATTTCCTCTCACTTCCTGTTGTATCCTTCCGTTTGCAAGGAGGAGTCGTTTGTAAGTTGGATGTTTGAAAGTAGGGGCCTGCCGTATATACTCAGCTGAAATTTACCCCTTACATGTTGGTGTTGCCACAACACTGTGAGCCCTCACAGTTACTCTTGGTGGGCGTATGAATGGGCCCTTCTGTGAATTATTAGATCAAGAATTGTAATTGCATGCCCCCGTTGAACAGGGGCTGAAAAATTGGGCCTTTGGTGGTGGTGGTGTTGACACAACACTGTAAGGCCTCACAGTTACTCTTGGTGGGTGCAGGAATGGGCCCTGCTGTGAATTATTAGATCAAGAATTGTAGATGCATGCCCCTGTTAAACAGGGGCAGAAAAATTGGGCCTTAGACACTGGTGCCACAACACTGCAACCCCTCACAGATACTGTACTTGGAGCACAGCAATGAGCCCTCTTGCAAAGTATTGCATCAAAAATTGTAATTACACGCCCCTGTTAAACAGGGGCTGAAAAATTGGGCCTTAGCCACTGGTGCTGGTGTCACGACACTGCAACCTCTCCCAGATACTCTTGTTGGAGTGCAGGAATGAGCCCTGCTGCAAAGCATTGCATAAAAAATTGTAATTACATGCCCCTGTTAAACAGGGGCTGAAAAATTGGGCCTTCGCCACTGGTGGCGGCACCCAAAAACAAAAATGTTCTTCCAAGCTATCATCATCAATCGGATCATTGAGGAGGAGGAGGTTAGTCAGTCAACATAACAGGACAGTCACTCAGCATCAGCATCAGTCTTGAAGGAATGTGACATTTGAAAATAAATTAGTCTGTTATATCAGCTTCAGGTGTTTGGTAGCTGGTGGTGATCCAAGACTGGTTCATCTTTATGAAGGTCAGTCGATCAACCGAGTCGGTTGACAGGCGCACCCTGTGATCCGTGACAAATCCTCCAGCAGCACTGAATGTGCGTTCTGAAAGAACGCTGCATGCAGGACAGGCCAGTAGCTCAATTGCATACTGTGCAAGCTCTGGCCATTGATCCATCCTCAAGACCCAGTAAGCCAGAGGATTTTCGGTGGGGAAGGTGTCCAAGTCTGACCTTGCCCCTAGGTATTCCTGCACCATGTATATCAGACGCTGGCGATGGTTGCTGGAACCGCTCATACCTTGGGGCTGCGGACTAAAGAATTGTCTGAACACATCGGTCAGACGGCCACCTTCCCCACAGCTCCTTCTTTGACTGACCGAAGCCTCAGCAACTCGTTGTCCAGGACCAGGAGTTTGTAACCTCCCAGTCTCTGGGAACGCGTTGCACAGACCTTTCTGCAAGGCCTCCCGGAGTTGTCTCATCCTCTGCTCCCTCTGCGACGGTAAGATAAGGTCCGCAACCTTACCCTTGTACCGTGGATCAAGGAGAGTGGCCAGCCAGTAATGGTCCCTCTCCTTGATCCGAAGAATACGAGCATCCTTCCGCAGACTTTGCAGGATCAGGGAGGGCATGCAGCGTAGGTTAGCTGAGGCATTCGGTCCGGAGTCTTCTGGGTCACTAAGGACGACATGATCTGCAGCCACCTCCTCCCAGCCACGTACAAGTCCACTGGTTTCTTGGGACTGTAAATCATCCCTAAAAGACTGCTGCTGATGATGCTGAGTGCCAGGCTCCACCTCCATGCTGACACAATCCTCCTCCTCCTCCTCCTCCTCTTCTTCCTGTGCGATGGGTGGGACAGAAGGAACACTGTCTGGGTAAAGGGGGCCTTGAGAGGCAAGGAAATCCTCCTCTTCCTGCCTCTGTTCTGCCTCAAGTGCCCTGTCCATTATTCCACGCAGCGTATGTTCCAACAGGTGGACAAGAGGTACAGTGTCACTGATGCATGCACTGTCACTGCTCACCATCCTCGTGGCCTCCTCAAATGGTGCCAGGACAGTGCATGCATCCCTGATCATGCCCCACTGGCGTGGTGAAAAAAATCTGAGCTCCCCTGACCCTGTCCTGGTGCCGTAGTCGCACAGGTACTCATTGATGGCCCTCTGCTGCGTGTGCAGCCGCTGCAGCATGGCCAACGTTGAGTTCCACCTGGTGGGCATGTCACATATAAGGCGGTTCTTGGGCAGGTTCAACTCCTTTTGCAGCTCAGCCAGGCGAGCACTGGCATTATAAGATCTGTGGAAATGCACACAGACTTTCCTGGCCTGCCTCAGGACATCCTGTAAGCCCGGGTACCTGCCCAAGAACCGCTGCACCACCAGGTTAAGGATGTGAGCCACACAGGGGGCACATGGGTCAGTTGTCCCTGTCGGAGAGCGGAGAGGAGGTTGGTGCCATTGTCACAAACTACCATTCCTGGCTTAAGCTGGCGTGGCGTCAACCACCTCTCGGCCTGCGCCTGCAGAGCAGACAGAACCTCCTGCCCCAGTGTGGCTCCTGTCCCCCAAACACACCAGCGCAAGCACGGCATGGCATCTTTTTGCCTGCGTACTTGCGTAGCCCCTTGAACGCCTACGGAGCACCGCTGGTTCCGAGGACAAAGCACAGGAAGAGGCCATGAAGGAAGAAGAAGAGGAGGGGGTGGAGGACAGAGGTGTGTCACAACCAGTAGTAGCATTTTGGAGGCGTGGCGGTGGAACAACCTCCAACAGTACTGCACCTTGTCCTGCATCCTTCCCAGCTGCCAAAAGAGTGACCCAATGGGCCGTGAAAGAAAGGTAACGTCCCTGTCCATGCCTGCTGGACCATGAGTCAGCGGTAATATGCACCCTACCGCTGACCGCCCTGTCCAGGGATGCCAAGACATTGCCTTCCACATGCCAGTAGAGAGCCGGAATCGCCTTCCGTGAGAAAAAGTGGCGTTTGGGAACCTGCCACTGAGGAACCGCACATTGCACAAACTCACGGAAGGGGGCCGAGTCTACCAACTGAAAAGGCAGCAGTTGAAGCGCTAGCAATTTAGCCAAGCTAGCATTCAACCGCTGGGCATGTGGATGGCTGGGAGTGAACTTCTTTTGACGGTCCAGCAGCTGGGGCAGGGAAATTTGCCTGCTAGAATCGGACGTCGGTGTACTGCTAGCAGAGTGCCCGCAAGTACTTGGCTGTGACACACCGAATTCTACACCTTCATTCCTCTCAGTGCAGGTTTCAGAGAGGACTGAAGGTATAGTGGGGTTGGAGATCCCAGCTGATGCGATGCAAGAAGAGGTCCTCTTTGTTCTTTGGTGTGGGTCTTTAAGGTAGGCTTGCCAATGAGCTGCATGGCAGGTCAACATATGTCTGGTCAAGCATGTGGTGCCCAAGCGGGTGATGTTTTGGCCACGCGATATACGCTTGAGACATATGTTGCAAACAGCAGCTGTGCGATCTGATGCACTCGACTCAAAAAAGGCCCACACCAAAGAACTTTTTGAATAACGGGCAGAGGCAGCGCCCTGCACAGGCGGAGCTCTGCGGTGTGATTCCGTCGGTGTGCTGCCCTTACGCTGGCCCCCCGAGGGCATCCTGCCTCGTTGGAGATGTGCCTCCTCCTCCTCCTCCTCCTCTCTCCTATTAGGCACCCACGTGGAGTCAGTGACCTCATCATCCCCTCCCTCCTCATCACTGGAGCCAATCTGGCAGTATGCTGCAGCTGCTGGAACATGACTGCCAGATTGGTGTCATTCTTGAGCATCCCCTCTCTCTGCTCTCACGCTACTGCCTTCCTCTAGCTGGGTATGATCATCAGACCCTTCGAAACGCTGGGCATTCTCCTGGAGCATGTACCTAACACTGTGCTCAAACAGTTCGGGGGACTCCTCAGGAGGACATGGTTGGTCTAGGGAAGGAGTGACTGATGATGACATTGATACCAGGGAAGAGGACGCTTTGGCAGCTGCTTTGCCAGTACCCAGAGCCTGGGTGAGAGAGGATGAGGAGGATGAGGAGGGCTTGGTCATCCACTCTACCAAGTCTTCTACATGATGCGGCTCATCACGTCCAGTTGCCGAAAAGAAGGACAAGCGTGTCCCATGGCCACGTGCTGATGGCGATGCACCGCGTCCACGACCAGCACTGTTGTCTCTAGACACAGAGCCTGCTTGCCCTCTTTTATTGGCTCCTGACTGTCTGCCTCTCCTTGTTTGCCTTCCAGACATTCTAATGGCCTGCACGGAAATGGGAAAACCAGCAATAAGGCCTAGCTTCAGGAGTATATTTTGAAGGAATCACACTACGCCTGCTGTAGGTGCTGCAAATGCCTGTTGGTGTAACACAGCAGGAAAAAGCAGCAATACAGGCTAACTTCAGGTGTAATATGATCAGGAGGCACACTCCGCCCGCTGTAAGTGCCGCAAATGCCTGTTGGTGTAACACACCAGGAAAAAGCAGCAATACAGGCTAACTTCAGGTGTAATATGATCAGGAGGCACACTCCGCCCGCTGTAAGTGCCGCAAATGCCTGTTGGTGTAACACACCAGGAAAAAGCAGCAATACAGGCTAACTTCAGGTGTAATATGATCAGGAGGCACACTCCGCCCGCTGTAAATTTTTGTTTATTTTGAAAACTACTGCCGATATTTATAGTATATACAAAAAGAAATAACATATACATTAAAGAAACCCTGACACATCAAACTAACACATATTTACAAAAACTCACCACCACCACCCTTACCCATTGACCATTATATACATATCCGAAATCCTAAAATACAAGAAGAAAACACATCACCCACTAGTGATGAGCCGAACACCCCCGGGTTTGGTTCGCACCAGAACCCGCGAACGGACCGAAAGTTTGCACGAACTTTAGAACCCTATTAAATACAATGGATGCGAACGTTCGAAATCTAAAGTGCTAATTATAACGACTATTATGCATGTTATTGTCCTAAAAAGGGTTTGGGAACCCGGGTTCTGCACCAGGGGACATGTATCAATGCAAAAAGAAGTTTTAAAAACAGCCGTTTTTCTGGAGCAGTCATTTTAACCACTTGCCGACCGCGCCATGTACAAAAGACGTCCACAGCGCGGTCGAGTTATCCTGAGTGGACGTCCCAGGGACGTCCTCACAGAATCTTGCTCCCGCGCGCCCCTCCAGGATATGACCGTGACCGCCGGGTCCGGAAGACCCGGCGCATCACGGATCACGGTAGATGGCCGCTAATCGCGGCCGTTTACCACGTGATCGCTCCGTCAAATGACGGAGCAATCACTTGTAAACAGACCGGCGTCATGTGATGACGCCGGTTCCTCCCTCCCCTCTCTGTACCGATCGGTACAGTGTGAGAGGAGAGGGGAGGGAGCGGATCATGTCCGCTCCCTCCCCCATGTCAGCTGTGGGCTAGATCTGTGACAATTGCAGTCACAGATCCAGCAATCCATCCATCCCTGCTCAGCCATCCCTGTGCAATACACCCTGCCAATACTCTGCAATACACCCTGCCAATACTCTGCAATACCCTGCGCAATACCCTGTGCAATACCCTGTGCAATACCCTGTGCAATACTCTGCAATACCCTGCCCATACTGTGCAATACCCTGCCCATACTGTGCAATACCCTGCCATACTGTGCAATACTCTGCCATACTCCGCAATACTCTGCCATACTCTGCCATACTCCGCAATACTCCTCAATACCCGGCAATACTCCTCAATACCCGGCAATACTCCACAATACCCGGCAATACTCCACAATACCCTGCAATACTCCTCAATACCCTGCAATACTCCGCAATACCCGGCAATACTCTGCAATAACCACTTCCCGCCCGCCGGCCGTCATATGACGTCCTTAACTTTATGCAGGGATATCTGAATGATGGGAGCAGCTGCAGGCATCATTCAGATATTCGCTTTTTCAGCTGGCGATTCCCTGCACCATAAGAACAATCATAGCGGCTGTTCCACTGCTTGATCGCTCTTACGGAAGGTGAGAGGGGATGCCCCCCCTCCCGCTGCCCTCCGGTGCTTCTACCGACTCACCGCTACGATCAAAGCCAGGATTGTTTTTTTTTTGTTTTTTTTCAGGCTTCCCAGCCTAGAGGTGAGATGTGGGGTCTTATTGACCCCATATCTCACTGTAAAGAGGACCTGTCATGCCATATTCCTATTACAAGGGTTGTTTACATTCCTTGTAATAGGAATAAAAGTGATCAAAAAAAAATTTGGGGCGGAAAAACATGTCAAACTAAAATAAATAAAGTAAAATGAACAATAAAATATATATATTTTTTTTAAAGCGCCCCTGCCCCCGCGAGCTCGCATGCAGAAGTGAACGCATACGTAAGCCCCGCCCACATATGAAAACGGTGTTAAAACCACACATGTGAGGTATCGTTGCGAACGTTAGAGCGAGAGCAATAATTTTGGCCCTAGACCTCCTCTGTAACTCAAAACATGTAACCAATAAAAATATTTAAAGCGTTGCCTATGGGGATTTTTAAGTAGCGAAGTTTGGCGCCATTCCACGAGCGTGTGCAATTTTGAAGGGTGACATGTTAGGTATCTATTTACTCGGCGTAACTTCATCTTTCACATTATGCAAAAACATTGGGCTAACTTTACTGTTTTTTTTTTTCTTTTAAGCACAAAACATTTTTTTTCCGTAAAAAACGCGTTAGAAAAATTTCTGCGCTAATACCGTGCAAGATAAAAAGTTGCAATGACCACCATTATATTCTTTAAGGTCTTTGCTAAAAAAACATATATAATGTTTTGGGGTTCTATGTAATTTTCTAGCAAACAAATGATGATTTTTACATGTAGGAGAGAAATGTCAGAATTGGCCTGGGTGCTCCAGAACGCCTGAAGGTGCTCCCTGCATGTTGGGCCTCTGTATGTGGCCACGCTGTGTAAAAGTCTCATACATGTGGTATCGCCATACTCGGGAGGAATAGCAGAATGTGTTTTGGGGTGTAATTTGTGGTATGCATATGCTGTGTGTGAGAAATAACCTGCTAATATGACAATTTTGTGGAAAAAAAAAAAAAGAAAAAAAAATCTTGATTTTTGCAAAGAATTGTGGGAAAAAATGACAGCTTCAAAAAACTCACAATGACTCTTTATAAATACCTTGGAATGTCTTCTTTCCAAAAAGGGGTCATTTGGGGGGTATTTGTACTTTTCTGGCATGTTAGGGTCTCAAGAAATGAGATAGGCCGTCAGTACTTCAGGTGTGATCAATTTTCAGATATTGGCACCATAGCTTGTGGACTCTATAACTTTCACAAAGACTAAATAATATACAACAATTTGTACTTATTTTTACCAAAGATATGTAGCAGTATAAATTTTGGCCAAAATTTATGAAGAAAAAATACTAATTTGCAAAATTTTATAACGGAAACTAAGAAAAATTCATTTTTTTACAAAATTTTCATTTTTTCTCTTATAGCGCAAAAAATAAAAAACCCAACAGTGATTAAATACCACCAAAAGAAAGCTCTATTTGTGTGAAAAAAAGGACAAAAATTTAATATGGGTACAGTGTTGTATGACTGAGTAATTGTCATTCAAAATGTGAGAGCACCGAAAGCTGAAAATTCGTCTGGTTAGGAAGGGGGTTTAAGTGCCCAGTTGTCAAGTGGTTAATGATGCATAAAGTGAAAAAAAAAAGTCAAATATTCCTTTAAATATCGTACCTGGGGGGTGTCTAAAGTATGCCTGTGAAGTGCCACGTGTTTCCCGTGTTTAGAACTGTCCCTGCACAAAATTACATTTCTAAAGGAAAAAAAGCCATTTAAAACCGCTTGCGGCTTTAATGTAATGTCTGGTCCCGGCAATATGGATGAAAATCTTTAAGAAAAATGGCATAGCTACCCCATCACCCCCCCCCCCCCACCCCAGCCCATTACCAGCCCCTTTGGGTCTTGTATGGATATTAAGGGGAACCCCGCACACAAAATAAAAAAGGCCCTATATACTCTGAACAGCCGTATACAGGCGGTGCATACAAGACAGGGACTGTAGGTTTGTTCTTATGTAGAATCTGTTTGTAATTTTGAACAGGTACATTGTTTAAGTGTAGCTCCAGCCAAAAAATCTATTTTTAAGCTTTTTGGAAAACATAGGGAAGGGTTATCACCCCTGTAACATTTGTTTTGCTGTCTGTGCAGTGTGCACCTGTTCAGAACAGTTCACCTCACTTTCCGTCCTAATGACAAATGTTTTTTGAAAATTTGGGGTTTTTATTGAAACAAGAATTGGTGATAAAGAATCAGTGGAGAGGAGACACTTTTTTTTCCCATATTAACTCTTACAGGAGAGAATTTGCCTTCCTAGGGGTAGATTTCCTCTCACTTCCTGTTGTATCCTTCCGTTTGCAAGGAGGAGTCGTTTGTAAGTTGGATGTTTGAAAGTAGGGGCCTGCCGTATATACTCAGCTGAAATTTGCCCCTTACATGTTGGTGTTGCCACAACACTGTGAGCCCTCACAGTTACTCTTGGTGGGCGCATGAATGGGCCCTGCTGTGAATTATTAGATCAAGAATTGTAATTGCATGCCCCTGTTGAACAGGGGCTGAAAAATTGGGCCTTTGGTGGTGGTGGTGGTGGTGTTGACACAACACTGTAAGGCCTCACAGTTAGTCTTGGTGGGCGCAGGAATGGGCCCTGCTGTGAATTATTAGATCAAGAATTGTAATTGCATGCCCCTGTTGAACAGGAGCTGAAAAATTGGGCCTTTGGTGGTGGTGGTGGTGGTGGTGTTGACACAACACTGTAAGGCCTCACAGTTAGTCTTGGTGGGCGCAGGAATGGGCCCTGCTGTGAATTATTAGATCAAGAATTGTAATTACATGCCCCTGTTAAACAGGGGCAGAAAAATTGAGCCTTATGCCCCGTACACACGATAGTTTTTAATGTCATTTTTTAAACCGACGTTTTTCTCCTCGTTTTTTTTCATGTTTCCTCTCAAGCCTGCCTTGCGTACACACCATCATTAAAAAAAACGATCAAGCAAAGCACAGTGACGTTCAACACGTACGACGGCACTATAAAGGGGAAGTTCCGTTCGAATGACGCCACCCTTTGGGACGCTTTTGCTAATTCCGTGTTACCGCGTGTTAGTAAAAGTTTGGTGAGAGACGATTCACGCTTTTCAGTCTTCGTGCTTTGAAGATCGTTTTCGGGAGTTCAGTTTGCGCCTGTGGGTTCGTATCTGTTTAGCACTGCTTGTAGTCAGTTCGTATCTGTTTATTCAGTGCGGCCTGCTCTGCACGTTCGTGTTTTTCAGCTTGTTCTTCATAGGCCTTGCTGTTCTTCCGTGCGTTCTTCTAGTTCGTTCTGTACAGCCGACCGTTATCTAGCCATGTTGCGGCTACGTACTCGTCGTAGAGTTCGTGCTGTAGTTGGTGCAGGGGTTCATGCTGTATCCCGATTCCATGCCATGAGCAGGGTCAGGAGGAGTTCATGGACCAAGAATTGGTTGCTCCAGCGGCACCAATTCTGTCACATGCCTTTGTCGCGGGAGATCAGGGAGAATAATCCTGATGATTTCAGGAATTTTCTCAGGATGTCTGACCCCGTATTTCAGCAGCTGTTGGCTTTGGTGTCCCCCTATATTACCAGGCAGGACACCGTTATGCGGGAAGCCATCAGTGCTGAGCAGAGGCTCATCGCCACGTTGCGATACCTGGCTACTGGGAGAAGCCTGCAGGACCTTAAGTTCTCCACAGGCATATCCCCCCAGGCTCTGGGGATCATTATACCAGAGACTTGTTCTGCCATCCTTCAAGTTTTGTAGGAGGACTATATTAAGGTAAATGTTCTTCTTCAAAAATTCACATTGTATGGTTTTTATTTTTGGATATTTTTAATTTGCTTTATTTGCAGTCCCTAATTCACATGATTCTTAGCTGCAGGGAATGTCCCCTTTTTCCCCATGTTTTATTATTTAAAGTTTGGGGTTTGAGGCCTACCTGTAAATTTGGCTTACCTAACCTCTCCAGCATGCTATCCTGGGGCCATACCTACCTTACCTAGTCATTTCCATGTTTTTTATTCTATGTTCCATCGCAGTGCTTTACCCAAAACGCACCCTAAATTTTGCCTAGGAATGTTTCATTTTTGTTAACTTCAATACAGAGTGCTACAGCCTTCATGTGTGATATTCCCAACTCATCTTCAACCCCCCCCCCATAATTTTTTGGTTTGTTTGTTTTTTTGTTGCTTCCAATTTTTTATGTTTTGAACAGTTTCTACCAATGTTGGCCATGAATGTGTGTATGAAATCAGCTTTCAATGTTTCTGGCTCCAAGTATTAATTTATTATTTCTTTAATTCCACAGTTCCCTTCTTCGCCACATGAATGGCAGAATGTGGCTTCCGAGTTTGCCCAGCGATGGAACTTTCCGAACTGTGGAGGAGCCATCGACGGCAAACATGTTCGGGTCGTCCCACCACCCCATTCGGGATCCTTTTATTATAATTATAAGGGGTTCCACAGCGTCGTGATGATGGCAGTGGTGTCGGCCACCTACGAGTTCCTCTATGTGGACGTTGGCAAGAATGGCAGGATGTCTGATGGAGGAGTTTTTGCCCAGACGGAGTTTGGAGAACGGCTCCTTTTGGATCTGCTGGCCTTGCCACCAGCGGAGCAGAATGTGGAGGGACTACCTTTTGTCTTTGTGGCGGATGAGGCATTTGGCCTGGGACCCCATTTGATGAGGCCATTCCCGCAACGCACCCTCACCCCTGAGAGGAGGGTGTTCAATTATCGGCTGGCCAGAGCCAGAAGGGTGGTGGAAAATGCGTTTGGGATCATGGCCAGCCGATTTCGCCTCTTCCTTACCTCCATCCACCTTGCCCCATACAAATGGAACCATGTGGTTATGACGTGCTGTGTGCTGCATAATTTCCTAAGGGTGCATTCAACGAGTTATATATCTTTGAGTGGGCCTGAGGCCTCTTTAATCAATGCAGAAACTTTGGTGGCCCTGGAACCTGGCCGTCCTGGCTTGGCCCCCCCAACCGGACGTGAGGTCCGTAACCAATATGTGGACTATTTTATGGGTAGGGGGGCCATTGAAATGCCAGACAATCTTTAATAATTTTATACCAAAAAAATAAAACTTTTTCTTGAGTAAAGATTGGTTTGGATTTTTTATTGTATAATGTTTAATGTTTCTGGTAGGTTTACCTAGTGCACTTGTTTTGCCATGTGGATTAAACAATCTTAATTAGACTTCATTGTCAGTGTAAACACCAAACATTGATTAGTTCACTCAGCACCACATTTACATAATGAAGCCACAATTATTTGTTATGTAAAAATACCTTTATTTCTTTTTTTAGGTGGGAAACTTCCTTAGAAATGTGGATGTTCCCTTAATTTCGGGTGTATGACCAGCCATGCATAAACAAACTATATTCGTCAAAAATTTGAAAAAGCTAAACATGTGCTAGTCGTTAAAGGGTAAAATAACAAAAATACTTATAAAACTCTGCAAGTAAAACGTTATTTGGTGTAAAAACATTAGACACGCCCAAGCACAGCCATGATATTTTGGAGCCTTTCCTCCACCCGCTTTGTATTTGCCCTGATCTCTAGCAAGTCTCCCTTACTTTTTTCGAGGTCACGACAGCAGACCATCAGGTATTGGATCAGGATCTGGGCACTGTGATGTGTCAACTTATTGGGGTCTTCGGCCAGAACTGCACCTAAATTTAAAAAGAAATATGTAGGATAGAATATGTAGGCCTACATCTATTTAACATGCATGTGTCTGGTTTCTCTCTGACCTGTGGTGGTGCCACTTTCCACTTCCACAACATCACATTCCTCTCCATCCTGGGGTTCTGGGGCTATTGCTGTAGGTGTTGCAATTATTGTCTCATCTGAGGTAGCTTTTCGAATCCCTAGGGAGATTGAAATAAAAGGAATAGTTTCATTAGTAGCGACTCAATTTTGCTAAAATAAGAAACATGAAAAAATACTTTGTAATCATTCTTTTGAAGCATGCTCCATTTTAAATTTTACCCCCTGTGCCAACCGGGACAAATGATTGGATACATAGCCAAAACCAGAGCATATACATTTTGAACACAAATTTGACACATTGTAACACCCCAAAGTATCTACACAGGATCACCTGTGTGTGACACCCTCAAGCTTTTTGGCTTTAGGCCCACACTTGTACTACTGCGTTCAGATGTTTCATCAGCTGCTGAGCATTCACTCCCTTAACATTACCATGCATATCGTTTTTTCAAACGAACAAATGTCCTTTGGATTAGCACCCAAAAAATAAGTGAGGCCCAAATTTACTCCCCCAAATAAACCAAAATACATGGGTGTTCACACTGGATGATCCTAAAACATCGTTTGAGGAACTGTACGGAGAAAGAGGTTTAATACGTCCGTTTACTGTGCGGACGAACCTGAAAGATGGTATCTTTCAGTGTACTATATGAAAGTTAAAAATACACGACAGAATACAAGAAAATAATATGTACCATGGAAACTAAAAAAAAATGACTTACTTTTTAATAGTGATGAGCCAAACACCCCCGGGTTCGGTTCGCACCAGAACCCGCGAACGGACCGAAAGTTCGCACGAACATTAGAACCCTATTAAATACAATGGATGCGAACGTTCGGATTCTAAAGTGCTAATTATAACGACTATTATCCATGTTATTGTCCGAAACAGAGTTTGGGAACCCGGCTTCTGCACCAGGGGACATGTATCAATGCAAAAAGAAGTTTTAAAAACGGACGTTTTCCGGGAGCAGTCATTTTAATGATGCATAAAGTGAAAAAAAAAAAAGTCAAATATTCCTTTAAATATTGTACCTGGGGGGTGTCTAAAGTATGCCTGTGAAGTGCCACGTGTTTCCCGTGTTTAGAACTGTCCCTGCACAAAATAACATTTCTAAAGGGAAAAAAGTAATTTAAAACTGCTTGCGGCTTTAATGCAATGTCTGGTCCCGGTAATATGGATGAAAATCTTTAGGAAAAATGGCATAGCTACCCCATCAACCCCCCCCCCCCTACCCCAGCCCATTACCAGCCCCTTTGGGTCTTGTATGGATATTAAGGGGAACCCCGCACACAAAATAAAAAAGGACCTATATACTCTGAACAGCCGTATACAGGCGGTGCATACAAGACAGGGACTGTAGGTTTGTTCTTATGTAGAATCTGTTTATAATTTTGAACAGCTGCATTGTTTAAGTGGAGCTCCATGGCAAATTCCTTTTTTTTAGCTTTTTGTAAAACATAGGGAACGGTTATCACCCCTGTCACATTTTTTTTGCTGTCTGTGCCCCTGTTCAGAACATTTCACCTCACTTTGCGTCCCAATGACAACTGTTTTTGAAATGTGGTGTTTTTATTGAAACAAGGATTGGTGATAAAGCATCAGTAGAGAGGAGACACCTTTCTCCCATATTAATTCTTAAAGGAGAGAATTTTCCTTCCAAGGGGTAGATTTCCTCTCACTTCCTGTTGTCTTCTTCCGTTTGCAAGTAGTAGTAGTTTGTAAGTTGGATGTTTGAAAGTAGGGACCTTCCGTTTATACTCTGCAGAAATTGGCCCCTTAGGTGTTGGTGTTGGCACAACACTGAAAGCACTCACAGTTATTCTTGGTGGGTGCTGGAACTCCCTACTGTCAAGTATAATATCAGGAATTGTAATAACATATAATTGTTGATCAGTGGTAGTAAAAATTGGGCCTTTGATGGTGGTGCTGGTGCCACAACACTGTAAGGCCTGACAGTTACTCTTGGTGGGCGCAGCAATGGTCCCTGCTGTGAATTATTAGATCAATAATTATAATTGCATGCCCCTGTTGAACAGGGGCTGAAAAATTGGGCCTTTGGTGGTGGTGGTGGTGGTGATGGTGGTGCTGGTGCCACAACACTGTAAGGCCTGACAGTTACTCTTGGTGGGCGCAGCAATGGTCCCTGCTGTGAATTATTAGATCAATAATTATAATTGCATGACCCTGTTGAACAGGGGCTGAAAAATTGGGCCTTTGGTGGTGGTGGTGGTGGTGCTGGTGCCACAACACTGTAAGGCCTGACAGTTACTCTTGGTGGGCGCAGCAATGGTCCCTGCTGTGAATTATTAGATCAATAATTATAATTGCATGCCCCTGTTGAACAGGGGCTGAAAAATTGGGCCTTTGGTGGTGGTGGTGGTGGTGATGGTGGTGCTGGTGCCACAACACTGTAAGGCCTGACAGTTACTCTTGGTGGGCGCAGCAATGGTCCCTGCTGTGAATTATTAGATCAATAATTATAATTGCATGCCCCTGTTGAACAGGGGCTGAAAAATTGGGCCTTAGGCACTGGTGGCACAACACTGCAACCCCTCACAGATACTGTACTTGGAGCACAGCAATGAGGCCTGTTGCAAAGTATTGCATCAAAAATTTTAATTACACACCCCTGTTAAACAGGGGCTGAAAAATTGGGCCTTAGCCACTGGTGGCGTCACCCATAAACCAAAATGATCTTCCAAGCTATCATCGTTAATCGTATCATTGAGGAGGAGGAGGAGGATAGCCAGTCAACATAACAGCACAGGCACTCAGCATCAGCATCAGTCTTGAAGGGATGTGACATTTTAAAATCAATTAGTCTGTTATATCAGCATCTGGTGTGTGGTAGCTGGTGGTGATCCAAGACTGGTTCATCTTGATGAAAGTCAGTCGATCAACCGAGTCGGTGGACAGGCGCACCCTGTGATCCGTGACAAATCCTCCAGCAGCACTGAATGTGCGTTCTGAAAGAACGCTGTATGCAGGACAGGCCAGTAGCTCAATTGCATACTGTGCAAGCTCTGGCCAGTGATCCATCCTCAAGACCCAGTAAGCCAGAGGATTTTCGGTGGGGAAGGTGTCCAAGTCTAACCTTGCCCCTAGGTATTCCTGGACCATGTATATCAGACGCTGGCGATGGTTGCTGGAACCGATCATACTTTGGGGCTGCGGACTAAAGAATTGTCTGAACGCATCGGTCAGACGGCCACCTTCCCCACCGCTCCTTCTTTGACTGCCCGAAGCCTCAGCAACTCGTTGTCCAGGACCAGGAGTTTGTAACCTCACAGTCTCTGGGAACGCGTTGCACAGACCTTTCTGCAAGGCCTCCCGGAGTTGTCTCATCCTCTGCTCCCTCTGCGACGGTACGATAAGGTCCGCAACCTTACCCTTGTACCGTGGATCAAGGAGAGTGGCCAGCCAGTAATGGTCCCTCTCCTTGATCCGAAGAATACGAGGATCCTTCCGCAGACTTTGCAGGATCAGGGAGGCCATGCAGCGTAGGTTAGCTGAGGCATTCAGTCCGGAGTCCTCTGGGTCACTAAGGACGACATGATCCGCAGCCACCTCCTCCCAGCCACGTACAAGTCCACTGGTTTCTTGGGACTGTAAATCATCCCTAAAAGACTGCTGCTGATGATGCTGAGTGCCAGCCTCCACCTCCATGCTGACACAATCCTCCTCCTCCTCCTCCTCCTCTTCCTGTGCGATGGGTGGGACAGAAGGAACACTGTCGTGGTAAAGGGGGCCTTGAGAGGCAAGGAAGTCCTCCTCTTCCTGCCTCTGTTCTGCCTCAAGTGCCCTGTCCATTATTCCATGCAGCGTGTGCTCCAACAGGTGGACAAGAGGTACAGTGTCACTGATGCATGCACTGTCACTGCTCACCATCCTCGTGGCCTCCTCAAATGGTGCCAGGACAGTGCATGCATCCCTGATCATGCCCCACTGGCGTGGTGAAAAAAACCCGAGCTCCCCTGACCTTGTCCTGGTGCCGTAGTCGCACAGGTACTCATTGATGGCCCTCTGCTGCGTGTGCAGCCGCTGCAGCATGGCCAACGTTGAGTTCCACCTGGTGGGCATGTCACATATAAGGCGGTTCTTGGGCAGGTTCAACTCCTTTTGAAGCTCAGCCAGGCGAGCACTGGCATTATAAGATCTGCGGAAATGCACACAGACTTTCCTGGCCTGCCTCAGGACATCCTGTAAGCCCGGGTACCTGCCCAAGAACCGCTGCACCACCAGGTTAAGGACGTGAGCCATACAGGGCACATGGGCCAGTTGTCCCTGTCGGAGGGCGGAGAGGAGGTTGGTGCCATTGTCGCAAACCACCATTCCTGGCTTAAGCTGGCGTGGAGTCAACCACCTCTCGGCCTGCCCCTGCAGAGCAGACAGGACCTCTGCCCCAGTGTGGCTCCTGTCCCCCAAACACACCAGCGCAAGCACGGTATGGCATCTTTTTGCCTGCGTACTTGCGTACTTGCGTAGCCCCTTGAACGCCTACGGAGCACCGCTGGTTCCGAGGACAAACCACAGGAAGAGGCCATGGAGGAAGAAGAAGAGGAGGGGGTGGAGGAGAGAGGTGTGTCACAACCAGTAGTAGCATTTTGGAGGCGTGGCGGTGGAACAACCTCCAACACTACTGCACCTTGTCCTGCATCCTTCCCAGCTGCCAAAAGAGTGACCCAATGGGCCGTGAAAGAAAGGTAACGTCCCTGTCCATGCCTGCTGGACCATGAGTCAGCGGTAATATGCACCTTACCGCTGACCGCCCTGTCCAGCGAGGCCAAGACATTGCCTTCCACATGCCTGTAGAGAGCCGGAATAGCCTTCCGTGCGAAAAAGTGGCGTTTGGGAACCTGCCACTGAGGAACCGCACATTGCACAAACTCACGGAAGGGGGCCGAGTCTACCAACTGAAAAGGCAGCAGTTGAAGCGCTAGCAATTTAGCCAAGCTAGCATTCAACCGCTGGGCATGTGGATGGCTGGGAGTGAACTTCTTTCGACGGTCCAGCAGCTGGGGCAGGGAAATTTGCCTGCTAGAATCGGACGTCGGTGTACTGCTAGCAGAGTGCCCGCAAGTACTTGGCTGTGACACACCTAATTCTACACCTTCATTCCACTCAGAGCAGGTTTCAGAGAGGACTGAAGGTATACTGGGGTTGGAGATCCCAGCTGATGCGGTGCAAGAAGAGGTCAGCTTTGTTCTTTGGTGTGGGTCTTTAAGGTAGGCTTGCCAACGAGCTGCATGGCAGGTCAACATATGTCTGATCAAGCATGTGGTGCCCAAGCGGCTGATGTTTTGGCCACGCGATATACGCTTGAGACATATGTTGCAAACAGCAGCTGTGCGATCTGATGCACTCGCCTCAAAAAAGGCCCACACCAAAGAACTTTTTGAATGACGGGCAGAGGCAGCGCCCTGCACAGGCGGAGCTCTGCAGTGTGATTCCGTCGGTGTGCTGCCCATGCGCTGGCCACTCAAGGGCATCCTGCCTCGTTGGAGATGTGCCTCCTCCTCATCCTCCTCCTCCTCCTCTCTCCTCTCCTCTCTCCTCTCTCCTCATCCTCCTCCTTCCTCTAGCTGGGTATCATCATCAGATCCTTCCAAACGCTGGGCATCCTCCTGGAGCATGTACCCAACACTGTGCTCAAACAGTTCGGGGGACTCTTCAGGAGGAGGGCATGGTGGGTCTAGGGAAGGATTGACTAATGAAGATAATGATACCAGAGAAGAGGACGCTTTGGCAGCTGCTTTGCCAGTACCCTGAGCCTGGGTGAGAGAGGATGAGGAGGATGAGGTGGGCTTGGTCATCCACTCTACCAAGTCTTCGGCATGATGTGGCTCAACATGTCCAGCTGCCGAAAACAAGGACAAGCGTGTCCCATGGCCATGCGCTGATGACAATGCACCGCGTACACGACCAGCACTGTTGCCCCCAGACACAGAGCCTGCTTGCCCTCTTTTTTTGCCTCCTGACTGTCTGCCTCTCCTTGGTTGCCTTCCAGACATTTTAATGGATGGCCTGCAGGGAGATGGGAAAAACAGCAATAAGGGCTACCTTCAGGTGTATATTGTGCAGGAGGCTTAGCAACAATGACACTGACACTGTCCCCTGCCTATCCTTCTCTGTCCCTCAACTCAAGGATTGAAAATATGGTTCAGCAAAAAAGTTTTAGAACAGAATAGCACACTGACACTTTCCCTCACTGTCCTACTCTGTCCCTCCCTACAAACAAGATTTAGCACAGAATAGCACACTGATAATTTCTACGAGTGTCCTTCTCTGTCCCTCAACTCAAGGATTGAAAATATGGAACAGCAAAATTGGTTTAGAACAGAATAGCACACTGTCAGTTTCACTCACTGTACCTCTCTGTCCCTCAACTCAAGGATTGAAAATATGGAACAGCAAAATTGGTTTAGAACAGAATAGCACACTGTCAGTTTCACTCACTGTACCTCTCTGTCCCTCAACTCAAGGATTGAAAATATGGAACAGCAAAATTGGTTTAGAACAGAATAGCACACTGTCAGTTTCACTCACTGTACCTCTCTGTCCCTCAACTCAAGGATTGAAAATATGGAACAGCAAAATTGGTTTAGAACAGAATAGCACACTGTCAGTTTCACTCACTGTACCTCTCTGTCCCTCAACTCAAGGATTGAAAATATGGAACAGCAAAATTGGTTTAGAACAGAATAGCACACTGTCAGTTTCACTCACTGTACCTCTCTGTCCCTCAACTCAAGGATTGAAAATATGGAACAGCAAAATTGGTTTAGAACAGAATAGCACACTGTCAGTTTCACTCACTGTACCTCTCTGTCCCTCAACTCAAGGATTGAAAATATGGAACAGCAAAATTGGTTTAGAACAGAATAGCACACTGTCAGTTTCACTCACTGTACCTCTCTGTCCCTCAACTCAAGGATTGAAAATATGGAACAGCAAAATAGTTTTAGAACAGAATAGCACACTGACACTTTCCCTCACTGTCCTACTCTGTCCCTCCCTACAAACAAGATTTAGCACAGAATAGCACACTGATAATTTCTACGAGTGTCCTTCTCTGTCCCTCAACTCAAGGATTGAAAATATGGAACAGCAAAATTGGTTTAGAACAGAATAGCACACTGTCAGTTTCACTCACTGTACCTCTCTGTCCCTCAACTCAAGGATTGAAAATATGGAACTGCAAAATTGGTTTAGAACAGAATAGCACACTGTCAGTTTCACTCACTGTACCTCTCTGTCCCTCAACTCAAGGATTGAAAATATGGTTCAGCAAAATAGTTTTAGAACAGAATAGCACACTGACACTTTCCCTCACTGTACCTCTCTGTCCCTCAACTCAAGGATTGAAAATATGGAACAGCAAAATTGGTTTAGAACAGAATAGCACACTGTCAGTTTCACTCACTGTACCTCTCTGTCCCTCAACTCAAGGATTGAAAATATGGAACAGCAAAATTGGTTTAGAACAGAATAGCACACTGTCAGTTTCACTCACTGTACCTCTCTGTCCCTCAACTCAAGGATTGAAAATATGGAACAGCAAAATTGGTTTAGAACAGAATAGCACACTGTCAGTTTCACTCACTGTACCTCTCTGTCCCTCAACTCAAGGATTGAAAATATGGAACAGCAAAATTGGTTTAGAACAGAATAGCACACTGTCAGTTTCACTCACTGTACCTCTCTGTCCCTCAACTCAAGGATTGAAAATATGGAACAGCAAAATTGGTTTAGAACAGAATAGCACACTGTCAGTTTCACTCACTGTACCTCTCTGTCCCTCAACTCAAGGATTGAAAATATGGAACAGCAAAATTTGGTTTAGAACAGAATAGCACACTGTCAGTTTCACTCACTGTACCTCTCTGTCCCTCAACTCAAGGTTTGAAAATATGGAACAGCAAAATAGTTTTAGAACAGAATAGCACACTGACACTTTCCCTCACTGTCCTACTCTGTCCCTCCCTACAAACAAGATTTAGCACAGAATAGCACACTGATAATTTCTACGAGTGTCCTTCTCTGTCCCTCAACTCAAGGATTGAAAATATGGAACAGCAAAATTGGTTTAGAACAGAATAGCACACTGTCAGTTTCACTCACTGTACCTCTCTGTCCCTCAACTCAAGGATTGAAAATATGGAACAGCAAAATTGGTTTAGAACAGAATAGCACACTGTCAGTTTCACTCACTGTCCTACTCTGTCCCTCAACTCAAGGATTGAAAATATGGTTCAGCAAAATAGTTTTAGAACAGAATAGCACACTGACACTTTCCCTCACTGTACCTCTCTGTCCCTAAACTCAAGGATTGAAAATATGGTTCAGCAAAATAGTTTTAGAACAGAATAGCACACTGACACTTTCCCTCACTGTACCTCTCTGTCCCTACAAACAAGGATTAGCACAGAATAGCACACTGTCACTGACACTCTCCCTACCTATCCTTATTTGTCCCTAAACACAAGGAATCCAGGAATAGTAAAGGAAAAATAATGACACTGTCCCTGCCTATGCTTCTCTTTCCCTGCTCCGGAACACACTACACAAGGCCGCCGCGCTGGCGGCCTTTTATAGTGTGGGGCGTGTACTAAACCCCATCAGCAATAATTGGCCACAGGCATCCTGCCTGTGGCCAATCATTGCTCTCCTCGCTGCCGGCGCTGTGATTGGCCAAGCATGCGGGGTCACAGTGCATGCTTGGCCAATCACAGCGCCTGGATGACACTGCGATGGCGTAGTGCATTGTGGGCCGTTCGCGTCACTCGAATTTGGCGCAAACGGCCCAAATCGTTCGATCTTCGTTGAACGATCGAACAGCCGATGTTCGAGTCGAACGTATGTTCGACTCGAACATGAAGCTCATCCCTACTTTTTAATATAACTTTCTTGATTCTTTTATATTGGTCGGCCTCCCGCAACTTCAGATCTGACCATCATTTTCTGAGCTGTTCCTTCGTTCTGCACACCCCAAATTTTTTGTGAAGACTTTTGACCACTTTGCCCATAATTCTGGAATTGACCAGATTAGGCCTTTTATACGGACCATGCTTGGCATCATAATCCTCCTTCTTTAAAATGGTGACCATCTCCACCATTTCCTCGAATGACATGTTGGATGCCTTATATCTCCTGGGTCTTGATTTGGGCTCCTCTGGAATTTCATCCTCTGTAGAGGTAATCTCAGCCACCTGTGTCTCTGCCATGTTTTGTTCAGCACTACGAGCGAGAAGGGGCAGGGGAAGGACAATATCGAATGTCAGGGGCGGGGAAAGCGTGCGGAGTTTCACGCATGCGCTGTGTATATCAAGTGAAGATCCATGTCTGGGAAATACGTTCATTTGTCGGGAGAGGGAGTTAGCAACGAACGTCGTGACGAAAGTACCTAACAATTTTACTTTTTGAGGTTCATCAGACGAGGAGATTTGTGTGCTCAAAATATGTAGACAATGCACAGTTGAGGAATGTTGCCTGAAATATATATATTTTTTGGTTTCTCGCTTTTACAGATATCATGAATACTTTTAAAAACCCAGACTTCATGGGGGAGTTCATCGACAAATGGCAAGAGCTCCCTATATTATGGCAAACAAAAAGTGGCGCTAATAAAAATAAAGACGCCAGGAAAGCAGCACTGGAGAGCCTGCTTGCATTTGTGCAAACAAAGATACCCACAACAACTCTCCAAGATGTCAAAAACAAAATTGTGACCATCAGAGGGACATACAGGACCCAGAGGACTATGGTCCTGAGGTCCCAGAGGTCAGGTGCACCAGAAGATAAGGTTTATAAACCCAGTCTGTGGTAATACAGTAAGCTTGCTTTTCTGGATGACCAGCTGGAAGTGCGGGAATCTCTCTCCACCCTTCCCCCCAGAGGTCAATCCAGCCTTCCTTGTACCCAACCCTCCAGCCTTCCCTGCAGCCAGTCCTCCAGCCTTCCTGTCAACCCTGCTCTGGCTTCCTCTGAGGATCAAGATCAGGGCCTTGAGGAGGCAGATTTGGAGATATGGAGCCAGGTAAAGTATTGATATCTATATTTATATCTTACAAAATTGTAGAATTTAAATAGATGTTAGTATTGTTAAAGGTATGTACACTTCTACCAATAAAGTTTGTGAAGAGCAAGATACAGTAGTGGCCTAATTTTATGTGCACAAGACAACACAACCAGGATGCGGAATCAATGAAAATGATATAACTTTTGGCATTGATTTCAACAATGTCTAGAGATGAACAATGTCTGTGAATGATGATGTGGCAAAATAAATAATGTCCCTTTCTTTTTTTACAGCCAGAGCAGAGCCAGGAAGAGGGTGATGTTGGGGATCAGGAGGAGGCAGGGCCCAGTGGCACCCAGGAGGAGGCAGGGCCCAGTGGCACCCAGGAGGAGGCTGGGCCCAGTGGCACCCAGGAGGAGGCTTGGCCCAGCACAAGAGCCCAGATGCCTCCCCTGGTAGTTAAACCACGAGGGCCAAGGAGAGGTAGGCAGGTGGAGGAGGAAACCAGGGCCTTCCTCAGAGAGGCAACAGCGGCCCTCAGAGAGGCACCCTCTGTTGATGAGGGATTTGCCGCAGTCCTCGCCCACAAACTAGGGCAAATGGAGTTGCAGCAAAAAATTTACATTGAGACCCTGCTATTGAAAGTCATCAATAAGGGCGTGCTGGGTGAACTCACTAGGTACACGGACATAACGGAGGTTGTCCCTACTCCTCCACCTCCTCCTCCTCCTCCTACTACTCCTCCTGCCACAACCTCTCCTCCTGATCCCCAGCCTCCAAGGAAGAAACCAACCAAGGCTGCAGAGAAGGCTGGAGAGAAGGCTACAAGGAAGAGGAGAAAATAATGCCTGCTGTAGTACCACAGACTGGGGACATATAGGACTTATCTGCTGTGGCTCCTGACCTCTGGGAGCTCAAGACAAGATTGGGCTCCTTTTTTTTGGGGATCTAATCTCTATTTTGGTTTGGACATCTTGGATGGTTGTTGTGGGGTCAAAGGGATGCACAAATGCAAGCAGGCTCTCCAGTGCTGCCTTCCACTTTAATTTGTTAATGTTCTGAAATAATTATTTTTTTAGTGCCCTTAAAAAACTTGACTATGTGATTTGTATTTCAAAAGAGAGCTTGCTAGGGAGCAGGCAGGGACATCTCAAATTATATTATTGTTATTATCAGGGGACACAAACCTCCCTGAGGCCAAATGAGACACATTTGGAAGGTTGTTGTGGTAACTTTACACAAGAATAATTTAAGCCAAAATAATAAAAAAAAGGCCACAAAAAAAAAAAAAACACAATAGTAAAATATAATTTAAAGAAAAAAGGAGAATTACATTATTTTATTATTATTAGTATTATTTAGGAGGGAGGTGCGGCTTATAAATAATATTTTACAATCATTAGAGCAATTTGGAATTACTTTAGAAACAAGTTTGGCATAACTCTCAATGTCATTATCAAAAGAGGGTAATTTTAAAGAATTATCAAAAGAAGAACGGAATGTGCAGCATTAAAACGATGCTATTAATTCCACCGTGACGAATGTGCCATCTCCATTTCCAACATTAGCTTTACCAAAACGAGCGCTCCCATCTCATAGTTGCTTCTGAGCATGCGCGTTTTTTTTCACGTCGTGAAAGCATACACACTATCGTTTTTCACGTCGTTAAAAAAAACGACATGAAAAACGATGTGAAAAAAGAGAGCATGTCCGGAATTTTTAATGGCCGTTTTTCACGTCGTTAAAAATGCTCTGGAGCATACACACGATCATTTTTCAGGGCCATTTTTTAAAATGGCAGTTTTAACGGCATGAAAAACGATCGTGTGTACGGGGCATTAGGCACTGGTGCCACAACACTGCAACCCCTCACAGATACTGTACTTGGAGCACAGCAATGAGCCCTGTTGCAAAGTATTGCATCAAAAATTGTAATTACATGCCCCTGTTAAACAGGGGCTGAAAAATTGGGCCTTAGCCACTGGTGCTGGTGCCACGACACTGCAACCACTCCCAGATACTCTAGTTGGAGTGCAGGAATGAGCCCTGCTGCAAAGCATTGCATAAAAAATTGTAATAACACACCCCTGTTAAACAGGGGCTGAAAAATTGGGCCTTAGCCACTGGTGGCGGCACCCAGAAACAAAAATGTTCTTCCAAGCTATCATCGTCAATCGGATCATTGAGGAGGAGGAGGATAGTCAGTCAACATAACAGGACAAACTCTCAGCATCAGCATCAGTCTTGAAGGGATGTGACATTTGAAAATAAATTAGTCTGTTATATCAGCTTCAGGTGTTTGGTAGCTGGTGGTGATCCAAGACTGGTTCATCTTTATGAAGGTCAGTCGATCAACAGAGTCGGTGGACAGGCGCACCCTGTGATCCGTGACAAATCCTCCAGCAGCACTGAATGTGCATTCTGAAAGAACGCTGGATGCAGGACAGGCCAGTAGCTCAATTGCATACTGTGCAAGCTCTGGCCAGTGATCCATCCTCAAGACCCAGTAAGCCAGAGGATTTTCGGTGGGGAAGGTGTCCAAGTCTGACCTTGCCCCTAGGTATTCCTGCACCATGTATATCAGACGCTGGCGATGGTTGCTGGAACCGATCATACCTTGGGGCTGCGGACTAAAGAATTGTCTGAACGCATCGGTCAGATGGCCACCTTCCCCACCGCTCCTTCTTTGACTGACCGAAGCCTCAGCAACTCGTTGTCCAGGACCAGGAGTTTGTAACCTCCCAGTCTCTGGGAACGCATTGCACAGACCTTTCTGCAAGGCCTCCCGGAGTTGTCTCATCCTCTGCTCCCTCTGCGACGGTAAGATAAGGTCCGCAACCTTACCCTTGTACCGTGGATCAAGGAGAGTGGCCAGCCAGTAATGGTCCCTCTCCTTGATCCGAAGAAAACGAGCATCCTTCCGCAGACTTTGCAGGATCAGGGAGGCCATGCAGCGTAGGTTAGCTGAGGCATTCAGTCCGGAGTCCTCTGGGTCACTAAGGACGACATGATCCGCAGCCACCTCCTCCCAGCCACGTACAAGTCCACTGGTTTCTTGGGACTGTAAATCATCCCTAAAAGACTGCTGCTGATGATGCTGAGTGCCAGGCTCCACCTCCATGCTGACACAATCCTCCTCCTCCTCCTCCTCCTCTTCTTCCTGTGCGATGGGTGGGACAGAAGGAACACTGTCTGGGTAAAGGGGGCCTTGAGAGGCAAGGAAGTCCTCCTCTTCCTGCCTCTGTTCTGCCTCAAGTGCCCTGTCCATTATTCCACGCAGCGTATGTTCCAACAGGTGGACAAGAGGTACAGTGTCACTGATGCATGCATCCCTGATCATGCCCCACTGGCGTGGTGAAAAAAAACCGAGCTCCCCTGACCCTGTCCTGGTGCCGTAGTCGCACAGGTACTCATTGATGGCCCTCTGCTGCGTGTGCAGCCGCTGCAGCATGGCCAACGTTGAGTTCCACCTGGTGGGCATGTCACATATAAGGCGGTTCTTGGGCAGGTTCAACTCCTTTTGCAGCTCAGCCAGGCAAGCACTGGCATTATAAGATCTGCGGAAATGCACACAGACTTTCCTGGCCTGCCTCAGGACATCCTGTAAGCCCGGGTACCTGCCCAAGAACCGCTGCACCACCAGGTTAAGGACGTGAGCCACACAGGGCACATGGGTCAGTTGTCCCTGTCGGAGAGCGGAGAGGAGGTTGGTGCCATTGACGCAAATTACCATTCCTGGCTTAAGCTGGCGTGGCGTCAACCACCTCTCGGCCTGCCCCTGCAGAGCAGACAGAACCTCTGCCCCAGTGTGGCTCCTGTCCCCCAAACACACCAGCGCAAGCACGGCATGGCATCTTTTTGCCTGCGTACTTGCGTAGCCCCTTGAACGCCTACGGAGCACCGCTGGTTCCGAGGACAAAGCACAGGAAGAGGCCACGGAGGAAGAAGAGGAGGGGGTGGAGGACAGAGGTGTGTCACAACCAGTAGTAGCATTTTGGAGGCGTGGCGGTGGAACAACCTCCAACACTACTGCACCTTGTCCTGCATCCTTCCCAGCTGCCAAAAGAGTGACCCAATGGGCCTTGAAAGAAAGGTAACGTCCCTGTCCATGCCTGCTGGACCATGAGTCAGCGGTAATATGCACCTTACCGCTGACCGCCCTGTCCAGCGAGGCCAAGACATTGCCTTCCACATGCCGGTAGAGAGCCGGAATCGCCTTCCGTGAGAAAAAGTGGCGTTTGGGAACCTGCCACTGAGGAACCGCACATTGCACAAACTCACGTAAGGGGGCCGAGTCTACCAACTGAAAAGGCAGCGGTTGAAGCGCTAGCAATTTAGCCAAGCTAGCATTCAACCGCTGGGCATGTGGATGGCTGGGAGTGAACTTCTTTCGACGGTCCAGCAGCTGGGGCAGAGAAATTTGCCTGCTAGAATCGGACGTTGGTGTACTGCTAGCAGAGTGCCCGCAAGTACTTGGCTGTGACACACCTAATTCTACACCTTCATTCCTCTCAGAGCAGGTTTCAGAGAGGACTGAAGGTATAGTGGGGTTGGAGATCCCAGCTGATGCGGTGCAAGAAGAGGTCAGCTTTGTTCTTTGGTGTGGGTCTTTAAGGTAGGCTTGCCAACGAGCTGCATGGCAGGTCAACATATGTCTGGTCAAGCATGTGGTGCCCAAGCGGGTGATGTTTTGGCCACGCGATATACGCTTGAGACATATGTTGCAAACAGCAGCTGTGCGATCTGATGCACTCGACTCAAAAAAGGCCCACACCAAAGAACTTTTTGAATAACGGGCAGAGGCAGCGCCTTGCAAAGGCGGAGCTCTGCGGTGTGATTCCGTCGGTGTGCTGCCCTTACGCTGGCCCCCCGAGGGCATCCTGCCTCGTTGGAGATGTGCCTCCTCCTCATCCTCCTCCTCCTCCTCCTCTCTCCTATTAGGCACCCACGTGGAGTCAGTGACCTCATCATCCCCTCCCTCCTCATCACTGGAGCCAATCTGGCAGTATGCTGCAGCTGCTGGAACATGACTGCCAGATTGGTGTCCTTCTTGAGCATCCCCTCTCTCTGCTCTCAAGCTACTGCCTTCTTCTAGCTGGGTATCATCATCAGACCCTTTGAAACGCTGGGCATCCTCCTGGAGCATGTACCCAACACTGTGCTCAAACAGTTCGGGGGACTCCTCAGGAGGACATGGTTGGTCTAGGGAAGGAGTGACTGATGATGACATTGATACCAGGGAAGAGGACGCTTTGGCAGCTGCTTTGCCAGTACCCTGAGCCTGGGTGAGAGAGGATGAGGAGGATGAGGAGGGCTTGGTCATCCACTCTACCAAGTCTTCGGCATGATGCGGCTCAACACGTCCAGCTGCCGAAAAGAAGGACAAGCGTGTCCCATGGCCACGTGCTGATGGCGATGCACCGCGTCCACGACCAGCACTGTTGTCTCTAGACACAGAGCCTGCTTGCCCTCTTTTTTTGGCTCCTGACTGTCTGCCTCTCCTTGTTTGCCTTCCAGACATTCTAATGGCCTGCAGGGAAATGGGAAAAGCAGCAATACAGGCTAAGTTAAGGTGCAATATGGTCAGGAGGCACACTCCGCCCGCTGTAAGTGCCATAAAATCCTATTTGTGTAACACACCAGGAAAAAGCAGCAATACAGGCTAAGTTAAGGTGTAATATGGTCAGGAGGCACACTCCGCCCGCTGTAAGTGCCGCAAAATCCTGTTTGTGTAACACACCAGGAAAAAGCAGCAATACAGGCTAAGTTAAGGTGTAATATGGTCAGGAGGCACACTCCGCCCGCTGTAAGTGCCGCAAAATCCTGTTTGTGTAACACACCAGGAAAAAGCAGCAATACAGACTAAGTTAAGGTGTAATATGGTCAGGAGGCACACTCCGCCCGCTGTAAGTTCCGCAAAATCCTGTTTGTGTAACACACCAGGAAAAAGCAGCAATACGGGCTAACTTCAGGTGTATAATGTGCAGGAGGCTTAACAACAATGACACTGACACTGTCCCCTGCCTATCCTTCTCTCTCCCTGCACACAAGGTTTATCAAAGTATATGACACTGACACTCTCCCTGCCTATCCTTCTCTCTCCCTGCACACAAGGTTTAGCAAAGAATATGACACTGACACTGTCCCCTGCCTATCCTTCTCTCTCCCTGTACACAAGGTTTATCAAAGTATATGACACTGACACTCTCCCTGCCTATCCTTCTCTCTCCCTGCACACAAGGTTTAGCAAAGAATATGACACTGACACTGTCCCCTGCCTATCCTTCTCTCTCCCTGTACACAAGGTTTATCAAAGTATATGACATTGACACTCTCCCTGCCTATCCTTCTCTCTCCCTACACACAAGGTTTAGCAAAGAATATGGCACTGACACTCTCCCTGCCTATCCTTCTCTGTCCCTACACACAAGGTTTAGCAAAGAATAGATTTGACAAGATTTGACACTGTCCCTGCCTATCCTTCACTTTCCCTGCTCCGGAACACACTACACAAGGCCGCCGCGCTGGCGGCCTTTTATAGTGTGGGGCATGTACTAAACCCCCTCAGCTATAATTGCCCACAGGCATCCTGCCTGTGGCCAATCATTGCTCTCCTCGCTGCTGGCGCTGTGATTGGCCAAGCATGCAGGGTCACAGTGCATGCTTGGCCAATCACAGCGCCGGGATTACACTGCGATGGCGCAGTGTATTGTGGGCCGTTCGCGTCACTGGAATTTGGCGCGAACGGCCCAAATCGTTCGTTGTTCGCCGAACGCGCGAACAGCCGATGTTCGAGTCGAACCTATGTTCGACTCGAACACCGAGCTCATCCCTATCACCCACTAATCCTACAAAAATCCTAATACTAACACACATCAAACCTAACACTAACACCAAACCTAACACTAACACCAACCACCCATCGGCTACTTACAGGCGAGAACGCAAACGAAGTCTAGAATGCCTGCAAGCCCTACTGTTAAAAAAAGAAACTCAAAATCTAAGGGGGGTGAAAAGGACAGAAAGAACCACCCCCCGAAAGGAAAAAGGCCCAGAGCCTCAAAGAGGCCGGAAGGATAAACCCTTCCACAGCCGGGCACTCCTATTGGCTCCAACCCTCTCCCTCTCAAGACTCCTCACCTTCACCAACTCCCGGAAGATATCACCCACCACCTCATGCGTGGACAGGACTTTGCCCCTAGTGGACACTAAACACCGAGTGTGCCATGTGTAATAGAGAGCCACTAAACTAGCTAAATAAAGTGACGATAACTCAAACCCTCTGTGAACCCTGAAGTCGCCGTACACCACCTCAGAGTAAGTCAAGGACGAGAGTCGGGGATAACCAATGGCTTCCCCTGCCCCCTCGCGAACCTCAATGTTGAAGGGGCATTCGACCAAAAAATGGTCCATGGTCTCCAATGACCCCCCACATTCTGCACGAGGACAACCTCTGTCCCCTAGGTTCCTATACTTTAGGTTTCCACGGACATAGAGGCGTCCGTGGAAGGCCCTCCACGCAAGATCCCAAAACTTGATTGGGATTCTTGGGGAATTTAGAAGGGCTAGTCCCTTCTCAAGGACTCTCTCCGGGCAATCCCTTAAAGACAGTGGCCTCAAAATGTCCGGGGCCATGACTCTTGAGTACAGCTCACGCCGACCCGAAGAGCCCACCTCAAGGGCAGTTATCCGCCACTGCCTCAGTACCTTCAAAGCTTGAGGGACATAGGATGGGAGATACCCGTGTGATCTACGAAGATCACCGGGCCGACCCCCATCCTCCCACCTACTCAGGAACAGCAAGAGCCAGTTCTTGCATGAGCGCTCCCACAGAGTAGGCAGGTCCACAAAGATGGACTGCAGGTTGAATTTCACAAATAAGGTGATGAAAAACACCACCGGATTGATCATATCCAACCCACCGCGCCTCCTCTGCCGGTACGTGACTTCCCTCTTGATCAGATTTAGCCTGTTTCCCCACAACAGCAGGAAAAACAGGCCAGAAATCTGGGCATAGAGAGATGCAGGCAAAATACAAACGTAGCTGACATAGAGGAATTCTGGCAGTAGGTATGTTTTGACCAGGCTTACCCTTTCCCTCAATGACAGCTTCCAGCCCTTCCAGGCATTCACCTTCCGAGATGCACCGACAAGTCTGCGCTCCCAATTTAGCTTGGGGTAATCACCCGGGCCAAATAGGATGCCAAGAATTTTAACTTCTGGCTGGGGCTGAGGAAACACGTCCGGAAGAGCGAACTGCTCGCCTTCCTTCCCCAACCAGAGAACTTCGCTCTTGCCCCAATTGACCAATGAACCAGATGCCTCGGAATAGCTCCCAATTTGTGTTTCCACAAAGAGGGCCTCCTCGCGGCTGGACACCACCACCGAGACATCGTCCGCGTAGGCCACTACCCTCACCGCCGGATCCAGACCAATGCAAGGCTCCACCGGAACCCCCCTCAAACACTCACAGTCGAGCCTTCTCACAAAGGAATCGACGGCAAAGACGTAGAGAAGGGGGCTTGACGGGCAACCCTGCCTGACCCCAGAGTCCACAGCAAAGGCAGGGCCCACCCAACCATTCACAAGAGGGAAGCTCACCGCCCCCCTGTACAATACTTTCAGCCAATTCACAAATTGCTCAGGCAAACCTTACTTTCTCAGAAGAAGCCAGAGGTACTCATGGTTCACCCGGTCAAAAGCCTTGGCCTGGTCTAATGCCAGCAGATACCGCCCATCCCCCGTTGCCCTGCACCTTTCCACGGCCTCCCGGACGTTCAGGACGGCACTAAAGGTGCCCCGACCAGGAATTGCACAGTGCTGGGAGACAGAAAGCATCTCATCAGCGACTGCTGACATACGCAGAAAAAGTATTTTCGCCAACAACTTCCTATCTGTAGTGAGAAGGGCGATCGGGCGCCAGTTCTCAATCACAGTCGGATCTTTCCCCTTTGACAGCAGAATCAAGGCTGACCTTCTCATTGAGGGAGGGAGCAGGCCGTTGGCCAAACACTCATTGAAAACCTCCCTCAAGTAAGGAGCCAAGAGACTCTTAAAGGTTTTATAAAATTCAGCCGTAAGCCCATCGGGCCCCGGCGACTTTTTCAAGGACAAAGAGTCGATGGCCTGCTCGATTTCTGCAACCGAGATTTCTGCTGTCAGAGAGTCCGGGAGATCAGGCCCCGCACGAAGCGGGGTCTCATCAAGAAACGCCCTGGCTTTCTCCATATTTAAAGGCTTCCTTCGAAGGAGGTCTGAAAAATGGTCCCTGATGATGCCCAGGATACCCGGTCTGGACCGAACCAGGGACCCCGAGGCATCCTTCAAGCCATGTACGACCTTCAAACTCACCGCCTCACCACAGCTCCTGTAGGGATCCGGGGAGGAAAACTTCCCGTAATCCCTTTCAAGGACCAGGGAGCCAAGACGGTCATACTGACACCCCTTCATCCGAAGCTTCAGATCGGATATCTGTTCCTGAGGGCCCCCAGCTGAAACCAGGCGGTCTAACTGCCTGCGCAACTTCTGGTAGGCCAGGTACTTGGATGTCGCCCGGTACCTAGAGATCCTGCGGAAAAAGCCCTCCGACCTCTTCTTCACCACTTCCCACCATTCCTGGCGGGAGCAGCCGCTCTCAAGGAGCGAGGCCTGATCCGCAAGGAAGATCTCATAGGCCTCCCTAACCTCAAGGTCCTCGAGCAGTGATCCATTAAGACGCCAGAACCCTCGACCCTTCTGAGGAGTGTCGGCCACATTCAGAGTCACAGAAACCATACAGTGATCGGAGAACTCCACCGCCTGCAACACGGGTGCAGCAAAGGCAGAGTCCCCCTTTAAAAAAAACTATCTAACCTACTCCTACTATTATCTCGGGCATAGGTGAACCCAGTGTGGTTGGGGAGGCACTGAACATGTGCATCCACCAACCCGGCTTCCCTTACTATTCTATTCAAAAAGATGCTATCATATCCCAGGGGGCCTGAGGCGCCTGCCCGATCCTTTGATCTGGTGACCATGTTATAGTCACCACCAAAGACCACCTGCTGGGACGTAAACAAGTAGGGCTTGACCATCGTGAGGAGGCTCCTCCTGTCCCTCTTGGTCTGAGGGCCATAGAAGTTGATCAGCCTAAGGAATTGCCCCCCCACGACGGTGTCCACTACCAGGCACCTACCGACCTCTACCTCAATCACTCGTCGACAAGCCACCGGACCAGTCTTAAAAAGGACTGCAACTTCACTGCAGGGCTCGGCCGCAAGAGACCAGAGGGAGGGCCCGCACCTCCACTCCCTCTTTGCTAGATGCATCTCTGCCACCGATGCCAGCCAGGTCTCTTGCAAAAACAAAATGTCAGCTTCAACTCGGCTGAGAAAATCGAAGGCCATGAAACGAGCCGCCGCAGAAAGCACACTTGCGACATTAATGGTCGCAACGCGTATTGGAGAGGGTACCGCCATCCTTAGTGATTTTGGCCTGCATTCTCCTCTGCGTTTTTGCCTACACCCCGGGGTCCTCCTCCGAATCGAAGAGGACCCCGTACATATTCCCTAGGATCACTGGGGGGGGCCCCCCAGGGTACCTACCAGGGACAACCCGGGGTCCCGCAACCCCCACCCCAGGATCCCTCTTCTTCTTCCTTTTCCTCACCTTCCTCTGCAGCCAGCCCGCCTGGGTCTGGCCGCCCACCTCGTCGCCGGAGTGCCTGCTAGAGGCCCCCATGGGCCTCTTGTGCAGGCCCCTCGACGACCCGGCCACCTCCATCTCCCCCCCGAATCCTGGGAAAACACAAGGGGATCCAGGATGGGACGGGAGGGGGAAGGGGGCGAAGAGGAAGGGGGAAGGGAAGAAGGAGAATAGGGAGAAGGGGGGAGAGGAGGGGGGAAAGGGGGGAGGGGGGACAGAAGGGGGGGGAAGGGCAGAGGGGGGGAAGAGAGGGGGTAGAAGGAGAAGGGGGCACGGAAAAAAGAGGGGGAGGGGGAGGGGGAGGCCCCTAACAGAGGGCCCCTCACCCCCTCGGCCCCTCACCCCTACTGGGCCCGATGCTGGCGCACCCAGCCTCCCAGAAACAAGTCCAGAGGGACCAGGCACATTCCCAGCAGGGGCCCCAACTCCACCCCGCCTATGCCCGGGCCTCTGCCTCTGCGGCAAAGGCCCCTCTGGGCCACCAACCCCAGGCTCATCACCTGGGCCTGCCTGAGGCACTTGGGGTGGGAGACCCACCCCCTCCGGTACGTCTTCTGGGCCTGGCCCATCCCCATCAGCCGCACGCCCCCTAAAAGCCTTAGGGCAGTGGCTGAATGAAGGAAAGGAAAAACGTACCGCTCAAAAGCTTAAGAATTCACCAAATAGCTGCTTCCGCCCGGTCACTCACACAGGTGCTGGCTCTGCACTGATGCATGGGAGAAAAAGAAACCCTGGACTGCCGCACTCTGTATAGACAGTTATTTATTCCAAAATTTCAAGTAAAAAATCCAAATTCAAAATAAATCCATAAATCCAAAACAACAAATGCAGATAGTGTGCATGCAGGGAAGGGTGGCTAACGCGTTTCACGTCACGAATTGACGCTTACTCATAGCTTCAGTGGCTGAATGGTTGGCCGGACACCCCACAGAGGTTGCAGACAATTAGTCTGCAAGTCTCCGAGGAGTGCCCAGGCCTGTTGCACCTGACGCACCGGGGCGTTGTGCAATCCGCACTCAAATGGGTGGGTCTCCCACACTTGAAGCAGCGACGGGGCTGACCGGGGTAAAAGACCAGGATCCTATCTCTCCCAATAAACGCACTTCCGGGGACATGGGTCACACTAGTCCCCTGGCGCTTGAGACGGATCCTGGTCAACCACGCCCCGGTCCAGACCCCGCGCTCATCCAGGTTTTTGCGGAGGGGAGACTGCAGCTGCCCATACCTCCCCAACCAGGTGGCAATGTCCTCAGGTGGGAGGGATTCGTTCCTGACCAAAATGGTCAGGGACTTTATATCTTCCTGCCTGGACAGGGGGACCACCCTAAAGAACTTCCAAGGCTCCGACCTCTTCAGGAGCTCATAGACGGTGAGAAAGAGCTCCATTAGCACCAAGGAGGAAAAACTCACATCAAACTCCTTGGTGCCCGTGGGATGGATCACTGCGAAGAGGTCGGCTACCTTGAAGTTGGCCCCCTTCAGCAGAAGATCCACTTCCTGCCCCCTGCTGGGGCACTGTCCAGGTCCCTCCCACCGCAGCTGCACGACATTGCGCCTGCGCCTCTCTGGACCCCCTGTACCCCTCGACCACGGGTTCACCCCCTGGAGCTGGTCTGCGGGGGGAACCCGGAAGTTTTGGGCGCCAAACTGGTCGTACAGGGGGGCCAAAGGGACGCTGGTCCCTGCCACCCGGGCAAAAGACCTGGCCTCCCTAAGCGCCCCAAGCAGCTCTGCCTCCTGGGCCTGCCCCAAAACACCCCCAGCCTGAGCGCCATAAGTGCCCCCCGCCGCATCACCAGGGGCACCCTCGGAGGGCACCCCAGCACCCATGGCTGACACACCAACCGGGGGAACCCCCGGCCTAATCCTAATCCAACCGGGGGAACCCCCCGGAGCAAGCCACACCCACAACATCCCTCCTCCTAACACTGGGAGGAGGGTCTACCACTGGGGGCCCACTGGAGCAGCAGGCATGAGCCCCAGATGGCTCCTCCCCCTGCTCCTGTGGCCGTGGCTGCTCCTTCCCCTTTGACTGTTCCCCCTGAGACTCCATACCTCTGATAAAGGCCAAGGCTGGGTGATCCCCAAGAAGTTCCCCAGCCTCGGCCTCACTCCACCTGCCCACCCTCTGGGCTGGGCTCAGGTCCCCTGAAGAATCCAATGGCATAATACCCCCACACATTTTTCCTCCCCCACATACCTCCATCCCATCTCCTTCACCTTCAGGGCCATCAGCGGCCGCGGACCGGAAGTCCCCGACCAATTCCGGTTCAGGACTCACTTCCTGGTCAACCCTCCCGCTCACTTCCGGGTCAGGCTGACCAGAGAAACCGGAAGTGGTCGCACGGACGCCGCTAGCCCCTCCCACCGCCCAGACTCCCGCCCCAACTCCTCCCCCAAGCCTCCCAGCCCGCCCAGGCTCCGCCCGCTGGCCACGCCCCCACTGTCAGCAGTGGAGGCCGTACATTTCGGTGCCAATGCGTCCATTGTTTGTGTGCTGTTTGCAGCATCCAGTCCTCCTCCATCTCCTCCGGAAAGTGGCGCCCCCCCACCCTTACCAATAACCTCCCCCACACCCGCTGCAACCACTACCCCACCACCACTATCCTTTTCACCCCCAAACACCGGCACACTTGTAGTCTTTGCTGTTTCTGCTCTCACAGTCTCCTGCAGTCTTTGTAATAATAATTTCCATGGCAGTCTCTGTCTGCATGGCGGACCCCTCTCCCTCCTCCACAACATGTGCAGTTTTTTGCCACATGTGGGATTCACAGGGGTCCTGGGGGTCCCGCCATCTTGCCTGGCCATTTCCTTCCTCCCTGCCTCCAGCCTAGCCCCTGGCGTTAGGACCACCACCGCAACTCCCCCCAATTTTCCTGCTCCCACAGTGCTCCCATCCTGGCCTTTCCTGGCTGCATCATGGGGTACCCTACCCGAGTCTGCCTGCGTGCTGGTAGTTTTTCCTGACCGCAACACAGCATGGACTCGGGGACCCTCCACAGCCGGGACCACAGGGACCGCACTTCCCAGGGAGGGGGGAGGTCCTTCACCGTCACCGAGGCTTACCACCTCCATGGGCTCTTTAGGCTGCAGATGGTCCTGCGGGTTTTTCTGGCTGCTACGTCTGGCAGCCTGGGAGCCCTCCTTACTCGCTCTCCGGAGTTCACTCCTTACTTCCTGGAGGAAATCTGTCTCCCCACGGCCTCTCTCACATAGCCCACCAAGCAGGGTCCATAGGTCACCGCTCTGGCCCTTTAAAAGGCCAATGGCCTCGGCATACTCGCCTCTTCTGAAGCTGCTGGCCCGGTCCCTCCTGTTCCTTAGATCCGTTAGGACTGCTGTCTTCCCACAGAAGGCCCGACTGGCCTTCTGGATCAGGTCCTTGACCCTTACGATTCTTCGCTGTAACTTTGCCGGACCTTCCCCAGGCTGGGGCAAGGTCCAATCCATTAGTTCACCTTGGGTCCGCAAAAAGAGCATATCCTCCCAGGATAGGTCCTTAATCCCCAGGGAGGAGGCAGCAGCATCAGGCCGGGAAAGCTGCCCCGGTCCTGGGCTGGAGGAGGCCATCACACCCCCTCCTCCAGGAGCTCCAGGAGCTCCCTACAGGCAAGGTCTCACAGCAACTGACACACTCCGCCCACTGTAAGTGCCGCAAATGCCTGTTGGTGTAACACACCAGGAAAAAGCAGCAATACAGGCTAACTTCAGGTGTACTATGATCAGGAGGCACACTCCGCCCGCTGTAAGTGCCGCAAATGCCTGTTGGTGTAACACACCAGGAAAAAGCAGCAATACGGGCTAACTTCAGGTGTATAATGTGCAGGAGGCTTAGCAACAATGACACTGACACTGTCCCCTGCCTATCCTTCTCTCTCCCTGCACACAAGGTTTATCAAAGTCTATGACACTGACACTCTCCCTGCCTATCCTTCTCTCTCCCTGCACACAAGGTTTAGCAAAGAATATGACACTGACACTGTCCCCTGCCTATCCTTCTCTGTCCCTGCACACAAGGTTTATCAAAGTATATGACACTGACACTCTCCCTGCCTATCCTTCTCTCTCCCTAAACACAAGGTTTAGCAAAGAATATGACACTGACACTCTCCCTGCCTATGCTTCTCTGTCCCTAAACACAAGGTTTAGCAAAGAATAGATTTGACACTGTCCCTGCCTATCCTTCACTTTCCCTGCTCCGGAACACACTACACGAGGCCGCCGCGCTGGCGGCCTTTTATAGTGTGGGGTGTGTACTAAACCCCCTCAGCTATAATTGGCCACAGGCATCCTGCCTGTGGCCAATCATTGCTCTCCTCGCTGCCGGCGCTGTGATTGGCCAAGCATGCAGGGTCACAGTGCATACTTGGCCAATCACAGCGCCGGGATTACACTGCGATGGCGCAGTGTATTGTGGGCCGTTCGCGTCACTCGAATTTGGCGCGAACGGCCCAAATCGTTCGTTGTTCGTCGAACGCGCGAACAGCCGATGTTCGAGTCGAACTTATGTTCGACTCGAACACCGAGCTCATCCCTAGCGGAGAGGAGGTTGGTGCCATTGTCGCAAACCACCATTCCTGGCTTAAGCTGGCGTGGCGTAAACCACCTCTCGGCCTGCCCCTGCAGAGCAGACATAACCTCTGCCCCAGTGTGGCTCCTGTCCCCCAAACACACCAGCGCAAGCACGGCATGGCATCTTTTTGCCTGCGTACTTGCGTAGCCCCTTGAACGCCTACGGAGCACCGCTGGTTCCGAGGACAAAGCACAGGAAGAGGCCATGGAGGAAAAAGAAGAGGAGGGGGTGGAGGAGAGAGGTGTGTCACAACCAGTAGTAGCATTTTGGAGGCGTGGCGGCGGAACAACCTCCAACACTACTGCACCTTGTCCTGCATCCTTCCCAGCTGCCAAAAGAGTGACCCAATGGGCCGTGAAAGAAAGGTAACGTCCCTGTCCATGCCTGCTGGGCCATGAGTCAGCAGTAATATGCACCTTACCGCTGACCGCCCTGTCCAGCGAGGCCAAGACATTGCCTTCCACATGCCGGTAGAGAGCCGGAATTGCCTTCCGTGAGAAAAAGTGGCGTTTGGGAACCTGCCACTGAGGAACCACACATTGCACAAACTCACGGAAGGGGGCAGAGTCTACCAACTGAAAAGGCAGCAGTTGAAGTGCTAGCAATTTAGCCAAGCTAGCATTCAACCGCTGGGCATGTGGATGGCTGGGAGTGAACTTCTTTCGACGGTCCAGCAGCTGGGGCAGGGAAATTTGCCTGATAGAATCGGACGTCGGTGTACTGCTAGCAGAGTGCCCGCAAGTACTTGGCTGTGACACACCTAATTCTACACCTTCATTCCTCTCAGTGCAGGTTTCAGAGAGGACTGAGGGTATAGTGGGGTTGGAGATCCCAGCTGATGCGGTGCAAGGAGAGGTCCGCTTTGTTCTTTGGTGTGGGTCTTTAAGGTAGGCTTGCCAACGAGCTGCATGGCAGGTCAACATATGTCTGGTCAAGCATGTGGTGCCCAAGCGGCTGATGTTTTGGCCACGCGATATACGCTTGAGACATATGTTGCAAACAGCAGCTGTGCGATCTGATGCACTCGACTCAAAAAAGGCCCACACCAAAGAACTTTTTGAATAACGGGCAGAGGCAGCGTCCTGCACAGGCGGAGCTCTGTGGTGTGATTCCGTCGGTGTGCTGCCCTTACGCTGGCCCCCCGAGGGCATCCTGCCTCGTTGGAGATCTGCCTCCACCTCATCCTCCTCCTCCTCCTCCTCTCTCCTATTAGGCACCCACGTGGAGTCAGTGACCTCATCATCCCCTCCCTCCTCATCACTGGAGCCAATCTGGCAGTATGCTGCAGCTGCTGGAACATGACTGCCAGATTGGTGTCCTTCTTGAGCATCCCCTCTCTCTGCTCTCACGCTACTGCCTTCCTCTAGCTGGGTATCATCATCAGACCCTTCGAAACGCTGGGCATCCTCCTGGAGCATGTACCCAACACTGTGCTCAAACAGTTCGGGGGACTCCTCAGGAGGACATGGTGGGTCTAGGGAAGGAGTGACTGATGATGACATTGATACTAGGGAAGAGGACGCTTTGGCAGCTGCTTTGCCAGTACCCTGAGCCTGGGTGAGAGAGGATGAGGAGGATGAGGAGGGCTTGGTCATCCACTCTACCAAGTCTTCGGCATGATGCGGCTTAACACGTCCAGCTGCCGAAAAGAAGGACAAGCGTGTCCCATGGCCACGTGCTGATGACGATGCACCGCGTCCACGACCAGCACTGTTGTCTCTAGACACAGAGCCTGCTTGCCCTCTTTTATTGGCTCCTGACTGTCTGCCTCTCCTTGTTTGCCTTCCAGACATTCTAATGGCCTGCAGGGAGATGGGAAAACCAGCAATAAGGCCTAGCTTCAGGAGTATATTTTGCAGGAAGCACACTACGCCCGCTGTAAGTGCTGCAAATGCCTGTTGGTGTAACACATTAGGAAAACACAGCAATACGGGCTAGCTTCAGGTGTATAATGTGCAGGAGGCACACTCCGCCTGCTGTAAATTTTTATATATTTGAAAAAACTGCTACCAATATTTACAATATGTACAGTAGGAAAACAATATATACATTAACAAAATCCTGACACATAAAACTAATACATATTTACCACCACCCTTACCCATCCTCATCCGACCAACCCACACGTGGGTCTCATTATTTCCTATTTTTCCCATCACCCTGGAAAAGAACAAGAAGAACACATCACCCAAAAAAAAAATAATCAAACCACACAAACCCTAATTCTACATATTAACCCAACACTAACACCACACCCTAATATATATACAAAACCTACTACCTAACACCAACCACCCATCGGCTACTGACAGGCGAGAATGCAAGGTCTAGAATGCCTAAAGCCCTACTGTTCAGAAAAAAAAGGAACCAAAAGACCTAAAGGGGGTGAAAAGGACAGAAAGAACCACCCCAAAAGGAAGAAGGATTGGAGCCTCAGGGAGGCCGGAAGGAGAAACCCCTCCACAGCCGGGCACTCCTACTGGCCCCAACCCTCCCCCTCTCAAGACTCCTCACCTTCACCAGCTCCCGAAAAATATCACCCACCACCTCATGCGTGGACAGGACTTTGCCCCTAGTGGACACCAAACACCGAGCTTGCCATGTGTAATAGAGAGCCACTAAGCTGACTAAATAAAGTGACGACAACTCAAACCCTCTGTGGACCCTAAAGTTGCCGTACACCACCTCAGAATAGGTCAAGGATGAGAGTCGGGGATAACCAATGGCTTCCCCTGCCCCCTCAAGAACCTCAATGTTGAAGGGGCATTCGACCAAAAAATGGTCCATGGTCTCCAATGCCCCCCCACATTCTGCACGAGGACAACCTCTGTCCCCTAGGTTCTTATATTTTAGGTTTCCCCGGACATAGAGGCGTCCGTGGAATGCCCTCCACGCAAGATCCCAAAACTTGCTTGGGATTCTTGGGGAATTCAGAAGGGCTAATCCCTTCTCGAGGACTCTCTCCGGGCAGTCCCTTAAAGACAGTGGCCTCAAAATGTCCGAGGCCATGACTCTTGAGTACAGCTCACGTCGACCCACAGAGCCCACCTCGAGAGCAGTTATCCGCCACTGCCTCAGTACCTTCAACACTTGAGGGACATAGGACGGGAGATACCCGTGCGATCTACGAAGATCACCAGGCCGTCCCCCATCCTCCCACCTACTCAGGAACAGCAAGAGCCAGTTCTTGCATGAGCGCTCCCACAGAGTAGGTAGGTCCACAAAGATGGACTGCAGGTTGAATTTCACAAAAATGGTGATGAAAAACACCACCGGATTGATCATATCCAGCCCACCGTGCCTCCTCTGTCAGTACGTGACCTCCCTCTTGATCAGATTTAGCCTGTTTCCCCACAACAGCAGGAAGAACAGGCCAGAGATCCGGGCATAGAGAGATGCAGGCAAAATACAGACGTAGCTGACATAGAGGAATTCTGGCAGCAAGTACGTTTTGACCAGGCTCACCCTTTCCCTCAGTGACAGCTTCCAGCCCTTCCAGGCATTCACTTTCCAAGATGCACCGACCAGTCTGTGCTCCCAATTTAGCTTGGGGTAATCACCCGGGCCAAATAGGATGCCAAGAATTTTCACTTCTGGCTGGGGCTGGGGAAACACGTCCGGAAGAGCGAACTGCTCGCCTTCCCTCCCCAACCAGAGAACTTCGCTCTTGCCCCAATTGACCAACGAACCAGATGCCTCGGAGTAGCTCCCAATTTGCGTCTCCACAAAGAGAGCCTCCTCGCGGCTGGACACCACCACCGAGACATCGTCCGCGTAGGCCACCACCCTCACTGCCGGATCCAGACCAGTGCAAGGCTCCACCGGAACCCCCCCCAAACGCTCGCAGTCGAGCCTTCTCACGAAGGGATCGACGGCAAAGACGTAGAGAAGGGGGCTCAACGGGCAACCCTGCCTGACTCCAGAGTCCACAGCAAAGGCAGGACCCACCCAACCGTTGACAAGAGGGAAGCTCACCGCCCCTCTGTACAATACTTTCAGCCAATTCACAAATTGCTCCGGCAAACCGTACTTTCTCAGAAGAAGCCAGAGGTACTCATGGCTCACCCGGTCAAAAGCCTTGGTCTGGTCTAATGCCAGCAGATACCGCCCATCCCCCATTGCCCTGCACCTTTCCACGGCCTCCCGGACGTTCAGAACGGCACTAAAGGTGCCCCGACCAGGAAATGCGCAGTGCTGGGAGACAGAAAGCATCTTGTCAGCGACTGCTGACATACGTAAAAAGAGTATTTTTGCCAATATCTTCCTATCTGTAGTGAGAAGGGCGATCGGGCGCCAGTTCTCAATTACAGTCGGATCTTTACCCTTTGACAGCAGGATCAGAGCTGACCTTCTCATTGAGGGAGGGAGCAGGCCATTAGCCAAACATTCATTGAAAACCTCCCCCAAATGAGGAGCCAACAGGCTCTTGAAGGTTTTATAAAATTCAGCCGTGAGCCCATCGGGCCCCGGCGACCTTTTCAGGGACAAAGAGTCGATGGCCTGCTCGACTTCTTCAACCGAGATCTCTGCTGTCAGAGAGTCTGGGAGACCAGGCCCCGCGCAAAGCGGGGTCTCATCAAGAAACACCCTGGCTTTCTCCATATCCAAAGGCTTCCTACGGAGGAGGTCTGAAAAATGGTCCCCGATGACACCCAGGATACCCGGTCTGGACCGGACCAGGGATCCCGAAGCGTCCCTCAGGCCATGTACGACCTTCAAACTCACCGCCTCACCACAGCTCTTGTAGGGATCCGGGGAGGAGAACTTCCCGTAATCCCTCTCAAGGACCAGGGAGGCGAGACGGTCATACTGACACCCCTTCATCTGAAGCTTCAGATCAGATATCTGCTCCTGAGGGCCCCCAGAAGAAACCAGGCGGTCTAACTGCCTGCGCAACTTCTGGTAGGCCAGGTACTTGGACGCCGCCCGGTACCTAGAGATCCTGCGGAAAAAGCCCTCCGACCTCTTCTTCACCACTTCCCACCACTCCTGGCGGGAGCAGCCGCTCTCAAGGAGCGAGGCCTGATCCGCAAGAAAGATCTCATAGGCCTCCCTAACCTCGAGGTCCTCGAGTAGCGATCCATTGAGACGCCAGAGGCCTCGACCTTTCTGAGGAGTGTCGGCCACATTCAAAGTCACAGAAACCATACAGTGATCGGAGAACTCCATCGCCTGCAACACAGGTGACGCAAAGGAAGAGTCCCCCTTTAAAAAAAAACTATCTAACCTACTCCTACTGCTACCTCAGGCATAAGTGAACCCAGTGTGGTTGGGGAGGCACTGAACATGCACATCCACCAACCCGGCTTCCCTCACTACACTATTCAGAAAGATACTATCATATCCCAGGGGGCCTGAGGCGCCTGCCCGATCCTTTGATCTGGTGACCATGTTAAAGTCACCACCAAAGACCACCTGCTGGGACGTGAACAAGTAGGGCTTGACCATCATGAGGAGGCTCTTCCTATCCCTCTTGGTCTGAGGGCCATAAAAGTTGATGAGCCTAAGGAATTGCCCCCCCACGACGGCATCCACCACCAGGCACCTACCGACCTCCACCTCAATCACTCGTCGACAAGCCACCGGACCAGTCTTAAAAAGGACGGCAACTCCACTGCAGGGCTCGGCCGCAAGAGACCAGAGGGAGGGCCCACATCTCCACTCCCTCTTTGCTAGATGCATCTCTGCCACCGATGCCAGCCAGGTCTCTTGCAAAAACAAAATGTCAGCTTCAACTCAGGTGAGAAAATCGAAGGCCATGAAACGAGCCGCCGCAGAACGCACACTTGCGACATTAATGGTCGCAACGCGTATTGGAGAGGGTACCGCCATCCTTAGTGATTTTGCCCTGCATTCTCCTCTGCACTTTCACCTACACCCCAGAGTCCTCCTCCGAATCGGTGAAGACCCCGAACATATTCCCTAGGATCAACGGGGGGCCCCCCAGGGTCCCTATCAGGGACAACCCGGGGTCCCCTAACCCCCCCCCAGGATCCTTCTTCCTCGTCCTCTTCCTCACCTTTCTCTGCAGCCAGCCCGCCTGGATCTGGCCGCCCACCTCGTCGCCGGAGTGCCCGCTAGAGGCCCCCATGGGCCTCTTGTGCAGGCCCCTCGACGACTCGGCCACCTCCATCTCCTCCCCCGAATCCTGGGGATACAAAAGAGGATCCAGGATGGGACGGAGGGAGGAAGGAGGTGGAGAGGAAGGGGGAAGAGGAGAAGAGGAACGGGGGGAACGAGGGGAAGGGGGAGGAGGAAGGGAGGAAGAATGGGAGGGATGGGGAAAGGGGGGAAGGGGAGGGGGGAAAGGAGGAGGGGGGAACAGAAGGAGAAGAGGAGGGGGAAAGAGGGGGGTAGAGAGAGGAGGGGGCACAGAGGAAAGAGGGGGAGGGGTACGGCCCCCCGCAGAGGGCCCCTCAACCCCCCGACCCCCCACCCCCACTGGGCCTGGTGCCGGTGCACCCGGCCCCCCAGAAACAAGTCCCGGGGGACCCGGCACATTCCCAGCAGGGGCCCCCACTCCACCACGCCTGCGCCTCTGCCGCTGCGGCAAAGGCCCCTCTGGGCCAACAGCCCCAGGCCCTTCACCTGGGCCTGCCTGGGGTGCCTGGGGCGCCTGAGGTGGGAGACCCACCCCCTCCGGTGCGTCATCTGGGCCTGGCCCATCCCCATCAGCCGCACGCCCCCTAAAAGCCTTGGGGCAGCGGCTGAATGGGTGGCCGGACACCCCACAGAGGTTGCAGACAATAAGTCTACAAGTCTCCGAGGAGTGCCCAGGCCTGTTGCACCTGACGCACCGGGGTGTTGTGCAGTCTGCACTTAAATGGGTGGGACTCCCACACTTAAAACAGCGATGGGGCTGACCGGGGTAAAAGACCAGGATCCTATCTCTCCCAATGAAAGCGCTGCCAGGGAAATGGGTCACACCAGTTCCCTGGCGCTTGAGACGGATCCTGGCCGCCCACGCCCCGGTCCAGACCCCGCGCTCATCCAGGTTTTTGCGCAGGGGAGACTGCAGCTGCCCATACCTCTCCAACCAGGTGGCAATGTCCTCAGGTGGGAGGGATTCATTCCTGACCAGAATGGTCAGGGACTTGATGTCCTCCTGCCTGGACAGGGGGACCACCTTAAAAGACCTCCAAGGCTCCGACCTCTTCAGGAGCTCATACACAGTAAGGAAGAGCTCCAGTAGCACCAAGGAGGAAAAACTCACATCAAACTCCTTGGTGCCCGTGGGATGGATCACTGCGAAGAGGTCGGCTACCTTAAAGTTGGCCCCCTTCAGCAGAAGATCTACCACCTGCCCCCTGCTGGGGCACTGTCCAGGTCCCTCCCACCGCAGCTGCACAACATTGCGCCTGCGCCTCTCTGGACCCCCCGTACCCCTCGACCATGGGTTCACCCCCTGGAGCTGGTCTGCGGGGGGAACCCGGAAGTTTTGGGCACCAAACCGGTCGTACAGGGGGGCCAAAGGGACGCTGGTCCCTGCCACCCGGGCAAAAGACCTGGATTCCCTGAGCGCCCCAAGCAGCTCTGCCTCCTGGACCTGATCTAACGCCCCCCTAGCCTGAATGCCGGAAGCACCCTCCGCCGCCTCACCAGAGGTACCCTCAGAGGGCACTCCAGCACCCTCGGCCGACACATCAACCGGGGGAACCCCCCGGCCCAATCCTGCCGGTGGGGGGTCCCTCCCATCCACCGCCCCCCCGGAGCAAGCCACACCCACAACAACCCTCCTCCTAACACTGGGAGGAGGGTCTACCACTGGGGCCCCACTGGAACAGCGGGCATGAGCCCCAGATGGCTCCTCCCCCTGCGGCTGTGTCCGCTCCTTCCCCTTTTCTAATTGTGCCTCCTGGGACTCCATACCCTTAATGAAGGCCAAGGCTGGGTGATCCCCAAAAAGTTCCCCAGCCTCGGCCTCACTCCACCTGCCCACTCTTTGAGCAGCACTCAGGTCCCCAGACGAATCCATGAGGTCTATCAAATCCTCTCCTGCCAATCCTCCACATACCTCGGCCATCTCCTGATCATTCAGGCCGTCAGAGGCCGCCACCCGGAAGTGCTTCTGGCTGCCCCCAACCACTTCCGGTATAGACCCGACTTCCGGTTCAGCCCGTCCGCCCACTTCCGGTTCACGCTGGCCAGGGAAACCGGAAGTGGTCATAGAAGCACTTCCCGACCTTCCCGGCTCCACCTCCCGCCCGGACTCCCGCCCAAACTCCTCCCCCTGACCATCCAGCCCACCAGAGCCATGCCCCAAGGCCCCGCCCCTACTGTCAGCAAAGGTGGTTGTTTTTACTGGCGCCAAACCATCCCCTGGTTGTGCAGCAGTTTGTTGTTGCTCACTGCACTTTGGTAATGGCTTCCCCCCTCCTCCCCACCGCTCCTTGCAGCCTTCACATTCCCATCATCAATACATAGTCTTTCAACACTTCCTGCTTGGGTTTGTCCATATCCATGATTGCCAGACCCCTCTCCCTCCTCCACAGCATGAGCGGCACAGGCAGGATCCATCATTAGCAGTGGTCTGCCTTGTACCTGGCTGCATGCGGGAATCACAGGGGTCATTAGGGTCTTAACAACAGCAGCATGCTTAAGAGTCTTTCCAGCAACAGTCTCAGGCCTGATCCGTGGGAGCGGTGTGAGAACCACCACTGGGGTGCACCCCAGCTTTCCCATCCCCACTGAATTTCCCTCAGCATTCCCCCCGGTGTTCCCCTCCTGATTTCCCCTAGCTGTATCCTCAGGTACCCTACCCGAGCCTGCCTGAGTGCTGGTAGCTTTTTCTGACCCGAGCACCGCAAGGTCCCGGGGACCCTCCACAGCCAGGTTACCAGGGACTACGCTTCCCAGGGGAAGGGGGTGGGGGGGGGAGGGAGGGGGGAAGGTTCCTCACCAGCTCTATTTCCAGCTCCACCGGCCAATCCTCCTGGGCATGATGTATTCATGGGTCTTTCCTCCGGCTGCTGTACTTGCTGGCTCCGCTGTTTGCTGCGCCTGACAGCCTGGGATCCTTCTCTGCTGGCCCTTGTCAGCTCATCCCTTATTTCCAAAAGGAAGTCGGTCTCACCTCGCCCCCTCTCACAGAGGCCACCAGCAGGCCCCAGAGTTCCCCACACTGGCCTTTCAGGGAGCTAATGGCCACACTGAACTCCCCCTCCTGAAGCTGCTGGTCCGGTCCCTGCGATTCCGGAGGTCGGCCAGCACTGCAGACTTCCCACAGAAGGCCCGGCTGGCCTTCTGGATTAAATCCTTGATTCTTGCGATCCTTCGCTGCACCTTAGCCGGACCTTCCCCAGGCTGGGCCCGAGTCCAATCAAGCAACTCATGCTGGGTCTTCAAAAATAATGTCTCCTCCCTGGACAGGTCTTTAATCCCCAGGGAGGAGGCAGCAACATCAGGCCGGGAAAGCTGCCCCGGTCCTGGGCTGGAGGAGGCCATCACACCCCCTCCTCCTGGAGCTCCAGGAGCTCCCTACAGGCACGTCCTCTCACTCCAAAGGTCTCACAGCAACTGACACACTCCGCCCGCTGTAAGTGCCGCAAATGCCTGTTGGTGTAACACACCAGGAAAACACAGCAATACGGGCTAGCTTCAGAAGTATATTTTGCAGGAATCACACTACGCCTGCTGTAAGTGCTGCGAATGCCTGTTGGTGTAACACACTAGGAAAACACAGCAATAAGGCGTAGCTTCAGGAGTATATTTTGCAGGAATCACACTATGCCTGCTGTAAGTACTGCAAATGCCTGTTGGTGTAACACACCAGGAAAACACAGCAATACGGTCTAGCTTCAGGTGTATAATGTGCAGGAGGCACACTCCGCCCGCTGTAAGTGCTGCAAATGCCTGTTAGTGTAACACACCAGGAAAACACAGCAATAAGGGCTAGCTTCAGGTGTATACTGTGCAGGAGGCTTAGCAACAATGACACTGACACTGTCCCCTGCCTATCCTTCTCTCTCCCTGCACACAAGGTTTATCAAAGAATATGACACTGACACTCTCCCTGCCTATCCTTCTCTCTCCCTGCACACAAGGTTTAGTAAAGAATATGACACTGACACTGTCCCCTGCCTATCCTTCTCTCTCCCTGCACACAAGGTTTATCAAAGAATATGACACTGACACTCTCCATGCCTATCCTTCTCTCTCCCTGCACACAAGGTTTAGCAAAGAATATGACACTGACACTGTCCCCTGCCTATACTTCTCTCTCCCTGCACACAAGGTTTAGCAAAGAATATGACACTGACACTCTCCCTGCCTATCCTTCTCTCTCCCTGCACACAAGAATAGCACAAAGAATATCAACACTGTCCCTGCCTATCCTTCTCTTTCCCTGCGCCGGAACACACTACACAAGGCCGCCGCGCTGGCGGCCTTTTATAGTGTGGGACGTGTGCTAAACCCCCTGAGCTATAATTGGCCACAGGCAACCTGCCTGTGGCCAATTATGGCTCTCCTAGCTGCCGGCGGGGTCACAGTGCATGCTTGGCCAATCACAGCGCCGGGATTGCACTGCGATGGCTCAGTGTATTGTGGGCCGTTCGCGTCACTCCAATTTGGCGCGAACGGCCCAAATAGTTTGATGTTCGCCGAACGATTGAACAGCCGATGTTCGAGTCGAACGTATGTTCGACTCGAACACCGAGCTCATCCCTACTGCTGAGTGTCCTCTCCTTTACACTGTGAATCAAGTTTGCATTTCATTCTAGTTCCAAACACATCTACACTAGTGATGAGCCGAACACCCCCGGGTTCGGTTCGCACCAGAACCCGCGAACGGACCGAAAGTTCGTACGAACATTAGAACCCTATTAAATACAATGGATGCGAACGTTCGAATTCTAAAGTGCTAATTATAACAACTATTATGCATGTTATTGTCCTAAAAAGGGTTTGGGAACCCGGGTTCTGCACCAGGGGACATGTATCAATGCAAAAAGAAGTTTTAAAAACGGTCGTTTTTCGGGAGCAGTCATTTTAATGATGCATAAAGTGAAAAAAAAAAAGTCAAATATTCCTTTAAATATCGTACCTGGGGGGTGTCTAAAGTATGCCTGTGAAGTGCCACGTGTTTCCCGTGTTTAGAACTGTCCCTGCACAAAATGACACTTCTAAAGGAAAAAAAAGCCATTTAAAACTGCTTGCGGCTTTAATGTAATGTCTGGTCCCGGTAATATGGATGAAAATCTTTAAGAAAAATGGCATAGCTACCCCATGACCCCCCCCCCTACCCCAGCCCATTACCAGCCCCTTTGGGTCTTGTATGGATATTAAGGGGAACCCCGCACATAAAATAAAAAAGGCCCTATATACTCTGAACAGCCGTATACAGGCGGTGCATACAAGACAGGGACTGTAGGTTTGTTCTTATGTAGAATCTGTTTGTAATTTTGAACAGGTACATTGTTGAAGTGTAGCTCCAGCCCAAAAATCTATTTTTAAACTTTTTGGAAAACATAGGTAAGGGTTATCACCCCTGTAACATTTGTTTTGCTGTCTGTGCCCCTGTTCAGAACATTTCACCTCACTTTCCGTCCCAATGACAACTGTTTTTGAAATGTGGTGTTTTTCTTGAAACAAGGATTGCTGATAAAGCATCAGTACAGAGGAGACACCTTTCGCCCATATTTATTCTTACAGGAGAGAATTTTCCTTCCTAGGGGTAGATTTCCTCTCACTTCCTGTTGTCTTCTTGCGTTTGCAAGTAGGAGTCGTTTGTAAGTTGGATGTTTGAAAGTAGGGACCTGCCGTATATACTCTGCAGAAATAGGCCCCTTAGTTGTTGGTGTTGGCACAACACTGTAAGCACTCACAGTTACTCTTGGTTGGTGCTGGAACGCCCTGCTGTCAACTATTATATCAGGAATTTTAATTACATATAATTGTTGAACAGTGGTAGTAAAAATTGGGCCTTTGATGGTGGTGCTGGTGCCACAACACTGTAAGCCCTGACAGTTACTCTTGGTGGGTGCAGAAATGGGCCCTGCTGTGAATTATTAGATCAAGAATTGTAATTGCATGCCCCTGTTGAACAGGGGCTGAAAAATTGGGCCTTTCGTGGTGGTGGTGGTGGTGGTGGTGTTGCCACAACACTGTAAGCCCTCAGAGTTACTCTTGGTGGGTGCAGGAATGGGCCCTGCTGTGAATTATTAGATCAAGAATTGTAATTACATGCCCCTTTTGAACAGGGGCTGAAAAATTGGGCCTTTCGTGGTGGTGGTGGTGGTGGTGGCGTTGCCACAACACTGTAAGCCCTCAGAGTTACTCTTGGTGGGTGCAGCAATGGGCCCTGCTGTGAATTATTAGATCAAGAATTGTAATTGCATGCCCCTGTTGAACAGGGGCTGAAAAATTGGGCCTTAGGCACTGGTGGCACAACACTACAACCCCTCACAGATACGTTACTTGGAGCACAGCAATGAGCCCTGTTGCAAAGTATTGCTTCAAAAATTGTAATGACACGCCCCTGTTAAACAGGGGCTGAAAAATTGGGCCTTAGGCACTGGTGCCACAACACTCCAACCCCTCACAGATACTGTACTTGGAGCACAGCAATGAGCCCTATGGCAAATTATTGCTAAAAAAATTGTAATTACACGCCCCTGTAAAACAGGGGCTGAAAAATTGGGCCTTAGCCACTGGTGGCGGCACCCATAAACAAAAATGATCTTCCAAGCTATCATCATCAATCGTATCATTGAGGACTCGGAGGAGGAGGATAGCCAGTCAACATAACAGCACAGGCACTCAGCATCAGCATCAGTCTTGAAGGGATGTGACATGTTAAAATCAATTAGTCTGTTATATCAGCATCAGGTGTGTGGTAGCTGGTGGTGATCCAAGACTGGTTCATCTTGATGAAAGTCAGTCGATCAACCGAGTCGGTGGACAGGCGCACCCTGTGATCCGTGACAAATCCTCCAGCAGCACTGAATGTGCGTTCCGAAAGAACGCTGGATGCAGGACAGGCCAGTAGCTCAATTGCATACTGTGCAAGCTCTGGCCAGTGATCCATCCTCAAGACCCAGTAAGCCAGAGGATTTTCGGTGGGGAAGGTGTCCAAGTCTGACCTTGCCCCTAGATATTCCTGCACCATGTTTATCAGACGCTGGCGATGGTTGCTGGAACCGATCATACTTTGGGGCTGCGGACTAAAGAATTGTCTGAACGCATCGGTCAGACGGCCACCTTCCCCACCGCTCCTTCTTTGACTGGCCGAAGCCTCAGCAACTCGTTGTCCAGGACCAGGAGTTTGTAACCTCCCAGTCTCTGGGAACGCGTTGCACAGACCTTTCTGCAAGGCCTCCCGGAGTTGTCTCATCCTCTGCTCCCTCTGCGAAGGTAACATAAGGTCCGCAACCTTACCCTTGTACCGTGGATCAAGGAGAGTGGCCAGCCAGTAATGGTCCCTCTCCTTGATCCGAAGAATACGAGGATCCTTCCGCAGACTTTGCAGGATCAGGGAGGCCATGCAGCGTAGGTTTGCTGAGGCATTCGCTCCGGAGTCCTCTGGGTCACTAAGGACGACATGATCCGCAGCCACCTCCTCCCAGCCACGTACAAGTCCACTGGTTTCTTGGGACTGTAAATCATCCCTAAAAGACTGCTGCTGATGATGCTGAGTGCCAGCCTCCACCTCCATGCTGACACAATCCTCCTCCTCCTCCTCCTCCTCCTCCTCTTCCTCTTCCTGTGCGATGGGTGGGACAGAAGGAACACTGTCTGGGTAAAGGGGGCCTTGAGAGGCAAGGAAGTCCTCCTCTTCCTGCCTCTGTTCTGCCTCAAGTGCCCTGTCCATTATTCCACGCAGCGTGTGCTCCAACAGGTGGACAAGAGGTACAGTGTCACTGATGCATGCACTGTCACTGCTCACCATCCTCGTGGCCTCCTCAAATGGTGCCAGGACAGTGCATGCATCCCTGATCATGCCCCACTGGCGTGGAGAAAAAAAACCAAGCTCCCCTGACCCTGTCCTGGTGCCGTAGTCGCACAGGTACTCATTGATGGCCCTCTGCTGCGTGTGCAGCCGCTGCAGCATGGCCAACGTTGAGTTCCACCTGGTGGGCATGTCACATATAAGGCGGTTCTTGGGCAGGTTCAACTCCTTTTGCAGCTCAGCCAGGCGAGCACTGGCATTATAAGATCTGCGGAAATGCACACAGACTTTCCTGGCCTGCCTCAGGACATCCTGTAAGCCCGGGTACCTGCCCAAGAACCGCTGCACCACCAGGTTAAGGACGTGAGCCACACAGGGCACATGGGTCAGTTGTCCCTGTCGGAGGGCGGAGAGGAGGTTGGTGCCATTGTCGCAAACCACCATTCCTGGCTTAAGCTGGCGTGGCGTCAACCACCTCTCGGCCTGGCCCTGCAGAGCAGACAGGACCTCTGCCCCAGTGTGGCTTCTGTCCCCCAAACACACCAGCGCAAGCACGGCATGGCATCTTTTTGCCTGCGTACTTGCGTAGCCCCGTGAATGGCTACGAAGCACCGCTGGTTCATAGGACAAACCACAGGAAGAGGCCATGGAGGAAGAAGAAGAGGAGGGGGTGGAGGAGAGAGGTGTGTCACAACCAGTAGTAGCATTTTGGAGGCGTGGCGGTGGAACAACCTCCAACACTACTGCACCTTGTCCTGCATCCTTCCCAGCTGCCAAAAGAGTGACCCAATGGGCCGTGAAAGAAAGGTAACGTCCCTGTCCATGCCTGCTGGACCATGAGTCAGCGGTAATATGCACCTTACCGCTGACCGCCCTGTCCAGCAAGGCCAAGACATTGCCTTCCACATGCCAGTAGAGAGCCGGAATAGCCTTCCGTGAGAAAAAGTGGCGTTTGGGAACCTGCCACTGAGGAACCGCACATTGCACAAACTCACGGAAGGGGGCCGAGTCTACCAACTGAAAAGGCAGCAGTTGAAGCGCTAGCAATTTAGCCAAGCTAGCATTCAACCGCTGGGCATGTGGATGGCTGGGAGTGAACTTCTTTCGACGGTCCAGCAGCTGGGGCAGGGAAATTTGCCTGCTAGAATCGGACGTCGGTGTACTGCTAGCAGAGTGGCCGCAAGTACTTGGCTGTGACACACCTAATTCTACACCTTCATTCCTCTCAGTGCATGTTTCAGAGAGGACTGAAGTTATAGTGGGGTTGGAGATCCCAGCTGATGCGGTGCTATTAGAGGTCCGCTTTGTTCTTTGGTGTGGGTCTTTGAGGTGGGCTTGCCAACGAGCTGCATGGCAGGTCAACATATGTCTGGTCAGGCATGTGGTACCCAAGCGGCTGATGTTTTGGCCACGCGATATACGCTTGAGACATATGTTGCAAACAGCAGCTGTGCGATCTGATGCACTAGCCTCAAAAAAGGCCCACACCAAGGAACTTTTTGAATGACGGGCAGAGGCAGCGCCCTGCACAGGCGGAGCTCTGCGGTGTGATTCCGTCGGTGTACTGCCCTTACGCTGGCCACCAAAGGGCATCCTGCCTCGTTGGAGATGTGCCTCCTCCTCATCCTCCTCCTCCTCCTCTCTCCTATTAGGCACCCACGTGGAGTCAGTGACCTCATCATCCCCTCCCTCCTCATCACTGGAGCCAATCTGGCAGTATGCTGCAGCTGCTGGAACATGACTGCCAGATTGGTGTCCTTCTTGAGCATCCCCTCTGTCTGCTCTCACGCTACTGCCTTCCTGTAGCTGGGTTTCATCATCAGACCCTTCGAAACGCTGGGCATCCTCCTGGAGCATGTACCCAATACTGTGCTCAAACAGTTCGGGGGACTCCTCAGGAGGAGGACATGGTGGGTCTAGGGAAGGAGTGACTGATGATGAGTCTGACATTGATACCAGGGAAGAGGACGCTTTGGCAGCTGCTTTGCCAGTACCCTGAGCCTGGGTGAGAGAGGATGAGGAGGAGGAGGAGGGCTTGGTCATCCACTCTACCAAGTCTTCGGCATGATGTGGCTCAACATGTCCAGCTGCCGAAAAGAAGGACAAGCGTGTCCCATGGCCATGTGCTGATGACAATGCACCGCGTCCACGACCAGCACTGTTGCCCCCAGACACAGAGCCTGCTTGCCCTCTTTTATTGCCTCCTGACTGTCTGCCTCTCCTTGTTTGCCTTCCAGACATTCTAATAGATGGCCTGCAGGGAGATGGGAAAAAAGCAATAAGGGCTACCTTCAGGTGTCCTTCTCTGTCCCTTTACTTAAGGATTTCTAAATATGGTTGAGGATTATTGCTTTTGCACAGAATAGCACAATGACAATTTCCCTGACTGTCCAAAAAACAAGGATTTCAAAGATGGTTGATGAGGAATGCTTTGGCACACTATAGCACAAGGAGAATTCCCCTCACTTTCCTTCTTTGTCCCTAGAAACAAGGACTGGCACAGTGAAAGAAACTGACACTCTCCCTACCTACAGTTTTCTGTCCCTAGAAAAAATGTTTTTTTAAAGCACACTATAGCACAAGGAGAAATCCCCTCACTTTCCTTCTTTGTCCCTAGAAACAAGGACTGGCACAGTGAAAGAAACTGACACTCTCCCTACCTACAGTTTTCTGTCCCTAGAAAAAATGTTTTTTTAAAGCACACTATAGCACAAGGAGAAATCCCCTCACTTTCCTTCTTTGTCCCTAGAAACAAGGACTGGCACAGTGAAAGAAACTGACACTCTCCCTACCTACAGTTTTCTGTCCCTAGAAAAAATGTTTTTTTTAAAGCACACTATAGCACAAGGAGAAATCCCCTCACTTTCCTTCTTTGTCCCTAGAAACAAGGACTGGCACAGTGAAAGAAACTGACACTCTCCCTACCTACAGTTTTCTGTCCCTAGAAAAAATGTTTTTTTAAAGCACACTATAGCACAAGGAGAAATCCCCTCACTTTCCTTCTTTGTCCCTAGAAACAAGGACTGGCACAGTGAAAGAAACTGACACTCTCCCTACCTACAGTTTTCTGTCCCTAGAAAAAATGTTTTTTTAAAGCACACTATAGCACAAGGAGAAATCCCCTCACTTTCCTTCTTTGTCCCTAGAAACAAGGACTGGCACAGTGAAAGAAACTGACACTCTCCCTACCTACAGTTTTCTGTCCCTAGAAAAAATGTTTTTTTAAAGCACACTATAGCACAAGGAGAATTCCCCTCACTTTCCTTCTTTGTCCCTAGAAACAAGGACTGGCACAGTGAAAGAAACTGACACTCTCCCTACCTAGAGTTTTCTGTCCCTAGAAAAAATGTTTTTTTAAAGCACACTATAGCACAAGGAGAAATCCCCTCACTTTCCTTCTTTGTCCCTAGAAACAAGGACTGGCACAGTGAAAGAAACTGACACTCTCCCTACCTACAGTTTTCTGTCCCTAGAAAAAATGTTTTTTCAAAGCACACTATAGCACAAGGAGAAATCCCCTCACTTTCCTTCTTTGTCCCTAGAAACAAGGACTGGCACAGTGAAAGAAACTGACACTCTCCCTACCTACAGTTTTCTGTCCCTAGAAAAAATGTTTTTTTAAAGCACACTATAGCACAAGGAGAATTCCCCTCACTTTCCTTCTTTGTCCCTAGAAACAAGGACTGGCACAGTGAAAGAAACTGACACTCTCCCTACCTACAGTTTTCTGTCCCTAGAAAAAATGTTTTTTTAAAGCACACTATAGCACAAGGAGAAATCCCCTCACTTTCCTTCTTTGTCCCTAGAAACAAGGACTGGCACAGTGAAAGAAACTGACACTCTCCCTACCTACAGTTTTCTGTCCCTAGAAAAAATGTTTTTTTAAAGCACACTATAGCACAAGGAGAATTCCCCTCACTTTCCTTCTTTGTCCCTAGAAACAAGGACTGGCACAGTGAAAGAAACTGACACTCTCCCTACCTACAGTTTTCTGTCCCTAGAAAAAATGTTTTTTTAAAGCACACTATAGCACAAGGAGAATTCCCCTCACTTTCCTTCTTTGTCCCTAGAAACAAGGACTGGCACAGTGAAAGAAACTGACACTCTCCCTACCTACAGTTTTCTGTCCCTAGAAAAAATGTTTTTTTAAAGCAAACTATAGCACAAGGAGAAATCCCCTCACTTTCCTTCTTTGTCCCTAGAAACAAGGACTGGCACAGTGAAAGAAACTGACACTCTCCCTACCTACAGTTTTCTGTCCCTAGAAAAAATGTTTTTTTAAAGCACACTATAGCACAAGGAGAAATCCCCTCACTTTCCTTCTTTGTCCCTAGAAACAAGGACTGGCACAGTGAAAGAAACTGACACTCTCCCTACCTACAGTTTTCTGTCCCTAGAAAAAATGTTTTTTTAAAGCACACTATAGCACAAGGAGAATTCCCCTCACTTTCCTTCTTTGTCCCTAGAAACAAGGACTGGCACAGTGAAAGAAACTGACACTCTCCCTACCTACAGTTTTCTGTCCCTAGAAAAAATGTTTTTTTAAAGCACACTATAGCACAAGGAGAAATCCCCTCACTTTCCTTCTTTGTCCCTAGAAACAAGGACTGGCACAGTGAAAGAAACTGACACTCTCCCTACCTACAGTTTTCTGTCCCTAGAAAAAATGTTTTTTTAAAGCACATTATAGCACAAAGAGAAATCCCCTCACTTTCCTTCTTTGTCCCTAGAAACAAGGACTGGCACAGTGAAAGAAACTGACACTCTCCCTACCTACAGTTTTCTGTCCCTAGAAAAAATGTTTTTTTAAAGCACACTATAGCACAAGGAGAAATCCCCTCACTTTCCTTCTTTGTCCCTAGAAACAAGGACTGGCACAGTGAAAGAAACTGACACTCTCCCTACCTACAGTTTTCTGTCCCTAGAAAAAATGTTTTTTTAAAGCACACTATAGCACAAGGAGAAATCCCCTCACTTTCCTTCTTTGTCCCTAGAAACAAGGACTGGCACAGTGAAAGAAACTGACACTCTCCCTACCTACAGTTTTCTGTCCCTAGAAAAAATGTTTTTTTAAAGCACACTATAGCACAAGGAGAAATCCCCTCACTTTCCTTCTTTGTCCCTAGAAACAAGGACTGGCACAGTGAAAGAAACTGACACTCTCCCTACCTACAGTTTTCTGTCCCTAGAAAAAATGTTTTTTTAAAGCACACTATAGCACAAGGAGAAATCCCCTCACTTTCCTTCTTTGTCCCTAGAAACAAGGACTGGCACAGTGAAAGAAACTGACACTCTCCCTACCTACAGTTTTCTGTCCCTAGAAAAAATGTTTTTTTAAAGCACACTATAGCACAAGGAGAAATCCCCTCACTTTCCTTCTTTGTCCCTAGAAACAAGGACTGGCACAGTGAAAGAAACTGACACTCTCCCTACCTACAGTTTTCTGTCCCTAGAAAAAATGTTTTTTTTAAAGCACACTATAGCACAAGGAGAAATCCCCTCACTTTCCTTCTTTGTCCCTAGAAACAAGGACTGGCACAGTGAAAGAAACTGACACTCTCCCTACCTACAGTTTTCTGTCCCTAGAAAAAATGTTTTTTTAAAGCACACTATAGCACAAGGAGAAATCCCCTCACTTTCCTTCTTTGTCCCTAGAAACAAGGACTGGCACAGTGAAAGAAACTGACACTCTCCCTACCTACAGTTTTCTGTCCCTAGAAAAAATGTTTTTTTAAAGCACACTATAGCACAAGGAGAAATCCCCTCACTTTCCTTCTTTGTCCCTAGAAACAAGGACTGGCACAGTGAAAGAAACTGACACTCTCCCTACCTACAGTTTTCTGTCCCTAGAAAAAATGTTTTTTTAAAGCACACTATAGCACAAGGAGAATTCCCCTCACTTTCCTTCTTTGTCCCTAGAAACAAGGACTGGCACAGTGAAAGAAACTGACACTCTCCCTACCTAGAGTTTTCTGTCCCTAGAAAAAATGTTTTTTTAAAGCACACTATAGCACAAGGAGAAATCCCCTCACTTTCCTTCTTTGTCCCTAGAAACAAGGACTGGCACAGTGAAAGAAACTGACACTCTCCCTACCTACAGTTTTCTGTCCCTAGAAAAAATGTTTTTTCAAAGCACACTATAGCACAAGGAGAAATCCCCTCACTTTCCTTCTTTGTCCCTAGAAACAAGGACTGGCACAGTGAAAGAAACTGACACTCTCCCTACCTACAGTTTTCTGTCCCTAGAAAAAATGTTTTTTTAAAGCACACTATAGCACAAGGAGAATTCCCCTCACTTTCCTTCTTTGTCCCTAGAAACAAGGACTGGCACAGTGAAAGAAACTGACACTCTCCCTACCTACAGTTTTCTGTCCCTAGAAAAAATGTTTTTTTAAAGCACACTATAGCACAAGGAGAAATCCCCTCACTTTCCTTCTTTGTCCCTAGAAACAAGGACTGGCACAGTGAAAGAAACTGACACTCTCCCTACCTACAGTTTTCTGTCCCTAGAAAAAATGTTTTTTTAAAGCACACTATAGCACAAGGAGAATTCCCCTCACTTTCCTTCTTTGTCCCTAGAAACAAGGACTGGCACAGTGAAAGAAACTGACACTCTCCCTACCTACAGTTTTCTGTCCCTAGAAAAAATGTTTTTTTAAAGCACACTATAGCACAAGGAGAATTCCCCTCACTTTCCTTCTTTGTCCCTAGAAACAAGGACTGGCACAGTGAAAGAAACTGACACTCTCCCTACCTACAGTTTTCTGTCCCTAGAAAAAATGTTTTTTTAAAGCAAACTATAGCACAAGGAGAAATCCCCTCACTTTCCTTCTTTGTCCCTAGAAACAAGGACTGGCACAGTGAAAGAAACTGACACTCTCCCTACCTACAGTTTTCTGTCCCTAGAAAAAATGTTTTTTTAAAGCACACTATAGCACAAGGAGAAATCCCCTCACTTTCCTTCTTTGTCCCTAGAAACAAGGACTGGCACAGTGAAAGAAACTGACACTCTCCCTACCTACAGTTTTCTGTCCCTAGAAAAAATGTTTTTTTAAAGCACACTATAGCACAAGGAGAATTCCCCTCACTTTCCTTCTTTGTCCCTAGAAACAAGGACTGGCACAGTGAAAGAAACTGACACTCTCCCTACCTACAGTTTTCTGTCCCTAGAAAAAATGTTTTTTTAAAGCACACTATAGCACAAGGAGAAATCCCCTCACTTTCCTTCTTTGTCCCTAGAAACAAGGACTGGCACAGTGAAAGAAACTGACACTCTCCCTACCTACAGTTTTCTGTCCCTAGAAAAAATGTTTTTTTAAAGCACATTATAGCACAAAGAGAAATCCCCTCACTTTCCTTCTTTGTCCCTAGAAACAAGGACTGGCACAGTGAAAGAAACTGACACTCTCCCTACCTACAGTTTTCTGTCCCTAGAAAAAATGTTTTTTTAAAGCACACTATAGCACAAGGAGAAATCCCCTCACTTTCCTTCTTTGTCCCTAGAAACAAGGACTGGCACAGTGAAAGAAACTGACACTCTCCCTACCTACAGTTTTCTGTCCCTAGAAAAAATGTTTTTTTAAAGCACACTATAGCACAAGGAGAAATCCCCTCACTTTCCTTCTTTGTCCCTAGAAACAAGGACTGGCACAGTGAAAGAAACTGACACTCTCCCTACCTACAGTTTTCTGTCCCTAGAAAAAATGTTTTTTTAAAGCACACTATAGCACAAGGAGAAATCCCCTCACTTTCCTTCTTTGTCCCTAGAAACAAGGACTGGCACAGTGAAAGAAACTGACACTCTCCCTACCTACAGTTTTCTGTCCCTAGAAAAAATGTTTTTTTAAAGCACACTATAGCACAAGGAGAAATCCCCTCACTTTCCTTCTTTGTCCCTAGAAACAAGGACTGGCACAGTGAAAGAAACTGACACTCTCCCTACCTACAGTTTTCTGTCCCTAGAAAAAATGTTTTTTTAAAGCACACTATAGCACAAGGAGAAATCCCCTCACTTTCCTTCTTTGTCCCTAGAAACAAGGACTGGCACAGTGAAAGAAACTGACACTCTCCCTACCTACAGTTTTCTGTCCCTAGAAAAAATGTTTTTTTAAAGCACACTATAGCACAAGGAGAAATCCCCTCACTTTCCTTCTTTGTCCCTAGAAACAAGGACTGGCACAGTGAAAGAAACTGACACTCTCCCTACCTACAGTTTTCTGTCCCTAGAAAAAATGTTTTTTTAAAGCACACTATAGCACAAGGAGAAATCCCCTCACTTTCCTTCTTTGTCCCTAGAAACAAGGACTGGCACAGTGAAAGAAACTGACACTCTCCCTACCTACAGTTTTCTGTCCCTAGAAAAAATGTTTTTTTAAAGCACACTATAGCACAAGGAGAAATCCCCTCACTTTCCTTCTTTGTACCTAGAAACAAGGACTGGCACAGTGAAAGAAACTGACACTCTCCCTACCTACAGTTTTCTGTCCCTAGAAAAAATGTTTTTTTAAAGCACACTATAGCACAAGGAGAAATCCCCTCACTTTCCTTCTTTGTCCCTAGAAACAAGGACTGGCACAGTGAAAGAAACTGACACTCTCCCTACCTACAGTTTTCTGTCCCTAGAAAAAATGTTTTTTTAAAGCACACTATAGCACAAGGAGAAATCCCCTCACTTTCCTTCTTTGTCCCTAGAAACAAGGACTGGCACAGTGAAAGAAACTGACACTCTCCCTACCTACAGTTTTCTGTCCCTAGAAAAAATGTTTTTTTAAAGCACACTATAGCACAAGGAGAAATCCCCTCACTTTCCTTCTTTGTCCCTAGAAACAAGGACTGGCACAGTGAAAGAAACTGACACTCTCCCTACCTACAGTTTTCTGTCCCTAGAAAAAATGTTTTTTTAAAGCACACTATAGCACAAGGAGAAATCCCCTCACTTTCCTTCTTTGTCCCTAGAAACAAGGACTGGCACAGTGAAAGAAACTGACACTCTCCCTACCTACAGTTTTCTGTCCCTAGAAAAAATGTTTTTTTAAAGCACACTATAGCACAAGGAGAATTCCCCTCACTTTCCTTCTTTGTCCCTAGAAACAAGGACTGGCACAGTGAAAGAAACTGACACTCTCCCTACCTACAGTTTTCTGTCCCTAGAAAAAATGTTTTTTTAAAGCACACTATAGCACAAGGAGAAATCCCCTCACTTTCCTTCTTTGTCCCTAGAAACAAGGACTCTCACAGTAAAACACACTGACACTCTCCCTACCTATCCTTCTCTTTCCCTAAACTAAAGGAATCCAGGTTAAGCAAGAAAGAAATAAATGTCACTGTCCCTGCCTATGCTTGTCTTTCCCTGCTCCGGAACACACTACACTAGGCCGCCGTGCTGGCGGCCTTTTATAGTGTGGGGCGTGTACTAAACACCCTCAGCAATAATTGGCCACAGGCATCCTGCCTGTGGCCAATCATTGCTCTCCTCGCTGCCGGCGCTGTGATTGGCCAAGCATGCGGGGTCACAGTGCATGCTTGGCCAATCACAGCGCCTGGATGACACTGCGATGGCGTAGTGCATTGTGGGCCGTTCGCGTCACTCGAATTTGGCGCGAACGGCCCAAATCGTTCGATCTTCGTCGAACGATCGAACAGCCGATGTTCGAGTCGAACGTATGTTCGACTCGAACACGAAGCTCATCCCTAATCTACACAACAATGTAATATCATTTATGGAATAAAAATAGGCATGTCAGAATTATTTTAACCCTGTATCTTCTAAAAATATTGTATGTAGTGGGTGAAAGATATGTCTGTAACTACCGATTACTGTGCCCACTAAATTTTGCGAGATGTCTTTTTATAAGGTCCAATAGTAAAAAGCAACAACATGGAGCAACATGCAAGTTCTGAAATACAATAATAGGAACACAGGACAAGTACCGTATTTATCGGCGTATAACACGCACTTTTTTCCCCTGAAAATCAGGGGAAAATCGTGGGTGCGTGTTATACGCCGATACCCACATCCCTGGGCTGTCTCCGCTGACTGTGAGCGGAGCGGAGCGAGATACACATAGCCGAATGTACTCGGCTATACTCGGCTTTTCTCGGCTCCGCTCACAGTCACGCCCAGTCCCGCCATTGGACCTGTGTTATGTCAATCATAGGGCGGGACTCGGCGTGACTGTGAGCGGAGCCGAGAAAAGCCGAGTATAGCCGAGTACACTCGGCTATGTGTATCTCGGCGGCGGCTCCGCCCAGTTCCTGCGTCCCTGCGTTCTCGGCGGCGTCCGCCCCGCTCCGCACAGTCTCGGCGCCAATTTTAAAATGCTGCACGGCGACACTGGGGCAAGGCTGCACGGCGACACTGGGGCAAGGCTGTACGGCGACACTGGGGCAAGGCTGTACGGCGACACTGGTGCAAGGCTGCACGGCTACACTGGGGCAAGGCTGCACGGCTACACTGGGGCAAGGCTGAAATGGACTCTGGGGCAAGGCTGCAATGGACACTGACAAGGCTGCACTGTGACAAGGCTGCAATGGACACTGACAAGGCTGCACTGTGACAAGGCTGCAATGGACACTGACAAGGCTGCACTGTGACAAGGCTGCAGTGGACACTGACAAGGCTGCATTTAAATGTAAGTTATTTTTCCTTAAACTTCCCTCCTAAAAGTTTTTTTCCCTAAAATTTCCTCCTAAACTTGGGGTGCGTGTTATACGCTGGCGCGTGTTATACGCCGATAAATACGGTACTTACTCTTTTCTAGCATTCTCTTAATACTCCTTAACTGCTCCGGCTCCCTCAGTTTCAGGTCAGACCACCTCTTTCTAAGCTGCTCCTTTGATCGTCATACCCCGAAATTCTTCTTCACTTTTCACAACTTTCTTCATGATTTTGGCCTTCCTTAGATTAGGGTGGGTATACGGCCCATGCTTTCCATCATAATCCGACTTTCTCAATATGTCCACCATCTCCACCATCTACGCAAAGGATATATTAGATGCCTTGAATCTCCTCCTTGATCGTGATGTTTCACGCTCCGGGCTTGTCTCGTCGTTATTAGAGGAATTAGCAGACACCTGCTGTGACTCTGCCATATCGTCTGCGTGCCGAAAGAGAAGGGGAGGGTAAAAGTCGATAATGTGAACGTCATGGGCGGGCGACGTGTGCGGAGTTTCACGCATGCGTAGTGTATATAAAGCTAAAACACATGTGACATTACTACGTTCTGTGTGCGAAGAGAGGAGGAAAAGTGGCGAACGTCAGACCGAAGGTATGATTTTTATACTTTGAGAAATCGTTGGCCTATACTGCATAGAGATTGTTTGAGGATATATATGTGGATAAAGATTTACTTGAGTTTAGACTAACTGACATTACTAATTTTGTCTTGTGTTTTGTCTTGCAGACAAAATTAATGTATTTTTGGACAAAGAGTTTCTTGGGGAATTTATAGATCGGGTAAGGGAGCTGCCCGCTCTGTGGGAGACCAAAAACCCCATACATCGAAAAAGAGGGGTAAGAACAGCAGCGTTGGAGACCCTGCTCCCATTTGTGCACACCAGGATACCCACAGCAACCACACAACAGGTGGATGGTAAAATTGGGAGCTTGAGAGGCACATACAGGACTGAGCGCTTTAAGGTCCTGGCTTCTCAGAGGTCAGGAGCAGCAGCAAAAGATGTATATTTCCCCAACTTTGTGGTACTAGAAGGAGAAGGGGGTGAAGGAGAAGGAGAAGGAGGTGGAGGAGGAGGAGGTTGAGGTTGTGAAAGTTGGGCGACCTCACATATGGCCGTATTGGGGGTAATTCTCCCCATCACCCCCTTGTTCAGTAAGCAGAGAAGCAGGGGCTCACATAGGAGGCATTGGTCCATTGTCATAGCTTTCATTTTTGCCCCAACTAGACCGGCATAGGCCTCTTCTGTGGTTGTTGGCTCCTGGAGGGTGGCATGTGCCTCTCTTATCAGGGCCATTGCTGCCTGGCTGGTGCTCCTCTCCCTCCTGGTCCTTCTTGTAGGGCAGATGGGAGGCACCTGCGATCTGGTCCTGCTACTTGGCCCGGCCACCTCCTGTGTGCCAATGGGCTCTGACTCCTCCTGGCTCACAGTGGGCAATGCCTCCTCCTGGCTCACAGTGGGCAATGCCTCCTCCTGGCTCACAGCGGGCAATGCCTCCTCCTGACTCACAGTGGGCCCTGCCTCCTCCTGACTCACAGTGTGCCCTTTCTGAATGACCACCTTGAGGCAAGGCCATCACTGTCCAATCTTCCCTCCAGCCTTCCCTGCAGCCAACCTGAGCCTTCTCTGGAACAAGAGGAGGCAGCCATCCTGGAAAAACCGGATTTGGACATCTGGAGCCAGGTATAGTATTTTAGAAACATTTATTGTGATAGAATTAATGCAGCAAAAAAGATGTTAATATGGAAAGAAAACAAAAATGTTTGATCAAAAAGTGTTTTAAATATCAATAGACAGTAGTGGCCCAAAAAGTTAGGGAGAAGAATGAAAACAGCTGGGGTCATAATGATAATGTTTTCTATTTATTTACATTCAATTTGCAACAGTCATGAGCTGAAAATTGTGTGTGATTGATGAACCAAAAACTCAAACTATGTTCCTTTTTCATACACAGGATGACATCAACCAGGATGAGAGGCAGGGCAGTGTCAGGCAGGAGGAGGCAGGGCAAACTGTGAGCCAGGAGGAGGCAGGGCCCACTGTGAGCCAGGAGGAGGCAGGGCCCACTGTGAGCCAGGAGGAGGCATTGCCCACTGTGAGCCAGGAGGAGGCATTGCCCACTGTGAGCCAGGAGGAGGCAGGGCCCAGTGGCACAAAGGAGGTGGCCGGGCCAAGTACCAGGACCAGATCGCCGGTGCCTCCCATCCGCCTTACAAGAAGGACCAGGAGGGAGAGGAGCACCAGCCAGGCAGCAATGGCCCTGATAAGAGAGGCACATGCCATCCTCCAGGAGCCAACAACCACAGAAGAGGCCTATGCCGGTCTAGTTGGGGCAAAAATGAAAGCTAAGACAATGGATCAACGCCTCCTATGTGAGCCCCTGCTTCTCTGCTTACTAAACAAGGGGGTGATGGGGAGAATTACCCCCAATACGGCCATATGTGAGGTCACCCAACTTTAACAACCTCAACCTCCTCCTCCTCCTCCACCTCCTTCTCCTTCTCCTCCACCCCCTTCTCGTGAACTTTCGGTCCGTTCGCATGTTCTGGATGCAAATCAAACCGGGGGGTGTTCGGCTCATCCCTAGACAGCACACTTTAGCAATACATAGTTCCTCAGCACAGTTCCACAGCTTGCATCCCTTATGGCTCTTTCACTTGCAGAAGGGCCCAGTCCTCTTCTTGAACTCCAGGCAGTCAACAACAGCAGCAGCCTTCTGCCCTAGACTTCTCACACATAAACATCAGTGCAGCTTATGGCTGTTACTCTGCTGTAATGGTAGCTCAGAGCCTTGTACACAGGCCCCTGGGCTCAGAGCAGCACTTTTGGAAAATACTCCCACACCATGGGTCCCAGCTGCTCCTCCTGAAGCTTCTACAGCGGTCCCACAGGTATGGCATATGCATACTTACATTGGTCCAAGTTGGACCAATATACAGTGCCTTGAAAAAGTATTTGTACCTGTAACGGGAGGGCCCATGGAACCCAGAATCTCTTGGAAAGTATGAGATACCCTTGCTTCCGCTCCCCATGCACCTCTTATGTCTAAATCACTCTATGTCCATTAGGGGCATAGGGTGACTGAGAAAATATATCTTGGACTACTTTAAATGGGACAGTAATATTCATTAACAATATCTCTAACAGGGGCACAGGGTGAATGAGAACCCCACTATGATCTGTACTAGTCAGATTCAATTGTACATTGTATATATTGTGTGTATATTGTGTGTTGGCTGTTGTGTACTATTTGCTGTGATGGGGTGGGGTGTGACTGTATTCTATTGTCTATTGCTTAAAGTGGAGTTCCACCATGAAAAAAAAAAATTACACAAAAAATAAAAAACAATGAAAAAACAAAACAAATTTTTACTCACCCGAAATAGCGGTTGCTATGCGGAAGTCCCTAATCTGCCTCTTCCTTATCCTTGGTGGGTCCCCTACCGCATCCTCTTCTAGTGAATGGGGCACGCTGCCTTCTGGGAACTGTGTGTAATCCCAAAGAGCAGCCGCCCATTCACAAATCGGCGCAAGACTCGCGCATGCGCAGTAGGAAACAGGCAGTGAAGCCTGTTCCCCTTAGTGAGGATGGCGGCGCGGGACCTGCAGTGATCGAGACATCAGCATCGGGGGGGCCATCATCGCGGGCGAGTAGGACAGGTAAGTGTCCTTATTAAAAGTCAGCAGCTACAGTGTTTGTAGCTGCTGACTTTTAAAAAAAAAATTGCGGGTGGAATTCTGCTTTAACGATGTTGCCTTTGTCTGCATAAGTAAATTGTGTTAATCTTGTCTGAGGCAGCTTTCCATTCACCTATTATTAGGTGTGCTAATGAACTCACCTGTTGTCTGCTAAAGGATGTATTGACACACAGAATAATGTGTATTGGGGGCTCCTTATGTAACCATTGTGTGATGTTGTGGGTGGATCTGGGTCATTGTTCATGTGGTTACTGCAGTATTCTCAAGTGTATATAAAGAGCCTGTATTCCTTCCAATAAAGTTCATATTCCTGTTTGAACCTCAACACGGAGCTTCGTCTCGTATTTGGAGAATAATTATTCGTCTGGGTTTCTTGTTCGCCTGACTGGAGTGTTGGTAGCTGCCTTGTGTTCGGGAATGGAATATCCTAAATGACGTTAACCCCTTTCATACACGGGGTGTCGTTACAGTACCCCTTTTAAATTTTACACATTTTGTCATGTTACAACCAAAAACATAAATGTATTTTATTGGGATTTTATGTGATAGACCAACACAAAGTGGCACATAATTGTGAAGTGGAAGGAAAATGATAAATGGTTTTCAATTTTTTTTACAAATAAATATCTGAAAAGTGTGGCGTGCATTTGTATTTAGCCCCCTTTACTCCGATACCCCTAGTGGAACCAATTGCCCTCAGAACTCACCTAATTAGTAAATAGAGTCCACCTGTGTGTAATTTAATCTCAGTATAAATACAGCTGTTTTGTAAAGCCCACAAAGGTTTGTTAGAGAACCTTAGTGAACAAACAGCAGCATGAAGGCCAAGGAACACACCAGACAGGTCAAGGATAAATTTGTGAAGTTTAAAGCAGGGTTAGGTTCTAAAAAAATATTCCAAGCTTTGAACATCTCACGGAACACTGTTCAATTCATCATCCGAAAATGGAAAGTGTCACAACTGTCAACCTACCAAGACATGGCTGTCCACCTAAACTGACAGGCCAGGCAGGGAGAGCATTAATTAGAGAAACAGCCAAGAGGCCCATGGTAACTCTGGAGGAGCTGCAGAGATCCACAGCTCAGGTGGGAAAATCTGTCTACAGGACAACTATTAGGCATGCACTACCCAAATTTTGACCATAATTGGAAGAGTGGCGAGAAGAAAGCTATTGTTGAAAGAAAGCCATAAGAAGTCCCAATTTCAGTTTGTGAGAAGCAGTGGCGTTGCTATGGCGGTGCGGGGGGTGCAGCCCGCACCGGGTGACACCCGCCAGAGGGGTGACACCGCTAAACACTGCACTGTATTCATTGCATGGCACTCAGCCGTACGGGGAGACTGCCTGTAATATTCCTCAGTCAGTCTGGCTAATATCCCCTAGTGAGCCAGAGTTGGTGGGCAGAGTTGGGGGTGTGGCTGCCTCCTCCACTCCTCCCACACTCCTTCACTATGGATAATCCCACAGCTGAAGCAGATAGAGGCGAGGACACAGCAGCCCCATCCACCAACCCGGGTCTTCATCTGCAGGCATGAGGCATGCTATGTAAGTTACTCTGCACACTGCAGTGTCATTCCATAGAGTTCTAATATGCCCTATGCTACCCCAGCCTGCCCTGTACCACCTTGACCTGCCATGTGCCACCCCAGACTGCCCTGCCACCCCAACTTGCCATGTGCCACCCCAACCTGCCCTGTGCCACCGCAGCCTGCCATGTGCCACCCCAGCATGCCATGTGCCACCCCAACCTGCCCTGTGCCACCCCAGCCTGCCCTATGCCACCCCAGCCTGCCCTGTGCCACCCCAACCTGCCCTATACCACCCCAGCCTGCCCAGTGCCACCCCAACCTGCCCTATACCACCCCAGCCTGACCTGTACCACCCCAACTTCCTTACACCACCCCAGCCTGACCTGTACCACCCCAACCTGCCCTGTGCCACCCCAACCTGCCCTATACCACCCCAGCCTGCCCTGTGCCACCCCAACCTGCCCTATACCACCCCAGCCTGCCCTGTACCACCCCAACCTGCCCTACACCACCCCAGCCTGACCTGTACCACCCCAACCGGCCCTGTGCCACCCAACCTGCCCTATACCACCCCAGCCTCCCCTGTGCCACCCAACCTGCCCTATACCACCCCAGCCTGCCCTGTACCACCCCAACCTGCCCTACACCACCCCAGTCTGCCCTGTACCACCCCAGCCTGCCCTGAGCCATAAGAAGTCCCATTTTCAGTTTGCAAGAATCAGTGGCGTTGCTATGGTGATGCGGGGGGTGCAGCCCGCACCGGGTGACACCCCCCAGAGGGGTGACACTGCTAAACACTGCACTGTATTCATTGCATGGCACTCAGCCATACGGAGAGGCTGCCTGTAATATTCCTCAGTCAGTCAGACTAACATCTCCAAGTGAGTCGGAGTTGGTGGGCGGAGCTGGGGGTGTGGCTGCCTCCTCCACTCCTCCCACACTCCTACACTATGGATAATCCCACAGCTGAAGGAGATAGAGGCGAGGACACAGCAGCCCCACCCACCCGCCCGGGTCTTCATCTGCAGGCATGAGGCGTGCTATGTAAGTTACTCTGCACAGTGTCACTCCATAGAGTTCTAATATGCCCTATGCCAACCCAGCCTGCCCTGTACCACCCCAACCTGCCATGTGCCACCCCAGCCTGCCCTGTACCACTCCAACCTGCCATGTGCCACCCCAACCTGCCCTGTGCCACCCCAGCATGCCATGAACCACCCCAACCTGCCCTGTGCCACCCCAACCTGCCCTATACCACCCCAGCCTGCCCAGTGCCACCCCAACCTGCCCTATACCACCCCAGCCTGCCCAGTACCACCCCAACCTCCCTACACCACCCCAGCCTGACCTGTACCACCCCAATCTGCCCTGTGCCACCCCAACCTGACCTATACCACCCCAGCCTGCCCTGTGCCACCCCAACCTGCCCTATACCACCCCAGCCTGCCCTGTACCACCCCAACCTGCCCTACACCACCCCAGCCTGACCTGTACCACCCCAACTGACCCTGTGCCACTCAACCTGCCCTATACCACCCCAGCCTGCCCTGTGCCACCCAACCTGCCCTATACCACCCCAGCCTGCCCTGTACCACCTCAACCTGCCCTACACCGCCTCAGCCTGACCTGTACCACCCCAACCTGCCCTGTGCCACCCAGCCTGCCCTGTGCCACCCCAACCTGCCCTATGCCACCCAGCCTGCCCTATACCACCCAGCCTGCCCTGTGCCACCCCAACCTGCCCTATGCCACCCTAACTTGCCCTGTGCCACCCCAAGCTGCCCTATACCACCCTAACTTGCCCTGTACCACCCCAGCCTGCTCTGTGCCACCCCAGCCTGCCCTGTACCACCTCAGCTTGCCCTGTGCCACTTCAACCTGCCCTGTGCCACCCTAACTTGCCCTATACCACCTCAACCTGCCCTATACCACCCTATCCTTCCACTATACCACCCTATACTGTCATTTACAGGGGCTGGTTTGGGGTGCACCCCATGACCATGCGCTACCTGAATGGTACTGGGCAGCTTAAACAGGGGGGTGTGACACCAATGTTTTACTGCACCAGGTGACACCAACCCTAGTGAGGCCACTGGCGAGAAGCCATGTGGGAGGACACAGCAAACATGTGGAAGAAGGTGCTCTGGTCAGATGAGACCAAAATTGAACTTTTTGGCCTAAAAGCAAAACGCTGTGTGGCAGAAAACTAACACTGCACATCACCCTGAACACACCATCCCCACAGTGAAACATGGTGGTGGCAGCATCATGCTATGGGGATGCTTTTCTTCAGCAGGGACAGGGAAGCTGGTCAGAGTTGATGGGGATATGGATGGCGCCAAGTACAGGGCAATCTTTGAAGAAAATCTGTTAGAGTCTGCAAAAGACTTGAGACTGGGGCGGAGGTTCACCTTCCAGCAGGACAATGACCCTAAACATACAGCCAGAGCTACAATGGAATGGTTTAGATCAAAGCATATTTATGTATTAGAATGGTCCAGTCAAAGTCCAGACCTTAATACAATTGAGAATCTGTGGCAAGACTTGAAAATTGCTGTATACAGATGCTCCCCATCCAATAGAGCTTGGGCTATTTTGCAAAGAATATTGGGCAAAATTTCTATTATCTAGATGTGCAAAGCTGGTAGAGACATCCCCAAAAATACTTGCAGCTGTAATTTCAGCAAAAGGTGGTTCTACAAAGTATTGACTCAGGGGGGCTGAATACAAATGCACGCCACACTTTTCACATATTTATTTGTAAAAAAAAAATTGAAAACCATTTATCATTTTCATTCCATTTTACAATTATGTGCCACTTTGTGTTGGCCTATCACATAAAGTCCCAATAAAATACATTTACGTTTTAAGTTGTAACATGACAAAATGTGAAAAACCATACCTGGAATTCAGCTTTTAGGAAAACACTACATTCAGTAAAAATTATTTCCTCAAACTGATAATATTTCAAATGCCACCTCCTTTCAAATATAGAAACAATATGGGCGTTCTGTACGTTTGTGCATATACCTAAAAATCGTATTTCATATTTTTATATTTAGCACACTGCTGTTCCCATCAGCTTTTCTCTAATTGCAACAGGGATACTAACCATGTGATCAGACCAATCCTGGGTGAGAGATCACTGCGGTGTTCAGGATGGAAAGCAGGTGTTCCTGAAAGAACACAGTGAGTGTTCAATATCAGACACTACTGTGTTCATTTATCGTTGAAGTATATTAAACAGTGTTTATAAACAACACATAAAATCCAGCACAAGGACAGTGGGGATATAATGAGTGTTGGTGACAATGTCCTTATGAAATTAACTGCTTGACTGTGTTGGCCAATATTGAACTTGGACCACTACCACGTGATCCAATGCCACATAAGTGCTTATCTGCATGCCTGAGCCAATGAATACACTGTAGTGGTGGTAATATATTAATGTGATAAAATGTCCAGTTGCAAGAAATGTCCAAAAATGCACTTTATTGAATCGGAACAAATAGATCAAATTAAAAACGTCCACAATCCATAATTAATAACAATGTTAATGCAAATGTTAATGCACTTACTATGGTTTCTGCAGTGTGCAGCAAATTGGCAGCATCTCTATCACAGTGGAACTGTAAATGGAAGGCACTCCTGTGAATAACCCGACCAGCGGATATGGCAAGGTCCACAATCCAAAGTGAGAATGGATGTGATGGAAAGAAGTGGCTGCAAACAAGTTGGAGAGACACTGTTGGACCAGAAGTGTGTCACTGATAATCGGGAAATGTATCACAGATGGAAGGAAGTCCTCAAGCAGCCATTTTACCAGAGACCTCAATGCCAGTAAGCGTAGGGTCTCCAGGATGACATGTTTCAAGGCATTGCCTCTTTCTCAAATCTTGAGCTGGAGAGCTTGTGGTTTTGAAAAACAAAAGACTTTCTGTCTGGATTACCAGATGAAAATAGAAGAAAGAAAGCCCAAAAAGGAAATTAATACAGCTAACGCATCTAAGAATTTGTCATGGATATGCAGTAGTGTTTGTCTGTCAGCTTACCTTCCTTCCCATGTGTTCATCTTAGAGGCCTGAGCCCTTTCACCTGGCTTCCTTTATAATCTCCTCCCAGCCTGACTCCACCCCAGACCCTATCACAGAACACTATATTAACCTGTGCACTGCAAGCCTGCTTTGCTGATCAACGTGTTTGTTAGGCATTGTGTGTTTGGGTTCCTGCCTGCCGTGTGCTACGTCTGTCTCTCTGTTACGTTATTGGCTTGTCCCCGACTATCCCTGTCTGCTCGTGACCCTTGACCTTCGGCTCGTTCTTTCGTTATCCTTGTCTGCTTGTGGCCCCTGACCTTCAGCTTGTTATTCGGTTCTCTCATATCTTGTGCTGCTGCTTCCCCTCTTTTCCCCTTATCCTACGGGGCGTGAGCTAGGAAACTCCAGGGGCCGTGACCTGGTCCCAGCCTGCAGCATAACATCCTCACCACTAGAGGCCCTGGAGAAGACCTGCTGGGTCTTAGACTCCGCGCCCTGGGGAATCTTGGCTCTAGCTTCCGTTAGGATCCCGGTTGTGCTCCTCTGGTCCCGCTTTCCACAACCACCCAGTTTCCTATCCGCAGCAGTCAGCCATAGGGTTCACTACCTTGCGGTGCACTCCTGTCCCCCTACGGTGTGCATCTGTCACCTGGCCATAGGTGACCTTGACAGTTTGATCAGCCATGAACCCGGCTGACATCCCGTTACCCGTGGATGATCCGTTGCAGGGCATAGTTTGCAGACTTGAAACCCAGGAATCGAATCAGACTCAGGTGATGCGATTCCTCCAGGATCTGGCTTCTCGCTTCGAGCAGCTTCAGGCCTCCTTGGGAACCCTGAATCCGCAACCTCAAATACAACCAGCGGCTGCACCTATTGCACCAGTCGCTGCCACACACTCACTACAACTGCCAGCTCCGTCCCGTTTCTCTGGGGACTCCAAGGCTTGCAGGGGGTTCCTTAGCCAATGCACAATTCATTTTGAGCTCCAGCCCCAAAACTTCCTGTCTGATCGGGCTAAGGTAGCCTATATCATTTCCCTCCTCTCTGGTGAAGCTTTAGCCTGGGCAGCCCCTCTCTGGGAACTGAATGATCCAGTGGTTTCTAGCCTGTCTGGCTTCTTGAAACTTTTTCGGAATATCTTCGAAGAACCGGCTCGTGTCTCTTCAGCGGCCAGCGCCCTTTTACGTCTCCGCCAAGAGTCTGCTTCTGTGGGACAGTATGCCCTTCATTTCCGCATACTGTCAGCTGAGTTGAGCTGGAACAATGAGGCCTTAGTCGCAACCTTTTTGCATGGCCTGTCTGATAGAGTGAAGGATGAATTAGCAGGAAGAACCATCCCCACTGATCTGGCCGGCGTTATCTCCTTGTGTAACCAGATCGATATTCGCTTTCAGGAGAGGACCTTAGAAAAGCAACGCCAGCACTCCTTGGTTCTTAGTCAGCCTGAGCTCCCCTCTCTTCGACCCGTAGAGCATCTCCTACCAGCTGAGGAACCCATGCAGCTGGGTCGGACCAGGCTATCCCCCGAGGAAAGTGCTAGGCGCAGAACTCTTGGTCTGTGTCTTTACTGTGGGGGCAAAGGTCATTTTCGTGACACTTGCTCTCTTTGTCCAGAAAAACGTTTGGGTCCACTTCATCTGGAAAGTGGAGTATTGGACCCAGAAATATCACCTTCCCCTTCTCGTCTTCTGCTTTCTGTGTTCCTTCATGTTGGTGCTTCTTCTCATTCGGTCTCAGCATATCTGGATTCCGGAGCCGCTGGTAATTTCATGGACTGGGAAATCGCATCGTCCATGAGACTTACTCTTTTGCCCCTCACCACGCCATTGGTGGTCTTGGCGATTGATGGTACTGTTCTCCCAGGGGGACCTATCCGCTTCCAGACCCTGCCTGTTAAGATGTCGGTAGGGACACTCCACCAGGAGTAGATATCCTTCCTTATCTTACCCAAGGCCTCAACGCCTATAATTTTGGGTCTCCCATGGTTACAGCTCCATTCTCCTCATGTGGACTGGACTACTGGACAGATCCTGGCTTGGGGTTCCTCCTGTTCCTCGTCCTGCCTACCCAAGGTTGCTCCCTGTGAACCTGAGCCGGTCATTCATTCCAGGTCCCGTAACCATTTACATTTCTCTGTCCCTAATCACCCTTGGACGCACAGCCAGGCTAGCTTGTCTACAAGTCCTGCAGTCGCTACGTCTTGCGATGCGATTCAGGTAGTCGCTACACCTGACTCTGCTATTCACTCGGCCTCTGTACTAGTTATGCCAGTCCAGCCCATGTCCAGTGAGCCTCCTACCTTTTCTTGTTCAGGACATTCTGCTTGTCCTTCAGCTATTCAGCTTGACTCCGGCGACATGTCACCCTCTAACCAACCTGACTTCAGGATTCCACTGACATCTGCCCAGTCTGATGGTCCTGTGCAAGATGACCAGTCCCCCTTTAAGGGTCTAGGGGACCCTCCTCAGATTCCTGTTGATCCTCTCATGCCCTTGCTTATTCCTAGAGAGCCTTTGGTCCTCAATAGATCTTCTTGTCATCTCCCTACCTCGTTTTCGGTCTCTGAGGATAATCTTAAGTACGAGGTTAGACAAGTTCTGGATTCTCGGCTCTGCAGAGGCATTCTTCAGTACCTTGTGCATTGGAGAGGTTTTGGTCCTGAGGAGGTGTCTTGGATCGCTGCATCTGATGTCGCTGCACCTCATCTGTTGAGGAGATTTCATCAGAGATTTCCCTTTAAGCCTGGGCCCAGGCGGGGGAGGGCCCATAAGAGGGAGGGTACTGTCATGGATATGCAGTAGTGTTTGTCTGTCAGCTTACCTTCCTTCCCATGTGTTCATCTTAGAGGCCTGAGCCCTTTCACCTGGCTTCCTTTATAATCTCCTCCCAGCCTGACTCCACCCCAGGCCCTATCACAGAACACTATATTAACCTGTGCACTGCAAGCCTGTTTTGCTGATCAACGTGTTTGTTAGGCATTGTGTGTTTGGGTTCCTGCCTGCCCTGTGCTACGTCTGTCTCTCTGTTACGTTATTGGCTTGTCCCCGACTATCCCTGTCTGCTCGTGACCCTTGACCTTCGGCTCGTTCTTTCGTTATCCTTGTCTGCTTGTGGCCCCTGACCTTCAGCTTGTTATTCGGTTCTCTCATATCTTGTGCTGCTGCTTCCCCTCTTTTCCCCTTATCCTACGGGGCGTGAGCTAGGAAACTCCAGGGGCCGCGACCTGGTCCCAGCCTGCAGCATAACATCCTCACCACTAGAGGCCCTGGAGAAGACCTGCTGGGTCTTAGACTCCGCGCCCTGGGGAATCTTGGCTCTAGCTTCCGTTAGGATCCCGGTTGTGCTCCTCTGGTCCCGCTTTCCACAACCACCCAGTTTCCTATCCGCAGCAGTCAGCCATAGGGTTCACTACCTTGCGGTGCACTCCTGTCCCCCTACGGTGTGCATCTGTCACCTGGCCATAGGTGACCATGACAGAATTGGTAAGCTGCAATATTTTAAATGTTTTCTTTTGTGGTTCATACTGTATTTATTTGTGAATGAATAGAAAGCCTATGTATGGAGCAGGTGTCTCAAACTGGTGGCCCTCCAGCTGATGTGAAACTACAAGCCCCATCATGCCTCTGCCTGTGGGAGTCATGCTTGTAACTGTCAGTCTTGCAATGCCTCATGGGACTTGTAGTTTTGCAAAAGCTGGAGGGCCGCCAGTTTGAGACCCCTGGTATAGAGACTTCTATTCATTCATCTGCAGTGCAGCTGTGGCTGCAGAGAAAGGGGATGAGGTCTATAGTTTCCCAGTCCCTTTCTTAGGCTCAAAAAAGAGACATCAGGGGTCTGTTCATACTCCTGGTGTTTCACCTCCCCCGACCAAAAAAATTAATAAAAGTAAAAAATATTACAAATAACATTGTAAAAAAAATAAAAAAATTAAACATAGTAAGGCCTAGCTCACATGGGGCATACTATAGCATACACCTACGTGGGACTATGTTTACCTGTCTGAGGATGCATGTGCATCCATATGCAGGCAGTTCTATTGATGTCAATTGGGAAGCAATGGCTGCGTGGTCACAATGGCTGCATGGTCACAGCTGCTTTCAATTTGACATTCGTGTGAGTGCAGGTGCATGTCCTTAAACGCACAGTCTGTGAGTATATCACAGACATCAGATTAGGAGCAGAAACTGTGCTTACAGTATGCAGCTGCTGTGTCCCAACTGACATAAATGGGACTGCCTGCATGGGGATGCATTGTACACTTTAGTATGCTTCATTTGAAAGTGATATTATTAGGAATTTAACAGAAATTCAGTAAGTTGTGTTGTGTTTATGTCTGCTAATAATGATTTTAGTGTAGTTTTAGTGAAAACATTGATTTGATATACAGTGTACATTTGTGCCTAAAAAGGGGCCTAAAAATATCAAATATTGCTGGAATTATATTGGGGGTCAAACTGACCTAGGAGGGATTATACTGGGGGAAAGAATGACCTGTGGGGAATTTTACTGGGGGACAGACTGACCTGGGAGCATTATACTGGGGGCAGATTGACCTGGGGGGGAGGATTGCACTGGGGGGACAGACTGACCTGGTAGGGTTTATACTGTGGGACAGAATGACCTGGGGGATGGGGATTATACTGGGGGTCAGGATGACCTGGGGGAGAGAATTATACTGGGGACAGACTGACCTGGTGGGAGGGGTATATATACCCTGACCTGTGGTTCCTAATCATTTATCCTGCTTTGTCTACTAATTCCTGATATGTGCTTGTGTGCTTTCAGCTTCAAACCTCAGTCTCCACTATGATTACACCTATCTACCACATGCCTTGACCATGAATGTATGTAAACCACACCTTTGTTTGACAATTTGCTACCTTGTCTGATACCAATCTATTGACAACTTGGATGTCAGGTTTAGTAGAAAACTTACCTTGTAGAAGTTCATGAATGTTGAATCTAGTAGAGGATGCTTCTTAGGAACCTAAAAGGGTTTGTATGTATTTTTTTCTTTAGTACTATTATCTGTACTTTTACACGCCAAAGAATGTCCTGTAGACTTTTTGACGGACAAAAGAAACTGCTCTTATTTGTAATACTCAATCAGACTGTGGAATCATTTTAGCTCCACATTTTGATAGACTAGACTGTATTTTGAAGGAATACATGAAATTATTTATGTAGAAAACTGTTAGTAAATTTCTCCCTACAGGTTCCTAAGGACATTACATATCCATCATTTGATATCTGTAGCTTTGACAGGTTCTCAAAGCAATTGGCTGTCTACAGTCTACACCTTCAATTAAATTGGCTGTCTACACCTTCAATTAAAGGAGGCATCCTGAGAGCAGAGACTACCAAACAGACTTTTGGCAATGTGAAAAGTTTCATCCTATAACGTGTGTCCCACTCCCTCAGAAGGTATAGAAAACATCTGCTCTTTCTAGAATAGTACAGATATTTGTTTAAAACTCATTTTCATATTCCAAGTAATTTGTTGGAAATGATCCCTCAGATACAACATATCAAGAAATCCATAAAATACCCAAACACAAGTCAGTTTGCAAATCATTGCTTTGCAGATAATATAGCTTTATACAATTTCCCCATGAAAAGAAACATGTGGGATAACAGATAAAAGCCATATGAACACAGCAGGAAAAAGGATTAATTTTAGGAGCAAATTATGAGACATATGTTAACAGCATGTAACGTTCAAATTGAGAGAGATTAAGGGCTTGAATAAAGGTTTTGTGTTATTAAATGTCAGGGAGCTGAAAAAATAAATCTGGAATAAAAACGGAAAGAAAATTTAGAAAAAGAGTGTGTATTAAAGGCATGCTGTCATCATCATCACCATTTAGCTCAGAAATGTTACAATGATGATACTCTCTGACCACTCACATTATCATACATATCCTTGTATCTGACTCCTCATGTTAATAATAGGTAGTTAGGTAGTCCTAGCATCTAACTGAAGTTCTGACATGACATATGTACTGTATTTTAACCACTTCTGGCATTAGGATGTACCTGTACGTCCCCGGAGGTGCAGCTGCGGCCATGATCCTGGTGTCAAAATGTTCTGCCAGCGATGATCTTTTTTTAAAGAATACTGCCGCTACCTTTTCTAGGGCTCTCCTATTCCACTGGAGAGCCCAGGACTGATGGTGGTTGGAACAGCTTACCATAGAGGAGAAACACCTATTCCCTGATCTTGTCTAAGATGTATAATAACGGAAGCAACACGGATTTCAGCACTTCTGGTTTTGGTTCTTTGCTTAGCGGCCATTACAAACCAGTCATTCTGATTTTAATAACTTGTATGTGAGAAATGTGAAAAACCTATTTTATAAATTATGCTATGTGACCCTCTAGAAAGGAAAAATTCTACTCGTTTTTTTTTTTTTTTTCTGGGCTGGGCAGCTGTGCTTGCCATAATTGACCCAGGTCTTCTTAAATTTAACTGCAAAAGTGCAAATATCCCTTAAATGTGTTATATAGTTTTGATGTTGTAACAATCCTGATTTTGATATTTTTGCCCACTCTTCCATCCTAGAGTACTATAGCCACAGATAACTGAAATTCTTTACCTGCTCTGAGATTTCAACTCAGAAGTAAATTAAATACCGTAACTCATCTTTAGCTGTTACTATAGTTTTAGTCTTCTTTATGCTTGTGGACCTGTTCACTGTCTCAATTTCTGAGAATTCTATGTTAATGTTATGTTTTAGCTATCAGTGCACAGATAATTTGTTTTTTGCACTGCTATTTAGCATGGGTCGTTTATCATTATGCTTTAATACATTTGGAACAAGGTAAGTATCAACCTGATAACTAAGATGATAAGTTAGTTTCCAGGGTTACATTAGCCTTAATAGAGAAGTTAAGGGTTAGGTTAAAGACTAGGCAGAGATTAAAGGTTAGTTTGCTTTTTTAAGTCCATGTATTATATGGACATATAGGGGGTCATTTACTAAAAATCAATGGCTGAAACTTGCATTGGGCTACATATCGCTAATTTTCACTCTCAAAAAACACTTTTTAGCCCAGCACTCATTTTGGTATTTGCTATAACTCTTGGTAAAACAGGCATGGGAGTTGAAATGAGAGTAGGTTGCATGACATGCTCAGTTGTTCTGGCACCTAGTTGTAAAGAGACCTGGAATTTATCTCTTCTCAGACTTTTAACGATATTTCAGTGTATATATCACTTTATCAAGCAGTTTAAAAGTAGATAATCTTTAAACAATATACTGCATATTTCAGTACCATTCAGGGGATCATATCATGCTCTAAACATTATTTCCATGTGCAATACTCCAGGTTCTAGCAGAGTAAGGGTTTCAGCGCTATCTGTTTTCTGGGAGCTATAGTAAATTCGATTTTGGAAGTATTTTTTCACCAGCGCTATATTGAATTCTGTTTTAGCGCTAATTACCATAATCACGGTAATTTGAGCGCTAATTAGCGTGTGGCGCTATAGTAAATGACACCCTATATGTTTAACCAGCCCAAGGGGGCATTGTGCCGCTAGATGCTAGGGATTGTATATGATATTGGCTTCTCCTGTGCGTTGATATTTTATAGAGTAACTTTTCAGTTAACCTAACTTTTTAGGGAAATCATTTTTATGGGTTAGCTTATGGTTTAAAAGAGTTTGGATAGGTTAAGTGTTAACAATTTGTTCATTATGTGTTATCTCAAAGTGGTAGGAGGTAGTTTAACTGCTAAGGACTAATTTTAGAGGGTACATTAACTGTTAAGGTGGGGATTGGGGAGAGGTTATGTGTTAGTATGACAGTATGCATTAGGTATAGGTGATACATGGGAAGGCGTTTAGTCAGTGGTGGCTGGTGTTTTTTTGGGGGGGCGGCACGGCACTAGCGAACCCCCACCCCCCACTGTCTGCCGTTTCGGCCCTTACCCCATCTAGGTGGCAGGGTGCGGGCAGCATGGCAGGCGGGCCCCATCTAAGTGACGAGGTGCGGGCAGCGGCTCCGGTGTCCCATCCAGCATGGCGGGCGAGCCCCATCTAGGTGGCGGGTGGCAAGGTGCAAGCAGTGGCTCTGATGTCCGCTCCTCCAGCGGCTTCCACCGTGCATCTCCACTCTCTTTCTCCTAAGCGCTAGGCATCGAATAGGATCGCCTGATGTTTTGGACAATTGGGAGACAGTTCTCATGACCCACTTCCTGGTTGGCGGGGAGGAGATTTTGTGTGAAAATAGTGAATATTCATTCGCTATCTCACACAACTGGGTGGGCTTTGGGCGCCCAGAGCCCACCCATTTTTTTGAAGCCAATTAGAGTCTCTGGTTTTAATAACATGCTTCAAACCCCCCCCCCATTGGAATCCATGGTCTGGTGTCCTGTATGTAGATCAGGGGGCCGGGCGCATGGATGGTGGGGTGGTGCCCGTGCGCCCCTAATGGACACAGTTCCTTCACATTAGCTCATCCATCATCGCTATGGACAACAGCAGCAACTGAGAATTATGTGAACTGGGTGTTTGAAGTACTCAAACCTATCTCACCTACAGATGATCTGAACCCTTCCACTGAACTTTTACTGATTCCTTCCCCTTCTAAAAACCCTACCCCTGATCCTGTGACTTTGTTCCAACTCAGAAACATGGGAACTAAAAGTGGAGAAAATATTTTAACATTCACCTGTTCCTTCACTATTACATACAACTCAACGCAGTCCTGTACTTGTGTATAAAAAGTCCCAGAAACCTTAAAAAATACAGCTGAAAACGAAGGATGGTCAGATCAGAAATGTCAATAACTCAGCACTTTTTCATTTTTGCATGCTGATCTGTCTGATCTCTGGAAAATTACACAGTTTAGAAATCCAGGAAATCATAATTACTGAATTGATTAACTCTTTGCCAGTTGCACAAATTCAAAATGCTTTCAAACAGATTCACTTATTACTACTACAGTAAACCCCCCTCCATCGCAGGGGTTACGTTCCAGACCCACCCGCAATAAGTGAAAATCCGCAAAATAGAAATACCCTATTTAAATACACACTAGGCATGTTTTTATAACTTTCACTGTACTTTTAAAAGCATTTTAAGGTCTTTAAACACACTTTTAAAACAATAGAAACACATTTAAACACATAAAAGATACTGAGAGACATAGCAAGAGCAATGGAAAACACAAAAATATTTAATTAACAATGATTTAATCAATAAAATAATGTTAATAGGTCTTACAGAAAAAAACGCAATATACCGGAACCGCGAAAACTGAACCGCGATATAAAGGGGGTTTACTGTAAATACATCTGCTTTTGAGTATTTTTATGTTTTCCTTTTAACATTAAATTCAATCTTGGTTTGTAAAGATAATGTTGTTTCCTTAAATATATAGTACTGTATACCTAGAAAAGGTTTTATAATCTAAAGTAATGAAATAAAGAATTGATTTATGACTCCATTTTTATATTCAGTATAGGCCAAATATCTAAAATCTATATGAATGCCCCTGCAGAGAGTAAAACTGACAGTTTGATAGATTTAGTCCTTACAAAGTATGCGGCTATCTACAGGACAGAATACTAGAAGAATAAAGGAAAGCCACAAATGAGATTTTAAAATGAAGGACAAAAGGTCCCAGTCGTAGTTTATTTCCCTATTTTGTCTGAGGATACAAGCTTTTATGCTTTTTCTTTGGTACCCTTTTCAAACCTTTATATTTGGGAGGTCATGGTCATAAAGAAAAATCTATAATCAAATCATGTGTGGAGGACGTATACAACCTGAAAAAAGATGGGAAAAAACAAACAAAAAAAAAACAATAAGACCACTGCAAACATACATGAAAACTTTTAATTTTAAAGAGACTCTGTCCCCAGATTTTGTCTCAAATAATTTGTACTTATGATTAGAGTTGAGCGGACACCTGGATGTTCGGGTTCGACGGGTTCGGCCGAACTTCGGAAAAAAGTTCGGGTTCGGGACCGAACTTTAACCCGAACCCGAACCCCATTGAAGTCAATGGGGACCCGGACTTCTAAGGACTAAAAAGGCTCTAAAAAAGTAATGGAAAGGGCTAGAGGGCTGCAAATGGCAGCAAAATGTTGTTAAGAGCATGGCAAGTGCTCTGCAAACAAATGTGGATAGGGAAATAACTTAAAATAACATAAAAAAAAAAATATGCTGGAGGCCCCCTTTTCAGCAGAAGAGGTACGGGAAGTCATTAAGAACCTCAGAAACTCAACGGCACGATGCCACACATATGGTGGGAATGCCCCAGAATACGCCCTTTCTGGAATAAATTATTCAATTTAATGGATAAGCTAGTGGGAAAATAAAATACTTTGAAATAAAAATGTAGCGGGGTGCTAAATTTAAGGGAAGTGTTTGAGTGGTAAATAGGCTCAAACACCCTAATTCTGTAGGATTCATGGACCATTTTGTCCTTGGGGGACAGTATTGGTGTGCAGTTCCCTGCGGCCTACAGGTGGCGCTGTGTCCCCTCTTGGCAGTAGTACAGCGGGGCGGGGAACCTGCTGTGCATGCCGGGAGAGCATATAAAAGGGGCAGACCTTTGGCCTGGGGGCTGATGTCCAGTGGGGTCCACACCCAGGTGCCTTCGGCCGGGGTGCATGTGTTCCTGTTCCATCTCGGGTACCTTTAGCCCGGGGTGAGGTACTATCCTGGAGTTCCTGCTGCCCTGGGTATGGAGGCCTAGGTGCGGGAGTAAAGCCTGGAGTCCAGAGCCTTCGTCTGGAGTCCGCTAAGGGTCGAGGAGTCTTAGGGTGCCACCTCGTGTAGGGGACCATGTTCCAGACTGCTGCATGATTTGGGGCTCAGACTGCTTGGCTGATTTGCAAGGGGGTGAGGTGAAAGACTGATGGACATGGGTTTCAGGTGCCAACTCTGATCTTTCATCAGAAGAGTGGGTGGGAGACAATGTGAAGGAACCCGAGGCACTGTCAGCAACCCAATCTACTATCGCCTGTACTTGTCCTGGCCTAAACATTCGTACAGCCTCATTAGGCGCGACAAAATACCGCCGCAGGCTCGGTCGCCTACTCGCACCTGAGGAAGGTGTTTCACTTGTGCGTGTATCTGGCACAGATCCACCACGTCCTCTCCCTGCAACAGGAGCTCCACCAGCAGCACCACGACCGGGGCCACCACATCCCTTTGACCTTCTCCTCATATTTTCCAAATTTAGGATCTTGCCCTAAATGGGTGTTTTTGGAAGAGCAGAACACACCCACAGTACGTAACCGCTGAATCGCACAGATACAGAACTGCAGAAAATGCTATTCAAAAAAAATGGTTTTTTTTTAGTATAGCACAGTAGAAGAAAACTATATAGAAATTGTTTATTTCACACACCTCCACATATGTATAACACACTGCAAAATATTTTTTGTGGCCCTAAATGGAGTTTTTTGGAAGACCACATCACACCCACAGTACGTAACCGCTGAATCGCACAGCTACAGAACTGCAGAAAATGCTATTCAAAAAAAATGTTGTTTTTTTAGTATAGCACAGTAGAAGACAAATATATAGAAATGGTTTATTTCACACGCCTCCACATATGTATAACACACTGCAAAATATTTTTTGTGGCCCTAAATGGGTCTTTTTGCGAGCGTACATTAAAGTGCAAATTTTTTTTTTTTTTTTGCCCTAAACAGGTCTTTTTTTGCACGAGCAAAATAAAATGCAAATTTTTTTTTTCTTGCCCTTAATGGGTCTTTTGGAAAAGAGCACAATAAAGTGCCTTTTTTTTTTTGCCCTAAATGGATCTTTTTCCAAGAGCAGAATGCACCCACAGTATGGAAACGGTGTATCTCTCAACGTAATATATGCAGTGCTGGTGCACTGAGCTTGCAGATAAAAGGTAGATTTTCTCTGACACTGGGCTCATGGCAGTGTAAAAAGACTGCACTGCAACACAAACAGGTAAACCTATGCAGATCGCTGAGTTATATCTCTGAATCTGGACTCCTATTCCTATATAATATATCTCTCTCCCTGAAAGCACCAACAGGAACCTGGCCCTACACTACACTGTCTCTCTATCTTTTCCCTCAGATTCCAGAATCAGGACTAACTCATGTATTTTTCAATCTCTCCCTAAAAGCAGCAGCAGCAGACTAGATCCTCTCCCTATCTATTCTGAAGCAGAGTGACGTGTGTGCTGTGTGCCTCTAGCTTATATAGAAGCTGGGTCACATGTTGCACTGACCAATCACAGCCATGCCATTAGTAGGCATGGCTATGATGGCTTCTAAGGGCACACCAGCTAATCAAAAGGTGATTGGCTGGCCCCTGAAGCATTTCTAACTGCGTATTTAGATTGCCGAACCCGAACCCGCACCCGGACTTTTGCGCAAAGTCCGGGTTCGGGTTTGGGAAAAAGCTAAAGTTCGATACGGACCCGAACTTTACAGTTCGGGTTCGCTCAACCCTACTTATGATATATTCTATGTTTCTTATGTGCATTAAATTGTTTCTAAAATGTCTCCAGTGGTTCTTCAAAAAGCAGTCCCAAATCACTGCAGCGCACCACCATCTTGGATGTTAGGCCAGCAAAAACAAAACACAATTTTGAGATCTGTCACTACAGGATGGGAAACAGAGCAGCAACTACACAAGCTAGCAGGATTTAGGTTTTGCTTTTCAAAGACAATGTATCATGTTTTACAGATGTATTAACTCACTTAATCTGTCTCTGCTGTCCAAAAAAAATAACGAGAGTCTGTGCAGGGAATCATTTTCAAAATAGGCTGGGAGGGAAAGCATCAGAGAGCACCCAGCATAACTAAGTGTCACTGCTTCTTCTTTGTCACAGGCTAAAAGAAGAGAGGTGATCAGGTTGGATTGCTTAACTGATGTACAGAAAAATCAGCTTACAAACCTGGCTGTGCTGCCTGGCAGACAAAATCCTATATATATATATATATATATATATATATATATATATATATATATACAGTTTATTACAAAAGTGAGTACACCCCTCACATTTTTGTAAATATTTTATTATATCTTTTCATGTGACAACACTGAAGAAATTACACTTTGCTACAATGTAAAGTAGTGAGTGTACAGCTTGTATAACAGACAATGTCTAAACCACTGGCAACAAAAGTGAGTATACACCTAGGTGAAAATGTCCAAATTGGGCCCAATTAGCCATTTTCCCTCCCCGGTGTCATGTGACTCATTAGTATTACAAGGTCTCAGGTTTGAATGGGGAGCAGGTGTGTTAAATTTGGTGTTATCGCTCTCACTCTCTCATACTGGTCACTGGAAGTTTACATGGCACCTCATGGCAAAGCACTCTATGAGGATCTGAAAAAAAGAATTGTTGCTCTACATAAAGATGGCCTAGGCTATAAGAAGATTGCCAAGACCCTGAAACTGAGCTGCAGCACGGTGGCCAGGAAAATACAGCAGTTTAACAGGATAGGTTCCACTCAGGACAGGTCTCGCCATGGTCGACCAAAGAAGTTTAGTGCACATGCTCGGCGTCATATCTAGGGTTGAGCGAACCCGAACTGTAAAGTTCAGGTCCGTACCGAACTTTAGCTTTTTCCCGAACCCGGACTTTGCGCGAAAGTCCGGGTTCGGGTTCGGGTTCGGCAATCTAATAGAGAGTTAGAAATGCTTCAGGGGCCAGCCAATCACCTTATGATTAGCTGGTGTGCCCTTAGAAGCCATCATAGCCATGCCTACTAATGGCATGGCTGTGATTGGTCAGTGCAACATGTGACCCAGCTTCTATATAAGCTAGAGGCACACAGCACACATGTCACTCTGCTTCAGAATAGATAGGGAGAGGATCTTGTCTGCTGCTGCTGCTTTTAGGGAGAGATTGGAAAATACATGAGTTAGTCCTGATTCTGGAATCTGAGGGAAAAGATAGAGAGACAGTGTAGTGTAGGGCCAGGTTCCTGTTGGTGCTTTCAGGGAGAGAGATATATTATATAGGAATAGGAGTCCAGATTCAGAGATATAACTCAGCGATCTGCATAGGTTTACCTGTTTGTGTTGCAGTGCAGTCTTTTTACACTGCCATGAGCCCAGTGTCAGAGAAAATCTACCTTTTATCTGCAAGCTCAGTGCACCAGCACTGCATATATTACGTTGAGAGATACACCGTTTCCATACTGTGGGTGCATTCTGCTCTTGGAAAAAGATCCATTTAGGGCAAAAAAAGGCACTTTATTGTGCTCTTTTCCAAAAGACCCATTAAGGGCAAAAAAAATAAAAAAAATTGCATTTTATTTTGCTCGTGCAAAAAAAGACCCGTTTAGGGCAAAAATAAAATAAAAATAAATTTGCACTTTAATGTACGCTTGCAAAAAGACCCATTTAGGGCCACAAAAAATATTTTGCAGTGTGTTATACATATGTGGAGGCGTGTGAAATAAACCATTTCTATATATTTGTCTTCTACTGTGCTATACTAAAAAAACAACATTTTTTTTGAATAGCATTTTCTGCAGTTCTGTAGCTGTGCGATTCAGCGGTTACGTACTGTGGGTGTGTTGTGGTCTTCCAAAAAACGCCATTTAGGGCCACAAAAAATATTTTGCAGTGTGTTATACATATGTGGAGGTGTGTGAAATAAACAATTTCTATATAGTTTTCTTCTACTGTGCTATACTAAAAAAAAACATTTTTTTTGAATAGCATTTTCTGCAGTTCTGTAGCTGTGCGATTCAGCGGTTACGTACTGTGGGTGTGTTGTGGTCTTCCAAAAAACGCCATTTAGGGCCACAAAAAATATTTTGCAGTGTGTTATACATATGTGGAGGTGTGTGAAATAAACAATTTCTATATAGTTTTATTCTACTGTGCTATACAAAAAAAAAACATTTTTTTTAATAGCATTTTCTGCAGTTCTGTAGCTGTGCGATTCATCGGTTACGTACTGTGGGTGTGTTCTGCTCTTCCAAAAACACCCATTTAGGGCAAGATCCTAAATTTGGAAAATATGAGGAGAAGGTCAAAGGGACATGGTGGCCCCGGTCGTGGTGCTGCTGGTGGAGCTCCTGTTGCAGGGAGAGGACGTGGTGGATCTGTGCCAGATACACGCACAAGTGAAACACCTTCCTCAGGTGCGAGTAGGCGACCGAGCCTGCAGCGGTATTTTGTCGCGCCTAATGAGGCTGTACGAATGTTTAGGCCAGGACAAGTACAGGCGATAGTAGATTGGGTTGCTGACAGTGCCTCGGGTTCCTTCACATTGTCTCCCACCCACTCTTCTGATGAAAGATCAGAGTTGGCACCTGAAACCCATGTCCATCAGTCTTTCACCTCACCCCCTTGAAAATCAGCCAAGCCATGCTGAGTCTGGGAGTAGATTATAAAGGAAGCCAGGTGAAGGAGGTCTGGTCTCTAAGATGAACACATGAGGAGGAAAGGTAAGATGGCAGACAGACATTAATGCATATCCATGACACGGCCTTACCCAGCCATTGTTGTATTTTTGAACCAGTGTTGGCTACCTCGTCCTCCTCCACCGCCGCCACCTCAGCCTCCTACTCCATATGGACCTCGTCCTCTTGGTCAAGATTATAATTTTTATTTTATTTTTTTGTAGCGCACAGATCCTTTCCCCCTTACCTGCCTTTATGTTGTTGGCTCCTCGCAGGAGGGAGAAAGGCACACCGCACTACCAGCCCGTACCCTCCTATATAAAGAGGTTGAGCGGTGTACTTGACGGGCCGTGTCCACAGCCGGAGTCAAAACACCTCCAGAGGATGATTCTCACCTCTACTGTAGGTAGAGGCAAGTCCTTTAATTCCCAGTAAAGTCAATGTCCACACCAGCTGAAATTACAACTCTTATTCTCTCATGGCAAAATAAACTCTACTCGGATAGAAAAGGTTAGAGCAAATAAACAGGACAGCTTAAGGTGTGGAGGAGGTCCAGGCACAAACGTAGCACATTCACTTCACTGCTTAGGTTTCTCAAACAGTTTTAGGTGCACGGTCTCTGCCACAGACCTTGAGGTTGGTCTCTGCCACAGACCGGGTGTACAAGGCCCCTGCCACGGACCTGAAGAACTTTGGTCTCTGCCACAGACCAGGGTGTATAAGGCCCCTGCCACGGGCCAGGTGAATAAGGCCTCTGATACAGTCAAGATGACTTTGAGCTTCTCCTTCTACGAACCTAGCCCATATCAAGGGGAAGACATCTCTCCAGGGAGTCAACAGACCCTTCCTTCACCGTGACTACCGCATCGGTCCATCAGAATGATCCTCCCTTCCCTGGAACATGGTCCCCTACACGAGGCGGCACCCTAAGACTCCTCGACCCTTAGCAGACTCCAGACGAAGGCTCTGGACTCCAGGCTTTACTCCCGCACCTAGGCCTCCATACCCAGGGCAGCAGGAACTCCAGGATAGTACCTCACCCCGGGCTAAAGGTACCCGAGATGGAACAGGAACACATGCACCCAGGCCGAAGGCACCTGGGCATGGACCCCACTGGACATCAGCCCCCAGGCCAAAGGTCTGCCCCTTTTATATGCTCTCCCGGCATGCACAGCAGGTTCCCCGCCCTGCTGTACTACTGCCAAGAGGGGACACAAAAGGCACAGCACTGTATCGGCGGTTCAACCCTAGCCTACCATGGCAGCGCCACCTGTAGGCCGCAGGGAACTGCACACCAATACTGTCCCCCGAGGACAAAATGGTCCATGAATCCTACAGAATTAGGGTGTTTGAGCCTATTTACCACTCAAACACTTCCCTTAAATTTAGCACCCCGCTACATTTTTATTTCAAAGTATTTTATTTTCCCACTAGCTTATCCATTAAATTGAATAATTTATTCCAGAAAGGGCGTATTCTGGGGCATTCCCACCATATGTGTGGCATCGTGCCGTTGAGTTTCTGAGGTTCTTAATGACTTCCCGTACCTCTTCTGCTGAAAAGGGGGCCTCCAGCAAATTTTGTTTTTGTTTTTTTATGTTATTTTAAGTTATTTCCCTATCCACATTTGTTTGCAGAGCACTTGCCATGCTCTTAACAACATTTTGCTGCCATTTGCAGCCCTCTAGCCCTTTCCATTACTTTTTTAGAGCCTTTTTAGTCCTTAGAAGTCCGGGTCCCCATTGACTTCAATGGGGTTCGGGTTCGGGTTCGGGTTAAAGGTCGGCCCGAACCCGAACTTTTTTCCGAAGTTCGGCCGAACCCGTCGAACCCGAACATCCAGGTGTCCGCTCAACTCTAGTCATATCCAGATCTTGTCTTTGGGAACTAGTTGTATGAGTGCTGCCAGCATTGCTGCAGAGGTTAAAAGGGTGGGGGGTCAGACTGTCAGCGCTCGCACACTGCATCAAATTGGGCTGCATGGCTGTTGTCCCAGAAGGAAGCCTCTTCTAAAGATGATGCACAAGAAAGCCCACAAACAGTTTGCTTAAGACAAGCAGACTAAGGACATGGATTACTGGAACCATGTCCTGTAGTCTGATGAGACCAAGATAAATTTATTTGGTTCAGATGGTGTCAAGCGTGTGTGGCGGCAACCAGGTGAGGAGTACAAAGACAAGTGTGTCTTGCCTACAGTCAATCATGGTGATGGGAGTGTCATGGTCTGGGGCTGAATGAGTGCTGTCGGCACTGGGGTGCTACAGTTCATTGGGGGAACCATGAATGCCAACATGTACTGTGACATACTTAAATAGAGCATGATCCCCTCCCTTTGAAGACTGGGCCACAGGGCAGTATTCCAACATGATAACGACCCCAAACACACCTCCAAGACAACCACTGTCTTGCTAAAGAAGTTGAGGGTAATAAGGTGATAGAGGGCCAAGCATGGTCTGCAAACGTCTACGTCCCTTCCGGATCGGGGGCAGAGTGGAGGAACGTATGGACAGTTCCTGTTACCACTGACCCAACATCTAGGAAGGCGATACACCTTCGCACATTGTTTTTGTTTCACGGCAACAGGATCGCGTGCAGCAGTGCATGTTCACTGCACAAAGGTCCTTTGTATTGCCATATATTTTATGTTCTTTGATTTTTTGTCTATGCCTACGTTTTTACCCCAATAAATCATTATTGATTTACACTATGGGAGCACTTTTTTTTCTTTGAAACCTACGGAGGAGCGGGCGTGGGGATCAGAGGAAGGAGAGAACCATCCATCCCCTCAGTGGGACCACAGCGGGAGGACAGCGAGCCGTGCAGTCCAGAAGATCATCCGGTTAACCCCTGAGACGCCCAATACCCCTGTAGGGGTGCTACTACACTCGGGGGGAGCACCACAGTCACTTTAACCCGCTGTAGGATTGCATGAGCAGGAATTGCACCAAGTCACCTATTCAACTTAAGTTGTCTTTTGAACTGAATTTTTTTTTCTCATATGTGGAACAGCAGCTGGTTGATTTATCAGGGTCGCTACACCTGACCCCAAGGACAATCTGTGAAAATTGGAGGCCACTGATTGAATGTGAATTTCTATCTGCTCACAGATTTAAACTTACATACCGGGACTGCTGTAACATTGGTTGTCTATTTATATGCTGAAACATTTAGCATTCTTTGGGAATTGGGTTTACTGTTGAGGCTGTATGCCTCATATATGTGAATAATTGTAAGATTGGCTATAAACACAGTACATTGGATTGGAACACTATATCAGGAATAGGATATCACATGTTAGCACTAATTGAACACTGAGTATCAACGATTATATGCACATTTTGTCAGTATCACTGAGCCTTGCACCTGTGGGGCCCCTCATCCATCAGGATTAGAGGTTTACCCCTAAGACTGGCTCCACTCCTGCAGATTTGAGTCCCTGCAAGTGGGATGGGCTCATCTTTGCCGTTTTTCTTTTGAACACTTTATTACTTGTCACTTATTCTTTACCTACTAGGTTCCTAAACCTTCGGTGTTTGCACCTCACTGGTTCAAACCTCACCTGTAATAGGCAGCGCCATCACCCCTACACACTCACCTTATTTTAGAGGGCAAGCATGTCTTAAGACATAAACCCTATTAAGCATCTGTGGGGTATCCTCAAACGGAAGGTGGAGGATCGCAAGGTCTCTAACATCCACCAGCTCTGTGATGTCGTCATAGTAGAGTGGAAGAGGAATCCAGTGGCAACCTGTGAAGCTCTGGTGAACTCCATGCCCAAGAGGGTTAAGCCATTGTTGGAAAATACTGATGGCCACACAATATATGGACACTTTGGGCCCAATTTGGCCTTTTTTACTTAGGGTGTACTCACATTTGTTGCCTTCGGTTTAGACATTAATGGCTGTGTGTTGAGTTATTTTGAGGGGACAGCAAATGTACACTGTTATACAAGCTGTGCATTCACTACTTTACATTGTAGCAAAGTGTAATTTCTTCAGTGTTGTCACATGAAAAAGTATAATAAAATATTTACAAAAATGTGAGGGGTGTACTCACTTTTGTGAGATATTGTGTGTGTATATATATATATATATATATATATATATATATATATGTAGCGCTACCCCCAGTTAAGAGAGCCGCTGATTTGATTTCGGGCCCTGAACGCAGCACCGCCAACCCCCCGCAATCTTACTCGACCCACTCTGGCACAGTCAGTCTAGGGTTAAACTCCTATCACTCTCAGGTGTATTATACTTAATAATTTCTAAACAGTCAGACAACACACTGAGGCAAGAACATAAAATACGTATATATGCTTTACTGGTAGTGAAAGATTCAAAGTATAACATGCAACATATACATGGGCCTACAGAGCCCTGCATCAATCAATGTACTAGGTGCAGCACAATAATATGGCGCCGCGCAGTGTCCACCACGCAGAGCTATTATAGCGTGTGCTCGCCTATGGCGTAGTAACATAAACTTCCTAAACTCCCCACCTAAGTCAGGCCTGACATGGGATAGAACTGAGTCTCTTTTCCTTAAGAAAGGAGGGTTTCTTCACCGGCCAGCTTTAGTTGGTGCACGTTAAAGAAATAACCATTTGTAATCCACATTGGGTGTTAACTTGAAATAACAGGGTAGAACGGGGGAGGGGTAGGTACTTCAGCTCTGTCCCAACTACCGGACTCCCCAAGAACACTGGTGAGCAAACAGCGGGCCTAGGCAGTCTACAGGCCTGAACACAACTCAGTCTATTGATATGGGCAGGTGCCCGCTCACCACTCCAGGCGCGATCCCAGCCTGGGACTTCCACCTCCTGTGTGTCGCACACAGCGTCTGCTCCGATCGAGTCCCCGATCCAACTCACGTCCTATCACGACGGGTCCGGATCCACCTCGGCTCCGCAGTATGGTGGAAGGCTCTTTGGACTTCAAGCAAGGCCTCAGGCTTCAGGCCTTGCTCCACAGCCGATCCGCGCGGGATGACTTGTTGCTTGACGCGCCGTGTCCCAAGAGAGCGAGCTCCGCCTCGCCTCTCCCTTAAGTAACCCCTCCCATGAGTCTTTGCGGTGGAACCTCCGCCTTGGGGCCGAATGGGGTTCTGGGTAACGTAGTCCTGAGGTCGTAAGAGAGACCCCGCTACACACTCCCCCCACTTGAACTCTTTGGTCCCCAAAGATAACATAACTTTTAGGCTACACATTTAACAACATCCATCAATTCTCCATATGATGTCGGCAGAGGAAATTCCCACCAGAAACGAGGCGGTAAACTCCTCTGCCCACAGGATACATTAACAACAGCATCCTGTCTAATTGTGCCAGAGAGTGAGCTGGGGTTGCCTCCCACCAAATGAACAGTGGGAGGGTCAGGGTCTTCCATACTCCTTCTGGCAGTAAACACAGTGTCTTCCGTACTCTTCCCCATTTGTGGGTAGGTCAATCTCCTGGGAGGTTTTATTGTCCTCCGCTTCCTCTGTCCTCTGGGACTTTCTGTGGGAACAGATTCTTCTTCTGTAACCAACTCAGGGGTTCCTTCTAATTCAGGAGCATCCGGCTCCGGAGCAGGAAGATACATGGCTTCTCTGGGGTCCTCTTCAGGAGATAGTTCACCGACACTCTCCCAAGCATCTGACCAGTGACTAGATGGAATGAACTCCGTAGCTTCTGCATTCAGTGTGTGATCCTCGGTGTCTTCGTCAGGTGGAAGATCAATAGCAGAAGTCGTTGGACCCTGAGAAGGCCAAAGCCAGCCAATTTCACCTTCCTCATCTTCACTCATTTCTGAATCTTCTGTATCCTCCATCCGAGGGGTCTGAGACCGAGTGTTGGGTCTAGGGGTGTTCGGAATGGACATGGGTTCAGGAGAATCCATCCTAGGAGTCAACCGAACTGCTTCAGTGAGCGGAAGTAGGTGGTTCCGATGCCAAGTCTTCAAGGGCCCTAACTTCCCCTCAGGTTTAAGTCTGTAAACGGGTAGGCCCGGTAATTTTTTACAAATGACATAAGGTTCTGGTCTCCATCTATCCGCAAGCTTATGTTTTCCAGGGACCCCCAGGTTTCGCAACAACACTCTGTCTCCTGGTTGTAGGTCTTGGATCCTGACCTTTAGGTCAAAATTCCTCTTGTTGCGAGCCCCCCTCTGTTCTGAGGCCGCCTGAGCTTGCTCATAGGCCATCTTTAAATCATGTCTAAGTCTATCGACATATCCCTTGTGGGAAGCAGCAGAACAATGATCTATGGAAGTGCCGTAGGCCAGATCCACCGGCAATCTTGCCTCTCTCCCGAACATAAGTCTGTAAGGTGAATATCCTGTAGCATCGCTGACAGTGCTGTTGTAAGCGTGCACAAGGGCCGCTATATGACTACTCCAATGTTGTTTCTTTTCGTCACTTAAAGTTCCCATCATGTTGAGCAGGGTTCGATTGAACCTCTCCGGCTAAGCATCACCTTGAGGATGATAGGGAGTAGTCCTGGTCTTCTTGATCCCTAAGGCATCTAGTAGCTTTCGTATCAATTTACTCTCGAAATCCCTCCCTTGATCTGAATGGAGCCTTTGTGGCAGTCCATAATGTATAAAGTACTTCTCCACAAGTATTTTGGCCACAGTAGAGGCCTTCTGGTCCTTTGCTGGAAAAGCCTGTGCATACCGGGTGAAATGGTCGGTTACTACCAGAACATTTCCTAGTCCCTTCAGATCGGGTTCGAGGCAGAGGAAATCAATGCACACCAGGTCAAGCGGGCCTTCACTTTGTAAATGGCCCATTGGGGCAGCTTGATGGGGCAGAGTCTTTCTCTGTATGCATCGTGCACATGAATGGCAGTATTCCTCAACTTCAGCCCTCATGCAGGGCCAATAGAAACGGTCTCTAACAAGTTGGAAAGTCCTTTCCGCTCCTAGGTGACCATGGTTGGTTGTCATGTAAGGCAATCATGACCATCTCCCTATGTTTCTCCGGCAGGAACAACTGCCACTTGTCTTCTGGGTCATCAGAGGGGCCCCTTCGGTAGACCACTCCCTGATGCACCAATAACCTGTCCCACTCTTTCTTCAACAGGCGAGCTTCCTTCGAGGGGTGACGCAGGAGTACATCTGGGTTCTGGTTCTCTAATGCTTCTAAAACCAGTCTCCCCATAGCGTCTTCCTGTCGCTGGTGTTTTAGATAGGCAGTTATTTTTTTTTAGGTTCGCCGCAGGTTTTTATTAGTGTCAGGTACCCCCATATATTATTTTAACCCCCTGATTGCCCCTAGAGTTAACCCTTTCACCAGTGATCGCCGTATAAGCGTCACTGGTGTCACTGGTTAGCCAGTAAGTTATTTAGTTATTTAGGTTACCCGTCAGGTTTTTATATAGTGTCAGGTACCCCCATATTTAACCTAATAAAGGTTTTAACCCCCTGATTGCCCCTAGTTAACCCTTTCACCAGTGATCACCATATAAATGTTACGGGTGACGCTGGTTGATTAGTTTGCTTTTTATAGCATCAGGGCACCCGCCGTATATAACCCAATAAAGGTTTAACCCCCCTGATCGCCCGGCGGGTGAGATCAATTAGGTTTTAGCGCCAGAGAGGGTCTGCGTCGCCCCAGGCAGTGTTAGGTTAGTGCCAGTAACGCTAACACCCACGCGCAAAGCATACACCCCCCTTAGTGGTATAGTATCTGATCAGATCTATACTAGCATCCCCAGCGGTTTAGGGTTCCCAAAAATGCAGTGTTAGCGGGATCAGCCCAGATACCTGCTAGCGCCTGCGTTTAGCCCCTCCGCCCAGCCCAGCCCAGCCCAGCCCACCCAAGTGCAGTATCGATCGATCACTGTCACTTACCAAACACAACACACATAACTGCAGCATTCGCAGAGACAGGCCTGATCCCTGCGATCGCTAACAGTTTTTTTGTAGCGTTTGATATATTTGCTGACGACAGTCAGGTGCTTTTTTTCCTGTGAATCTTACTAGTGTACCCCTAAATTTAGAGCCCAAAATGGCAAGACGAAGGTACACTAGTAAAGAGGCCTACGAGATTCTGAGCATGACAGATAGTGAAGAGGAGGTCACGTATCTGTCAGATTCAGGCTCAGAATATCTTCCCGTAGAAGACAGTGACGTCAGCGGCCCCACGTCAGATAGCTCTGACGACGAAGTTGAGGTCCCTGCTAAGGTCAGGTGTACCCGATCCCGATCTTCTGAGGTTGTTGAGGAGCAAGAACCGCAGGTCTCTCGTATCATGGAGCAGAGTAGTACTAGCGCCGCTATTCCTTCTGGTGAACTGGCAAGCACAGCGGCCTAGTACAGCCTGGACGTACATCCAGCACTGCAGTAACACTTGGTGACGTGGCGAGTCCCATAAGTGCAGTTCAAGCTGGCGAGGTGGCAAGCACAAGTAGTGTCCCGCTGCCACCAAGAAGACAAAGGCAGGCCCGTCGTGCCCATACTGCCCTTCCTGCAGAATTCGCCTATCCTGATTGGGTCCCCACCACTTCTGCAGAAACCGTACTTCCCCCATTCACTGCCCAACCCGGTATTCAGGTGGAAACAGCTGATTTTATTCCAATTGATTTTTATTCGCTGTTTTTCACGGAAGATCTCTATAGATCTATTGTGGACCAGAGTAATTTATATGCTGGTCAATTTATCGCCGCTAACCCCCAGTTGCCTAAAATTGCCAGAAATTGGAAACCAATTACGGTTTCCGAATTTAAGACCTTTCTGGGCCTTTCCCTCAACATGGGCACACATAAATTTCCGTCATTGCGTGCTTATTGGTCCACGCACCCAATTGACCACATGCCCGTGTTCTCTGCCTCCATGTTCAGGGCACGATACGAGCAGATTTTGCGGTTCATGCACTTCAACGACAATGAACTTTGTCGTCCACGTGGGGACCCTGAATACGACCGGCTCTATAAAATTCGACCCCTCATAAACCACTTCAACAAACGTTTTGCAGCCTTGTTTACTCCCGATCAAGTTGTCTGCGTTGATGAGTCCCTGATTAAATTTTCTGGCCGCTTGTCTTTCAAGCAGTACCTTCCCAGCAAGCATGCCAGATACGGGGTCAAGCTCTACAAGTTCTGTGACAGGGCAACAGGCTATGTAGTGAACTTTACGGTTTATGAGGGAAAAGATAGTCAGATTGAGTCGGTCAACTGCCCGGATTACATAGGGAGCGCTGGCAAGATAGTGTGGAACTTGGTGTCACCCTTATTCGGAAAGGGGTACCACTTGTATGTGGACAATTATTACACGAGCGTGCCACTGTTTAGTCACTTGTTTGATCATCAGATTGGAGCATGTGGCACCGTGCGACCTAATCGCCGGGGCTTTCCCCAGCGGCTTGTAGATGCCCGTCTTAGGCTGGGGGAGAGAGCCTGCTTGAAGTGTAATAACTTGCTCGCTATGAAGTGGAGGGACAATAAGAATGTTTTCCTTCTTACCTCCCTTCATGCAGACACGACAGTCCAAATTCGTACGGCGACTGGTGTTGTGGAGAAACCCCTCTGTGTCCACAAATATAACCAAAATATGGGAGGGGTGGACCTTAACGACCAGTTGATGGCGCCGTATCTAATTGACCGTAAGGCGAGACGCTGGTACAAAAAAGTGTCTCTATCATTATTCCAATTGGCTTTGCTGAACGCTCATGTGCTATACAGAGCTTCAGGCGGGACGTTATCTCTTCTAAAATTCCAGAATGAGATAGTCACAGAACTCCTGTATCCAGGCGGTTCTGCACCTCACCATCCCCTACCAAATGCAGTAAGCCGGCTGCATGAGAGGCATTATTCGTATGTCCTCCCGAGTACCCCTACCCAAAGCCACCCCCAAAAAAGATGTCGTGTCTGTAGCAAGCGCGGATTTAGGCGTGACACCCGTAGTTTTTGTCCACTCTGTCCTGACAAGCCTGGTCTTTGCCAAGGTGAATGTTTTGAACGCTACCACTCAAAAGTGAAGTTTTAGCGTAGGGTACAGCATTTCACAGACAAGGACACACTTACACAGGGTCTCCCAAGATGCCATTACATTTTGAGAGACCCGAACCATTACAGTTGTAAAGTTACAAAAAAAAGTGTAAAAAAGAAAAAAAAAAACGTAAAAAACAAAACACAAAAAAAATATAAAATAAAAAAACCAAAAATAGTTGTCGTTTTATTGTTCTCTCTCTCTCTATTTTCTCTCTATTGTTCTGCTCTTTTTTACTGTATTCTATTCTGCAATGTTTTATCATGCTTGCTTTTCAGGTATGTAATTTTTTGTTTTCAGGTGCGCCATTCAACTGCAGCGCGGAATTATTTATCTTGACAGCAACAGCGTTTGCTCCCACGATACATAAAGCCGTGACTCCAGTGCTGTAGGAGGTGATTTCACCACCACAGTTAAAAAAAAGAGCATATATGCCGAAGCATGGGGGCAGCAGGGGCGGAGGAGCGATTTTGCTCCTAATGCCGCGTACATACGGTCGAAATTCCGACGGAGGCCTGCCCGTGGAAAATTCCGACCGTCTGTACGCGGCATAACTTTTTTGCGGGAGGATGCCCCCATGCTTCGGCATATATATATTTTAGGCACAGGTTGCGTTAAAACATTTTTTTATTTTTTACTAGGTTTTGTTTTGGTATTTGCTTTGCAGGTATGGCATGGTAAGGTCTTACTGTTGTACTGTAATGTTACTTTGTTTTAATGTTAACCACCATTTGCTTAGCAGGTACGCCATTCAGTTGCAGCGCGGATCTATTTATCTTGACAGCAACAGCGTTTGCTCCCACGATACATAAAGCCGTGACTCCAACGCTGTAGGAGGTGATTTCACCACCACAGTTAAAAAAAAGAGCATATATGCCGAAGCATGGGGGCAGCAGGGGCGGAGGAGCGATTTTGCTCCTAATGCCGCGTATATACGGTCGAAATTCCAACGGAGGCTTGCCCGTGAAAAAGTCCGACCGTGTGTACGCGGCATAACCTTTTATGCCGCGTACATACGGTCGAAATTCCGACGAAGGCTTGACCGTGTGTACGCGGCATAACTTTTTTGCGGGAGGATGCCCCCATGCTTCGGCATATATGCCCATCATTAGAAGTGGGTGGATGAAGGGAGGTATTCTAATGGTGGGCATACCCACCAATCAATCTCTTTTTTTCGTTCAGCCAATAGGCTGTATGAAAAAAAAGATTACAATACATGTCCAACAAGGACCAGCAACGTACTGGTATGTTGCTGGACTTTGAATGTTTATACCAGAATGATGCCTGCGGGTTTAGGTATCATCTTGGTATCATTCTTTTCAGCCAGCAGCCGGCTTTCATGTAAAAGCAATTCTAGCAGATAATTAGCCTCTAGACTGCTTTTACAAGCAGTGGGAGGGAATGTCCCCCCCCCCGGATATAAAAAGCGCCATTGGGAAATTGGGAAAGCATTTTATCACACCGATCTTGGTGTGGTCAGATGCTTTGAGGGCAGAGGAAAGATCTAGGGTCTAACCCCCCAATTTTTTTCAAAAAAAGAGTACCTGTCACTACTTATTGCTATCATAGGGGATATTTACATTCCCTGAGATAACGATAAAAATGGTAAAAAAATTAAATATGGAAGGCACAGTTTAAAAATAAAATAAAAAAGCCAAATAAATAATAAAGAAAAAAAAAAAAAGCACCGCTGTCCCCCCCTGCTCTTGCGCAAAGGCGAACGCAAGCGTCGGTCTAGCGTCATATGTAAACAGCAATTGCATCATGCATGTGAGGTATCACCGCGAAGGTCAGATCGAGGGCAGTCATTTTAGCAGTAGACCTCCTCTGTAAATCTAACGTGGTAACCTGTAAAGGCTTTTAAATGCTTTTAAAAATGAATGTAGTTTGTCGCCGCTGCGCGTTTGTGCGCAATTTTAAAGCATGTCGTGTTTGGTATCCATGTACTCGGCCTATGATCATCTTTTTTATTTCATCAAACATTTGGGCAATATAGTGTTTTTTAGTGCATTAAAAATAAAAAAAGTGTGTTTTTCCCCCAAAAAATGCGTTTGAAAAATCGCTGCGCAAATACTGTGTGGAAAAAAAAAATGCAACACCCACTATTTTAATCTGTAGGGCCTTTGCTTTAAAAAAATATATAATGTTTGGGGGTTCAACATAATTTTCTTGCAAAAAAAATTTTTTTTTCATGTAAACAAAAAGTGTCAGAAAGGGCTTTGTCTTCAAGTGGTTAGAAGAGTGGATGATGTGTGACATAAGCTTCCTAATGTTGTGCATAAAATGCCAGGACAGTTCAAAACCCCCCCAAATGACCCCATTTTGTAAAGTAGACACCTCAAGCTATTTGCTGAGAGGCATGTTGAGCCCATTGAATATTTTTTTTTTTGTCCCAAGTGATTGAATAATGACCAAAAAAAAAAAATGTACAAAAAGTTGTCACTAAATTATATATTGCTCAAACATGCCATGGGCATATGTGGAATTACACCCCAAAATACATTCTGTTGCTTCTCCTGAGTACGGGGATACCACATGTGTGGGACTTTTTGGGAGCCTAGTTGCGTACGGGACCCCAAAAACCAAGCACCGCCTTCAGGATTTCTATGGGTGTAAATTTTTGATTTCACTCCTCACTGCCTATCACAGTTTCGGAGGCCATGGAATGCCCAGATGGCACAAAACCCCCCCAAATGACCCCATTTTGGAAAGTAGACACCCCAAGCTATTTGCTGAGAGGTATGTTGAGTATTTTGCAGATCTCGCTTTTTGTCACAAAGTTTTGAAAATGTAAAAAAAGAAAAAAAAAAGAAAAAAAAATGTCTTTCTTAATTTTCAAAAACAAATGAGAGCTGTAAAATACTCACCATGCCTCTCAGCAAATAGCTTGGGGTGTCTACTTTCCAAAATGGGGTCATTTGTGGGGGTTTTGGGCTATTTTGACATTTTATGGCCTTCAAAACTGTGATAGGTAGTGAGGAGTGAAATCAAAAATTTATGCCCTTAGAAACCTTGAAGGCGGTGCTTGGTTTTTGGGGTCCCGTATGCGGCTAGGCTCCCAAAAAGTCCCACACATGTGGTATCCCCGTACTCAGGAGAAGCAGCAGAATGTATTTTGGGGTGTAATTTCACATATAACCATGGCATGTGTGAGCAATATATCATTTAGTGACAACTTTTTGTACATTTTTTTTTTCTTTTTGTCATTATTCAATCATTTGGGACAAAAAAAAAAAATATTCAATGGGCTCAACATGCCTCTCAGCAAATAGCTTGGGGTGTCTACTTTCCAAAATGGGGTCATTTGGGGGGGTTTTGTGCCATCTTGGCATTTTATGGCCTTCAAAACTGTGATAGGTAGTGAGGAGCGAAATCAAAAATTTATGCCCTTAGAAACCTTGAAGGCGGTGCTTGGTTTTTGGGGTCCCGTACGCGGCTAGGCTCCCAAAAAGTCCCACACATGTGGTATCCCCGTACTCAGGAGAAGCAGCAGAATGTATTTTGGGGTGTAATTTCACATATGCCCATGGCATGTGTGAGCAATATATCATTTAGTGACAACTTTGTGCAAAAAAAAAAAAGTTTGTCATATTCCCGCAACCTGTGGCAAAATATAAAATATTCCATGGACTCAACATGCCTCTCAGCAAATAGCTTGGGGTGTCTACTTTCCAAAATGGGGTAATTTGGGGGGGTTTTGTGCTATTTTGGCATTTTATGGCCTTCGAAACTGTGATAGGTAGTGAGGAGTGAAATCAAAAATTTACGCCCTTAGAAATCCTGAAGGCGGTGCTTGGTTTTTGGGGCCCTGTACGCGGCTAGGCTCCCAAAAAGTCCCACACATGTGGTATCCCCGTACTCAAGAAAAGCAGCAGAATGTATTTTGGGGTGCAATTCCACATATAACCATGGCATGTGTGAGCAATATATCATTTAGTGACAACTTTTTGTACATTTTTTTTTTCTTTTTGTCATTATTCAATCATTTGGGACAAAAAAAAAAAATATTCAATGGGGTCAACATGCCTCTCAGCAAATAGCTTGGGGTGTCTACTTTCCAAAATGGGGTCATTTGGGGGGGTTTTGTGCCATCTTGGCATTTTATGGCCTTCAAAACTGTGATAGGTAGTGAGGAGTGAAATCAAAAATTTATGCCCTTAGAAACCTTGAAGGCGGTGCTTGGTTTTTGGGGTCCCGTACGCGGCTAGGCTCCCAAAAAGTCCCACACATGTGGTATCCCCGTACTCAGGAGAAGCAGCAGAATGTATTTTGGGGTGTAATTTCACATATGCCCATGGCATGTGTGAGCAATATATCATTTAGTGACAACTTTGTGCAAAAAAAAAAAAGTTTGTCATATTCCCGCAACTTGTGGCAAAATATAAAATATTCCATGGACTGAACATGCCTCTCAGTAAATAGCTTGGGGTGTCTACTTTCCAAAATGGGGTCATTTGGGGGGGTTTTGTGCTATTTTGGCATTTTATGGCCTTCGAAACTGTGATAGGTAGTGAGGAGTGAAATCAAAAATTTGCGCCCTTAGAAATCCTGAAGGCGGTGCTTGGTTTCCGGGGTCCCGTACGTGGCTAGGCTCCTAAAAAGTCCCACACATGTGGTATCCCCGTACTCAGGAGAAGCAGCAGAATGTATTTTGGGGTGCAATTCCACATATAACCATGGCATGTGTGAGCAATATATCATTTAGTGACAACTTTTTGTAATTTTTTTTTTTTTTTTGTCATTATTCAATCACTTGGGACAAAAAAAAAAAATATTCAATGGGCTCAACATGCCTCTCAGCAATTTCCTTGGGGTGTCTACTTTCCAAAATGGGGTCATTTGGGGGGGTTTTGTACTGCCCTGCCATTTTAGCACCTCAAGAAATGAGATAGGCAGTCATAAATTTAAAGCTGTGTAAATTTCAGAAAATGTACCCTAGTTTGTAAACGCTATAACTTTTGCGCAAACCAATAAATATACGCTTATTGACATTTTTTTTACTAAAGACATGTGGCTGAATACATTTTGGCCTAAATGTATGACTAAAATTGAGTTTATTCGATTTTTCTTATAACAAAAAGTAGAAAATATCATTTTTTTTCAAAATTTTCGGTCTTTTTCTGTTTATATCGCAAAAAATAAAAATCGCAGAGGCAATCAAATACCATTAAAAGAAAGCTCTATTTGTGGGAAGAAAAGGACGCAAATTTCATTTGGGTACAACATTGCATGTCCGCACAATTTACAGTTAAAGCAGCGCAGTGCCGAATCCCAAAAACAGGCCTGGTCCTAATGGCCCGAAATGGTCCGGGGCTTAAGTGGTTAAGATCATCTTGTGCAGTATTTTATCTAAGCGCATCATGAACTCTGATAGCTTCTCCCCTGCCTTTTGATAGCAATGCTCCAGTTGGTAGGTAAGCTCAGTAATCTTCTCTGTTCCGCCGAACACATTCTGCAGAATGTCTAGATAGTCCTGCGCAGTACAGTCTGTTTTGCTCATCTTAAGGTTGCGTACGGCCTCTAAAGCAGGCCCCTTCAAGCTCTCAGCAATTCTCTGCTTCTTCCTGTGGTCTGGGATTTCCCACTCCTCCAGAGCCTGAGTTGCACCGTCTAACCACTCTTCAAATCCTTCTTCGCCTGAAGGTACAGGTTTCCTTCCTGAAAACATTCTGAGTTTCCGGAATCCTGATATTTGATAATCTGCCGGGTCTTTCTTGCATTGCGCTATGATTTCCCCTAGAACCGAGCATAATTCTGTGCTGAGGGTGCCCTGCGGCGACCCGGGACTCTCTTCTTTCTTTACATCTTTTAGGTTGGGTGGGGCGCGTATTAGTTTATAAGTTTGTTTATCCACCGTTTCTATGCTTGGCTTCTTAAAGTCTTCTGGGACTCCATCCTTCCATTTTATCAGTACATATGTCAAAGGAGGTTCTGATCTTACATCCACTATCCATGCCTTCTGTTGTGGGGACAGGGACATCACTAACTGTTTCACTGCATCTTCTTGCCAGATCCCTGAGAGTTCTATGATCACTGCCTCATTTGGATCTGTGTTGACTGCTGCGCACCACTTCACTACTTCTAGTGGGTCCATGCTGGTACTTTCTGGCTGCTATTTGCTGCAACAGGATCCCGGACTAACGAGCCCCCACGTGTAGCGCTACCCCCAGTTAAGAGAGCCGCTGATTTGATTTCGGGCCCTGAACACAGCACCGCCAACCCCCCGCAATCTTACTCGACCCACGCTGGCACAGTCAGTCTAGGGTTAAACTCCTATCACTCTCAGGTGTATTATACTTAATAATTTCTAAACAGTCAGACAACACACTGAGGCAAGAATATAAAATACGTATATATGCTTTACTGGTAGTGAAAGATTCAAAGTATAACATGCAACATATACATGGGCCTACAGAGCCCTGCATCAATCAATGTACTAGGTGCAGCACAATAATATGGCGCCGCACAGTGTCCACCACGCGGAGCTATTATAGCGTGTGCTCGCCTATGGCGTAGTAACATAAACTTCCTAAACTCCCCACCTAAGTCAGGCCTGACATGGGATAGAACTGAGTCTATTTTCCTTAAGAAAGGAGGGTTTCTTCACCGGCCAGCTTTAGTTGGTGCACTTTAAAGAAATAACCATTTGTAATCCACATTGGGTGTTAACTTGAAATAACAGGGTAAAACGGGGGAGGGGTAGGTACTTCAGCTCTGTCCCAACTACCGGACTCCCCAAGAACACTGGTGAGCGAACAGCGGGCCTAGGCAGTCTACAGGCCTGAACACAACTCAGTCTATTGATATGGGCAGGTGCCCGCTCACCACTCCAGGCGCGATCCCAGCCTGGGACTTCCACCTCCTGTGTGTCGCACACAGCGTCTGCTCCGATCGAGTCCCCGATCCAACTCACGTCCTATCACGATGGGTCCGGATCCACCTCGGCTCCGCAGTATGGTGGAAGGCTCTTTGGACTTCAGGCAAGGCCTCAGGCTTCAGGCCTTGCTCCACAGCCGATCCGCGTGGGATGACTTGTTGCTTGACGCGCCGTGTCCCAAGAGAGCGAGCTCCGCCTCGCCTCTCCCTTAAGTAACCCCTCCCATGAGTCTTTGCGGTGGAACCTCCGCCTTGGGGCCGAATGGGGTTCTGGGTAACATAGTCCTGAGGTCGTAAGAGAGACCCCGCTACATATATATATATATATATATATATATATATATATATATATATATATATATTGTGGGGGGGTTAGCTCGGCAGCGGGTGTGTGTGATCCCCTGGATGGGCTCCCCACACAAAAACAGGCCCAGCAGACGGAGGTTGTGGTTTTCAAGATCAAAAAGGTGCGGTTTATTTCTCTATTTACAGTGACAAAAAAACACAGCAAAGCAAAAAGAAACATAAACAAAATAAACCCTGGTCAGCTTGACCTCTGACTAAACATGCAGGTTTCCTAACTAACAACTGGGATCAGCCTGGTGCTGTCCTAGTCCCTAAGTCCCTGGTTTAGTAAATGTCCAAACAAATAGCCACACAGGCTTTGTCTCACCGCACAGGGGTTCACTCTCCCTAGACAGTCCACACAGGTCTGGTTCCAGGCATGAGCAAACACCTAATGAAGCTGGGAGTTTTTATAGAGGCCTTAAACGAGCTGACAAGCTTCAGCTGGTCTCATCAACTCCCTGCCTGCACGACGCCCAGCACTCTCCCTAGAGGTATGAATCATCCATGAGCCCACTAGCCTCAGCTGGGCTTCATCAACTCCCTCCCTAGTTGTATAAGTTGGCATAAAGCCTGAATCTGGGAGAAATATATCTAGCCCCCTGGATGCAACCAGGTGACTTTACCTTCCTGCTGTCACATACCCCCCCCTCTTGTTTTAACCTTGGGGTTGGAACACCAGCAATCAGGCATTCATGTACTCGAGACAAAGCATCCACATTCCCCATTTGAACGCCAGGGCGATGCTTTACTGTGAAGTTGAATTCCTGTAGGGCCAGGAACCACCTATTCACTCTTCTATTTGTCTCCTTGTTTTGAGCCATCCACTTTAACGGAGCGTGATCTGTAACCATGTCAAAGTGCCTACCTAGCAGATAGTACCGAAGGGAATCTAGAGCCCACTTCACCGCTAAACACTCCTTTTCAACCGTGGCGTAATTTACCTCATGGGACTTCAACTTCCTGCTGAGGTAAATGACTGGGTGCTCTTCCCCGTTCCAGACCTGGGACAATACTGCTCCTAACCCCACATCTGACGCATCACTTTGTACGACAAAGTCTTTAGAGAAGTCGGGTGAGTACAACACTGGCTGGCTACATAAGGCTTGTTTCAAGAATTGGAATGCTGCCTCAGCCTCGGGGGTCCATTTAATCATGACCGACCCTTTCCCTTTCGTCAAGTTGGTTAGGGGCACAGCCTTAGAAGCAAAGTGGGGAATGAAGCGCCGATAATAACCCGCGATTCCCAGAAAGGCCCGTACCTGCTTCTTGCTGTTGGGACGTGGCCAACTCTGGATGGCCTCGACTTTGTTGAGTTGGGGTTTTATTACTCCCCTGCCAATGGTGTACCCAAGATATTTGGCCTCCTCCTGCCCAATGGCACACTTCTTGGGGTTAGCCGTAAACCCCGCTTCCCGGATAGAGTCTAGAACTGCTTGCACTTTTGGCAGATGTGAGGCCCAATCTGTGCTATGGACAATTACGTCATCCAGGTAAGCCGCAGCATACTTCCGATGGGGCCTCAGTATCTGGTCCATTTTCCGCTGGAATGTGGCCGGCGCATTCTGTAACCCGAACGGCATTCTCTTATATTGGAACGCCCCGTCTGGGGTTACAAATGCGGTTTTCTCTTTGGCCGACTTGGCCAGGGGAATTTGCCAATACCCTTTTGTGAGGTCAAGAGTCGTCATGTATCGGGCTGTTCCCAGCCGGTCGATCAACTCATCTATACGTGGCATGGGGTAGGTGTCAAATTTTGTAACTCTGTTCAACTGACGAAAATTGTTACAAAATCGCCAGCTCCCATCCGGTTTAGGCACCAACACAATGGGACTAGACCAATCACTTTGGGACTCCTCTATCACCCCTAAGTTCAGCATTTTCTGTACTTCCTCCCGTATTGCCTCCCGTCGGGCCTCTGGGATCCGATAGGGTTTTAACTTCACCCTTTCACCGGGCGGGGTAATAATATCATGCTCTACCCCAGATGTTTGTCCCGGCAGCTCAGAGAACACCTCCTTGTTGCGAAGCACAAACTCCTTTACCTCTTGTTGTTGGGGTTGTGACAAGGTGGCTGCTATTCCAACCTCCGGAATCACGCAACCAGTTTGAGCTGGTGACCAAGTTTCTGCGACTAGGGACTCTCTATCCCTCCAAGCTTTCAACAGATTAACGTGATAGATCTGTTCGGGCTTTCGCCTTCCTGGTTGTCTGACCTTGTAATTCACTTCGCTCACTTTTTCCATTATCTCGTAGGGGCCTTGCCATTTGGCAAGGAATTTACTTTCAACCGTAGGGACAAGTACCAATATCCTATCCCCCGGGGAAAAGGTACGGGTCTTGGCTCCACGGTTGTACACTCTCTGCTGTGCCAACTGCGCTTGGGCCAAATGTTCCTTCACGATGGGCATTACCTGTGCAATTCGATCTTGCATCAGGGCGACATGCTCAATCACACTCCTGTGGGGAGAACTCTCACTTTCCCAAGTTTCCTTGGCAATATCCAACAGTCCTCTTGGGTGTCTCCCATACAGTAACTCAAAGGGGGAGAATCCCGTAGAGGATTGGGGCACCTCCCTAATAGCAAACATCAAATAAGGAAGTAGACAGTCCCAATCCTTTCCATCTCTATCCACCACTTTCTTCAACATTTGTTTTAGGGTTTTGTTGAAGCTTTCAACCAGCCCATCGGTTTGGGGGTGATACACAGACGTACGCAATTGCGTCACTTTGAACAATTTACACAGCTCTTTCATAACCCGGGACATAAAGGGTGTACCTTGGTCCGTAAGCAGTTCTTTACAAATACCCACCCGGCTAAAAACAAGAGATAGCTCTTTGGCTATGGTTTTGACCGATGTATTTCGGAGAGGGATCGCTTCTGGATAACGGGTGGCATAGTCCATTATAACTAATATGTACTGGTGCCCCCTAGCGGACTTGATTATAGGACCTACCAAATCCATTGCGACCCTCTCAAACGGGACCTCAATGATGGGTAGAGGGACCAGCGGGCTACGGAAATGTGGCATCGGGGCCGACCTCTGACACACAGGGCAGGAGGAACAATAATTTTCTATGTCCTTCATCACCCCAGGCCAATAGAATCTCTGTAATACCCTCTCTCGGGTTTTCTCTGTCCCCAGATGACCTCCAAGAATGTGCCCATGGGCCAACTCCAACACCAACTTCCTGTAAGGTTTGGGCACCACAAGCTGCTCCACGGTTTCTTCTGCTCTTTTTGCCACCCGATACAGTAGGTCCTTCTCTACGCTGAAGTATGGGTAAGTGCAGGTATTATCTGGGTTCACTAACTCGCCATCTATTTCCACTACGTTTTCCCGTGCCTTTATTAGGGCGGGGTCTTTTAACTGTTCTGTGGCAAAATTTTCCCTGTGAACCTCAAGATCAGAAAACTCCACAGACGGTAGGTTTTCGTCTGAGGAGGTGGGCTCCTCTCCAGTTTCTTGAGTCTCGCCTGCCAATACTGACAAGGGAAATTCTGGAGAGTCCTCACCACTCTCAGAGGAGTTCTGGCTATCACCTTCCTGGTACATAGGGGCACCAGTGGGGGGCTCAGGATCATCCCACAGTTCCCAGAACTTCGGAAAATCCCTTCCCACAATGGCATCATGCGGTAATTGAGATACTAACCCCACTGGATGAGAGAGGGTACCTTTGGGGGTCTTGAAACACACTGTAGTCACTGGATACTCTCGGGTGTCCCCATGCACACAAATCACAGCTACCTTGCTATTCCCAGAGACCTCTGTTTTAACTAATTCAGCCTTTATCAGGGTCACAAGGCTACCTGAATCCAGTAATACCACAACATTTCTACCATTAATACACATTTTGCATAAATGTTTCTCAGTTCCCCGAATGGCAGTGCATGCGACTGTCGCACACAGCGACTGACGTCTGTCCGTCAGAAAGTCACATTGCATGGGTTCCTCCACAACCGGGCAATTTGCTGCAATATGTCCCGCTTGCCGGCAGCGGTAGCAAACAATCCATTTGGCTGCCTCTTGAGCCCCTGACTTCCCAGGCTGTTCTCGCCAAACTTTGGGTAGAGCTCCCACCCTCTCACTCTCTCCACCCTCACCCCTTGGAATCCTCTTATCCGCCCCTGGGGATGGTCTGGTCTTAGGGTGGAAAGTCCGAGAGTCTCTGGAAGAGGCCGTCAGGTTCTCTGTAGCCAAGTATTTCTCTACACGATCCACAAGACCACCGGCCGTCTCTGGGTCTCCATGGCTTACCCACTTTTGGATGGCAGTAGGAAGAGCTCTCAAAAACCGATCCATTACAACACGTTCCACAATCTCTGGTGCGGACAAAGTCTCTGGCTGTAGCCACTTCCTGCTCAGGTGAATGAGATCATACATTTGAGACCTGGGGGGTTTTCCAAGCTGGAAAGTCCAGTTATGCACACGCTGAGCCCGGACAGCCAGGGTGACACCCAGCCTTGCCAATATTTCAGCTTTTAGCATCACATAGTCTTTTGCTTGGTCAGGCTCTAGGTCATAGTAAGCCTTCTGCGATTCACCAGTTAACAGAGGAGCCACCAGTCCAGCCCACTGCTCCTCAGGCCACTTTTCTCTTTCAGCAGTCCTTTCAAATGTGGTCAAAAATACCTCTGGATCATCCTCTCCAGTCATTTTTGTCAATAAACGACTCACCCCAAAGGACGCGGTATTAGTGGGACGGCTTTCCTCACTGGTCTGCGGACGTTGCTGCATTACTGCTTCCATTTGTTGTAGTCTCTGCTCTTGCTTCTGTAACAGGTCTATGAAGCGGGCCTCAGATTGCTGCTGGGCTTGTTGCTGAGCTTCCAGACTCTGTTGGTGAGCTTGCTGCTGGGCTGCAAGGCTCTGTTGATGAGCTTTCTGCTGGGCTGCGAAGCTCTGTTGTTGAGCTGCAAGGCTCTTTTGCAAACCTGCATTTGTCTGCTGTTGATTGGCATTTGCTAGAGCCAGCTGTTTCAGTATCTCCTCCATGCTGGCTTAAAAAAAAACTGCCACTGGTTCTCCACCAACTGTGGGGGGGTTAGCTCGGCAGCGGGTGTGTGTGATCCCCTGGATGGGCTCCCCACACAAAAACAGGCCCAGCAGACGGAGGTTGTGGTTTTCAAGATCAAAAAGGTGTGGTTTATTTCTCTATTTACAGTGACAAAAAAACACAGCAAAGCAAAAAGAAACATAAACAAAATAAACCCTGGTCAGCTTGACCTCTGACTAAACATGCAGGTTTCCTAACTAACAACTGGGATCAGCCTGGTGCTGTCCTAGTCCCTAAGTCCCTGGTTTAGTAAATGTCCAAACAAATAGCCACACAGGCTTTGTCTCACCGCACAGGGGTTCACTCTCCCTAGACAGTCCACACAGGTCTGGTTCCAGGCATGAGCAAACACCTAATGAAGCTGGGAGTTTTTATAGAGGCCTTAAACGAGCTGACAAGCTTCAGCTGGTCTCATCAACTCCCTGCCTGCACGACGCCCAGCACTCTCCCTAGAGGTATGAATCATCCATGAGCCCACTAGCCTCAGCTGGGCTTCATCAACTCCCTCCCTAGTTGTATAAGTTGGCATAAAGCCTGAATCTGGGAGAAATATATCTACCCCCCTGGATGCAACCAGGTGACTTTACCTTCCTGCTGTCACATACCCCCCCCTCTTGTTTTAACCTTGGGGTTGGAACACCAGCAATCAGGCATTCATGTACTCGAGACAAAGCATCCACATTCCCCATTTGAACGCCAGGGCGATGCTTTACTGTGAAGTTGAATTCCTGTAGGGCCAGGAACCACCTATTCACTCTTCTATTTGTCTCCTTGTTTTGAGCCATCCACTTTAACGGAGCGTGATCTGTAACCATGTCAAAGTGCCTACCTAGCAGATAGTACCGAAGGGAATCTAGAGCCCACTTCACCGCTAAACACTCCTTTTCAACCGTGGCGTAATTTACCTCATGGGACTTCAACTTCCTGCTGAGGTAAATGACTGGGTGCTCTTCCCCGTTCCAGACCTGGGACAATACTGCTCCTAACCCCACATCTGACGCATCACTTTGTACGACAAAGTCTTTAGAGAAGTCGGGTGAGTACAACACTGGCTGGCTACATAAGGCTTGTTTCAAGAATTGGAATGCTGCCTCAGCCTCGGGGGTCCATTTAATCATGACCGACCCTTTCCCTTTCGTCAAGTTGGTTAGGGGCACAGCCTTAGAAGCAAAGTGGGGAATGAAGCGCCGATAATAACCCGCGATTCCCAGAAAGGCCCTTACCTGCTTCTTGCTGTTGGGACGTGGCCAACTCTGGATGGCCTCGACTTTGTTGAGTTGGGGTTTTATTACTCCCCTGCCAATGGTGTACCCAAGATATTTGGCCTCCTCCTGCCCAATGGCACACTTCTTGGGGTTAGCCGTAAACCCCGCTTCCCGGATAGAGTCTAGAACTGCTTGCACTTTTGGCAGATGTGAGGCCCAATCTGTGCTATGGACAATTACGTCATCCAGGTAAGCCGCAGCATACTTCCGATGGGGCCTCAGTATCTGGTCCATTTTCCGCTGGAATGTGGCCGGCGCATTCTGTAACCCGAACGGCATTCTCTTATATTGGAACGCCCCGTCTGGGGTTACAAATGCGGTTTTCTCTTTGGCCGACTTGGCCAGGGGAATTTGCCAATACCCTTTTGTGAGGTCAAGAGTCGTCATGTATCGGGCTGTTCCCAGCCGGTCGATCAACTCATCTATACGTGGCATGGGGTAGGTGTCAAATTTTGTAACTCTGTTCAACTGACGAAAATCGTTACAAAATCGCCAGCTCCCATCCGGTTTAGGCACCAACACAATGGGACTAGACCAATCACTTTGGGACTCCTCTATCACCCCTAAGTTCAGCATTTTCTGTACTTCCTCCCGTATTGCCTCCCGTCGGGCCTCTGGGATCCGATAGGGTTTTAACTTCACCCTTTCACCGGGCGGGGTAATAATATCATGCTCTACCCCAGATGTTTGTCCCGGCAGCTCAGAGAACACCTCCTTGTTGCGAAGCACAAACTCCTTTACCTCTTGTTGTTGGGGTTGTGACAAGGTGGCTGTTATTCCAACCTCCGGAATCACGCAACCAGTTTGAGCTGGTGACCAAGTTTCTGCGACTAGGGACTCTCTATCCCTCCAAGCTTTCAACAGATTAACGTGATAGATCTGTTCGGGCTTTCGCCTTCCTGGTTGTCTGACCTTGTAATTCACTTCGCTCACTTTTTCCATTATCTCGTAGGGGCCTTGCCATTTGGCAAGGAATTTACTTTCAACCGTAGGGACAAGTACCAATATCCTATCCCCCGGGGAAAAGGTACGGGTCTTGGCTCCACGGTTGTACACTCTCTGCTGTGCCAACTGCGCTTGGGCCAAATGTTCCTTCACGATGGGCATTACCTGTGCAATTCGATCTTGCATCAGGGCGACATGCTCAATCACACTCCTGTGGGGAGAACTCTCACTTTCCCAAGTTTCCTTGGCAATATCCAACAGTCCTCTTGGGTGTCTCCCATACAGTAACTCAAAGGGGGAGAATCCCGTAGAGGATTGGGGCACCTCCCTAATAGCAAACATCAAATAAGGAAGTAGACAGTCCCAATCCTTTCCATCTCTATCCACCACTTTCTTCAACATTTGTTTTAGGGTTTTGTTGAAGCTTTCAACCAGCCCATCGGTTTGGGGGTGATACACAGACGTACGCAATTGCGTCACTTTGAACAATTTACACAGCTCTTTCATAACCCGGGACATAAAGGGTGTACCTTGGTCCGTAAGCAGTTCTTTACAAATACCCACCCGGCTAAAAACAAGAGATAGCTCTTTGGCTATGGTTTTGACCGATGTATTTCGGAGAGGGATCGCTTCTGGATAACGGGTGGCATAGTCCATTATAACTAATATGTACTGGTGCCCCCTAGCGGACTTGATTATAGGACCTACCAAATCCATTGCGACCCTCTCAAACGGGACCTCAATGATGGGTAGAGGGACCAGCGGGCTACGGAAATGTGGCATCGGGGCCGACCTCTGACACACAGGGCAGGAGGAACAATAATTTTCTATGTCCTTCATCACCCCAGGCCAATAGAATCTCTGTAATACCCTCTCTCGGGTTTTCTCTGTCCCCAGATGACCTCCAAGAATGTGCCCATGGGCCAACTCCAACACCAACTTCCTGTAAGGTTTGGGCACCACAAGCTGCTCCACGGTTTCTTCTGCCCTTTTTGCCACCCGATACAGTAGGTCCTTCTCTACGCTGAAGTATGGGTAAGTGCAGGTATTATCTGGGTTCACTAACTCGCCATCTATTTCCACTACGTTTTCCCGTGCCTTTATTAGGGCGGGGTCTTTTAACTGTTCTGTGGCAAAATTTTCCCTGTGAACCTCAAGATCAGAAAACTCCACAGACGGTAGGTTTTCGTCTGAGGAGGTGGGCTCCTCTCCAGTTTCTTGAGTCTCGCCTGCCAATACTGACAAGGGAAATTCTGGAGAGTCCTCACCACTCTCAGAGGAGTTCTGGCTATCACCTTCCTGGTACATAGGGGCACCAGTGGGGGGCTCAGGATCATCCCACAGTTCCCAGAACTTCGGAAAATCCCTTCCCACAATGGCATCATGCGGTAATTGAGATACTAACCCCACTGGATGAGAGAGGGTACCTTTGGGGGTCTTGAAACACACTGTAGTCACTGGATACTCTCGGGTGTCCCCATGCACACAAATCACAGCTACCTTGCTATTCCCAGAGACCTCTGTTTTAACTAATTCAGCCTTTATCAGGGTCACAAGGCTACCTGAATCCAGTAATACCACAACATTTCTACCATTAATACACATTTTGCATAAATGTTTCTCAGTTCCCCGAATGGCAGTGCATGCGACTGTCGCACACAGCGACTGACGTCTGTCCGTCAGAAAGTCACATTGCATGGGTTCCTCCACAACCGGGCAATTTGCTGCAATATGTCCCGCTTGCCGGCAGCGGTAGCAAACAATCCATTTGGCTGCCTCTTGAGCCCCTGACTTCCCAGGCTGTTCTCGCCAAACTTTGGGTAGAGCTCCCACCCTCTCACTCTCTCCACCCTCACCCCTTGGAATCCTCTTATCCGCCCCTGGGGATGGTCTGGTCTTAGGGTGGAAAGTCCGAGAGTCTCTGGAAGAGGCCGTCAGGTTCTCTGTAGCCAAGTATTTCTCTACACGATCCACAAGACCACCGGCCGTCTCTGGGTCTCCATGGCTTACCCACTTTTGGATGGCAGTAGGAAGAGCTCTCAAAAACCGATCCATTACAACACGTTCCACAATCTCTGGTGCGGACAAAGTCTCTGGCTGTAGCCACTTCCTGCTCAGGTGAATGAGATCATACATTTGAGACCTGGGGGGTTTTCCAAGCTGGAAAGTCCAGTTATGCACACGCTGAGCCCGGACAGCCAGGGTGACACCCAGCCTTGCCAATATTTCAGCTTTTAGCATCACATAGTCTTTTGCTTGGTCAGGCTCTAGGTCATAGTAAGCCTTCTGCGATTCACCAGTTAACAGAGGAGCCACCAGTCCAGCCCACTGCTCCTCAGGCCACTTTTCTCTTTCAGCAGTCCTTTCAAATGTGGTCAAAAATACCTCTGGATCATCCTCTCCAGTCATTTTTGTCAATAAACGACTCACCCCAAAGGACGCGGTATTAGTGGGACGGCTTTCCTCACTGGTCTGCGGACGTTGCTGCATTACTGCTTCCATTTGTTGTAGTCTCTGCTCTTGCTTCTGTAACAGGTCTATGAAGCGGGCCTCAGATTGCTGCTGGGCTTGTTGCTGAGCTTCCAGACTCTGTTGGTGAGCTTGCTGCTGGGCTGCAAGGCTCTGTTGATGAGCTTTCTGCTGGGCTGCGAAGCTCTGTTGTTGAGCTGCAAGGCTCTTTTGCAAACCTGCATTTGTCTGCTGTTGATTGGCATTTGCTAGAGCCAGCTGTTTCAGTATCTCCTCCATGCTGGCTTAAAAAAAAACTGCCACTGGTTCTCCACCAACTGTGGGGGGGTTAGCTCGGCAGCGGGTGTGTGTGATCCCCTGGATGGGCTCCCCACACAAAAACAGGCCCAGCAGACGGAGGTTGTGGTTTTCAAGATCAAAAAGGTGTGGTTTATTTCTCTATTTACAGTGACAAAAAAACACAGCAAAGCAAAAAGAAACATAAACAAAATAAACCCTGGTCAGCTTGACCTCTGACTAAACATGCAGGTTTCCTAACTAACAACTGGGATCAGCCTGGTGCTGTCCTAGTCCCTAAGTCCCTGGTTTAGTAAATGTCCAAACAAATAGCCACACAGGCTTTGTCTCACCGCACAGGGGTTCACTCTCCCTAGACAGTCCACACAGGTCTGGTTCCAGGCATGAGCAAACACCTAATGAAGCTGGGAGTTTTTATAGAGGCCTTAAACGAGCTGACAAGCTTCAGCTGGTCTCATCAACTCCCTGCCTGCACGACGCCCAGCACTCTCCCTAGAGGTATGAATCATCCATGAGCCCACTAGCCTCAGCTGGGCTTCATCAACTCCCTCCCTAGTTGTATAAGTTGGCATAAAGCCTGAATCTGGGAGAAATATATCTACCCCCCTGGATGCAACCAGGTGACTTTACCTTCCTGCTGTCACAATATATATACACACACACAGTACAGGCAGTCCTCAGGTTACAAGCAAGATGGGGTCTGTAGGTTTGATCTTTAGTTGAATTTGTATGTAAGTCGGAACAGATACATTTTTTAAGTGTAGCTCCAGCCCAAAAAAAAATGTAAGCTTTTTTGATAGCATTGGGAAGAGTTAACACCCCTGTAAACATTTGCCCATGTTCAGAAGATTTCACCTTACTTTCTGTCCCAATGACAATTGGATTTAAAGAATTTTGGGTTGTTGTGGAAACAAAGATTGGTGATAAAGCTTCAGTGGAGACACTCTTTTCCCATGATAACTCTTACAGGTGTGAATTTCCCTTCCTAGGGGTAGATTTATTTGCACTTCCTGTTGACGCCCTCCGTTTGTAAGTAGGAGTCATTTGTAAGTTGGATGTTTGTAACCCGGGGACTGCCTGTATACATTTCAACTGTGCATTTGGCTTCTTTCTTTTTAGTAGGGAGAGTTAAAATGTCTACTGTGATTACTTAATAGCCACAGTAGTTGTGGTTAGCAAAACATTAACTCATTCAATCTAACAACTGCTATGACTAAGGTTATGGCTGAAACGCATTAGAGTTCTGATGGATTTATTTGGATGTCCCAAATTGTTTATCCTTTACTAAATAAAGTACGGTGAAGGCCTGTTATCTGACTCTAGCTCTTTATTCAAGTCTACCAACTGAGATAAAAGAGAAAAAGAGGATTCAAACGAGCAAATGTGTCATCAAAGCGGCATTAAAACCCAAACAAAAAATGTATTATATTGCAGCTTACCAGTCAGTAGATTTGGTGGCTGCATCCGTTTTTTGTTCTTTGGCTTTTCCCCTCTGTTTTCACCTCGTGATCTGGCCAATAAAACACTTCCTATATTAGTGAGACACAACTTGGGAAGAATGTACACAGGTACAGCAGACAGCAGCATTGCCAGTCTGGCAGGGCCAGATCTAGCCTGTCTGATGTGGTGGTGCCGTAAACAAAATAGCAGAGGGGCAGGGGATGGGAGATCAGCAGGGCAGATTATAGGATCAGCAGTTTGCAGGGCAGTGTACAGAGGTTATTGGTTTTTAGGGCAGTGTACAGGGGTCAACAGGGCAGAGGACAGGAGGGAGCAGGTCAGCAGGGAAAAGGATGGAAGGTCAGCAGGGGACAGGGGTAAGCAGGGCAGAGAACAGGGGTCACAGCTGGAGAGGCAGATGACAGGAATCACGGCTGGAAAATCAGAGGCCAGGGATCAGCGCTTGAGAGGCAGATGATAGGGATCATGGCTTGAGAGGCAGATGATAGGGATCATGGCTGGAGAGTCAGAGGACAGGGATCACCACTGTAGAGTCAGAAGACAGGGATCACCACTGTAGAGTCAGAGGACAGGGATCACCGCTGTAGAGTCAGAGGACAGGGATCACCACTGTAGAGTCAGAGGACAGGGATCACCGCTGGAGAGTCAGAGGACAGGGATCACCACTGTAGAGTCAGAAGACAGGGATCACCACTGTAGAGTCAGAGGACAGGGATCACCGCTGTAGAGTCAGAGGACAGGGATCACCGCTGTAGAGTCAGAGGACAGGGATCACCGCTGTAGAGTCAGAGGACAGGGATCACCACTGTAAGGTCAGAGGACAGGGATCACTGCTGGAGAGTCAGAGGACAGGGATCACCGCTGGATCACCACTGGAGAGTCAGAGGACAGAGATCACTGCTGGAGAGTCAGAGGACAGGTATCACCACTGGAACGACACTTGGCAGAGCATATTGCCCATCCCAGCACTGTACACGCCTCCCCACACTACACAGAGCTAAAATCACATTCTTTTACTTACAGCCTCCATCTTCACAGGGTGCATCTAGCTGCTATGTTGCTGTTCTGACCTGTCGAACTCCCTGGCCAGAACAGCACGGTGGCTGCAGTAGCCAGATACACCCTGTAAAGATTGTGGCTGTAAGTAAAAAAATTTGATTTCAGCTCTGTGTATTGTGGGGAGGAGCAGCGGCCGGGCAGAGAATCCAGGGTGGAGGGGGTGGTCAGGGGGCTTTGGGGGGGGCAACTGAGGTCTGGGGGGTGCAGCTCACCCCAGCACCCCTCTAGATCTGGCCATGCAGTCTGGGGGAGAGTAGTGTTAAATTAGCAGATTTCATTACACTAACAAATTGAAGCCAAACTCCATCTCACAGTTTATAATCAGTTACAGCAAGTTTTTTTCCTTTTGGGATAAAATAAAGCTGAACATTTTATTCACCCCTGTCAGTGTTAAGTGGTTTGCCTCATCTGTGTAAACTGATATATTCTGCTGGAGAGCTTGAACTTGTGAAAAACAGATTTGCTGGCTGGATCCCCAGTTGAAAATAGAAGAAAACAAAACATAAAAAAAGGAACTGATGCAGCCATCACATCTAATGCCGCGTACACACAACCGTTTTTCATGATGAGAAAACTGCAATTTTTTAGATTGGTCGTGAAAAACGGTCGTGTGTATGCTCCATAGCAGTTTTCTCGACGAGGAAACTGCCAGAAAAGAAATTAGAACCTGCTCTATTTTTTCTTGTTGCTTTTCACGTCGTTCTTTTTAACGTTGTGAAAAACGGTCGTGTGTATGCTTTTACGAGGGGAAAAAAAACGCGCATGCTCAGAATCAAGAATGAGACGGGAGCGCTCGTTCTGGTAAAACTAGCATTCATAATGGAGATAGCACATTCGTCACGCTGTAACGGACTGAAAAGCACGAAGACTGAAAAGCGCGAATCGTCTCTCACCAAACTTTATTAACTTCCCCTTTATAGTGCCGTCGTACGTGTTGTACGTCACCGCACTTTGCGCGAGCGTTTTTTTTCATGAACGTGTGTATGCAAGGCAGGCTTGAGAGGAATCACGACGAGAAAAACTTCGTTTTTTTGCATGACATGAATAACGGTTGTGTGTACGCGGCATAAGAATTGGTAAGCTGCAGTATAATAAATGTTTGTTTTTGGGTTTATTACCACTTTAAGATCATACTTTCAAATTTACCAGGTAACCCTTCAGGGCTAAACTGGTCAAAGTACAAGTTCACCTTTAAACTAAAAACCACTAGCCTGCCCTCCAAAGCCCTCTAACCTAAGCCAACATAGAACCCTGCCCCCACCCAGATTTTTACTTCCCTTATGAGAGTAAACAGCCTCCTCTGCTGTTTACACACCCCGAACTTCGGGAATGCCTAGTTCGCAACCATCTGAGCTGCTACCTCACCTTCTCCACCCCTTACAGTTTGACTTTAGCCCACAGCACTCCAGAGTACCCACTCTTCTAAAACTCACTAATGACCTAATAACTGCTAAAACCAACCGTACCCAACACTCACTTGGCCACCAAGACTGCACTTTAGTGATGAGCCGAACACCCCCGGGTTCGGTTCGCACCAGAACCCGCGAACGGACCGAAAGTTCGTACGAACATTAGAACCCTATTAAATACAATGGATGCGAACGTTCGAATTCTAAAGTGATAATTATAACGACTATTATGCATGTTATTGTCCTAAAAAGGGTTTGGGAACCCGGGTTCTGCAAAAAGAAGTTTTAAAAACGGTCGTTTTTCGGGAGCAGTCATTTTAATGATGCATAAAGTGAAAAAAAAAAAGTCAAATATTCCTTTAAATATCGTACCTGGGGGGTGTCTAAAGTATGCCTGTGAAGTGCCACGTGTTTCCCGTGTTTAGAACTGTCCCTGCACAAAATGACACTTCTAAAGGAAAAAAAAGCCATTTAAAACTGCTTGCGGCTTTAATGTAATGTCTGGTCCCGGTAATATGGATGAAAATCTTTAAGAAAAATGGCATAGCTACCCCATGACCCCCCCCCCTACCCCAGCCCATTACCAGCCCCTTTGGGTCTTGTATGGATATTAAGGGGAACCCCGCACATAAAATAAAAAAGGCCCTATATACTCTGAACAGCCGTATACAGGCGGTGCATACAAGACAGGGACTGTAGGTTTGTTCTTATGTAGAATCTGTTTGTAATTTTTAACAGGTACATTGTTTAAGTGTAGCTCCAGCCCAAAAATCTATTTGTAAACTTTTTGGAAAACATAGGTAAGGGTTATCACCCCTGTAACATTTGTTTTGCTGTCTGTGCCCCTGTTCAGAACATTTCACCTCACTTTCCGTCCCAATGACAACTGTTTTTGAAATGTGGTGTTTTTCTTGAAACAAGGATTGGTGATAAAGCATCAGTACAGAGGAGACACCTTTCTCCCATATTAATTCTTACAGGAGAGAATTTTCCTTCCTAGGGGTAGATTTCCTCTCACTTCCTGTTGTCTTCTTGCGTTTGCAAGTAGGAGTCGTTTGTAAGTTGGATGTTTGAAAGTAGGGACCTGCCGTATATACTCTGCAGAAATAGGCCCCTTAGTTGTTGGTGTTGGCACAACACTGTAAGCACTCACAGTTACTCTTGGTTGGTGCTGGAACGCCCTGCTGTCAACTATTATATCAGGAATTGTAATTACATATAATTGTTGAACAGTGGTAGTAAAAATTGGGCCTTTGATGGTGGTGCTGGTGCCACAACACTGTAAGCCCTGACAGTTACTCTTGGTGGGTGCAGCAATGGGCCCTGCTGTGAATTATTAGATCAAGAATTGTAATTGCATGCCCCTGTTGAACAGGGGCTGAAAAATTGGGCCTTTCGTGGTGGTGGTGGTGGTGGTGGTGTTGCCACAACACTGTAAGCCCTCAGAGTTACTCTTGGTGGGTGCAGGAATGGGCCCTGCTGTGAATTATTAGATCAAGAATTGTAATTACATGCCCCTTTTGAACAGGGGCTGAAAAATTGGGCCTTTCGTGGTGGTGGTGGTGGTGGCGTTGCCACAACACTGTAAGCCCTCAGAGTTACTCTTGGTGGGTGCAGCAATGGGCCCTGCTGTGAATTATTAGATCAAGAATTGTAATTACATGCCCCTGTTGAACAGGGGCTGAAAAATTGGGCCTTAGGCACTGGTGGCACAACACTGCAACCCCTCACAGATACTGTACTTGGAGCACAGCAATGAGCCCTGTTGCAAAGTATTGCTTCAAAAATTGTAATTACACGCCCCTGTTAAACAGGGGCTGAAAAATTGGGCCTTAGGCACTGGTGGCACAACACTGCAACCCCTCACAGATACTGTACTTGGAGCACAGCAATGAGCCCTGTTGCAAAGTATTGCTTCAAAAATTGTAATTACACGCCCCTGTTAAACAGGGGCTGAAAAATTGGGCGTTAGGCACTGGTGGCGGCACCCATAAACAAAAATGATCTTCCAAGCTATCATCATCAATCGTATCATTGAGGACTCGGAGGAGGAGGATAGCCAGTCAACATAACAGCACAGGCACTCAGCATCAGCATCAGTCTTGAAGGGATGTGACATGTTAAAATCAATTAGTCTGTTATATCAGCATCAGGTGTGTGGTAGCTGGTGGTGATCCAAGACTGGTTCATCTTGATGAAAGTCAGTCGATCAACCGAGTCGGTGGACAGGCGCACCCTGTGATCCGTGACAAATCCTCCAGCAGCACTGAATGTGCGTTCCGAAAGAACGCTGGATGCAGGACAGGCCAGTAGCTCAATTGCATATTGTGCAAGCTCTGGCCAGTGATCCATCCTCAAGACCCAGTAAGCCAGAGGATTTTCGGTGGGGAAGGTGTCCAAGTCTGACCTTGCCCCTAGATATTCCTGCACCATGTTTATCAGACGCTGGCGATGGTTGCTGGAACCGATCATACTTTGGGGCTGCGGACTAAAGAATTGTCTGAACGCATCGGTCAGACGGCCACCTTCCCCACCGCTCCTTCTTTGACTGGCCGAAGCCTCAGCAACTCATTGTCCAGGACCAGGAGTTTGTAACCTCCCAGTCTCTGGGAACGCGTTGCACAGACCTTTCTGCAAGGCCTCCCGGAGTTGTCTCATCCTCTGCTCCCTCTGTGACGGTAACATAAGGTCCGCAACCTTACCCTTGTACCGTGGATCAAGGAGAGTGGCCAGCCAGTAATGGTCCCTCTCCTTGATCCGAAGAATACGAGGATCCTTCCGCAGACTTTGCAGGATCAGGGAGGCCATGCAGCGTAGGTTAGCTGAGGCATTCGGTCCGGAGTCCTCTGGGTCACTAAGGACGACATGATCCGCAGCCACCTCCTCCCAGCCACGTACAAGTCCACGGGTTTCTTGGGACTGTAAATCATCCCTAAAAGACTGCTGCTGTTGATGCTGCTGAGTGCCAGGCTCCACCTCCATGCTGACACAATCCTCCTCCTCCTCCTCCTCCTCCTCCTCCTCCTCGTCCTCTTCCTGTGCGATGGGTGGGACAGAAGGAACACTGTCTGGGTAAAGGGGGCCTTGAGAGGCAAGGAAGTCCTCCTCTTCCTGCCTCTGTTCTGCCTCAAGTGCCCTGTCCATTATTCCACGCAGCGTGTGCTCCAACAGGTGGACAAGAGGTACAGTGTCACTGATGCATGCACTGTCACTGCTCACCATCCTCGTGGCCTCCTCAAATGGTGCCAGGACAGTGCATGCATCCCTGATCATGCCCCACTGGCGTGGAGAAAAAAAACCAAGCTCCCCTGACCCTGTCCTGGTGCCGTAGTCGCACAGGTACTCATTGATGGCCCTCTGCTGCGTGTGCAGCCGCTGCAGCATGGCCAACGTTGAGTTCCACCTGGTGGGCATGTCACATATAAGGCGGTTCTTGGGCAGGTTCAACTCCTTTTGCAGCTCAGCCAGGCGAGCACTGGCATTATAAGATCTGCGGAAATGCACACAGACTTTCCTGGCCTGCCTCAGGACATCCTGTAAGCCCGGGTACCTGCCCAAGAACCGCTGCACCACCAGGTTAAGGACGTGAGCCACACAGGGCACATGGGTCAGTTGTCCCTGTCGGAGGGCGGAGAGGAGGTTGGTGCCATTGTCGCAAACCACCATTCCTGGCTTAAGCTGGCGTGGCGTCAACCACCTCTCGGCCTGGCCCTGCAGAGCAGACAGGACCTCTGCCCCAGTGTGGCTTCTGTCCCCCAAACACACCAGCGCAAGCACGGCATGGCATCTTTATGCCTGCGTACTTGCGTAGCCCCTTGAATGCCTACGGAGCACCGCTGGTTCAGAGGACAAAGCACAGGAAGAGGCCATGGAGGAAGAAGAAGAGGAGGGGGTGGAGGAGAGAGGTGTGTCACAACCAGTAGTAGCATTTTGGAGGCGTGGCGGTGGAACAACCTCCAACACTACTGCACCTTGTCCTGCATCCTTCCCAGCTGCCAAAAGAGTGACCCAATGGGCCGTGAAAGAAAGGTAACGTCCCTGTCCATGCCTGCTGGACCATGAGTCAGCGGTAATATGCACCTTACCGCTGACCGCCCTGTCCAGCGAGGCCAAGACATTGCCTTCCACATGCCGGTAGAGAGCCGGAATAGCCTTCCGTGAGAAAAAGTGGCGTTTGGGAACCTGCCACTGAGGAACCGCACATTGCACAAACTCACGGAAGGGGGCCGAGTCTACCAACTGAAAAGGCAGCAGTTGAAGCGCTAGCAATTTAGCCAAGCTAGCATTCAACCGCTGGGCATGTGGATGGCTGGGAGTGAACTTCTTTCGACGGTCCAGCAGCTGGGGCAGGGAAATTTGCCTGCTAGATTCGGACGTCGGTGTACTGCTAGCAGAGTGGCCGCAAGTACTTGGCTGTGACACACCTAATTCTACACCTTCATTCCTCTCAGTGCATGTTTCAGAGAGGACTGAAGTTATAGTGGGGTTGGAGATCCCAGCTGATGCGGTGCAAGGAGAGGTCCGCTTTGTTCTTTGGTGTGGGTCTTTGAGGTAGGCTTGCCAACGAGCTGCATGGCAGGTCAACATATGTCTGGTCAGGCATGTGGTACCCAAGCGGCTGATGTTTTGGCCACGCGATATACGCTTGAGACATATGTTGCAAACAGCAGCTGTGCGATCTGATGCACTAGCCCCAAAAAAGGCCCACACCAAAGAACTTTTTGAATGACGGGCAGAGGCAGCGCCCTGCACAGGCGGAGCTCTGCGGTGTGATTCCGTCGGTGTACTGCCCTTACGCTGGCCACCAAAGGGCATCCTGCCTCGTTGGAGATGTGCCTCCTCCTCATCCTCCTCCTCCTCCTCTCTCCTATTAGGCACCCACGTGGAGTCAGTGACCTCATCATCCCCTCCCTCCTCATCACTGGAGCCAATCTGGCAGTATGCTGCAGCTGCTGGAACATGACTGCCAGATTGGTGTCCTTCTTGAGCATCCCCTCTGTCTGCTCTCACGCTACTGCCTTCCTCTAGCTGGGTTTCATCATCAGACCCTTCGAAACGCTGGGCATCCTCCTGGAGCATGTACCCAACACTGTGCTCAAACAGTTCAGGGGACTCCTCAGGAGGAGGACATGGTGGGTCTTGGGAAGGACTGACTGATGATGAGTCTGACATTGATACCAGGGAAGAGGACGCTTTGGCAGCTGCTTTGCCAGTACCCTGAGCCTGGGTGAGAGAGGATGAGGAGGAGGAGGAGGGCTTGGTCATCCACTCTACCAAGTCTTCGGCATGATATGGCTCAACATGTCCAGCTGCCGAAAAGAAGGACAAGCGTGTCCCATGGCCATGTGCTGATGACAATGCACCACGTCCACGACCAGCACTGTTGCCCCCAGACACAGAGCCTGCTTGCCCTCTTTTATTGCCTCCTGACTGTCTGCCTCTCCTTGTTTGCCTTCCAGACATTCTAATGGATGGCCTGCAGGGAGATGGGAAAAAAAGCAATAAGGGCTACCTTCAGGTGTCCTTCTCTGTCCCTTTACTTAAGGATTTCTAAATATGGTTGAGGATTAGGCTTGTGCAATTCGTTTCGTAACGAATCGAAATTCGTCCGAATTTAGCAACTTTCGGACATTCGGAAGCATTCGAATTTCCGAACAGAGCAATTACGAATAAAACCGAATCCGAAATAAATTATACCGCAAAATAGCGAATGCCCGAAGGTCTTCGGCATAATTCGTTATGAAAAAAGTTACGAATGTACGAATCCATTCGAAGCACAAAAACACTCACTCTGCTCTGCTCTCTGCTTCTCCCTCACCGTGCTGAACTCCCTCTCAAAATGGTGTACAGGGGGCGGAGGCTATAGCCGCATGAAAAAACGAAAGTAAAATACGAGATTTCGAATCCATTCGAAGCACAATAACACTCACTCTGCTCTGCTTCTCCCTCACCGTGCTGAACCCTCTCAAAATGGTGTACAGGGGCGGAGCCTATAGCCGCATGTAAAAAACGAAAGTAAAATACGAGATTTTGAATCGTTACAAATAACCGCTATGTATTTAGAAAAGTACAAATCCATTCGAAGCACATTAGGCATAATAGGCAGCGTCATTGTGAGAGACACAGAAAATTACGAATCAACGAACCCAAAAAAAGTTACGAAAGTAGGAGTTGTGTCCAGAATCAACGAAAAACAACGTACTCTACCGAAAGTCCGAATTATAAAGCAACAAAAAATTCAACGAAAAATGTCGCTTGCAAAAATACGAATGAGTCCGAACACGAAAAATCCCGTCTAGCAAAATTACGAATGATTACGAATCAACAGGACCGGAAAGAAACGAACCGAAACGGAACAAATTTTTCCGTTGTGCACAAGCCTATTGAGGATGATTGCTTTCGAACAGAATAGCACAATGACAATTTCCCTGACTGTCCAAAAAACAAGGATTTCAAAGATGGTTGATGAGGAATGCTTTAGCACAGTATAGCACAATGAGAATTTCCCTCACTGTCCTTCCCTGTCCCTACAAACAAGGTTTAGCACAGTAAAACACACTGACACTCTCCCTACCTATAGTTTTCTGTCCCTATAATTTTTTTTTTTTTTAAAGATGGTTGATGAGGAATGCTTTAGCACAGTATAGCACAATGAGAATTTCCCTCACTGTCCTTCCCTGTCCCTACAAACAAGGTTTAGCACAGTAAAACACACTGACACTCTCCCTACCTATAGTTTTGTGTCCCTATAATTTTTTTTTTTTTAAAGATGGTTGACGAGGAATGCTTTAGCACAGTATAGCACAATGAGAATTTCCCTCACTGTCCTTCCCTGTCCCTACAAACAAGGTTTAGCACAGTAAAACACACTGACACTCTCCCTACCTATAGTTTTCTGTCCCTATAAAAAATGTTTTTTTAAAGATGGTTGATGAGGAATGCTTTAGCACAGTATAGCACAATGAGAATTTCCCTCACTGTCCTTCCCTGTCCCTACAAACAAGGTTTAGCACAGTAAAACACACTGACACTCTCCCTACCTATAGTTTTCTGTCCCTATAAAAAATGTTTTTTTAAAGATGGTTGATGAGGAATGCTTTAGCACAGTATAGCACAATGAGAATTTCCCTCACTGTCCTTCCCTGTCCCTACAAACAAGGTTTAGCACAGTAAAACACACTGACACTCTCCCTACCTATAGTTTTCTGTCCCTATAAAAAAAATTTTTTTTAAAGATGGTTGATGAGGAATGCTTTAGCACAGTATAGCACAATGAGAATTTCCCTCACTGTCCTTCCCTGTCCCTACAAACAAGGTTTAGCACAGTAAAACACACTGACACTCTCCCTACCTATAGTTTTCTGTCCCTATAATTATTTTTTTTTAAAGATGGTTGATGAGGAATGCTTTAGCACAGTATAGCACAATGAGAATTTCCCTCACTGTCCTTCCCTGTCCCTACAAACAAGGTTTAGCACAGTAAAACACACTGACACTCTCCCTACCTATAGTTTTCTGTCCCTATAAAAATTTTTTTTAAAAGATGGTTGATGAGGAATGCGTTAGCACAGTATAGCACAATGAGAATTTCCCTAACTGTCCTTCCCTGTCCCTACAAACAAGGTTTAGCACAGTAAAACACACTGACACTCTCCCTACCTATAGTTTTCTGTCCCTATATTATTTTTTTTTTAAAGATGGTTGATGAGGAATGCTTTAGCACAGTATAGCACAATGAGAATTTCCCTCACTGTCCTTCCCTGTCCCTACAAACAAGGTTTAGCACAGTAAAACACACTGACACTCTCCCTACCTATAGTTTTCTGTCCCTATAAAAAATGTTTTTTTTAAAGATGGTTGATGAGGAATGCTTTAGCACAGTATAGCACAATGAGAATTTCCCTCACTGTCCTTCCCTGTCCCTACAAACAAGGTTTAGCACAGTAAAACACACTGACACTCTCCCTACCTATAGTTTTCTGTCCCTATAAAAAATGTTTTTTTAAAGATGGTTGATGAGGAATGCTTTAGCACAGTATAGCACAATGAGAATTTCCCTCACTGTCCTTCCCTGTCCCTACAAACAAGGTTTAGTACAGTAAAACACACTGACACTCTCCCTACCTATAGTTTTCTGTCCCTATAAAAAATGTTTTTTTAAAGATGGTTGATGAGGAATGCTTTAGCACAGTATAGCACAATGAGAATTTCCCTCACTGTCCTTCCCTGTCCCTACAAACAAGGTTTAGCACAGTAAAACACACTGACACTCTCCCTACCTATAGTTTTCTGTCCCTATAAAAATTTTTTTTTTTAAAGATGGTTGATGAGGAATGCTTTAGCACAGTATAGCACAATGAGAATTTCCCTCACTGTCCTTCCCTGTCCCTACAAACAAGGTTTAGCACAGTAAAACACACTGACACTCTCCCTACCTATAGTTTTCTGTCCCTATAAAAATGTTTTTTTAAAGATGGTTGATGAGGAATGCTTTAGCACAGTATAGCACAATGAGAATTTCCCTCACTGTCCTTCCCTGTCCCTACAAACAAGGTTTAGCACAGTAAAACACACTGACACTCTCCCTACCTATAGTTTTCTGTCCCTATAAAAAAATTTTTTTTTAAAGATGGTTGATGAGGAATGCTTTAGCACAGTATAGCACAATGAGAATTTCCCTCACTGTCCTTCCCTGTCCCTACAAACAAGGTTTAGCACAGTAAAACACACTGACACTCTCCCTACCTATAGTTTTCTGTCCCTATAAAAAATGTTTTTTTTAAAGATGGTTGATGAGGAATGCTTTAGCACAGTATAGCACAATGAGAATTTCCCTCACTGTCCTTCCCTGTCCCTACAAACAAGGTTTAGCACAGTAAAACACACTGACACTCTCCCTACCTATAGTTTTCTGTCCCTATAAAAAATGTTTTTTTAAAGATGGTTGATGAGGAATGCTTTAGCACAGTATAGCACAATGAGAATTTCCCTCACTGTCCTTCCCTGTCCCTACAAACAAGGTTTAGTACAGTAAAACACACTGACACTCTCCCTACCTATAGTTTTCTGTCCCTATAAAAAATGTTTTTTTAAAGATGGTTGATGAGGAATGCTTTAGCACAGTATAGCACAATGAGAATTTCCCTCACTGTCCTTCCCTGTCCCTACAAACAAGGTTTAGCACAGTAAAACACACTGACACTCTCCCTACCTATAGTTTTCTGTCCCTATAAAAATTTTTTTTTTTAAAGATGGTTGATGAGGAATGCTTTAGCACAGTATAGCACAATGAGAATTTCCCTCACTGTCCTTCCCTGTCCCTACAAACAAGGTTTAGCACAGTAAAACACACTGACACTCTCCCTACCTATAGTTTTCTGTCCCTATAAAAATGTTTTTTTAAAGATGGTTGATGAGGAATGCTTTAGCACAGTATAGCACAATGAGAATTTCCCTCACTGTCCTTCCCTGTCCCTACAAACAAGGTTTAGCACAGTAAAACACACTGACACTCTCCCTACCTATAGTTTTCTGTCCCTATAAAAATTTTTTTTTTTAAAGATGGTTGATGAGGAATGCTTTAGCACAGTATAGCACAATGAGAATTTCCCTCACTGTCCTTCCCTGTCCCTACAAACAAGGTTTAGCACAGTAAAACACACTGACACTCTCCCTACCTATAGTTTTCTGTCCCTATAAAAAATGTTTTTTTAAAGATGGTTGATGAGGAATGCTTTAGCACAGTATAGCACAATGAGAATTTCCCTCACTGTCCTTCCCTGTCCCTACAAACAAGGTTTAGCACAGTAAGACACACTGACACTCTCCCTACCTATAGTTTTCTGTCCCTATAAAATTTTTTTTTTAAAGATGGTTGATGAGGAATGCTTTAGCACAGTATAGCACAATGAGAATTTCCCTCACTGTCCTTCCCTGTCCCTACAAACAAGGTTTAGCACAGTAAAACACACTGACACTCTCCCTACCTATAGTTTTCTGTCCCTATAAAAAATTTTTTTTTTAAAGATGGTTGATGAGGAATGCTTTAGCACAGTATAGCACAATGAGAATTTCCCTCACTGTCCTTCCCTGTCCCTACAAACAAGGTTTAGCACAGTAAAACACACTGACACTCTCCCTACCTATAGTTTTCTGTCCCTATAAAAAATGTTTTTTTAAAGATGGTTGATGAGGAATGCTTTAGCACAGTATAGCACAATGAGAATTTCCCTCACTGTCCTTCCCTGTCCCTACAAACAAGGTTTAGTACAGTAAAACACACTGACACTCTCCCTACCTATAGTTTTCTGTCCCTATAAAAAATGTTTTTTTAAAGATGGTTGATGAGGAATGCTTTAGCACAGTATAGCACAATGAGAATTTCCCTCACTGTCCTTCCCTGTCCCTACAAACAAGGTTTAGCACAGTAAAACACACTGACACTCTCCCTACCTATAGTTTTCTGTCCCTATAAAAAAATTTTTTTTTAAAGATGGTTGATGAGGAATGCTTTAGCACAGTATAGCACAATGAGAATTTCCCTCACTGTCCTTCCCTGTCCCTACAAACAAGGTTTAGCACAGTAAAACACACTGACACTCTCCCTACCTATAGTTTTCTGTCCCTATAAAAATGTTTTTTTAAAGATGGTTGATGAGGAATGCTTTAGCACAGTATAGCACAATGAGAATTTCCCTCACTGTCCTTCCCTGTCCCTACAAACAAGGTTTAGCACAGTAAAACACACTGACACTCTCCCTACCTATAGTTTTCTGTCCCTATAAAAAAAATTTTTTTTAAAGATGGTTGATGAGGAATGCTTTAGCACAGTATAGCACAATGAGAATTTCCCTCACTGTCCTTCCCTGTCCCTACAAACAAGGTTTAGCACAGTAAAACACACTGACACTCTCCCTACCTATAGTTTTCTGTCCCTATAAAAAATGTTTTTTTAAAGATGGTTGATGAGGAATGCTTTAGCACAGTATAGCACAATGAGAATTTCCCTCACTGTCCTTCCCTGTCCCTACAAACAAGGTTTAGTACAGTAAAACACACTGACACTCTCCCTACCTATAGTTTTCTGTCCCTATAAAAAATGTTTTTTTAAAGATGGTTGATGAGGAATGCTTTAGCACAGTATAGCACAATGAGAATTTCCCTCACTGTCCTTCCCTGTCCCTACAAACAAGGTTTAGCACAGTAAAACACACTGACACTCTCCCTACCTATAGTTTTCTGTCCCTATAAAAAAATTTTTTTTTAAAGATGGTTGATGAGGAATGCTTTAGCACAGTATAGCACAATGAGAATTTCCCTCACTGTCCTTCCCTGTCCCTACAAACAAGGTTTAGCACAGTAAAACACACTGACACTCTCCCTACCTATAGTTTTCTGTCCCTATAAAAATGTTTTTTTAAAGATGGTTGATGAGGAATGCTTTAGCACAGTATAGCACAATGAGAATTTCCCTCACTGTCCTTCCCTGTCCCTACAAACAAGGTTTAGCACAGTAAAACACACTGACACTCTCCCTACCTATAGTTTTCTGTCCCTATAAAAAATTTTTTTTTTAAAGATGGTTGATGAGGAATGCTTTAGCACAGTATAGCACAATGAGAATTTCCCTCACTGTCCTTCCCTGTCCCTACAAACAAGGTTTAGCACAGTAAAACACACTGACACTCTCCCTACCTATAGTTTTCTGTCCCTATAAAAAATGTTTTTTTAAAGATGGTTGATGAGGAATGCTTTAGCACAGTATAGCACAATGAGAATTTCCCTCACTGTCCTTCCCTGTCCCTACAAACAAGGTTTAGCACAGTAAGACACACTGACACTCTCCCTACCTATAGTTTTCTGTCCCTATAAAATTTTTTTTTTAAAGATGGTTGATGAGGAATGCTTTAGCACAGTATAGCACAATGAGAATTTCCCTCACTGTCCTTCCCTGTCCCTACAAACAAGGTTTAGCACAGTAAAACACACTGACACTCTCCCTACCTATAGTTTTCTGTCCCTATAAAAAAATTTTTTTTTAAAGATGGTTGATGAGGAATGCTTTAGCACAGTATAGCACAATGAGAATTTCCCTCACTGTCCTTCCCTGTCCCTACAAACAAGGTTTAGCACAGTAAAACACACTGACACTCTCCCTACCTATAGTTTTCTGTCCCTATAAAAAATGTTTTTTTAAAGATGGTTGATGAGGAATGCTTTAGCACAGTATAGCACCATGAGAATTTCCCTCACTGTCCTTCCCTGTCCCTACAAACAAGGTTTAGCACAGTAAAACACACTGACACTCTCCCTACCTATAGTTTTCTGTCCCTATAAAAATTTTTTTTTTTAAAGATGGTTGATGAGGAATGCTTTAGCACAGTATAGCACAATGAGAATTTCCCTCACTGTCCTTCCCTGTCCCTACAAACAAGGTTTAGCACAGTAAAACACACTGACACTCTCCCTACCTATAGTTTTCTGTCCCTATAAAAATTTTTTTTTTTAAAGATGGTTGATGAGGAATGCTTTAGCACAGTATAGCACAATGAGAATTTCCCTCACTGTCCTTCCCTGTCCCTACAAACAAGGTTTAGCACAGTAAAACACACTGACACTCTCCCTACCTATAGTTTTCTGTCCCTATAAAAATTTTTTTTTTAAAAGATGGTTGATGAGGAATGCTTTAGCACAGTATAGCACAATGAGAATTTCCCTCACTGTCCTTCCCTGTCCCTACAAACAAGGTTTAGCACAGTAAAACACACTGACACTCTCCCTACCTATAGTTTTCTGTCCCTATAATTTTTTTTTTTTAAAGATGGTTGATGAGGAATGCTTTAGCACAGTATAGCACAATGAGAATTTCCCTCACTGTCCTTCCCTGTCCCTACAAACAAGGTTTAGCACAGTAAAACACACTGACACTCTCCCTACCTATAGTTTTCTGTCCCTATAAAAAATGTTTTTTTAAAGATGGTTGATGAGGAATGCTTTAGCACAGTATAGCACAATGAGAATTTCCCTCACTGTCCTTCCCTGTCCCTACAAACAAGGTTTAGCACAGTAAAACACACTGACACTCTCCCTACCTATAGTTTTCTGTCCCTATAAAAAAATTTTTTTTTAAAGATGGTTGATGAGGAATGCTTTAGCACAGTATAGCACAATGAGAATTTCCCTCACTGTCCTTCCCTGTCCCTACAAACAAGGTTTAGCACAGTAAAACACACTGACACTCTCCCTACCTATAGTTTTCTGTCCCTATAAAAATTTTTTTTTAAAGATGGTTGATGAGGAATGCTTTAGCACAGTATAGCACAATGAGAATTTCCCTCACTGTCCTTCCCTGTCCCTACAAACAAGGTTTAGCACAGTAAAACACACTGACACTCTCCCTACCTATAGTTTTCTGTCCGTATAAAACATTTTTTTTTTAAAGATGGTTGATGAGGAATGCTTTAGCACAGTATAGCACAATGAGAATTTCCCTCACTGTCCTTCCCTGTCCCTACAAACAAGGTTTAGCACAGTAAAACACACTGACACTCTCCCTACCTATAGTTTTCTGTCCCTATAATTTTTTTTTTTTTTTTTTTTAATGGTTGATGAGGAATGCTTTAGCACAGTATAGCACAATGAGAATTTCCCTCACTGTCCTTCCCTGTCCCTACAAACAAGGTTTAGCACAGTAAAACACACTGACACTCTCCCTACCTATAGTTTTGTGTCCCTATAATTTTTTTTTTTTAAAGATGGTTGATGAGGAATGCTTTAGCACAGTATAGCACAATGAGAATTTCCCTCACTGTCCTTCCCTGTCCCTACAAACAAGGTTTAGCACAGTAAAGCACACTGACACTCTCCCTACCTATAGTTTTCTGTCCCTATAAAAATTTTTTTTTAAAGATGGTTGATGAGGAATGCTTTAGCACAGTATAGCACAATGAGAATTTCCCTCACTGTCCTTCCCTGTCCCTACAAACAAGGTTTAGCACAGTAAAACACACTGACACTCTCCCTACCTATAGTTTTCTGTCCCTATAAAAAATGTTTTTTTAAAGATGGTTGATGAGGAATGCTTTAGCACAGTATAGCACAATGAGAATTTCCCTCACTGTCCTTCCCTGTCCCTACAAACAAGGTTTAGCACAGTAAAACACACTGACACTCTCCCTACCTATAGTTTTCTGTCCCTATAAAAAATGTTTTTTTAAAGATGGTTGATGAGGAATGCTTTAGCACAGTATAGCACAATGAGAATTTCCCTCACTGTCCTTCCCTGTCCCTACAAACAAGGTTTAACACAGTAAAACACACTGACACTCTCCCTACCTATAGTTTTCTGTCCCTATAAATTTTTTTTTTTTTAAAGATGGTTGATGAGGAATGCTTTAGCACAGTATAGCACAATGAGAATTTCCCTCACTGTCCTTCCCTGTCCCTACAAACAAGGTTTAGCACAGTAAAACACACTGACACTCTCCCTACCTATAGTTTTCTGTCCCTATAATTTTTTTTTTTTTAAAGATGGTTGATGAGGAATGCTTTAGCACAGTATAGCACAATGAGAATTTCCCTCACTGTCCTTCCCTGTCCCTACAAACAAGGTTTAGCACAGTAAAACACACTGACACTCTCCCTACCTATAGTTTTCTGTCCCTATAAAAAATTTTTTTTTAAAAGATGGTTGATGAGGAATGCTTTAGCACAGTATAGCACAATGAGAATTTCCCTCACTGTCCTTCCCTGTCCCTACAAACAAGGTTTAGCACAGTAAAACACACTGACACTCTCCCTACCTATAGTTTTCTGTCCCTATAATTTTTTTTTTTTTAAAGATGGTTGATGAGGAATGCTTTAGCACAGTATAGCACAATGAGAATTTCCCTCACTGTCCTTCCCTGTCCCTACAAACAAGGTTTAGCACAGTAAAACACACTGACACTCTCCCTACCTATAGTTTTCTGTCCCTATAAAAAATGTTTTTTTAAAGATGGTTGATGAGGAATGCTTTAGCACAGTATAGCACAATGAGAATTTCCCTCACTGTCCTTCCCTGTCCCTACAAACAAGGTTTAGCACAGTAAAACACACTGACACTCTCCCTACCTATAGTTTTCTGTCCCTATAAAAATTTTTTTTTTTAAAGATGGTTGATGAGGAATGCTTTAGCACAGTATAGCACAATGAGAATTTCCCTCACTGTCCTTCCCTGTCCCTACAAACAAGGTTTAGCACAGTAAAACACACTGACACTCTCCCTACCTATAGTTTTCTGTCCCTATAAAAAAATTTTTTTTTAAAGATGGTTGATGAGGAATGCTTTAGCACAGTATAGCACAATGAGAATTTCCCTCACTGTCCTTCCCTGTCCCTACAAACAAGGTTTAGCACAGTAAAACACACTGACACTCTCCCTACCTATAGTTTTCTGTCCCTATAAAAAATTTTTTTTAAAGATGGTTGATGAGGAATGCTTTAGCACAGTATAGCACAATGAGAATTTCCCTCACTGTCCTTCCCTGTCCCTACAAACAAGATTTAGCACAGTAAAACACACTGACACTCTCCCTACCTATAGTTTTCTGTCCCTATAAAAATTTTTTTTTTTAAAGATGGTTGATGAGGAATGCTTTAGCACAGTATAGCACAATGAGAATTTCCCTCACTGTCCTTCCCTGTCCCTACAAACAAGGTTTAGCACAGTAAAACACACTGACACTCTCCCTACCTATAATTTGTGTCCCTATATTTTTTTTTTTTAAAGATGGTTGATGAGGAATGCTTTAGCACAGTATAGCACAATGAGAATTTCCCTCACTGTCCTTCCCTGTCCCTACAAACAAGGTTTAGCACAGTAAAACACACTGACACTCTCCCTACCTATAGTTTCTGTCCCTATAAAAAATGTTTTTTTAAAGATGGTTGATGAGGAATGCTTTAGCACAGTATAGAACAATGAGAATTTCCCTCACTGTCCTTCCCTGTCCCTACAAACAAGGTTTAGCACAGTAAAACACACTGACACTCTCCCTACCTATAGTTTTCTGTCCCTATAAAAAATTTTTTTTTTAAAGATGGTTGATGAGGAATGCTTTAGCACAGTATAGCACAATGAGAATTTCCCTCACTGTCCTTCCCTGTCCCTACAAACAAGGTTTAGCACAGTAAAACACACTGACACTCTCCCTACCTATAGTTTTCTGTCCCTATAAAAAAATTTTTTTTTAAAGATGGTTGATGAGGAATGCTTTAGCACAGTATAGCACAATGAGAATTTCCCTCACTGTCCTTCCCTGTCCCTACAAACAAGGTTTAGCACAGTAAGACACACTGACACTCTCCCTACCTATAGTTTTCTGTCCCTATAAAAAATGTTTTTTTTAAGATGGTTGATGAGGAATGCTTTAGCACAGTATAGCACAATGAGAATTTCCCTCACTGTCCTTCCCTGTCCCTACAAACAAGGTTTAGCACAGTAAAACACACTGACACTCTCCCTACCTATAGTTTTCTGTCCCTATAAAAAATTTTTTTTTTAAAGATGGTTGATGAGGAATGCTTTAGCACAGTATAGCACAATGAGAATTTCCCTCACTGTCCTTCCCTGTCCCTACAAACAAGGTTTAGCACAGTAAAACACACTGACACTCTCCCTACCTATAGTTTTCTGTCCCTATAAATTTTTTTTTTAAAGATGGTTGATGAGGAATGCTTTAGCACAGTATAGCACAATGAGAATTTCCCTCACTGTCCTTCCCTATCCCTACAAACAAGGTTTAGCACAGTAAAACACACTGACACTCTCCCTACCTATAGTTTTCTGTCCCTATAAAAAATTTTTTTTTTAAAGATGGTTGATGAGGAATGCTTTAGCACAGTATAGCACAATGAGAATTTCCCTCACTGTCCTTCCCTGTCCCTACAAACAAGGTTTAGCACAGTAAAACACACTGACACTCTCCCTACCTATAGTTTTCTGTCCCTATAAAAAATGTTTTTTTAAAGATGGTTGATGAGGAATGCTTTAGCACAGTATAGCACAATGAGAATTTCCCTCACTGTCCTTCCCTGTCCCTACAAACAAGGTTTAGCACAGTAAAACACACTGACACTCTCCCTACCTATAGTTTTCTGTCCCTATAAAAATTATTTTTTTTTAAAGATGGTTGATGAGGAATGCTTTAGCACAGTATAGCACAATGAGAATTTCCCTCACTGTCCTTCCCTGTCCCTACAAACAAGGTTTAGCACAGTAAAACACACTGACACTCTCCCTACCTATAGTTTTCTGTCCCTATAATTTTTTTTTTTAAAGATGGTTGATGAGGAATGCTTTAGCACAGTATAGCACAATGAGAATTTCCCTCACTGTCCTTCCCTGTCCCTACAAACAAGGTTTAGCACAGTAAAACACACTGACACTCTCCCTACCTATAGTTTTCTGTCCCTATAAAAAATGTTTTTTTAAAGATGGTTGATGAGGAATGCTTTAGCACAGTATAGCACAATGAGAATTTCCCTCACTGTCCTTCCCTGTCCCTACAAACAAGGTTTAGCACAGTAAAACACACTGACACTCTCCCTACCTATAGTTTTCTGTCCCTATAAAAAATGTTTTTTTAAAGATGGTTGATGAGGAATGCTTTAGCACAGTATAGCACAATGAGAATTTCCCTCACTGTCCTTCCCTGTCCCTACAAACAAGGTTTAGCACAGTAAAACACACTGACACTCTCCCTACCTATAGTTTTCTGTCCCTATAAAAAATGTTTTTTTAAAGATGGTTGATGAGGAATGCTTTAGCACAGTATAGCACAATGAGAATTTCCCTCACTGTCCTTCCCTGTCCCTACAAACAAGGTTTAGCACAGTAAAACACACTGACACTCTCCCTACCTATAGTTTTCTGTCCCTATAAAAATTTTTTTTTTAAAGATGGTTGATGAGGAATGCTTTAGCACAGTATAGCACAATGAGAATTTCCCTCACTGTCCTTCCCTGTCCCTACAAACAAGGTTTAGCACAGTAAAACACACTGACACTCTCCCTACCTATAGTTTTCTGTCCCTATAAAAATGTTTTTTTAAAGATGGTTGATGAGGAATGCTTTAGCACAGTATAGCACAATGAGAATTTCCCTCACTGTCCTTCCCTGTCCCTACAAACAAGGTTTAGCACAGTAAAACACACTGACACTCTCCCTACCTATAGTTTTCTGTCCCTATAAATTTTTTTTTTTTTAAAGATGGTTGATGAGGAATGCTTTAGCACAGTATAGCACAATGAGAATTTCCCTCACTGTCCTTCCCTGTCCCTACAAACAAGGTTTAGCACAGTAAAACACACTGACACTCTCCCTACCTATAGTTTTCTGTCCCTATAAAAAATGTTTTTTTAAAGATGGTTGATGAGGAATGCTTTAGCACAGTATAGCACAATGAGAATTTCCCTCACTGTCCTTCCCTGTCCCTACAAACAAGGTTTAGCACAGTAAAACACACTGACACTCTCCCTACCTATAGTTTTCTGTCCCTATAAAAATTTTTTTTTTAAAGATGGTTGATGAGGAATGCTTTAGCACAGTATAGCACAATGAGAATTTCCCTCACTGTCCTTCCCTGTCCCTACAAACAAGGTTTAGCACAGTAAAACACACTGACACTCTCCCTACCTATAGTTTTCTGTCCCTATAAAAAATGTTTTTTTAAAGATGGTTGATGAGGAATGCTTTAGCACAGTATAGCACCATGAGAATTTCCCTCACTGTCCTTCCCTGTCCCTACAAACAAGGTTTAGCACAGTAAAACACACTGACACTCTCCCTACCTATAGTTTTCTGTCCCTATAAAAATTTTTTTTTTTAAAGATGGTTGATGAGGAATGCTTTAGCACAGTATAGCACAATGAGAATTTCCCTCACTGTCCTTCCCTGTCCCTACAAACAAGGTTTAGCACAGTAAAACACACTGACACTCTCCCTACCTATAGTTTTCTGTCCCTATAAAAAATTTTTTTTTAAAAGATGGTTGATGAGGAATGCTTTAGCACAGTATAGCACAATGAGAATTTCCCTCACTGTCCTTCCCTGTCCCTACAAACAAGGTTTAGCACAGTAAAACACACTGACACTCTCCCTACCTATAGTTTTCTGTCCCTATAAAAAATGTTTTTTTAAAGATGGTTGATGAGGAATGCTTTAGCACAGTATAGCACAATGAGAATTTCCCTCACTGTCCTTCCCTGTCCCTACAAACAAGGTTTAGCACAGTAAAACACACTGACACTCTCCCTACCTATAGTTTTCTGTCCCTATAAAAAAATTTTTTTTAAAGATGGTTGATGAGGAATGCTTTAGCACAGTATAGCACAATGAGAATTTCCCTCACTGTCCTTCCCTGTCCCTACAAACAAGGTTTAGCACAGTAAAACACACTGACACTCTCCCTACCTATAGTTTTCTGTCCCTATAAAAATTTTTTTTTAAAGATGGTTGATGAGGAATGCTTTAGCACAGTATAGCACAATGAGAATTTCCCTCACTGTCCTTCCCTGTCCCTACAAACAAGGTTTAGCACAGTAAAACACACTGACACTCTCCCTACCTATAGTTTTCTGTCCCTATAAAAAAATTTTTTTTTAAAGATGGTTGATGAGGAATGCTTTAGCACAGTATAGCACAATGAGAATTTCCCTCACTGTCCTTCCCTGTACCTACAAACAAGGTTTAGCACAGTAAAACACACTGACACTCTCCCTACCTATAGTTTTGTGTCCCTATAATTTTTTTTTTTTTTTTTTAAATGGTTGATGAGGAATGCTTTAGCACAGTATAGCACAATGAGAATTTCCCTCACTGTCCTTCCCTGTCCCTACAAACAAGGTTTAGCACAGTAAAACACACTGACACTCTCCCTACCTATAGTTTTGTGTCCCTATAATTTTTTTTTTTAAAGATGGTTGATGAGGAATGCTTTAGCACAGTATAGCACAATGAGAATTTCCCTCACTGTCCTTCCCTGTCCCTACAAACAAGGTTTAGCACAGTAAAACACACTGACACTCTCCCTACCTATAGTTTTCTGTCCCTATAAAATTTTTTTTTTAAAGATGGTTGATGAGGAATGCTTTAGCACAGTATAGCACAATGAGAATTTCCCTCACTGTCCTTCCCTGTCCCTACAAACAAGGTTTAGCACAGTAAAACACACTGACACTCTCCCTACCTATAGTTTTCTGTCCCTATAAAAAATTTTTTTTTTAAAGATGGTTGATGAGGAATGCTTTAGCACAGTATAGCACAATGAGAATTTCCCTCACTGTCCTTCCCTGTCCCTACAAACAAGGTTTAGCACAGTAAGACACACTGACACTCTCCCTACCTATAGTTTTCTGTCCCTATAAAAAATGTTTTTTTAAAGATGGTTGATGAGGAATGCTTTAGCACAGTATAGCACAATGAGAATTTCCCTCACTGTCCTTCCCTGTCCCTACAAACAAGGTTTAGCACAGTAAAACACACTGACACTCTCCCTACCTATAGTTTTCTGTCCCTATAAAAAATTTTTTTTTTAAAGATGGTTGATGAGGAATGCTTTAGCACAGTATAGCACAATGAGAATTTCCCTCACTGTCCTTCCCTGTCCCTACAAACAAGGTTTAGCACAGTAAAACACACTGACACTCTCCCTACCTATAGTTTTCTGTCCCTATAAATTTTTTTTTTAAAGATGGTTGATGAGGAATGCTTTAGCACAGTATAGCACAATGAGAATTTCCCTCACTGTCCTTCCCTATCCCTACAAACAAGGTTTAGCACAGTAAAACACACTGACACTCTCCCTACCTATAGTTTTCTGTCCCTATAAAAAATTTTTTTTTTAAAGATGGTTGATGAGGAATGCTTTAGCACAGTATAGCACAATGAGAATTTCCCTCACTGTCCTTCCCTGTCCCTACAAACAAGGTTTAGCACAGTAAAACACACTGACACTCTCCCTACCTATAGTTTTCTGTCCCTATAAAAAATGTTTTTTTAAAGATGGTTGATGAGGAATGCTTTAGCACAGTATAGCACAATGAGAATTTCCCTCACTGTCCTTCCCTGTCCCTACAAACAAGGTTTAGCACAGTAAAACACACTGACACTCTCCCTACCTATAGTTTTCTGTCCCTATAAAAAATTTTTTTTTTTAAAGATGGTTGATGAGGAATGCTTTAGCACAGTATAGCACAATGAGAATTTCCCTCACTGTCCTTCCCTGTCCCTACAAACAAGGTTTAGCACAGTAAAACACACTGACACTCTCCCTACCTATAGTTTTCTGTCCCTATAATTTTTTTTTTTAAAGATGGTTGATGAGGAATGCTTTAGCACAGTATAGCACAATGAGAATTTCCCTCACTGTCCTTCCCTGTCCCTACAAACAAGGTTTAGCACAGTAAAACACACTGACACTCTCCCTACCTATAGTTTTCTGTCCCTATAATTTTTTTTTTTTAAAAGATGGTTGATGAGGAATGCTTTAGCACAGTATAGCACAATGAGAATTTCCCTCACTGTCCTTCCCTGTCCCTACAAACAAGGTTTAGCACAGTAAAACACACTGACACTCTCCCTACCTATAGTTTTCTGTCCCTATAATTTTTTTTTTTTTAAAGATGGTTGATGAGGAATGCTTTAGCACAGTATAGCACAATGAGAATTTCCCTCACTGTCCTTCCCTGTCCCTACAAACAAGGTTTAGCACAGTAAAACACACTGACACTCTCCCTACCTATAGTTTTCTGTCCCTATAAAAAATGTTTTTTTAAAGATGGTTGATGAGGAATGCTTTAGCACAGTATAGCACAATGAGAATTTCCCTCACTGTCCTTCCCTGTCCCTACAAACAAGGTTTAGCACAGTAAAACACACTGACACTCTCCCTACCTATAGTTTTCTGTCCCTATAAAAAAATTTTTTTTAAAGATGGTTGATGAGGAATGCTTTAGCACAGTATAGCACAATGAGAATTTCCCTCACTGTCCTTCCCTGTCCCTACAAACAAGGTTTAGCACAGTAAAACACACTGACACTCTCCCTACCTATAGTTTTCTGTCCCTATAAAAAATTTTTTTTTTAAAGATGGTTGATGAGAAATGCTTTAGCACAGTATAGCACCATGAGAATTTCCCTCACTGTCCTTCCTTGTCCCTACAAACAAGGTTTAGCACAGTAAAACACACTGACACTCCCCCTACCTATAGTTTTCTGTCCCTATAATTTTTTTTTTTTAAAGATGGTTGATGAGGAATGCTTTAGCACAGTATAGCACAATGAGAATTTCCCTCACTGTCCTTCCCTGTCCCTACAAACAAGATTTAGCACAGTAAAACACACTGACACTCTCCCTACCTATTGTTTTCTGTCCCTATAAAATTTTTTTTTTTTAAAGATGGTTGATGAGGAATGCTTTAGCACAGTATAGCACAATGAGAATTTCCCTCACTGTCCTTCCCTGTCCCTACAAACAAGGTTTAGCACAGTAAAACACACTGACACTCTCCCTACCTATAGTTTCTGTCCCTATAAAAAATGTTTTTTTAAAGATGGTTGATGAGGAATGCTTTAGCACAGTATAGCACAATGAGAATTTCCCTCACTGTCCTTCCCTGTCCCTACAAACAAGGTTTAGCACAGTAAAACACACTGACACTCTCCCTACCTATAGTTTTCTGTCCCTATAAAAAATTTTTTTTTTAAAGATGGTTGATGAGGAATGCTTTAGCACAGTATAGCACAATGAGAATTTCCCTCACTGTCCTTCCCTGTCCCTACAAACAAGGTTTAGCACAGTAAAACACACTGACACTCTCCCTACCTATAGTTTTCTGTCCCTATAAATTTTTATTTATTTTTTTAAAAATGGTTGATGAGGAATGCTTTAGCACAGTATAGCACAATGAGAATTTCCCTCACTGTCCTTCCCTGTCCCTACAAACAAGGTTTAGCACAGTAAAACACACTGACACTCTCCCTACCTATAGTTTTGTGTCCCTATAATTTTTTTTTTTTAAAGATGGTTGATGAGGAATGCTTTAGCACAGTATAGCACAATGAGAATTTCCCTCACTGTCCTTCCCTGTCCTTACAAACAAGGTTTAGCACAGTAAAACACACTGACACTCTCCCTACCTATAGTTTTCTGTCCCTATAAAAAATTTTTTTTAAAGATGGTTGATGAGGAATGCTTTAGCACAGTATAGCACAATGAGAATTTCCCTCACTGTCCTTCCCTGTCCCTACAAACAAGGTTTAGCACAGTAAAACACACTGACACTCTCCCTACCTATAGTTTTCTGTCCCTATAAAAATTTTTTTTTTTAAAGATGGTTGATGAGGAATGCTTTAGCACAGTATAGCACAATGAGAATTTCCCTCACTGTCCTTCCCTGTCCCTACAAACAAGGTTTAGCACAGTAAGACACACTGACACTCTCCCTACCTATAGTTTTCTGTCCCTATAAAAAATGTTTTTTTAAAGATGGTTGATGAGGAATGCTTTAGCACAGTATAGCACAATGAGAATTTCCCTCACTGTCCTTCCCTGTCCCTACAAACAAGGTTTAGCACAGTAAAACACACTGACACTCTCCCTACCTATAGTTTTCTGTCCCTATAAAAAAATTTTTTTTTAAAGATGGTTGATGAGGAATGCTTTAGCACAGTATAGCACAATGAGAATTTCCCTCACTGTCCTTCCCTGTCCCTACAAACAAGGTTTAGCACAGTAAAACACACTGACACTCTCCCTACCTATAGTTTTCTGTCCCTATAATTTTTTTTTTAAAGATGGTTGATGAGGAATGCTTTAGCACAGTATAGCACAATGAGAATTTCCCTCACTGTCCTTCCCTATCCCTACAAACAAGGTTTAGCACAGTAAAACACACTGACACTCTCCCTACCTATAGTTTTCTGTCCCTATAAAAAAATTTTTTTTTAAAGATGGTTGATGAGGAATGCTTTAGCACAGTATAGCACAATGAGAATTTCCCTCACTGTCCTTCCCTGTCCCTACAAACAAGGTTTAGCACAGTAAAACACACTGACACTCTCCCTACCTATAGTTTTCTGTCCCTATAAAAAATGTTTTTTTAAAGATGGTTGATGAGGAATGCTTTAGCACAGTATAGCACAATGAGAATTTCCCTCACTGTCCTTCCCTGTCCCTACAAACAACGTTTAGCACAGTAAAACACACTGACACTCTCCCTACCTATAGTTTTCTGTCCCTATAAAAAATTTTTTTTTTTAAAGATGGTTGATGAGGAATGCTTTAGCACAGTATAGCACAATGAGAATTTCCCTCACTGTCCTTCCCTGTCCCTACAAACAAGGTTTAGCACAGTAAAACACACTGACACTCTCCCTACCTATAGTTTTCTGTCCCTATAATTTTTTTTTTTTTAAAGATGGTTGATGAGGAATGCTTTAGCACAGTATAGCACAATGAGAATTTCCCTCACTGTCCTTCCCTGTCCCTACAAACAAGGTTTAGCACAGTAAAACACACTGACACTCTCCCTACCTATAGTTTTCTGTCCCTATAAAAAATTTTTTTTTAAAAGATGGTTGATGAGGAATGCTTTAGCACAGTATAGCACAATGAGAATTTCCCTCACTGTCCTTCCCTGTCCCTACAAACAAGGTTTAGCACAGTAAAACACACTGACACTCTCCCTACCTATAGTTTTGTGTCCCTATAATTTTTTTTTTTTTAAAGATGGTTGATGAGGAATGCTTTAGCACAGTATAGCACAATGAGAATTTCCCTCACTCTCCTTCCCTGTCCCTACAAACAAGGTTTAGCACAGTAAAACACACTGACACTCTCCCTACCTATAGTTTTCTGTCCCTATAAAAAATGTTTTTTTAAAGATGGTTGATGAGGAATGCTTTAGCACAGTATAGCACAATGAGAATTTCCCTCACTGTCCTTCCCTATCCCTACAAACAATGTTTAGCACAGTAAAACACACTGACACTCTCCCTACCTATAGTTTTCTGTCCCTATAAAAATTTTTTTTTTTAAAGATGGTTGATGAGGAATGCTTTAGCACAGTATAGCACAATGAGAATTTCCCTCACTGTCCTTCCCTGTCCCTACAAACAAGGTTTAGCACAGTAAAACACACTGACACTCTCCCTACCTATAGTTTTCTGTCCCTATAAAAAATGTTTTTTTAAAGATGGTTGATGAGGAATGCTTTAGCACAGTATAGCACAATGAGAATTTCCCTCACTGTCCTTCCCTGTCCCTACAAACAAGGTTTAGCACAGTAAAACACACTGACACTCTCCCTACCTATAGTTTTCTGTCCCTATAAAAAAATTTTTTTTTTAAAGATGGTTGATGAGGAATGCTTTAGCACAGTATAGCACAATGAGAATTTCCCTCACTGTCCTTCCCTGTCCCTACAAACAAGGTTTAGCACAGTAAAACACACTGACACTCTCCCTACCTATAGTTTTCTGTCCCTATAATTTTTTTTTTTTAAAGATGGTTGATGAGGAATGCTTTAGCACAGTATAGCACAATGAGAATTTCCCTCACTGTCCTTCCCTGTCCCTACAAACAAGGTTTAGCACAGTAAAACACACTGACACTCTCCCTACCTATAGTTTTCTGTCCCTATAATTTTTTTTTTTTTAAAAGATGGTTGATGAGGAATGCTTTAGCACAGTATAGCACAATGAGAATTTCCCTCACTGTCCTTCCCTGTCCCTACAAACAAGGTTTAGCACAGTAAAACACACTGACACTCTCCCTACCTATAGTTTTCTGTCCCTATAATTTTTTTTTTTTTAAAGATGGTTGATGAGGAATGCTTTAGCACAGTATAGCACAATGAGAATTTCCCTCACTGTCCTTCCCTGTCCCTACAAACAAGGTTTAGCACAGTAAAACACACTGACACTCTCCCTACCTATAGTTTTCTGTCCCTATAAAAAATGTTTTTTTAAAGATGGTTGATGAGGAATGCTTTAGCACAGTATAGCACAATGAGAATTTCCCTCACTGTCCTTCCCTGTCCCTACAAACAAGGTTTAGCACAGTAAAACACACTGACACTCTCCCTACCTATAGTTTTCTGTCCCTATAAAAATTTTTTTTTTAAAGATGGTTGATGAGGAATGCTTTAGCACAGTATAGCACAATGAGAATTTCCCTCACTGTCCTTCCCTGTCCCTACAAACAAGGTTTAGCACAGTAAAACACACTGACACTCTCCCTACCTATAGTTTTCTGTCCCTATAAAAATTTTTTTTTTTAAAGATGGTTGATGAGGAATGCTTTAGCACAGTATAGCACCATGAGAATTTCCCTCACTGTCCTTCCTTGTCCCTACAAACAAGGTTTAGCACAGTAAAACACACTGACACTCTCCCTACCTATAGTTTTCTGTCCCTATAATTTTTTTTTTTTAAAGATGGTTGATGAGGAATGCTTTAGCACAGTATAGCACAATGAGAATTTCCCTCACTGTCCTTCCCTGTCCCTACAAACAAGATTTAGCACAGTAAAACACACTGACACTCTCCCTACCTATTGTTTTCTGTCCCTATAAAAATTTTTTTTTTTAAAGATGGTTGATGAGGAATGCTTTAGCACAGTATAGCACAATGAGAATTTCCCTCACTGTCCTTCCCTGTCCCTACAAACAAGGTTTAGCACAGTAAAACACACTGACACTCTCCCTACCTATAGTTTCTGTCCCTATAAAAAATGTTTTTTTAAAGATGGTTGATGAGGAATGCTTTAGCACAGTATAGCACAATGAGAATTTCCCTCACTGTCCTTCCCTGTCCCTACAAACAAGGTTTAGCACAGTAAAACACACTGACACTCTCCCTACCTATAGTTTTCTGTCCCTATAAATTTTTTTTTTTTAAAGATGGTTGATGAGGAATGCTTTAGCACAGTATAGCACAATGAGAATTTCCCTCACTGTCCTTCCCTGTCCCTACAAACAAGGTTTAGCACAGTAAAACACACTGACACTCTCCCTACCTATAGTTTTCTGCCCCTATAAATTTTTATTTATTTTTTTAAAAATGGTTGATGAGGAATGCTTTAGCACAGTATAGCACAATGAGAATTTCCCTCACTGTCCTTCCCTGTCCCTACAAACAAGGTTTAGCACAGTAAAACACACTGACACTCTCCCTACCTATAGTTTTGTGTCCCTATAATTTTTTTTTTTTAAAGATGGTTGATGAGGAATGCTTTAGCACAGTATAGCACAATGAGAATTTCCCTCACTGTCCTTCCCTGTCCTTACAAACAAGGTTTAGCACAGTAAAACACACTGACACTCTCCCTACCTATAGTTTTCTGTCCCTATAAAAAATTTTTTTTAAAGATGGTTGATGAGGAATGCTTTAGCACAGTATAGCACAATGAGAATTTCCCTCACTGTCCTTCCCTGTCCCTACAAACAAGGTTTAGCACAGTAAAACACACTGACACTCTCCCTACCTATAGTTTTCTGTCCCTATAAAAATTTTTTTTTTAAAGATGGTTGATGAGGAATGCTTTAGCACAGTATAGCACAATGAGAATTTCCCTCACTGTCCTTCCCTGTCCCTACAAACAAGGTTTAGCACAGTAAGACACACTGACACTCTCCCTACCTATAGTTTTCTGTCCCTATAAAAAATGTTTTTTTAAAGATGGTTGATGAGGAATGCTTTAGCACAGTATAGCACAATGAGAATTTCCCTCACTGTCCTTCCCTGTCCCTACAAACAAGGTTTAGCACAGTAAAACACACTGACACTCTCCCTACCTATAGTTTTCTGTCCCTATAAAAATTTTTTTTTTTAAAGATGGTTGATGAGGAATGCTTTAGCACAGTATAGCACAATGAGAATTTCCCTCACTGTCCTTCCCTGTCCCTACAAACAAGGTTTAGCACAGTAAAACACACTGACACTCTCCCTACCTATAGTTTTCTGTCCCTATAATTTTTTTTTTAAAGATGGTTGATGAGGAATGCTTTAGCACAGTATAGCACAATGAGAATTTCCCTCACTGTCCTTCCCTATCCCTACAAACAAGGTTTAGCACAGTAAAACACACTGACACTCTCCCTACCTATAGTTTTCTGTCCCTATAAAAAATTTTTTTTTTAAAGATGGTTGATGAGGAATGCTTTAGCACAGTATAGCACAATGAGAATTTCCCTCACTGTCCTTCCCTGTCCCTACAAACAAGGTTTAGCACAGTAAAACACACTGACACTCTCCCTACCTATAGTTTTCTGTCCCTATAATTTTTTTTTTAAAGATGGTTGATGAGGAATGCTTTAGCACAGTATAGCACAATGAGAAATTTCCCTCACTGTCCTTCCCTATCCCTACAAACAAGGTTTAGCACAGTAAAACACACTGACACTCTCCCTACCTATAGTTTTCTGTCCCTATAAAAATTTTTTTTTTTAAAGATGGTTGATGAGGAATGCTTTAGCACAGTATAGCACAATGAGAATTTCCCTCACTGTCCTTCCCTGTCCCTACAAACAAGGTTTAGCACAGTAAAACACACTGACACTCTCCCTACCTATAGTTTTCTGTCCCTATAAAAAATGTTTTTTTAAAGATGGTTGATGAGGAATGCTTTAGCACAGTATAGCACAATGAGAATTTCCCTCACTGTCCTTCCCTGTCCCTACAAACAAGGTTTAGCACAGTAAAACACACTGACACTCTCCCTACCTATAGTTTTCTGTCCCTATAAATTTTTTTTTTTTTAAAGATGGTTGATGAGGAATGCTTTAGCACAGTATAGCACAATGAGAATTTCCCTCACTGTCCTTCCCTGTCCCTACAAACAAGGTTTAGCACAGTAAAACACACTGACACTCTCCCTACCTATAGTTTTCTGTCCCTATAAAAAAATTTTTTTTTAAAGATGCTTGATGAGGAATGCTTTAGCACAGTATAGCACAATGAGAATTTCCCTCACTGTCCTTCCCTGTCCCTACAAACAAGGTTTAGCACAGTAAAACACACTGACACTCTCCCTACCTATAGTTTTCTGTCCCTATAAAAATTTTTTTTTTTAAAGATGGTTGATGAGGAATGCTTTAGCACAGTATAGCACAATGAGAATTTCCCTCACTGTCCTTCCCTGTCCCTACAAACAAGGTTTAGCACAGTAAAACACACTGACACTCTCCCTACCTATAGTTTTCTGTCCCTATAAAAAATGTTTTTTTAAAGATGGTTGATGAGGAATGCTTTAGCACAGTATAGCACAATGAGAATTTCCCTCACTGTCCTTCCCTGTCCCTACAAACAAGGTTTAGCACAGTAAAACACACTGACACTCTCCCTACCTATAGTTTTCTGTCCCTATAAAAAAATTTTTTTTTAAAGATGGTTGATGAGGAATGCTTTAGCACAGTATAGCACAATGAGAATTTCCCTCACTGTCCTTCCCTGTCCCTACAAACAAGGTTTAGCACAGTAAAACACACTGACACTCTCCCTACCTATAGTTTTCTGTCCCTATAATTTTTTTTTTTTAAAGATGGTTGATGAGGAATGCTTTAGCACAGTATAGCACAATGAGAATTTCCCTCACTGTCCTTCCCTGTCCCTACAAACAAGGTTTAGCACAGTAAAACACACTGACACTCTCCCTACCTATAGTTTTGTGTCCCTATAATTTTTTTTTTTTTAAAGATGGTTGATGAGGAATGCTTTAGCACAGTATAGCACAATGAGAATTTCCCTCACTCTCCTTCCCTGTCCCTACAAACAAGGTTTAGCACAGTAAAACACACTGACACTCTCCCTACCTATAGTTTTCTGTCCCTATAAAAAATGTTTTTTTAAAGATGGTTGATGAGGAATGCTTTAGCACAGTATAGCACAATGAGAATTTCCCTCACTGTCCTTCCCTGTCCCTACAAACAAGGTTTAGCACAGTAAAACACACTGACACTCTCCCTACCTATAGTTTTCTGTCCCTATAAAAAAATTTTTTTTAAAGATGGTTGATGAGGAATGCTTTAGCACAGTATAGCACAATGAGAATTTCCCTCACTGTCCTTCCCTGTCCCTACAAACAAGGTTTAGCACAGTAAAACACACTGACACTCTCCCTACCTATAGTTTTCTGTCCCTATAAAAAATTTTTTTTTTAAAGATGGTTGATGAGGAATGCTTTAGCACAGTATAGCACCATGAGAATTTCCCTCACTGTCCTTCCTTGTCCCTACAAACAAGGTTTAGCACAGTAAAACACACTGACACTCTCCCTACCTATAGTTTTCTGTCCCTATAATTTTTTTTTTTTAAAGATGGTTGATGAGGAATGCTTTAGCACAGTATAGCACAATGAGAATTTCCCTCACTGTCCTTCCCTGTCCCTACAAACAAGATTTAGCACAGTAAAACACACTGACACTCTCCCTACCTATTGTTTTCTGTCCCTATAAAATTTTTTTTTTTAAAGATGGTTGATGAGGAATGCTTTAGCACAGTATAGCACAATGAGAATTTCCCTCACTGTCCTTCCCTGTCCCTACAAACAAGGTTTAGCACAGTAAAACACACTGACACTCTCCCTACCTATAGTTTCTGTCCCTATAAAAAATGTTTTTTTAAAGATGGTTGATGAGGAATGCTTTAGCACAGTATAGCACAATGAGAATTTCCCTCACTGTCCTTCCCTGTCCCTACAAACAAGGTTTAGCACAGTAAAACACACTGACACTCTCCCTACCTATAGTTTTCTGTCCCTATAAAAAAATTTTTTTTAAAGATGGTTGATGAGGAATGCTTTAGCACAGTATAGCACAATGAGAATTTCCCTCACTGTCCTTCCCTTTCCCTACAAACAAGGTTTAGCACAGTAAAACACACTGACACTCTCCCTACCTATAGTTTTCTGCCCCTATAAATTTTTATTTATTTTTTTAAAAATGGTTGATGAGGAATGCTTTAGCACAGTATAGCACAATGAGAATTTCCCTCACTGTCCTTCCCTGTCCCTACAAACAAGGTTTAGCACAGTAAAACACACTGGCACTCTCCCTACCTATAGTTTTGTGTCCCTATAATTTTTTTTTTTTAAAGATGGTTGATGAGGAATGCTTTAGCACAGTATAGCACAATGAGAATTTCCCTCACTGTCCTTCCCTGTCCTTACAAACAAGGTTTAGCACAGTAAAACACACTGACACTCTCCCTACCTATAGTTTTCTGTCCCTATAAAAAATTTTTTTTAAAGATGGTTGATGAGGAATGCTTTAGCACAGTATAGCACAATGAGAATTTCCCTCACTGTCCTTCCCTGTCCCTACAAACAAGGTTTAGCACAGTAAAACACACTGACACTCTCCCTACCTATAGTTTTCTGTCCCTATAAAATTTTTTTTTTTAAAGATGGTTGATGAGGAATGCTTTAGCACAGTATAGCACAATGAGAATTTCCCTCACTGTCCTTCCCTGTCCCTACAAACAAGGTTTAGCACAGTAAGACACACTGACACTCTCCCTACCTATAGTTTTCTGTCCCTATAAAAAATGTTTTTTTAAAGATGGTTGATGAGGAATGCTTTAGCACAGTATAGCACAATGAGAATTTCCCTCACTGTCCTTCCCTGTCCCTACAAACAAGGTTTAGCACAGTAAAACACACTGACACTCTCCCTACCTATAGTTTTCTGTCCCTATAAAATTTTTTTTTTTTAAAGATGGTTGATGAGGAATGCTTTAGCACAGTATAGCACAATGAGAATTTCCCTCACTGTCCTTCCCTGTCCCTACAAACAAGGTTTAGCACAGTAAAACACACTGACACTCTCCCTACCTATAGTTTTCTGTCCCTATAATTTTTTTTTTAAAGATGGTTGATGAGGAATGCTTTAGCACAGTATAGCACAATGAGAATTTCCCTCACTGTCCTTCCCTATCCCTACAAACAAGGTTTAGCACAGTAAAACACACTGACACTCTCCCTACCTATAGTTTTCTGTCCCTATAAAAATTTTTTTTTTTAAAGATGGTTGATGAGGAATGCTTTAGCACAGTATAGCACAATGAGAATTTCCCTCACTGTCCTTCCCTGTCCCTACAAACAAGGTTTAGCACAGTAAAACACACTGACACTCTCCCTACCTATAGTTTTCTGTCCCTATAATTTTTTTTTTAAAGATGGTTGATGAGGAATGCTTTAGCACAGTATAGCACAATGAGAATTTCCCTCACTGTCCTTCCCTATCCCTACAAACAAGGTTTAGCACAGTAAAACACACTGACACTCTCCCTACCTATAGTTTTCTGTCCCTATAAATTTTTTTTTTTTTAAAGATGGTTGATGAGGAATGCTTTAGCACAGTATAGCACAATGAGAATTTCCCTCACTGTCCTTCCCTGTCCCTACAAACAAGGTTTAGCACAGTAAAACACACTGACACTCTCCCTACCTATAGTTTTCTGTCCCTATAAAAAATGTTTTTTTAAAGATGGTTGATGAGGAATGCTTTAGCACAGTATAGCACAATGAGAATTTCCCTCACTGTCCTTCCCTGTCCCTACAAACAAGGTTTAGCACAGTAAAACACACTGACACTCTCCCTACCTATAGTTTTCTGTCCCTATAAATTTTTTTTTTTTTAAAGATGGTTGATGAGGAATGCTTTAGCACAGTATAGCACAATGAGAATTTCCCTCACTGTCCTTCCCTGTCCCTACAAACAAGGTTTAGCACAGTAAAACACACTGACACTCTCCCTACCTATAGTTTTCTGTCCCTATTAAAAATTTTTTTTTTAAAGATGGTTGATGAGGAATGCTTTAGCACAGTATAGCACAATGAGAATTTCCCTCACTGTCCTTCCCTGTCCCTACAAACAAGGTTTAGCACAGTAAAACACACTGACACTCTCCCTACCTATAGTTTTCTGTCCCTATAAAAATTTTTTTTTTTAAAGATGCTTGATGAGGAATGCTTTAGCACAGTATAGCACAATGAGAATTTCCCTCACTGTCCTTCCCTGTCCCTACAAACAAGGTTTAGCACAGTAAAACACACTGACACTCTCCCTACCTATAGTTTTCTGTCCCTATAAAAAATTTTTTTTTTAAAGATGGTTGATGAGGAATGCTTTAGCACAGTATAGCACAATGAGAATTTCCCTCACTGTCCTTCCCTGTCCCTACAAACAAGGTTTAGCACAGTAAAACACACTGACACTCTCCCTACCTATAGTTTTCTGTCCCTATAAAAAATGTTTTTTTAAAGATGGTTGATGAGGAATGCTTTAGCACAGTATAGCACAATGAGAATTTCCCTCACTGTCCTTCCCTGTCCCTACAAACAAGGTTTAGCACAGTAAAACACACTGACACTCTCCCTACCTATAGTTTTCTGTCCCTATAAAAATTTTTTTTTTTAAAGATGGTTGATGAGGAATGCTTTAGCACAGTATAGCACAATGAGAATTTCCCTCACTGTCCTTCCCTGTCCCTACAAACAAGGTTTAGCACAGTAAAACACACTGACACTCTCCCTACCTATAGTTTTCTGTCCCTATAATTTTTTTTTTTTAAAGATGGTTGATGAGGAATGCTTTAGCACAGTATAGCACAATGAGAATTTCCCTCACTGTCCTTCCCTGTCCCTACAAACAAGGTTTAGCACAGTAAAACACACTGACACTCTCCCTACCTATAGTTTTCTGTCCCTATAAAAATTTTTTTTTTAAAAGATGGTTGATGAGGAATGCTTTAGCACAGTATAGCACAATGAGAATTTCCCTCACTGTCCTTCCCTGTCCCTACAAACAAGGTTTAGCACAGTAAAACACACTGACACTCTCCCTACCTATAGTTTTGTGTCCCTATAATTTTTTTTTTTTTAAAGATGGTTGATGAGGAATGCTTTAGCACAGTATAGCACAATGAGAATTTCCCTCACTCTCCTTCCCTGTCCCTACAAACAAGGTTTAGCACAGTAAAACACACTGACACTCTCCCTACCTATAGTTTTCTGTCCCTATAAAAAATGTTTTTTTAAAGATGGTTGATGAGGAATGCTTTAGCACAGTATAGCACAATGAGAATTTCCCTCACTGTCCTTCCCTGTCCCTACAAACAAGGTTTAGCACAGTAAAACACACTGACACTCTCCCTACCTATAGTTTTCTGTCCCTATAAAAAAATTTTTTTTTAAAGATGGTTGATGAGGAATGCTTTAGCACAGTATAGCACAATGAGAATTTCCCTCACTGTCCTTCCCTGTCCCTACAAACAAGGTTTGGCACAGTAAAACACACTGACACTCTCCCTACCTATAGTTTTCTGTCCCTATTAAAAAAATTTTTTTTAAAGATGGTTGATGAGGAATGCTTTAGCACAGTATAGCACAATGAGAATTTCCCTCACTGTCCTTCCCTGTCCCTACAAACAAGGTTTAGCACAGTAAAACACACTGACACTCTCCCTACCTATAGTTTTCTGTCCCTATAAATTTTTTTTTTTTTAAAGATGCTTGATGAGGAATGCTTTAGCACAGTATAGCACAATGAGAATTTCCCTCACTGTCCTTCCCTGTCCCTACAAACAAGGTTTAGCACAGTAAAACACACTGACACTCTCCCTACCTATAGTTTTTGTCCCTATAAAAAAAATGTTTTTTAAAGATGGTTGATGAGGAATGCTTTAGCACAGTATAGCACAATGAGAATTTCCCTCACTGTCCTTCCCTGTCCCTACAAACAAGGTTTAGCACAGTAAAACACACTAACACTCTCCCTACCTATAGTTTTCTGTCCCTATAAAATTTTTTTTTTAAAGATGGTTGATGAGGAATGCTTTAGCACAGTATAGCACAATGAGAATTTCCCTCACTGTCCTTCCCTGTCCCTACAAACAAGGTTTAGCGCAGTAAAACACACTGACACTCTCCCTACCTATAGTTTTCTGTCCCTATAAAAAATTTTTTTTCAAGATGGTTGATGAGGAATGCTTTAGCACAGTATAGCACAATGAGAATTTCCCTCACTGTCCTTCCCTGTCCCTACAAACAAGGTTTAGCACAGTAAAACAGACTGACACTCTCCCTACCTATCCTTCTCTTTCCCTAAACTAAAGGAATCCAGGTTAAGCAAGAAAAAAAATGTCACTGTCCCTGCCTATGCTTCTCTTTCCCTGCTCCAGAACACACTACACTAGGCCGTCGTGCTGGCGGCCTTTTATAGTGTGGGGCGTGTACTAAACACCCTCAGCAATAATTGGCCACAGGCATCCTGCCTGTGGCCAATCATTGCTCTCCTCGCTGCCGGCGCTGTGATTGGCCAAGCATGCGGGGTCACAGTGCATGCTTGGCCAATCACAGCGCCTGGATGACACTGCGATGGCGTAGTGCATTGTGGGCCGCGAATTAGGCCTGAACGGCCCAAATCGTTCGTTGTTCGGCGAACGATTGAACAGCCGATGTTCGAGTCGAACGTATGTTCGACTCGAACACCGAGCTCATCCCTACTGCACTTTCCAGGTTCTCCAGAATCTGTGCTGTGATCCTGTACACAAGATGATGTGTATGGCTAGCATGAGCCTTGAGCCTGGCTGTCAATGAGAGCTAATTAATTCACAAAAACATGCCATGAAAACCTGGCACAGTCCCCATGACTAGGCATTATTTTAATAGCAAGCAAACAAAGTATAATCTTTAAATGGTACCCAGGTGGTTAAAAGGAATGTTTCAGGATATACATATGTCAACTGCAATTGCTGCAGCCATCAGAAGATCAAAGATCACCTTAGGGGAAAGTATAATGTATTTTCAATGCGTGTATATTTTATTATTGCAACCTTAACAATCGTTGAGATAAGATATGAGCTACACAGGGAATGCATTATTTTCAATGAGACAGACAACTCGTATTTGTGTCAAGAAACAGTAAAACAGAAATACTGTGCAGCCCGTAGTCACTTCCCACCGAGCCGATTGTAGAAAAACATCCAGGCTGGAGTTTTGTTATCCTGGGTGCATCATATGACATCTTGCAGGTGCCTGCCTCCTGTGCACTCTAGTCGCTGCGTTGCAGCTTGATAAGTCACCCACTGTGACCAATCACAGTGATCACATGACAGTTGTACACAATGAATGACTTTGAATGGCCATTCATTCTGTACTATTGTGATTACATCTGTGATTGGTCACAGTGATCACATGGTACAGACAGGGCTAATCACAGTGCATCTGTACCATGTGATCACTGTGACCAATCACAGCTATCACATTAGTGCACATTGGGATCAGCTTTGTTCGGCTGTTCATAATAGTAACCTGGAAGCAATGACATGACATCACTTTCAGTTTACTTGGAAACTAGGTGCCATTTTTTGAAAATTGAAAGCATTCAAAAACACCAATCTTGGGGTTTGGAATGTTTTTCGGTGCAGAGGAGGGATTTAGGGTCTTATAGACCCCAGATCTCTTCATAAAGAGGACCTGTCACATGCCTATTGCTGTCACAAGGATGTTTGCATTCTTTGTGACAGCAATAAAAGTGATCCAAAAAAATAATAATTTAAAACAACAGGGTAACATTTTTTTTATAATTTTAAAAAAAAGTTTAAAAGTGCCCTCATTCTCCCATGCTTGCACGCAAAGGCAAACACGCGCAAACAGCAATCGTCCCACACTTGTGAGGTATCACTGCGAACGTCAGATCATGGGCAATAATTCTAGCACCTCCTCTGTAAATCTAAAGTGGTAACCTGTAAAGGCTTTTAAAGTGTCGCCTATAGATAGTAAAATTTACGTTGTTTGTCACCGTTACAGGGGTGTGCATAGGTTTAAAGCATGACATGTTTGATATCTATGTAACTTTCTAATTGTGTAGCAATATTCTAGCAAAAAATACTGATTGTTACATGTTAACAAAAAGTGCCAGGAAAGGACGGGAGTGGAAGTAGTTAAATGTGATTCTTGTGAAGCATTTCACAATGCAATTTGCTACATTCAACATAAGCTGACAGACTGACTCTCCCTCTGAGTAGTTATTTATTTATGATCATGAACTTTTCATGCAGCATTATAAAACATAGGTTTTGATGTTTTTGAATTATGTGTTATTACAGGTCAAGAGTCAAGGGAGCAGCTTTCAATGCCATGCAGAAGAAACACGAGCAGATTGTTTCCTATATGAACCACTGCAGAACATCAATATAAGTTGCGCGAATGGCTGAATGGCTACTGTGAAAAAAACTCTAGAGTCAGATCTGAAATAATAAGGCTGACTTGCTTAATAAGTTTAGAATCTTCACTGATAAAATTACCGTATTTATCGGCATATAACACGCACAGGCGTATAACACGCACCCTAAATTTAAGAGGGAAGTTTCAGGAAAAAAACTTTCCACGGCCCCCTGCGTATAACACACAGGCACAGTTTAACCTCGATTTTCAAGGTAAAAAAGTGAGTGTTATACGCCAATAAATACAGTATATAAAAACTCCATTCATTTATCCTATCATGTGAAAAGCAAATTCCTAATCTCTTTGAGTTTTGAGATAATTTCATTTATAACTTTTCAAAAAAGGGAAAAATTACATGCTGTACTATTTTTGCTTTGTGTTTTGCAGAAAAGCAACATTTTAAGTTTGTCAGGGTTAAAAATAAATACTGGCTGCAGACTAAAGTGTGGAGGTATCTATTATACTTTTTCCGCCAAAAAAATCCCTTTAAAGTGTATAGATAGCCAACACTTTTATTTGAGTTTTGGTTAGAGTAAAGAAGGTATAAAACCCTGTCAGTTTTTTTTTTTTTAATGCTGTGTTTGTCTCGTTGAGGAGACTTCCCTTAACTCTCACTTTATCTCCCAAAAGTGAGGGGAACTTCCCAGATTAGACAGGTGTCTGGAACATTGACAGCATTACCACTGAAGCCTCGTACACACGAACGAGTTTCTCGGCAAAAACCAGCAAGAAACTTGCTGGCAGAGATTTTTTGCCGAGAAATTTGTTCGTGTGTATGGTTTCTCGTCAAGAAAAGCGACAAGAATCTCGACGAGAAAATAGAGAACCTGCTCTCTATTTTCTCGTCAAGATTCTCGTCAGCCTGTTTCTCGACGAGAAAATTGTGTGTGTGTACACTTACCTTTTCGCCGGGAAGCCCGCACATGCTCGAAATGACTTCGACGCATGCGCGGTAGCTTCCTAGGCATAGGTAGGGTGAACCAAGATGGCGGTGACGGCATCGAATGTGACGAGCGCATGCTCGTCGTATTCAATGACGTCACCGCGTTCGCTCCATTCAAAGAACCCCGGGTTCTTTGAAAGGAGCGTGTGTACACTCGGCCGGGACAAGTTTCTTGTCCAAGAATCTCGTCGAAAAAAACGACATGTTTTTTTCGACGAGAATCTCGGCCGTGTGTACGAGGCTTTAGGGCATAAATCTGTTGGGCCTCAAGAAGCCTCCAATTCTTTTTTTATGCAATCTTTATTGTGAGAACCTCTTGACGAAGGACCAAGCAGACACAAATAAAAGTCCACATATTCAAATCAATAAAAATCACATGCACGAAAAAGAGAAACATAGCAACATTCACACAGTGAAATAGAAAAACCTGACAACAGGTCACTGTCCACGATCTAGAAAGTCAAAATTAACCTTTGCTGGTACTAACCCAGGAGATCTAACTGTGAGAAATTCTATTAGCTCAGTCATCCCCCGACTCAACACATTGAGAGACTACATTTTATTTTTAAGCAAGAGGGAATAAGAATATCAAGAATATTCCTTAAAAAAAAAAAAAAAAAAAAAGGAGGGGAAGTGAGAAAAAAGGAAGAGCAAAGTGAAGAAAAAGATACAAATATACTGTGCTGTAGCCCACCATGGGTGGGGGGAAAGGAATAGAATGGTTGATAATTAAGCTGACTTTTAAAATCCTCTAAGAAACAGCTAAGGGGAAGGAAGAGAAAGCTCAATCTAAATGCAGCATGAGCATATGAATATTACTTTAATAAAAAACGGATATAAAAACTCACACATACTGTACAAATAAAAGTTTATCAGGAATCAGCACTATTGTATAGCGAACATCCCATCCTGCAAGAACCACTGTGCCAGACGATGGAACTGTCATACCAGGCTAGGGGACCCAAGGACTGTGGATGGTATCCAGGGGCCACCTACTGCCCATGTCCCCCCATCTAAGAAACAGCAACAAGAGTATAAATACAAAATTATGTAAGCTGAAGAAGACGAGATTTATATTTCACTGAAGTCCAACCTATGTTCTCCTCTCATGATAAAATTAGGTAGTTAGGTCTTCCATCTGCATAATCTCATTCATTTGTCTGAACCACTGTGACACAGTTGGTGGAGAGGACGATTTCTAAAAAATAAAAATACATCTTCTTACTGCATTAATTAAATGAACTAGCATTCATTCAGAGCAGGACATACTGAGTGAACATTGCGTTTAGTACATCTGGAGTTCTGTACCACCTTATGAGTAATTTATTGTGCATTTCCTGAACCTTGTTGGAGATTGCATTCTTTCACTGGCTCATAATGCTGCAATCAGTTTGTTGTTTTGTGAATCTGATGTTAAGTTCTTTCTCCCAGGCACAAATGTAAGAGGGGAAAGTCTCAGACTCCATGGGGGGAATTCAATAAAGCTGCTGTGGCACTTTCATGGCGTTAATCCCTCTTGTTAAAGTGGTTGTAAACCCTTACAGACCACTTTAGCCTACAAGTAAGCCTAGATTAAGGCTTACCTGTAGGTGCATCAAATATCTCCTAAACCTACACGGTTTATGAGATATTTGCAAAAGAAAGGCACCGATGTCTACAGCGCATGTGCCGTAGACAACGGCGCACAGGCGCACTGTGAGTGAGTGAAGAAGCCGTGATGAAGCCGTTAGTGGCGGCACCCGCGCGCATGCGCGGGAGTGACGTCATCGCAGCTCCGGACAGTCACAGCGCCGGAGCCGCGATATGCGGAAGTCACTCGTGGAGAGATGGCACCGAGGGAGTTGTCCGAGCACCACTGCGGGGGCTTCGATCTCAGTTAAGTACTTCCTAATGAGCTAGTATGCTATGCCTTTGCCTTGCAGGGTGTTTTAAAAAATAAATAAAAAAAAGAGGGTTAACTTCCTCTTTAATGTACTGCACCAAATTCATGAAGCACTTGAGACACTTTTGGTTCTTACAGTGACTCATGCACCAAATTCAAGTAGTTCTAAAATGTGCCATTTTGCCTTGTGTCGCATTTAACACATCTAATGTAAAAGTGGAGGTAATTAGTGTAGCACCCTCTAGCTTTGTTTGTTTGTTAGCGTAGGTAAATTCATGCTTGGATGGCAGCCAAGCCTGTGTTTTTTTTCTGGGTCAGGGTTGAGTGACTCAAAGAGGCTGGTATGACTCACAGACAGCATCTCTGATACCTTCCCCTGCTTCTGATAACTATCAGAAGATTCTAAAAGAATGGGAGTGGAGGGAGAAGGAGCTGCCTGGAGTATTCACGAGGGCCCTGACCAATCCCCAACAGATGGGCTGGCAGAGGGCAGGCCCCCCTCAAATACTCAGGGTCAGCCCAGCTGAGGGCGGTGGTGGATGGCTGGAATCTGGAGATGGAGGGTTAGGTTGTCGGAGGCCTTTTTAGAGTAACCCCCTAGTCTGGGGGGGTGAATTCAGGCCTGGGCACGGGACCCCTCTTCAAGACACAGAAGGGGATCCTAACCAGGAGGCACAGGAGCAAGAAGAGGACAGCAGGAGGATACTACCTGTCAAATCTCCAGGGAGGGCCAACCAGGTGGGCTGGTGAGTGCACAGTCAGAGGACTGAAAGACATGCCTGGAGGGACTGGGTGTAAGCAGTCTGGGATGGATGTAGAGTCAGTCTGGGAGGACTGTGGGGTCTTAGTCAGGAGAGCTAGTGAAAAGGGCAGCTGTAGCCAGGTAGGTTGGCAGTGCCCGAAGAGGTGGTACTGGGATCAGTAGCCACAGGAAAAGGACAGCTAAGCACTGGGACTTCTCTTCTGCTACAATACCAAAGAGTCCCTACCTGCAAAGGTCAATTGCTACGAATCTAACTGGGTCTATGTTGGATCATCTTTTCAATGCTAGCTGGTCTTTGGAGATGTAGTTCTATGAATACGATTGTACTGGAGGTAGAAGGAGAAGTGTATATACTGTGTGTATATAGTTTGTGTCCCTGAAAAACTCTTTCTGTGCTGATCAAGTGGGCATCCCATAATACCCTATCTCCCATCCAAGTTCAATTCCCCTTAAAAAATGCAAAAACAAAGCTGCAAGGACTAATTCATGACTGCAGCGTGTGTGGAAAATTCATGTGCATGGCTGTGCAGGGTGGAAGATACCCATATTCAACAGCAGCTCCTACAGGGCTAGCGCTACATTAAGATCAACTCTCTTCTGATGTAGAGAGAGAAAACCTGTCTCGGACAGATTTTGCGAAAGTGTCTCACATGCATTCAAAAAGTTGTGCAGCATGAGCCAAATTCAAGTACAAGTTCTAGACAGATACCTGTATATGAATTTGGCGTACCACTTTTAGAATGCATGAGAAACACTTTTGGAAAATCTGCCTGCGACAATCTTTATGAAATCCAAGGTATGTCTTGCAACAGAAAGTATGTCAAGAGCAGAGTATGTGTGTTGGTAAAAGTATCCAGACACAGCTTTTCATATTCCGTGGGAACTCTGTATAAGGTAATGCCTGTTCATATTGCACAGAGGGCATAAGATAATTGAAGCGATCGCTAAGTTTCCAAGTGTCGGTCATGGCATGCTATGATGCTGTGACCCGCTGTCTCTAGTGACAGTGAGCTGGGGATCTTCCCTGAACTTGCTGTCACAATTTTTTTTTTAAATGCAACTGTGTGGGACTGTCATTCATTAACAGAGTTCTAAAAAGGAGGGGAGAGGGAGGCGCACCTAAGTGTAGTATTAGTAATACAGTTTATTGCACAGAATACATTGCACTTACAAGATATAGGCAGAACACACGCATTGTGTTAATAAATCATCCTCCTCAAAGGCTGTCACAGTCCAGTGTGTCTCCCGGGGTCCAGATGGCTGTGGAGGAGAGAGCTGGGACACAGGAAGCAACAGAACTTAGGTGCGCCTCCCTCTCCCCTCCTTTATTGTTGTTTTCTACAGAGTCTTGGACACACTCTGGGGATGGCTGCCACCTACAATCATTTTTAATCTGTCATTCATGACTTTTCTCCTGGATTTTGAAACTTAACTACCTATTACAAGGACTATATACACACACTTTTTGTGGGGTTATTTTGTGGGCAATTCCATTGTCCTGGTGCTCTAGGGCCTTCAAACGTGTAATAGGTGGTTGAGAAATGCGATGTGCAATTTATGCTCGTAGGACGCCTGATGGTGCTACTTTAATGTTGGGCCTTTGTATGTGGCCAGGCTGTGTAAAAGTCTCACACATGTGGTATCGCCATACTCAGGAGGAGTAGCAGAATGTATTTTGGGGTGTAATTTGTTGTATGCATATGTTCTGTGAGAGAAATAATCAGTTAATATGACAATTTTGTAAAAAAAAATCTTTATTTTGCAAAGAATTGTGGGGAAAAATTACAACTTAAAAAAACTCACCATGGTACTTACTTAATACCATGGAATGTCTACTTTCTAAAAAGGGGTAATTTGGGGGGTATTTGTACTTTTCTGACTTGTTAGTGTCTCAAGAAATGAGATAGGCCGTCAGTACTTCAGGTGTAAGTAGATTGATCAATTTTTTAGGGATTGGCACCAGAGTTTGTAGACTCTATAACTTTAGAAAAGACCAAATAATATACACTAATTTGGGTTATTTTTACCAAAGATATGTAGCAGTATAAATTTTGGCCAGAATTTATGGAGAAATATTACTAATTTGCATAATGTTATGACAGAAACAAAGAAAAAGGCAATTTTTCACAAAAGTTACGGTCTTTTTTTATTTATAGCGCAAAAAATAAAAAACCCACTAGTGATTAAATACCACCAATGGAAAGCTCTATTTGTTTGAAAAAATTACGCAAATTTCATATGGGTACAGTTTTGCATGACTGAGTAATTGACATTCAAAGTGTGAGAGCACCGAAAGCTGAAAATTGGTCTGGGCACTGGGCAGGAAGGGGATTTAAGTGCCCTGTATTGAGGTGGTTAAAGGTAAGTGCAAAAAGTCCATGTAATCCAGAAGAAATATTAATGCCTGTGAAGAGTGCCATTTAAATTACAAATTTACCTGAAAAATTGCCATCAGTCTGAGAATGATAGGTTGCAGAACCAAAATTCCTAAGGCTTCTGATTTATGGTAATTTATTTTATAGCTGTCGAGATGACCAAAAAGTTGAAGCTGTGCCATTAAAGTGGTTGTAAACCCTTACAGACCACTTGGCCCTACAGGTAAACCTAGATTAAGGCTTACCTGTAGGTACAAGAAATATCTCCTTAACCTACACGGTTAGGGAGATATTTGCAGAAAAGACTGCACCGATGTCTACGGCGCATGCATGCCGTAGACAATGGCGCAGGCGCACTGAGCGGGCCATTAGTGAAGGCGATCGTGCCCTCACTAGTGACGTCATCGCTACTCTGGCCAGTCATAGCGCCGGAGCAGCGATACCCGGAAGTCACTCGGTATCATGGCGGCGACGAAGGAGAGGAACGAGGACCGCTGCGGGTGCTTCTATCTCAGGTAAGTAATTCATAATAGGCTAGTATGCTATGCATACTAGCTCATTATGCCTTTCTCTTGCAGGGTTTTTTTTTTCTTGAAAAGTGTCAGAGGGTTTACTTCCTCTTTAATGATGGAAAAAGATAAGTTTTGCTATGTGAGAAAAAAAAGGACACCATTTGCTGAGGCTTCCAATTCTTGACTGAAAACACAAAAGAGTACTATTTTCTTTCTTGAAATCTGTAAAGCAAACTTTATCTCCAGTTGGGGATATTAAACCCAGGTCTTAAAGCAGACCTTCGCCCTAAAAATCAGAATGCCCAACTGGAATTGTCCCCCTGCACAATAGTAAACTTTTTTTTCTCTGTATTTTTTTTTCTTTTTTTGTACCTGCTCCCCTCCTCTATTCTCTCCTAAATGAGACTGACATTTGAGCCTTCTTCAGGGATAGCCATGTCCCATATCCCAGGAGGCTACAGATTCCCAAACATTTGTGCTACCTCACTACTGCAGTTGAAAAAGAGGGAGAAGAGACCAGGCATGCGTGAGATTTTGCCCTGCATCATCAGTGGGGCTGCTGTCTCCAGCCTTCAGATGATAAATAAGGCAGCTCAGAGCCAAACGTGTGCTACAACAATCATAGCTAAGTAGAAGACAACACTGAATTTTATAGCCTTATACGTATATTTATTCTTCATATTATAGAGTGACATTTATGATAAAACAATAGGATTCTGTTGTCTGGGTAGGATGAAGTTTCTCTTTAATGAGAGTGCCAATTGTCACTTTAAGCAAGATGCTAGCAATAATAAAGCAAGCTTCAAACGTATTTGAAACACGTTAAAAGCCTATAGCAGCCAACACTTCAAATATGATCTGTGCTTATTTATATGAACTTGAATTGCAATAAAAGCTTCACAAAAGCTAAACAAAGCTTACTGAATATTTTGAAAATGCTTTGTAAAAACTTAATGTACACACTGCTGTTGTAAATACTAAAGTTCATGTGTTCAAGGCCTAAACAAGCTTCAGTCCTGACTGTCTACTGATCACCAGGGAGGGCTTTTTGCCTACTGCTATACAATCCAACAACTAACTTTTCCCTTGCTTCTAGCAGGTAAAAGTGCTTTACAACTGGCAATGCATTACATTGCGTGTGCTAAAAAACTTCTTTCACACTGGCAGCAGTTTCTACTGCCCTCTAGAAAGTGAGCCACCCATTGACTTTATTGGGCGAGTTTGACAGGCACCATTGAGTTAAATTTGCCATGTGTACAGTGCTCTCCAGCTACATGTTATGTTTTAACCACTTCAATACGGGGCATTTTCACCCCCTTCCTGCCAAGGCCAATTTTCAGCTTTCAGTGCTGTAACATTTTGAATGACAATTGCGCGGTCATGCAACACTGTACCCATATGAAATTTTGATAATTTTATTCCCCACAAATAAAGTTTTCTTTTGGTGGTATTTGATCACCTCTGCAGTTTTTATTTTTTGCTCTGTAAACAAAAAAAGAGAGCCAATTTTGAAAAAAAAAACACAATTTTTTTTACTTTTTGCTATAATAAATATCCTATAAAAAAAAGCAAATTCTTCCTCAGTTTAGGCCGATATGTATTCTTCTACATATTTTTGTTAGAAAAAAATCGCAATAAGCGTATATTGATTGGTTTGCGCAAAAGTAAAAAAATAGGGGATAAATGTATGCCATTTTTATTATTATTTTTTTGTATCAGTAATGGCGGCAATCTGCGATTTTTATCATGACTGTGACATTGCGGTGGACATATCGGACACTTTTGACACTATTTTGGGACCATTTACATTTATACAGCGATCAGTGCTATCAAAATGCACTGATTACTGTGTAAATGTGACTGACGGGGAAGGGGTTAACACTAGGGGGCGATCAAAGTGTTAAATGTGTATCCTAGGGAGTGATTCTAACTGTGGGGGGAGGGGACTCACAAGGGGAGGATACCGATCGGTGTTCCTCTGTACTGGGAACAAACGGACCCGTCTCCTCTCACCTGACAGGACGTGGATCTGTGTGTTTACTGCCGCTGTCATATGACAATGGGGCGGTAGGGAAGTGGTTAACTGTAAATCTTCACTGTGTCTTTAAATCTTGACCCAAATATTGTGCACCATACCATCACCATTCAAATCACGGTGAGCCTTCACCTTAGATGATGGACCTCACTATTTTTATAAATAAAATTTCTCACCAATTGACAACTATACCAAATGTGGTCCACAGTCCCCCTTTCAGCCCTATACATCTCCAACATATATCTGTTTGTCCACTATTTTATTTAGCATTACTGGACTCCAATACCATCTCATTGCTATTTTATATTTTCTTTCTTTATACTTGGTCGCTATAGATGTTTTGTGAATTATTATAAATATTTTCTCCCATTCTAACTCTGATATTGACTTCCCTATTTCCTTTTCCCATTTTCTCATTCCTGTTAGTTCTCTAAGGGGTCCAGATGGGAGTAATAAACCATATATCTTGGCTAGTTTTTTAGATGATTTTTGCTCATCTATTAAGATTTGCTCAAATTTTGTTTTTGGTCTTTTTATTAAGGGTAATTCTATATTTGTTGCAATGTATTTTTTTAATTGGTGGTATTGCAGCCATTTGTGTTCATATTTGGGTCCCAGATATTGCATTTTTGGTATTTTCCCTTCCACTAGAATCTGGGCCACCCTTGCGTTCTACAGTATATTCCATTTTAAGTATTTTGTGGTTGCTAAGGCTGGCGGAAATTCTGGATTGGAGAACAATGGGGTCATTGGACCCATCATAGTTGATAGGTTCCCCTTTTTTAGTTCTGTGTCCCATATTTTTAATGTGGCTCTTACAAATATTGTTCATTTTTTATTTCCAGGTCTTAAATGGGGTTTTATCCAAGGGAGCGCTTTGAGTTGAATACCTGTAATGTCTTCTTCTAATTTAACCCATTGTTTATCCTCCATATTTTGATACCAGTCTACTATCCTAGTCAAGGAGGCTGCTTGTAAATATTTTGAGAAATCCGGTAATGCTAATCCTCCCTTTCTCTTTGTTCTAATTAAAGTCTCTCTTTTAATTCGCAGAGTTTTATGGGCCCAAATAAAGTTCCCTATTGCTCTTCTTAGTTCATTCATGATTTTTTTTTGAGACAGCTAGCGGAACAGTTTGAAATATATATAACATTTTGGGTAGTATATCCATTTTTATTATATTGATTCTTCCTATCCATGAATGTGTTGTTCTTTCATATGTTTGTAGTAATTTTATTGCTTTTCGCATTGTTACGTTGTAATTCAATTCTTGTAGCTTATTCAAGTCTTTCTGGATATAGATTCCCAGATATTTGCTACTTTCTGCCATTTAAACGGAAAGTCTTTTTGTAATAATGTCTGTATTTTTTCTGTTAGTGATACATTTAGCATTTCAGATTTATCATAATTAACTTTAAAATTACTAAATTCCCCAAATCTTTTAAATTCTTTTATTAAGTTAGGTATTGTTATAATGGGGTTAGTCACATATATTAATAAATTATCTGCATAGACTGATGTTTTATATTCTTTATCTTTAATATTAATTCCTTGTATGTCTTTATTTTTTCTAATCGCTTGTATGAGATGTTCCATCATTAGTACATATAGTAAGGGAGATAGTGGGCATCCCTGCCTAGTTCCATTTGATATTTCTATATATTCTGATATAATTCCGTTCGTTCTTACTTTGGCCCGTGAATTAGAGTACAAAGCAACAATCCTACTAAGCATCTTTGGGCTCATTCCTATCTGGACCAATGTTTCCTCTGAACTGCCATCCCACTCTATCAAATGCTTTTTCAGAATCAATAGATAGTAAGCATGTTGGAATGGCAGTTCTCTGGGCATATTCCATTAATGTACAAGTTTTTATTATATTATCCCTTGTGTCTCGGCCTTTCGTAAAGCCCGTTTGGTCTAAGTTCATGTATTCTGGTAATATGGATGTTAATCTGTTGGAGATAATCTTTGAAAATAACTTTACATCAATGTTAGTCAAAGAGATTGGACGGTAGTTGTTACATAATGTGTGATCTTTCTCGGATTTTGGTATTAATACAATGTGAGCTTCCATCCTTTGTGTTGTAAAAGTTTGTGTTCTGGATATAGAGTTAAATGTTTTTTTGAGGATAGGTATTATTATATCTTGAAAAGATTTATAAAATCTTGAAGTATATCCATCTGGTCCAGGGCTTTTGCCCGGGACCAGCCCGGAGATAGCCTGTTGGATTTCCTCTAATGAGATTTATTTTTCCAGATCCTCCGTTATTTCTTTTGGAAACACCGGTAGAGCTGTATCTTTTATATATTTACGAATCTTTTCCCCTTTCTTTTCTTGTCCGTTATTTTCCTATTGGGTGTTCAAATTATATAATTTGGAGTAATATGTATGGAAAGTTTTGGATATTTCCGTTGGATCATATGCCAAGTCCCCATTTGTTTTTAAGATTTTAACTATGGAAGTCATAGGTCGTTGGATTTTTAAGGTTCTGGCTAACAATTTCCCTGTTTTGTTGCCTTGTTGATACCATTGTGTTTTATTCTTATCCCTCAACCGAAGGGAACCTTCATCAAGCAGGTATTGTAGCTGCATTTGTTTTTCTTTTAATGCTAATGTGTCTTCCATTTTAAGACTCTGTTTATGCTTACTTTTTAATATCATGATTTCCATCATTAATTGAGACAGAGTCTGTTCTTTTTCCTTTTTCAGCTTAGATCCGTGCTTGATAAATATTCCCCGCAGCACACATTTAAGTGTTTCCCATTGTATAGGAATAGAGGTATCATCCTTTTCATGAATGACCAGAAATTATTTGACAACCTGTCTTATATCATTTTCACATTTTTTGGTTTTTATTATATTATCTTTCAATCTCCACGTCCCTATTGAGAAGAGAAATTCCCAATATCTGTTGATGGAGTCATCATTAAACCAGACTGATTGATAAAGAAATAATCTATTCTATAATATGAGTTGTGTATATTTGAGTAATAAGTATAATTTTTTTTCGTCTGATGTTGAGCCCTCCATATATCTATCATTTGGTATCCTCACAATAAATGTTTAAATTCTTTTAGTTGACTATTTTTCCTGTGAAAATGGGTACTAGTTGTATCTATTTTTGAATCCATTATACAATTAAAGTCTCCACCCATAATTACTGTTCCTTCTGCTTTTTCCATTGCTTCCACCAAGGATTTTATTCCCCATTTAATTTGTTCGTAATTTGGTAAATATAAGTTTACAATTGTAAAAATTTTCCCATATATCATTACCCTTATAATCAAGGATCTGCCATCTTTGCCTTTCCAGCATTGTACAATTTGATGGGGTATATCTTTGTGAAATGCGATAGAGACATCTCTTGTTTTAGAGTAGGGAAATGTATCATGGACCCAGGTAACATAGTTTCTATTATTTATTTTTGGAATGTGATCTGAACGGAAGTGTGTTTCTTGGAACAGAATAATTCCGATTTTTTGTTTATGGAATGAATTTAGGATTTGAGATCTCTTAAAGGGTGAATTAAGGCCTCTTGCATTGAAGGAACAAAATTTCACTCCTCTCATAGTATTAATACAGGGGGAGTGTTCTGAGTTTATATCGGAGAGAGAAGACAGGGGGAAACCTGAAGAAGGGAGAAGAGAGAAGAAAAAAAAGAGAGGGCAAACACACCCTACCACTCGTATCACTTGACACTCTCACCATGCTAACTTTCTCACTACTATTTGACTTTGACAAGTCTGACTTACTTTCGTAAGCTCCCTATCTGAGGGTAAACCAGGGCTGCTGTTCCCGATCTGCCGCTCCTCGAGATTGTCCATGCCACATTCAGGGTTTTTTTTTTTTTAAACATTTATTGGACGAGTTTCTTCATAATCCTTGCTTATTTTATCTTTCATTCAGTTACAATTTTATATGCCATTAATCATTAATTTCGACTCAAAGACATTAATATTCCTTATATCAACTTTCAGAGTAAAGAGAGGTAGGGAAAGAGAGATCTTTACCTTTCCTGTTCCTCTCCTCTCCCACTCCAAGGAAACTTATCATTAATATTAAGTTGTTTTGGAAATGAAAAAGAAGTGGGGTCAGATGCCGGGTAGTGGAAGAGATGGATAAATTCCACGTTACGGGGGGGAGGGGGGGAAACTGAGGAGAAAAATAAAATAAAAAAATATATATATTATTTCCTTTTTCTTTCCCTCCCCTTCCTTTCTATAACACTTGTGTCAATAATGTACTATGTGTTTTATTTATCTCTCAGTGCAGTTATATTAGGGAACATAAGTTCCATTTAAACCTTTTATGTGAAAAAAAAAGGGGGGGGGGAAAGGAAAAAATTGTGAAAAATTATATCTGGGCCCATAAGCATGTGGGCCTTTGTAATTTTTGTAATAACTAATTATATGTTGTAATATGTTCTATTACTATGTTTTTGGTGTTTCTTATATACATTATCCCCCCTCCCCCACCCCCTGCCACACCCCTGGTACACAGATTATTTTATGGTTTCCTAAATATTCCCGTATCCATCCTAGGCCAGTCTGGTAATTCTGTTTCCTGGAGTCCGAGAGTCCCCAAAAATTCTGGCAAATCTTCCAACTCCCTGAAAGATATTGTCTTTCCTTCATATTGGACCTGTAGTTGAAAAGGAAATTTCCATCTATACTGGAGGTTTTTCTTTAAAAGTTGTTCCAGGAGAGGCTTTAATGCTCTCCTCCTATCAAGTGTGTATTTGGATAAGTCGTGGAAAAACATCAGTTGTGTTCCCTCGTATTGTATGTTCTTTTTTTGGCATACAGCTGTCATGATTTTGTCTTTTGTTTGGGCATAATGCATTCTGCATATTACATCTCTTGGTCTGCTGGTATCTGTCTTTCACTGTCCCATTATTTTGTGTGCTCGGTCAATTAATGTTTCAGTTGGATCCTGTAATAATTCATTAAATACATTTTGCAGTGTAGTTGACAAGTCTATTGAGCTCACATTTTCAGATAGGCCTCTAATACGTATGTTATTCATCCTGTTTCTATTATCTTGCTCATCAAGGGCGTTTATATTGCGTTTTAATCGTTTTTCTTGCTCTGTTATTCTTTCTTCTGTTTGTTTAAATTTTTGTTCCATATTTGTCATCCTTGTATCTATTGAACATATTTTCTCTTGAGTATCTTGCATTGATGTTTTTAGATCCTGTATTTCCATTTTATATGATGTTTCCAACCGGTGTACATATTGATCCATATCCCTCCTGGTGGGGAGAGATCGAATATATGTTTGTAAGTCCCATTTTTCTTTTTCCTCCTGTTGTGTATTTGATCTACTTGTGTCTATTATGTCTATTGGTGAGCTGTTCCTAGGATATTTAATCTCTTCCTCTTCAGATGTTCCTGAGTTTGAAATTGATTCCACCATATTCAACAACTCCTGTGATGTTTGTGATATCTGTGATGTTTGAAGTTGCTGGAAATAGTCTTTAATGTCTGTTGTTTGGGTTTGAGTGGTTTGAGCCCCTGTAGTGTTTTTCTTTTTTTCTTCCTTCTTATCCTTTTGTGATTGTGGTGTTTTGTTACCCTTCTTGGGTGCCATCATTTTTATTTTATTTTTGAGAGTGGGGAGATATAGTTTCTCCTTAATTTCCCTCTATCCCACCCAACTGTTGTTTGTTATTTGTTATTTTGCTAAACAAAAGGGGATATTCACTGCAAGGAAAACACTTTTGAGCCAACACACAGAAGCTCGCTGAGGTGTCAGAGACCAAAAACAAAGTGAAAAGAAAATTAGTGTCTCTTCTAATAATGCAAAAAAAAAAATTAGAAAAGGGAACCAGGCGGGAAAAAGAATCTTTGCTATGTCCTTAATATGTCCTTAATGATTAAGTTATTAATCCTTAAAACAAGCAAGAAAAAATTAGATGTTTCTTTAATAGACGCCCATTTCCTTCAGTTTTATAGATTTATAGTTCAATTGGAACATTTGGGATGTTACTCATGGGAAAATAAATATTTTTATCTAACACTGTGTTCCTTTTCAATTTGTTTTAAATTACCAGCTGGTAGTTTGTTATCTCAGTCTTTTTTAGTTCACAAAGGTGCTCTTGGATGAATATGGGTATCTAAGCATATGTATATACCTTTCTGTTTATAAAATATTAATCCTTGTAAATACAGTTTCTCGCATATAACCTTGTACATACATTTTTTTGTTTCATTGACCTTATTTATTGCAACACTCCGCCTTGACTTTGTTTGGTTTGTTTCAGCTATCCTGCTGCCTTCTTTTACTGCCGTTTACAAAACTGTCTCAGGATGAGAAAAGATTGAAGATTCAAGACAGATGTTTATGAGGATGTTTCTCTTATGAATTTGCCATATATATCTATTCTGGCAATTCTAAGCTTTTATTTAATTTTTTTCTCCCCCCTTTAATCTGCAGCCTCTAGGCAGTCTCTAGACAGTCTCTAGGTAAATACCGATGTCTATATGTAGGGGATATAGAAGCAGATGTAGATACCAATATTCCGTTACAGTTACAGTTTTTTTTATACTCATCTGAGACTGCACTTATATATGAATATTCACCATCGAGGTCTATGACCTCTGACTCACCGCTCATTGTGCTGGGTGCCCAAGCTTCCTTCCCGTGTTTTGCAGTGTTTTGCAGTTTTGCAGTCTCCTGTCCCGAGTTTGCCTCTACCCGCCTATAGCGATTTTCACCTCCGGACCTATCTGAGATTCCCCCAGTCTCCCCGAGGGGCTACGACCATCCACCTGTTACCAGAGTCCTCCAGGGGGTCCGGTACTAACGCCTGATGGTTACAGCAGTCATGCAGGCACGGGCACTGCGACCCTCTCCCTGCTTCCTCGGTATTGCCCGGCTCCTCTTCCGCTTCCCGGCTCAGCTCAGTCTTGCTGGCGCTTACAGCCTTGCGGCCGGGGTCCTTCCCTGGTTGGGTTAAGAGCTGCGTCTCGGTCAAATGACCTGATCAAATGACTGGGAACCGGGCAGAGGCAACACACCAGGTAGAGCACCAGACGGCACTACGGGACTACAGGATGCGGTAAACACCCTGAGACATGGTAAGAGGGTGAGATGGTATGTGAGATCCTTTAAGTGCAAGTACACATCAGGTAGAGCAAGGTAGAGCGAGGCAGTATTATCGCTCCATATCAGCTTGTCAGCGTCAAGTAGCCACCCGTCCAATATTCCCTATTCATGCTCCTGTTGTAGCGGCATGTTCACCTCATGGAGCAGCCATCTTGTCCAGCAGCTCCTCCCTCACCGACCGGTTTGCGCAAAAGTTAAAGCGCCTAAAAAATAGAGGATAAATGTATGGCATTTTCATTACTATTTTTTTGTATTAGTAATGGCGGCGATCTGCGATTTTTATCATGACTGTGACATTGCGGCGGACATATCGGACACTTATGACACTATTTTGGGACCATTCACATTTATACAGCGATCAGTGCTATAAAAATGCACTGATTACTGTGTAAATGTGACTGGCAGGGAAGGGGTTAACACTAGGGGGCGATCAAGGGGTTAAATGTGTATCCTAGGGAGTGATTCTAACTGTGGGGGGAGGGGACTCACAAGGGGAGGATACCGATCGGTGTTCCTCTGTACTGGGAACACACGGACCGGTCTCCTCTCACCTGACAGGACGTGGATCTGTGTGTTTACTGCTGCTGTCATATGACAATGGGGCGGTAGGGAAGTGGTTAACTGTAAATCTTCACTGTGTCTTTAAATCTTGACCCAAATAGTGTGCACCATACCATCACCATGCAAATCAAGGTGAGCCTTCACCTTAGATGATGGACCTCACTATTTTTATAAATAAGAGGTCATAACTGCTTATATGCAGTAAAACTTCTCCCCAGGTCACTCCTTCTAGGCAAGTTGATATCCACATGTACAAAATGGCTATCATCCACCATAAAGGTTATTTCAGTCCCAGCAATCCATAAAATCAGAAAAAAAGCTCCATAGCATAAAACCATTATATTTTTATTAATAAGTAAAACAAATCACTTACAATTTTTTTTATTAATACAAGCTCCTGTCAGGAACCCAAAATGGCACATTGAACGACGTGATGATATCACCCACCTAATGCGTGTCATCCCTCCCAGACTTTCGCAAAGGTGTGGAGAGTCAAAAACGCCTGTAAACATTGCAGCTCCTTGAACCGGTTTCAACACACTTGCCAATTCAAGGATACCAGAAATGTGAAAGCCTAGTGCTTGAGATTATAGATCCTGAACAATATCTTACATAAAAAATGTCATCATAAAAATACATTAAAAAAATATATATATATTTTTTTTTTATTAATTAAAATAAATTAATACTGATGGTAAATAAGCTCAAACATTCCATATTGATAAAAATTGTCACATACCTTCGAGCAGAGCCTGATGAGCAGAGGAAGGACCCTTGTACAGCCCAGATTCAAGGACCACTGAGGTTGCAACAGAGGCCATGAGAGCACAGTGAGGTAGGAGTGACTGCGATGTGCTCCGTTGGTAGGTAGGTAGGAAAAACAGATGGCAGCAGTCAGGGCCGCTGATAGAAATCATGGGGCCCCGTACGGCCTACCTGTCGGAGCCTCCTTCAGCCCACCCCTGGTCCCTCCTTCAGCCCCACCCCTATCTCCTTCCAGGCTTTCAGCGGCTGCAGGAGGAAATTGAAGAGATCTAGAACAGTGTTTCTCAACATTTACTAGTCACAATATTTTGCCTCTTCACTGCCTGTCACCTGTCACCTGCCTCTGAAAAGCGATATGAGCCTGGATTGTTTTTGAGAGGAATAGTATTTTCTTGTTGGTATTATGAACCTGCTCTAAGAAAATCAGTTCTGATCGTACAGAAAAGGGCGTCAGGTTTAAAAGTAGCGTGTGTAAACACACACGCATCTAAACACACATGTATGCACATACACACACATATAAACACACACACGTAAACATACACACACAAACATGCACAACACACAGACACATCTTTTAAATGGTAGCTGTCTGCTATAGGGGACATGTAGTTACACATGGCAGAGGTCATGAGGCTAGATTTACATAGCAGCAGGCAACTTTTTTTTTGGAACAGGGGGACAAAAATTACTGATTTCTGGCCATGCCTTCTCAACAGAACAGGCCCCTCATTTCTACTGTATATTAAAAATCCATGCATTTGAAGGGTCTACGATCTCCTCTCCTGAGGGGATATTGTGAGAATTTACCATCTATTATAGTCAGTTATATTTTATATGCCTCTTCCCTGTCCCCTGTCCCCCTAATTTTGAGCACACACACATGCATACAAACATATACAGATTGCTTTTTTAAAAACTGGCAGCAGCACTGTACCTTCAATCTCCATCTTGGGTACTGCACTGTAGGGGGAGGCAGAGAGCACAACACACTCTGCAAGACACCTCTCCCTTGCTTTCACTTTCAGTGTAAACAGATCGAGCTCCTGCACTGACGATTAAAACATCAGCTGAGGATCGGGCAGCCACCTCAATTCAGGCATAGGGGGGCCACACGGGCCTCCTGCAGCATGGGGCCCAGTCACAATTGTGACTTCTGCAACCCCTATACGTCTGCCCCTGCCATGAGCAGAGGGAGGGGAATCACTCCTCTAGGGAAGGGAATATGCAGGCCGGGACTTGAGCCAGAATGCGGAGCATGCAAAATAGAAAAAATAGTCCCTCCCACACACCCACACGAACATCAATAGGAGGTACCCAGAAAAAAGAAAAAAAATCCAGAGTGGGGCGGGGGGTGCTGGCTGGAGAAAGACTTTTTTTTTTTTTTTTGCATTCTTTTATTCTCTGATTGCCGGGCCCCCTGCCGGTACAACAGGGCCACTTGTACTGGCTTATCAGCGGCCCTGGCAGCAGTAGTAGAAGGTGCTGGTTTGCTGTGGATGCAGGTATGTTGCAGGTGCCGGGGTACTGCAGATGCAAGTGCGTGGAGGCTGTTGGAAGCTGAGGAGACTAGTGCAGAGTCAAACAAGTCAGGTTATACACAGGAGATCAGGTACATCAGAGACATTTATACATTTTTCCGAAAGTAATATATTTTAGGAACAGGCAGAAATAATTGGTAACAGATTAATAAAAAAATGATATAGGAAGAAATGTATCCAAGAAGAGATTAGGAAAGCAAGCAAAATGAACAGGAATGAATTGCTACAAGATAAAAATAAGACCCGAGATGAAAATGCACAATGGTACGCAGCTATTCTTCTAGACGTGAAGTACAGAAAAATTTAAAAGATTATCAGCCGTTATTGGTATATTTAAAAAAGGATCAATTGTTGACTACTATTTTGCCCAAGCACCCCAAATTTATTTATAAACGGGGTCCGACATTTGAGGACAAGGTTGAAAAATCAGCTCTGGGTCCTCCTAAACAATCAATGTTTTTTCAAGACTGGAAGGATTTTATGCCTGTAAGAAATGTTATGAGTGCATAGAAGCAAAGAATAATATGAAAAAAGGAAGAATTCAGGGCTACAGCTAATGGTAGAGAATATAAGATAAAAAAATGTATCTCTTGCACCACAGAATGTGTTGTTTATGTGAATGTCCATGTGGGCTTCAGTATGATGACCTCCAGAAATATGGCGACCAGAAAAAGAGAACACATGTACAATATTAAAAAAAGGATATACTAGCATAGTGTTTCCAAACATTTAAAATTAAAGCATGGCTGTGATCCTAAACAATTGCAGTTCTGGGGGATAGAAAAAGGTAAACAAACACTGAAGAGAGGGCAATTTTGTGAGGCAGCTCAGCAAATGTGAATCATGGTGGATTTATGAAACCGAAGTGTTAACCCCGTAAGGTCTAAGTGTTGAGTTTGATCTCAGCTGTTTTATTAGCAATGCCTGAATTCATAACATATGTTTTTGTCTGGTAAATAATATTATGGCTAGTTTTTGATATTTTAACAAATAGAGTCTTCTCCCATCTTGTTATATATTTTCTCTAATACTGCTATTTAGGGGCTTTTTTTCTAGGTGCATTTATGGCATTTTTTGTCTTATTATTTTTTTACAATCAGTTTTATTTATTTATTTTCTTTAATTTATTTTTTATTTTTTACATTTTAAAATATAGGAATTTTATTGGTATTTTTTATGAATTTTCACGATAATGTTTTTTCACTATTTTAGCTTACGTTTTTTATGTAAGATATTGTGTAGGATCTATAATCTCAAATACTGTTAAACAATGGAGGCTTCTGCACTTCTGCTGCATTTTTTTTACTGTGTTCTTATATGAATCGGCAAGTGTGTTATAACTTCTGCAAGGAGACGCATTGTTTACAGGTAACTATGGTAACTCTCCCCACCTCAGTCATTTAAGGGTGATGTGCGCCCAGCTCTTTACACATTTGAGAAAGCCCAGGAGGAATGCAATGTGTCAAGTGGTCGGTGCGGAGTAAGGGCAAAACGCTGCAAGAGGTGCCATCTTGGATTCCTGACAGGAACTTGTATTAAGAAGTAATCTGTGGAAGTTTTCCTTTTTTCAATAAAAAATTGTAAGTGCATTTTTTTATAATAACAATTAAATGGTTTTATACTATAGAATCTTTTTTCTTTTTTATTCTATGGATTTCCGGAGACTGAAGTAACCTTTATAGTGGATGATAGCCAGTTTGTACATGTGGAAATCACAAACAGTGAGGTCCATCGTCTAAGGTGAGGGCACACCTTATGTGGCATGGTGCTGGTGTGCTGCATGATATTTGGCTCAACATTTAAAGACACAGTGAAGATTTGCAGTTGGTGCATGGAAGATTTTTGTTGTTTTGTTATATATTTTTATTTGGATATTTTTAGACTGTTCATAGATTATTAGTAAAGGACATTAAATGTATGGTGATTATATATGTGACATACACAATATGTAATGCCAGTTGTGATTTTTGATAACGCATATTATATATGTATACGCATATTTGTTTTCTGCACTAGTTTTCGTTTAGGGAGAGTGAAGCCCTGTACACACGATCGGTTTTACTGATGAAAACAGTCCGATGGACTTTTTTCATCGGACAAACCGATCGTGTATGGGACCCATCGGTCTTTTTTCCATCGGTTTTAAAAAATAGAACATGTTTTAAATTTTTCCGATGGATCAAAAACCGATAGCAAATTCCGATCATCTATGGGCAAGTCCATCGGATAAAAAACCCACGCATGCTCAGAATCAAGTTGACGCATGCTCAGAAGCATTAAACTTAATTTTTCTTGGCTCATCGGAGTGTTTTACGTCACGGCGTTTGGAACTGTCGGTTTTTTGACGGATGGTGTGTAGGCAAGACTGATGGAAGTCAGCTTCATCGGATTTCCGATGGACAAAACCATCGGATTAGAATCCATAGGATATCCGATCGTGTGTACGAGGCTTTACAGCACTTCACTAGTTTTTCTTTTACTGTATATACTCGAGTATAAGCCGAGTTTTTCAGCCCTTTTTTTAGGGCTGAAAGTACACCCCTCGGCTTATATTTGAGTCAGTACTTGAAAATCTTCTTATACTGCGGCCGGCGTCCATTGTTTAAATAACGCGGCTTTCTTCTATCATGGACGTTCTCTTGTCCGAGGATGAAAAGACGTCCGTTATTGGCGGAACACTGAACACAGTGCCTGCTGGGGAAATGGAGTCCGAGAATGAGAGGATCTCCGTGATAGGCGGAACACTCAACACAGTGTTTGCTGGAAACGCCTATCACAGAAGGGACCAGGAGAAAGGCACAATATTTAAACAATGGACGCCGGCTGCAGTATAAGAGGATTTTCAGGTACACTCGTGCACAGGGAGGCTGCTCCTGGTTCCTTCCGTGATAGGCGTTTCCAGCAAACACTGTGTTGAGTGTTTCGCCTATCACGGAGGTCCTCTCATTCTCGGACCCTGTTTCCCAGCAGACACTGTATTCAGTGTTCCACCTATCATGGACGTTCTCTTGTCCGAGGATGAAAAGACGTCCATTATTGGCGGAACACTGAACACAGTGCCTGCTGGGAAATGAAGTCCGAGAATGAGAGGATCTCCATGATAGGCGGAACACTCAACACGGTGTTTGCTGGAAACGCCCATCACAGAAGGGACCAGGAGAAAGGCGCGATATTTAAACAATGGATGCCGGCTGCAGTATAAGAGGATTTTCAGGTACACTCGTGCACAGGGAGGCTGCAATGGACACAGTGAGGTTGGGCACAGTAAGCTGGTAATGGGCACAGTGAGGTGGCAATGGGCACAGTGAAATAGCACAGTGAGGTGGCAATGGGCACAGTAAGGTTTGGCAATTGGCACAGTGAGGTGGCAATGGGCACATTTCCCCTCCTAGGCTTATACTCGAGACAATAAGTTTTCCCAGTTTATTGGGGTAATATTAGGTACCTCGGCTTATACTCGGGTCGGCTTATACTCGAGTATATACAGTAGATTTTGTTGTTGTGATGTGTTAGCACATATTAGCAGCTCTTGGTTATACATGATATTTGATAAAATAAAATACTTTTTTACACTTTGTAGGTTGTAGCACAGTGATCATATATATTTACTTATTAATTCTCTCAGCAGCAAAGAAATAGAATTGTCCAGGTAGTAATAGAGTTACTTGAACATAACATTGGAAAATATTATTTCTCTAATAATTTAACAGATTGTGTGTTGTAGCAAAGGGACTGTAAATGGGCATACATGTAGTGAACAAAACCAACAAAACAGAAATATATTACATCAAATTCCAAAATTTTAGCTTCTTACGCAGACCAGTTTTGTAAAAGCAGGAATATTCTCTGTATTATAGAAGTGAACTTTACCTGGGTACAACACATTAATGTGGTTACTACTATAAATGGCCACTGCCTCCACCTATAATTGGCCTCCGTAGCAAGAAGCACATGGAAGGGCGACGCATGTCAAACAAAATCAAAGACAATTCCCAGCTCAACTCACCAGCCAGCCTGCAATCTATTGAATTCTCCAGTCTTACAATTTGCATTAAAAAAAGTTATCACACATTTGCAAATACATCCTGCAGTCCTAACTTTGTCAATTAATAAGAGCCTGCATAGTAGAAGCACATGCATTCTAATGGATAGATAGAGGGCAGGTGAGCCTGGAGGGAGCCCACCCTTCCTTAAAGGCACAGGGGCACACTGGCGCACATTGGCAGCAAAGGTATCCAGTGTGTCCCCTCACCAATATTACATTAATACAAACTGCTGGCCACTGCCCACACCTATAACTGGTCTTTGCAGCAAGAAGTACATGGAAGGGTGATGCAAGTCAAAGAAAATCAAAGAAAATTCCCAGCTCAACTCACCAGCCAGCCTGCAACAAACCAAATTCTCCTGTCTAACAATTTGCATTAAAAACAGGGTTAAGTTAGCACTGGGGATGAGCTTCGTGTTCGAGTCGAACATACGCTCGACTCGAACATCGGCTGTTCGATCGTTCGACGAAGATCAAACGATTTGGGCCATTCGCGCCAAATTCGAGTGACGCGAACGGCCCACAATGCACTACGCCATCGCAGTGTCATCCAGGCGCTGTGATTGGCCAAGCATGCACTGTGACCCCGCATGCTTGGTCAATCACAGCGCCGGCAGCGAGGAGAGCAATGATTGGCCACAGGCAGGATGCCTGTGGCCAATTATTGCTGAGGGGGTTTAGTACACGCCCCACACTATAAAAGGCCGCCAGCGCGGCGGCCTTGTGTAGTGTGTTCCGGAGCAGGGAAAGAGAAGCATAGGCAGGGACAGTGTCATTATTTTTCCTTTACTAATCCTGGATTCCTTGTGTTTAGGGACAAATAAGGATAGGTAGGGAGAGTGTCAGTGACAGTGTGCTATTCTGTGCTAATCCTTGTTTGTAGGGACAGAGAGGTACAGTGAGGGAAAGTGTCAGTGTGCTATTCTGTTCTAAACCAATCTTGCTGAACCATATTTTCAATCCTTGAGTTTAGGGACAGAGAGGTACAGTGAGGGAAAGTGTCAGTGTGCTATTTTGTGCTAAATCTTGTTTGTAGGGAGGGACAGAGTAGGACAGTGAGGGAAAGTGTCAGTGTGCTATTCTGTTCTAAACCAATTTTGCTGTTCCATATTTTCAATCCTTGAGTTTAGGGACAGAGAAGGACAGACACTCGTGGCAATTTTCAGTGTGCTATTCTGTGCTAAATCTTGTTTGTAGGGAGGGACAGAGTAGGACAGTGAGGGAAAGTGTCAGTGTGCTATTCTGTTCTAAACCAATTTTGCTGTTCCATATTTTCAATCCTTGAGTTTAGGGACAGAGAAGGACACTCGTGGAAATTATCAGTGTGCTATTCTGTGCTAAATCTTTTTTGTAGGGAGGGACAGAGTAGGACAGTGAGGGAAAGTGTCAGTGTGCTATTCTGTTCTAAACCAATTTTGCTGTTCCATATTTTCAATCCTTGAGTTTAGGGACAGAGAAGGACACTCGTGGCAATTATCAGTGTGCTATTCTGTGCTAAATCTTGTTTGTAGGGAGGGACAGAGTAGGACAGTGAGGGAAAGTGTCAGTGTGCTATTCTGTTCTAAACCAATTTTGCTGTTCCATATTTTCAATCCTTGAGTTTAGGGACAGAGAAGGACACTCGTGGAAATTATCAGTGTGCTATTCTGTGCTAAATCTTTTTTGTAGGGAGGGACAGAGTAGGACAGTGAGGGAAAGTGTCAGTATGCTATTCTGTTCTAAACCAATTTTGCTGTTCCAGATTTTCAATCCTTGAGTTTAGGGACAGAGAAGGACACTCGTGGCAATTATCAGTGTGCTATTCTGTGCTAAATCTTTTTTGTAGGGAGGGACAGAGTAGGACAGTGAGGGAAAGTGTCAGTGTGCTATTCTGTTCTAAAACATTTCTGCTGTTCCATATTTTCAATCCTTGAGTTTAGGGACAGAGAAGGACACTCGTGGCAATTATCAGTGTGCTATTCTGTGCTAAATCTTGTTTGTAGGGAGGGACAGAGTAGGACAGTGAGGGAAAGTGTCAGTGTGCTATTCTGTTCTAAACCAATTTTGCTGTTCCATATTTTCAATCCTTGAGTTTAGGGACAGAGAAGGACACTCGTGGAAATTATCAGTGTGCTATTCTGTGCTAAATCTTGTTTGTAGGGAGGGACAGAGTAGGACAGTGAGGGAAAGTGTCAGTGTGCTATTCTGTTCTAAACCAATTTTGCTGTTCCATATTTTGAATCCTTGAGTTTAGGGACAGAGAAGGACACTCGTGGAAATTATCAGTGTGCTATTCTGTGCTAAATCTTGTTTGTAGGGAGGGACAGAGTAGGACAGTGAGGGAAAGTGTCCTATTCTGTTCTAAACCAATTTTGCTGTTCCATATTTTCAATCCTTGAGTTTAGGGACAGAGAAGGACACTCGTGGCAATTTTCAGTGTGCTATTCTGTGCTAAATCTTGTTTGTAGGGAGGGACAGAGTAGGACAGTGAGGGAAAGTGTCAGTGTGCTATTCTGTTCTAAACCAATTTTGCTGTTCCATATTTTCAATCCTTGAGTTTAGGGACAGAGAAGGATACTCGTGGCAATTATCAGTGTGCTATTCTGTGCTAAATCTTGTTTGTAGGGAGGGACAGAGTAGGACAGTGAGGGAAAGTGTCAGTGTGCTATTCTGTTCTAAACCAATTTTGCTGTTCCATATTTTCAATCCTTGAGTTTAGGGACAGAGAAGGACACTCGTGGCAATTTTCAGTGTGCTATTCTGTGCTAAATCTTGTTTGTAGGGAGGGACAGAGTAGGACAGTGAGGGAAAGTGTCAGTGTGCTATTCTGTTCTAAACCAATTTTGCTGTTCCATATTTTCAATCCTTGAGTTTAGGGACAGAGAAGGACACTCGTGGAAATTATCAGTGTGCTATTCTGTGCTAAATCTTTTTTGTAGGGAGGGACAGAGTAGGACAGTGAGGGAAAGTGTCCTATTCTGTTCTAAACCAATTTTGCTGTTCCATATTTTCAATCCTTGAGTTTAGGGACAGAGAAGGACACTCGTGGCAATTTTCAGTGTGCTATTCTGTGCTAAATCTTGTTTGTAGGGAGGGACAGTGTAGGACAGTGAGGGAAAGTGTCAGTGTGCTATTCTGTTCTAAACCAATTTTGCTGTTCCATATTTTCAATCCTTGAGTTTAGGGACAGAGAAGGACACTCGTGGAAATTATCAGTGTGCTATTCTGTGCTAAATCTTGTTTGTAGGGAGGGACAGAGTAGGACAGTGAGGGAAAGTGTCCTATTCTGTTCTAAACCAATTTTGCTGTTCCATATTTTCAATCCTTGAGTTTAGGGACAGAGAAGGACACTCGTGGCAATTTTCAGTGTGCTATTCTGTGCTAAATCTTGTTTGTAGGGAGGGACAGAGTAGGACAGTGAGGGAAAGTGTCAGTGTACTATTCTGTTCTAAACCAATTTTGCTGTTCCATATTTTCAATCCTTGAGTTTAGGGACAGAGAAGGACACTCGTGGCAATTATCAGTGTGCTATTCTGTGCTAAATCTTGTTTGTAGGGAGGGACAGAGTAGGACAGTGAGGGAAAGTGTCAGTGTGCTATTCTGTTCTAAACCAATTTTGCTGTTCCATATTTTCAATCCTTGTGTTTAGGGACAGAGAAGGATAGGCAGGGGACAGTGTCAGTGTCATTGTTGCTAAGCCTCCTGCACAGTATACACCTGAAGGTAGCCCTTATTGCTCTTTTTCCCATCTCCCTGCAGGCCATCCATTAAAATGTCTGGAAGGCAAACAAGGAGAGGCAGACAGTCAGGAGGCAAAAAAAGAGGGCAAGCAGGCTCTGTGTCTGGGGGCAACAGTGCTGGTCGTGGACGCGGTGCATTGTCATCAGCACATGGCCATGGGACACGCTTGTCCTTCTTTTCGGCAGCTGGACATGTTGAGCCACATCATGCCGAAGACTTGGTAGAGTGGATGACCAAGCCCACCTCATCCTCCTCATCCTCTCTCACCCAGGCTCAGGGTACTGGCAAAGCAGCTGCCAAAGCGTCCTCTTCTCTGGTATCATTATCTTCATTAGTCAATCCTTCCCTAGACCCACCATGTCCTCCTCCTGAGGAGTCCCCCGAACTGTTTGAGCACAGTGTTGGGTACATGCTCCAGGAGGATGCCCAGCGTTTGGAAGGATCTGATGATGATACCCAGCTAGAGGAAGGCAGCAGCGTGAGAGCAGAGAAAGGGGATGCTCAAGAAGGACACCAATCTGGCAGTCATGCTCCAGCAGCTGCAGCATACTGCCAGATTGGCTCCAGTGATGAGGAGGGAGGGGATGATGAGGTCACTGACTCCACGTGGGTGCCTAATAGGAGAGAGGAGGAGGAGGATGAGGAGGAGGCACATCTCCAACGAGGCAGGATGCCCTTGAGTGGCCAGCGTATGGGCAGCACACCGACGGAATCACACCGCAGAGCTCCGCCTGTGCAGGGCGCTGCCTCTGCCCGTCATTCAAAAAGTTCTTTGGTGTGGGCCTTTTTTGAGGCGAGTGCATCAGATCGCACAGCTGCTGTTTGCAACATATGTCTCAAGCGTATATCGCGTGGCCAAAACATCAGCCGCTTGGGCACCACATGCTTGATCAGACATATGTTGACCTGCCATGCAGCTCGTTGGCAAGCCTACCTTAAAGACCCACACCAAAGAACAAAGCTGACCTCTTCTTGCACCGCATCAGCTGGGATCTCCAACCCCACTATACCTTCACTCCTCTCTGAAACCTGCTCTGAGAGGAATGAAGGTGTAGAATTAGGTGTGTCACAGGCAAGTACTTGCGGGCACTCTGCTAGCAGTACACCAACGTCCGATTCTAGCAGGCAAATTTCCCTGCCCCAGCTGCTGGACCGTCGAAAGAAGTTCACTCCCAGCCATCCACATGCCCAGCGGTTGAATGCTAGCTTGGCTAAATTGCTAGCGCTTCAACTGCTGCCTTTTCAGTTGGTAGACTCGGCCCCCTTCCGTGAGTTTGTGCAATGTGCGGTTCCTCAGTGGCAGGTTCCCAAACGCCACTTTTTCGCACGGAAGGCGATTCCGGCTCTCTACAGGCATGTGGAAGGCAATGTCTTGGCCTCGCTGGACAGGGCGGTCAGCGGTAAGGTGCATATTACCGCTGACTCATGGTCCAGCAGGCATGGACAGGGACGTTACCTTTCTTTCACGGCCCATTGGGTCACTCTTTTGGCAGCTGGGAAGGATGCAGGACAAGGTGCAGTAGTGTTGGAGGTTGTTCCACCGCCACGCCTCCAAAATGCTACTACTGGTTGTGACACACCTCTCTCCTCCACCCCCTCCTCTTCTTCTTCCTCCATGGCCTCTTCCTGTGGTTTGTCCTCGGAACCAGCGGTGCTCCGTAGGCGTTCAAGGGGCTACGCAAGTACGCAGGCAAAAAGATGCCATGCCGTGCTTGCGCTGGTGTGTTTGGGGGACAGGAGCCACACTGGGGCAGAGGTCCTGTCTGCTCTGCAGGGGCAGGCCGAGAGGTGGTTGACGCCACGCCAGCTTAAGCCAGGAATGGTGGTTTGTGACAATGGCACCAACCTCCTCTCCGCCTTCCGACAGGGACAACTGACCCATGTGCCCTGTATGGCTCACGTCCTTAACCTGGTGGTGCAGCGGTTCTTTGGCAGGTACCCGGGCTTACAGGATGTCCTGAGGCAGGCCAGGAAAGTCTGTGTGCATTTCCGCAGATCTTATAATGCCAGTGCTCGCCTGGCTGAGCTGCAAAAGGAGTTGAACCTGCCCAAGAACCGCCTTATATGTGACATGCCCACCAGGTGGAACTCAACGTTGGCCATGCTGCAGCGGCTGCACACGCAGCAGAGGGCCATCAATGAGTACCTGTGCGACTACGGCACCAGGACAGGGTCAGGGGAGCTCGGGTTTTTTTCACCACGCCAGTGGGGCATGATCAGGGATGCATGCACTGTCCTGGCACCATTTGAGGAGGCCACGAGGATGGTGAGCAGTGACAGTGCATGCATCAGTGACACTGTACCTCTTGTCCACCTGTTGGAGCACACGCTGCGTGGAATAATGGACAGGGCACTTGAGGCAGAACAGAGGCAGGAAGAGGAGGACTTCCTTGCCTCTCAAGGCCCCCTTTACCCAGACAGTGTTCCTTCTGTCCCACCCATCGCACAGGAAGAGGAGGAGGAGGAGGAGGATTGTGTCAGCATGGAGGTGGAGGCTGGCACTCAGCATCATCAGCAGCAGTCTTTTAGGGATGATTTACAGTCCCAAGAAACCAGTGGACTTGTACGTGGCTGGGAGGAGGTGGCTGCAGATCATGTCGTCCTTAGTGACCCAGAGGACTCCGGACTGAATGCCTCAGCTAACCTACGCTGCATGGCCTCCCTGATCCTGCAAAGTCTGCGGAAGGATCCTCGTATTCTTCGGATCAAGGAGAGGGACCATTACTGGCTGGCCACTCTCCTTGATCCACGGTACAAGGGTAAGGTTGTGGACCTTATCGTACCGTCGCAGAGGGAGCAGAGGATGAGACAACTCCGGGAGGCCTTGCAGAATGGTCTGTGCAACGCGTTCCCAGAGACTGGGAGGTTACAAACTCCTGGTCCTGGACAACGAGTTGTTGAGGCTTCGGGCAGTCAAAGAAGGAGCGGTGGGGAAGGTGGCCGTCTGACCGATGCGTTCAGACAATTCTTTAGTCCGCAGCCCCAAAGTATGATCGGTTCCAGCAACCATCGCCAGCGTCTGATATACATGGTCCAGGAATACCTAGGGGCAAGGTCAGACTTGGACACCTTCCCCACCGAAAATCCTCTGGCTTACTGGGTCTTGAGGATGGATCACTGGCCAGAGCTTGCACAGTATGCAATTGAGCTACTGGCCTGTCCTGCATGCAGCGTTCTTTCAGAACGCACATTCAGTGCTGCTGGAGGATTTGTCACGGATCACAGGGTGCGCCTGTCCACCGACTCGGTTGATCGACTGACTTTCATCAAGATGAACCAGTCTTGGATCACCACCAGCTACCACACACCAGATGCTGATATAACAGACTAATTGATTTTAAAATGTCACATCCCTTCAAGACTGATGCTGATGCTGAGTGCCTGTGCTGTTATGTTGACTGGCTATCCTCCTCCTCCTCCTCAATGATACGATTAATGATGATAGCTTGGAAGATCATTTTGGTTTATGGGTGACGCCACCAGTGGCTAAGGCCCAATTTTTCAGCCCCTGTTTAACAGGGGCGTGTAATAAAATTTTTGATGCAATACTTTGCAAGAGGCCTCATTGCTGTGCTCCAAGTACAGTATCTGTGAGGGGTTGCAGTGTTGTGCCACCAGTGCCTAAGGCCCAATTTTTCAGCCCCTGTTCAACAGGGGCATGCAATTATAATTATTGATCTAATAATTCACAGCAGGGCCCATTGCTGCGCCCACCAAGAGTAACTGTCAGGCCTTACAGTGTTGTGGCACCAGCACCACCATCACCACCATCACCACCACCACCACCACCAAAGGCCCAATTTTTCAGCCCCTGTTCAACAGGGGCATGCAATTATAATTATTGTTCGAATAATTCACAGCAGGGCCCATTGCTGTGCCCACCAAGAGTAACTGTCAGGCCTTACAGTGTTGTGGCACCAGCACCACCATCACCACCACCACCACCAAAGGCCCAATTTTTCAGCCCCTATTCAACAGGGGCATGCAATTATAATTATTGATCTAATAATTCACAGCAGGGCCCATTGCTGCGCCCACCAAGAGTAACTGTCAGGCCTTACAGTGTTGTGGCACCAGCACCACCATCAAAGGCCCAATTTTTACTACCACTGATCAACAATTAAATGTTATTACAATTCCTGATATAATAGTTGACAGCAGGGCGTTCCAGCACCCACCAAGAATAACTGTGTGTGCTTTCAGTGTTGTGCCAACACCAACACCTAAGGGGCCAATTTCTGCAGAGTATATACGGCAGGTCCCTACTTTCAAACATCCAACTTACAAACTACTACTACTTGCAAACGGAAGAAGACAACAGGAAGTGAGAGGAAATCTACCCCTTGGAAGGAAAATTCTCTCCTGTAAGAATTAATATGGGAGAAAGGTGTCTCCTCTCTACTAATGCTTTATCACCAATCCTTGTTTCAATAAAAACACCACATTTCAAAAACAGTTGTCATTGGGACGCAAAGTGAGGTGAAATGTTCTGAACAGGGGCACAGACAGCAAAAAAAATGTGACAGGGGTGATAACCGTTCCCTATGTTTTCCAAAAAGCTAAAAAAAAAAGGAATTTGGCATGGAGCTACACTTAAACAATGCAGCTGTTCAAAATTACAAACAGATTCTACATAAGAACAAACCTACAGTCCCTGTCTTGTATGCACCGCCTGTATACGGCTGTTCAGAGTATATAGGGCCTTTTTTATTTTGTGTGCGGGGTTCCCCTTAATATCCATACAAGACCCAAAGGGGCTGGTAATGGGCTGGGGTAGGGGGGGGGGGGTTGATGGGGTAGCTATGCCATTTTTCATAAAGATTTTCATCCATATTACCGGGACCGGACATTGCATTAAAGCCGCAAGCAGTTTTAAATGGCTTTTTTTCCTTTAGAAATGTTATTTTGTGCAGGGACAGTTCTAAACACGGGAAACATGTGGCACTTCACAGGCATACTTTAGACACCCCCCAGGTACAATATTTAAAGGAATATTTGACTTTTTTTTTTCACTTTATGCATCATTAACCACTTAACAACCACCTGCCGACAAATAACGTCGACAAGGTGGTTGCTTAACTCTGGGAGGACGTTATATAACGTCCTCCCAGAATCGCGCTCCCGCGCGCCCCCTGGGGCGCGCACACGGGAAACTCTGTGACCGCCGGGTCCAGAGGACCCGGCGGATCACGAATCGCGGTAAATCGCCTCTGATAGCGGCCGTTTACCACGTGATCGCTCCGTCAAATGACGGAGCAATCACTTGTAAACAGACCGGCGTCATTTGATGACGCCGGTTCCTCCCTCCCCTCTCTGTACCGATCGGTACAGTGTGAGAGGGGAGGGGGAGGGAGCGGATGGCAGCAGCAGCACTGTGGGCTGGATCTGTGACAATTGCAGTCACAGATCCAGCCATCCATCCATCCCTGCTCAGCCATCCCTGTGCTATACCCTGCCAATACTCTGCAATACACCCTGCCAATACTCTGCAAAATACCCTGGTGCAATACTCTGCAATACCCTGGTGCAATACTCTGCAATACCCTGGTGCAATACTCTGCAATACCCTGCGAAATACTCTGCAATGCCCTGCGAAATACTCTGCAATACCCTGCGAAATACTCTGCAATACCCTGTGCAATACTCTGCAATACCCTGGTGCAATACTCTGCAATACCCTGGTGCAATACTCTGCAATACCCTGGTGCAATACTCTGTAATACCCTGGTGCAATACTCTGCAATACCCTGGTGCAATACTCTGCAATACCCTGCACAATACTCTGCAATACCCTGCAAAATACTCTGCAATACCCTGCAAAATACTCTGCAATACCCTGCGCAATACTCTGCACAATACTCTGCAATACCCTGCACAATACTCTGCAATACCCTGCACAATACTCTGCAATACCCTGCACAATACTCTGCAATACCCGCCACAATACTCTGCAATACCCGCCACAATACTCTGCAATACCCTCCACAATACTCTGCAATACCCTCCACAATACTCTGCAATACCCTCCACAATACCCTGTGCAATACCCGTGCAATACCCTGCCATACACCGCAATACCCTGCCATACACCGCAATACCCTGCCATAGTCCGCAATACTCCGCAATGCCCTGCAATACTCCGCAATGCCCGGCAATACTCCGCAATGCCCGGCAATACTCCGCAATGCCCGGCAATACTCCGCAATGCCCGGCAATACTCTGCAATAACCACTTCCCGCCCTCCGGCCGTCATATGACGTCCTTGACTTTGTGCGGGGATATCTGAATGATGGGAGCAGCTACAGGCATCATTCAGATATTCGCTTTTTCAGCCGGCGATTCCCTACACCATAAGAACAATCATAGCGGCTGTTCCACCGCTTGATCATTCTTACGGGAGGCGAGAGGGGATGTCCCCCCCGCCGCCCTCCGGTGCTTCTACCGACTCACCGCTACGATCAAAGCCAGGATTGTTGTTTTTTTTTTTTTTTTTTTTTTTTCAGGCTTCCCAGCCTAGAGGTGAGATGTGGGGTCTTATTGACACCCCCCCCCCCCATATCTCACTGTAAAGAGGACCTGTCATGCCATATTCCTATTACAAGGGATGTTTACGTTCCTTGTAATAGGTATAAAAGTGATCAAAAAAATGTTTAGGGCGGAAAAACATGTCAAACTAAAATAAATAAAGTAAAATGAAGAATAATTTTTTTTTTTTTTTTTAAAGCGCCCCTGTCCCCGTGAGCTCGCATACAGAAGCGAACGCATACGTAAGTCCCGCCCACATATGAAAACGGTTTTCAAACCACACATGTGAGGTATCGCTGCGAACGTTAGAGCGAGAGCAATCATTTTGGCCCTAGACCTCCTCTGTAACTCAAAACATGTAACCAGTAAAAATATTTAAAGCGTCGCCTATGGGGATTTTTTAAGTAGCGAAGTTTGGCGCCATTCCACGAGTGTGTGCAATTTTTAAGGGCGACATGTTAGGTATCTATTTACTCGGCGTAACTTCATCTTTCACATTATACAAAAACATTGGGCTAACTTTACTGTTTTTTTTTTTTTTTTTAAGCACAAAACATTTTTTTTCCGTAAAAAACGCGTTAAAAAAATTGCTGCGCAAATATCGTGCGAGATAAAAAGTTGCAACAACCACCATTATATTCTCTAAGGTCTTTGCTAAAAAAACATATATAATGTTTTGGGGTTCTATGTAATTTTCTAGCAAATAAATGATGATTTTTACATGTAGGAGAGAAATGTCAGAATTGGCCTTGGTGCTCCAGAACGCCTGAAGGTGCTCCCTGCATGTTGGGCCTCTGTATGTGGCCACGCTGTGTAAAAGTCTCACACATGTGGTATCGCCATACTCGGGAGTAATAGCAGAATGTGTTTTGGGGTGTAATTTGTGGAATGCATATGCTGTGTGTGAGAAATAACCTGCTAATATGACAATTTTGTGAAAAAAAAAAGAGAAAAAAAAAATCTTGATTTTGCAAAGAATTGTGGGAAAAAATTACAACTTCAAAAAACTCACAATGCCTCTTTCTGAATACCTTGGAATGTCTTCTTTCCAAAAAGGGGTCATTTGGGGGGTATTTGTACTTTTCTGGCATGTTAGGGTCTCAAGAAATGAGATCGGCCGTCAGTACTTCAGGTATGATCAATTTTCAGATATTGGCACCATAGCTTGTGGACTCTATAACTTTCACAAAGACCAAATAATATACACCAATTTGTACTTATTTTTACCAAAGATATGTAGCAGTATAAATTTTGGCCAAAATTTATGAAGAAAAAATAGTAATTTGCAAAATTTTATAACAGAAACGAAAAAAAAATAATTTTTTTACAAAATTTTCAGTCTTTTTTCTCTTATAGCGCAAAAAATAAAAAACCCAACAGTGATTAAATACCACCAAAAGAAAGCTCTATTTGTGTGAAAAAAAGGACAAAAATTTCATATGGGTACAGTGTTGTATGACTGAGTAATTGTCATTCAAAATGTGAGAGCACCGAAAGCTGAAAATTGGTCTGGTTATTAAGGGGGTTTAAGTGCCCAGTGGTCAAGTGGTTAAAATGACTGCTCCCGGAAAACGTCCGTTTTTAAAACTTCTTTTTGCATTGATACATGTCCCCTGGTGCAGAACCCGGGTTCCCAAACTCTGTTTCGGACAATAACATGGATAATAGTTGTTATAATTAGCACTTTAGAATCCGAACGTTCGCATCCATTGTATTTAATAGGGTTCTAATGTTCGTGCGAACTTTCGGTCCGTTCGCGGGTTCTGGTGCGAACCGAACCCGGGGGTGTTCGGCTCATCACTAGTTAGCACACATTTGCAAATACATGTGTAAACTGCAGAGTCACTCCATGGCACCCCAGTATTATCTGCAGCCTTAACTCTGTAAATTTATAAGAGCCTCCATAGTAGAAGCACATTCATTATAATGGATAGATGGATAGTGGTTACTGCTATGTGTTTTTTAACTTTTGTATAATAAATTTAGAATTGTATGTGATATATTTCTGTTATGTTGGTTTTGCTCACTAAATGTATGCCCCTTTACAGTCCCTTTTCTACAACACACATTCTGTTTTATATATATATATTAGTGGCATATGGGCCTACTAGCTTCTTCCCCTATTGAGACAACGTCTCTCATAATGCAGATAAATATTTATCTAAGATCACTCAGATGCACATCACATTTCAAAAATTAATATCATTTAGCAATAATTGTAGAACTGAATAAAAGACAGAAGAAGAAGAGTTCACAATGTAAGCATTTGTTTAGGGTCAGTGGCTGAAATTACTGTCAGGTCCAGCAATTAGCATTTTCAGAAGGAAAGAACAGCAATGGCAGCCTGCAGATTTTACTAAGCACATATATCTTTTAAAGTGGCCCTGTGTGAAAACAAAAACATAAAAATTGTCAGTTCTACAAGAGAGGAGGAGGCATAAGCTATCCTTTAATTTGCCTATCTGCCCCCAGTGCAGCCTAGAGTACTTCTGAAGCACCTATGCTTTTGAAAAATAATTTGATCCAAAGGTCTGGCATCCTATCTCCTATGAGTGTCTGGACCAAACAATAGGTTGCTCAAGCATTGCATTGTGAGATACAGGTGGGTGGTCATGTATTGACCACTATGTGAAAAAGAATAGAAAAGGAAATAGCACGGTGAACCCAGTTTCCTTACAAAGATCCAGTCATGTGCTGGGTACTTAAAGAACAGTAACTTCTGCACATAACTGGATGTTTGAAATGAACACAGTTTCACAACACCTCACTTCACACCTTCACATTTGCAACATTCAGAACTTACGTGAAGAGTAGCATGCATTATATCAAGTACAAAGTGCTTCTTTGTATAAGTGTACAGTATATGTAGTATAATGTATGAGTTCATAAGCATGTACAGTATGAGTGAAATATTATTTTTATTCTAAAAGTTGTGGGGCCTCTAGCTGATCCTATTTATTCAATGCTTTAAAGTTGCTGACTGGGAACAAGAATACATTTACAGTTGCTGTATAATTGTTAATGATTCCATATGTACTGAAACCATTGACACTCATAATCTAGCTACATGTGAAATATTGCAAACCATAAAATAGATATAAGATTTCAATTTTCTTGATTGTGAAAAAAAATAAATAATTCAATAACATAACTATTTCAGAAGCTAAGTGCTGACTCACACTGGTGCGATTTCTGATGCGACTTGAATCGCACAAGATGGGAAATCACATAATTTTCAAAGGTGCCCTTTCACATCAATGCGGCTCTGCGCAGTGTGATTTTGGAAACAATTCCTAGGCTACCTTGGTGTGATTTCAGTGCGATTTGGAATCAAAAGTCACATTAAAGTCGTACTTCATATTCACATTGAATATCGAATTGCGGTAGTGTGAACTGAGCCTAAAAATACAAACATATCATTACATTTAATGCTTTTTCTCATGATGTGAGTTTCATGTGAATTTCCTCGGATTTAATAAAAAAATGTTTTATTATATTCAATAATAACATAATCACTGTATAATTAAAGATGTATTGTTATTTCTTGCATTTTTTCAGCATCTTTTCAAGTGATTAAATGCAATATTTCGGTTGTGGAAATACCTATAAAGGGATCAAAGATCCATAAATCAGCAAACCTTTTCTTCTGCTTCCAGTGTTGCACAGTCATCATGATATCCAAAGATACGATTTGCATTCTTAAGTATGGAAGTTTGGTCATCATGCCATTGCTAACTCACTTACTTTGTGAATAAATGATGTAAAAAAATCAACCCCTAAGTGATATTTATGATTTGTCATAGTAATGGAACTTCTGGAAATTGTAATAAATATGTAATAATTTTTGTAATTTTGCCATTTCACTGCTATAGTTTTAGTGAAGTTTGAACAAATAAAACTATTCTCAGGGTGTTTATTCACAGTGCCTAATTAATATTAAAAAGAATGATGGATAAATACAGAATAAAAAGGATAATTTAAAGCAAATAGGCTATAGTGCAATGCGTATGGCTCTTTTGTTTTTCATTTTCAAGTTTCAAAAGTTTTTGTTGTTATAAACTTTTTAGAAGATAACATCTGACCTAAGAAGATACAGTATATTTCTAAAGAAAACCTTTATAAATGGGAGCCTGGTAAAAGGTTTCCAAAAAAAGAGGAATTGTTACATGGAAAACATCATCTTGGATAATTGGCTATTTTGTATTTCGCTCCAAATGTTACAATCCACAGCATGAGTATGTCAAGAATTACCTATCATATAAGGTCATGCTTATAGGATATTATTTTCTAACTAGCACCTTATTTATATCAATGAATAATGACTCTCTGATAGTGGTAATGAATCTTCTGTGGTACAAGTCAGCCTTTCCTCTAACAAAAAAATAAAATCACAATCTTGTTTGCCTGGGAAAGTGGAAATCTTTTAATTAAATCAACACCTTCATAGTACTAAAGATAAAGAAGATATATTGATAATTCCTTGGCAAATAAGCTTAGTCTACTGCAATGAAACTCATTTTATATGCCCAAGGAAAAGAATCAGAGAAAGTAAAGCGGGTAACAAATCTTAGTTTGACCATATAATGATGGCTCTGGTCTGGAGCCACTCAGAGGACTATAGGTGGCTCCGGATGGACCAGAAGGAATTGGAGAAGAGGAAGCTACTAAAATGCTAACAATTGTAAACAATCTAAAAATATAAAAACAAAGTGTGGCGCTAGTGAGAAATAGGAATGGAATATCCTATAAAAACGTGAACCTATTGAAAGTGCCACACAATAGGCTGAACAATGGCCAGCTTGTGTGTAAAATTATAAAGTATCAAAACGTGTGTAGAAAAGGTATTAGCCAAACATATTAAAAGAAAAACACGCATGTGATCGGACTGAGACAAACACATACAATATTATGCTACAAAGTGATCCTATGATCACATAGGGAATGTGCAAGTGTTCCAAAAAAGTAAATGAATACCATGGAGTGACCCACAGTAGTGATAGTAACAAATATAAGTGATATTGATGTTATTATAAAAAACAGTCACAGATAAAAGTGTGTAAAGTTCCCAGGGTTCAGTATTATCTGACCCAAAAGTGTTCATCAATGGGCATCCAGAATGGAACCTGCATCAAATGCTAATAAGCTTGTGGTAAAAGGAAAATGCCTTAATTAGTCTTTGGTAGACAGATAGATTGTAAAATCTGGGACGTCTTCACCTTGGAACAGTAGAGAAAAATAAATACTCTTACCGAACTGTATGGACCCAGCTCACCGTACGGTGGTGGATCAGCTGTGCTTATGTCCACTACGTGGACATAAGCGTCTGCAAAAGACATCAACTGGGGTACATGCCCGCCCGCTACCCCCACGCTTAAATAGGAAGAGAAATGAAAAGTATAATCGCGTAATTGTAAACATGTGTGTCCCATTGTACATCCCGCTTCCGGGATCACCACGTCACATGTCAAACGTGTTGACGTATTACCGTAATCACGTGTACATACGGGCCAATCACTAAGTATGACACTTAAAATGACTAAATACACCACCAACGGAGTACTATGAGTGTCACCACCGTCGGCGTATCAAAACTCCATTATCATACCTCGTGACCAAACGAAACTAAACGCGGAGTGAGCTGGGAAACGTAGTCCCGGAATACGCCACACAGGCTGTACACAACGGATCCTCGCAGTCCAGCATGTTGACGTGAAGTCACGCACTCGGCATCAGCCCGTTATGGTCTGAGGGAGTCAAAGATTTTGTGAATGGAAGACGGGAGAGGGAGGGAAAGAATAAGTGAATCGTTCCTTCACTGTACACTAGCTGAAACTGTCTCTTTGCCTGAAGCTTATGGCTGACAGCATTATCCTGCATAAATAAATGTAGCGTTTTTAGCATTCCCAACCCACCATACAGACCTAGTTTGCAAGCACTAATGATAACGTCTCTGGACCAAGCAAAATGTAAAAAGCTTTTTTTTTCGAGGAGTTTGATCTTAAACTGTGTGTTACAAATACAATATAATGCCAGTTCCAGAAATGTGTGTCTGCCATCATTTCTAGGACTGAAACATGATCATGATTTTAAACGCATACATAGCAGCCTTAATTTCTTCCATAATGAAAAATCTAATTTACAAGAAACAGTATTATACCTAACAATGCTTTGCCAACCGATAAGATCCTTTGAAAAAAGCAATATCTGAAAATGTAGTTTATTCTCTGTACTTTGCTACTCTCCTGAAATAATGCAGAAGTATTATGTTTAAAGTTTTCATTGTTGCCACTCATTTTATACATCATTTATTTCAATGTTGTTTCATTTTATATTATATTTGCTTATCTTGCTAGTAAAACCTGGTTTTGTTCATCATTTCAGTGGGAAAGTTTGCCATTTATATGGCTGCATTGCTTGTCTCTTTGACTTTGACAGTTTGCTGTGTAATGTTTAAGCAATATAGATGACTACACTGCTCCAAATCCAATTGTATTAGTTGTGCTTTAACAGATAGTCAATTCTAGAACAGCAGGCTATTCAATATAATTTAGCAAGTGTGAATGCTGTGTAGAATGTGCAAATAGTGTCATTAATTCTATTTTGAAATAATAAATAATACTATTTAGAATTATTGCCAGTAATAAACTAAAGGTTTTATTCAGAAATATCATACTAAATTATACTATATATATTATTTACTGCAGATAAACTAAAATGGAACCATCAATGATTTTCTTAAAGAGAATGCATGATGTTTTTGTTATATGTATTTATTAGGTTCAGGAGGACTAAGGGCTCTTGCACACAGGCCAGATGAGCCGTTGAGCTCGTTCAGCGTAATTCTTGGTGTACTTCCTGCCCAGGCAGCCCAGGTGAAGCACACATAAACACAAGTACATCATACAGGTATATGCAAAAAATATATTTTTTTTTTTTGCATAAACCTGTACCCTGTACTTATGTTTATGGTAGCATCACTATATAGAAGAGTCCAGTGGTTCACACTCAATCATGTCAATCATGTCAATGACAGGCTGTTAGCTGCACCTCGTTGCCGAAGTGGAGGGAATACACCAAGGGTTATGCTGAACGGGCTCAGCTGGCCCTTATGTAGGAGCCCTAATACAACATAAAAATACTCATTTTGAAATTGCTTAGCAATATGAAATATTGCACAGGAATATTTCACATTTAGACCTTGCATCCAGCAGTTAGACCTCTTGTTTTTACCAGGCAAACTTTATGCCATGAATAACCTTTGCTGTGATAGACCTGAAAAACAGGAACTCAAATTACCTCCACAGCTGAATGATTCCGAGAAGAGACACCCCATTTCTGTCTTGCAGATATGGCTCCATATGGATTTTTAGTTAAGTCTCGTACACTCGATCGGATTTTCCGCAGACAAAGCCTCTGACTTTTGTCCGAAGGGCATTGGCCAAAAACTTGTCTCGCATACAAATTGCACACAATTTTCGGCCAACAAACACGAACGTACGTGGTTTTTCAGCTCTTGATCGCCATCCTTTGGGCACCTTCTGCTAATGTTGTGTTTAGTGAGCATTGATTCAGAGCATGCGGGTTTGTACTTTGGACTTTTGTTCGACGGACTTGTGTAAACACGTTTGGAAAATCCGACAAACAGACAGTTGACCGCGTAAAATTTCAAAAAAGCCTACCATCCAACATTTGTCCGCGGAAAATCCAACAACAATTGTCTGTGGAGCATACAAACGGTCGGATTTTCCGCCAACAGCCTGTCATCACACAATTCCCATCTGAAAATCCAATCGTGTGTACGAGGCTATAGACTGTGGCAATCAGTAGGTAAGTAAGCTGTGCTGGTCTTTATCTTCAGCATGTATGCTATGCAAAATTAGTGTCATGGACTAATGTCATGCCTAGTAAAAAAAAAAATGACTTTTCTTTCAGGCTACATTAATCTGAACATTCCCCCCCCCCCCCCCCCCCTGACCAATTTATTTTATTGGAATTGCTGCTTAAAAGTGTATAGCTCATGCTCAGTCTAATTAACCACTTCAGAAAGTTTTACCCCCTTAATGACCAGGTCATTTTCTGCGATACGGCAATGCGTTATTTTAACTGACAATTGCGTAGACGTTCGACGTTGTACCCAAATAAAATTGATGTCCTTTTTTTTCCCACAGATAGAGCTTTCTTATGGTGGTATTTGATCACCTCTGCGGTTTAAATTTTTTGCACTATAAACAAAAAAAGACTGTCAATTTAGAAATATATATATATATATATATTTCTTTTTTTTCTGCTATAAAACATATCCAGTAAAAAAAAAAAAAGGAAAAAAAATGTATTTCTTCATCAATTTAGGCCAATATGTATTCTGCTACATATTTTTAGTAAAAAATAAATAAAAAATAAGCATATATTGATTGGTTTGCACAAAAGTTATAGCGTCTACAAAATAGGGGATAGATTTATGGCATTTTTTTTATTTTATTTTTTTACTAGTAATGGCGCTGGCGGTGATCAGTGATTTTTAGCGGGACTGCAACATTGCAGCAGACAGATCGGACACCTAACTGACATTTTTTACATTTTTTGGGAACCAGTGACATCATTACAGTGATCGGTGCTAAAAATATGCACTGACATTGTACTAATGACACCGGCAGGGAAGGGGTAAACATAAGGGGCAATCAAGTGGTTAACTGTGTTCCTTGGGTGTGTTTACTAACTGTATGGAGGATGGGCTGACTGGGATAACACAGAGATCCCTCTTCCTGCATAGCAGAAAGACAAGATCTCAGTGTAATCCCCTGTCAGAACCTTGTTTACTTTGGCAGATCCCCGTTCTGTCTCTGCAGGGAACGATCGTGGGTGGCCGGCGGAGATTGAGTCTACTGGACCCGCTGATTGGCTCCCCCACTGGCCAATCGGCGCATGCGTGGGCCTCCGGCAGCGTGCGCGTGCCCACAGAAGCTAGTGCACGAAACGCCGTACCGGTACAGCGATTCGCGCAGCCGAGCCACCTTGCCACACAGCCGAGCAACTGCGGCAGGTGGTTGGAAAGCGGTTAATGTTATGAAGGCATTCCAAAGACTTCTTAAGATTTCGACTGAAGGATCTAATAGTAGTGTGATATTAGTCATGTTTTCTTCTGTGCCTTGATTCACAGATTTACATCTTTGGAGCTTCTGTGCCAAACAGTGGCAGCTGGTGATCAATTTTGGGGGGTGGCAAACAAACCACCTGTCACCCCCCTCCCCCGTCGGTCCATCAGTCGAACCCCCCACCCCCCGTTTGATCGGTCTGTCAGTCAAAATACCCCCCCTGTCGCTTGGTAGATCGACAAACTACCCTCCTCCCCCTTGGCTACCAATGCAGTCTCTTCACGTCTCGGGCAATCGGGTCTTAAGACTCGATTCCTGATTGGCGGGGAGTAGAAGCAGGAAGACAATAGTGAATATTGTCACACAGCTGGGTGGGCTCAGGGCACAGTTCTCTGAGCCCCCCGAGCCCACCCTTTTTTGAAACCAATTAGAGCCTCAGGCTCTAACCATGTGCAAAAAAAACATTAAAATCCATGCGTCAGAAAATAGCTAAATACACAAATGAAACACATACATGGAAGCTGTTTTTCTTGCCAAAGGATTGATAATTTTGTCTATGCAGACCTGAGATCTCCACAGCTCTGTAACACCACACAGCCCTGTCTAGCAGGGGAGGGGACCACCACACTCCCATGCCCCCCCCCCCACATGCTTTAACTGGAAAAAGGTGAAGCAGCACACTGATTAGCTCCTTTATTTGTCTCTCTGCTCTCTCCTATTAGCATGTTTTTTGGACTGCGGCACATTTGACTTGCTCCTGGGGCTGTTTCTTCCTAACCTGCTCTGAGCTCTGCTGCACAGAATGAACAGTAGACAGCAAGAGGCTGATACCAGCTCATATTCAGGTGCTTACACAGCTTTCATTTAAAAATACATTTACTGTTGTATTCGGTATTGCAGAACTGCATTTATTTGTGATCAGCTTTAACAAATACAGTGGGAGATGGTAGTACATCATAAAGCTATCAGAATTTTTTTTTGGTCTAGATCAAGACAACAAAGCAAAGTATGACTAACACACTACAGTAAAGCCCTGTACACACGATCGGTTTTACCGATGAAAACAGTCCGATGGACTTTTTTCATCGGACAAACCGATCGTGTGTGGGCCCCATCGGTCTTTTTTCCATCGGTGAGAAAAAATAGAACATGTTTTAAATTTATATATAAATCGGACAAAAAACCCACGCATGCTCAGAATCAAGTCGACGCATGCTCAGAAGCATTGAACTTAATTTTTCTCGGCTTGTCGGAGTGTTTTACGTCACAGCGTTTTGGATGGTCGGATTTTTGACTGATGGTGTGTAGGCAAGACTGATGGAAGTCAGCTTCATCGGATTTCCGATGGAAAAATCCATCGGATTAGAATCCATAGGAAATCCGATCGTGTGTACAGGGCTTAACTACACCTTAATCTCTTTAAATGGGGAGTTTTTGGAAGTTTTTTTTCTTTTTTGAGAAATACTACAGCAGCATTGCTCACCTTTTCTAAGAGATGCTGGAAAAGTTACTACAAACTGCTGTTTTTTTTTTTAGACTATTAAACACAAATCACTTAAACTAGGGCTACACAGGCAATTTTTAGTAGCTTAATCGTGCTACTAAAATCTTCTAACATCAATCTGTTTGTATCAAATTGCTTTTAATGTGAGCTTCTACATAAGAGATTTTCAGAAGTTCAGCTAAGCATTTGATTAAGCATGATGACACAAATGATGTAATTTAATCGAGTAGCAGAAACGATCATTATTTTATCACTTTAATTGCTCAACAGTTCCTTCACAGTTCCTCATTTAGGAGAATCTTAGGTGATTTTTTTTTCTTTTCAAGCATACCCTATGGAGTAAATCTCTCAAGATTAAATAGCTTTTGGGTCAATTTGGGTGATGACCCCTGGAGGCGTCGCTGGAAATAAACTTGGACCCCTTACCTATTCTGAGGTTGCCAGCCCTGGATTCAGTCCCAGAACCACACCAACAAATTTAAGCTCAGTCTGAAGCCCTGTACACATGATCGGATATCCTATGGATTCTAATCCGATGTTTTTTTCCATCGGAAATCCGATGAAACTGTCTTCCATCAGTCTTGCCCACACACCATCAGTCAAAAAACAGACCGTTTCACAGGCAGTGACGTAAAACACTCTGATGAGCCGAGAAAAATGAAGTTCAATGCTTCTGAGCATGCGTCGACTTGATTCTGAGCATGCGTGGGTTTTTTATCCGATGGATTTCCACACAGACGATCGGATTTTGCTATAGTTTTTTTTCCCATCGGATAAATTTAAAACATGTTCTATTTTTTCACACCGATGGAAAAAAGACAGATGGGGCCCATACATGATCGGTTCGTCCGATGAAAACAGTCCAGAGTCTTTATAAGTTTTATTTTGCAGGTCCTGAACAAAATGCAGGGAGGAGGGTTGCGGATTCAGGATACTCTAGGCACTCACAAAGCTTGGAGGACAGCTTCCTTGAAAATCCTGTTCCAGCAGTGTTGGGCCCTGAAGTAGTGGTCTAAAAAATAATGCTGAAAAAAGAGGGCACAGACAGTAAATCTGTAACCATATGTGAGCAGTCACAGTACTTAGACACTAACCACTGGCATCTCACCCTCAAGAAGTACTTCCAAATCTTGAGGTACAGGCCAAAGGCCTTCACCTCTGCAGCCGAGCTCCCACAGACAAGTTTCCTCCACCAAATTTCCTTCAGGCCCTCAGCACATGGCACCTGCTGAGGCCTAGTTGCAGTAGCTTCTCTGGAACTTACACACATGCCTCGCTCCCAGGAGAAACCCCAGTGGAGAGAGAGACTGATCAGATCCTCCCAGATATTTATCTTATTCCTAGCCACCAGGGCTGGTGCAAGGATTTTTGACACCCTAGGCGAAACCTAATTTTGCCACCCCCCTGGCTTCACCCACTTTGCCATGCCCATGTGAACCCCACCTTTTTTAATAAAGCGTCCATCAAATGCAGCCTCACCAGCGCCCATCAAATGCAGCCTCACCAGCGCCCATCACATGTAGCCTCGCCAGCGCCTTTCAATGCAGCCTACCAGTGCCCATCAATGAATGTTGGCTGGCTTCCATTCATTCGGGAGTCGGGACACAGACACAGTCCTCTGCCACAGCTGCGCCTCTGACACTATGTGCGAACTGAGCGGCGGCTGCCTGCTGATGCTGAGACTTAGTTGCTTGCTGCAGAGAGAAGAGAGTAGGAACACCAGTGGCCAGTCACCCCCCAGCAGCAGTGCGCCCTAGGCAGCTGCCTAGTTTGCCTAGTGGTAGCACCAGCCCTGCACCCCAGCTACCTTCTGCCTGCATCTACCCAGTTAGCAGCAGTACCGCAATCCGTGCACCTTTGGGTCCCGCACTCCCTGTCTCATCCTCAGGGGTGCGGTGCACTTAGCCGCAAGGGGCGCCCTCTCAGCAATGCGGCCTCACACCAGAGACTTGACAGAATATCCGACCAAAAGCCTCACATTGAACATTTTTTGTCGGAAATTCCGATCGTGTGTACGCGGCATAAGGTGGCAGCTTCATTGACCGTGAAGCATAAGAGGGTTTAGTTCTGCTTTCACTTCACAAAGGAAGGTCATGGTGTGGCTATAGACTCCATGGATTCAAGCATTATTTTTGATAATCTATCTAAAATCTCTGTGCTTATTTTATCACCAGAAAAGGCAATAGTCCTTGCCCTGTACATCTGTCCATACTATAAATCTAGGGAGATATACTGTACGTGTGGCTATAAGTCAGGCTATGAGTCTCACTGAAAATAATGGACATGTATGAGGCCAGCCATTTATAAAACCAGAACAGTAGGTAGGTACATGCTTTGTTTGGTTTTACTGCACTTTACACAGTTTTACTATCTTAGACTGAACATAATTAATTTCCATGCCTCATAAACTCCTAATGAGGTGATGGTGGCACAATCTATATAACTATTCAAATAGTAAGTATGTTATTCCCAAGATGCTATAAAGGTGTTTATTTTGTCTTCCTGGTCCCCCTGACAAAGAAAGGGTATAAGTTTTCTGTAAACAAGTAGGAAAACTTTGAATCATTAACATAAAGTCCCTAGGTAATCAAAGTCTAATTCCTTCACTTCACCTACAAAGGATGTTCACTAATTAAATAATATTGCTACGGGATTACCTCAAGTCTCAAAGTCAACATTGCTCTTCGATCCACTTCATTGTGTTTCTTATCATTAGCATTAATCTAAATGATGTGGACTGAATTATTTTAATAATGCAAAAATTGAAATCATGCATAATTTTAATTTCTGTCAGCAGTAAGTTTGTTTAAGTAGATTTTAAAACTTTAAATATAAATGCAAACAGTATTTGTTGGAAGTTCCTTTTTTTTAGATTTCACTGTCAAAATAATACAATAATAACACCTTTTCCTAATGTCAGAATAATTGTATATATATATATATATATATATATGTAGCGCACCAACCCCAGACTTTACCTGCTTTTCTCTTCTTGGCTCCTCCGCAGGAAAGACTGAGGCACACCGCACCACAAGCCCGTACCCTCCTGGACGGGGAGGATGAGCGGTGTTAGTTTCTCGGGCCTGCCTGCAGCCAGTGTTAGAAAACCTCCCGAGCTGATCTCGCTTCTGCGGTAGCCAGAAACAAGTCCTTTAGTTCTCCCCAGTAAAACGACTGTCCACATCAACTGAGAGTCCAACTCAATATTTATTTATGAGAACGATAAACAGTCTCTGTGAAAGCAGACAGGTTGGACGAGAACAATTCAGATAAGGTGGGAAGAGGTCCAGGCACAAACTCAGCGTTGATTAGGCTTGGTGCACAGTCATTGCCACTGACTTGATGAATAGTTGTAGTCACTGCCACTGACCTGGTGTGCGTAGAGTCACTGCCACTATGACCTACAGAACATGCACTTTTCCTTCCTTGAATAGTTAGGCCTCTGTAGGGAGAAACCATCCCTCCGGAGAGTTACCAGAGGCCCCTTCTGTCACCACGACTCTGCGCTGGGTCTTCAGAAAGGGTCACCTCCCTGGCCTCCTCCTCCTGGATACGGGTCCCCTCGCGAGGCGGATCTCTGGGAGCCCTCGATCCTTCACGGTACCCAGCCGAAGGTTGCTGGGTCCCTGGCCTTCTCAAAAGTACCTCACCCCCAGACCTAAGGTGTCTGGGGATGGAACAGCAGTTCAGTCTCCAGGCCTAGGAGCACCCGGAGACCATCCTCACACACACCCAGGCCAAGGACACCTGGGTGTCACGAACAGAAGCCCCCAGGCTGAAGGTGCCTGGGGCTTGGACCTCGACCGGAAGATATCTCCCCCTTTTATACCCTCTCCCGGCAAGCATGGCAGGTTCCCCGCCCCGCCGTACTACTGCTGCGAGGGGACACAAAAAGCCACAGCCCTCCAATGGTGGTTCACCCCTGGCCTATGGCGACAGCGCCACCTATAGGCCGCAGGGAACTAGACGCCATTGATATCCTCCACGACAAAAATGGTCCACAACCCTAACAATTAGCATACCTGAGCCTTGTTACCACTCAGATACTTCCCCTAAATGTAACCACCCACTACACATCCCCCTCGCTTAATGGACACTGGTCCCCAGTGTCTGAAACCAACCTATGCCTCTCAATCAGAGTCAGCACAAGCCAGATCCAGAAACAAACTACCAAAAAAAATGACAATTTAAAAATATGAGTTTGTGCCGGAACCTAACATGAGGGAGGGAGAAGAAGCACAGAAAGGAAGAGAAAATAGAACACATAGGAGTATAAACATCTTGAGATCACACAAAAAACTCACAATAAATTTGCATTTCCCACTAGCTAAGACCCACCCCATACTCAGCAGTCTTGCTTGACGTTCTCCTGCAGAGGGAAAGAAAAACACACATAATCTAATACAATGTGTAATTAGAACGAACAGGTTCCTCTCTGAAGAAAAACCCCTTCGTTCTAAAATAAGTGCAGTGTAAGGCTAACAGTATAATAGTTGCACAACACCGCCACCTAGTGGTAGTGCCATGGTCAGAACACCTCTACTAAATCCTCTACTCCTTGAACTGTGGCCCTCAACTGACTACAACCACAAAGTCCTCGTTATCTCTGCGGTGGGAAGAGAAGGGGAGAACAGCAAACAGCAACAGCTCCCGCTCCTCCAATGAGCAGAACACCCCTTAAACTAGGGCAGAGTCCCTGAGTTCCGGAAAAGGCACTCCAGAAGAAAGCATCAAACAGAGGAGTCTAATCTCCTAGAGGTAAAACCTCGGGTGTGGCAGTACCAGGGGCTTTAAGTGCTTGTCAAAAGTATCCACATGGTACTCAACATAATCTCCTTCCCTCTGGCAAATAAGCACCCTGTCTGCATAAATATGCCGACCCAACATCCATTCAGCCTTGCAGTCTTTGAACCGTTTAGTGGCCACAGGGGAACAGGAAACATATCTACGGGCCTGGGGTACCTTGTTATGTGTCCATATGAAGTCATTGTACCACCGATGTCTGTAGGCCTCCACTTCAAAGAAGAGCTCCTTCGGCAAGTATGGGTATTCCCACCCATCTGATTAAAAAGTCTTTGCAAGCTGGACAGAGGTGGCATGGTGGTGCGGTCTCCCTCGCCAGGCAGAACAATAGCATCGGGATGCCTATGCACTTTAACTGCCCCCGGGCCAGTTGCAGGGGCCCGCAATGACTCCCGTCTCCTCACAGGGGTGGAAGCAGGTGCCTCCAAAGGTGGAAGGGCAGGTAAGGGGACAGATCCCTCCTCAGGCTCGGAAGCCACCACCCGGGGTGTACTTTCCCCAGTAGACATGGGTGGATCCCTGGACCTACGGGACAAGGACAGGGGCATCTTGTCCCAACCCTTCCTCTCGAATAGTTCATCAATCGCGGTATCATCACCCGCATCACTGATGGACTCCAGATCGGACGTATCGTATTCCTCCACAGGGAGGTAACTCCTGGTGGAGGATGAGTCACCCCCTTGGCCAATTCACGGACAGGTGAACCTTCAGGGCTAGGGGCCTTTAACAGAGTCTCTTCCCCTGGCTTACCTCGGCTTGTAGAAGAACTTGGACTTTTCCCATCGGATGCATCCGTTCCGGGTAAGCGCTGGGGTGTTGCTCGACCACGTTCCCGGGAAGCTTTTACAAGACCGATCTTCCTCTTGGGCGGTGGGAGAAAGGACTCCAGGGTGACCGAAACATCCTCCGGCTTCCCGCTCGCTACAACGAGCTCCTCTTTGACTTCCTCCGAAGTCCCGTCAGTGCGCGCAGGGGTGGCTGTAAAGCTCTGATTTCTCCTTCTTGAGTGGTGGCGCCGGTAAGGCAATTGAGGTGGAAGGCCAGAGGCCTTTCTGTAGGTTGCTCCACCTCGAAAAGGAATTCCTTACAGCTCTCGCATCGCCCGAATGGCTTTAGATGAACCACCAGTCCCGAGCAGCCGGGACAAATCACACGAGAGCCTCCACGTCCTTGCACATGTAGAGGGCAAATCTTCCCCGGGGCTTGAGCCGAATCCCGGTATCCATCAGCGAAGCAGCGAACTAAGTCATCCTCGTGGTTGTGGTAGCTGGAACCCACGAAGCATAAGTGGACATGTTGACCGTTTGCTGCTCCATCGCACACTGACCTTTTTCCACGCCAAAGTCTCCATGTGCAACTCCATACATGGTCAGACTCCTCCCATCTCCTGCATCGTTTGCGGGCTTTCTGTATAGGCACGCCCACGAACTACGCAGTCAGGGTTCTTCTCGTAAGGCAGTTTCCAATATGGCCGACCCCCACGGAGCTTCACTGGGGAATAAAGTTCAGCTTCTGGGGGGGATCTTCCACTCTTGACCGCAGACAAATCCCAGACTCGAGCCCCCACGTGTAGTGCACCAACCCCAGACTTTACCTGCTTTTCTCTTCTTGGCTCCTCCGCAGGAAAGACTGAGGCACACCGCACCACAAGCCCGTACCCTCCTGGATGGGGAGGTTGAACGGTGTTAGTTTCTCGGGCCTGCTTGCAGCCAGTGTTTGAAAACCTCCCGAGCTGATCTCGCTTCTGCGGTAGTCAAGTCCTTTAGTTCTCCCCAGTAAAACGACTATCCACATCAACTGAGAGTCCAACTCAATATTTATTTATGAGAACGATAAACAGTCTCTGTGAAAGCAGACAGGTTGGATGAGAACAGTTCAGATAAGGTGGGAAGAGGTCCAGGCACAAACTCAGCATTGATTAGGGGAGCACTGTTCTGATTAGCACAAACAGCTTGGTGCACAGTCACTGCCACTGACTTGATGAATAGTTGTAGTCACTGCCACTGACTTGATGAATAGTTGTAGTCACTGCCACTGACCTGATGTGCGTAGAGTCACTGCCACTATGACCTACAGAACATGCACTTTTCCTTCCTTGAATAGTTAGGCCTCTGTAGGGAGAAACCATCCCTCCGGAGAGTTACCAGAGGCCCCTTCTGTCACCACGACTCTGCGCTGGGTCTTCAGAAAGGGTCCCCTCCCTGGCCTCCTCGTCCTGGATACAGGTCCCCTCGTGAGGCGGATCCCTGGGAGCCCTCGATCCCTCGCGGAACCCAGCCGAAAGTCGCTGGGTCCCTGGCCTTCTCAAAAGTACCTCACCCCAAGACCTAAGGTGTCTGGGGATGGAACAGCAGTTCAGTCTCCAGGCCTAGGAGCACCCGGAGACCATCCTCACACACACCCAGGCCAAGGGCACCTGGATGTCACGAACTGAAGCCCCCAGGCTGAAGGTGCCTGGGGCTTGGACCTCGACCGGAAGATGTCTGCCCCTTTTATACCCTCTCCCGGCAAGCACGGTAGGTTCCCCGCCCCGCCGCACTACTGCCGCTAGGGGACACAAAAAGGCACAGCCCTCCAATGGTGGTTCAACCCCGGCCTATGGCGACAGCACCACCTATAGGCTGCAGGGAACTAGACACCATTGATATCCTCCATGACAAAAATGGTCCACAACCCTAACAATTAGCGTACCTGAGCCTTGTTACCACTCAGATACTTCCCCTAAATGTAACCACCCACTACACATATATATATATATATATATATATATATATATATATCGCTAACGGGCATATGCAGATGCATGATGGCGCTAACGGGAACACGCAGGTGCAGGTTGTGATAGATGCTGATGCCCACTGCCTTTATAAACCCACTGCTGAGATCCCTGAGTTGCTGGATTATGGTCAGATCCCCTGTGATCCCTGTGTTCATGCATTCTGATCTTGGACTTCCCGTTGAATGACCTGGCTTCCTCTACCCGCTTATCCTGATCTCCTGGCTTGACCCCTGGCTTATAGTCTGATCTACTTCTGCCTGCTCCACTGCTTGATCCCGGCCTGGCTCACCGACTCTACTTCTGCCTGTCTTACCGTGAATGACCTCGGCTTGTTCCAGTGACCCTACCTGAATCTGCTTAAAGGACTAATCTTACTGAGTATGACCCCTGGCCTGGTTTCTGATTCTCCTACCGGATTTTCCCGGCTACCCGCTACGTCTGGCTCCTTTCTAGCACGCCTTCCACACAGTGCATCCAGCTTGCTTCAGCTGCTCCATAGCGATCAAGTCATCAGTCCACAGCCACCGGCAAACCCTGTTTCTTTGGGCACTGCATTCCCTGTGCCACCTTCAGCGTTGCGCTGCACTCAGTCCCAAGGGGAGCCCTCTCAGCAATTTGTCCACCAACTAGACTCCTGACAAGTGGCCAAAGCTTTTCATGACCTGTTGAAGACTGATGTGTGCAATCAGGGGAGTTAAAACAGGTCTTCTTTTAAAAACTTCCTTTGGGGACCACTGGACTTCTTCATATGAAGAGGCTTCCACTCAATTGAAAAGAAAGCTAACAGGAGCACCAGTTTTAGCATATGCTGATGCCCAGAAACCGTATGTGCTCCATGTGGATGCTAGCTTTGAAGAATTTGGTAGAATGTTGCACCAACAGTATCAAGCTGGGTTACGACCACTAGCCTTCATCAGCCGAAGCCTCACTCCTAGTCAGTGCAACTACCCAGTCCACAAGTTGGAGTTCCTGACACTTAAAAGGGCCATCGTTGATAAGTTACATGATTGTCTGTATAGCGGTATGTTTGAAGTAAGAACAGAGGACAGGTGGTTAGGACATCCTTTGATGTATGTCCTAACCACTGGCAAAAAGAATGCCACAGGACATTATCCAATTATCAATGCACTCTGAAGTACAAACTGGGCCCAAAGAACATTTGAGCTGATGTTTTATATAGACATTCAGGATTGTCTTCTGTTACTGAAGACAGGGTATGGGAGGAGCTTGACAGCAACCTAATTAAAGAGTTACTTCAGCTGCTGAACATTAACAAAAGATGAACAACCTCATATGACCCTGAAGGTGGCGCTCTGCCGGAGAGATTCAACAGGACCTTACTTGACATGCTAGGTACCATACAGAGTGACAACAAACATACCTGGAGACACAGGGTTGAACCATGGTCCATGCTAATAACTAGGGATGAGCCGAACACCCCCGGTTCGGTTCGCACCAGAACATGCGAACAGGCAAAAAATTTGTTCGAAAACGCGAACACCGTTAAAGTCTATGGGACACGAACATGAAAAATCAAAAGTGCTAATTTTAAAGGCTAATTTGCAAGTTATTGTCATAAAAAGTGTTTGGGGACCCGGGTCCTGCCCCAGGGGACATGTATCAATGCAAAATAAGTTTTAAAAACGGACGTTTTTTCGGGAGCAGTGATTTTAATAATGCTTAAAGTGAAACAATAAAAGTGAAATATTCCTTTAAATTTCGTACCTGGGGGGTGTATAGTATGCCTGTAAATTTCGTACCTGGGGGGCTTATCGGAATTTGGAAGCCCCCTTTAACAGAGGGGACCCCCAGATTCTGCCCCCCTATGTGAATTGGTAACGGGTACATTGTACCCCTACCATTTCACAAAGAAAGTGTAAAGAATTGTGAAAAAACACACAGACACAGTTGGGAAAGTCCTTTATTAAAAATAAAAAAATAAAAAATAAAAAACCCATTCCAGTGAAACCCCCATGACGTACGAGGGGGCAGGGTCACCCGTCACATCATAGGGTAAGCCCCAGCTTTCCCTGCTTGCCGGGGAATAGCCAATGACATTGGCTATTCCCCGACACGCGGGGAAAGCCGGGGCTTACCCTATGATGTGACGGGTGACCCCGCCCCCTCGTACATCAGACCCCGCCTACGTCATTGGCTATTCCCCGGCAAGCGGGGAAACCCAGGCTTTCCCAGTGATGTGCAGGTGACCCCGCCCCCCCTCTGATGTAACGCAGGTTTCCCGTTGCATCAGAGGGGGGCGGGGTCACCCGCACGTCACTGGGAAAGCCTGAGTTTTCCCCCATGTTAAGGGCATGTGGCCTGGTACGGTTCAGGAGGGGGGGCGCTCTCTCGTCCCCTCCTCTTTTCCTGCGGCCTGCCAGGTTGCGTGCTCGGATAAGGGTCTGGTATGGTATTTTTTTCATTTTGGTTCCCTGCGCAAAATGTCATTTTTGAAGGAAAAAAAAGCAATTTAAAACTACTGCATCTATTAATGAATTGTCGGGTCGGCAGTACAGATAAAAATCATTAAAAAAATGGCAGGGGTTCCCCTTAATATTCATACCAGACCGTAAGGGCCTGCTAATGTACTGGGGGGGGGACCCCTGCCATTTTTCAATGACTTTTCTCTGTATTGACGGGGACCCGGGGATTCATTATAGCCGCGAGTGGTTTTAACCACTTAACGACCGCTCACTGTATATATACGTCGGCAGAATGGCACCGACAGGCACAATCACGTAGAGTGTACGTGATCGCCTTTGTACAGTTGGGGGGTCCGATCGGACCCCCCTCCTATACAATGAGCGGCCGTTAATCGTTGGGGAGCGATCAGAGATGAGGGGGTGACCATTCGATTTCGGCCACCCCCTCGCGATCGCTCCCGGCCAATGAAAATGCTTCCTCCGCCATGTGATGTAAACACAGGCAGGAGGAAGTGATGTCATCTCCCTCGCGGCGGTCTTTTCGATTCCGGCGCCGAGGAGAGAGGAAGCAGGTTAGTGCACCAACAGTCCACTGACACGTAGGTACACATAGGCACACATTTCACCCCCCAGTCACCCCCAGATCACCCCTCAGGTCACCCCCCAGCCCCCAATCACAGTGTCACTGATTGCAGTGATCATTTATTTTACTGATCACTGCTTTTAGTGTCATCTGTGATAGTAAAAAGTTGCAGGGCAGTTAGGTTTAGGCCCCTTTAGGTCCAGGGTAGTCCCCTAACCCCCCCTAATAAAGGTTTAACCCCTTGATCGCCCCCCAGGTAACCCTTTCACCCCCTAACGCCAGCGTCACTAAGCGATCGTATTTTCGATCGCTGTATTTAGTGCCGGTGGTGCCCTAGATAGCCAGTTATTTATTTTTAGTTTCGCCGTAGGTTTTTAGAGCGTCAGGTACCCCCATATATTATTTTAACCCCCTGATTGCCCCTAGAGTTAACCCTTTCACCAGTGATCACCGTATAAGCGTCACAGGTGACACTGGTTATCCAGTTAATTATTTAGTTATTTAGGTAACCCGTCAGGTTTTTATATAGCGTCGGGTACCCCCATATTTAACCTAATAAAGGTTTTAACCCCCTGATTGCCCCTAGTTAACCCTTTCACCAGTGATCACCATATAAAGGTTACGGGTGACACTGGTTGGTTAGTTTGCTTTTTATAGCATCAGGGCACCCGCCGTATATAACCCAATAAAGGTTTAACCCCCTGATCGCCCGGCGGGTGAGATCAATTAGGTTTTAGCGCCAGAGAGGGTCTGCGTCGCCCCAGGCAGCGTTAGGTTAGTGCCAGTAACGCTAACACCCACGCGCAAAGCATACACCTCCCTTAGTGGTATAGTATCTGATCAGATCTATACTAGCGTCCCCAGCGGTTTAGGGTTCCCAAAAACGCAGTGTTAGCGTAATCAGCCCAGATACCTGCTAGCACCTGCGTTTAGCCCCTCCGCCCAGCCCAGCCCAGCCCACCAAAGTGCAGTATCGATCGAGCACTGTCACTTACAAAACACAAAACACATAACTGCAGCGTTCGCAGAGACAGTCCTGATCCCTGCGACCGCTAACAGTTTTTTTTTGTAGCGTTTGATATATTTGCTGACGACAGTCGGGTGCTTTTTTTCCTGTGAATCTTACTAGTGTACCCCTAAATTTAGAGCCCAAAATGGCAAGTCGAAGGTACACTAGTAAAGAGGCCTACGAGATTCTGAGCATGACAGATAGTGAAGAGGAGGTCACGTATCTGTCAGATTCAGGCTCAGAATATCTTCCAGTAGAAGACAGTGACGTCAGCGGCCCCACGTCAGATAGCTCTGACGACGAAGTTGAGGTCCCTGCTAAGGTCAGGCGTACCCGATCCCGATCTTCTGAGGTTGTTGAGGAGCAAGAACCGCAGGGCTCTCGTATCATGGAGCAGAGGAGTACTAGCGCCGCTATTCCTTCTGGTGAATTGGCAAGCACCAGCGGCCTAGTACAGCCTGGGCGTACATCCAGCACTGCAGTATCACGTGGTGACGTGGCGAGTCTCATAAGTGCAGTTCAAGCTGGCGAGGTGGCAAGCACAAGTAGTGTCCCGCTGCCACCAAGAAGTCAAAGGCAGGCCCGTCGTACCCATAGTGCTCTTCCTGCAGAATTCGCCTATCCTGATTGGGTCCCCACCACTTCTGCAGAACCCGTACTTCCCCCATTCACTGCCCAACCCGGTATTCAGGTGGAAACAGCTGATTTTATGCCAAACGATTATTATTCGCTGTTTTTCACGGAAGATCTCTATAGATCTATTGTGGACCAGAGTAATTTATATGCTGGTCAATTCATCGCCGCTAATCCCCAGTTGCCTTCCATTGCCAAAGATTGGAAACCAATTACGGTTTCCCAATTTAAGACCTTTCTGGGCCTTTCCCTCAACATGGGCACACATAAATTCCCGTCATTGCGTGCTTATTGGTCCACGCACCCAATTGACCACATGCCCGTGTTCTCTGCCTCCATGCCCAGGAAACGATACGAGCAGATTTTTTGGCTCATGCACTTCAACGACAATGAACTTTGTCGTCCACGTGGGGACCCTGAATACGACCGGCTCTATAAAATTCGGCCCCTCATAAACCACTTCAACGAACGTTTTGCAGCCTTGTTTATTCCCGATCAAGCTGTCTGCGTTGATGAGTCCCTGATTAAATTTTCTGGCCGCTTGGCTTTCAAGCAGTACCTTCCCAGCAAGCGTGCCAGATACGGGGTCAAGCTCTATAAGTGCTGTGACAGGGCAACAGGCTATGTATGGAGCTTTATGGTTTATGAGGGAAAAGATAGTCAGGTTGAGCCGGTCAACTGCCCGGATTACATAGGGAGCGCTGGCAAGATAGTGTGGAACTTGGTGTCACCCTTATTCGGAAAGGGGTACCACTTGTATGTGGACAATTATTACACAAGCGTGCCACTGTTTAGTCACTTGTTTGATCATCAGATTGGAGCATGTGGCACCGTGCGACCTAATCGTCGGGGCTTTCCCCAGCGGCTTGTAGATGCCCGTCTTAGGCTGGGGGAGAGAGCCTGCGTAAAGTGTAATAACTTGCTCGCTATGAAGTGGAGGGACAATAAGAATGTTTTCCTTCTTACCTCCCTTCATGCAGACACGACAGTCCAAATTCCTACGGCGACTGGTGTTGTGGAGAAACCCCTCTGTGTCCACGAATATAACAAAAATATGGGAGGGGTGGACCTCAACGACCAGTTGATGGCGCCGTATCTAATTGACCGTAAGGCGAGACGCTGGTACAAAAAAGTGTCTCTATCCTTATTCCAATTGGCTTTGCTGAACGCTCATGTGCTATACAGAGCTTCAGGCGGGACTTTATCTCTTCTAAAATTCCAGAATGAGATAGTCACAGAACTCCTGTATCCAGGCGGTTCTGCACCTCACCATCCCCTACCAAATGCAGTAAGCCGGCTGCATGAGAGGCATTATACGCATCTCCTCCCGAGTACCACTACCCAACGAGCCCCCCAAAAAAGATGTCGTGTCTGTAGCAAGCGCAGATTTAGGCGTGACACCCGTTATTATTGTCCACTCTGTCCTGACAAACCTGGTCTTTGCCTTGGTGAATGTTTTGAACGCTACCACTCAAAAGTGAAGTTTTAGCGTAGGGTACAGCATTTCACAGACTAGGACACACTTACACAGGGTCTCCCAAGATGCCATTACATTTTGAGAGACCCGAACCATTACAGTTGTTAAAGTTTAAAAAAAAAGTGTAAAAAAGAAAAAAAAAACGTAAAAAACAAAACACAAAAAAATATAAAATAAAAAAAACAAAAATAGTTGTCGTTTTATTGTTCTCTCTCTCTCTCTCTCTCTATTTTCTCTCTATTGTTCTGCTCTTTTTTACTGTATTCCATTCTGCAATGTTTTATCATGCTTGCTTTTCAGGTATGTAATTTTTTGTTTTCAGGTGCGCCATTCAACTGCAGCGCGGAATTATTTATCTTGACAGCAACAGCGTTTGCTCCCACGATACATAAAGCCGTGACTCCAGTTAAAAAAAAAGAGCATATATGCCGAAGCATGGGGGCAGCAGGGGCGGAGGAGCGATTTTGCTCCTAATGCCGCGTATATACGGTCGAAATTCCGACGGAGGCTTGCCCGTGGAAAAGTCCGACCGTGTGTACGCGGCATAACTTTTTTGCGGGAGGATGCCCCCATGCTTCGGCATATATATATTTTAGGCACAGGTTGCGTTAAAAAAATGTTTTATTTTTTACTAGGTTTTGTTTTGGTATTTGCTTTGCAGGTATGGTATGGTAAGGTCTTACTGTTGTACTGTAATGTTACTTTGTTTTAATGTTAACCATCATTTGCTTAGCAGGTACGCCATTCAGTTGCATCACGGATTTATTTATCTTGACAGCAACAGTGTTTGCTCCCACGATACATAAAGCCGTGACTCCTACGCTGTAGGAGGTGATTTCACCACCACAGTTAAAAAAAGAGCATATATGCCGAAGCATGGGGGCAGCAGGGGCGGAAGAGCGATTTTGCTCCTAATGCCGCGTATATACGGTCGAAATTCCGACGGAGGCTTGCCCGTGGAAAAGTTTGACCGTGTGTACGCGGCATAACCTTTTATGCCGCGTACATACGGTCGAAATTCCGACGAAGGCTTGCCCGTGGAAAAGTCAGACCGTGTGTATGCGGCATAACTTTTTTGCGGGAGGATGCCCCCATGCTTCGGCATATATATATTTTAGCCACAGGTTGCGTTAAAAAAAATGTTCTATTTTTTACTAGGTTTTGTTTTGGTATTTGCTTTGCAGGTATGGTATGGTAAGGTCTTACTGTTGTACTGTAATGTTACTTTGTTTTAATGTTAACCATCATTTGCTTAGCAGGTACGCCATTCAGTTGCATCGCGGATTTATTTATCTTGACAGCAACAGCGTTTGCTCCCACGATACATAAAGCCGTGACTCCAACGCTGTAGGAGGTGATTTCACCACCACAGTTAAAAAAAGAGCATATATGCCGAAGCATGGGGGCAGCAGGGGCGGAGGAGCGTTTTTGCTCCTAATGCCGCGTATATACGGTCGAAATTCCGACGGAGGCTTGCCCGTGGAAAAGTTCGACCGTGTGTACGCGGCATAACCTTTAATGCCGCGTACATACGGTCGAAATTCCGACGAAGGCTTGCCCGTGGAAAAGTCCGACCGTGTGTACGCGGCATAACTTTTTTGCGGGAGGATGCCCCCATGCTTCGGCATATATGCCCATCATTAGAAGTGGGTGGATGAAGGGAGGTATTCTAATGGTGGGCATACCCACCGATCAATCTCTTTTTTTCGTTCAGCCAACAGGCTGCATGAAAAAAAAAGATTACAATACATGTCCAACAAGGACCAGCAACGTACTGGTATGTTGCTGGATTGTGAATGTTTATACCAGAATGATGCCTCCAGGTTTAGGTATCATCTTGGTATCATTCTTTTCAGCCAGTGGCCGGCTTTCATGTAAAAGCAATTCTAGCAGATAATTAGCCTCTAGACTGCTTTTACAAGCAGTGGGAGGGAATGCCCCCCCCTGGATATAAACAGCGCCATTGGGAAATTGGGAAAGCATTTTATCACACCGATCTTGGTGTGGTCAGATGCTTTGAGGGCAGAGGAAAGATCTAGGGTCTAACCCCCATTTTTTTTCAAAAAAAGAGTACCTGTCACTACTTATTGCTATCATAGGGGATATTTACATTCCCTGAGATAACAATAAAAATGATAAAAAATAAATAAATATGGAAGGAACAGTTTAAAAAAAAAATAAAAAAGCAAAATAAATAATAAAAAAAATAAAAAAAAAGCACCGCTGTCCCCCCCTGCTCTTGCGCAAAGTCTAACGCAAGCGTCGGTCTAGCGTCATATGTAAACAGCAATTGCATCATGCATGTGAGGTATCACCGCGAAGGTCAGATCGAGGGCAGTAATTTTAGCAGTAGACCTCCTCTGTAAATCTAACGTGGTAACCTGTAAAGGCTTTTAAATGCTTTTAAAAATGAATGTAGTTTCTCGCCGCTGCGCGTTTGTGCGCAATTTTAAAGCATGTCGTGTTTGGTATCCATGTACTCGGCCTAAGATCATCTTTTGTATTTCATCAAACATTTGGGCAATATAGTGTTTTTTAGTGCATTAAAAATAAAAAAAGTGTGTTTTTCCCCCAAAAAATGCGTTTGAAAAATCGCTGCGCAAATACTGTGTGGAAAAAAAAATGCAACACCCAATATTTTAATCTGTAGGGCCTTTGCTTTAAAAAAATATATAATGTTTGGGGGTTCAACATAATTTTCTTGCAAAAAAAAAAATGTTTTCATGTAAACAAAAAGTGTCAGAAAGGGCTTTGTCTTCAAGTGGTTAGAAGAGTGGATGATGTGTGACATAAGCTTCCTAATGTTGTGCATAAAATGCCAGGACAGTTCAAAACCCCCCCAAATGACCCCATTTTGGAAAGTAGACACCTCAAGCTATTTGCTGAGAGGCATGTTGAGCCCATTGAATATTTTTTTTTTTTTTGTCCCAAGTGATTGAATAATGACAAAAAGAAAAAAAAATGTACAAAAAGTTGTCACTAAATTATATATTGCTCAAACATGCCATGGTTATATGTGGAATTGCACCCCAAAATACATTCTGTTGCTTCTCCTGAGTACGGGGATACCACATGTGTGAGACATTTTGGGAGCCTAGCCACGTACAGGACCCCGAAAACCAAGCACCGCCTTCAGGATTTCTATGGGTGTAAATTTTTGATTTCACTCCTCACTGCCTATCACAGTTTCGGAGGCCATGGAATGCCCAGATGGCACAAAACCCCCCCCAAATGACCCCATTTTGGAAAGTAGACACCCCAAGCTATTTGCTGAGAGGTATGTTGAGTATTTTGCAGATCTCGCTTTTTGTCACAATGTTTTAAAAATGGAAAAAAGAAAAAAAAAATATGTCTTTCTTCATTTTCAAAAACAAATGAGAGCTGTAAAATACTCACCATGCCTCTCGGCAAATAGCTTGGGGTGTCTACTTTCCAAAATGGGGTCATTTGTGGGGGTTTTGGGCTATCTTGGCATTTTATGGCCTTCAAAACTGTGATAGGTAGTGAGGAGTGAAATCAAAAATTTGTGCCCTTAGAAATCCTGAAGGCGGTGCTTGGTTTTCGGGGGCCCGTACGCGGCTAGGCTCTCAAAAAGTCCCACACATGTGGTATCCCCGTACTCAGGAGAAGCAGCCAAATGTATTTTGGGGTGCAACTCAGCATATAACCATGGCATGTTTGAGCAGTATATCATTTAGTGACAACTTTTTGTACATTTTTTTTTCTTTTTGTCATTATTCAATCACTTGGGACAAAAAAAAAAATATTCAATGGGCTCAACATGCCTCTCAGCAATTTCCTTGGGGTGTCTACTTTCCAAAATGGGGTCATTTTGGGGGGTTTTGTGCTATCTTGGCATTTTATGGCCTTCAAAACTGTGATAGGTAGTGAGGAGTGAAATCAAAAATTTATGCCCTTAGAAACCTTGAAGGCGGTGCTTGAGTTTTGGGGTCCCGTACGCGGCTAGGTTCCCAAAAAGTCCCACACATGTGGTATCCCCGTACTCAGGAGAAGCAGCAGAATGTATTTTGGGGTGTAATTTCACATATGCCCATGGCATGTGTGAGCAATATATCATTTAGTGACAACTTTGTGCAAAAAAAACAAAGTTTGTCATATTCCCGCAACTTGTGGCAAAATATAAAATATTCCATGGACTGAACATGCCTCTCAGTAAATAGCTTGGGGTGTCTACTTTCCAAAATGGGGTAATTTGGGGGGGTTTTGTGCTATTTTGGCATTTTATGGCCTTCGAAACTGTGATAGGTAGTGAGGAGTGAAATCAAAAATTTACGCCCTTAGAAATCCTGAAGGCGGTGCTTGGTTTTTGGGGCCCCGTACCCGGCTAGGCTCCCAAAAATTCCCACACATGTGGTATCCCCGTACTCAGGAGAAGCAGCAGAATGTATTTTGGGGTGCAATTCCACATATAACCATGGCATGTGTGAGCAATATATCATTTAGTGACAATTTTTTGTACATTTTTTCTTTTTTTTTTCTTTTTATCATTATTCAATCATTTGGGACAAAAAAAATATATTCAATGGGCTCAACATGCCTCTCAGCAAATAGCTTGGGGTGTCTACTTTCCAAAATGGGGTCATTTGGGGGGTTTTGTGCCATCTTGGCATTTTATGGCCTTCAAAACTGTGATAGGTAGTGATAGGTAGTGAGGAGTGAAATCAAAAATTTATGCCCTTAGAAATCCTGAAGGCGGTGCTTGGTTTTTGGGGTCCTGTATGCGACTAGGCTCCCAAAAAGTCCCACACATGTGGTATCCCCGTACTCAGGAGAAGCAGCAGAATGTATTTTGGGGTGTAATTTCACATATGCCCATGGCATGTGTGAGCAATATATCATTTAGTGACAACTTTGTGCAAAAAAAATAAAGTTTGTCATATTCCCGCAACTTGTGGCAAAATATAAAATATTCCATGGACTAATAATGCCTCTCAGTAAATAGCTTGGGGTGTCTACTTTCCAAAATGGGGTCATTTGGGGGGGTTTTGTGCTATTTTGGCATTTTATGGCCTTCGAAACTGTGATAGGTAGTGAGGAGTGAAATTAAAAATTTGCGCCCTTAGAAATCCTGAAGGCGGTGCTTGGTTTCCGGGGTCCCGTGCGTGGCTAGGCTCCTAAAAAGTCCCACACATGTGGTATCCCCGTACTCAGGAGAAGCAGTAGAATGTATTTTGGGGTGCAATTCCACATATAACCATGGCATGTGTGAGCAATATATCATTTAGTGACAACTTTTTGTAATTTTTTTTTTTTTTTTGTCATTATTCAATCACTTGGGACAAAAAAAAAATATCCAATGGGCTCAACATGCCTCTCAGCAATTTCCTTGGGGTGTCTACTTTCCAAAATGGGGTCATTTTGGGAGTTTTTGTACTGCCCTGCCATTTTAGCACCTCAAGAAATGAGATAGGCAGTCATAAATTAAAAGCTGTGTAAATTCCAGAAAATGTACCCTAGTTTGTAGACGCTATAACTTTTGCGCAAACCAATAAATATACGCTTATTGTCATTTTTTTTACTAAAGACATGTGGCTGAATACATTTTGGCCTAAATGTATGAATACAATTGAGTTTATTCGATTTTTCTTATAACAAAAAGTAGAAAATATCATTTTTTTCCAAAATTTTCGGTCTTTTTCCGTTTATATCGCAAAAAATAAAAATCGTAGAGGCAATCAAATACCATTAAAAGAAAGCTCTATTTGTGGGAAGAAAAGGACGCAAATTTCGTTTGGGTACAACATTGCATGTCCGCACAATTTACAGTTAAAGCAGCGCAGTGCAAAATTCTGAATTCACCTCTGGTCCTTTAGCTACCAAATGGTCCGGGGCTTAAGTGGTTAAATGACTTTTTTTCCTTCAGAAATTACATTTTGTGCAGGGACAGTTCTAAACACGGGAAACACGCGCTGCTTTACAGGTATACTATACACACACCCCAGGTACGAAATTTAAAGGAATATTTCACTTTTATTGTTTCACTTTAAGCATTAATAAAATCACTGCTTCCAAAAAAATGGCCGTTTTTAAAACTTTTTTTTGCATTGATACATGTCCCCTGGGGCAGGACCCGGGTCCCCAAATACTTTTTATGAAAATAACTTGCATATAAGCCTTTAAAATTAGCACTTTAGATTCCTCCCATAGACTTTTACAGGGTGTTCCACGGCTTTTCGAATTTGCCACGAACACTCCAAATTGTTCACTGTTCGTCGAACGGGCAAACAGGCAATGTTCGAGTCGAACATGAGTTCGACTCGAACTCGAAGCTCATCTCTACTTATAACAGCACCAGTCATGAGAGTACAGGTTTCTCTCCCTCATTCCTGATGTTTGGGAGGGAGCCTAGATTGTCTATTGATCTGCTGCTAGGACTGCCACTGACAGTAATTGTCATGAAAGTCATTACCTATATATGGTTCATCTGAAAGATGCACCCCAGTTTGTTTACCGTTTAGCTGAACAAAATGCAGCTAAAATAATTGAGGGGAACAAAAGAAGATTTGATCTCCATTTGAGATACAGAGATCTGAAACCAGGTGACCGAGTCTTGCATCTTACATCTGCAAATTCTAAGCTGACTGAGAGATGGTGGAAGAAATTTTTTACAGTGATGAACAAACTGCCCGGGATCCCAGTATACAAGATAAACGGACCAGAAGTCAGTTTCCAAGACTGGCATATAATTCATTTGTTGCCTATTCCTTAAGTCAGTGACGAAGATGGCTCAATAAACACTTCAGAGTGTGACTCACCTCAGTTTACCGCAGACCTCTCATCTGATCTTCCTGATACCCATGGGAATGATTAGACTGCAGATCTTGAGGTCTCTAGCTTAACACTCTCTCCTCCTAGAAAACCATTATACCCTAAATCTCTAGAGTTTGTGCCTCAGTTAATGAGCACACCTAATCAGGATCCCAGTACTTCTATGCAGCCAGTGCCATCCTTTCCTAAAACTAATGCCGCGTACACACAACCGTTTTTAATGTCATTGAAAAAAACTGAATTTTTCTCGACGTGATTTTCCGCGTTTCCTCTCAAGCCTGCCTTGCCTACACACTATCGTGGAAAAAAATGTTCGAGTAAAGCGTGGTGACGTACAACACGTACGACGGCACTATAAAGGGGAAGTTCCATTCGGATGGCGCCACCCTTCATGTTAGTAAAGTTTGTTGAGAGACGATTCGCGCTTTTCAGCCTCGTGCTTTTCAGTCCGTTACAGCGTGACGAATGTGCTATCTCCATTACGAACGCTAGTTTTACCAGAACGAGTGCTTCCGTCTCATACTTGATTCTGAGCATGCGCATTTTTTTTCACGTCGTTAAAGCCTACATACGGCCGTTTTTCATGACGAGAAAAACGACGATGTGAAAAACGACGAGAAAAATTAGAGCATGTTCCAATTTTTTCTTGCCCATTTTTCACGTCGTGAAAAATGCTCAGAAGCCCACACATGATCATTTTTAATGACCATTTAAAAAAATGGCATTTTTTTCGTAATTAAAAACGGTCGTGTGTACGCGGCATCATAGTTCAAGTTCAGTGCATGAAAACACAATATTACCTCAGAGGCAAGTGAGGAGAGGGCAGAGAGTTAGACATCCTCCACCTGTTTTGACCTATAATAATTTAGGAGGACCCCTGGCATATCATTTGTACCATGCTTGGGTAGGGGCAGTCCCTAATTTAGTCAACATGTTGCCTGTTTTAACTTCACCAGGCATGTATTGCTACTTATTGTTTTTCTTCAGCAAGCCACTGTAATTGCGAGAGGACAGTAATTTCTTAAATACTTGATAGTTATTATGCACGTTGTGTTGCCTTTGGCGGGACATGAAGATTTCAACAGAGGGAGTGTTTGGGGATCCACTGCTCATATCACATTGTAATGTAATTATGTAATTATGTATGTCACTTCCTGACTCAAGGGTTATTGGGAAAAGATCCTGAAAGGCGGAAGTGGAGAGATAAGGTCTCAGAGAAGGTCTTATTTACCTACAGGTTTAGCACAATATCCTGTTTGGGGAGGGCCATTTCTCATACCCCCCTCACAAAAGAGGGTTACATATGCATTATATTTGTGCATTAAGCTATTTATCTGGAGTTCAGTTTTGAATGATCTTTAATAAAAAATCTTTGACATGCAAGTAGTCTAATGTCTATGACCAGATTTGTGCATGGAGTGTGGGGCAATTACTGGAAAGTGTACTAGTTATTATGGCAATTTTCACTAAAGATTTTGCATTTACAGGATTACATTGGTGTTAGCATTTTTATACCGAAAGTGTACTTTTTGACCTTTTATCCTAGTAAATGTCTGTATAGGTCTCTGAAGTATAATAGTAATGAGATGAACTGCAGGTTACTTAGAGTAATTAATTGCTACATTATCTTGAAATGGCACACATTGCTGGATAACTGCTTTCACAGACAATTAACTTTGATAGTATGTTAATTTATTTTAAATATCATTTCACTCTTTCAACAAAATATGTTTTGATATTAAATTATTTAGTTATGGCTTTTGATCCTGCAACAGAAACAAAAGTACTTGTTCTTATTAACACATTTGTATCCAAATTGCTATCTAGGTTACTTTAAAAACAGTTACAGGGTTATTTGATTAGGCAGCACAATAAGCAGTAAGGATGTACACAACATGCATGAACTCACAGCTGCAACCAAAAATCCACATCAAATGTGTATTATGGTTATTTCCTAGCATTATAAGCTCAATCTAGTGGTCCTAATTTTCCTGATTGGGGTTTTTCAGGAAAAACACCACATTATGGCCATTAGTTGACACTTATGATCCCGGGAAATGATAATATTATATAAAATGTGGCATTTCTTCATTGTGGCTGTGTAAATGTTTGCCACATTCATACAGCGTATTTTTTTTTAAATAGACCCCTTAAACCAGAGGTAGCCAACTTTTGAGAGGTGGAGGTCTACCTGAACAAAATGAAAGCGATCAAAGATCACCAGGGTGTCACAGTGTCAGTAGAGCAGTGGAGGGTGTCAGTAGGGCAGTGGTCTTTGTCAGTAGGGCAGTGGACAGTGTCTGTAGGGCAGTGGACAATGTCAGTAGAGCAGTGGACGGTGTCAGTAGAGCAGTGGCTGGTGTCAGTACAGCAGTGGACGGTGTCAGTACAGCAGTGGACGGTGTCAGTACAGCAGTGGACGGTGTCAGTAGGGCAGTGGATGGTGTCAGTAGGGCAGTGGATTGTGTCAGTAAGGCAGTGGATTGTGTAAGTAGAGCAGAGGACGATGTCAGTAGGGCAGTGGACTGTGTCAGTGGGGCAGTGGACGATGTCAGTTGGGCAGAGAATTGTGTCAGTAGGATAGTGAACGGTGTCAGTATGGCATTGGATTGTATCAGTAGGGCAGTGGATGGTGTGGGGACAGTGTCAGTAGAGCAGTGGACAGTGTGTGGACGGTGTCAGTAGAGCAGTGGACAGTGTGTGGACGGTGTCAGTAGAGCAGTGGATAGTGTCAGTAGGGCAGTGGACGATGTCAGTTGGGCAGGGAATGGTGTCAGTAGGATAGTGAACGGTGTCAGTAGGGCAGTGGATTGTATCAGTAGGGCAGTGGATGATGTGGGGACAGTGTCATTAGAGCAGTGGACAGTGTGTGGACGGTGTCAGTAGGGCAGTGGATTGTATCAGAGGGCAGTGGACGGTGTCAGCAGAGCAGTGGACAATGTCAGTAATTTTTATTTTTATTAATATATTTTTTTTTTCCACAGTAAAATAAATATACCTGACATGCAGCCAGCATTTGTTATGCATGATGCTGAAACTGTGTTGATACACAATTTTAGTGCCACAGATAGCAATTGCCAGCATATGAATAAATTGACTCGCCCAAATGTGAAAAATAGTTGATACTATACTGGTTCTGTAGAAACTGATTTCCTCAGAAATACTCCAAACAGCTGATTCTTGAACTTCCTAAAAAGATCCCGTTAAATCTTACTTGGGTCTGGGTGTAATTACTTATTTTCTCACGATTTCTCCGGTAAATATTTTAGAAATATAGCGTAACTAAACTCTCTCGATCAACATTAACTATTTTTAATCCGTATGCTGCTAACATTAGTAAATAAATAAAAGAAGGTATATTGTATTTTCTTGTTTTACATTTTATATTGACATGTCTTCAGTTGCTTCCTGGTTTCTGGCCTAGGCCAAAATTATGTCAAACATCCCAGGAGTCTTCGTGAGCTTTTTTTTTCTTTCATCTGGAGGAGGGGAATAGAGGCTTTCTCAGCTAGGCCCACCCTCCTGCCTGCATGCCTGAGCTAAGGGCAGATGCATTCCACAAAGTAAATGTTACCTGAAATATCTGCCGTTACTCATGACAGCTGTGGCTAGAAATGGTAGGGGGGCATTTTTTAAAGTGATTTTCTAACAAAATAAAGAATGGAGACATGTATGGATGGGCCTTTTTGCTTTGAATATTAAAAATGAACTTAATAGCATTTTTGGTTTGTTGTGCTCAGATAGAGTTTAGTTTTAGTGCAATATGACTACATAGTTGATCATACTACATGTGGCTAGTCCACACTGCCTGTGGATTTTGGTACATATCAGTTTTTTTAATTTTTTTTATTTAAAGGACCTGCATCTCGGAAACCCCAATATTCAAGTTATCTAGATGTATCAAAGTCAGATAAGGCTATAGGTGTTTTAAACTGAGCATATCCAGAAGTTTTTCTGTTAGTATAGTATAGAGAGACAATAGGAAAACGAAAGAAGAGGGTCAAAGTGGGGGAGAAAAAAAAAGGGGGGGAGGTCACCGCTGGGAGGGCCAGATAAAAGTCATGACTTAGTAAAGATTGCAGGCTTAATCATTGAGTGGATGTTTAGATGTATGTCAGGTATTCCCCAGAGAAGCAAAAGAGATTCCAATAGAACCATCTGGTCTTATGCTCCTCGGTTTTGTCACGGAGGATACATATCAGTTCTAATACTATTATTTCTGTATTTTTTTAGAAGTCATGACAGGCAATACATGGTGTAAAAGATTAAGCCAATACTACTGTGCTGCATAATTACATTAAAATTACAAGTTACAAAATTATTTTTCTAGCTGGCAATAGCACTTTGGGAAAATTCTTCTATCCAGATATGGCTATTTTTACATAGTTACTGTACATTGATTGAAGACATATGTACCATACCTGTGGGATTCCCTGGAAGCTGGAAATCAGTGTAGTAGGCACAGCTACACTAGCTTCCGGGTCTCATGCCAATTGGCTGCCTGCTGCATTGTGACACAGGAGGTCACTTGCTTGTCATGCGTGTCATTCAGAGAACAGTTTGCATGTTCATAATAAATACAACGCATTGACGAATTGCTCAAGGTGGAGATCATAACTTCACAGTTCAGTCTCTCCAACCAATTAAAAAAAGCATTATATTCCTCCTGTAAGGAATTGCATTGTAATTGTACTGTTTGCCCTCATGTTGTAAAGCGCTGTGCAAACTGTTGGTGCTATAAAAATCCTGTATAATAATAATATTCAATAAAGTCTGAATGACAGCCTCCTGTGTTCACTAAGCATGAGGGCAGCCACTTGACATGGCAGCAACCACTGTAGTAGTGGTGCCTAGAACAGTGATTTCCAGCTTCCATGGGTACCCTTAAGGTATGAAACATACAAACTTACATTGATCCAAGCCTGACCAATGTAACAATGCTAAAAAGTGCCATAACTAAACTTCAGCTTTAACTAATGGCTTGTAGTTTGTTAAAACAATTAGTATGCCGTAATGCTAATAATGTTGTATAGCAAAGCAGTCCTCATCAGTAAAATTTTGGAAGCCAGTGAGGTTTACTGTGGTCATGTATGGTTGAAATGAGAATGACTTGGATGTATAGTGATATTGATTGGACTTATTAAACACCATCTCGTCTGAAAAAGCCTGACAAATGTTACTGTTAGAACTAACAGCAAAGACCATTCACTTTAACCTTTAGTTCTGACAATGACGAGAATTACCAGCTTGCCTTTATTTAAAATTTTGACAGTAAATGCTAATTAAAGAAATTATCAAATAATTAATTTCAGCCCTGCCCACTGTCAGGGGAAAAATTAATACAAGCCCCTCTCACAGAGATTAATAGACTATAAATATACATATGCATGTGAGATTATTGACATTTGACTGGGTTGATTAGATGGGAAAACATTTTATGTCTATTGATATACTGACAACTCTGCGGTCATGCCTGCCAGACCAGTCTTGGGATCAGAAAAATCAATTATTGGGAATTTATTTTTACTAGCTTTTGCTTTCCTGGGATAAGGATAGTGTCAAGGATGTCTGCTTAGTGCTCAAGACACATTCATTCAGATGAAACAAAGGCACATACAGTATCTCACAAAAGTAAGTACACCCCTCACATTTCTGTAAATATTTTATTATATCTTTTCATGTGACAACACTGAAGAATATACACTTTATTGCAATGTAAAGTAGTGAGTGTACAGCTTGTATAACAGTGTAAATTTCATGTCACCTAAAAATAACTCAACACACAGCCATTAATGTCTAAACCGCTGGCAACAAAAGTGAGTACACCCTCAAGTGAAAATGTCCAAATTGTGTCCAAAGTGTCAATATTTTGTGTGGCCACCATTATTTTCCAGCACTGCCTTAACCCTCTTAGCCATGGAGTTCACCAGAGCTTCACAGGTTGCCACTGGAGTCCTCTTCCACACCTCCATGACGACATCACGGAGCTGGTGGTTGTTAGAGACTTTGCGATCCTCCGCCTTCCATTTGAGGATGCCTCACAGATGCTCAGTAGGGTTTTGTTCTGGAGACATGCTTGGCCAGTCCATCACCTTTACCCTCAGCTTCTTTAGCAAGGCAATGGTCATCTTGGAGGTGTGTTAGGGGTCGTTATCAAGTTGGAATATTGCCCTGCGGCCCAGTCTCTGAAGGAAGGGGATCATGCTCTGCTTCAGTATGTCACAGTACATGTTGGCATTCATGGTTCCCTCAATGAACTGTAGCTCCCCAGTGCCGGCAGCACTCATGCAGCCCCAGACCATGACACTCCCACCACCATGCTTGATTGTAGGCAAGACAAACTTGTCTTTGTACTCCTCACCTGGTTTCCGCCACACACGCTTAACACCATCTGAACCAAATAAGTTTATCTTGTTCTCATCAGACAACTGGACATGGTTCCAGTAATCCATGTCCTTAGTCTGCTTGTCTTCAGCAAACTGTTTGCGGGCTTTCTTGTGCATCATCTTTATAAGAGGCTTCCTTCTGTGACGACAGCCATACAGACCACTTTGATGCAGTGTGCGGCGTATGGTCTGAGCACTGACAGGCTGACCCCCCTACCCCTTCAACCTCTGCAGCAATGCTGGCAGCACTCATACATCTATTTCCCAAAGACAACCTCTGGATATGACGCTGAGCACATGCGCACACAACTTCTTTGGTTGGCCATGGCAAGGCCTGTTCTGAGTGGAATCTGTCCTGTTAAACCGCCGTATGGTCTTGGCCACCATGCTGCAGCTCAGTTTCAGTGTCTTGGCAATCTTCTTATAGCCTAGGCCATCGTTTTGTAGAGCAAAAATTCTTTTTGTCAGATGCTCAAGAGTTCTTTGCCACATGGTGCCATGTTTAACTTCCAATGACCAGTATGAGAGCGTGAGAGCGATAAAACCAAATTTAACACACCTGCTTCCCATTCCCACCTGAGACCTTGTAACACTAACGAGTCACATGACAACAGGGAGGGAAAATGGCTAATTGGGCCCAATTTGGAAATTTTCACTTAGGGGTGTACTCATTTTTGTTGCCAGCGGTTTACTCATTAATGGCTGTGTGTCCAGTTATTTTGAGGGGACAGCAAATTTACATTGTTATACAAGCTGTACACTCACTACTTTACACTGTAGCAAAGTGTCATTTCTTCAGTGTTGTCACATGAAAAGTTATAATAAAATAGTTACAAAAATGTGAGGGGTGTACTCACTTTTGTGAAATACTGTATTTTAAAGAGTGGTCTGATTTTCCTCTCATTACTAAAGATGACCATACACGTAGCTCTTTGTAATAAATTGAGGCATTGGTGACTGCAAACAAGTGATTTGTCACTAATTAAAATATCAAACTATGTAGTCCATGATTAGAAATGATTGTTTAAGCCACATGCATTATGAACAGTTCTTTGGCACACATACAGATATTTGAGCAATCAGAAGCATTTGACAAAATTCTGGTACACCCAATCGATAAAAAGTTGAAATCAATCAAGAGCTCACAAAGCTGATTAAATAGAGGCTCATTGAGCAATTGAATTATTATTTTGATATGTGTGTTGCCCCATAAGGCTAGATAGTAATTAGGCCAATCCTAAAATATAAAAGCTTGCAGAGTGTCACAGTTCTTGGGTAATTTCAATGTTGGGATTGTTCTGTCAGTGTGTGTTTCCATGCTCTTTATACCATTTCTCATTTTCTGTGTGTTTGTAAGCTCCATTCTAAGCAGTCAAGGTTGTTACAATGGGGGATATGTACGAAAGGCAAATTCAGTTTGCACTGAAAGTGCACTTGGAGGTCAAGTCGCTGTAGATCTAAGGGGGACATGCAAGGAAAGTAAAAAACAGCATTTTAGCTTGCACATGATTGGATGATAAAATTTTCTATATTTTCCTAATTTCATATTTTCCCCTCAGATCTGCAGTGACTGCAGTGCACTTGTAGTGCAAAGTGGATTTGCCTTTCGTAAATAACCCAAAATGTCTGAATATTGTACAGGAAGCAACTGATCATTTACTTAGCAAAATTAATTTCATATATTGATAATGTTTTATTCACCTTTGAGAGAACTTCTAATTAAAAATAAAAAATAAAAAAATTGTGGAAATTTCAAAACAATGCATTTGACAAAAGGAAATAACTTATTGTCAGTGTTAGAACAATAGCACACTATGGGGTTGATTTATAAAAGGCAAATCCACTGTGCACTGCAAGTGCACGTGGAAGTTCAGTCGCTGTAGATCTGAGGGGAAGATCTGAAATGAGGGGAAACTCTGCTGATTTTTATCATCCAATCATGTGCAAGCAAAAAGTCTGTTTTTTATTTTCCTTGCATGTCCCCCTAAGATCTACAGTAACTGCACTTCCAAGTGCACTTGCAGTTCACTTGTAGTGCACAGTGGATTTGCCTTTAGTAAATAAACCCCTATGACGAGTCAAACGTAGTGACAATTCTGGCTCTAGTTAATCACTTGGGTCACAGGTGCTGTTTACAAATGACAAAGGGACAATAGTTATTTGTTCCAGTGCTGTATTAAAACTGGATCAGAACGCATCGGCTCTGATGGGTGCTGGAAGGGTTCAGCACTGAAACCATTGGCTCTCAGTGACAGTCAGGGTCCAGGACTTTGCCAGGACTCTGTAACGGGCAATATACATAAAAGGAAAGTAGACGTGGCGCTGTTCTGTAATTAAATATGTATATACACACCTATTTCAACGGGCAATATAAACACACTGCTTCTGCATTGTCTTAATGTACAAAATGAAGTGACATCACATGTGATGCCATGAAACTTCCTGTCAGTATAGGTGCTGGGGTGATGGGGCAGAGGTGAACCAATCCCTCACTGCAGCAGCAGATCACAGCTACTCTGGTCTACTGCTGGCTTATTGCTAATAAAAAAAGATAACTATCTGTTGGGTCTGAATCAGGTCTCCACGGTCCAGACCCCCAGGGCCGCTGATAGGCCAGTACAACTGGCCCTATTGTACCGGGCCTGGGCAACCTGAACAGAAACAAATAAATGCAGAAAAAAAATGCATCCCATAGTTTGTAGACACAATAATTTTTGCGCAAACCAATCAATATACACTTTTTGGGATTTTTTTTTTTTTACCAAAAATATGTTGCAGAATACATATTGGCAGAAATTCGATTATTTTTTTTTTTTATTGGATATGGACACTTGTAGACAAACCTGCACTTTGTTTCAAGGCGGGGTCTGGGGAGGGGGTGGGGCTGAAGGAGGGACTAGGGGGCGGGGTCAGGGGTGGGGCTGAAGGGGGCCCCGTCAGGTAGGCTGTACGGGGCCCCATGATTTCTATCAGCGGCCCTGCAGACCCCCATTAAGAAAAAAAAGTATCAAGAGAGAGAGAGTCCCAAGGGTAGCCACTGCACTCTGTGTGTGAGGTAAATTTCAGGGTGCTCACCCACAAAAAAATAGCCATACAAATGCAATGCATGTATGGAAGCACTCACATCTTTAGCTATTGTATTTTGTGTCCTCACTAACCTGACTTATTTTAATGTTATTCTAACATTTACGCTGGTCGTATTCTTTTCCCACATGTGTTGCCATGTGGTGTCGAAAGTAAAAAGCAATTGTTCAGATTAGGCTTTGTATGTATCCAAAAAATAGCCATATCTGTCCAAAAAAACAATATACAATATGCTAGGGTGGACTAAGGTTGCTAAATGTATGGGGAACTGAGATATCTTTGAAATGAAAAAAACTATCTGGGACTCAAAATCGATTTTAGGGGTAAAAGGATTTAGGTGCTCAAGAGTTTAAGGACTTGGTGTTGTGTGCTGCAAGAAGGAAACTAAGCATTTATACTTCTATAAATAAGAAACATATAGAATCTAGTCCAGATGGGCTAGGATCAGGGGTGTAACTATAGGGGGCGCAGCAGTCACGACCGCGACCGGGCCCTGTGCTGCAGGGGGTCCATGCGGCCCTCCTCTACATATTGCCGGCGACAGCATAGGCGGCTAGGAATACCAGTGGCTAGGACGATGCTACACCTTTATAAAATATGACACTGTAGTGACTTACAAGCTTAGCAATGTGATACCAGTAGTTGTCCTATACAGACTGCCGCACAATGATAAGAGTGCTATTAATTAGGTATTTAAAACTGAAGTGCTTGTATTTGTGTCCTGTTTTTCGGATTTAATTTAGGAAAATTAGATAACTGAATGATCACACATCTAATGACCTCCATACATGTTAGGATTTCTCTTTTTTTAGTCCCATGGCTATTGTATCCTGACGGTTTGTAACTGCGGCTGTCAGAATCAGGGCCGTCTTTAATATTGATTGGACCCTGGACCCCCTCCCTTCCATGCAATTTTCGTTCTCTACGTGCTCTGAGACATACAAAAAATAGCAGTTTACTGAATCAGATCAGGCAGCAATTGCAATTGGTTGCCAGAGGTTACAGTGTATCATTACAGCTCACTGACTGGCTGCTAGATGTTACATCACATTACTTCTGCTTGTTTATTGGTTGCTAGAGATGACTGTACATCAATACAGCTTACTGATTGGTTGCTAGAGGTTAATGGACATGCTTAAAACTCACTAATTGGTTGCTAGAGGTTACTGCACATTATTTCTGCTCACTGATTGGTTGCTAGAGGTTACTGCATATCCTTACCACTCAATGATTGATTGGCTGCAAGAGGTTAGTGCACATCATTACTGCTCACTGATTGTTTACTAAAGGTTACAGCACATCATCTCCTCACTGCCTGCACACCATGGACTGGGGAGGTGAGGGGACCCATCAATAGACAAAAAAACCCTAGGACTCCTGGGATCAGTGGCAATGCTGGGGGAGGGGGGTGTGACCAGTGGAAATGCTGGGGGGGGTTGATGGGATCAGTGGCAGTGATGGGGGGATGGGATTAGTTAGGAGGCACTACACTGTGGCAAATTCTTTTGCAAGTATATAGAGGGGGATTCTACACTGACCCCCAATGTGAGGGGGGATTTATATCGACCACCATGTAACGGTGGATTTTACGCCACCCACCAATATAAAGAGGGATTTCTAAACTGACACCAATGTAATAGGAGCATTTACACCAACCACCAGTGTAAGGGGGAATATACAATGACCTTCGTGTCAGGGGGAATTTACACTGATGACCATTTTCGAGGAGATTAGTACTGACCACTAATGTAAGGTGACACCTTTACATTGACCACTGATGTAAAGGGGGGGTTTACACTGACCGCCAGTGTAAGAACAATTCTGAACTTACCATAAATGTAAAGGGAAAAGGACACTGATCACCAATGAAATCAAGAATTTACACTGACAATGAATGTAATGAGGGATTTTACATCAACAACCAATAAAGGAGGATTTCTACACTGGCCACAAATGTAAGGGGAGATTTACACTCACTGACAATTTAAAGGGGGCTTCTACATGGACCACCAATGTAAGGGAGGATTCAAAACCAATGCAAAGTTGGATTTTTTTACGGATTACCAATATAAAGAGGAGTTTCTGCACTGGCCACCAATGTAATGGGGATTTACACTGACCACTTATGTAATAGGAGCATTCACAGTAACCACCAATGTAAGTGAGACATTTAGACAGCGTTCACATTTGTGTGTCTTGGGAACGCATGCAAAATTGCTTTCCTGACACCACAGAAATGTGCTGCCTTTTAGCATATACACAGCAGTGCCATTATTTGTTAATGACACCCTCACGCATCTGCTGAGATGTGCGTATTTACATGTACCAAAATTCATGGTGCTATGTCACCATGTTATTTTGAAAAAGGGTTCCACCTCCAATTTGCGTACCTTTGCAGTACAGGCTGATGTTAGGCTTAATGACCACAGTTGTAGGCAAGACTTGCAAGCATGCCCCTTTACCTCCCCAGTGGGCAGCATTCAGCAGAAGTGATAGTGGATATGACCTCAGGGGGGCATGATATACATATGAATGCCACCTCTATTTACATATCAATGCTGCTGGTCCACGCTATATACATATTAATGCTGCAGCTATTCACATATCAATGCAGATTATTTACATGTAAACACAGGGTCTGCAGGTGAGTTATCTGTACAAAACAGTAGGGCAGAGCTGGGCAGCATTAGTAACAGAACTTCTCACTGAGATATTGGGACACAGCACGGGACTAAAACTTCAAGTGACAAGGGAATTTAAACTGGGATAGTTAGCAAGTATGACACAGCTGCTTTGGCCCCCACAACAATGATGGGGCCCAGGGAAGCTTTCCCTTTTGCCTTGCCTTAAAGACGGATCTGGTCAGAATACCAGGACAGCGCCTTCATTTGATTTGATGCAGCATTGTTTGGCCAATAATTTTCCTTTGAGCTGAGTAGTGCCAAGCCACCCAAGGACACAGTGGGGCTGATTTACTAATAACAGTGCGCTGCGCTGGTTCTAACCTTAATTGGTGCGCCGGATAACTCCTTCACTGGGCGCAGGAAGCAGCGGCGCACTGTTATAGTAAATAGAAATGTCAGCGGCGCTCTATTGAAAATGAATGGTTCCCTAAGGGAGCCCATTGATTTGAATAGAGGTCGCCCGGGAAGTCGGATCCGACTTGCGGGCGACTCGTGTGCCGGCTGACACAGGGACAGCGCGACTTTGCGAGGCGATCTGGACACGTCCTGAGCGTGCAGCAGCCGCTCAAGTCGTGTCCTAGAGGCGACTAGCCGGCCGAGAATGTGTCCAGCGCGATGTGATCGCGCTGGTCCTCGGCAGCCTCGCTGTCCCATGTTTGGTATGAATCATGAAGGGGAATTCCAGGCCAAATTTTAATGAAAAAAACCGGCATGGGTTCCCCTTCAGGAGCATACCAGGCCCTTAGGTCTGGTCTGGATTCTAAGGTGAACCCCCCTAAGCCGAAAAACGGCGTGGGGGTCCCCCCAAAATCCAAACCAGACCCTTAGGTCTGGTCTGGATTCTAAGGTGAACCCCCCTAAGCCAAAAAACGGTGTGGGGGTCCCCCCAAAATCCAAACCAGACCCTTATCCGAGCACGCAACCTGGCAGGCCGCAGGGGAAAAGGGGGGGACGAGAGCGCCCCCCCTCCCTCCTGAACCGTACCAGGCCGCATGCCCTCAACATGGGGGGTTTGGTGCTTCGGGGCAGGGGGGTGACCTGCAGCCCCCCCCCCACCCCAAAGCACTCTGCCCCCATGTTGATGGGGACAAGGGCCTCTTCCCGACAACCCTGGCCGTTGGTTGTCAGGGTATGTGGGCGGGGGGCTTTTCGGAATCAGGGCGCCCCCTTTAAAAAGGGGGCCCCCAGATGCCGGCCCCCCACCCTATGTGAATGAGTTTGGGGTACATCGTACCCCTACCCATTCACCTGGTGGAAAAAAATTGCAATAAAAAAACCACACAGCTTTTTAAAATATTTTATTGCACAACTCCGGGGGTCTTCTTCCGACTTCGGGGGTCTCCGGTGTCGTCGCCGCCGCTCTCCGGTTTTCTTCTGCCGGGCCACCGCTAACTTCTTTAGCTCTTTTGCTAGCGGAGGCCCGGTCTTCTCCATCGCCTTCTCCCCTCTTCTCCTCTCCGGTTCTTCCTTTCTTCTGCCGGGCCTCCGCTAACTTCTTTTAGCTCTTTTGCTAGTGGAGGCCGGGTCTTCTCCATCGCCTTCTTCTTCTCCCGCTATCCGGTTCTTCTCCCGGTTCTTCTCCCGCTTCTTTCTTCTGCCGGCCCCTCCACTAACTTCTTTAGCTCTTTTGCTAGTGGAGGGGCCGGTCTTCTCTGTCGCCTTCTTCTTCTCCTGCTATCCGGTTCTTCTCCTGGTTCTTTCTTCTGCCGGCCCCTCCACTAACTTCTTTAGCTCTTTTGCTAGTGGAGGGGCCGGTCTTCCCGTCATCGCCGTCGGTGTCTTCTTCTCTCTTCTCCTCCTCGATGTTGACTCGTCACTTCCTCTCGCAGTAATGTTAAATTTTCGGTCCGCAGAGATTAATATAGGCTTCTCATGACGTCACAGTCGCATGTTCCTGGGCACATGGCCCCGGAGCATGTGAGTGTGACGTCATGGGAACATGTGACTGTGACGTCATGAGAAGCCTATATTAATCTCTGCTGACCGAAAATTTAACATTACTGCGAGAGGAAGCGACGAGTCAACATCGAGGAGGAGAAGAGAGAAGAAGACGCCGACAGCGACGACGGAGAAGACCGACCCTTCCACTAGCAAAAGAGCTAAAGAAGTTAGTGGAGGGGCCGGCAGGAGAAAGAAGCAGGAGAAGAACCGGGAGAAGAACCGGAGAGCGGGAGAAGAAGAAGGCGACGGAGAAGACCGGCCCCTCCACTAGCAAAAGAGCTAAAGAAGTTAGTGATGGGGCCGGCAGAAGAAATAAGCGGGAGAAGAACCGGATAGCGGGAGAAGAAGAAGGCGACGGAGAAGACCGGGCCTCCGCTAGCAAAAGAGCTAAAAGAAGTTAGCGGAGGCCCGGCAGAAGAAAGGAAGAACGGGAGAGGAGAAGAGGGGAGAAGACGACGGAGAAGACCGGGCCTCCGCTAGCAAAAGAGCTAAAGAAGTTAGCGGTGGCCCGGCAGAAGAAAACTGGAGAGCGCGGCGACGACACCGGAGACCCCCGAAGTCGGAAGAAGACCCCCGAGCTGTGCAATAAAATACTTTAAAAAGCTCTGTGGTTTTTTTATTGCAATTTTTTTCCACCAGGTGAATGGGTAGGGGTACGATGTACCCCATACTCATTCACATAGGGTGGGGGCCGGGATCTGGGGGCCCCTTTATTAAAGGGGGCTCCCGGATTCCAATAAGCCCCCTGCCCGCAGACCCCAACAACCAACGGCCAGGGTTGTCGGGAAGAGGCCCTTTTCCTCATCAACATGAGGGCAGGGTGCTCTGGGGTGGGGGGGCCGCAGGTCGCCCCCCTGCCCCAGAGCACCAAACCCCCCATGTTGAGGGCATGCGGCCTGGTACGGTTCAGGAGGGAGGGGGGGCCGCTCTCTCGACCCCCCCTCTTCCCCTGCGGCCTGCCAGGTTGTGTGCTCGGATAAGGGTCTGGTTTGGATTTTGGGGGGGACCCCCACGCCGTTTTTTCGGCGTAGGGGTTCCTCTTCAAATCCAGACCAGACCCAAGGGTCTGGTATGCTCCTGGAGGGGGAACCCATGCCGGTTTTTTATTTAAAATTTGGCCTGGAGTTCCCCCTCAAGATTCATACCAAACACAGTGCCTGCTATTGGCGGGGATCCAAGTCGGATCCCCGTTCATTGAAAGTCGGACATATGTCGGCTTCATGTCGCAGGGCAAAGTCGGATCCAAAGTAGGACAGATGTCGTGTCGCACTAGTGTGAACCCAGCCTAAATACAACTACACTGCTGCTCTCAGCTGCTCATATCACTCTGGTCTCACTAAATAGCTAAATAATACTGTTTTTGGAGCTTAGGGCGGCTCCTTATCATATACATGCAAATCTGGTAAAACACGGCATGCAAACGCCACAAAGCGCGCCTTTCTAAACGCCACTTTCAACCTTAGTTCAGAACAATTTGCACCAGCGTCCCGTCTACATGGGGCCTAAAAACGCCTATGCCATTTACAGCTCCAAAACACCATGGTGGCCATGAGGCCATAGGCTAACATGGAGAGATGTTTTTAAGCTGCAAAAAACGCTCAAACAAGCGGTTGGAAAAACGTCCGTGTGCATGTAGCCTTATATTAACCACTTGCGCACTGCCCAGACCAAGTTTCACATTTCAGCGCTGATGCTTTTTTAATGACAATTGCGCGCTCATACAACACTGTAACCCAATGAAAATGTTTTATTTGTTGGCACACAAATAGAGCTTGCTTTTGGTGCTATTTGATCACCTTTGTGTTTTATTTTTATTTTTTTTCTATAAACACAAAAGACCGAGTTTAAAAAAAAAAAAAATGGATATTTTACCCACTTCAGCACTGGGCCTATTCTGGCACTTCTCTCCTTCATGTAAAAATCATAAATTTATGGCTATAAAATTACTTCAAAACACCAAACATTATATATTTTTTTGGAGCAGACACCCTAGGGAATAAGATGGCGGTCATTGCAAATTTTTATCTCGCTCGGTATTTGCGCAATAAATTTTCAAACGCCTTTTGTTTGCTAAAAATATTACAAAACAGTAAAGTTACGGCCAATTTTTTGGTATAATGTGAAAGATGTTGTTATGCTGAGTAAATAGATACCTAACACGTCACACTTTAAAATTGCGCACACACATGGCATGACACCAAACTTCAGTAATTAAAAATCTCCCTAGGCGATGCTTAAATTTTTTTTACACGTTACCATTTTGGCATTACAGAGGAGGTCTATTGCTAGAATTGTTGCACTCGTTCTAACGCACGCAGCAATAACTCACATGTGTGGTTTGAACAGCGTTTACATATGTGGGCGGGACTTACGTGTGTGTTCGCTTCTGAGCGCGAGCTACCGGGGACATGGGCGTTTTTTATTATTTTATTTTTTGTTTTTGTTTTTGTTTTTTGACTTTTTTGTATTTCTTACTCTTTTTGGGATCTCTTTTATTCCTATTACAAGGAATGTAAACATCCCTTGTAATAGGAATGTGTGTGACAGGTCCTCTTTATGGAGAGATGCAGGGTCAATAAGACCCCGCATCTCTCCTCCAGGCTGGAAAGCATGATATTGTTCCAAAAAAATCACCAATCTCATGCTGACAGCCAAGATCACGGCTTGGTTAACATACGGGAACACGGCATGATGTCATAACGTCGTGCCCGCGCCTCCGACGGTCATAGAGATGACTGATGACCATCTGGTCACCAGTCATCTCCAAATCGTTCTCCGAGCCCCAGATGGCACGGGAGAGTCCGGAGAAGCACCGGATGGTGGCAAGAGAGGGGGGGGACGTCCCCTCCCCCCGCCTATATGAACGATCAAGCGGCGGAACTGCCACTATGATCGTTTTTATTGTGCACAGAATCGCCGGCTGAAAAGAATGATATCTGAATGATGCCTGCAACTGCAGGCATCATTCAGATGTCACCGCCCAAAGCCAAGGATGTCATTTGACGGTGGGCGGTAGGAAACTGGTTATTATTTTTAAAAAAGGTAATTTTTCTTCTTCATTGATGTACACTGATGAGACTGCACTGATGGGCACCGATAAGGTGGCAAGGGTGGGTACTGAGAGGTGGCATTGCTATTTAGCACTGGTGGACAGTGAGAAGTGGCACTGCTAGGTGGCAATGATAGTTGGCAGTGATGGGCACTGATAGGCACTGGCAGCACTGCTAGGTGCCACTGATTGGCACCAGTGGTGGGCATTGATAGGTGGCACTGGCACGGGCTACTAATTGTCACAGATGATGCAGAATTGCCTCTTCCTCTTCGGGCCCCATGTCCCTTGCACATAAGCCGGTGATTGCCTTTTTTTATGCTCACGCTGTCAGCACAAGGAGAAAACAAAAACCATTACCCAGATTTTGTTTACATCACGTGATCAGCTGTCATTTGCTGACAGCTGATCACATGGTAAAGGGCAGGGATCGGCCCCTTACTCAGATCTGTCATCACCCGAGTCACAGTGACTCTGTGACCACAGCACGCGCAAAGGGGAGGATGTTTATTGACGGACTCCCGGCAATTGAGGACCATGCTGTGGCCGTCGATCAGTTATAGCGCTGATCTCAAGTGATTAAAGAGGGTCAAAATGGGCCATTGACATGCAACACAATTCTACTTAGGAATGAGTCTTTGAAAAGTTAAACTAAATAATTTGGCCACTTTATCCTTCCAAATAATTCACTTCCTGTCACATAGCCACACAGGAAGTGAGGGAAAATCCCTAACAATGTCTTTCCTAGTGGACACAGGTCAGTCTAAATACTTTCCCCATTATGCACATTGCACTCCAGCATATTGCGGGGTACACCACAATTTATTAGGTAGTTTGGACTGTGGGGTTTATTTACTAAAGGCAAATCTACTTTGCACTACAAGTGCACTTGCTGTATATCTGAGGGGGACATGCAAGCCAAAAAAAAAACATCTTTGCTTTTACATGATTGTTACATCCAATCACCAGTACTTTCCCTCAGATTTTCAGCAGCTACACTTTTACTGCAGAGTGGATTTGTCTTTACTAAACCCCAAACTACCGAATGATTTGGGGTGTACACAACAAAGTGCTAGAGTGCAATTTGCTTAATGGGGACACTAGTTAGATTGATCTGTGTGTCCCCAAGAAAAGCCATTGGTAGGGTTTTACCTTCACTTCCTGTTTAGCTGTGTGACAGGAAGTGAAGCCAATGTTAAGAAAAGGAGACAAAGGCCAAACTACAAAAAAAAATATAAAAAAAAAAACACACACGCAGGGGTTCTAACACTTCGTTTCCCTCAAAATGCCCACAATTAGAATTGTATGGCCTTGAGCTATTTTTAAGTGCAGTGCTCTAAATCAGTGCTTCTCAAGTACCCCCAACAGGCCATGTTTGCAGGTTTTCCTTCATCTTGCACATGTGCTTTAAATCACAGTCAATGGTTTTGATTTTTGGACAGCAATTCTCGATAAGATAAATTCACAAAACATGTCCTGTTGGGGGTACAGGACTGAGGCTGAGAACCACTGCAGTAAAAAAGGAAAATTGAATACTTACCGCTCTGTATTTCATTTCCTGGTGAGGCTCCATGGCAGCACACAATACAATACATGCATATACTACCATGAAGGCACCAGGTTAGACAAATCACACCTGTTTTGTTTTGACATGCCAATCAGCTGTCACATTTGTTGCAAAGAAAACACAAAACAAACATCAAAACTTTCCATCTAATTTTATTGTTCAACAAAACAAAAGGGAAGGCAAAATAAAAAACATGGTCAATTTGAAACAGTTACAGACTCAACATCTCAGCAATTTTAGGCCAAAAAAATGAAGCAGACAATTAAATCAAAGTGAACAAACAACACACATTAACAACATCAGAATTATTTCAGGGGAACATATCTCCCCCACACCAAAAATATACAATCCACATAAGTTAACCAATCACTTGTTTTGCAAAGACATAAAAAATAAAATACATGTGTTACAAACACGATAAGGACACCAACATGTACATTTTGCCCCCCACACACACACACACTTGCCTCTTCTTAAGGCAATCGACCGAATGCTCTGTGAGCTTTATATAACATATGTTTGTGTGCTAATGAGGCAATTGAAAACACATGCACAGTCCATGAAACACCCAGAATGCAAGTTCTCCCAATGTAGAGACTGAAATTCAAAGTGGGTACACCTGTTAAGATGTCCTTCAATTTCTAACCCATAAAAACACTCTCTGAGTGAGCATGCCCAGAAATATCCAGGCGCTGTTCACACACAAAAAGCACGCCAAAAAATAAATAACTGGCTGGGCATGTGCAGAACAACACCAATGCAGCTAGCAAAAAATAACCCCCCGTTCCCCCCGTCCAAAATTAAGCACATCATCCAGCATGCTACAAAATTAGAGATGGGACAATCACCCCTCCCCCCCCCACCAACAAATACTATTGCAGTCTATGGGAACTGACTTGTTAATTTTGCTAGTCCCCACTTGGCTGACTTATCTTCTAGTAGTTATTGGCCTTAAAATGGGGGCCCAGGTCCCACCCTAAGGGACATATATCAATGTCACCAATTTGGAAAACACCAAAAACAAAACAAGGAGAAGTGCCTTTAAATATGCCAAATTGCTTAAGGGCCATTTCACACCACATACAGTCCATTGCGTTTTTTATGCATCCAAAATGCATGGAAAGTTGGTTATATGGTTCTAAATGGCAGTGTTTGTTCCAGTGCGTTCCAGTTCCACCAAAAAAGTAGAACATGCTGCATTTTACCTGCACTGGACTGTACTGGAACGCATCAAAACGCATCATAAACGCACTGGAACGCACAGGAACACACCTAAATGCACCAAAAAGGCACTGGAACACACTTGTCCTTATCTATGGTTAATAAAAAAGAGGGGTGAAAACAAAGCACTGGACTGCATCAAAAACTTACCAAAAATGCACCGGAACGCATGAAAAATGTGCATGCAGAAAAACACCTGGAACGCATCCGGATTGTGTTTCTATGGTGTGAACTGGCCCTAGTTCACACTATAGAAACGCAGTCTGGGTGTGTTCCAGGTGCTTTTCTGCATGCGCGTTTTTGACACATTCCAGTGTATTTTTGAGGCGTTTTTGATGCAGTCCAGTGTTTTTTTTCCCCCTCTTTTCACTTAGGACAAGTGTGTTGCAGTGCGTCTTTGGTGCATTTAGGTGCGTTGCGGTGCATTCCAGTGCATTTTTGGTACGTTCCGTTGCGTTTTTGATGTGTTTTACTGGGGTCCAGTACAGTTTTGTACCTAAAAAATGCAGCATGACCAATTATTTTTTGGCTTTCTGAAATGCACTGGAACGGACTGCAGTGGTGTGAACTATGCCATTGGCATTAATGTGATCAACTTTCTTTGCGTTTTTCAGGCATCAAAAAAACGCACTGCACTGCATCCGGTGTGAACTGGCCCTAAATATCATCCCCGGGGGTGTCTATAGTATGCCTGTAAAGTAGCACATGTTTTCCATGTTTATAACAGTTGGAGAGCAAAATGACATTTCTAAAGTAAAATAATAGTCATTTAAAAGTCCTTGCGGCTGTAATGAATTGCTGGTTCCTGTCAATACAGATAAAAGTCATTGAAAGACTTTGCTAACCAAAAAAAAAAATGCGTGGGGGTTCCCCCAAATTCCATAACCAGGCCCTTCAGGTCTGGAATGGATATTAAGGGGAACCCCGCTGCAAATTTAAAAAAAAAATGATGTGGGGTTCCCCCCAAATATCCAAACCAGGCCCTTCAGATCTGGCACGGATTTTAAGGGGAACTCCACCCCAAATTTAAAAAAAAATGGCGTGGAGTCCCCCTAAAAATCCACACCAGACTCTTTATCCGAGCACATAACCTGGCCGGCCACAGGGGAAGAGGGGGGGACGAGAGAGCGGCCCCCCTCCCTCCTGAACCGTACCAGGCCACATGCCCTCAACATGGGGAGGATGTCCCCATGTTGATGGGGACAAGGGCCTCATCCCCACAACCCTTGCCCGGTGGTTGTGGGGGTCTGCGGGCGGGGGGCTTATCGGAATCTGGAAGACCCCTTTAACAAAGGGGACCCCCAGATCCCGGCCCCCCCCTGTGTGAAATGGTAATGGGGTACAAATGTACCCCTACCATTTCACGAAGAAAGTGTCAAAAATGTAAAAAATGACAAGAGCCGGTTTTTGACAATTCCTTTATTAATGTCTTCTCTTTTCTTCCTTCTTCTTCTTCTTCCATCTTCTTCTTTTCTCCATTCGGGTTTCTTCCTCCATCTTCATCTTCCTCTTCATCTTTATCTTCATCTTCATCTTCCTTCTTCCTTCGGTGTTCTCGTCCAGCATCTTGCTCCGGCGTCTTCCCTTCTTCTTTCTTCTCCGGCCGCTCCGTTTGAATTGGAGGTTCCCGCTGTGCGACGCTTCAGTTCGCCTCTGGGTCCGCTTACACCCGGTGACCCCGCCCCCCTCTGACGCACATGGATTTCACGGGGACTTTCCCCGTGGTGACAGAGGGGGGCGGAGCCACCGGGTGTAAGCGGACCAAGTGGAGAACTGAAGCGTCGCACAGCGGGAACCTCCAATTCAAACGGAGCGGCCGGAGAAGAAAGAAGAAGGGAAGACGCCGGAGCAAGATGCTGGACGAGAACACAGAAGGAAGAAGAAGATGAAGATGAAGATAAAGATGAAGAGGAAGATGAAGATGGAGGAAGAAACCCGAATGGAGAAAAGAAGAAGATGGAAGAAGAAGATGGAAGAAGAAGGAATTGTCTAAAACCGGCTCATGTTGAGGGCATGTGGCCTGGTACGGTTCAGGAGGGAGGGGGGCCGCTCTCGTCCCCCCCTCTTCCCCTGCGGCCGGCCAGTTTGCGTGCTCGGATAAGGGTCTGGTGTGGATTTTTGGGGGGACTCCACGCCATTTTTTTATAAAATTTGGGGTGGAGTTCCCCTTAAAATCCATGCCAGATCTGAAGGGCCTGGTTTGGATATTTGGGGGGAACCCGCACGTCATTTTTTTTTTAATTTGCAGCGGGGTTCCCCTTAATATCCATTCCAGACCTGAAGGGCCTGGTTATGGAATTTGGGGGAACCCCCACGCTTTTTTTTTTGGTTAGCAAAGACTTTCAAAGACTTTTCTCTATATTGCCGGGAGCCGACAATTCATTACAGCCGCGGCTGCTTTTAAATGTTTTTTTTTCCCTTTAGAAATGTCATTTTGCAGGCGCACTGGCAAGTTCAGAGCTGCACCTGTTCAACTTATGCAAATTAGTTTACGTGACTTGACATTTACTAAGATTTTGCCGGCGCAGTGAACCGGTGCATTTAAACCATTGAAATTCCAGCGCTGAGCTCAAAAAAACCTCCCGCAGCTTGAATCGTACTTGCCGGCGCAGCGGGCTGGTTTTGAAAAAGTTACTTTCTCACTCTATTTTGGGCATATTAGTTATTTGGGCAGGTGTCCCTACACTTCCTCACATCACCCCATGTCACCCCCATTATATTCTCACTTCCAGCTTCTTTATATTTAGATTTTAACATGCTGTGCGCCAGGTCCATAGTAGCGCACTGAGCGCCTCCTCCCGGGCGCAGAGAACACTATAGTAAATGGGAAATAGGGCTGCGATACCGGCGCTAATGTTTTGTAAATACCAAAACAGCCATTGCGCACGCAGATGCGCCAATACTCATGGCGCAAACGTTTGGTAAATCAGCCCCATTGTGTATGGATGCTGCTGAAAATCTATTTTGTGTATGGCCAGCTCTAGAAGTGTGTGGCAGGCTCCTGCAATGGCAGAGCTGATTCTAGTTTTCTTGACCAAGAAGACACTGAAAGAGTTGTATGAAGATTATTGTTCTACTGAATATGTCAAAATAGGAAAAAAAAAATTTTATACAGATAAGATTAATTGGTAGCTAATAACTAACAACCTCTAGAAGATTCCAAATATAATGTACCATCTTTAGACTATGTGGCCTAAAGCTGTTTAGTTCCTGGATACCAATCATTAACCCCCTTGGCGGTATTCCAGGGTCTGGCTCAGGGTGAGTTTTTAATGCTAAGAGCAGTAACCCTGAGCCAGACTCAGGCTGCATCGCAGTATCCAGGGGAAGATACTTACCTTGTTCCCTGGATCCTGCGATGTCTCCCCGCAGTGTGTGCGAGCCATGTCACACTGCCGGGTGCCGAGCTCCGTTCCCTGCGACGTTGCGGCGCACGGGGGCGGAGTTCGGCGCCAAATTCAAAAAGTGAAAAACACAGTATAGATACAGTATACTGTAATCTTACTGATTACAGTACTGTATCAAATAATTACACCCCTCTTTGTCCCTAGTGGTCTGTCCAGTGTGCTGCATGCACTTTTATATTATAAATACTGTTCTTTCTGCCTGGAAACTGGAGATTGTCCATAGCAACCAAAAAGTGTCCCTTTATGTCAAAAGTGGTTTAAGGCCCCATGCACACGAGACGCCGGTGCAAACTCTGCTGAACACACGTTTTTAAAGGCTAAAACCGGTGTTTAAAAACGCCCGTTTTGCCGCGATTTTAGCGGCGTTTTACCGCGTTTTACCGCGTTTGCGTCTATAGGCGTTTAGTTAAGAAACTTCATAAGACCCTCCCTAAGCTCAAAAAACATTATTATTTAACCATTTCAGCCATTTTAAGAGACCAGCAGCTGAGAGAGCAGCAGTGTACTTGTATTTAGCGTATCACTTGCCACATCATCTGCCACAAGCTGTGGATTGTCCACTTGCCACGTCACCTGATACGTCACCTGGCCACGTCACCTGCCACAAGTTGTGGATTGTCCACTTGCCACATCACCTGGCCACGTCACCTGGCCACGTCACCTGGCCATGTCACCTGCCACAAGTTGTGGAATGTTCACTTGCCACGTCACCTGCCACGTCACCTGGCCACATCACCTGGCCACGTCACCTGCCACAAGTTGTGGAATGTTCACTTGCCACGTCACCTGCCACGTCACCTGGCCACGTCACCTGCCACAAGTTGTGGAATGTTCACTTGCCACGTCACTTGCCACGTCACCTGGCTACGTCACCTGGCCACGTCACCTGCCACAAGTTGTGCATTGTCCACTTGCCACGTCACCTGGCCACGTCACCTGCCACGTCACCTGCCACAAGTTGTGAATTGTCCACTTGCCACGTCACCTGCCACGTCACCTGGCCACAAGTTGTGGATTGTCCACTTGCCACATCACCTGGCCACGTCACCTGGCCACGTCACCTGGCCACGTCACCTGCCACGTCACCTGCCACAAGTTGTGGAATGTTCACTTGCCACGTCACCTGCCACGTCACCTGGCCACGTCACCTGCCACATCACCTGCCATGTCACCTGGCCACGTCACATGCCACATCACCTGGCCACGTCACCTGCCACAAGTTTTGGATTGTCCACTTGCCACGTCACCTGCCACGTCACCTGCCACAATTTGTGGATTGTCCACCTGCCACGTCACCTGCCATGTCACCTGGCCACGTCACCTGGCCACGTCACCTGCCACAAGTTGTGGATTGTCCACTTGCCACGTCACCTGGCCACGTCACCTGCCACAATTTGTGGATTGTCCACCTGCCACGTCACCTGCCATGTCACCTGGCAACATCACCTGCCACAAGTTGTGGATTGTCCACTTGCCACGTCACCTGCCACAAGTTGTGGATTGTCTACAGTGCAATGCAAGCAATTACAGTTTTTTTTCATATTTTTTTGATGGTTTTTCATCATTTGCCATCATTTTTGAGATTTCTAATGTAAAAAAATAGGTCACCTTTAAAAACGCTAATAAACGAAATCGCGGCAAAACGCCGGTACCGCGTTTTGCCGCATTTAGCAGCGTTTAGCCGCGTTTTGCGTCTGAAACGTGGAAAACTTTTGCGTCTGAACCCATTTTTTTGCTTCTGGAAAAACGAGGTTAAACGTAACTGCCTAAAAATGGCAATAAACGAGACTGTGTGCATGGACACATAGGATAACATTGAATGGGTTCAGGAGCAGTTGAAAAAAGTGTCCAACTGCCTCTGAACGCGCGTTTAACAGCAAATAACAGCGTCTCGTGTGCATGGGGCCTTAGACCAGCTAAAAAACAGAGATAATAAATTAGAATCACTTGCAGAATTGAGCGATAGCGATTTGTGGGGAAATTCATCATCAAACACTAAATCTAATGACAGCGACAATTCTGCAAACTGAGCAAATTTCAGTGTTTTTGATTTGATTACATTATTGAATAATTTTTATTATAATTACATTACTATTTGTTATAATTATTTATAGTTATTTATTATATTATAATTTATGATTTTGTGTTTCAAACTTTATCATACCCGGGATGTCTACTAGACTCTTGTTTGGTCAGGTTTAAGTGAGTTATTACTAAGAATTGCAGGCCTACAATACATAACACCAAATTTCCATGCAAAATAATTGTACCGCTTTTGGTACATAATTCCAGACAGAATCATACCGCCAGGGAGGTTGAAAACAAGTTGGCATGTATACTGTAGCTATATTAAACCCCCAAAAAACTATTATTATTTTGCAGCTCATCACATCTCACAAGTTTAGGGCTACATTTCTACATGTAGAGTTGATGAACTAATTGGTCAGAATTAATGGTCTCCTCAGTGCTGTACAGTCAGTACAAGAAGATGCTTATGCAATACCATCAAGGAGGTGTCTAATCCATCCCAAATTCATTCTGTAGCAGGACAATGATGCCAAATATACAGCCAAAGTCATAAACTATCTTTAATGAAAGGAAGGACAAGCAGTTTTGGAAGAGATGATATGCTCGCACAAAGGTCTGATCTCAAAATGATTGAGGTTGTCTGGGATTACATGAAGAGAAAGAAGACAGACGAACTGTGGATAGTTATCCTATGATTGGAACAGCCTACCTGTCACCTGTGTGGAAGTGTACCCAGGAAAATGCTGTTCTAAATTCAAAGAGAAGACACACCAACTATTGATTTCATGTTGTTTGCTTTTTTTTTTGCTTATGAACTATTTAGGCTGTTAACTGATAAATACAATTTTATTTTATTTTTTTATTAAAAGCTGAACTACATTTCACTTATAATAATGTGAAGCCCGACCCCTTTCCACCACTTTTCCCAGTTGACACTGTGCCGGAGTAAAGAAACTGCACTGCTTCTACACAGGGGTAGAAATGTGTATATGTTCTTTCTCTACAGCAACCTATGTGACAGTATATTATTCTTCTGTGAAACATACATGTGTATGTGTAGCGGGTATGTACTTTCCCAGGTGTAAATTTGAACCTGACAGAGACATTGGTGATGTGTAATTCCCTGCAGCCCAGCAGGTGGTGCTGTCGCCCTGGGCTGGGGTTGAATCATTGCTGTGTGTCGTGCCTCCTTTTTGTCCTCCCTCGGCAGCGGTATGGTGGGGCGGGGAACCTGCCGTGCTTGCTGGGAGAGGGTATAAAGGGGCCGGCCATCTTTGTCACGGGGGGGTCCGAGGCACCTTCAGCCTGTGGACGGTGGTTCGTGTCGGTTCTCTAGGTGGGCCTAGGCCTAGAGGACAGCCAGAGGTCGTGTTCCATCCCAGGCACCTTTAGCCTGGGGTGAGGTACTCAGATGGAGGTCTGGAGCTCAGTGCCCAACACTGAGTTCCACGAGGGAAGGAGATCCTAGGGAACCCCGGGAGTGGGTACCCGAATCCGGAAGGCGTAATGGACCGGGGGGAGCTCCTCACTCGAAGACCTGGTGCAGCATATTGCCAGTGATGGGTGAGCCTCTCATCGGAGACCGCCTGGAAGGAAATTCCCCCTCGCTCGGAGACCGCAACCCACTTTCAGGGAGGAAAGTGGAGAACACATTGTGTCTGGGCCTGCTCGCATCCACACCTCCTTTTCTGTTCTGTTTCTACCAAGGGAGTTCAACTGATTGTGTTCATTCAAGAATAATAAAGGAGTGTTGAACTTTAATGGTGTGGGGCTCATTTCCTGACAGACATTGTTCAAGGTAACTCTTGGTGGAGGCTCCAGGTGCACAACACTGACCTGAAGGTAAAAGAACTTTGCTTATATCACACTGACACCTGTGGTGAAAGCCAGGCGTGGTGTCCCCGCTCCCTTCCCCTCTGAAAGGTACCCCTAGACAAGAGACAGACGAGCTGAAGAAAGAGAGGGGAGTGAGGAGGGCGCTACATGTGGGGGCTCGGGTCCGGTATACTGTTTGTGCACCACAGTATTGAACGTGTCTGCTGGAAGAGTTACGTGAGTAGGCAGGCCTTCATTGGCCGAAGTGCATCCCTGCTCGAAGTCGTGGACATGACCCAATGAAGGGAAAGGCCCGCGCAGAAGAGTGGAAAAAGGGGGAAATTCAGCCGTGTGAAGTGCTACACGTGGGGGCTTCTATTGCACTGCGCCACCAGGCACACCCCCATCGCTTAGTTCGTGGGCGTGACTCAGAAACAGAAAAGAAGAAAAGCCCGCGAACTGGAGCAAAGGGGAGGAGTCCAATACGTGTGAAGGACTACACGTGGGACGTTGGCGCAAAAACTTTGCAGTGTGCGATGGATCAGCAACAGGTCGCCTTGTTCGGACATACATCGTGGATTCCAGTTCACCCTTCCACCAAGACATTGACTGCTGCTGCTCTGATAACAGATACGGGGATCCGGCTAAAGCCAAGGGGTCGATTCGCCCTGTATTCGTGCATGGACGTTGAGGCCCTGGGTGTGATTTGTCCCGGCTGTTCAGGACTGGTGTGCCAACTGAAGCCATTCGGGCGATGCGAGGCCTGTGGGGAGTTCCTGTTCGAAGTGGATCTGGCGGTTGAGAAGCCGAGAACCATCTACCCTGGTCGTGCTACGGGCAACACCACTCAGAGAGGAGGAATCACTGCTGTGACAGCCATCCCTGCGCACACTGCAGCGACCGCGGAGGAGGTCGTAAAAACTCAACGGGAGAAATCCGAGGATGCTGACTCGGTCACCACGATCTCGCAGCGTCCACCACCGAAGAGAAAGACCGGCATGGTAGCCCCGACCAGCGGTTGTGGTGGACCGTCTCGCCCGCTTACGCCCGGCCCGGATGGATCCGTCGACAAGAGTTCCGGACGTCCCATTTCAGGTAAAGGCCGAGGTAAGCCTGGCGGAGAGATTTGGTGTGTGGGAAGAGGTGAAAGCTCGGTCTCCACTACAGGATACCTGCCTGCGGAGGAGTGTGACACCTCTGACCTAGAGTCGCTCTTGGACATGGGAGACGACGTTGCAATAGATGAACTGTTTGCCGAAAAGGGCTGGGACAAAATACCCCTCGCTTCATTCCGGAGGACCAGGGATCCACCCATGTCTACAGAGGAAAGTACACCCCGGGTGGAGGCACCAGCGCCTGAAGAGAGGTCCCATCCCCAGCCTGCCTCTATATCCCCGGTGCCATCTGTACCGAAGACCGGGGAAAAGAGACTGTTACTGCGGGCACCAATGCCCAGATCAGATGTGATCAAGGTCCCTCGCCACCCGGACTCAATAGTTTTGCCTGGCGAGGGGGACAAAGCTACCATGCCTCCTTTGGCGAGACTACAACGCCTATTTGGCCAGAAGGTTGCTGCGGAGTACGGATAAGAGTATCCATACTTGTCGAAGGAACTGCTCTATGAGGTGGAAGTGTGCCGGGAGCGCTGGTACAATGACTTTGTGTGGACCCACCTTCAGGTTCCCCACACCCGCAGGTACCTGGCATGCTCTCCAAAGGCCTCTCAACGTTTTAAAGACTGCAAGGCAGAATGGATGTTGGGACGGCACATCCATGCAGACAAGGTGTTGATCCGACGCAAGGAAGGAGAAGATGTGGAGTATCATCTGGAGACCATGGATCAACACTTGAAGCTACTTGTTCTGCCGCATCCCCGTTTTTACCTGTAGGAGAGAAGAGACTCCGTTCTTATCATGCTGCTGAACTTTCTGGGGCCCGTTGCTTTTGTGCCCAAAGAAATGAAGGACTGTTCCTGTTGTTTTCTTTCTGCAAGAGATCATGGACTCTGGGTAGATAGGGCCAAAGAGAAGAGGAAAGTTCCACGAGTGCAGTTACCGTGGTGCTGTCACCAGGTGGCAGTGTTGCGCAACGTTAAACACTTTTCACGCACTCACTCTTTGGAGAAAAGGGATTTCTTCCCGGAGAAGTTTCTTTTCTCTCACACGAATACAGGTGTCAGGGTTATGTGTGTTGATTTCTTTCTTTTCCCTCTGCAGGAGAACACCCCATCAAGACCACTGAGGATGGGGTGGGTCTTAGTCAGGATGGGGGGGGGAGTAAAATGTGAATATGTGATTCAAAGTTATGATTTAATGCTGTTGTTTTCTCTTCTGTCTTTATTCCCTTTTTATTACAGGGCTCAGACACAGTGTTTTAGTTGGGTAGTTTTTCTAAAAGTTTTATTTTTGTGCAATTGTTAGTTGGTCTCTGGATTGTATTATGTCAGCCGTTGAGGGCATGATTTACTCCAGACACTGGGGACCAGTGTCAAATCACCAGGGGGAGAGTGTAGCGGGTATGAACTTTCCCGGGTGTAAATTTGAACCTGACAGAGACATTGGTGATGTGTAATTCCCTGCAGCCCAGCAGGTGGCACTGTCGCCCTGGGCTGGGGTTGAATCATTGCTGTGTGTCGTGCCTCCTTTTTGTCCTCCCTCGGCAGCAGTATAGTGGGGCGGGGAACCCGCCGTGCTTGCTGGGAGAGGGTATAAAGGGGCTGGCCATCTTTGTCACGGGGGAGTCCGAGGCACCTTCAGCCTGTGGACGGTGGTTCGTGTCGGTTCTCTAGGCGGGCCTAGGCTTAGAGGACAGCCGGAGGTCGTGTTCCATCCCAGGCACCTTTAGCCTGGGGTGAGGTACTCAGATGGAGGTCTGGAGCTCAGTGCCCAACACTGAGTTCCGCGAGGGAAGGAGATCCTAGGGAACCCCGGGAGTGGGTACCCGAATCCGGAAGGCGTAATGGACCGGGGGGAGCTCCTCACTCGAAGACCTGGTGCAGCATATTGCCAGTGACGGGTGAGCCTCTCATCGGAGACCGCCTGGAAGGAAATCCCCCCTCGTTCAGAGACCGCAACCCACTTTCAGGGAGGAAAGTGGAGAACACATTGTGTCTGGGCCTACTCGCATCCACACCTCCTTTTTTGTTCTGTTTCTATCAAGGGAGTTCAACTGATTGTGTTCATTCAAGAAGAATAAAGAAGTGTTGAACTTTAATGGTGTGGGGCAGACAGACATTGTTCAAGGTAACTCTTGGTGGAGGCTCCAGGTGCACAACACTGACCCGAAGGTAAAAGAACTTTGCTTATATCACACTGAGACCTGTGGTGAAAGCCAGGCGTGGTGTCCCCGCTCCCTTCCCCTCTGAAAGGTACCCCTAGACAAGAGACAGACGAGCTGAAGAAAGAGAGGGGAGTGAGGAGGGCGCTACATATGCATATGCATTTTTAATAGATTTTCAGTAAAATGTTACATACATTATATTGTTCCTTGTGTACAAGAATCCTAATTTGGAGCCAACTAAAAAGTAATCAAAATTATATTTCATCAAGTTGATAAAATATAGGCTAAAGCTTATCCAATGATTTTAAAAGAAGAATTTGCAATATAATTAAAGAGGACGCTCAGCTGTGGATTTATGTTATTGTTTAATCTGCTCGAAATAATAATACCTACAGTCTATCACGCTTGTATTTATTCTTTGCAGTCAAGCACATATGCTGATTGTAACCACATTTGTATAGTTCTTGGGTTATTCCTTTTGGCAGTAAAACAGATGGAAATAATAATTAACATTTCTCAGAAGACTTGTGTATAAACTGCACAGCAGTAAAGAGAAAAAAAAAATGTATTTACATAAATTTAAATACCTCTGTATGCAAGATGAAATAACGTTTTAAAGTATTAGATTTGATGTTACTTTTAGTAAGCACAAAGAGGTATTGTAAGCTCTCAAGATATATCTGTAAAACACAGGCTTATGTATTACCATAGTTCAAGGAATGTGAGTGTGCCAATTAATTTATTACAATTAATCTGATATTAGCTTACATTAGTTTGCCTGTGCCTAGAGACTGTACAAACTGGCATACAAAAGGGTCTCTCTGGACAATTGCTGATTGCTCCAGCATAGTCATTGTCAATATGTTGTATTGATGCAACCAGCTATATAGAAACAAAAGCTTAGCAAAATCTAGTCTTATGCCGCGTACACACGATTGTTTTTTCTGATGAAAAAAGACTGATGGACTTTTTTCATCGCACAAACCGACCGTGTATGGGCCCCATCGGTCTTTTTTCCATACAATAGCAAATTCCGATCGTCTGTGGGGAACTCCATCGGAGAAAAAACCCACGCATGCTCAGAATCAAGTCGACGCATGCTCAGAAGATTTGTGTGACCGTGTGTATGCAACACAAGTTTGAGCCAACATTCCGTCAGAAAAATCCACGATTTTCTTGTCGGAATTTCCGATCGTGTGTACGCGGCATAAAGGTTTGACCTCATATTATATGGTTTTGGTAAATCTGAAGACAAAAATCTGCAGAAAATCTAATAGTGTGTATGGGGTCTAAAGCCTGGTACACACGGTACGATTGTTGGCCAACCGAGCGTCTGATTTTTGTCAAAAGGGCGTGAGCCAGGATCTTGTCTTGCATACTAACGTTACACAATTGTCGTGCCACAAACACGAACGTAGTGACATACTATGAGGAATTTCAGCTCTTGAGCGCCACCCTTTGGGCCCCTTCTGCTAATTTCATGTTTGGTGAGCATTGATTCCGAGCATGCATGTTTGTACTTTCGACTTTTGTGTGACGGGTTTGTGTACTGACCATACAAAAATCAGACGTGGAGCTGCTGTCCGCCAAAAGTTTACTGGCCTGCCATCCAACATTTGTTGGCCGAAAATTGGACAATTGTCAAAAGGAGCATACTAACGGTAAGAATTTAGGACAACAGTCTGTCAACAGACAATCCCCTTCCAACAATCGTACCGTGTATATGAGGCTTATGAGTCCCTGTGCTGCTTGCTGAGGTTGTATTTGAAATCTGCTGTCCTCTGATTCCTCCTAGCCTTGCAGCTGTAATCTTCCTGTGCCGCAGGGGTTAATATGAGTCAAAGGACCTGCTATATTGACTAGTCAAGAGTGCCAATTGCCCACCCTTTCCGCCCACCTACGGCATACTCAGAAGCTGTACTATAGCTCCCATGAATGAAACATAATCCATGAATGAAGGACAGGTGGATAAATTAAAGGTTCGCCTTTTCCATTCATAGATCGTATTTATTCATGGAACCTATAGTACGGCTTCTATAAACCGATGAGGGGTGTAGAAAGGGTAGACATAGACAGCACTCTTGATGAGTGCATAAGACAGGTCTCTCAGCTTGTATTAACCCTAGGATCACTGAAAGATTACCACTGTGGGCGTAGGGGGATCAGAGGACTGAAAATTTCAACTGAAGCCTCAGGCGGGAGCAAAATAGACACTTTTCATTAACAGTAATGGCCATTGGGCTGATTTTTTTAAAAACATTTTGGCTGTATAGTACACTGTACAATGCCATTTTTTACATCTATAAATTTATTTGTTGGTATCTGCTCCTATTAAAGCGGAGGTTCACCCACATTTTAAAGATTGCTGTCACCATTCCCTCTTAGCATGAATAGAAACAAATGCCTAACCTTTTTTTTTTGTTGTGTAGTTTTCATTAATCTTCTTTCTTCATTCCTACTTCTGGGATTTCCTCCCGCGGGAGTAGGCGTGTCCTTTGCTGTGCTATGTGTCGCTGTGTATGCCGGGAATTGTGCTGCAATGTCTCCTGGAAGCAAAGTGTCCTGCTTCCCAGGAGTAAAAGAGTAATGAGATACAGCGGTGAATGCCGGGAGACGCGCATTCATCGCTACCCGGAAGAATATGCTTGTGGACTTCAAGATGCCCACAAGCAAAATGGCAAATACAGGAAGCTTTTTTATAAAGTGTTATTTATTCCGAAAACAGACGGGGGATGTTTAACAGCGCCGGAGAAGTGAGTAATACAAATGCATAAGTCGTAGCATAGAATGGACTAAAAAAATAAATGTATGGACCGCGGAACCTCCGCTTTAAATGTATAACTGCACTATACAACTTCCTATGATCATCACCTGTTTTTACTGTGCATGTTGTAAGACACTCACCTTAACAACGATGCCAAGGTTTTGCTATAGAGCAGGAGTCTCCAAACTTTCTAAACAAAGGACCAGTTTATTGTCCTTTACACCAAAAGGGGCCAGAATGTGGCCAGCGGGAGTGTGGCATAAGTGGGAGTAAACATCGCCATTGTTGATATGGGGGGATAACGCCCTATCGTTGGATTTATTGGGAGGAATAGTGCCCCGTTGTTGGTGTTAGTGGGAGAAATGGTGCCCAATTGTTGATATCAGTTGGCAGAATAGTGTCTCATATCACTGGGAGGAATACGCCCAAAGGGTCAGATATAGGCAAGCGAAGGGCAGCATCCAATCCCCGGGCCACAGTTTGGAGACCACTGCTATAGAGAGTGGCACTTCTTTATCACCTTATTCACTGTTCTCCTTCAGCTTCAGTGGGTGACTATTAAAGGCTAAACACACCTTAATTCGTTTTTTAACCTCCTTAATACAGGCACTATTCTTAATTTCCCCCCCAAAAAAAAATTGTGGCAAAAAAAATTAGTTTACCTTGGGGGTATCCACTTTACAAAAAGGGGTCATTTTGAAGGTGTTCATACTGTCTTGGGTTTTTTTTTTTTTTAAAGGTACATTGTTATTAAGTTTTTTTCAAAACAAGACAACAAACAGACACACATGGAGCGAACATCGCCCAATCCAGTACAGTGCAAAAAATGTTTTTTTAGAAAGCTGATAAACAATTGGCATATATCAGGAAGACAATATTCAGTCACATTTTTAAGGAGCAGGAGAGACAGTGCTCTCAGAATCAACCCAGTAGCTCCAAACCTTCCTGAATTTTTTCGGACACCCTCTAGCCTCATGTGTCAGTTTGTATAATGATACAGCATGGTTAATATTTGTGAGCCAGAAGGCAATAGTGGGCAAGGATGGAGATTTCCAATGGAAGGTTATTGCTTTCTTAGCATAAAACAATACTATTCTCAGAAATGTTTGTGTATTCTCGGATATACTATCATCATCAATATAGCCCAGTAAACACCTTAGAGGATTACATACATTAGGTAACTGTGTCAATGAACTAATGAAGGCCATGACCTCCGACCAGAAATGCCTGATCGGAGGACACTCCCACATTAAGCCCTGGTTCACACTGGTGCGATTTGACATGCGATTTGACATGTCAAATCGCATGTCAAATCGGTGAAATTTGCCGCAAATTGCGGGCAATGGCACCATCCTAATCGGTGCGACGCCGCATCAGCGGCGCTGCACCGATTACAAAAAGTAGTTTTTGTACTACTTTTTGCGATTTCAGCCGCGATTTACATTGACATCTGTTTCAGATGTCTTTGAAATCGCGGCCGAAATCGGGACTGCCAGCGGGAGTGAAATGGTGCGAGTTCAGCTGAACTCGCAGGCTTCACTCCCGCAGCCCAGTGTGAACGTGGGCTTTATGAAAGAACGTGCCTTCAGCCATGCCGCAACGAGAGCATAATGCAGAGGGCAATCTATTCAGTTTAAATAGTAAGCATGGAGTAAAGTAGGATCTGTATAACAATTTAGTTTGTATTACCGTGCCACGAGAAGAGATGACAGAGGGAAACTGGAGGGGCAAAAGCTCCTGCCAGATTTCCTCCGTCAGCTCAGGGATATCAGCTCTCCAGCCGGCAGCCGTCTTGCTCAGCCTTTGAGTCGTGGAATGCAGAAGGGACCTATAATATGTAGAAACTAGCTTGGTGTGAGAGGAGTCGGTCAACATACGTTCCAGTGGGGAGAGCTGAATAGATATGTTGCGAAGACCAAACTGCGTTGCTGCAGTGTGGCATATCTGTAGGTAGAGGAAGTAAGCTGTGCGTGGTAGATTGTAATCTCTACGAAATTCATCAAAAGAACGAAACACATTGTCTGAGAATAAATGCAAAATAGTTTTTACCCCCCTTTTCGAACAGAATCCCCCTTCAGATCTGCGGAAGAACTCTGGTAGAGTCGGGTTCCCCCAGAGTGGAGTGTTCGGCGAGTAAGTATTACTGTCAGCGAACGACTGTAGTTTTGTTAGCTTAATAAGCCTTATAGTCATTGCCAGGACACTCGTACCATCCCGCCCTCTAAGGGACATACGATAAATCAGGTTCTGCAGGGATTCATAGGAGGTGAGGATAGCAGCCTCCAAAGCAGTGGCTGCGTTGTTGGCTTCAGGAAAAAAACACCAATGTGCATGAGCTAATTGTGAAGCAATATAATAGGTGTGGAGACAGGGTAAGGCCAATCCGCCCTCCAGTACCGGTAACTGGAGGGTGGTCTTGGCAATCCTGACTACTCCACAAGTAAGGATGGAGTCTATTTCTTTAAATTTAAGCTTGGTGACATATACTGGCGAATTACCCAATACATACAGAAATCGTGGCAGGAATATCATTTTAAAAATATTAATCCTGCCCAATAAGGTAAGTGGGAGATTTGCCCAGGTTTTGAATGTGGTCTTCATTCTCCCTATAAGGGGGTCTATATTGAGTTTAGCATAAGAGGTAATAGGGAGCTGTATCAGAACTCCTAAATATCAGAAGGAGGTGACTATGGGCAAGAGGAAGGTAGCCTGGGTGGGTCTGCCTGGTCAATCTGAAATAGGATGGACTTGTCCCAGTTAACCCGGAACCTGGAGAAATGCCCAAACTTGTCAATAATCTCCAGCAGGACTGGGAGAGACGACTGGGGGTCCGACAAATATATTAACATGTCGTCAGCATAAAGAGACACCTTCTCCTCCAGACCCCCAATCGTCAGTCCCGCAACCTCCCCGCAAGATCTTATCAGTGCTGCCAAGGGCTCTATCGCCAGTGCAAAGAGCAATGGCGACAGAGGGCACCCCTGTCTGGTGCCTCTCTTTATCGGAAAGGGATCAGACACGGCTGCGTTCACCCTCAGTCGAGCAGTGGGCTTTGAATATTAGACATGTGCACACTGAAATATTTCGTTTCGGAATTTCGTTTTCGTCCGAAAAATAAATTTATTTAGTTACTCCCGAAATTCGTTTTTATTTATTTCGTTTTTCGTTAGAAATTGCATTCGTCCGAAAATCTGAATTAATTAAGGTCGAATCTGTCATTGAAGGCTTATGGTGTCTGTCGAATGTTCAAAGAAGATTCGACGGAGCAGTGAAACTGTACGACGCTGCAATCATACATTTCCGGTCGAATGTTCCGCCCACAAGCTATAGAAGAATTCTAATGTTGTATGACTAGTAATAATTATATTTATTCATTACTATTACTAGTCAACCAACATTAGAATTCTTCTATAGCCTATGGGCGGATGCATTTGACCGGAAATGTACGATTGCAGCGTCGTACAGTTTTGCTGCACCGTCGAATCTTCTAACTTTCGATGCTTTGTCGAATCTTCGTCATTCTAGCTATTTTACTGCTCCTCCTCTTTGGTTACAATCAGCCAATAACATTCATCATCAACTTTATTTTTATTTTACTTCCCCCACCCAATTCCAGCAGTGATCTTTTCTCTCTATGTCGAATCTTTTCTCTCTATAATAACAAATCTTTTCTCTCCTATGTCGAATCTTTTCTCTCCTATGTCGAATCTTTTCTCTCTATAATGTCGAATCTTTTCTCTCCTATGTCGAATCTTTTCTCTCCTATGTCGAATCTTTTCTCTCCTATGTCGAATCTTTTCTCTCTATAATGTCGAATCTTTTCTCTCCTATGTCGAATCTTTTCTCTCCTATGTCGAATCTTTTCTCTCCTATGTCGAATCTTTTCTCTCCTATGTCGAATATTTTCTCTCTATAATGTCGAATCTTTTCTCTCCTATGTCGAATCTTTTCTCTCCTATGTCGAATCTTTTCTTTCCTATGTCGAATCTTTCTCTCCTATGTCGAATCTTTTCTCTCCTATGTCGAATCTTTCTCTCCTATGTCGAATCTTTTCTCTCCTATGTCGAATCTTTTCTCTCCTATGTCAAATCTTTTCTCTCTATAATGTCGAATCTTTTCTCTCCTATGTCAAATCTTTTCTCTCCTATGTCGAATCTTTTCTCTCCTATGTCGAATCTTTCTCTCCTATGTCGAATCTTTTCTCTCTATAATGTCGAATCTTTTCTCTCTATGTAGAATAATCTTGGACTAATAGAGTTAAGGTTAGGCACATTCGACCACAGGTTCGATAGACACAGATTGTTATTGTCAGCATCACGTCGAATCTCCTATCTATATCGAACTGTTGTAGCAACGAAAACGAAAATAAAGCATTTGTTTATGTCGGATCTTTCGGTTTTCGGATTCTGTGCTTTCGTTTTCGTTTGTTAAAACGATAACGAAAATAGCTGAAATTCGGACGAAAATGCATTCGGACAAAAATGAATGCACATGTCTATTGAATATAACAACTGGACCCATCTGATGAAGGTACCGCCAAAACCAAACTTTGCCAAGACCTCCAGCAGATAAGGCCACTCGACTGAATCAAATGCCTTGTGTGCGTCTAAGGCCAGAACAGCCCTTGAACCCATCTCCGCATGAGTGGCCTGAAGATTGGTGAACAATCTCCGCAGGTTGATGGAGGTCGATCGCCCATTGATGAACCCAGTTTCGTCCGCACCAATAATGGTAGTAATAACTGTTTTCAATCGCCGTGCGAGCACCTTGGCCAAAATCTTAACATCCGAGTTGATGAGTGATATTGGTCTGTAAGAATCACATAGGAGGTGATCCTTATGTGGTTTAGAAATTAGGACAATCAATGCCTCCGACATAGAGGGGGGTAGCTGTCCCGTTTTCATAGCAAAATCATACACCCTGCTTAGATGGGGTATAAGCAAATCTTTGTATTGCAGATACCACTCGATGGGGAACCCATCCAGTCCCGGGGTTTTGTTTCTGGCAAAAGGATTGGATAGCCTCCCCAATTTACTCAGTCGTCAGAGGAGTGTCAAGGTCTGACGCCTGTTGTGTCTGAAGTCTGGGCAACGAAATATCAGCAAGATAGTCATCCAATTCCACAATCGTGTAGTGAGCTCTAGTAGCATATAGGGAGGAGTAAAAGGAGATAAAGGCTTCCATGATCTCATTGTTCTGTTCTACCACTATGCCCTCTGCGCTCTTAATTCTGAGTATGCTGCATGGCTGATAGTCAGGTTTAGAAAGATACGCCAACAAACGGCTGTTCTTGTCACCAAACTCAAAGATTCGCTGATTCTGGTATAACAGCTTCTTCTGGGTGCGTTCCAAAAGCACTAGGTCCAATTCTCTGGACCCATGCTTCCAGGCAGCACGTGTCTCAGGAGAGGGAGTCACAGTATAAACGGCTTCTGCCTCCCTGAGAGCCCCCTCTGCATCCATCAACTTGGACATAGAGGCCTTGCGTGTCTGACCAACCGCCACAGCAAAAGAGATACGTGTAGTGGCCTTAAAGGCATCCAATACGACTGGAACGGTTGCACTCTGTTTATTAAGTAGCCAGTATGATTTCATCTCTGTCATACACTGGTTCACCACGATCTCATCCGCCAACCACAGTGGGCTTAGTCGCCACACCCGATAGGAGGAGGAGGGGCCCAGGGCGAGGTCCACCATCAAAGGAGAATGGTCGGACACCGCCCTAGGGAGGTATTTAACCTCTGATACCATGGAAAGCAGATCCGACGAGACCAGACACAAATCTATACGAGACAGAGTACCGTGTGACTCAGAGTGACACGAATACTCCCTCCTGTCCGCATGCTTCCACCTCCAGACCTCCACTAAGTCAAATTGATTTAAGAAGGAACCCAGGGGAGTGGGGGGTAATGAAGAACAACATAACCTGTCTATGGAATTATCCAGTACTGTATTATAGTCACCCGCTATTAGTAAAGGACCCTCTGCTATCGCCAGAATGGAGGTCATAACCCTTTCAAAGAACAATTTAGTGAAGGGGGGAGGGGCATACAGGCTAGTCACGGTATATGGTCTACCCATAAGTTCAAGTACAACAACTACAAAGCACCCTTGCGGGTCCAGTTTAACATGCTTAATACTAACCGGGGCTGATTTGGCTATTAGGATGGAGGTCCCCCTGGCATATGTGAAGTATGTAGAATGGAGGGCGTAGGCAATTTTTGCCTGTTTGAGGGCCATGACTCTAGAGCCCTGGATGTGGGTTTCCTGAAGTAGGATTACATGCGGATTGTGGCGTGCCAAGTAGTCAAACATCAGAGATCTTTTCACCTTGGAATTCAGCCCCCGTACATTCCAAGACACTAAACGTAGCTTAGACATAGGGAGGCGTAAAGCACATGACTAACCGTATCCACTTCCCATGGCCCGCCGGACACAAGCAAGGCCCGAAGTCCCGCGAACCAGGGGAAGTGCGCAAGGTATAAAACAGGTCAAAAAGATAAGGCAAGAGCATAGGAAATAAAGTGATCAGATGCATATCATAAGGGTCAGTTATACCAGCCTGTAGATGGACATGCACAAATGGATACCAGCACTGCAAAACAAAACACATAAAAATAAAAACTTCAAACAAAAATCCCCAAACATCCCCACCCACCCTAACCCTCCCGGCTCCCAAACCCAAACATATGAGAGCTTTGTTCCCAAAACCAAAACTGCGAAGCAGGGGGGTCATGACACAGACCCCAAACTAACCAACCCTGAGGAGCGTTAAAGTCCCTTAGACACGGGCCACCGTCCGTGTCCGCACAGGACAAGTATGCTAGTTAACCCTGAGTCTGAAGGAAAAAATGCAGCAGTCATCCAGATCAAACAAGTAGGAAACAAACAGAGTTAGTAGAATGTAGTTCGCCACTTTCATATAACTGTAAAGAGGGGAGTGAGATGATCACAGGCTTAAGGATTTCCAGGCCCACTCCTACCCCCCCCCCAGCTGTCCTTTGCTGGAAAGGGGTAATGTAGGCCACATAAGGCACAAGGTGTAGCTATCAAAAAGTGCAGGTTAGGTGCGATGTCAGCGCGGAGGGGATCTTTGATTCTGATTCCGGCGTTCAGGATGTCCCAGGGTATCCACCCAGTGAGATGCCTCCCTAGGATCCGTGAAGAAGTAGGCCTTGCCCTGGTAAACAATCCTCAATTGAGCAGGATATAGCATGCCATAGGGGAGATGAAGCTCACGGAGCCTGCGTTTAATAGCCAGGAAAGTGGCCCTCTGCTTTTGTGTAGCTACAGAGAAGTCAGGGAAAATAGTAATTCCACTCCCATTAAAAAACACCCTTCCCTTTTCTCTGGCAGCACCAAAAATTGCCTCCCTGTCCCTGAAGTGAAGCAGTTTGATAATCATGGCACGTGGCTGGGCCCCAGGTGGGAGGGGGCACATGGGGACCCTATGTGCCCGTTCAATGGCGAATAATGGTGAAAAGATTGAAGAGCGAATGTGGTGATTAGCCATCTTTAAACGTGAAACGTAAATTGCTCCTCCGTAAACGGTCCTCCATTTTAGTAGGCTTATCTGCTGTGTAATCCTGGGCCTGGTGTAGCTCCCTAACAGAGCCCTGTAATGGATGGGTCTCATCCTCCAGCGTGCTAATGCGCTGCTCAGCATTAGACACCCTGTGGCGAAGGTTATGGACATCCTGTTTTAGGAAGGATAAGTCAGTTTTTATGAAGTCCATTTGGGTGGTCAGAGAAGCATGGCTGTGCTGGATGGTCTCCATGATCTGGGACAGGGATGACTCTGCATGGCCTGCATCAGCAGTGTCCTCGCTGGGGGTATCAGGGGCAATGTCCTCAGCCGGAGAGAATAGGAAAGGATCTTCCGGGCTTAGAACAGAGGGGTAACAGTGTGACTCACCCTTCCCTGCATGCTTCGGTTTCAGCGCTGAGGAGTATGAGGATGGCTGGCTGCATGTGTCTGCAGCATGGAGACCGGTGCCATCTTGCCTCTGTTTGCATGGTGGGGGTGGCGGGACGGATCCTGAGGCTTCCTCCATCGGTGGGCCGTATTTGACCATCTCCTGCTGTGGGGACAAACAGGATCCCTGGATGGCGAACAGGTCAGTAGGATTGAGTCAGGATGTGTGCGGCATGGACAGAGCTCAGGCTACGCACGTCCTCACATCCTGGTCGGTGGCCACGCCCCCTGTCTTGGGGTTTTTACTTGATAAATTTCATCTTACAACATAGAGAGTAAAGGATTTTTTTATTTCAGTTTTTTTTTTCTTTAACCACTTAAGCCCCGGACCATTTGGTAGCTAGAGGACCAGAGGTGATTTCAGAATTTTGCACTGCGCTGCTTTAACTGTAAATTGTGCGGACATGCAATGTTGTACCCAAACGAAATTTGCGTCCTTTTCTTCCCACAAATAGAGCTTTCTTTTAATGGTATTTGATTGCCTCTGCGATTTTAATTTTTTGCGATATAAATGGAAATAGACCGAAAATTTTGAAAAAATATTATATTTTCTACTTTTTGTTATAAGAAAAATCGAATAAACTCAATTTTAGTCATACATTTAGGCCAAAATGTATTCAGCCACATGTCTTTAGTAAAAAAAATGTCAATAAGCGTATATTTTCTGGTTTGCGCAAAAGTTATAGCGTCTACAAACTAGGGTACATTTTCTGGAATTTACACAGCTTTTAGTTTATGACTGCCTATCTCATTTCTTGAGGTGCTAAAATGGAAGTCAGTACAAAACCCCCCCAAATGACCCCATTTTGGAAAGTAGACATCCCAAGGAAATTGCTGAGAGGCATGTTGAGCCCATTGAATTTTTTTTTTGTCTCAAGTGATTGAATAATGACTAAAAAAAAATAAAAAATTACAAAAAGTTGTCACTAAATGATATATTGCTCACACATGCCATGGTTATATGTGGAATTGCACCCCAAAATACATTTTTCTGCTTCTCCTGAGTACGGGGATACCACATGTGTGGGACTTTTTGGGAGCCTAGCCGTGTACGGGCCCCCGGAAACCAAGCACCGCCTTCAGGATTTCTAAGGGCGCAAATTTTTGATTTCACTCCTCACTACCTATCACAGTTTTGAAGGCCATAAAATGCCAAAATAGCACAAAAACCCCCCAAATGACCCCATTTTGGAAAGTAGACACCCCAAGCTATTTGCTGAGAGGCATGGTGAGTATTTTACAGCTCTCATTTGTTTTTGAAAATGAAGAAAGAAAATATATATTTTTTTTTTTTTAATTTTCAAAACTTTGTGACAAAAAGCGAGATCTGCAAAATACTCACAATACCTCTCAGCAAATAGCTTGGGGTGTCTACTTTCCAAAATGGGGTCATTTGGGGGGGTTTTGTGCCATCTGGGAATTCCATGGCCTCCGAAACTGTGATAGGCAGTGAGAAGTGAAATCAAAAATTTACACCCTTAGAAAGCCTGAAGGCGGTGCTTGGTTTTTGGGGTCCCGTACGTGGCTAGGCTCCCAAAAAGTCTCACACATGTGGTATCCCTGTACTCAGGAGAAGCAGCAGAATGTATTTTGGGGTGTAATTCCACATATGCCCATGGCATGTTTGAGCAATATATCATTTAGTGACAACTTTGTGCAAATTAATAAATAAATAAATAAATTGTCTTTTTTCCGCAACTTGTGTCAACATATAAAATATTCCATGGACTCGACATGCCTCTCAGTATATAGCTTGGGGTGTCTACTTTCCAAAATGGGGTCATTTTGGGGGGTTTTGAACTGTTCTGGCATTTTATACACAACATTAGGAAGCTTACATCCACTCTTCTAACCACTTGAAGACAAAGCCCTTTTTGACACTTTTTGTTTTTAATTTTGTTTTTTATTTTATTTTTAAATTGTTCCTTCCATATTTTTTTTTTTTTTAGCATTTTTATTGTTATCTCAGGGAATGTAAATATCCCCTATGATAGCAATAGGTAGTGACAGGTACTCTTTCTTGAAAAAACTGGGGTCTTCTAGACCCTAGATCTTTCCTCTGCCCTCAAAGCATCTGACCACACCAATATCGGTGTGATAAAATGCTTTCCCAATTTCCCAATGGCGCTTTTTATATCCGGGGGGGGACATTCCCTCCCACTGCTTGTAAAAGCAGTCCAGAGGCTAATTAGCCACTAGGATTGCTTTTACATGAAAGCCGGCCGCTGGCTGAAAAGAATGATACCAAGATGATACCTAAACCTGCAGGTATAAACATTCAAAGTCCAGCAACATACCAGTACATTGCTGGTCCTTGTTGGACATGTATTGTAATCTTTTTTTTTCATGCAGCCAGTTGGCTGAACGAAAAAAGAGATTGATCGGTGGGTATGCCCACCATTAGAATACCGCCCTTCATCCACCCACTTCTAATGATGGGCATACATGCACCATTTATATATGCCGAAGCATGGGGGCATCCTCCCGCAAAAAAGTTATGCCGCACACACATGGTCGGACTTTTCCACGGGCAAGCCTCTGTCGGAATTTCGACCGTATGTACGCGGCATTAGGAGCAAAATCACGCCTCCGCTTCTCTGCCCCTGCTGCCCCAATGCTTCGGCATATATGCTTCTTTTTTTTAACTGTGGCGGTGAAATAACCTCCTACAGCACTGGAGTCGCAGGTATCAGGCCTGTCTCTGCGAACGCTGCAGTTATGTGTGTTGCGTTTTGTAAGTGACAGTGATCGATCGATACTGCACTTGGGTGGCCTGGGCTGGACGGAGGGGCAAAATGCAGGTGCTAGCAGGTATCTGGGCTGATCCCGCTAACACTGCGTTTTTGGGAACCCTAAACTGCTGGGGACGCTAGTATAGATCTGATCAGATCAGATATTGATCTGATCAGATACTATACCATTAAGGGGGGTGTATGCTTCACGCGTGGGTGTTAGCGTTACTGGCACTAACCTGACGCTGCCTGGGGTGTGACGCAGACCCTCTCTGACGCTAAAACCTAATTGATATCACCCACCGGGCGATCAGGGGGTTAAACCTTTATTGGGTTATATATACGGCGGGTGCCCTGACACTATAAAAAGCAAACTAACTAACCAGCGTCACCCGTAACACTTATATGGTGATCACTGGTGAAAGGGTTAACTAGGGGCATTTAGGGGGTTAAAACCTTTATTAGATAGTATATGGGGGTACCTGACGCTATAAAAACCTGCGGCGAACCTAAAAAAATTACTGGCTACCGATCTGCATCACCGACGCTAAGACAGCGATCAGAAAAATGATCGCTTAGCGACAGTGGTGATAGAGGGTGAAAGGGTTACCTGGCTGGCGATCAAGGGGGTTAAACCTTTATTAGATCATTTATGGGGGTACCTGACGCTATAAAAACCTGCGGCGAACCTAAAAAAAATTACTGGCTACCGATCTGCATCACCGACACTAAGACAGCGATCAGAAAAACGATTGCTTAGCGACAGTGGTGATAGGGGGTGAAAGGGTTACCTGGGGGCGATCAAGGGGGTTAAACCTTTATTAGATAATTTATGGGGGTACCTGACGCTATAAAAACCTGCGGCGAACATAAAAAAAATTACTGGCTACCGATCTGCATCACTGACACTAAGACAGCGATCAGAAAAATGATCGCTTAGCAACAGTGGTGATAGGGGGTGAAAGGGTTACCTGGGGGGCGATCAAGGGGTTAAACCTTTATTCGATAATTTATGGGGGTACCTGACGCTATAAAAACCTGCGGCGAACCTAAATAAAATTACTGGCTACCGATCTGCATCACCGACGCTAAGACAGCGATCAGAAAAATTATCGCTTAGCGACAGTCGTGATAGGGGGTGAAAGGGTTACCTGGGGGGCGATTAAGGGGGTTAAACCTTTATTAGATCATTTATGGGGGTACCCGACGCTATAAAAACCTGCGGCGAACCTAAAAAAAATAACTGGCTACCGATCTGCATCACCGACGCTAAGACAGCGATCAGAAAAATTATCGCTTAGCGACAGTGGTGATAGGGGGTGAAAGGGTTACCTGGGGGGCAATCAAGGGGGTTAAACCTTTATTAGATAATTTATGGGGGTACCCGACGCTATAAAAACCTGCGGCGAACCTAAAAAAATTAACTGGCTACCGATCTGCATCACCGACGCTAAGACAGCGATCAGAAAAATGATCACTTAGCGACGGCGGTGCTAGGGGGTGAAAGGGTTATCTGGGGGGTGATCAGGGGGTTAAACCTTTATTGGGGGGGTTAGGGGGCTACACTGGACCTAAAACTAACTTTAGTGACACTTTTACAGTCACAAATGTCACTGATTGCAGTGATCAGTAAATAAATGGTCACTGCAATCAGTGACACTGTGACTGGGGGCTGGGGGGTGATCTGGGGGGACCTGGGGGGGGCGATTTGTGTGCCTATGTGTCCTGGTGTCAGTGTAGTGTTAGTGTACTGACCTGTGTGTCTTCTCTTGTACGGCGCTCGGTATATGTGAGCGCCGCATGAGAGATGACATCACTTCCTCCTGCTTCCTCTGCCTGTGTAAACATTACACAGGCAGAGGGAGCATTTCCATTCGCCGGGAGCGATCGCTGGGGGGTGGCCGAAATCGAATGGCCGCCCCCTCATGTCGGATCGCTCCCCAACGAATACCGACCGCTCACTGTATAGGAGGGGGGTCCGATCAGACCCCCCAACTGTACAAAGGCAATCACGTACACTGTACGTGATTGTGCCTGTCGGTGCCATTCTGCCGACGTACATATACAGTGAGCGGTCGTTAAGTGGTTAAAGCGGTAGTAAATCGCTGTGTGTGTGTGTTTTTTTTTTTTTGTAACTTGCAAGGCAATATCATAATGTACTAGTATCACATACTAGCAGGTTTTGTGAAACTTACCTGAAAACAAAGCCCTCCAGCACCGCGCTGTCACCGCTGAGAGGGCTTCCATCTTCACCCGGTTTATGGTCTCCGGCTGTGTGAGTGGCCACGATAACATCACTCCTGTGTATGCATGAGGGAGCCGCTTATGGCACAGGACTCTGAAGGAACACCCGTGTGGCCGTTCTGTCAGAGTGCATGGTCTGGTGATGTCACCGGCTGTATGTACAGTAAATATCTCCTAAACGATGCACGTTTACAAGATATTTACAGTACCTATAGGTAAGCCTTAATATAGGCATACCTATAGGTTTAATTCAGAAATGGGAGTTTACTCCCACTTTAAATCATAATAAAAATTTAACATCCAATGGTTACTAAATACCACCAAAAGTAAGCTCTATCTATCAAAAAATTATATAAAATTATATAAAATTATATAAAATGTATTTCAGTGCAGTTTTGCATGATCAAGTAATCAGTCAAATTGTCACAGAACTGGAAATTGAAAAATGGACTGGACAGGAAGGGGGTATAACAGGTCAGTCCTGAAATTAATAAGAATAATTATACATTTTATGTTGATGTGTAAGTCAGTCACCCAAAACCTGTGCTATCCATTAAGCTAATTTTTTACATTCCCAGCTGCACTTACAGGGTCCTCCACGATCATCCAATATACCCTTATGCCCTTTTCATTATGCCTGGGTTAGATTTTCAACATCTGGGATATTGGCAGGTGGGCTTAGCAAGGTTTCATATGATGTTAATGCTCATCCCTGTAGCAATCTACCGTTGAGCTTGGCTAATCAGTTATGCGTGTTTTGTTATTTTGAAGATGGGCAAGGTCACAGCTAAGGTTAGAACATATGCTTGTTTTGCAAGTAAAAAAGTACTGTGGCACTTAAAGCATAAATATCCTATTCATACTGTAAATTATTTGGAGAATGTATTTGTTAGGCATCATCAAGCACATTATGCTCTACAGCTGTATTAATTAACCAATTAGAAAAATACCGCAGGTGCACCCGGGCTTCACAGTAAATGGAATTACCATGCAAATAGTTACAAAGGTTTTTTTCTGCTGTTTCCCTGGGCTGCAAACATTGTTAATTGGCAAATACCGTAAATTGCTTTGTTTTGTAAAAACAAGTAGATGCATATTGTTAAACATGCTCGATAAGTGTAATTAAAGTGGATAAGTAAAATGTTTAAAAGCTGAAGTATAGTGTATTTTTATAGAGCACATACAGTATGTTATATGATTTGTCCAGTATTTACCTTAAAGTTATTTTTGATGTGACATTCATAATTTTACATGCAAGCTCTTCCAAAGTGTTATCATTTATCAGCGTTTGAGATGAGATTAAATATTTTGAGGCAATTTTGCAGTTACATAGTTACATAGTTAGTCAGGTTGAAAAAAGACACAAGTCCATCTAGTTCAACCATAAAAAAAAAAAAAAAAAAATATCGTACAATCCCATATACCCAATTCTATACCCAAAGTTGATCCAGAGGAAGGCAAAAAACCCCAGCAGAGCATGATCCAATTTGCTACAGCAGGGGAAAAAATTCCTTCCTGATCCCCCGAGAGGCAATCAGATTTTCCCTGTATCAACTTTACCTATAAATGTCAGTACCCAGTTATATTATGTACATCTAGGAAAGTATCCAGACCTTAAGAGCCCATTCACACAGGGGCAACACGACTTCCAGCACGATTTTATGAGGCAACTCAGACACGACTTGAGAATGAATCACAGCACGACCTGGAGCTACTTACAAGGCAACTCCAAGTTGCCTGCAGGACAAGAGACATTCCAGTGGCCAATCAAACAAGAATCAGCTCTGTGGGAGGGAGGGGGGAGGGAGAGATTTGCCTGAGAAATGTATGTTTTCTTCCTAGAGAGTTGCTCCTATTAAGACAGTGAGAGGCGACTCCCATTGAAATGAATGGGTACAGGTCGCCTAGAAGTCGGATTGAAGTAGTACAGGGACCTTTTTTGAAGTCGGAGCGACTGCAGTAGTGTGCATAAGGACGGCTCCATTAACTTACATTGATTTCTTCAGCCAGCGCGACCTGAGGTGACTAGGGGCGACCTGGGGCGATTTGGAGTAGGATCCAAAGACGCCCCTGTGTGAATGGGCTCTTAAGCAATCTACTGAGCTGGCCAGAACCACCTCTGGATGGAGTCTATTCGACATTTTCACAGCTCTTACTGTGAAGAAACCTTTCCGTATTTGGAGATTAAATCTCTTTTCCTCTAGATGTAAAGAGTGCCCCCTTGTCCTCTGTTTTGACCGTAAAGTGAATAACTCAACACCAAGTTCACTATATGGACCCCTTATATATTTGTACATGTTGATCATATCTCCCTTAATCTCCTCTTCTCAAGAGTGAATAAATTCAGTTCCTCTAATCTTTCCTCATAGCTGAGCTCCTCCATGCCTCTTATGAGTTTGGTTGCTCTTCTCTGCACTTTCTCCAGTTCCCTGATATCCCTTTTGAGAACTGGAGTCCAAAACTGAACTGCATATTCCAGATGAGGTCTTACTAATGATTTGAACAGGGGCAACATGATATCTCTCTCTTTGGAGTCCATACCTCTCTTAATACAAGAAAGGACTTTGCTCGCTTTGGAAACCGCAGCTTGGCATTGCATGCTATTATTGAGCTTATGATCTACCAAAACCCCCAGATCCTTCTCCAGTACGGATCCCCCCCAGTTGTACTCCCCCTAGTATGTATGATGCATTCATATTCTTAGCCCCCAAGTGCATAATTTTACATTTATCAACATTAAACCTCATTTGCCACATAGTCGCCCAATTAGACAGTGCATTGAGGTCGGCTTGTAAATTGGAGACATCCTGTATTCCACTGCATAGCTTGGTGTCATCTGCAAAGACAGAAATTTTACTTTTGATCTCAGACCCAATATCATTTATAAAGTTATTAATTTTAGCCAATTTCCTATCCATTTCCAAACTGATATTTCCAAGCCTGTAGACTTTACCTTACACATGAGCCGTGTGTGCGGAACTGTATCGAACGCTTTTGCAAAATCCATGTATGCCACGTCCACCGCCACCCCTTTGTCCAAGGTTTTACTTACCTCTTCATAAAAAGAAATCAGGTTTGTCTGACAACTTCTGTCTTTCATGAATCCATGCTGTCTGTTGCTTAAATAGTTTTTTTCCAGCAAGAACTCGTCTATGTGGTCTTTTATTAAATGCTCCAGTATCTTCCCAACTATAGAAGTTAAACTAACAGGTCTATAGTTACTTGGTAAAGACTTTGTTACCTTTTTAAAGAGAAAAGAAGAAGCTGGAAGAAGAAGCTGGAAGAAGAAGCTGGAAGAAGATGGAAGAAAGGAGAAGACATTAATAAAGGAATTGTCAAAAACCGGCTATTGTAATTTTTAACATTTTTGACACTTTTTTTGTGAAATGGTAGGGGTACATTTGTACCCCATTACCATTTCACACAGGGGGGCGGTATCTGGGGGTCCCCTTTGTTAAAGGGGTCTTCCAGATTCTGATAAGCCCCCCGCCAGCAGACCCCCACAACCACCGGCAAGGGTTGTGGGGATGAGGCCCTTGTCCCCATCAACATGGGGACATCCTCCCCATGTTGAGGGCATGTGGCCTGGTACGGTTCAGGAGGGAGGGGGGGCCGCTCTCTCGTCCCCCCTCTTTTCCTGTGGCCTGCCAGATTGCATGCTCGGATAAGGGTCTGGTGTGGATTTTTAGGGGGACCCCCACGCAATTTTTTTTTAAGTTTGGCACGGGGGTCCCCTTAAAATCCATACCAGACCTGAAGGGCCTGGTATGGATTTTGTGGGGAACCCCAACGCCATTTTTTTTTATTTGGCGCGGAGTTCCCCTTAATATCCATACCAGACCTGAAGGGCCTGGTAATGGAATTTGGGGGACCCCCACGCATTTTTTTTTCAAAGACTTTCAATGACTTTTATCTGTATTGACGGGAACCAGCAATTCATTACAGCCGCGAGTACTTTTAAATGACTATTATTTTACTTTAGAAATGTAATTTTGCTCTCGAACTGTTATAAACATGGAAAACATGCGCTACTTTACAGGCATACTATAGACACCCCCCAAGTATTATATTTAGGGCCAGTTCACACCGGATGCAGTGTAGTGCGTTTTTTTGATGCATGAAAATGCAAAGAAAGTTGATCACGTTAATGCCAATGGCATAGTTCACACCACTGCAGTCAGTTCCAGTGCGTTTCAGAAAGTAAAAAAAAAATTGGTCATGCTGCATTTTTTATGTACAGAACTGTACCACAGTAAAACACATCAAAAACGCTACGGAACGTACCAAAAACGCACTGGAATGCACCGGAACGCACCTAAATGCACCAAAGACGCACTGCAACACACTTGTCCTAAGTGAAAAGAGGGGGGAAAAAAACACTGGACTGCATCAAAAACGCATCAAAAATGCACTGGAACGTGTCAAAAACGCGCATTCAGAAAAGCACCTGGAACGCATCCAGACTGCGTTTCTATGGTGTGAACTAGGGCCAGTTCACACCATAGAAACGCAATCCGGATGTGTTCCAGGTGATTTTTTGCATGCATGTTTTTAATGCGTTCCAGTGCATTTTTGGTATGTTTTAGATGCAGTCCAGTGCTTTTTTTTCACCCCTCTTTTTTATTAACCATAGATAAGGACAAGTGTGTTCCAGTGCGTTTTTGGTGCATTTAGGTGTGTTCCAGTGTGTTTACGATGCATTTTGCTGCGTTCCAGTACAGTCCAGTGCAGGTAAAATGCAGCATGTTCTACTTTTTTTGAGGAACTGGAACGCACTGGAACAAACACTGCCATTTAGAACCATATAACCAACTTTTCATGCATTTTTGATGCATAAAAAACGCAATGGATTGCATGTGGTGTGAAATGTCCCTTAGGGTGGGACCTGGGCCCCGGGCCCCCATTTTAAGGCCAATAGCTAGAAGATAAGCCAGCCAAGTGAGGGCTAGCAAAATTAACAAGTCAGTTCCCATAGACTGCAATGGTATTTGTTGGTAGGGGGGTGTGTTTGTCCCATCTCTAATTTTGTAGCATGCTGGATGATGTGCCTAATTTTGGATAGGGGGGGGTTATTTTCTGCTAGCTGCATTTGTGTTGGTCTGAGCATGCCCAGGCAGTTAGTTTTTTTTTTTGGTGCTTTTTGTGTGTGATCAGCACCTGGATATTTCTGGGCATGCTCAGAGAGTGTTTTTATGGGTTAGTAATTGAAGGACATCCTTAACAGTCTCTACATTGGGTGAACTTGCATTTTGGGTGTTTCATGGGACTGTGCATGTGTTTTCAATTGCCTCATTAGCACACAAACCTATGTTATATAAAGCTCACAGACAGCATCCTCTCCCTTGTCCTGAAAAGAGGCAAGTTTGTGTGTGTGTGTGTGTCCGGCAAAAAGTACATTTTGGTGTCCTTATCGAGTTTGTAACACATGTATTTTATTTGTTATGTCTTTGAAAAACAGGTGTTTGTTTTACTTTTGTTGATTGTATTTTTTTGTGTGGGGGAAATGTTCCCCTGAAATAATTTTGATGTTGTTAATGTGTGTCGTTTGTTCACTTTGATTTAATTGTCTGTGCTGCATTATTTTGCCAAATCTTTCTCAAGATGTTGTGAGTCTGTGACTAATGTTTCAAATTGACCCTGTTTTTTATTTTGGCTTCCCTTTGTTTTGTTGACCAATAAAATTTGATGCAAAGTTTTGATGTTTGTTTTGTTTTCTTTGCAACAAATGTGACAGCTGATTGGCATGTCAAAACAAAACAGGTGTGATTTGTCTACCCTGGTGCCTTCATGCTAGCATATACATGTATTGTGTGCTGCCATGGATAGTCACCAGGAAATGAAAAATACAGAGCGGTAAGTATTCATTTTTCCTTTTTACTGCAGTGGTTCTCAGCCTCAGTCCTCAAGTACCCCCAACAGGACATGTTTTGTGAATTTATGTTATCGAGAATTGCTGTCCAAAATACAAAACCATTGTCCGTGATTTAAAGCACATGTGCAAGATGAAGGAAAACCTGCAAACATGGCCTGTTGGGGGTACTTGAGAAGCACTGATTTAGACACTGCACTTAAAAATAGCTCAAGGCAATACGATTCTAATTTTGGGAAACAAAGTAAGTGTTAGAACCCCTGCTTGTTTTTTTTTGTTTTTTTTAGGTTGGGCTTTGTGTCCCCTTTTAGTAAAATTGGCTTCACTTCCTGTCACGATGAAGACCGGGACCCCGCTAGCAAAAGAGCTGGAAGAAGATAGCGGGGCGCCCGGAAGAAAGACCCCCGAAGTCGGAAGAAGACGACGATGAAGACCGGGACCCCACTAGCAAAAGAGCTGGAAGAAGATAGCGGGGTGCCCGGTAGAAAGACCCCGAAGTCGGAAGAAGACCCCCGGAGCTGCCTAATAAATGACTTTAAAAACCTGTGTTGTGTTTTTTTATTTACTTTTTTTCCACCAGGTGAATGGGTAGGGGTACGATGTACCCCATACTCATTCACATAGGGTGGGGGGCCGGGATCTGGGGGCCCCCTTATTAAAGGGGGCTCCCGGATTCCGAAAAGCCCCCCGCCTGCAGACCCCGACAACCAATGGCCAGGGTTGTCAGGAAGAGGCCCTTGTCCCCATCAACATGGGGGCAGGTGCTTTGGGTGGGGGAGAGCAGGGCACCCCTGCCCCAAAGCACCCACCCCCCATGTTGAGGGCATGCGACCTAGTACGGTTCAGGAGGGGGCGCGCTCGCTCGCCCCCCCTTTCCTGACCTGCCGGGCTGCGTGCTTGGATAAGGATCTGGTATGAATTTTGGGGGGACCCCCACGCCGTTTTTCAGTGTAGGGGGTTTCCCTTAAAATCCATACCAGACCTAAGGGCCTGGTATGCTTCTGGAGGGGAACCCATGCCGTTTTTTTAATTAAAATTTGGCGTGGAGTTCCCCTTCATGATTCATACCAAACACGGGACAGCGAGCGCGAGGCTGTCGAGAACCAGCGTGATGGCATCGTGCTGGAGACATTCTCGGCCAGGTAGTCGCCTTTAGGACACGACTTGAGCGGCTGCTTCACGCTCAAGTCGTGTCCAAGTTGCCTCGCAAAGTCGCGCTGTCCCTCTGTCAACCGGCACACGAGTCGCCCCGCGAGTCGGATCATCTTCATCCGACTTCCCGGGCGACCTCTATTCAAATCAATGGGCTCATATAGGGAACCATTCATTTTCAATAGAGCGCCGCTCAAATTTTTATTTACTATAGCAGTGCGCCGCCGGTTCCTGCGCTCAATTAAGGATTTATCCGGCGCACCAATTAAGGTATGAACCGACGCAGCGCACTGTTTATAGTAAATCACCCCCAAAGTGTTTTAGAGCATGCGCAAGCTCGTACTGTTCTGTTTTCTATACACTAGCTTCACATAGTCGACTTCTACTCCTGAGAAGAGCTTCTTCCCTAAGTGTTTAATCGTTTTAGTCTTTCACTTGTTGCCTGCCTCCAGGCTATTTATTATTATTATGATTATGGACGTTCTAAGAATCCTTTAATAAGAACTTACTAGACTGGCCTTTAATTAGGCCTTTTTATGGTTTTAACCCTGAGTGCTTGCAATATATGTTTACCAGGGACAATGGGGCAGGCTGGCACTGCAGTCTGTGACTGTACATGTAGTCTGACAGGCTGATCTGTGTGAGAGCAGAGAGAACCAATGTTTACTTTCAGTTTCCACTGATTACTATGTGATTGCTGTGATTGGACACAGCAATCACATGGTACAAGACCATGTGATTACCCAGACAGAGCGATAATATGATCTGCTGTACCTGGAGACACATGGATCACCAGGCTCCCAGGTGCACGTTCTATGAGCCGCGCAGGAGCCGCCAGTGCGGGCTGATGTACAGGTAACCCGCATTGGCACTGCTTCCCACCCAACGTTTATAGGCTGTGGGCGGACAGGAAGTGGTTAAATCATTTATTTGGGCCAAGCTGCTGTCAGTGCTGTATAAATTGTATGTAGCTACAGATACATGCAGTATAAAGCACTGTGTTTCAGCAGCAGTACAGGGACTGTCCCTGGTAAAAAAAAAAAATAGTGGGGCTGAGCACTGCTCAGCCATTCAAAGGAAGCCCTGTATTTTTATGAATAAATAAGAAAAACAATTCTTCTTCTGACTGGCTAAGTTGGGGTGGCAGGCGGATAACTTCATGATCTCCACCTCAGCCAATCAGAGGAGACCTTGTGTTCCTTCATAAAATAAAAGGCTTGCTGTAATTGGGTAAGCAGCATTTAGCCAGTCTCAATTTTGTTCTGGGAATGGGAAAATAAGTAAAAGTAACTATAAAAATATTTTAAGGAAAGGTTTTTAAATATTCACTGGCTGGCAATATAGAGAATTTTTGCTACTGTTGGAAAGGTCATCTTTTGAGATTTATTTTATGTTTCTCTAGGATGTATTTTTTTTCAGGTGCAGAATCACAAACAGCAGCATCAGATACAGATTCGACATAAATGAGAATTGTAGATATATAGTAACTTCCATAGTGCAATTATACAAATGAAGTTAAGTTAATAAGTAATAAGAAGTCCTTCATTTCTCTTAGGAATAAAATGGAAATGCAGAACGGGTCCTGCCTCTGTGTGAAAATAGACTTGATGCCAAGAAATAAGCAACAGTGAAACAGTGAGGCCTTCTATGGTGATCGTGTCCACAGCTGATTAATGACTGTGACACCTTGGCTCTAGCAGAAGTGAAATTTGTCTTGCCTTCTGTTTGTATAAAGAACTTTTTTGGCCCATATGTGATTTCATGAAACAAATATCCATTGGGATGAAATGTCAACAAAGATAGAAATAAAAAGAGGCTTACTTGCTGGTTTACTAATCTGTGTCACTGATGTTGCTCTAAATATATACAGGTATATTTTAACCATAATTAATACACAAAGTGAAAAAATATTTAAAAAATGTCACTATAAAATAATATTTAGTACATGAACACCAGTGAGGAAAATATGTCCCTGATCATGCTTGCACTTAAGTATTAGGCTCTAATGAGGTATTTTTGTTCGCATTTGAGATTCCAGTGAAGCTTCTGCTCTTCGAAAGACACAAAAACAGGAGTGATCACAAAATCATCCCATTCATTTTATGTTATAACAGCCAGCACAGTAGGTTGAGAAGCAATAACCCTTCTTTGGGTAACATTTTACTTAACAAAGTCACATTGTTTTAAAATTTTTGCTAGATGGTTTGTTTTAATATAAAATATTAAAGATAATTCCAACATTATCAGTTCTGGCATTTTCACAGCTTCTCATCATTGCCACTACATTAAATAGTAGTTCTGCCGTGCATGTTTTTTTGTGCAAACAACACAGTATATATACTTGAGTATAAGCCGAGTTTTTCAGCACATATTTTTGTGCTGAAAAAGTCCCCCTTGGCTTATACTCGAGTCTCCCGCTGTGTCATGCAGTCAGTCAGCGGCCGTCCAGTGTAACAAAGCCCCGCCTCCTCCTCGTCCGTGATAGACGGAACACTGACTCACTGCTGGGAAACTAAATCATGGACGAGGAGGAGGCGGGGCTTTGTTACACTGGACGGCCGCCGACTGAAATTAAGACTGCAGGACACAGCGGGAGATCAGGTACATGAGGCATGTAGATTGGCACAGCGAGGCATGCAGATGGGCACAGCGAGGCATGCAGATGGCCCAGTGAGGCATGCAGATCGGTACAGTGAGGCTGCAAATGGGCACAGAGAGGCTGCAGATGGGCACAGTGAGGCTGCAAATGGGCACAGAGAAGCTGCAAATGGGCACAGCGAGGCTGCAGATGGGCACAGTGAGGCTGAAAATGGGCACAGTGAGGCTGCAGATGGGCACATTGAGGTTGCAAATGGGCACAGTGAAGCTGCAAATGGGCATATTGAGGCTGCAGATGGGCATTGTTGACTCTCTTTTCCACTTACAGTAGCTGCTGCATTTCCCACCCTAGGCTTATACTTGAGTCAATACGTTTTCCCATTTTTTCGTGGTAAAATTAGGTGCCTCAGCTTATATTTGGCTCGGCTTATACTCGAGTATATACGGTAACATCAGCAACTGTAAAAGGAACTGAACTCCTAAAGCTGTGCCAAAATAAGAGCCCATTCACACTGAGGCGCCCATAGCATCGGTGGTAAAACTAGCAGCCACGAAAGGGTTAAAACCACCTGCAATGCCACTGCTGAAGCAGCGCATTGCGGGCGGTATAGCCACGGTATAGCCAGCAGCGGAGGAGGAGCTCCAAAGATGCGGCTAGCAGGACTTTTTTTACCGTCCTGCTAGCGCACCGCTAGGGGGCTTTCACACTGGAGTGAATGGGGACAGATTTTTAAGGGCGTATTGCAGGCGCTATTTTTAACGCTATAGCGCCTGCAATACGCTCCAGTGTGAAAGGGGTCTTAGGCAGACAGAGGGCAACCCATGTCAGATTCCTGTATAAGCTATGCCTATACCTAGTAACTATGCTGATACATTTGGATTGCCCATGTACAGTATGCACTTTCTTCCTGACATTAAAGTGATTGTAAATGATCACCTTGTAAAACAACCCATATAGTATAAACTGAAATGAAATGCAAAACAATTTGTATATATAGATATTAAAAAAACATTATACATAAATATTTTCCCTTTTTTCTAAGTGATCACATTCCCTCTGTTCTCAGCTACATAAGAGCTGGGGGGAAGAGAAGGAACAGCACACTGAACTTTCCAGTGAATGGCTGTGCAGGGGGAGTTGGGGGGCGTGTCAAGACAAGTCTGAAAATGGAGGAGAGCAGGCTAAGTTCACAGCATTGCTAGAGAATGTGTGCTCTCCTGTCTAGTGTGGTCAGTTTCTAATAGGAGAGCAGATGGACAGGTAGAAGCACCTGGGATTTTACACAAAGGAAGCACTACAAAAAGAGCAGGATACTTTTTAATAATAGTACATGGTACACCAGACACATATCAGGAATATAAGGTGTAACAAACACTTTAAGTACTACACTGAAGAGGTCACAGTCTGTATTCAGTCCTATGCAGAGCAATATTATATGGGGAGTGGCGTCTTCACTTCCTGAAGATGGTAGCAAGTACAGCAAATTTTAGGGAAGTAAAGCAGAGGCAGTAATAAACATCTTGAAGTTCTAACCTTTTCTTGCTCTATCCAAGACAAAATCTATTTTGGCAGGAGTTGGCTTTTAATTGCTAGAGAAAGCAACTTATGTTTTTGCGCTAATCTGTTTTCTACTGAAGTGCAGTGTTTACTGACCAGAATTGTCAAGACTGTATGTAGGTCTCTCAAAAGTCAATAATTTATGAGAGGTGGTAATGTGCGTGTGTTTTCAATATGCCTGGATCAAGAATTGGGATTCAGTCTCAAAAAACACGACTTTCCTTTATTCCTTTGTTGTTGTCTGTCAAGACACATAAAGGCCCATCATGTAGATATTTTTCTTTTTGTATTCCATTCAGCACAAGAAACAGGTTGTTCATATACATTGTAAAGAACGGTATGCTCCCAAAGGTTAACTGAAGTCTGCTATCATTTGAAGTTCTGTTTTCTATATGGAAATAATTAACTGAAAGATGAAGGAATATATACAAATGCAGAATGTGCCTATTGGTACAAAACCAAAACTCTATTCTCTTTCGTTGTATAAACAGAAGTACAAATCAACCTTGTGCAGCCTTGAACGTATGAACAAAAAACATTTGCCAAACACTTAAACAAAGAACATTTGACCATATAATTCCTCACTACCCCAACTTCCCAAGATTTAAAAAATCTTGGATCAAACTATGTTTATTGAAAAACAATTGTATATTCAGTAATACCTTGGATTACAAGCATAATTCGTTCCAGAAGAATGTTTGCAATCCAAAGCACTCGTATATCAAAGCGAGTTTCCCCATACGAAATAATGGAAACTCAGATAATCCATTCCACAGCCACTGCTTGTCTATGCAGTACCGCATGTGGCCAGAGGTTCTGCGGTGCCAGAGACACTCGGAAACGCTCAGAGACGCTCAGAGACCTCTTGGAGATGCTCAGAGACATTTGGGAACCGAGTGTTTCCAAGTGTCTCCGAGCGTCTCCGAGTGTCTCCGAGCATCACCGGCATCACCGGCACCCCCGCACCTCTGGCCAAATTCGGTACTGCACACCCCAGCGGCTTGAATCCTGCTCGTCTTGCAAAACAATGCTCGCAAAGCAAGTCAGGATTAAAAATAATAAATTGCTTGTATTACAAAATGCTAATAAACCGAGTTACTTGCAATCTGAGGTTCCATTGTATACATAAAACTGTGATACAAAGGTTATAGTCACAGCTCTGAAAAACAAAATATCTCAAATCAATAAGAGATATTACAATATTAAGCCTCGTACACACAAACGAGTTTCTCGGCAAGAAACAACAAGAAAACTGCCGAGATAGCTTTCTTGCCGAGAAAATCATTCGTGTGTATGGTTTCTCGTCGAGAAAACTGATCAGAATCTCAACGAGAAAAATAGAGAACCTGCTTTCTATTTTCTCGTCGAGATTCTCGTCGGCATGTTTCTCGACGAGAAAAGTGTGTGTGTGTACACTTACCTGTCGCCGTGGAAACCCGCGCATGCTCGAATTGACTTTGACGCATGCGCGGTAGCTTCCTAGGCATAGGTAGGGTGTAGCAAGATGGCGGCGACGGCATCGAATGTGACGAGCGCACACTCGTCGTAGTCGATGACGTCACCGCGTTCGCTCCATTCAAAGAACCGCGGGTTCTTTGAAAGGAGCGTGTGTACACTCGGCCGGGACAAGTTTCTTGTCCAAGAATCTCGTCAAGAAAAACGACGTGTTTTTTGCTGACGAGATTCTCGGCCGTGTGTACGAGGCCTAAGAGTGTAAATGATATGCAATATAAAAACAGATCGCCGGAACCATTACGTCTATGTAATAGAAATGAATACTACTACTAGTGGAGAGGATGGGCTAGTACAGAAGCATGTCTTTTCACAGAAAAATAATGTTTAAAATAGCGCTCGTTGCTTGTCTTGAAAAAGAATTGGACACATCCCAATAGCAGGAAAAATTCTAGATTTTTGCAATCTAATGTCCTTGTTGTCATTGCCATGCAGACACACACAAACGAATGCCGCGTACACGTGGTCAGAATTTCCAACAAGAAAAGTTTGATGTGAGCTTTTGGTCGGAAATTTCGACCGTGTGTAGGCTCCATCAGGATTTTTCTGTCGGAATTTCCGCCAAGAAAAATTTGAGAGCTGGTTCTCAAATTTTCCGACAAGAAAAGTTCTCAGAGGAAATTCTGATCGTCTGTATGCAATTCCGACGTGCAAAAAAACACGCATGCTCTGAATCAATTTGACGCATGCTCGGAATCACTGAACTTCATTTTTCTTGGCACGTTGTAGTGTTTTACTTCACTGCGTTCTAGACGGTCGGAATTTGGTTTGACCGTGTGTATGCAACACAAGTTTGAGCCAAAATTCTGTCGGAAAAAAAATCCACGGTTTTCTTGACGGAATTTCCGATCGTGTGTACGCGGCATAAGATTTCAGTAAATTATTCTACTAGCATGCTTTACATAGTTACATATTTAGTCAGGTTGAAAAAAGACAAAGTCCATCCAGTTCAACCATAAAAAAATAAAAAAATAAAATAAAAAATATCGTACAATCCCATATACCCAATTCTATACCCACAGTTGATCCAGAGGAAGGCAAAAAACCCCAGCAGAGCATGATCCAATTTGCTACAGCAGGGGAAAAAATTCCTTCCTGATCCCTCGAGAGGCAATCGGATTTACCCTGGATCAACTTTACCTATAAATGTTAGTACTCAGTTATATTATGTACATTTAGGAAAGTATCCAGGCCTTTCTTAAAGCAATCTACTGAGCTGGCCAGAACCACCTCTGGAGGGAGTCTGTTCCACATTTTCACAGCTCTTACTGTGAAAAAACCTTTCCGTATTTGGAGATGAAATCTTTTTTCTCTAGACGTAAAGAGTGCCCGCTTGTCTTTTGTCTTGACCGTAAAGTGAATAACTCAACACCAAGTTCACTATATGGACCCCTTATATATTTGTACATGTTGATCATATCCCCCCTTATTCTCCTCTTCTCAAGAGTGAATAATCTCAGTTCCTCTAATCTTTCCTTATAGCTGAGCTCCTCCATGCCTCTTATCAGTTTGGTTGCCCTTCTCTGCACTTTCTCCAGTTCCCCAATATCCTTTTTGAGAACTGGTACCCAAAACTGAACTGCATATTCCAGATGAGGTCTTACTAATGATTTGAACAGGGGCAAAATGATATCTCTCTCTCTGGAGACCATACCTCTCTTAAAGCGGTTGTCCCGCGGCCAAATCGTTTTTTTTTTTTTCATCCCATTACAAAGTATTCTGCCTATTACAAGTCTACTCACGTCTCCGTGTCTTTTAGTCCACCGCATCGCTATTCTGTTAGAAACGATAACTTATATTTCCTTTTCCTACGGATTGCCATTTTGCTTGTGGGCATTTGAATCCCACAAGCATGTACTTCCTCCTTGCGGCGAATGCTGAACTCCCAGCATTCACCGCTTGTTCTCGCTCATGCAAATTCTTTGCAGCGAGCAGGGACATAAACATCCGGGTTATGCATTAGAACGTGCGGCGTCGCAGAAAGTTACCGCCCCCTTGTCAAGTCATCAGACATCTCATTATGCGTCCCTCCGACCTTTCATGTTATTATGCGTCACTTCCTCTTTTGGAAATAACGCGATATCTTGCAGCAAGGCTCGGCAATGAATACTGGGAGCTATGACAAATGCTCCCAGGTTACATTGCGCTAGAAGGATATGACGTAACTCCCGCAGAATTCCCGGAGCAGAGGAGACAGGAAACAGATCTAAAATGGCTATTTATTAAGGTACTGTACAGAAAAATAAAAAAACAATGCCCGTTTCAAAATTAATTACATTATGTCCATTGAATAAGATAAGGTCTAAAAATCGGGTGGAACTCCACTTTAATACAAGAAAGGACTTTTCTCGCTTTGGAAACCGCAGCTTGGCATTGCATGGCATTATTGAGCTTATGATCTACCGAAACCCCCAGATCCTTCTCCACTACGGATCCCCCCAGTTGTACTCTAGTATGTATGATGCATTCATATTCTTAGCCCCCAAGTGCTTTTGGATAGTAAGAAAAAGTAAAGCACCTGGAAGCAACCCATTAGAACATACAACTGACATGCAAACGGAGCTGTTGTAGGGACTGAACCCCAGCTCTTCAAATTCATGATACTGACAAATAAGCACCAAAAATCTGTATTCCCCCTCTGCACTCCAGCCTTTTGGATTTTAGAAGTCTTCTGCTATATCATCAGGTCATTTTACATCATTTTGTTATCCACCTCAATGCCATTTCTTCTAACATATTACACTTAGGACTATTTGTGTTTTAGGAGAGTTTGTATTTTCATTTTGCTGAGTGATAAGAAAAATGTGCTTTGCACAGCTGTCTTGTAGATTTTAGCAAGCAGTATTCTATTGCTGAAAAATAAATGAATATACTATAGAACAAAATATGATACAGCTCACTTTTATTGAGGAACAAAAGCTACAACAGGCAAATCAATAAAACATAGAATCAAAGAAAAAGAGAATTTCTTTCTAGTTTGTGGATCTATCAGGATAACATATTGTCCAGCTTCAAACTGGAGCTGTTGTCACTTGTTCCTCAGAAATACAATTGAAATAAAAGATACACCGCATATAGGGAAGAATAATGGTTGCACAAAGCCTGTAGTGCACAAACAAGAACACAAGAATAACAAAAAAATCACTCCAAAGAGGCAGTGTGAAACAATTTGGTCATTAGAGAGTAAATGTATTGCTGCAATAAGCAGCAGAAGATGAATGATTCTATTTCTCTAGGTTCTTATAGGTTATAGAAAGAATGCAGTTTCTTTTAAAAGAGAACTATGGTGTATTTTTTAAGTTTTCAGATTGTAGAATGTTGTTTGTTTAACCACTTCAGCCCCGGAAGAATTGACCCCCTTCCTTACCAGAGCTCTTTTTGCGATTTGGCACTGCGTCGCTTTAACTGACAATTGCACGGTCGTGCGACGTGGCTCCCAAACAAAATTGACGTCCTTTTTTTCTCACAAATAGAGCTTTCTCTTGGTGGTATTTGATCACCTCTGCGGTTTTTATTTTTTGCGCTATAAACAAAAATAGAGCGACAATTTTGAAAAAAATTCAATATTTTTTACTTTTTGCTATAATAAATTTCCCCAAAAAATCTATAAAAAAAAAAAAAAATTCCACATTTTAGGCCTATACGTATTCTTCTACATATTTTGGGAAAAGAAAATCGCAATAAGCGTATATTGATTGGTTTGCGCAAAAGTTATAGCGTCTACAAAATAGGGGATAGATTTATTGCATTTTTATACATTTTTAGTTTTTTACTAGTAATGGCGGCGATCTGCGATTTTTATTGTGACCGTGACATTGCGATGGACATATCGGACACTTTTGACACATTTTTTGGACCATTCACATTTATACAGCGATTAGTGCTATAAAACTGCACTGATTACTGTATAAATGTGACTAGCAGGGAAGGGGTTAACACTAGGGGGTGCAGAATGGGTTAAAAATGTTCCCTAGTGAGTGATTCTAACTGTAGGGGGAGGGGACTCACAAGGGGAGGAGACCGATCTGTGTTCCACTGTACTGGGAACACACATCGGTCTCCTCACCTCTGACAGGACATGGATCTGTGTGTTTACACACACAGATCCACGGTCCTGCCATGATTGCGGGCGATCGCGGGTGCCCGGTGGACATCGCGGCCACCGGGCACGCACACCGGGTCCCGAGCAATGCAGCGGGCGCGCGCACGCCCCCTAGACGGCTGGGAAGCCCAGGACGTCATATGACATCTACCCAGGATGGGAGATCCCATCTGTGGATGTCATATTACTATGGGTGGGTAGGGAAGTGGTTAAAAATATGTTTTTTTTATTTATTTTTTGTAACATGTTGATATGTTATGATTAGTGATGAGCCGAACACCCCCGGGTTCGGTTCGCACCAGAACCCGCGAACGGACCGAAAGTTCGTACGAACATTAGAACCCTATTAAATACAATGGATGCGAACGTTCGAATTCTAAAGTGCTAATTATAACAACTATTATGCATGTTATTGTCCTAAAAAGGGTTTGGGAACCCGGGTTCTGCACCAGGGGACATGTATCAATGCAAAAAGAAGTTTTAAAAACGGTCGTTTTTCGGGAGCAGTCATTTTAATGATGCATAAAGTGAAAAAAAAAAGTCAAATATTCCTTTAAATATCGTACCTGGGGGGTGTCTAAAGTATGCCTGTGAAGTGCCACGTGTTTCCCGTGTTTAGAACTGTCCCTGCACAAAATGACACTTCTAAAGGAAAAAAAAGCCATTTAAAACTGCTTGCGGCTTTAATGTAATGTCTGGTCCCGGTAATATGGATGAAAATCTTTAAGAAAAATGGCATAGCTACCCCATGACCCCCCCCCCCTACCCCAGCCCATTACCAGCCCCTTTGGGTCTTGTATGGATATTAAGGGGAACCCCGCACATAAAATAAAAAAGGCCCTATATACTCTGAACAGCCGTATACAGGCGGTGCATACAAGACAGGGACTGTAGGTTTGTTCTTATGTAGAATCTGTTTGTAATTTTGAACAGGTACATTGTTGAAGTGTAGCTCCAGCCCAAAAATCTATTTTTAAACTTTTTGGAAAACATAGGTAAGGGTTATCACCCCTGTAACATTTGTTTTGCTGTCTGTGCCCCTGTTCAGAACATTTCACCTCACTTTCCGTCCCAATGACAACTGTTTTTGAAATGTGGTGTTTTTCTTGAAACAAGGATTGCTGATAAAGCATCAGTACAGAGGAGACACCTTTCTCCCATATTTATTCTTACAGGAGAGAATTTTCCTTCGTAGTGGTAGATTTCCTCTCACTTCCTGTTGTCTTCTTGCGTTTGCAAGTAGGAGTCGTTTGTAAGTTGGATGTTTGAAAGTAGGGACCTGCCGTATATACTCTGCAGAAATAGGCCCCTTAGTTGTTGGTGTTGGCACAACACTGTAAGCACTCACAGTTACTCTTGGTTGGTGCTGGAACGCCCTGCTGTCAACTATTATATCAGGAATTTTAATTACATATAATTGTTGAACAGTGGTAGTAAAAATTGGGCCTTTGATGGTGGTGCTGGTGCCACAACACTGTAAGCCCTGACAGTTACTCTTGGTGGGTGCAGCAATGGGCCCTGCTGTGAATTATTAGATCAAGAATTGTAATTGCATGGCCCTGTTGAACAGGGGCTGAAAAATTGGGCCTTTCGTGGTGGTGGTGGTGGTGGTGGTGTTGCCACAACACTGTAAGCCCTCAGAGTTACTCTTGGTGGGTGCAGGAATGGGCCCTGCTGTGAATTATTAGATCAAGAATTGTAATTACATGCCCCTTTTGAACAGGGGCTGAAAAATTGGGCCTTTCGTGGTGGTGGTGGTGGTGGCGTTGCCACAACACTGTAAGCCCTCAGAGTTACTCTTGGTGGGTGCAGGAATGGGCCCTGCTGTGAATTATTAGATCAAGAATTGTAATTACATGCCCCTTTTGAACAGGGGCTGAAAAATTGGGCCTTTCGTGGTGGTGGTGGTGGTGGCGTTGCCACAACACTGTAAGCCCTCAGAGTTACTCTTGGTGGGTGCAGCAATGGGCCCTGCTGTGAATTATTAGATCAAGAATTGTAATTACATGCCCCTTTTGAACAGGGGCTGAAAAATTGGGCCTTTCGTGGTGGTGGTGGTGGTGGCGTTGCCACAACACTGTAAGCCCTCAGAGTTACTCTTGGTGGGTGCAGCAATGGGCCCTGCTGTGAATTATTACATCAAGAATTGTAATTGCATGCCCCTGTTGAACAGGGGCTGAAAAATTGGGCCTTAGGCACTGGTGGCACAACACTACAACCCCTCACAGATACTGTACTTGGAGCACAGCAATGAGCCCTGTTGCAAAGTATTGCTTCAAAAATTGTAATGACACGCCCCTGTTAAACAGGGGCTGAAAAATTGGGCCTTAGGCACTGGTGGCACAACACTACAACCCCTCACAGATACTGTACTTGGAGCACAGCAATGAGCCCTGTTGCAAAGTATTGCTTCAAAAATTGTAATGACACGCCCCTGTTAAACAGGGGCTGAAAAATTGGGCCTTAGGCACTGGTGGCACAACACTACAACCCCTCACAGATACTGTACTTGGAGCACAGCAATGAGCCCTGTTGCAAAGTATTGCTTCAAAAATTGTAATGACACGCCCCTGTTAAACAGGGGCTGAAAAATTGGGCCTTAGGCACTGGTGCCACAACACTCCAACCCCTCACAGATACTGTACTTGGAGCACAGCAATGAGCCCTATGGCAAATTATTGCTAAAAAAATTGTAATTACACGCCCCTGTAAAACAGGGGCTGAAAAATTGGGCCTTAGCCACTGGTGGCGGCACCCATAAACGAAAATGATCTTCCAAGCTATCATCATCAATCGTATCATTGAGGACTCGGAGGAGGAGGATAGCCAGTCAACATAACAGCACAGGCACTCAGCATCAGCATCAGTCTTGAAGGGATGTGACATGTTAAAATCAATTAGTCTGTTATATCAGCATCAGGTGTGTGGTAGCTGGTGGTGATCCAAGACTGGTTCATCTTGATGAAAGTCAGTCGATCAACCGAGTCGGTGGACAGGCGCACCCTGTGATCCGTGACAAATCCTCCAGCAGCACTGAATGTGCGTTCCGAAAGAACGCTGGATGCAGGACAGGCCAGTAGCTCAATTGCATACTGTGCAAGCTCTGGCCAGTGATCCATCCTCAAGACCCAGTAAGCCAGAGGATTTTCGGTGGGGAAGGTGTCCAAGTCTGACCTTGCCCCTAGATATTCCTGCACCATGTTTATCAGACGCTGGCGATGGTTGCTGGAACCGATCATACTTTGGGGCTGCGGACTAAAGAATTGTCTGAACGCATCGGTCAGACGGCCACCTTCCCCACCGCTCCTTCTTTGACTGGCCGAAGCCTCAGCAACTCGTTGTCCAGGACCAGGAGTTTGTAACCTCCCAGTCTCTGGGAACGCGTTGCACAGACCTTTCTGCAAGGCCTCCCGGAGTTGTCTCATCCTCTGCTCCCTCTGCGACGGTAACATAAGGTCCGCAACCTTACCCTTGTACCGTGGATCAAGGAGAGTGGCCAGCCAGTAATGGTCCCTCTCCTTGATCCGAAGAATACGAGGATCCTTCCGCAGACTTTGCAGGATCAGGGAGGCCATGCAGCGTAGGTTTGCTGAGGCATTCGCTCCGGAGTCCTCTGGGTCACTAAGGACGACATGATCCGCAGCCACCTCCTCCCAGCCACGTACAAGTCCACTGGTTTCTTGGGACTGTAAATCATCCCTAAAAGACTGCTGCTGATGATGCTGAGTGCCAGCCTCCACCTCCATGCTGACACAATCCTCCTCCTCCTCCTCCTCCTCCTCCTCTTCCTGTGCGATGGGTGGGACAGAAGGAACACTGTCTGGGTAAAGGGGGCCTTGAGAGGCAAGGAAGTCCTCCTCTTCCTGCCTCTGTTCTGCCTCAAGTGCCCTGTCCATTATTCCACGCAGCGTGTGCTCCAACAGGTGGACAAGAGGTACAGTGTCACTGATGCATGCACTGTCACTGCTCACCATCCTCGTGGCCTCCTCAAATGGTGCCAGGACAGTGCATGCATCCCTGATCATGCCCCACTGGCGTGGAGAAAAAAAACCAAGCTCCCCTGACCCTGTCCTGGTGCCGTAGTCGCACAGGTACTCATTGATGGCCCTCTGCTGCGTGTGCAGCCGCTGCAGCATGGCCAACGTTGAGTTCCACCTGGTGGGCATGTCACATATAAGGCGGTTCTTGGGCAGGTTCAACTCCTTTTGCAGCTCAGCCAGGCGAGCACTGGCATTATAAGATCTGCGGAAATGCACACAGACTTTCCTGGCCTGCCTCAGGACATCCTGTAAGCCCGGGTACCTGCCCAAGAACCGCTGCACCACCAGGTTAAGGACGTGAGCCACACAGGGCACATGGGTCAGTTGTCCCTGTCGGAGGGCGGAGAGGAGGTTGGTGCCATTGTCGCAAACCACCATTCCTGGCTTAAGCTGGCGTGGCGTCAACCACCTCTCGGCCTGGCCCTGCAGAGCAGACAGGACCTCTGCCCCAGTGTGGCTTCTGTCCCCCAAACACACCAGCGCAAGCACGGCATGGCATCTTTTTGCCTGCGTACTTGCGTAGCCCCGTGAACGGCTACGGAGCACCGCTGGTTCATAGGACAAACCACAGGAAGAGGCCATGGAGGAAGAAGAAGAGGAGGGGGTGGAGGAGAGAGGTGTGTCACAACCAGTAGTAGCATTTTGGAGGCGTGGCGGTGGAACAACCTCCAACACTACTGCACCTTGTCCTGCATCCTTCCCAGCTGCCAAAAGAGTGACCCAATGGGCCGTGAAAGAAAGGTAACGTCCCTGTCCATGCCTGCTGGACCATGAGTCAGCGGTAATATGCACCTTACCGCTGACCGCCCTGTCCAGCGAGGCCAAGACATTGCCTTCCACATGCCGGTAGAGAGCCGGAATAGCCTTCCGTGAGAAAAAGTGGCGTTTGGGAACCTGCCACTGAGGAACCGCACATTGCACAAACTCACGGAAGGGGGCCGAGTCTACCAACTGAAAAGGCAGCAGTTGAAGCGCTAGCAATTTAGCCAAGCTAGCATTCAACCGCTGGGCATGTGGATGGCTGGGAGTGAACTTCTTTCGACGGTCCAGCAGCTGGGGCAGGGAAATTTGCCTGCTAGAATCGGACGTCGGTGTACTGCTAGCAGAGTGGCCGCAAGTACTTGGCTGTGACACACCTAATTCTACACCTTCATTCCTCTCAGTGCATGTTTCAGAGAGGATTGAAGTTATAGTGGGGTTGGAGATCCCAGCTGATGCGGTGCAAGGAGAGGTCCGCTTTGTTCTTTGGTGTGGGTCTTTGAGGTAGGCTTGCCAACGAGCTGCATGGCAGGTCAACATATGTCTGGTCAGGCATGTGGTACCCAAGCGGCTGATGTTTTGGCCACGCGATATACGCTTGAGACATATGTTGCAAACAGCAGCTGTGCGATCTGATGCACTAGCCTCAAAAAAGGCCCACACCAAGGAACTTTTTGAATGACGGGCAGAGGCAGCGCCCTGCACAGGCGGAGCTCTGCGGTGTGATTCCGTCGGTGTACTGCCCTTACGCTGGCCACCAAAGGGCATCCTGCCTCGTTGGAGATGTGCCTCCTCCTCATCCTCCTCCTCCTCCTCTCTCCTATTAGGCACCCACGTGGAGTCAGTGACCTCATCATCCCCTCCCTCCTCATCACTGGAGCCAATCTGGCAGTATGCTGCAGCTGCTGGAACATGACTGCCAGATTGGTGTCCTTCTTGAGCATCCCCTCTGTCTGCTCTCACCCTACTGCCTTCCTGTAGCTGGGTTTCATCATCAGACCCTTCGAAATGCTGGGCATCCTCCTGGAGCATGTACCCAACACTGTGCTCAAACAGTTCGGGGGACTCCTCAGGAGGAGGACATGGTGGGTCTAGGGAAGGAGTGACTGATGATGAGTCTGACATTGATACCAGGGAAGAGGACGCTTTGGCAGCTGCTTTGCCAGTACCCTGAGCCTGGGTGAGAGAGGATGAGGAGGAGGAGGAGGGCTTGGTCATCCACTCTACCAAGTCTTCGGCATGATGTGACTCAACATGTCCAGCTGCCGAAAAGAAGGACAAGCGTGTCCCATGGCCATGTGCTGATGACAATGCACCGCGTCCACGACCAGCACTGTTGCCCCCAGACACAGAGCCTGCTTGCCCTCTTTTATTGCCTCCTGACTGTCTGCCTCTCCTTGTTTGCCTTCCAGACATTCTAATAGATGGCCTGCAGGGAGATGGGAAAAAAGCAATAAGGGCTACCTTCAGGTGTCCTTCTCTGTCCCTTTACTTAAGGATTTCTAAATATGGTTGAGGATGATTGCTTTTGCACAGAATAGCACAACGACAATTTCCCTGACTGTCCAAAAAACAAGGATTTCAAAGATGGTTGATGAGGAATGCTTTAGCACACTATAGCACAAGGAGAATTCCCCTCACTTTCCTTCTTTGTCCCTAGAAACAAGGACTCGCACAGTGAAAGAAACTGACACTCTCCCTACCTAGAGTTTTCTGTCCCTAGAAAAAATGTTTTTTTAAAGCACACTATAGCACAAGGAGAATTCACTCACTGTCCTTCCCTGTCCCTAGAAACAAGGATTCGCACAGTGAAATAAACTGACACTCTCCCTACCTAGAGTTTTCTGTCCCTAGAAAAAATGTTTTTTTAAAGCACACTATAGCACAAGGAGAATTCCCCTCACTTTCCTTCTTTGTCCCTAGAAACAAGGACTCGCACAGTGAAAGAAACTGACACTCTCCCTACCTAGAGTTTTCTGTCCCTAGAAAAAATGCTTTTTTAAAGCACACTATAGCACAAGGAGAATTCCCCTCACTTTCCTTCTTTGTCCCTAGAAACAAGGACTCGCACAGTGAAATAAACTGACACTCTCCCTACCTAGAGTTTTCTGTCCCTAGAAAAAATGTTTTTTTAAAGCACACTATAGCACAAGGAGAATTCACTCACTGTCCTTCCCTGTCCCTAGAAACAAGGATTCGCACAGTGAAATAAACTGACACTCTCCCTACCTAGAGTTTTCTGTCCCTAGAAAAAATGTTTTTTTTAAAGCACACTATAGCACAAGGAGAATTCCCCTCACTTTCCTTCTTTGTCCCTAGAAACAAGGATTCGCACAGTGAAAGAAACTGACACTCTCCCTACCTAGAGTTTTCTGTCCCTAGAAAAAATGTTTTTTTAAAGCACACTATAGCACAAGGAGAATTCCCCTCACTTTCCTTCTTTGTCCCTAGAAACAAGGACTCGCACAGTAAAAGACACTGACACTCTCCCTACCTAGAGTTTTCTGTCCCTAGAAAAAATGTTTTTTTAAAGCACACTATAGCACAAGGAGAATTCCCCTCACTTTCCTTCTTTGTCCCTAGAAACAAGGACTCGCACAGTGAAATAAACTGACACTCTCCCTACCTAGAGTTTTCTGTCCCTAGAAAAAATGTTTTTTTAAAGCACACTATAGCACAAGGAGAATTCACTCACTGTCCTTCCCTGTCCCTAGAAACAAGGATTCGCACAGTGAAATAAACTGACACTCTCCCTACCTAGAGTTTTCTGTCCCTAGAAAAAATGTTTTTTTAAAGCACACTATAGCACAAGGAGAATTCCCCTCACTTTCCTTCTTTGTCCCTAGAAACAAGGACTCGCACAGTAAAAGACACTGACACTCTCCCTACCTAGAGTTTTCTGTCCCTAGAAAAAATGTTTTTTTAAAGCACACTATAGCACAAGGAGAATTCCCCTCACTTTCCTTCTTTGTCCCTAGAAACAAGGACTCGCACAGTGAAATAAACTGACACTCTCCCTACCTAGAGTTTTCTGTCCCTAGAAAAAATGTTTTTTTAAAGCACACTATAGCACAAGGAGAATTCACTCACTGTCCTTCCCTGTCCCTAGAAACAAGGATTCGCACAGTGAAATAAACTGACACTCTCCCTACCTAGAGTTTTCTGTCCCTAGAAAAAATGTTTTTTTAAAGCACACTATAGCACAAGGAGAATTCCCCTCACTTTCCTTCTTTGTCCCTAGAAACAAGGATTCGCACAGTGAAAGAAACTGACACTCTCCCTACCTAGAGTTTTCTGTCCCTAGAAAAAATGTTTTTTTAAAGCACACTATAGCACAAGGACAATTCCCCTCACTTTCCTTCTTTGTCCCTAGAAACAAGGACTCGCACAGTAAAAGACACTGACACTCTCCCTACCTAGAGTTTTCTGTCCCTAGAAAAAATGTTTTTTTAAAGCACACTATAGCACAAGGAGAATTCCCCTCACTTTCCTTCTTTGTCCCTAGAAACAAGGACTCGCACAGTGAAAGAAACTGACACTCTCCCTACCTAGAGTTTTCTGTCCCTAGAAAAAATGTTTTTTTAAAGCACACTATAGCACAAGGACAATTCCCCTCACTTTCCTTCTTTGTCCCTAGAAACAAGGACTCGCACAGTAAAAGACAGTGACACTCTCCCTACCTAGAGTTTTCTGTCCCTAGAAAAAATGTTTTTTTAAAGCACACTATAGCACAAGGAGAATTCCCCTCACTTTCCTTCTTTGTCCCTAGAAACAAGGACTCGCACAGTAAAAGACACTGACACTCTCCCTACCTAGAGTTTTCTGTCCCTAGAAAAAATGTTTTTTAAAGCACACTATAGCACAAGGAGAATTCCCCTCACTTTCCTTCTTTGTCCCTAGAAACAAGGACTCGCACAGTGAAATAAACTGACACTCTCCCTACCTAGAGTTTTCTGTCCCTAGAAAAAATGTTTTTTTAAAGCACACTATAGCACAAGGACAATTCCCCTCCCTTTCCTTCTTTGTCCCTAGAAACAAGGACTCGCGCAGTGAAAGAAACTGACACTCTCCCTACCTAGAGTTTTCTGTCCCTAGAAAAAATGTTTTTTTAAAGCACACTATAGCACAAGGACAATTCCCCTCACTTTCCTTCTTTGTCCCTAGAAACAAGGATTCGCACAGTGAAAGAAACTGACACTCTCCCTACCTAGAGTTTTCTGTCCCTAGAAAAAATGTTTTTTTAAAGCACACTATAGCACAAGGACAATTCCCCTCCCTTTCCTTCTTTGTCCCTAGAAACAAGGACTCGCACAGTGAAAGAAACTGACACTCTCCCTACCTAGAGTTTTCTGTCCCTAGAAAAAATGTTTTTTTAAAGCACACTATAGCACAAGGACAATTCCCCTCACTTTCCTTCTTTGTCCCTAGAAACAAGGACTCGCACAGTAAAAGACACTGACACTCTCCCTACCTAGAGTTTTCTGTCCCTAGAAAAAATGTTTTTTTAAAGCACACTATAGCACAAGGACAATTCCCCTCACTTTCCTTCTTTGTCCCTAGAAACAACAAGGACTCGCACAGTAAAAGACACTGACACTCTCCCTACCTAGAGTTTTCTGTCCCTAGAAAAAATGTTTTTTTAAAGCACACTATAGCACAAGGAGAATTCCCCTCACTTTCCTTCTTTGTCCCTAGAAACAAGGACTCGCACAGTGAAAGAAACTGACACTCTCCCTACCTAGAGTTTTCTGTCCCTAGAAAAAATGTTTTTTTAAAGCACACTATAGCACAAGGAGAATTCCCCTCACTTTCCTTCTTTGTCCCTAGAAACAAGGATTCGCACAGTGAAAGAAACTGACACTCTCCCTACCTAGAGTTTTCTGTCCCTAGAAAAAATGTTTTTTTAAAGCACACTATAGCACAAGGAGAATTCCCCTCACTTTCCTTCTTTGTCCCTAGAAACAAGGATTCGCACAGTGAAAGAAACTGACACTCTCCCTACCTAGAGTTTTCTGTCCCTAGAAAAAATGTTTTTTTAAAGCACACTATAGCACAAGGACAATTCCCCTCACTTTCCTTCTTTGTCCCTAGAAACAAGGACTCGCACAGTAAAAGACACTGACACTCTCCCTACCTAGAGTTTTCTGTCCCTAGAAAAAAATTTTTTTAAAGCACACTATAGCACAAGGAGAATTCCCCTCACTTTCCTTCTTTGTCCCTAGAAACAAGGACTCGCACAGTGAAATAAACTGACACTCTCCCTACCTAGAGTTTTCTGTCCCTAGAAAAAATGTTTTTTTAAAGCACACTATAGCACAAGGAGAATTCACTCACTGTCCTTCCCTGTCCCTAGAAACAAGGATTCGCACAGTGAAATAAACTGACACTCTCCCTACCTAGAGTTTTCTGTCCCTAGAAAAAATGTTTTTTTAAAGCACACTATAGCACAAGGAGAATTCCCCTCACTTTCCTTCTTTGTCCCTAGAAACAAGGATTCGCACAGTGAAAGAAACTGACACTCTCCCTACCTAGAGTTTTCTGTCCCTAGAAAAAATGTTTTTTTAAAGCACACTATAGCACAAGGAGAATTCCCCTCACTTTCCTTCTTTGTCCCTAGAAACAAGGACTCACACAGTAAAAGACACTGACACTCTCCCTACCTAGAGTTTTCTGTCCCTAGAAAAAATGTTTTTTTAAAGCACACTATAGCACAAGGAGAATTCCCCTCACTTTCCTTCTTTGTCCCTAGAAACAAGGACTCGCACAGTGAAATAAACTGACACTCTCCCTACCTAGAGTTTTCTGTCCCTAGAAAAAATGTTTTTTTAAAGCACACTATAGCACAAGGAGAATTCACTCACTGTCCTTCCCTGTCCCTAGAAACAAGGATTCGCACAGTGAAATAAACTGACACTCTCCCTACCTAGAGTTTTCTGTCCCTAGAAAAAATGTTTTTTTAAAGCACACTATAGCACAAGGAGAATTCCCCTCAGTTTCCTTCTTTGTCCCTAGAAACAAGGACTCGCACAGTAAAAGACACTGACACTCTCCCTACCTAGAGTTTTCTGTCCCTAGAAAAAATGTTTTTTTAAAGCACACTATAGCACAAGGAGAATTCCCCTCACTTTCCTTCTTTGTCCCTAGAAACAAGGACTCGCACAGTGAAATAAACTGACACTCTCCCTACCTAGAGTTTTCTGTCCCTAGAAAAAATGTTTTTTTTAAAGCACACTATAGCACAAGGAGAATTCACTCACTGTCCTTCCCTGTCCCTAGAAACAAGGATTCGCACAGTGAAATAAACTGACACTCTCCCTACCTAGAGTTTTCTGTCCCTAGAAAAAAATTTTTTTAAAGCACACTATAGCACAAGGAGAATTCCCCTCACTTTCCTTCTTTGTCCCTAGAAACAAGGATTCGCACAGTGAAAGAAACTGACACTCTCCCTACCTAGAGTTTTCTGTCCCTAGAAAAAATGTTTTTTTAAAGCACACTATAGCACAAGGACAATTCCCCTCACTTTCCTTCTTTGTCCCTAGAAACAAGGATTCGCACAGTGAAAGAAACTGACACTCTCCCTACCTAGAGTTTTCTGTCCCTAGAAAAAATGTTTTTTTAAAGCACACTATAGCACAAGGACAATTCCCCTCACTTTCCTTCTTTGTCCCTAGAAACAAGGACTCGCACAGTAAAAGACACTGACACTCTCCCTACCTAGAGTTTTCTGTCCCTAGAAAAAATGTTTTTTTTAAAGCACACTATAGCACAAGGAGAATTCCCCTCACTTTCCTTCTTTGTCCCTAGAAACAAGGACTCGCACAGTGAAAGAAACTGACACTCTCCCTACCTAAAGTTTTCTGTCCCTAGAAAAAATGCTTTTTTAAAGCACACTATAGCACAAGGACAATTCCCCTCACTTTCCTTCTTTGTCCCTAGAAACAAGGACTCGCACAGTAAAAGACACTGACACTCTCCCTAGCTAGAGTTTTCTGTCCCTAGAAAAAATGTTTTTTTAAAGCACACTATAGCACAAGGAGAATTCCCCTCACTTTCCTTCTTTGTCCCTAGAAACAAGGACTCGCACAGTAAAAGACACTGACACTCTCCCTACCTAGAGTTTTCTGTCCCTAGAAAAAATGTTTTTTTAAAGCACACTATAGCACAAGGAGAATTCCCCTCACTTTCCTTCTTTGTCCCTAGAAACAAGGACTCGCACAGTGAAATAAACTGACACTCTCCCTACCTAGAGTTTTCTGTCCCTAGAAAAAATGTTTTTTTAAAGCACACTATAGCACAAGGAGAATTCCCCTCACTTTCCTTCTTTGTCCCTAGAAACAAGGATTCGCACAGTGAAAGAAACTGACACTCTCCCTACCTAGAGTTTTCTGTCCCTAGAAAAAATGTTTTTTTAAAGCACACTATAGCACAAGGACAATTCCCCTCACTTTCCTTCTTTGTCCCTAGAAACAAGGACTCGCACAGTAAAAGACACTGACACTCTCCCTACCTAGAGTTTTCTGTCCCTAGAAAAAATGTTTTTTTAAAGCACACTATAGCACAAGGAGAATTCCCCTCACTTTCCTTCTTTGTCCCTAGAAACAAGGACTCGCACAGTGAAATAAACTGACACTCTCCCTACCCAGAGTTTTCTGTCCCTAGAAAAAATGTTTTTTTAAAGCACACTATAGCACAAGGACAATTCCCCTCACTTTCCTTCTTTGTCCCTAGAAACAAGGACTCGCACAGTAAAAGACACTGACACTCTCCCTACCTAGAGTTTTCTGTCCCTAGAAAAAATGTTTTTTTAAAGCACACTATAGCACAAGGAGAATTCCCCTCACTTTCCTTCTTTGTCCCTAGAAACAAGGACTCGCACAGTGAAAGAAACTGACACTCTCCCTACCTAGAGTTTTCTGTCCCTAGAAAAAATGTTTTTTTAAAGCACACTATAGCACAAGGAGAATTCCCCTCACTTTCCTTCTTTGTCCCTAGAAACAAGGATTCGCACAGTGAAAGAAACTGACACTCTCCCTACCTAGAGTTTTCTGTCCCTAGAAAAAATGTTTTTTTAAAGCACACTATAGCACAAGGAGAATTCCCCTCACTTTCCTTCTTTGTCCCTAGAAACAAGGACTCGCACAGTGAAAGAAACTGACACTCTCCCTACCTAGAGTTTTCTGTCCCTAGAAAAAATGTTTTTTTAAAGCACACTATAGCACAAGGACAATTCCCCTCACTTTCCTTCTTTGTCCCTAGAAACAAGGACTCGCACAGTAAAAGACACTGACACTCTCCCTACCTAGAGTTTTCTGTCCCTAGAAAAAATGTTTTTTTTAAAGCACACTATAGCACAAGGAGAATTCCCCTCACTTTCCTTCTTTGTCCCTAGAAACAAGGACTCGCACAGTGAAAGAAACTGACACTCTCCCTACCTAGAGTTTTCTGTCCCTAGAAAAAAATGTTTTTTTAAAGCACACTATAGCACAAGGACAAGTCCCCTCACTTTCCTTCTTTGTCCCTAGAAACAAGGACTCGCACAGTAAAAGACACTGACACTCTCCCTACCTAGAGTTTTCTGTCCCTAGAAAAAATGTTTTTTTAAAGCACACTATAGCACAAGGACAATTCCCCTCACTTTCCTTCTTTGTCCCTAGAAACAAGGACTCGCACAGTAAAAGACACTGACACTCTCCCTACCTAGAGTTTTCTGTCCCTAGAAAAAATGTTTTTTTAAAGCACACTATAGCACAAGGAGAATTCCCCTCACTTTCCTTCTTTGTCCCTAGAAACAAGGACTCGCACAGTGAAAGAAACTGACACTCTCCCTTCCTAGAGTTTTCTGTCCCTAGAAAAAATGTTTTTTTAAAGCACACTATAGCACAAGGAGAATTCCCCTCACTTTCCTTCTTTGTCCCTAGAAACAAGGACTCGCACAGTGAAAGAAACTGACACTCTCCCTACCTAGAGTTTTCTGTCCCTAGAAAAAATGATTTTTTAAAGCACACTATAGCACAAGCATCCTTCTCTTTCCCTAAACTAAAGGAATCCAGGTTAAGCAAGAAAGAAATAAATGTCACTGTCCCTGCCTATGCTTCTCTTTCCCTGCTCCGGAACACACTACACTAGGCCGCCGTGCTGGCGGCCTTTTATAGTGTGGGGCGTGTACTAAACACCCTCAGCAATAATTGGCCACAGGCATCCTGCCTGTGGCCAATCATTGCTCTCCTCGCTGCCGGCGCTGTGATTGGCTAAGCATGCGGGGTCACAGTGCATGCTTGGCCAATCACAGCGCCTGGATGACACTGCGATGGCGTAGTGCATTGTGGGCCGTTCGCGTCACTCGAATTTGGCGCGAACGGCCCAAATCGTTCGATCTTCGTCGAACGATCGAACAGCCAATTTTTTTTTAACAAGCCCCCCCCACCAAAGCACCTTGTCCCCATGTTGGCGGGGTCTGTGGGGGTCTGTGGCGGGACGCTTATCGGAATCTGGAAGACCCCTTTAACAAGGGGCCCCAAAATCCCACCCCCCATGTGAATGAGAATGGGGTACATAGTACCCCTACCCCTTCACTAAAAATCAGTAAAAAGTGAATAAAGACAGTACACAAGTTTTTTGACAATTCCTTTATTAAAAAATAATGTCCCCTGATGTAGATGAATCTCATGCTGCCCCCCCCCACCTCAAAGCACCTTGTCCCCATGTTGATGGGGACAAGGACCTCTTTACGACAACCCTGGGTGGTGGTTGTGGGAGTCTGCGGACAGGGGGTTTATAGGAATCTGGAAGCCCCCTTTTTTTTTGAAAGTTGTTTTTATTGTAATTTCAAGGTAAAAATAAATTTAAAAAAAACAATACAATACAGAGCCTATTGGGCATACCCAGGCTTGGTCACACACAAACTAAAATAATAATAAACAACTAAACTACTGTAAGCTCAATCACCTGTGCAGATTATCTAAAGTATTCTTCTATTTACACAGATACTCCACATAGCTTATTTTAATTATTTACGAAATGAAATGAAGTACACGTTACATATACATATTCACATTCCCCCATCTCCCCATAACTATTGACCGAGCAGCCCAAGGAAGCCTACAAGTTCAGAGATGCCACTTGAGCCGTTACAGGTAATTAATAGAGCGTTACTAATCATCCTTCGAGTCTGCATTAGTGGACAGGGATTCTGTCCAGATATCCCATATTTTATGGAATTTCTTAGCACAGCCACGTGACAGGTAAGTAGCCTTGTATAGTGGCAGAGCCGAGTTCACTAACCTCTTCCAAAAATGTATTGAGGGTGCAGACGAAGCCTTCCTTCGGAGTACTACAGACTTACGAGCATAATAAAGTAATAATCCTAGTAGGGTTCTGCTTGCCCGGCGAGGGGCCAGCGGTTCTACAAGTCCCAACAGACATACCTCTACTGACAATGGCACAGGAATGGTGGTGACAGTTAAATAAAAGTGGTGACCTAAGCCCAAAAGACTTTAATCTGAGGACAGTTCCAAAAAATATGAATGAAATCCACTGAGGGCGAGTCACATCTCCAGCAAGAAGCTGGGATGGATGGACATATTTTGTGTAGGCGTATGGGCATGTAATACACTTGATGTAGTATTTTGAATTGCACTAATCTATCTCTAGCCTATACTAGCTGTGAAAAGGGACACTCCCACATTTCCTCCCAATCTTCTGTATCTAGTGTAGGGAAATCGACCACCCACTTCGCCTTAAGGTTTTCAAGGCCCATGTGAATGTTAGGAAGTAATGTTTTATATATGGTGGATAAAGGTTTAGGTAGAGTTTCATCCCTGAGCAAAGTCTCCAGGTTTTAGGTGTAAAGGGCCACCTGTGCATTTTCAAACTGAGTGTCTAAGCTGCAAAAACCTAAACAAATGTGAATTAGGTAGGTTATATTGTTGTTTCAATCTATCAAATGTCTGTAGTCGGCCCTCAGTACAGATCTGACTCACATATTTGATGCCCTTGCATGCCCACACACTGGGATCGGGTATGGACCCAAATTCTGACAGTTGCAGGTTATACCAAAGAGGATTATGTGGGGAGATGTGTCCAGGAGGCATGGGGCGCATGGAATTTGCCACCGACCATGCTCTCAGGACCGCTCTCATTGCCATTGTAAGAGAGAAGGGAGCTCTAAGACCCCAGTAAAGTAGGTTCCGTAGCGCCTCATAAGACCCCAGACTTGCTGCTTCCAGGACCACCGCTGCATTGGAGTCATCTGAGACCAGTCAGTTGTGGGCATGTGATAACAGGGCAGCAACAAAATAGGAATGGAGGTCAGGACAAGCCAGACCTCCCTCTCCCCAAGGTCTCTGTAGCACTGTCATCCTAAATCTCGGGTGACTGGTGCCCCAGAGAAAAGACAGTAAAATGGTGTTGATCAGGCGAAATACTTTTTTGGGTATCCAGACGGGGGCATGTCTGAGAACATAGAGAAAAGCAGGTAGAAGCTTCATCTTGAATAGATTAATTCTCCTGATTAGAGAGAGGGGGAGATGTGCCCACGCCTTCAGTCTTGCTCTCGTCAGTTGTATTAGTGGCTCTAAGTTAAGGGTATGGTAGTCAGAGGTAGATGTGGAAATGTAATTACCTAGGTATTTAATCTTGTCTGTTCATAGTAAAGGGAGGTTGGGACCTGCAACATCCTTTGTGGCATTATCTATCGGTAAAATTTGGGATTTGGCCCAGTTTACCTTGGTCCTGAGCAGCTAGTGAAATTGGATAAAATGGCCAGCGTCTCCTGAAGGGACTGGGCAGGGTCATTTAAAAACAAAGAAGAAGGTCACCTGCGTATAAGGCAACTTTCTCGTGTATGGAACCCACTTGTATGCCCCTTACCCTGTTCGCTTGTCTGAGGGCCGAGGCAAGTGGCTCCATCCGCATAGCAAAGAGAGTCGGTGACAGAGGGCAACCTTGCCTTGTACCTCTTCCTACACAAAATGGTGCTGATAGAGCACCATTACGTTTTATCTGTGCTGTCGGGTCTTTATATAAAATGTTGATCCACTTGCGGAATCCTTCTCCGAAGCCCATGACCTCTAGAACCGAAGACATAAAAAGGCCACGCCACCGAATCAAACGCCTTTTCAATGTCTAGTGTAACCATTACCCTAGTGGAGGACTCAGTGGAAGGAAGCTGAAGATGTGTAAACACTCTACGTAAATGTATATATCTGTTGATTTCCCTGGTATGAAACCAGTCTGGTCTATATTAACCAGAGATGGGAGAATCGTCCGCAGCCTGGTTGCCAATATTTTTGTCAAGATCTTGAGGTCATAGTTTAGCAAGGAGATCGGCCTATAGGAAGCACAGTGGGATTTGTCTTTGCCGGGCTTAGGGATGAGGACTATATGTGCCTGATACATAGAAGGTGGCAAGGACTTTTTTCCTTTACATTCAGAAAAGACCTTCAACAGTTTTGGTGAAATTAATGAGGCATACATTCTGTACCATTCACCAGGTAGGCCGTCTGGGCCCGGTGTTTTACCGCTGGGGAATGAGCAGATCGCCTCCTCTATCTCCTCTGCGGTAAAATCTTTGTCCAAAAACTCAAGATCCTCCTGCGAAAGAGTGGGTAGATGAAAAAAAATGAACGTCCCCCAATGTAGATCCATCGTCCATCACGATGCCCGCAATGAAGGATGACTGCCTAATGCCTACTCGGCTGGGAGACAGTACTTAACTAGGTAAGGGGCGGGGCCACCTGGTGACCTGAACCCTTGTGACATCATCGGCCCAGCATGCCCTGGTCAGTGACGTCACAAGGGGGCCGGGTCACCTGCTGATGTCATTGGGTGACTCCATCCCTTAGCTGTTTAAGAAATGTCAGATGGGGGAGCAGGAGGTCCACGGGGAGTGTTCAACAAGGCCAGAGGTTTTTTTTCCTTATTTTTAGGGTGCAGCGTTGCAGTGGGCGGCATGGGATGGATCTATACCGAAGGACATTGTTTTTTATTTTTGTATTATTCCCATTTACATGGGGGCCGATATCTGGGGGCATCCTTGTAAAAGCCCCCGCTCGCAGACACCCACAACCACAGCCCAGGGTTGCAGGGAAGAGGCCCTTGTCCCTATCAACATGGGGACAAGGTGCTTTGGGGTGGCACCAAAGCACCCCCCCATGTTGAGGGCATGTGGCCTTGTATTGCTCAGTGGGGGCCCTCGCTCATCCCCCCCTTTCCTGGCCTACTGTACTGCATGCTCGGATAAGGGGCTTGTATGGATCTTGGGGGGGACCCCACGCCGTTTAAAAAAAAATTGGTGCGGGGTTCCCCTTAGAATCAATACCAGACCCGAAGGGCCTGGTATGGATTGGGGGGGGGGGGACCCCATGCTGTTTTGTGTTCAGGATTTTCTATTGCCGGCATTGTTTTGTTTACATTTCAGCTGTCAGTGGGGAAGCCCGCTTACAGCTGATGAGTCATCGGTTGTTAAGGATGTGGCGGCCGGCTTCCTGGCCCACTGCTTAACAACCAGTTATTCTTCACACAAAATTGGAATTGGTCAAAAAAAATTTAACCAAATTTAAATAGTTTCCAAAATTTGGAATTCGTTAGAAAATTAATAAACTAAATTTAACAAAAACAAAACTAAATGAATTCCAAAATGACACTAAACAAATTCCAAATAGAAACAAAATTTGTAACCTAAGAAATACATTCAAATCTCTTGTTAAAAAAAAGAAATACATTCAAACATATTAGAAAGGAAACAAGTTTTTCCGTTCTGCGCATGTCTAATGTAAAACCATTTTTTTTAGTCTTAGATAGAGTGGTGAGAGCAAGAGCCCCTGTAAGGTTTTTATTGATGTGTGTTCCTGCTAAGGAGAATCACTGTCTATTTGGTGATCAGTGTCCCTGGGACTGAAAATAAGAAAAATACTTACTTTGGAGAGACTTCTTCTTACTTCCTGTAGTGTCTATAAGACAGGAAGTGAGGAAAAATCTTCCCAATTGCAAACAGATTGCAAAAAAACAGACTCAGATTTTGCTCATTCTGTACTCTGATTGAATTTTTTTTTTTTTTTTTTAGTTTTAGATATACAATAAGTATGCCTTTCAATTTGACTCTTTTGGTGCCAGCGATGTATGGCATATTTCAGTAGCAGTGAGGGTTTTATATCTGACAAGTTGACAGGTGGAAGCAATCGGATGGCTATATGTTAGAATCCTCCCTACCCCCAACCCACACTAAATCCCAACCCATGCAGGTGCTGCCCATATTTCTCAGGCTCCGCTGTCCCACCTGCAGACCCAGGACTAGCATAGTGGGTGCTGCTGGATAGAGAAGAGGGAAACCAGATAAGAATGCAGGCTGGCCATCTCTTGCTAAAGCAGGAAGATGTTCAGAGAAGTTGCAAGCCCTACCTTTACTTCCTCGTCAGAAAACTTCCCTGACACTAGTTCTGTCCCTATCAGGCAGGGTATCTATCCCTACTCTACTCAGTCTCAAAAATGCGTGCCAAGCCTGAGAGCCAGGGCCTTAAGTAGGCTCTGCCTAAACCAAGATGGCTGCTGGAGTCACATGGGGTGGCAGCATCCAATGGGACAGCTTTCCCAGTGACCCAGCAAACCATAGAGAAGCTATCTTCTTCTTGAATTCCCCTCCAACTGCAATGCTGCAGCAGAAGAGTGCCACCTGCAGTGGAGAAAGTACCCCTGTTCTATTAAATGCATGCATGCACATATGTTTGACTGCTGATTTCTGTAATCTGTACTTTGTATCCTCCTGACCAGAGTGTTTGTTGTCTCAACAGTTGATATTTTCTATGTAGTCCCCAACTGTTCTAGTTTTCTTCTTTAAAGTAGGCTCAGGCAAAGTATCTATATTCTGTGTAGAGAAAAGCATAAATAATGGATTTGTTTAATTGATCCTTTGTCTTAGAGGTTATGTGTGTCTGCAAAACTCTTGATTTGTGTCACAATAATTAAAGTATATTTTGTTGGTATGAGGACTGTGGTTTATGTGTGCAGTGTATATACAAAGTAGGGTTAAGTTATATTTAACCATGCTCTATTAGGCCACTCCCACTGGTTATTCTGGTCTGACCGTGTCCCTGAGTTCCTTCCTTTGCTGTTTCCAGGGGGGCCCAGGTGTTTCGCAATCCTAGTAATGTCCCCTGCTGACACCAGTGCTGGGATTTGTTATCGCAATCACGGACACCAAACATGGGGCTTATTTTACTCCCACTTACTCTTAAGCCCTGTACACACGATAGGTTTAACCGATGAAAACAGTCCGTTGGACTTTTCTCATCGGACGAACCGATCGTGTATGGGCCCCAATGGTCTTTTTTCGGTGAGAAAAAATAGAACATGTTTTAAATTTATCCGATGGTTAAAAAACCGATAGCAAATTACTATCGTCTGTGGGGAACTCCATCGGATAAAAAACCAACGAATGCTCAGAATCAAGTCAACGCATGCTCAGAAGCATTGAACTTCATTTTTCTCGGCTCATCTGAGTGTTTTACGTCACGGCGTTTGGAACGGTCGGTTTTTTGACTGATGGTGTGTAGGCAAGACTGATGAAAGTCAGCTTCATCGGTTTTCTGATGGAAAAATCCATCGGTTAAAAAACCATAGGAAATCCGATCGTGTGTACAGGGCTTTAAGTGTACTGTAGACCCTATTTTGTCTAAAACATAGCAAAACAAAGGAGAAAGGGGCACCATTACACGCCATACACTGCTAAGCAACACATTATTTGTCCATTTCTTATTTGGCCACACTCGTAGGAGGTGGCACTCTATATGTGCTGCATTTTCCTTTTCAGCACCTTCAAAGCATCCCTATGTATTATCAAATGTTTACAACTGTGGGCTTGCAAAATACCAAGCTTATGATGATGTAGTAAAATTACGTATGTCCAAAACTTTGGATGCTTTCTCTAGTCTCAACAAGTGTGATATACAGATATTGATCAGATTTGCTGCAACTGAGGGAAGTGGCAGGATATATAAAAAAATTCATATCATATGAGAGAAGTCGTTTCATTAATACACACGCTTGGTTAACTCATACTTTTTGTAAACTATTTTAAATCATATTTTCCAAGGACATGATTGAATTGAAAACTGATTGAATCGCTAATACATTTTTTTTAATACTTAATATAGAAAATGTATGAGCTCATAAGACTTATATACACAGACCCCAGGCTCAGAAGTAAGGTAGATACAACCATGAGAAAGTATTTTCATGGGAGCTTTTTTTGCTCAGGAAAAATGCATTGCTTTTGGAATTACTGTATATTTGCCATGCGTTCACTTCATGTCCCAGGTGACCAATATAAGGAAATAAAAGTAGCTGAAACACAGAGGAAAAGGATATGCTGCATTTACAAAACATACCACAATTCGATGTGTAGTAAAGGCAATAATAAATGGAAAAGAGAGGACTAGAGGTGAGTAAATATTGCTAGAGGAATATTTAATTTACCTGGTGTAACAGCAAACTGTCAATTCCAGATTCTATCAACAAAATCAAAAGAGCAATGATGCAGTATGATTTTATACACATACAATATAATAGTCACCATATAGCAACATGTTACTTTGTAGTCAAATTCAAAGCACTTTCACCTGAAGTATAGCTTTAAATCATCCAGGCATGTTATTTTATTGAATCTTGCATTTTATAGTGTTATTAAAATCTGTGCTTCCTACCAAATATAATTTGTAAAATATTATTAATTTTTTTTGCTTTGGTACATGTTTCCCAAGGCAGTGTCCATTTCCACATGCTATTTAATTGAGAATCCTTTGCCTGTTAGCCTAGAAAATGGCTATTAGGCCTCATGCCCACGGACGTTTTTACAGCTGCGTTTTTTACAGCTTAAAAACGCCTGTCCATTATTGTATAAATTTTTCGACCATATTTTAACAAAAAAAAAACGGCGGAGTTTAAAAACGCAATCGCGGCGTTTTTGCGCATTTTCGCAAGTTTTGGAGCGTTTTCGCGCGTTTTTTAACGCTTCGGGTTTTTTTATGCATAACGCCGGGGAACGCACTGGTCCTGGGTTTTTTTTACAGCTTAAAACGCCTATGCTATTTGCAGCTCAAAAACGCCTAGATGGGCATGAAGCTATAGACTAACATGGACAGGCGTTTTTAAGCTGTAAAAAACGCTCAAAAACGTGGCTGTAAAAACGTCCGTGGGCATGAGGCCTTAAAATCCGGCTGACATTGATTTCAATGTGGTATGGTTTCAGCACCAAAACTTTAGTCATGATCTTCTCGAACCGAACCCAAGTAGGTTTAGTTTATCCATACTCATGAAGGGTACTGCTTAAAGTTGTGAAAAATGGTTCTACCAGTCCAGTTAGGTTTGAAAATGACTCTGTGACCTTAAATATATGTATCTCTTTTCAGCAGAAAGATAAGCATTTGATGATGCTTGATGTTTTGCAGGTTCCTCAAGTTCCCTGAGACATGAAGTCTAAAGCCGTGTACACACGATCGGTTTTCCTATGGATTCTAATCCGATGAATTTTTCCATCGGAAATCCGATGAAGCTGACTTCCATCAGTCTTGCCTACACACCATCAGTCAAAAATCCGACCGTCTCAAACGCTGTGACATAAAACACTCCGACAAGCCGAGAAAAATGAAGTTCAATGCTTCTGAGCATGCGTCGACTCGATTCTGAGCATGCGTGGGTTTTTTGTCCGATGGAATTCCACACAGACGATCGGAATTTGCTATCGTTTTTTTCCCATCGGATAAATTTAAAACATGTTCTATTTTTTCTCACCGATGGAAAAAAGACCGATGGGGCCCATACACGATCGGTTTGTCCGATGAGAAAAGTCCAACGGACTGTTTTCATCGGTAAAACCGATCGTGTGTACACGGCATAAGATTGGCATTCTGGAGCTCCAGAAGTTCCTCTGTTGCACCATGAATAGAGGGGGCAAAAGATATATAAAAACATGGGCCAAAAAATAGAATAAAAATAAAATAAAAAAGAACCTGGTGGGTACTAGTGTTACATTCAGAATTAGTCACACACTTACAGTATGTCTCCCTGTGTAATCACTCACCACCTATAGTTTCTTCTAACATGCCTGCTCAATCACCTGATTGTAGACAAATTTGATATTGCAGATTGTGCAGAGTTTGAAATAGTGGAATGTTTTTGACGGCGTAAGTTTTGATGACTAGGAGCTGATCCTGCTTCAAACAGCCTGTAATCCCTTTCGTGAACCAGTTTTAAATTTTTCTTTTGGTGTACCTTTTTACTTTTCTCACTTGTGGATGACCTACTTTTAGAGGAAATGTGAGCACAACCTATTGTTAACACATCACATACTGTACTTTTAATTAAAACATTTCTGCAAAATAGTACAAGTTTAGGGACATGTTTGTAAAAAATGCTGGTACTTACCTCTCTCTAGGCCTCACAACTGTTAGATGCTGAAGTATTTTTCCGTGTCGTGTTTGATTTGTGACCTGCTGACCTGGTATTAGCCTTAAGCCCAGGTTCAAACGGGGCTGCGAGAGTGAAGCCGTGTGAGTTCAGCTGAACTCGCATGATTTCACTCCCGCTGGTCAGTCCCAATTTCGGCCGCGATTACAGAGACATCTGTGTAGGTTTCTGCACAAATGTGAATATAAATCGCGGGCCAAAGTCACAAAAAGTAGTACAGAAACTACTTTTTGAAATCGGTGCAGCGCTGCAGATGCGGCGTCGCACCGATTAGGACGGTGCCATTGCCGGCCATTTTGCGACAAATACCGCCGTTTTGACATACGAATTGACATGCCAAATCGCATGTCAAAACGCACCAGTGTGAACCAGGGCTTAAGGTGTGAAATTTTGGGGCAAAATCTCCAAGTTGTCAAATTTTGGAGGACATCTCTGTGTTACAATTTACTTGGAAAACATTGCCATGGGGGTGGCACTGCTGCTGAAGGACATGATTGTGTTGCACCTTGTTGGTGTATTTTGCCCTTGTAATGGCATTGGGAATGATGCAATGGTGCTTAAGGACATCACTGTGTTACATCTTGCTTGCTGACTGGGGACTTGGGGATGGCTTCAGGACTGGGTCAGTGGAGCTGGGTTGACGAAAGGACATCATTGTCTTACATAATTTTGACATCTGTTGGTCTTGGGGATGGACTCTGCTGCAAATTGTGCAGTTTTTTTAAATATTAGGACTCCCACAACAGTCTCAAATTTGATGATCGATATAATATGTTGATTTTTTTTTTTTAAGTAAAATAATTAACAAAAAACTCTAGCTTCAACATGACATAATAACATAACTAAACTGAATATGCAACATTGCAAATGGCAGTTAGTTAAAAACTTTAGCAGCCAGCAAATAGGGCTTCATGCTTCCTGTCACACATTGTATAGTCTCCTTTGTGCCTGTGCTTTTAAATTACATATTCAGTAAACAGGTGGCACTGTGTGGCTGAAAAGGGAAAGCTCTACACAGTGAAAGTGGTTGACCCAAAAAGCAGAATTTTCCATTCTCTGAAAATAAAGTTTTTACATTTTAGTAAGTCAGTTACTGAAATTCATTTGAGATTTTCTGTTTTACTTAAAAAGATGACCTCACAGGTCCCACTAATCCTTGTTTTACCAGTCCAGAGTTGAGTAAATAACCCTTAAATAAATCAGAGCATTCTTATGGTGGCCCAATTCCCAAATCCCACCATTACCAGACCAGAAGTGAGTGACTGACTACTAGGGCTCCAAAATAACTTATATGCTGCGTACAGACGATCGGACATTCCTACAACAAAACGGTGGATTTTTTTTCCCAGGCATGTTGGCTCAAATTTGTCGCACAAATGTTGTCGGAAATTCCGATTGTCAAGAACGCGGTCACGTACAACACGTACGACGGCACTATTAAAGGGAAGTTCAATACCAGTCGTGTTAGTAGAAGTTTGGTGAGAGACGATTTGCGCTTTTCAGCCTCGTGCTTTTCAGTCCGTTACAGTGTGACGAATGTGCTATCTCCATTACGAACGCTAGTTTTACCAGACTGAGCGCTTCTGTCTCGTACTTGATTCAGAGCATGCGTGGAATTTTGTGCGTCAGAATTGTCTACACATGCTCGGAATTTATGAGAATGGATTTTGTTGTCGGAAAATTTCAGAACTAGCTCTCAAATTTTTGTTGTTGGAAATTCCAATGGGGCCTACATTCGGTCGAAATTTCCGACAAAAAGCTCCCATCGAACATTTGTTGACGGAAATTCCGATCGTACGTACGCGGCATAACAGTACTATTCTTACTGTGCCCCATGATAATGTTTTACTTTTTAGCCAGTTAAAATTAGACCATTTTTACTGTGTATTTTAGTCAGTCAACTATTCAGATCATTTTAAAGTGTAACTCCACTTTTGTTGAGAAAAAATCATTCCCCCCTGGATGATCTATGTACATTTCAAGGTTTTTAACAAACTTTGTTGCAGATTCCTACCTTTTGTTATTCTAAAGAAATCCATGTGGGTTTCTCTGTGCCCCTGTAGTAAAGTGAGTCTAATGGGAGTAGTTTCATAGTTATCAATCAGCTGTGCATCTGGCAGGGCACTAACTAGGAAATCTGCAGGGCCTGTATCCCTTTACATGTGTTCCTATTGGGAGTATTTTAACAAAAATAAAATTTTTGTTGCAGGGGGTGCCTGAAATCTGACTTGTATCTTAGTGTAGACTTCTGGGGAAATCGGTAAGCCAATCACACAAACAAGAAATTATGTTTCTGAGGGGCATTCTGTACACATTTTGTGTACAGAACACCACCAGGTAGCCATATTGCATTGCATTTTCAGAAAATGACAGAGCTTCAGATTGAAAAAGGGAAAGGTAATTTTTAATAGCATTCAATCACAATATGATTTGTGTCGCAATTGTATGTATTATTTTTTCTTTATTTGCTATTTTTTTCCCCCACGAAAGTGGAGTTACCCTTTAAGCTTTTCTGGTTCACTTGCTAAACAAGATGGTGACCTGCCCAAATCTCAGAAAACAGCATTACCAGTCTGGCCAATAACTAAGTTTCTGTCCCCCGAACCCAACTTGCCCCACCCCCCCCAAAAAAAAGAAAAAAGTGCTACTAGAAATTACATGGTTGGGGCCCTGAGAGTGGAACTATTGCCACAGAAAGGTAGGCACGAAATTATCAGGAATGACAGGAATAATTTCAGATAGAAATGATTATCTTGGGGCCAAAAGGGGGATCTCCTTACCCCTGTGGGGCAGTTTATGATGGATGAATGTATTTTTTTTTCTGTAAAGTGATAGGTGTGTGTGTTAACCACTTCAGCCCCGGAAGAATTTACCCCCTTTCTGACTAGAGCACTTTTTGCGATACGGCACTGTGTCACTTTAAGCAGTCCATACACGGTCAAATTTCAAACAAATTTTATATTTTTTAAATCAAAAAGTTTGTTTTTTTGTGATCCGATGATGCCACCATTGATTTTCAAAATTTGGCCGACCAAACCTTAATGTTGCTGGGAATATTCTTTTCTCTCCGGAAATATTATTTTCTCTCCGTGAATATTCTTTTCTCTCCACAAATATTCTTTTGTTGCACATGCGCATTTTTTTTCTATTACATTTCTTGCACGATTCTCCAATCATTGATCAGAAAATTGTTTGTTTTTCCAAAAATTTCCAACATGTCGGATTCCTCAAATTTGATTGCCGCACGAAAATCGGCTGTTGCTGCAGCCAACTAACGGTGCGAAATTTGTACGAAAATTCTTTGATACGATTTTCGAAAGAAAATTCTTTCGAAATTCGAACCGTGTATGGCCGCCTTTAACTGACAATTGCGCAGTTGTGAGAAATTGCACCCAAACAAAATTGACGTCCTTTTTTTACCACAAATAGAGTTTTCTTTTGGTGGTATTTGATCACCTCTGCGGTTTTTATTTTTTGCGCTATAAACAAAAAAATAGCAACAATTTTGAAAAAAAAAGCAATATTTGTTACTTTTTGCTATAATAAATATCCCCACAAATTATTTAAAAAAAAATGTCTTTCTCAGTTTAGGCCGATATGTATTGTTCTACATATTTTTGGTAAAAAAATTGCAATAAGCGTATATTGATTGGTTTGCGCAAAATTTATAGCGTCTACAAAATAGGGGATAGATTTATGGCATTTTTTAAATAATTTTTTTCTTAGTAATGGCGGCGATCTGCGATTTTTATCGTGACTGCGACATTATGGCGGACACATTAGACACTTTTGACACTAATTTGGGACCATTGTCATTTTTATAGCGATCAGTGCTATAAATATGCACTGATTACTGTGTAAATGACACTGGCAGGGAAGGGGTTAAACACTAGGGGTGATCAAGGGGTTAAGTGTGTCCTAGGGAGTGATTCTAGCTGTGGGAGGGGTGGGCTACCACTGACATGACAGTGATCACTGCTCTTGATGACAGGGAGCAGTAGATCCCTGTCATGTCACTAGACAGAACAGGGAAATGCCTTGTTTACATAGGCATCTCCCCGTTCTGCAGCTCCGTGTCACGATCATGGGACACCGGCGGACATCGAGTCCGCGGGACCCGCGGGCATGGTCACGAAGTACATGGTGGGCTCGCGCACACCCCGACGGTGGCACGCACGCCCACTAAGCCGCGATTTAAAGGGGATGCAACTGTACGCCGATTTGCGAAGCCGTGCCATTATGCCAACGCATATCGTCGTGCACTTGTCGGCAAGCGGTTAATCATTCCTAGTACAAATGATAAGGCCCAAAGAAAGAGTGCATTTAGCTTTATAGGGGCAGTTTTTCACAGCTGGAACGGGAGCTGACAGGAGGAGAGAGCACAGTGAAAGAATGATAAGCCCATCAGCGAGCTTCCACTGAGATCAGTCAGATATAAGATTAGCATATTGGTCAAAGCTAAAACAATGTAAGTAAAGCAATACAAATTATATCTAAACTTCAGATTTAACCTAGAACTAGCCTGACTGCAAAGTTTTGACATGCAATTATCAATAAAATGTAGGTTTTATTTCAAAGCAAGTTTTTCAAGGAATGCCTATTTTTAGCATTGCAGTAGACAAACCTGTTCACACTACAGGTCACAGATATGAACTGCTCAGGATTAAACTCTGTTGGATGAAAGCCTGACTTGTTCAACAGTCTATCTGCCTTATGTGGATTATTGCTGCACTACTTCACTTGTTTCTACAGAAAGCCTAGTGCTGCTTGAGTTATGTGTCATGCATGACCCCATTCCCATCTGTTTATACTGCTTGATGCAATGGTGCATAGTTAAAGCAGACATACAATATTACTCACAAGGAGAAAAATATATAAAAATACAGACACTTGAAGTTGTGGCGCTGACAGTCTTTAATGGAATAACATGAAAATGTGTCATGTTGTGTAGCGGGTGAGTTAAAATAGATCTGCTAGTAATTTGATAACATTAACTGGAGCATTTGTTTTTGAGAGGGAGTGAAGCAATGTCTGGTTTGTGTATATCAGAATCTTAAGGTGTTACATAAGCCTGACTACATAGATCATTCAGCTCATGCTGAAAACATGAGCGCATCTTAAAGCGGAGGTCCACCCTGAAAAAAACTTTACATTAAAAATCCTAAAAAAATAAATAAAAAATAATAGAAAAAAATAAATATTTAATACTCACCCTAAATGCCTGTTGCTATGCGCAAGTCCCCTAATCTGCCTCTAATGTTCCTCTTCTCGTCTGCGGTGGGTCTCCTTCCGCTTCCTCTTCTTGTGAATGGGCCGCGCTGCCTTCTGGGAACTGTGTGTATCCCAGGAGGCAAGTCGCCCATTCACAAAGCGCCGTGCGAGTGGCGCATGCGCAGTAGGAAACGGGCAGTGAAGCCTTACGGCTTCACTGCCTGTTTCCCTTACTCAGGATGGAGGAGCCGGGACCTGCCAGCAGGGATCGATCGCCGTGGCGGGACCGACATCGCGGGCGAGTAGGACAGGTAAGTGTCCTTATTAAAAGTCAGCAGCTACACTGTTAGTAGCTGCTGACTTTTTTTTTTTTTCCTCCACCTCTGCTTTAAGCATAATAATTTACATTATTTGGTTTAGGGACTACATACTGCAAGTGATACATACAGTATATAGAGGTAACAATTAAAGCTGAAGTTCAAACACCAAAAAACTTTTAAAGACACATATTTCTCAACAGCCATAAAGCAGTGGTTCCCAACCTCAGTCCTCGGGTACCTCCCAACAGGCCTTTTTTTGGTAAATTACCTTAAGATAAAATAGCTGTCATGAATATAAAGTAATTTATGGGTGGGGCCTACTCGCCCTGCATATGAGGGTACTTCTTCTGTACGTACACACCAATGCCCACGCTCGTGTGAAACCTCTGTCCCACGCCGCTGCACAACTGGTCTTCTGATTGTAGCATTTAGAGGGGGACACCACAGAGCCCGTGTCCCACTCCACCAGAGCCCGTGTCCCACTCCACCAGACCAACTTTCCTCTGCCACCTTACTCCCAGTGACAGAATGGGGTCCCATCATGCACTAAGAGTGGGCCTCATACGTGCACTTGTTTAACTCCTTCAGTTCTCCCATACCTGTAGCTAGGTTTATGGGGTCTCTGTACCAAGGGTTCGGTCCTGACTGCTTTTTGGGGAACCGACCATCAGAGTACCGACCCCCTCACTACCGGAGGACCTGTCACCCATGCCTGACACCACTCTTCGCTGTCTGGATGCCATTACATTCCCACCAGTTCATGGTTACCTGCAGCAACTACATTCCTAACGCCAACACTTTCACAGAGTTAAACTTTCATGGTTGCCTTCTGTTCTTATTCTTCACCCTGAATGGGTTTTACAGGCCCTATTCTTTTGATACGCCATGTACCTTCATGCACCTCTTCAAATAACTTTAGACCAGGCTTAAAGCAGGTGATAAACTTTACTGGACCTTTTCAGCAATACAGTCCAACAATGTAAAAATCACAGTTTCTATCAAACTAATTACGGTAACTCCCGGTTATTTGGTGCATACCTTCCTCAAGGTAGAAGTCCATAAGTGGTAGAGTTCTGGTTAGGCAGTTCCCATCAGTGTGCTCCCAAAGTTGCTGGAGATTACATCTTTTGGCTTAAGTACAAATATAAGAACACAAATCTGTTGCGTTGGGAACATATGATGAGAAAAAAAATGAAAATTGAGCAGCTGGCACAATATGCTTAGATAAACACAAACAGATATATTGGGAAAAGGTGCAGCGTTAACTGCATAAATAAAACAAATCCATAGTCATAGTCCATATTCACCAAAGTGAATAATTGCTGGAGTTGGAATCAGACGTCACAGGTATGAAGAGACTGCCACCATTACCCAAACACGCTGCCTCTTACCCTCAGAAAAACTGGCATAGGCATAGGTATCAACCAGATGACAGCTCCAGCAGCAAGGGGATATGATCAACAGCTCCAACTCAGCATCCGTAATCTCAGTAAAAAGATAAAAAACTCCTCATAGTGCAGACATCCAAATAAACAATTTATTGAATAAGAATCCAAATAATTGCACTCACATTCGCAGAGAGATAATCTCGCAAATAGGAAACATCCAGCGTTTCAAACCCACAAAATGGCCTCTGTTTCCCGGCAAATGAGGCACGTCACACGTCTCCAAAATCCTCCCTACGCATTTCGTGATCAATGACGTCGTCAGGGGCAGAGATGTGGGTGAGACCCAGTAGGTCATCCCACTTCAGGAAGCCCGCAAAAATGTACAGGGGGCATATACAAGACCTGTCACTTTGCTAAACGAGAGAGAGAGAGCAGCAGTGTCCAGTTTGCATTACAGGAAACCTTTGCACCGAAGCAACGTGCAGGAGTTGTTTCATGCAGAATTACTGCTCAGATCTGGAGGAAATTTACAAAGGATACAAACACAAATGTAAGAATACATACAGCTCTTGCATTTAGACAATATAACCCAGATTTTAGCTTTTAAACATATCCAAACTCCAGAACAGAATTTTACTACATTACAGTTTACCAATCTGAAGAGATAGATATATCTCTAGATTATTATTTATAGGCTATTTTCCTTTATTTTCACCTGCTGATCTTATTTTCTTGTCCTAGAATGACAACACTCACTTGCCGCTCTGTATCAATAGAGGAGAAAAGTTGTCATTTTGCCACCTGATATGAACTACAAAGACATAGATTCTTTCCTCATCTGTGTTACATAGGAATGTGGTGTTCAATGAGAAATCTGATAACCACTTGAACTCCAGAAGATTTTACGTCCTTTATGGTCATTTTTTGCTATTTAGAAATGTGTTATTTTAACTGGTAATTGCGTGGTCATGGGAAAGGAGGGGGTAGCCCCTGGAAGTCGCACATCTAAAGTGTCCTAGTGAGATGAATGGAGTGGAAACCTCAGCCTGGACTCTGACCAGGCCACGCCGCAAAACGTTTCACTACGCCCTCCGGAGCTTAGTCATTGGGTATGGGGAGCCATGCATATGGGGAGTATTTAAGCATCATCGGTAGTCACTCATTAGGTGCAGAGAGGCAGCAGATGTGTGTGATTTATTGTGATTGGTATTCGAATGAAGGAATTGATTTACCAGTGCAATTTAACTTAACTTAAAATACTACTCTCTATGCAATGCATGGTATTATAATTGCAAGAAAAAAAATAGGTGAGCGCTAATACTCCCAAATAGGACTAATAAGCGAAAAAACAAAACTTTATTAATCTGTATGTAAGTAGAAGATAGGCTATATTTTATTTTTTGATTTATTCATGATTAAAACTATCTTTGAAAAAAAAAAAAATATTATTGTCTATGATTTCATATAGAAAAGAAAAGTTCCAAAAAATGCTCAAAGTTGTACAGAAATGATCATATATTAATACTGTAGATAAAAGTCAGTTAAAGTGGATGTAATCCCAATTCATGAAATTTGAGCTTATCACATATATCTGCAGTGTTTTCTTATCTCTCTCCAAAGCACTGAGTCCCGTGGCTTTCTCCTGCTCCATAGCTCTGTTATCAGCCTAAAAACTTCTGACAAGTTCTTCTACACAGGAGATAAAAGCAGCCTGAAAATGTGTGTCATGGGGAGATTCTATAAATAAATTAGCAGACAGCTTGACTTGCACAGCTCTGCACATTCTTTTCTTCCTTTGCCTATGTGGAGTGGGGGTGTGTGCCTTTCCTCCAATCAGCTGTCTTGGCTGTATGCCAATAATCCACTCCCAGCGCTGAACAGGAAGAGAAAAATCTGTAACACCATGTGCACTTTCTAAAGGATATACTGTATACAGCTGAAGGCAGCAGATATGCATGTAAAACTTATGTAGGTAAATTTGTTTCATCCCTGTGTATCTGCTGCTGAGGCTGTTCACTTCACTGGGTTTACATCCACTTTAAGTATATAAATGTATAATTGTACAGACATTCAAATTGGTACTTGAATAACAGAAGCAAGTCAGTATATCAATGTATTGATGATTATGGCACTGTTAATGAGACACTCATTCATAGTAGTGGGTAATGTCCCACTTGTAGTTTAAGGCTTTGGGAATTCTTGTACCCATCCTAAAGATCCAATAGACCTCCTTTATGCAAAGAAGGGAAAAACGATCTCGGCCATGAATAGGGCAATTGACTTTTTCAATTATTTGGACTTTAAAGGTTTGTATATCGCGTTGGTGGAATCGGTTGAAATGTTTCGCTATGTTCGTGTTTTTGTTGGTTCTGATGTTTGGCAGGTGATCTGTGATTATGTCACTGAGGCGTCTGGTGGTTCTGCCTATGCATTCGACTATGCATGTAGTGCAGGTAATGATGTAGATTACGTATTTTGTATCACAGTTAACTAATTGCTTGATGGTTAAAGAGAAGTTGTTAGAGCATGTTTACAGGTGAAACACCGGATAGAATTGCATTTAAACAATCCGCTGGTGTACAACCAAGTATGAGTGGTTGTATTGAACGTCTACATACTAGGGGAGATCATGTTGCCTATTGTTCGTGTTTTTCTTTCTGATCCCTCCTTTCAAAATGGTTTTGTAGTTATCGTCACGGTGCAAGTTGGAAAGATGTCTTGTGATAATGTTTTTTATTTCTGAAAATTAGGAATTGTAATTAGTTGAAAACACTGGTTGGTTTGATGATCTAGTGTCTCAGGGGGAACTATCAGTCAAGAGGCTCGTCCTGTCAAGGCTCCTAATTTGACGACAAGTTTTATTGACCATCGATTTGCAGTACCCTCGTTCACAGGGTCTCTGTTCGAGTAGACGTCCTTCTTTGCCATACTCAGTTAAATTAGAGCAATTGCATTTAATTCGAATAAATTGGCTTTGGGGTATTGCTTTGATGGCATGAGGAGCGTGACAGCTGGTTGCATGCAAGAGAGAATTCTTGGAGGTGGTTTTCCTGAATGAGCGTACTTTGACAGTCTTATCCTAGATAAATCCAAATAATTTGTGTTGAGATAGTACAAGAATTCAATTGCATGGTCATTTAGCACTGTACCCAAATACCCAAACTAAATTTATATAATTTTTTTCCACACAAATACAGCATTCTTTTGGTGGTATTTGATCACCACAGGGTTTTTTATTTTTTGCGATATAAACTAAAAAAGACAGAACGTTTTAAAGAAAATATTTTTTTTTCCTTCTGCTAAAAAACAATTCCAAAAAAAAATAAAAAAAATCTATTTTCTTCATAACTTTTGGCCAAAATGTATTCTGCTACATACCTTAGATTAAAAAAAGTGTATATTGATTGGTTTGCATGAAAGTTATAGCGTCTACAAACTATGGCATATATACAGTATCTCACAAAAGTGAGTACACCCCTCACATTTTTGTAAATATTTTATTATATCTGACATGTGACAACATTGAAGAAATTACACTTTGCTACAATGTAAATTTGCTGTCCCCTCAAAATAACTCAACGCACAGCCAATAATGTCTAAACAGCTGGCAACAAAAGTGAGTACACCCCTAAGTGAAAATGTCCAAATTGGGTCCAAAGTGTCAATATTTTGTGTGAACACCATTATTTTCCAGCATTGCCTTAACCCTCTTGGGCTTGGAGGTAACCAAAGCTTCACAGGCTGCCACTGGAGTCCTCTTCCACTCCTCTATGGCGACTTGCGATCCTCCACCTTCTGTTTGAGGCTGCCCCACAGATGCTCAATAGGGTTTTGGTCTGGAGACATGCTTGGCCAGTCCATCACCTTTACCCTCAGTTTCTTTAGCAAGGCAGTGGTCGTCTTGGAGGTGTGTTTGGGGTCATTATCATGTTGGACTACTGCCCTGCGACCCAGTCTCCGAAGGGAGGGGATCATGTTCTGCTTCAGTATGTCACAGTACATATGGACATTCATGTTTCCCTCAATGAACTGTAGCTCCCCAGTGCTGGCAGCACTCATGCAGCCCCAGACCATGACACTCCCATCATCATGCTTGACTGTAGGCAAGACACACTTGTCTTTGTACTATCAGTTTAGGCCGATATGTATTCTTCTACATATTTTTGTTAAAAAAAAATCGCAATAAGCGTATATTGATTGGTTTGCGCAAAAGTTATAGCGTCTACAAAACAAGGGATAGATTTATGGACTTTTCATTTTTTATTGTTTTTACTGGTAATGGCGGCGTTCTGCAATTATTAGCGGGACTACGAAATTGTTGTAGACAAATCTGACCCTTTTTGGGGATCAGTGACACCAATACAGTGATCAGTGATAGAAAAATGCACTGATTATTGTATAAATTACACTATAAATTACACTGGCAGGGAAGAGGTAAATATCAGGGGGGTTAACTGTGTTCCCTGGGTGTGTTTCTAACAGTGTGGGGGTGGGCTCACTGGGAAAACACAGAGATCACTGTTCCTGATCACTAGGAACAGCAGATCTCCAGGTTGTCCCCTGTCAGAACGGGGATCTGCCTTGTTTACATGGGCAGATCCCCGTTCTGTCTCTCTGTACCACGATTGCGGGTGGCCAGTAGCATGCTCCCACAGTTTCTATTGCATGAAACAACGTACAGGTACGTTGTTTCATGCAATAGAAAAGCAAACGGAGGAGAGAGAAGCGCCAAGCCAATCCTTTAAACAGCTTAGGAATTTATTCAGTATATAAGTATAAAACAACACTAAAAACTTGTGTGAAACATTTAGGAGCACTTGCAGAGTGCTAGAGCTGGTGGGAGCTTCCACATGCAGTGTCACAGGAGCACAGGAGGACTGCCAAAAAGTCTCTGTTGAGGGATCCATGAGCGCCATGTGTTAGCCACAGCTGGAGCCTCGATATGCCTCATGGAGACATCGGCTGTGTGTCTCTGGGTGGGAGTGGTCCAGGGCTGCAAACTGGGGAGCTGCCCACACGCTGTCTGGCCAATCAGAATGCATTTCAAAGGCACGGCCTCACCTTCTTCATCAGCAACTGTAAGTGCTCTGCAAGTGCAGTTGCTCCAGAGCTTAGTAAATGAGGTAAAGTTTGACTTTACAAAGGATTCCCAATCACATGCAAGGAAAATAAAAAAAAATTTTTACTAGCACATGATAGGATGATTGAAGTCAGCAGAGCTTGCCTTTTGTAAATTAACCACCATTGTTTAACCTATAACTTTTAGTTACATTTTCCACCTAATCTATTTTCCCAACTTTTGCTTCATTTTACAACATTTATGGATGACTTGTGGTGTTTTAGTATTAAACATGATTGTACTTTTAATAACAAACATGTCATACTTACCTGCTCTGTGCAGTAATTTTGCACAGAGCAGCCCTGATCCTCCTCTTCTGGGGTTCCCCAGTCGGCACTCTCAGCTCCTACCCCCTGCCAAGTGCCCCCTGGGGGTACTCATGCAGGCTTAATCCCAAGTTGCACTCTGTGTGTTCCACCCCCCACTCTCTTCTCTCTGGCTGTGATTGACTGCAGCAGAAGCCAATGGCTCCTGCTGCTGTTTCATGAGACTATGAGGAGTGTGGAAGTCACTGTTCTCGTGCACATCGCTGGATCAAGACCGGGCTTCTAAGTAAGTATAAGGGGGAGAGCTGCACACAGAAAGTTGTTTACCTTAATGCAGAGAATGCATAATCAATAATAAATAAATAATAAAACAATGAGCAACAGAACTCCTAATGGCGGTTGCTCATAGATCAACAAGGATACATGTTGTCATGTTTTTTTACTGCTCTCTGTGTTGTGTTTGAGGAATTAGACAATTGTCTCTGGAACAAGTGTCCCCATTGCAAAATATTTTCTGTGTTCCAGACTTTGTTCCAGACTTTAATCCCTATAGTGAGGACACAGACAGAAATTAAAACCTGACATGGGCTCTAGACCCTCAGCACTCTATCCAAAAAAGAGCAAAGCAACAGGTTCACTTTAATGCCAGCCCTACCTGCAACTTATCGTTGGCTTTTCTTCACTGCCCTCCTTCCCCCACCAGTCTATTTGTGTTGCATTATGTAAGAACTCCCCCTTATCCCGTGTGCTGGTGCATGTGCATGGGGATTGGCAGCACGGGTACCTCAGATTGTCACATGGAGAAAAGGGGTGGGGGGGGTGAGCCCTTAGTCCAAGTTATGAACTGGTTCTTTATGGTTATTTTGTAATGAAGGGCACAGATGGCTGTAGTATATACAGGGTAGAAAATAGATACTTTATATGGAGTACCACTTTTTTGCACTTTTTCGATTAAATTCTTTTATAAAGACCTTTTATTTATAGACTATCATAGGTCATAGCTGTTAGATATGATGGCCAAATGTTGTGTGACACCTTCTTATGCAGAAATATAAGCTTATGCAAGAAATAAAAGTAATCAATAATATACTCAATTGGGTGTTGTAACTATAACATCTATGTGTATATTTTCAGATCTCCGCCTCTTTTTTCTCTCCTAAAGAAATAAATTGTTTCACAAAACACATTGAGATTTACTTGCCTTCCCATCATTGTTGTAGGACTCATGTGAACTCTATATCATAAAAACAGTATTTGTTTACCATAAGGCAACAGTTGAACTTTGAGTGTGAGACATAACCTATGAGGCCGTGAAAGCATTGTATACTGGGAGATACTGTTTTACAATACTTTTACATTTTGTAAATTAATTTTAAAAAATATATTTTAAATGACTTTTTTTTAAATTCATGATTTATGTACCTTAAAAATGCCATAGAATTTTGTTTAGTGTGCTCTTATGTAGAGCTATGGTGTTCATACATGGCACAATAAAACTGAACAATCAATGTCTGTTTTTAACAAAATGGTTAAATCGGACATTGATCTTGCAAGACAAAAATGGCAAGGCTAAGCAATGAGCTACAAATCATGATCCAAGTCAATTGGCCGTGGCTGAAATAAATCAATTGTACAGGGCCGATCAATGGCATTTTTTGTGTCCTTTGGGCCATGTTTATTCACATGTAGATCCATCATAAATGATTCACAAAGGTGCGAAAAAACACCATTGATCATCCCTGTACAATCAAATTTTTTTTCTACAACCAACCCTATTGGGTCATTAGAAACTGTCACTATTTGTTGCTCAGCCATGCCATTTGTGATCGCTTTTCAATTTTGACTGGACATCAGCGGTTCAGTTTTATCACACCATGTATGGCTACCATCATATTAAACGATGTGGTACACTTAATATGGGCAACAAGTTTATACGTGTTAGTCAGCATTCAGATCTGCTGCTGATCAGGCTGCCTCCAACTAAGACGTTTTAACTGAGCAGATTTGCATTTTCATGAATTATCAGTATTACGCCAAATATTTTATGGCATGACAGGAAACAGAAGGGGTAAAGTAGGTAGTACCCAACAGATGAATTTAGGTTTCAATTATAGGATAGAAATGCATTTCAATATGAAATCTTTATTTCCATGATGTGATTCAATGGCAATGTTTTATCTTGGGAACTTTTTACTATTCGTCATCATTTACAAGTTATTAGCATTATAGCACTTTTATAGCCTGTGCAATCATTTATAAAGTCGAGTAATCACTACCGTTTCAGTCATCCACTTTTATGCTTAATGACAGTGACCTTTCTCCAACCTCTTTCCTTTTCAAAACATTATGAATGGCTCGAACAGGAGATGGGTGAAAAGATTACATCATTTTTGTATCTCTCCATTCTTGCCGGGTTATTAAAAATTAATCTACAAGTCAACTTTAAAAGCTCCTTATATCAGCACAAATGTGTTTCTGCGGGAACTTTACCTAAGGTGGAAGGCATTTCTCCCATAAGGAATTGCAGTTTAACATAATATTCTGGGATTATTGTTTATTTATTCCTTCTATTATATATGCAGAATGATTTCCTCTCCTTTTCACATTTTCCTCCACTAAAATGTTTGTGGGAGCGTGGTAATCCTTGTACTCCGTACCATTAATGCTACATCTTGGACATTAGAGGCTCTAACTAGTCATGTTTTTAACTTATTTATAATTTAGATTTTTGTTTTATTTATAATGCAGGTAAGACCTGAAAGGCAGATTACTGACATCCCTTACATTTAAGGGAAAATACAAAAATAGTGGGAGACTAATGTTCAAATTTCACTTTATTATTACTTAAATTTATTATGTACTCCCCTTACTATTTGCAAAATTTTTTATAAATCAAAAATTAAAAAAAAAAAAATGTTTTAAACAGTGTCAAAACCCAAATTACCATAGCATAATAGACATTTTATGAAGGGGCGCTCAAGCGTGAAAAGAATCCAAGCTAATAGGTCAAAAATGTCCAATGTTTTCTCCAAATGTCTTTTAGCAGAAAGGAAAACTAAATACAGAGTTTACCTTGCTGCTCCCTTCAGGCTGGAAGATCCTTAACTCCTTCACGCCAACTGTATGCAACTATGTGGCCCCACTGGACTGGGCTTTTTTCCGTGGGGCCGCATATTTGCGTATCTCCCTTTGTGCTGCGAGCACATCTCAATGGGAGCCCTGGGCCACGTACTAACAATCCCGGAACTACCGATTCCAGGTCACCAGATAGGTGTGATAGCCTCTGATTGTCTATCACAGTTATTAGCCCCTGTGAAGCCCCCGCCCCCCCCCCCCGTTTTCTTTCTCTGTAAATGAGAAAAAAAATGTGTAAAAAAAAAAAAATTATAATAATAATATAATAATTTAATAAAATACAAAAATGTGCACTATTGCTTTTGGGTTGTATGTGGAATCGCTGCACTCAGCGGGAAGCAGGATAATTTTATTTGCATTGTCATTTGGTAGTAGGTTATGGTAGTAGCAAGAAATACACAGCTAAACATATATATATATATATATATATATATATATATATATATATATACACAGTTGTGCTCATAAGTTTACATACCCTGGCAGAATTTATGATTCTAACCATGGGTGAAAGAAATGTTTTGTGTTATCATTTATATTCTCTGAAAAATGGACAAGAAATCATCAATTCTGCTATATATTTTTTTTTTATCCTTTCAAAACCCCATGATGAGAGACTCGCAGCAGTTTTGGCAGATGTTAGGAAAATGTACACTGCTTAACCACGTAGCGCACACCCACATTGTACTGCGGACAAGCGGCCGCTGTAGGGAAAATTATGTACTGGTACATCGCTGCCTACCTCCGGGTTTAGAACTAGGGATGGGCCGAACGACCCCCTGGTAGGTTCACACCAGAACTTCCGAACATCGTGAAAGTTTGGAAACGAATACCGAACCCCATTGAAGTCTATGGGGCCTGAACTAGAAAAATCAAAAGTGCCCATTTTAAAGGCTTATATGCAAGTAGTTGGGCATTCAATGGTTTTTGGTGGTCCGGGTACTGCCTGGGGGACGTATCAATGAAAAAAAAGTTTGTAAAAAAATAATTTTTAAATGAGCAGTGATTTATTGATGCTTAAAGTGAAAGCATAAAAATGAAAAATTCATTTCAATATAGTGCCTGGGGAGTCCCCTTATGTCTTGTTACACACAATCGTTTTTTCAGATGAAAAAAGTCAGATGGACTGTTTTCATCGGACGAACCAATCGTGTGTGGGCCCCATCAGACTTTTTTCCATCGGTGAAGAAAAATAGAACCAGTTTTAAATTTTTCCAATGGAAAAAAAAACGATAGCAAATTCCGATCGTCTGTGTGGAACTCCATCGGAGAAAAAACCCACGCATGCTCAGACTGAATTAGGAGACGGGAGCACTCGTTCTGGTAAAACTAGCGTTCATAATGGACATAGCACATTCGTCATTCTGCTAATTATTGCATCGTTTAATGCAGCGCATTGTTTTCTTCTTTCTAATGCTAGAATAAAGAAGTTGTTTAGCTGGTGATATTTTTACAGAGTTCTGACAAACTTATTTTATTGTTTCTTGTGATCTCATGAATAATCATATTTGTTTTTAAAGCCAGAATCTCCATAATTTTTTTTTTTTGGTGTTTTTAATCAAGATCTCTTTTTTTTTTTGCTTTTAATATTTTCTTGTGGTCTCCATTTTTTTTATAGGCAAGTATTTAAATTAAATCAAATATCCATTTATTATAGTTAACAAAATAAAGAGGAAGGGCAACAATTGAGAAATTAGTGGAATATATGCAGACTTTGGACCCCAAAGGCAGACATGAAGGAAAATAAAATTAATAACATGAGGATTCCCTCTAATTGGGATCACAATATGGTCCTCAAATCAGAGAAATCAGGAGCAGCAGCAGAAGACATACATGTCCCCAAGCTGTGGTACTCCAACAAACTACATCTTCTGGCAGAGCAGCTTGAAGCCAGGGAATCACTTTCTGGTCTTGCTTGTAGCCTTCCATCCACGCTTCCCTGCAGTATTCCCTCCACGCTTCCCTGCACCGTTCCTTCCACGGCTCCCTCCACGCCCCCTTGCAGGCTGTGGCTCTGGTGGTGGTAATGTGGCAGGAGGAGGAGAAGGAGGAGAAGGATGGGCCAGATCACATAGATGTGTGGCCTCTGTCAGCTGGCCCCTCCCCGCGCTGTGAAGGGCCATAGAAATCAGCTCCTCACAGAGGGCACGTAGGCCCTCCTCCACTTTATGTAGCTTATCGGGCACATAGCACCCATAGGACTCTACTGGGTTGAGGGGGCCCTCATGATCTCAGCTGCTTTCCTAATGACCTTCAGGGATTCCTCCTCCACCTTCGTCATCCTCCTTGGTCTTTTGGGTCTGACCTGGAGGGGAAGCACCTCTGACTGGGTGCTGCCACTTGGCCTGGGCACCTGCTGACTGCCACTCGGCCCTGCCTCCTCCTGTCTGCCACTCACCCCTGCCTCCTCCTGGCTGCCACACTCCAGAGCCTCGTCCTCCTGGCTGAGCTCATCCTGTGTATAAAAAAGGGACATAGTTTTAGTTTTTGGTTCATCAATCACACACAATTTTCAGCTCATGACTGTTGCAATTTGAATGTTAATAAATAGAAAAGACTATCATTCTGACCCCAGCAGTTTTCATTCCTGTCCCAATCATTTCTGGCCACTACTGTTTTTTTTTTGTAATTATTTCATTTTTGAATAATAACATCTAGTTCCCAATAATAATTCTAGGCCAATAACTATGTTGTAAAATACTATACCTGGCTAGAGATGTGCAGATCCGGCTCTTCCAGGTCAGATTTCTCCTCGTCACCCTCTGCAGGGGTGGAGGGAAGGGTGGAAGGAACGCTGGAGGGAAGGGTGGAGGGAACGCTGGAGGGAAGGCTGGAAATTGATTCCCTGGCTTCAATCTGGTCTTCCAGAAAACGCAGGTGTTGGTAGTACCACAGCTTGGGGACATGTACTTGGTCTGCTGCTGCTCCCGATCTATGAGATTTGCGGACCTCTTTGTACTGCTTTTTGTAACTATTCCTCATGTTATTAATTTTATTGTTCATCATGGTATAGTCTGCCTCTGGGATCCAGGTCTTCATATATTCCGCTAATTTTTCAATTGTTGCCCTCCATACCACACTGTTGTGGTACAAACTGTTTTTGACCTCCCATAAGTTTTTCATCTCTCGGTATTTATCAATAAAAGCTTGCATTATGTCTGGTTCCTGTAATTTATGCATTATTTCTGCAAGATAAAACACAAGACAAAAACACTAGGTCAGCTTAAACTGGCCTAATCTTATCTCAATATAGGCCTTTATAATCATGAATCAGTATAGGCCACTGATGGCCCAAGTTAAATTTTTACCTTCGCTTGAGACCTTCTGCACTTCCGGTCGTCCTTACTCTGCGCACACAACGTAGTAACGTCGTTATCATTATATACCCTGCGCATGCGTGAAACTCCGCGTCACTCGCCCATGACGGTCTTTTTCGGATATTCCCCGCCCCGTCTCGTTCGGCGCACAGTGGAAGACGACGACATGGCGGTGACACAGGTGCATGTTATACTAAGTACCGACGAGGAAAGCCCGGAGGCGGGAACGTCCCGATCCAGGAGAAAAAGATACAAGGCGACTAATATGTCATTTGCTGAGATGGTGGAGATGGTGGACATCCTGCGGAGGAAAGATTACGATGGGAAGCATGGGCCATACAACACCCCTAATCTCAGGAAGTCAAAAATAATGGACAAAGAGTGAGTGAATGAGTTAATAACTTGTATAGCGCTACAAATGCAAACTAAATCGCCTCAAGGCGCTTTGCATACAGTGACGTCCTGATCCACCAGAAGAGGTGGGTCTTAAGTTTTTTCCTGAAGGCCCGATGGTTTTCTTCCATGCGGATGTCCGTGGCTAGAGCATTCCATAACCGTGGTCCTTGGACTGCAAATCTTCATTCTCCCTTTTATTTGTAGCGAAACTTGGGGATGTGAAGGAGGTTTTGGTTGGTTAATCGGAGAATGCAATTGGGGGTGTAGTGTTTTATCTTCTCGCATAAATATTGAGGAGCGTTTCCTTGTGTGCACTTGTGGGTGAGACAGAGGGTCTTGAATGTGACCCGATCCTTTACGGTTAGCCACTGCAGGGTCCTCAGTAAAGGGGTGATGGATTCCCAAGGTTTTTTTTCCTGTTACCAGTCTGGCTGCTGTGTTCTGGATGACTTGTAGGCGTGAAATCTGATACTTGGTAGTCTGAGGTAGAGGGCGTTTGCATAGTCGAGTCGGGAGTTGATAATTGTTCCAACTACTACTGCTGTGTCCTCTTCTGGGATGAAGGGAATGAGTCTGCGCAGCAGGCGGAGGAGATGGTGAGATCCGCTGACTACTGATCCTATTTGTGCGTCCATCGACATCTCCGAGTCAAAGATGACTCCAAGACTTTTGACTTTGGTGCTCGGGGTAATGGTCTGTCCAAGAATGTTGGGTTGTGTCCACAAAGTTTTAGTTTTTGTCTTTCGGTTTGTGTGGAGGAGAAGGAATTCTGTTTTGGATCCGTTGAGTTTGAGGGACAAAGTGGCGAGGAGTCTGTACCATAAATTTGGGGTCAGAAGATACAAGGAGCAGCTCCGTAAAAGGTGGTCTGACCTGAAGCTGAGGGAGCCGGAGCAGTATAGGAAGATAAAAAAAAAAATGCTGGAAAAAAGTAAGTATTTTTCCTGTGTTATGACTAATTTTATTATTATACTTGCCTGTTTTGCTCAATGTGCTTGGATTGACTGGTTGTACATTTGAAAATGGCAACTTTCAGGTTAAAAATTAGTGGCCAAAGTTTGAATCGTTCGTAGTAAACAGCGATCCTCAAAAATACGATTTTTTGCGCAGATCCAGGTAAACCACATGTGGTCATGCCTATTTGTATTAAAATATAGTTTATAAACATTGTTGTCTAGATGATGTGTTTGTAACTAGAATGTGAAATGAAAACTTGATTCAGTGTAAAGGAGAGGACACTCAGCAGCTGGTTACACATCTGGACTCAGGAGCACCTGTGTGGCCCACCAGAACAACCTTTTTAGGGTGTCCCACACAGGTGCTACAGTGGATACTTTGGGGTGTCTCCATGTGTGTTACATTGGACAAAAAAGGAAATTATTCCAGCTTTGTTAAAATACAAAAATCTCATGTGTTCATCTTGGAACTCAGCCAAAACAAACAATTGTACCCCACTTCCAAGCAATGTTTCCAATTTATTCCCTCAAATATCTGTGTGCTAAGTATACCTTTTGTTTCATTTTCATAGGGGAGAGAAGACTAGGAGGACACCAATCTGAGGAGGCTAGAAACCCCAACCTCACCATGTGGAGGAAGGAGAGGTGGAGGAAGCAGAGGTGGACCACAACAGGTCAGTGTCTGTCACCACAGCTTCAGGTAAAGAGATGTAGGCCTGCATATTTATAATACCTTTTTTTATTTTTAGGGGATGAACATGGTCGTGTGGCAGAAACTCCTACTACTCCTTTTTCAAGTGCTAGTGCCCAAATATTGATTCAAGAAATAATGGAATGTAGTAGTGAACTGGAAATCATGAGGAATAAGATGAATGTGATTGAGCAAAAATATAAAAACATCATTGATATTTTGGCGCGAATAGACTGACCCTCCCTTTTTTTTGTTTTGCTAAAGAATTTTGCACTTGATATTCCACAAGCCAAAATTTGAAGATGCACACAGTGTGTCAACATGTGCTATCTGCCATCACAGGATATCTATGTCCGTGTTTTGTGGGTGCAACCCCTTCCTCGCTACTCAAGTAGGTGAGAGGAAGGGTTTGCACCCCCAAAACACGTCCATTGATCCCCCATGATGGCAGATAGCACATGTTAACATTTGGCATGGGATAAGGATAAAAATACCAATTTTGCCACACAAACTATGTGCATGTGCGAAATTTGGCTTGTTCAGGGGTGACATCACCCCATCTCATGTTTTTCTAAGGTTGAACTTTGTAAGTTCCATTGTTTTTATATATTTTCTTGTTTAAACCAGGCCTGTTTATGCAAACCCCCAAAAAATATATATATATTTTTTACAAATATATAATGGTTATATTTTTCGATACATTTTTTTAGAACACACAAGTTGTGCACAGAGTAAAAAAATAGTTTTCTAATCAACAATGTGTGGCTTCTTCTTTCTATGCTCAATACCAGTTTGTAAATTTAAAAGTTCTTGTTTACTGTGACAATTTTGGTTATTTACTAAAGACAAATCCAGTCCACTTGGCAGTACAAGTGCTCTAGGAGAACCTGGGAGACAGATAAAAGAAACACAAGCAATAATGACCAAACTAGTTTTTCAAAGATACATTTTTGGGGTTTATTTTTTGCAAAAATAATCAGAGATTGTCTGGCATAGCGATGGCCCCCCTACCCGTAAAGTACTCCATGTATTTATCACATACTTCACGGGCACTTGGGGGGCCAAACCAGTACGGCCAGTGTCCAGGCCCGTCATTGTATTGTCCAAAAGTCCGGCATCAGGCCCAACAGTTGTGATATAACTAGTTGAATGTCTGCGTAAAAAGTTGTGCAGTATGCAGCAGCTGAAGACAATATGGTTCAGTTTGTATTCCGCCATGTGGATGGCTGACAGAAACAGGCGTAACCGGCTGGCAATTATCCCAAAGGCATTCTCAACAACCCTCCGGGCTCTGGCCAGCCAGTAATTAAAAACCCGTCTCTCCGGGGTGAGGGTCCTCTGGGGGAACGGCCGCTTCAGGTGTGGTCCCAGCCCAAAAGCTTCATCCGCAATAAAAACACATTATCTGCATCAGGTGGTAGTGCCAGGCCACCAGTTTGCAGACGGTGGGCAAATTCCGTCTGGCCAAAGACTCCCCCATCCGACACACGGCCATTCTTCCCCACGTCCACATACATGAACTCATAGTGTGCCGACACCACTGCCATCAACACGATACTATTAAATCCTTTGTAATTATAATAGTACGACCCCGAACGGGGTGGTGGCACTATGCGGACGTGCTTCCCGTCTATTGCCCCTCCGCAGTTGGGGAAGTCCCACCGCTGGGCAAATTGGGATGCCACATTCTGCCATTCCTGTGGCGATGAAGGAAACTGTGGAGTCAAACAAGAAAAATAAATTAGTACTTTTGCACATAACATTGCAAGCAGATTACACAAAAACATTCTTGGCCGACATCAGTATAACATTGATTTGAAGGAGTATTTAAACACAAAATTAGAAGGCCCAAATATCAGATTCCTCACCCCCTCTGATGGCCCATTGGACAAATTTAAGGGGGGGGGGGGGTTCTAACTGAGTTTGGACCCTCCAAAACAAGCCTCCACCACTCTGCCTAAATTGAATGTTAAATAAAGTATTTGTACACATTTTGGGGGGGGGGGTTCAGAACTACAATGGAGATGAGAAAATACTTTGTTAACAGACTAGGCTAGGTGTGTTTGAGCCCAGGATTGCATGCTGGAGAAGTTAGTGAAGGGAAATATGCATGTAGGGCAAAAAAGGAGCATTAAAAGCTTACAGCATGCATGAGAACAAATTGGACATTCACAGCATCTTACAATCATGGTAATTAGGGAATGATGAAAGAAATACAATACATTAGCATACATTAAATACATAGAATGTGATGTTAAAGGAGGAAACTTACCTTAATATAGTCCTTCTGCATGACTTGTATGATGGCAGAACACGTTTCTGGGATAATGACCCCCAGAGCTTGGGGGGAGATGCCTGTCGTGAACTTGAGGTCCTGCAGGCTTCTCCCAGTCATGAGGTATCTCAAGGTGGCGATGAGCCTCTGCTCGGCAGTGATGGCTTGGCGCATCACAGTGTCCTGCCTCGTGATATAGGAGGACAGCAAATCCAACAGACGGTGAAAAACGGGGTCCGTCATCCGGAGATAATTCCTGAAGTCATCAGGTTTATTCTCCTGGATTTCCCGCAGCAGAGGCATATGAGAGAATTGGTCCCGCTGGAGCAACCAATTCTTGGTCCATGAACTCCCCCTCGCCCTGTTCATGGACTGAGCTCAGGTTACAGTATTAACCGCAACACCAAGCGCATACGCAGCACGAGCTCTACGATGAGAGCGTACTTCCAACATGGCTTTAAACCGGTCGGCTGGTCAGAACGAACTTAAACAGAACGCACCGAGGAACAGCAAGGCCTATGAAGAACGACCTGAAAACCAGTATAAACGAGCGGACAAGAACGCACTGAAAACAGATACGACCTGACTGCAAGCACTGAAAGACAGATACGAACCCACAAGCACAAACGGAAACGCAGAAAACGATCTGAAAAGCACGGAGACTAAAAAGCGCGAATCGGCTCTCACCAAACTTTTACTAACAAGCGGTAACACGAAATCAGCAAAAGCAGCCCAAAGGGTGGCGCCATTGGATTTGAACTTCCCATTTATAGTTGCGTCGTATGTGTTGTACGTCACGGCGTTTGGGACGGTCGGAATTTTGTCTGATGGTGTATAGGCAAGACTGATGGAAGTCAGCTTCATCGGAATCCCGATGGAAAAATCCATCGGATTTGGTTCCATCGGAAATCCGATCGTGTGTACAGGGCTTTATTCTACCTGTAAAGTGGCACATCTGTATCGTGTATAGAAGCTGCTGCAGCAATAATTGTATTTATGAAGCCAAAAAAAATTATGTTCCCTGCAACCTTTATTTAGTTTGTAAGCAACGGCTTGGGGAGCCAGTCTGTATGATGAGGCCACAATGTAGTGCACTGGGAACAAGATTAGAGATTGTTTGCATAAATTCTGGTGTCTCTTCCACAGACTTTGGATAGAAGTAACAGGTGCAGAAAAATTGGTCTTTGGGTGTCCGTGGCGCCTTCACACCGTAACCCTATAAGAATTGGCCTTCCTGTCAAAAATTGAAATGATATGAACCGTTGCATGACCGAACAATCGCCAGTTAAAATAGCGCAGTGCTGAATAAAATATTTCCTGGTCATGAAGGGGGCAAAATCTCCTGGAGCTGAAGTGGTCTGAAGAAAGAGCTGTGCATGCTCCGAAACACATTACTGCCCACCACCTTCACCTGATGTCACATTGGCTGCGTGCGTTCCAGTTTGGTTCCAGAACCCAGGCCGCCTCATCGTATCTTCACCTCCTCGCCAATCCACTTCACCAGGGACAGCTGCAGGACGGCTCTCTCTCTCCCCCAGACAGACGAGGATTACAGCGATCTGCATGAGGACTAATCATGATATGCCTATGAAGTCTTACTATCTTGACATGTTTATCCCATTGTGCTTGTAATAAATCTTTTACCACTGCACTTAGAGGCACCTTTTTCTTTCCTTTATGACCCTTCAGAGCTGCTTTTTCTCTACAAAGTGCTGCGTTCAGTGCCATTTCTCCACTACTACTAAGGCCCGGATACCCAGCCTCACCAAAAAAAACAAAAAAAACCCTTGTGGGAATTTTCCCTTTTCCTACTTTTTCAGCCTCACCAGAGCGCCCTCATCTCTCCCTCCTTTCTACATTTACTAGGTGTTCATATTTTCTGGATGATTTCTGGATTCATGATGATTTTTTTTTCATTGTAATTTGGAAAGATTTGCAGAAATTCAGTGGATTTTTTAAATTAATCAATAAAGAGCACTTTAAAAAAATAATTTTTGATTTTCAAATTCCATAAACACTATATGGGGGAGTGTCTATCTATCTCTCTATCTATATATCTATCTATTTTTGTCTGTCTGTCCTTCTGTGTTTTTGTTTATCTATTTCTGTATTTCTGTGTTTCTGTTTATCTATTTCTGTATGTCTGTTTTTCTGTTTATCTATTTCCTAATGTCTATCTAATCTATTACTATCACTTATTTTTTTTCTGTAGCTTCTATGACTCAGCTTTGTCATAATCTTGCAGCAGCACTTAAATGACACAGTGCCATGTGGCAAATGGAGCAGTTGTGATTCTAAAAACATTCAGATGTGCATTCTGGTTACAGCTGTGTTGGTGAGTGGAATACCTATTAACAGAAAAAGGAACAGGTGGTAATTTAAAATGAACAGTTTAAAAATCTTCTGGATGGTTCTGCTTGTTAAAGTAAAAAGACTGTGATGGGACTTTAATGAACGAACCAGACAAACCCTCGAATGTCTTGTCATGCCAGTTTGACGTTCATCCAGTTTTCTGCTCAATTCATTTTAAAAGCTAATAAGAAACCGGGCAGGCTATACCAATGGATCTTTTCAGACGTTCGATTTGTTTTAGTCTAATTTTTTCCATTATCACGCCTTACGATCTTAATTTAAAAAGCAATTTTTGTCTGAGATGGATTGTAAAAGTCATTCAGGGCTTCCCTGTACTGTGGCAATATACCCTGCAAGGGCTCACTATTACACAGATCACTGAACCTGCAGTTCACATAAAGGATCTTTGTGATTCTATGTACAGTATATCTTACGCTAGGAAGGAGAGTCAAAGTATTTCTTCTAGCCCCCCAAAAAATCAGTATGCATCTTTATTATATAAAAATGCCACATTTGTATTTACTTAAAGAGTAACTCTACTTTTGTTGAGAAAAAAACATCCCCCTCTGGGTGATCTATGCGCATTGCAAGGATTTTAACAAACTTTATTGCAGATTCCTACCGCTGTTTGAGTGAATCGAATGGGAGTGGTTTCATAATTATCAGCCAGCTGCTGCTCATGCAGGGCTCTAATGAGGAAAGTGGCAAGTTCTGCATCCCTCTAGATGTGATTCCCTACTGGGAGTATCTCAGCAAAAACGATTTTTTTTGTTGCAGGGGATGCCTGAAATCTGACTTGTATCTTAGTGCAGACGTCTGGGAAAATCATTGAGCCAATTACACAAACAGGAAATTATGTTTCTGGGGGGTGTTCTGTACACATTTTGTGTACAGAACACCTCCAGGTAGCCATATGACATTTTACAGAAAATTACAGAGCTGCAGATTGAAAGGGAAAGGTAATTTTTAATAACATTTATTTACAATATGACTTGTGTCGCAATTGTATATACTATATTATTTTTTTTTTTTGCTATTTTATTTTCTATTAAAAGTGGCGTTACCATTTAATTTAGAATAAACTTTCCCTTTTAGGTCCCGAGCTGTCTAATTTCACATACACGGTTTTTCTAAATTTAAGGTACTTTCATATTAAAAATCTATTTAATTTTACAGCAGTAATCGCCACGTATCTATTTTCTGCACATTTGCCCACTGATAGATATACCATTTATTATTAAAGAGCATAATATGCTTGAACTACTTTTTAAAGCGAAATCCTAAAGACATTTACGTATCATGAGCTATTATCGAACGTAAACAACATTTGTCTGATTAAAATCAATTGTCCTAAAGTTGTCTTAACTTTCTGCCGACAGCTAACAGTAAATACTGTATACAGTGAGCAGTGGCGTCTCTAGCTTTCATATTTAGGTGGGGGGCACATAGGGGGACAGGGACAAAAGTAGAGGGGCCAACCATAAAACGCAAATATATATATATATATATATACACATACAATTTTTTTTTTAAGAATAGAATGCACTCCAGGGGTCTTGTTACAAGTTCTACCTTGTTTTATTTGTGCAATATACAATACGCGTCAACATTTCAGTCCAACTATGGACTTTTGTCAAGATGCAAAAAAGTCCCTATGCGTACTTCCGAGAAGGAAGCTGGAGAGCCCCTTTAACATTACCCATAGCCATAGACAAAAAATTGTATTATGTAGGGCCAACTATAATGAGCTAGCTTGTCCTGTAAGAAAAGCTGATTTAACAGGAGGTTTAACAAAAATAATGCATAAGTGCCCATCAATGCAGCCTGATCAGTGCCCATCAGGGCAGCCTCACCGGTGCCCATCAATGCAGCCTAACCAGTGCCCATCATTGCAGCCAGATCAGTGCCCTTCAATGCAGCCTCACCAGTGCCCATCAATGCAGCCTTATCAGTGCCCTTCAATGTAGCCTCACCGGTGCCCCATCAATGCAGCCTGATCTGTACCCATCAATGCAGCCTCACCAGTGCCCATCAATGCAGCCTGATCAGTGCCCTTCAATGCAGCCTCACTGGTGCCCATCAATGCAGCCTCACCAGTGCCAATCATTGCAGACGGATTAATGCCCATCAATGCAGCCTCACCAGTGCCCATCAATGCAGCCTGATCAGTACTCTTCAATGCCGCCTCACCGGTGCCCATTTATGCAGCCTCACCTGTGCCCATCAATTCAGCCTCACCCGTGGCTATCAATGCAGCCTTGGCGGTGCCCATCAATGCAGCCTCACCAGTGCCCATCAATGTAGCCTCATCAGTGCCCATCAATGTAGCCTCACCAGTGCATAGTGGAAGGGGGGGGCAAATGCAGCTGGATTACACAGAGTAGGGATCTCCCACTTACCCGGCGGCCGCTGTCATACGAAGTACTGCCTCCTGGATGGGCTCCTATTATAGACTGCACACAGCGGCCCTGCCATGTCAGCGGGAGATTTTTGTAATCCGGCGGTGCTGGGGCCTTCTGGTCACCCTAGGCTAGTGGCCAGCAGGACCCACAGGTCAGTGGCCAGCTCCCAGCAGGACCCACAGCATATGGGTCCTGCTGGGAGCTGGCTACGGACCTGGGAGTCCAGCTGGGAGCTGGCTACGGACATGTGGGTCCTGCTGGCCACTGACCTGTGGGTCCTGCTGGGAGCTGGCCATGGCCTGTGGGTCCTGCTGGCCTGTAGGCCATGGCCAGTGGCTATCAGGACCCACAGGCCATGGGCAGCTCCCAGCAGGATTCCCAGACCATGGGCAGCGCCCAGCAGGATTCACAGGCCATGGGCAGCTCCCAACAGGATTCACAGGCCATGGGCAGCTCCCTGCAGGAATCACAGGCCACAGGCAGCTCCCAGCAAGAATCACAGGCCATGGGCAGCTCCCAGCAGGAATCACAGGCCATGGGTAGCTCCCAGCAGAAATCACAGGCCATGGGCAGCTCCCAGCAGGAATTACAGGTCATGGGCAGCTCCCAGCAGGAATCACAGGCCATGGGCAGCTCCCAGCAGGATTCACAGGCCATGGGCAAGGGGTATGGGGGGGAGGGATCGATGGGATGATTGATCATGTGGGGGTGTCAGTGTCTCTCACCTCAGCTTGCTCGGCAGCTGCCAGCTCAGACAGACCCAGAGCTCAGCAGGACAGGTCCTCTCTTCCTCCTTCTACTTGCACGGCTTCTTCCAGTCCTGGGGGGTGGGTGATGTTGCTCCTGGGATCAAGTCCACAGTACTGTTACTGTACTGCAGGCCCAGGCCAGCCACGTGACGTGTTTCCACTGTCCAGGCAGGCAGGCAAAAGATCCGACCGCGGCGACGGGAGTTGTAGCACAAAGGCTGGCTGCGCTGCTCTCCAGACTGACTCTACCCACCGGGAGCAGGGAGCTTGAGCACACAGCCGCCACCGCCGACTACAACTCCCATAAACAACAGCGGCGGCCATCACGTGACGTCACCTGTGCTAGCCCCGACTTACTTGAGGCTCAGAGAGACTGTCAGAAAAGTAAGTCATTCAGGCGGACACTCGCACAGCCGCGGCATCGGCCGACAGCCGTTAATTGGGTTATACTTGGGGGGGCACACAGTAAAATTGGGGGGGTCATGGCCCCCTCAGGCCCCACCCCAGTGACGCCAATGACAGCGAGTTGGCAGCAGGTGCATGCACAGCAACGTACATGTACATTGCCAATTATCTTCCGGGTTTGAGGCGTGCATGCGAGTGCCCGCTGCTGGACACAGCACAAATTTGGCAGCAGATTTCAGCCAGCGATTTTGGCTGAGATCTGCTGTGTGCAGTGAACAGCAATCTGTCTGTTTCTACTCCCTAAAATCAGGGAGAAGAAACAGCCAGATTATTAAGTAAAAGCAGCACACATTACACTTGTCGGGCACACAGTTAGCCCCTTGATTGCCCCTAGATGTTAACCTCAGTACAGTATTAGCAATGATCACTGTATTAGTGTCACTAGCGACGTCAGTGTCAGTTAGTGACCCTCCCAACCAGATTGCCCACAATCCTATCACAGTCATACTACAAGTCGCTGATCATCACCATTATTGCGTATAAGGGAATCTGCTAAATGTGCCTAGGCTGTATGCAGTGCAGGGATGGGAGAAGGAGCTCTGCTGAGTGCCCTGCCAGCATTGACCCCTGTCCTCTGCCCTGCTGACCGCTGATGACCCCTATTCCCAGCTCTTACTACCCCTGTACAGTTCCCTGCTGACCCCTGTCTTCCACCCTGCGAACCCCTGTACACTATCCTTCTGACTCTTGTCCTCTGCTCTGCTGACCCCATACACGGTCTTTCTGACCCCTGTCCTTCACTTTGCTGCCCCCTGTACACTGCAATACAAAGAAATGGCCTCTGCATACTGTCCTGCAAACTGCTGACCCTATCCTCTTTCCTGCTGACCTCCCATCCTCTGACCCCCTGACATTTTTTACTGCACCCTCACATCAGATAGGCTAGATCCGGTCCTGAATGAAAGATGAAAAGGGAAGAGCCGCTTGATAAACTATTATTTTATATATGTGTCAGTTTTAATAACAACTGATTTAAAACCTCTTTCTCCTATAATTTAGTCTTATTCAGGAAAAAATGTAAATGTGCTATTTAGGCTACTTTCACACTAAGGCATCTTTCAGGCGTTTTAGCCCTAGAAATAGCGCCTGTAAAGTGCCTGAAAAACACCTCCCATGCCACCGCAGTGTGAAAGTCTGAGTGCTTTCACACTGGGGTGTTGCGCTTGCGGAACGTTAGAAAACGTCCTGCAAGCAGCATCTTTGGGGCGGTTTGGGAGCGCTGTATACAGCACTTCTAAACTGCCCCTGCCCATTGAAATGAATTGGCAACCGCAAAACGGGGGGTTAAAAGCACCCTGATAGCGTCCGAAAAGCGCTGCTAAAACGACGGTAAAGCGCCGGGGCCCTTTAAGTGTGAAAGTAGCCTTATGGAAGCAGGTGAATATCTCCAGATGAAAGGGGGCTAGCTGACATTAGTGTTGAGCCAACCCCTAGAATCAGTCCAGAATACACTAGTTTTAACAGAATAAACCTTTTCAGAAAAGGAACAGAAATGACCATTTCACTGTACACAGAAAAGCTTGGTGTTGTATAATACTATAAATAAAGTGTATGAAAGACCCAAAGCACTCACTAAGAAGGGATTGTAAGCAGAATTAGAAAAGCACAGCAAACTTAGAAAAACTGCCAATGTCAGACACAGGAAGTATATAACCTTTTTTAGCTCAGCTTAACTTGAAAGCCAAAGACTGAAGTTTAAAGACGTTGAATATTTCATGTTTGGATATAAATTGATATTCAGAATTAACCTTTTGAAAAAGCTGCTAGTTGATCATGATCTATTAATAGACACTGCTGTATTAACAAGATAAAGATGTACACTACGTGCTGGAACACCTGAGAGGCAGTGCAGGTTGTTCTGTTAAAATATAGAATTAACAAAATGATTACTGTAACTAATATTACCTGTGCAACAGCCTAAAAGCCATGCCTGTGGGTAGCTGTGTTTTTCTATGTACCATATAAAATAAACTGCTAGTGCATAAACTAATTAACAATACACAACAAATTCATATCTCTACAATACAATAAAAATAAAAAAAATTCAGTAAAAGTTCATAATGATTGCAAAAAAATCCCCTTTTAAAGTGCCAGTGCTCAAAAATCATGCTGATGTCATGTTTTTCTTTTTTTTCGTCACCGCCAACACTCCACTTAAATTTGTGCAAATTAGTGCCCCAACTCCAATGGGTTTAAACTCACCGAAGGAAGATAACCCCCTTTGGCATATACCAAAAAGGGTCTATACAAGCTTTCCCACAGCTCCGGTGTACGTGTGGAACTTTTCCTCTACTAACTGCCTCTTTTGCACAGAGCCCAGGTGTAATTTTCATGCGGGGAAGTATCAAACAGAGAGGGATCTCATAGTGCAGTGATGGCGAACCTTGGCACTCCAGATGTTTTGGAACTACATTTCCCATGATGCTCATGCACTCTGCAGTGTACTGGAGCATCATGGGAAATGTAGTTCCAAAACATCTGGGGTGCCAAGGTTCGCCATCACTGTCATAGTGTATACTGTCTTTAATTACTGTCCATAATTATTTTTTTTTAAACTCAGTCACGTCTTGCGATGCCCACCCTGGCACTCAGGAGTCATCTGGCGGTTTTGTAAACTACTGCCGCTCCCCTGTGAGGGACGGCATGTGGATATCCACTGTTGCAGATCAGAATTGTGTCCCAAGTGTTCTATCTTTGGGACTGGAGAGTAGTAATATTCTTTATTACATGTAACATTTGCATGGAGATATGTTTTAAACATTTCACAAAGAAAATGTAGCATGCAGCTATCTAATATGCCCATTAATAACGTTAAATAATGTGAACATTGGTGTGGAAAAAAGTAAAGAACTTTTCTGGCCAGAAATAATCAAGAACATTTTAGAACAATATCTATAATAGTAGATATTGAATGTATAATAAATGCTCACTCACTGTACTAGCTGAAAAAATGCAACAGAGTACTTCCGGAACACCAAAGACAATTCTTTCTTATAACCACAAGCACCTCAAAGATAATAAACAGAATTTTTTTTGCTCATTACATTTGCATTTCCTCCTGATGAAGAGGGGTTTGTATCATGTGATGTGTAGGGTTTTCTTCCCTACCCAGAGCTATGTTCCCCAAGCCTTACTTCTTATACACTTTAATTTGCTCTGAGTCACTTCACTTCGTCATCCTTGTGCTGCAGCCTTCCTTTTGGTTGTGTATTAGTACATTCAAATCAGACTTCGTTTTTTAATTTTTTTTGGTAGCCACATTTGCTAGAAATTCCTGGGTAGTAAACTAACTTTATGAAGGAGGCTGTCACACACCTGATTGTGTCTTAGGCTTATTAAGTCTCGTAATGTCAATGGGTGATACAGGGGTGGAAAAGGAGTACAAGTGCTGGAGCTTGCATTGTCTATTCCCAGGCAGGCTGTAGTTACAAAATAAAGTGCAGGCTGACAAGATGGGCTGGCGCTTTGACAGCAGTAAGTGGAGTAGCATCAAGCAGGCAAACAGGAATCAGGAGAGCATGCAGGCAAGAAGTCAGTATAGCAAAAGATCAGTAATTTGCAGACAGGGTGGTACAAACTCAGCAGGCAGATTCAGAGTCAGAAAAGCAGTCAGAAAAGCACCAGGTTTCAGGAACATGTGGGTGGCATAGTATAAATTCAGGCAGAAGCATAGTCCAGGAATCAAGCCAAGGCAGCAACAGATCACACAGAAGCAGGGGTAATCCTGAAGTGTATTCAGGAACAAACCAAGGTCAATAACGCAGATCCACAGGTACACAGATCAGGTTAAGACAGGAACAGCTTATGACTACTCAACAAGGGAGTTAGGAGAGGAATAGCTTTAAATAGTCCTTTTGGTGACAGTACAGGATGCATGTAAGCACATGCAGATGCCAAGCAGGCACATGCATCATAAGGCACACACACATAGACCCACATGTAGAGTTTCATGTCCAGTTGAAGCCGTGCATGGTGGGTGGCAGGCTATTGCATGTGCATGTGCTTGTGTCCTCGTATAGATTGGGCCTTTCTTGCAGAGGCTGTTTGCAGACAATGTTCATTTAGTATGTATAAAGGAGGACCAGAAACAGAAACTGCAGTATATATTTATAATGTGAAATTACTGTGGTGCTGCTTGTGGTTTTATAGAGAGTGTCTCTTTGGTTTTACAAACTAATAAAATAGGATCAAGTTAGGCTCTTTGTTTACTGGCATTTTCAACAGAGTACATCATTTCCTTGTCAAAATATTTTATTAAAGTATACAAGGAGCAGTGTACAAATATTCTTAAATACTTATAGTTTTAACAAGTGAAAATGTACAATTATGCTTATTCAAGAACATATTGTTAATCAAAAAGTTATTACTCAATATCTAAATATGTGTTATAGTAATGATATTACTGCATTTGAAGGATGCTAGAACTTTATATGTTCCATAGAAATAATCAGCTTGTTTATGGTTTTATACTACCTGTTAGAATAATGTTTAAATAAAAAATAAAATAAGAATATCAAACTCAAGTAGTATTTTTATGTAAAGCAAATGAAGCGAAAAAAGGAATGTTTAAAAAAAAAATGAAATTGCATTATAGAAAAAATAGAGAAAATATGAAATGAAAAAGAGAGAGAAAAGAGGGAAGAAGAAGAGAAAAGAGAAAAGAAGTCCGCGAGGTCAGGCCCGGATCCACCGCTGCAACTGGAAAAATAATATTTTAGGCTCTCCGTCTCGTCTACCATGGTAAAAGAACTGTGTTGTCAAAGGTTGATGGCATTGTATAGTTAATCCAGGGCTGCCATAATTTTTCTAATTTGGGGATCGTGTCTGTTTCTATAGCTGTCATCTTAGCATGAGTCATAGCACTATTCATCCTAGCTAATATTTCGGTTATGCTTAATTTAGGGGATTTCCAGGCCTTTGCTAATGCTTGTTTTGCTGCTGTAAAGAATTGTACTAGTAGTTTAAATTGCATGTGCGTTACATTTTCCGGTTTCAAATTGAGTATTGATTTTGCTGGGTCTAGAGGAATTGTCTTACTTATTATTTTGGAGGCAATTTTAAAGAGTTCATTCCAAAATTTATGAGCAACTGGACACGACCACCAAATATGAAACTGTGGTTCTAACTCTGAGCATCCTCTAAAACAATGTGCTGAATAATTTGTAACATATTTTGCTATCCTAGCTGGTACAAGGTACCAGCGTGTTAGTACTTTATAATTGGCCTCAATTGCCAATATGTTAGGGGAGGCAGATTTTGCAGTTAACCATATCTGGTTCCATTCTGAGTCGTCTAAGTCTCTTTGTATGTCTTCCTCCCATTTCCGGACATAATGTGGTTTGCCTGCATCTGCTTGAATCAGTAGCTGAGAGTATAGAGTGGATATTGCTCCCTTAATGAGAGTACATCATTTCATTCAAAATCAGTAGCTATATAATGTCTGAGATCTAGAGGTAAACGTTGATAAGACTTTGAGTTAATTCTTAAAGGATGTACAAGATTGCAAATATGGTCTTATAGGTTAACCTACTATTTCTTGTTTTTAGAAAAATATTTTATTGAATTTCTAGAAAATATTTACAAAGGCCAAGCAGGTGAGCCCATGCAGGGGCACGCTACTCAGAGAACTAGATAGGTACGCAGTACCAACAACTATTGGTAGTGTGATGCTCGTGCTAGATGAAAATAAATACTAAGGACACATTACCCATATTAGGCTATAGCCCGAAAATGTGTGACATACCTGGTGTTCCTGGCAGTCTCTCTGCTTTCCTATTAAAAACTGGCCACACTAGGCATGAGAGCACAGCGTAGTCAGTTCTCTAGCTGTGTTGAGAACTCAGCCTGCTCTCCTCCAATGATCAGACTTGTTCTGATATTCGTCCAACCCCCACACAGCCATTCAATGGGAAGACTAGTGTGCTGCTGTTTCTCCTCCTCCATCTCTCTGAGCTCCTTATGCAGCTTAAAACAGAGATTATGTGATCAGTTATAAAAAAATGGAGGGGGGAAAGGGTATTTATAATGTGTTTTTATATATAGAACTGTGTAAAAGTCTTAGGCAGGTGAGGAAAAATGCTGTAAATTAAGAATGCTTTCAGAAATAGAAGTGTTAATAGTTTATTTTTATCAATTAACAAAATGGAAATTAAATGGACAGAAGAGAAGTTCAAATCAAACCAATATTTGGTGTGACCACCTTTTGCCTTCAAAACCGCATCAATTTTAAAAAATTTCTAGGTACACTTGCACACAGTTTTTAAAGGCACTTAGCAGGTAGGCAGGGCCGGTCCTAGACGGGGTGCGAGGGGTGCAGTTCACCCAGGCGCCACAGAGGTGGGGGCGCTCAAGCGCCAGAGTGTTCCCCTCCCTCCTTCTCCTCCTTGTTGGTATCCAGAGGCCGCTCTCTCCGGCTGAGAGAGACCTGCGGTGACGTAGTGGGGGGGGGCGGTCCTACTGAAGGCGCTCAGACAGGCAAGGATGGCTTCCTGGAGAAAGTGTCAGCTAATGCTGCGGGCGGCTCCCTGCTCTGCCTCTGTCCCCCTGGACTCTGAACCTCAGCAGGGCCTGCACCAGGGCCATGAGCACCCGGCGGGAGGAGTTAACTTCCTCCTCCTCCGCGCATAGTGCTCTCCACCATGACCTCTTCTATCTTCTGGCAAGTGACACTGCATCTGGGCTGGGTGTCAGTGGGGGCCCCACTCACGGCAACCCAAAGAAGAGTCTCTGCTACTTCCAGTCTCCACGGGGATCTCTACTGGGCACCTGACCCTTCACAGCACAGAGCAGCTGACACCAGCGATGTTCCCCGATCACACTGCACAGTGAGTATTATTCTAGTAGGGGGGACCTGCCAGCCTCTGCCCACACCATAAGGTAACCGCCGGGGCCACACTGGATTGTCAGAGGGAGTTGTAGGAGCTGTTTGTTAGATGGATGAGCCTGTGCCTCCTTGTCGTCACTTTCTTCCCCTCCCCCCTCCCTAACCTGCCAGCTTGGAATGCTCTGCAGTGGCCGTGCTAGAAGAATCATAAAACACTGTGAGGAGACCATGAAGGAGTGCTCAGGAGGGAGGGGGGAATGTACAGCTTGCCTGAGTGTTTGTACATCTCTACTGCCTGTGTGTTTGTACATCTCTACTGCCTGTGTGTTTGTACATCTCTACTGCCTGTGTGTTTGTACAGCTCTACTGCCTGTGTGTTTGTACATCTCTACTGCCTGTGTGTTTGTACATCTCTACTGCCTGTGTTTGTACATCTCTACTGCCTGTGTTTGTACATCTCTACTGCCTGTGTTTGTACATCTCTACTGCGTGTGTTTGTACATCTCTACTGCCTGTGTTTGTACATCTCTTCTGCCTGTGTGTTTGTACATCTCTACTGCCTGTGTGTTTGTACATCTCTACTGCCTGTGTGTTTGTACATCTCTACTGCCTGTGTGTTTGTACATCTCTACTGCCTGTGTGTTTGTACATCTCTACTGCCTGTGTGTTTGTACATCTCTACTGCCTGTGTGTTTGTACATCTCTACTGCCTGTGTTTGTACATCTCTACTGCGTGTGTTTGTACATCTCTACTGCCTGTGTTTGTACATCTCTACTGCCTGTGTTTGTACATCTCTACTGCCTGTGTTTGTACATCTCTACTGCCTGTGTTTGTACATCTCTACTGCCTGTGTGTTTGTATATCTCTACTGCCTGTGTTTGTACATCTCTACTGCCTGTGTTTGTACATCTCTACTGCCTGTGTGTGCTACACTGAGACATGAGACAACAGTGGCTGTGTGCAGAGAGACTGCTCGACCACTCACAGCGTGTCACTGTACACAGAGAGACAGTCCCTGACCTGGAGACCAGTCCCTCTCCTTCACCCACTCCTGAGTATGGCATTATCCCTGATTAATAGGGACAGTCCCTGTTTTATAAACCAGCCCTTCTGTCCTTTTATTGTCTTCTGTCCCTCTACCAAGTGTAACTATCATAGTTCTAATCCCTGTTTGGTAAGCAGTCCCTGATGTACTGTATAGAGAAGGTCCATGTTATAAACAGTCCATTAAAGAAATGGTCCTTATTATCCACTTGCTGTCTGGAAGAATTACCCCTCCTTAATGACCAGGCCACTTTTTGCAAAATGTCACTGCATTATTTTAACTGACAATTGCACAGTCAAGTGACACTGTAACCAAATAAAATTGATGTCCTTTTGTACCCACAAATAGAGTTTTCTTTTGGTGGTATTTGATCATCTCTGCGGTGACTGACAAATTTGAAAAAAAATAAAAACTTACTGCTATAAAACATCCAATAAAAAAATTGAAATAAATCTAATTTCTTCATCAATTTAGGCCAATAAGTGTTCTGCTACATATTTTTGGTAAAAAAAATCCCAATAAGCGTATATTGATTGGTTTGCGCCTATATCGTTATAGCGTCTACATGGAACATTTATGGAATTTTTATTTATTTTTCTTCTACTCGTAATGGTGGCAAACAGCGACTTATAGCGGGACTGCGATGTTGCAGTGGACAAATTGGACACTGTGCATCTGGTGGCAAGTGGCAAGCTCAGGGTTCTTACTGATTCTGCATTATGGTGAGTTGAACTATTTCATTATATATTACAATGTAGTAACAGAAATAATGTGATTTGATCATCCTGACACCATATCAAGCATGGTGTCAGGATGATTAAAGTGCTAACACCAGCCATTCGCCCAACAAATCACCCGCTGACAAATTCCCCGTCAACTCCAGAGACTACATTCCACCTCGCACACCACCACCCATCCGCCAGTCGCCTCCACCCCCTCGGTCATTGGCAAAAGTTTGTTCCACGAAACCGGTCCCTCAAGAAGGGGGGGGGGGATGTCCCTGAATGGCAGTTTGGAAATGTGGTCACCCTACCAGCGGTGAGTGTGTCTCCCTCCCCTGTGTGTGTGTGGCTCCCTCAGTGCAGCACCTGAGTGATGCGTGTACCTGTGTGTGGCCCATGAATGGTGTGTGGATGTAGGGGACATAGTGGCCCCTGTGAAGGGCAGAATCTGGGTCGTTGTAGGTGACTTGGTGGTAAATTGGGGGGTGTCACTGAGTGAGGCGCACACAGGCCCGCCCCTCAGCACGTACTGCACTGCTGCTCCAATCCCAGTGACTGGGAGGTGAGCACGTGACCCCGGCTACGTCCAATACATGGGACCGCGCAGTGTGACCTTGTGTACGGTGCAGTGCAGTGCATCAGCCTGACATTTGTTCTCACTGTCACAATCTTCTCCACCTGGGCGGCGCAGCTGCACACTGTCCTCTCCAGCTGCCGCCCGGGTGGGGTTTGTGTTTGTCCAGAGGGGGGGTCTGTACTAATGGAGGGGGGATAATTTGTGGGTGGTCTGTACTAATGGAGGGGGGATGGTTTGTGGGGGCCAGGGGGGGTCTGTACTAATGGAGGTGGTCTGGGATGTAGGGGCCAGGGGGGGTCTGTACTAATGGAGGGGGTCTGGTGTGTGGAGGCTAGGGGGGGTCTGTACTAATGGAGGGGGGATGGTTTGTGGGGGGTCTGTACTAATGGAAGGGGGTGGTTTGTGGGGGCCAGGGGGGTCTGTACTAATGGAGGGGGGATGGTTTGTGGGGGCCAGGGGGAGTCTGGTGTGTGGGGGCCAGGGGGGTCTGTACTAATGGAGGGGGGATGGTTTGTGGGGGGTCTGTATTAATGGAAGGGGGTGGTTTGTGGGGGCCAGGGGGGTCTGTACTAATGGAGGGGGGATGGTTTGTGGGGGCCAGGGGGGTCTGTACTAATGGAGGGGGGATGGTGTGTTGGGGCCAGGGGGGGTCTGGTGTGTGTGGGCCAGGGGGGGTCTGTACTAATGGAGGGGGGATGGTTTGTGGGGGCCAGGGGGGTCTGTACTAATGGAGGGGGGATGGTTTGTGGGGGCCAGGGGGGGTCTGTACTAATGGAGGGGGGATGGTTTGTGGGGGCCAGGGGGGGTCTGTACTAATGGAGGGGGGATGGTTTGTGGGGGGTCTGTACTAATGGGTGGGTGGTTTGTGGGAAGGTCTCTACTAATGGAGGGGGTTGGTCTGTACTAATGGGGGGGTTTGTCCTGAGGGGGGTCTGTACTAATTGAGGGGGGTGGTCTCTACTAATAGAGGGGGGGTGTTCTGTACGAGTCGTAGCTGTAATATATGCCGTCTGGACTCTCTGGTTATCTGGTTTCAGCAGGAGGCCATCTGAAGGCATCTTTCTTTTTTGATAGAATGGTGTATGTGCCTATTATTATACTTGCTTTGTGAGTATTAATGATCTTTTAATTTACTTTTAATAAACCTAGCCATTGGTAATGCACTAGGTCGGTGCGCCCTTTTTTTTCCTTTTACTAATGGGGGGGGGTCTCTACTAATGGAGGGGGGTGGTCTGTCCTAATGGGTGGGTGGTTTGTGGGGGGGTCTGTACTAATGGGGGGGGTGGTTTGTCCTGAGGGGGGGTCTGTACTAATGGAGGGGGGGTGGTTTGTGGGGGTTTCTACTAATGGAGGGGGTGATTTGTCCTGGGGGGTCTGTACTGATGGAGGGGGGTCTGTATTGAGGGAGGGGTTTATACTTAGTAGGGAGTCTATACTTAATACAGATCTGGACTGGACAGTACGGGCAATTCAGAGTGAGCTGACTCCTGATCAGGGGAACCGTTGTTGCTGTATCGCTGGGTCAGGTGAGAGGGCCGATCAGCCATTATCTCCTATATTATGTCTGCAGTCTCTGACCATCTCCTGTATTATATCTGCAGTCTCTGACCATCTCCTGTATTATATCTGCAGTCTCTGACCCTCTCCTGTAATATGTCTGCACTCTCTGATCATCTCCTGTATTATGTCTGCACTCTCTGACAATCTCCTGTAATATGTCTGCAGTCTCTGACTGTCTCTTGTATCATGTCTGCACTCTCTGACGGTCACCTGTAATATGTCTGTACTCTCTGACCATCTCTTGTACTATGTCTGGGGGCTCTTCCTAACAGACTCTCTAACAGAAGCCCCCTCTGTGTGCATCAGAGAGACTCCTCTCCAGGTCTCATTAGTGTACGCTCTTCCTGTATTTTCTTTATTGTTAAAAGATCATGGGAGGATCCTAGGGTAACGACGACTTCTTAGGGGAGCATCTCTGTGTTTGAATCGTTGCCATAGAAACGTGTAAAGGGGAGGAGTTTGTAGGATGACCACGCCCACGTGGGGGCGCCAGAAATATTTCTGCACCCAGGCGTCTGTGACCCTAGGATCGGCCCTGCAGGTAGGTTGTGACAAACATCTTGGAGAACTAACCAAAGATTTTTTGTGGATGTACACTTCCTCTAGGATTAAAGGATAATTTCACCTTTTGTAACATGTTACACCCATATTCAGGGTGTAACATGTTACAGATGAACCAGCTTCCGCACTCCCAGCCGATCCCCCATTTTGACAGCGAGCCGGCGATCTTCTCCCCCCACTTGCTGTCACAATCTAAATCAGTGTTCTGTGAATGTGAAAACTACAAGTACCGACAGCCTTTCTAAATGAACTACCTGGGCACAGTTGAGCACTCTAGGTAGTTCACCGAGCTTCCGGTCATTCAGTAACTGCCTACCTGTATCAGAGGTACAGGCAGATAGTTACACAGACAGTCTGCAGACCTCTGGCATTGAACCCATTATCTGCTGATCATGAGTGCAATGCTTTACAGGCTCCTAACAAAAAAAATTATAAATGCATATTTTGTTACCTGCAAAAAAATGTGCATTTGTTATTTTTTTGTAAAGGTAAACTGATTCTTTAAAGGGGAGTTCCAGCCTTTTTAGGTTTATTAAAAGTCAGCAGCTACAAAAAGTGTAGCTGCTGACTTTTAATAAACAGACACTTACCTGCTCCACGGTCCAGCAATGCGGCCGCCCGGAGCGTCGCTCCTCTCCCCCCCTTTCCGCCGGCGCCTCCATTCACATTGTGGGCACCCGGCCGTGCCAGCTTTCGGCTTCACGGCCGGGCAAGCACTGCGCATGCGCGAGCAGCACTGCGCTCACTGAGTGGACAGGCGATCTCCTGGGACCTGTCACGTGTCCCAGGAGATCGCCTAGAGGGAGGGGCCGCCTAAGGCGAGAAGAGGAGTCGCTGAGGCGGTCCCTGGACTGAAGGAGGAAGTGGGACAGGAAGTCCCACTCCTACCGAAGCCCCTATTCCCCCCCAAAAAAAATACATGCCAAATGTGACATGTAAGGGGGTGAAACTCTGCTTTAAGCACAATGTGGGTAAAACATGTCAGAGCGGCGTGACCAATGGGCTAGGAACTGAGCTGAAGACAGTTTTTCATTCATCTTACATTTGCGTTGAATACAGTATGCGGCTGTATCTGCATGCTATCTTACATTTCTTTCAGCACCTAAATACAAAGTGTAAACCTGGGAGACTGACACTGCAAGCTTGGAGCAGCGCTGATCTGGTATGGTGTCTATTTTTCTGGATGTTAGTTCCTTGTGCAAAACATGCAATAAATAATAAATAACTTATCACATAAATACGTAATAATAAATTGTTGGAAAACAACAACCAATAAATATCACTGCTTACTGTATAAAAATAAATTTGATGCATGTTTTTTTCTACTGCATATAAAATATATGTATAAGAATATGGGATCATTTTGTGTACAGTCTCTCTCCCCTTAGCTTTTCTTGGATGAATAACAAAACTATGCCATTATTTCATATTTATCATTCAAAGGTTATAATATACGCAAATCATAACAGTGAAAGAAAAAAATACTAACAGAAATGTTATAAAAGAAATCTGAATTTCATCTGAATGTTTATCAAAGCTTGCTTATAAGAGAACAAGATAACAGGGTATCATTAAAATAATATAATTTAGACATATATGATTTATGAAGAAAAATAATATTTCCAAAACAAATATTAAACATGTGGCAGAGTTATTGACCATAACAAAATTTAGATGAATTTTTCTTTTAGTGTTGGAAGAGAAGATAACCAGAATATTAAAATGCACACAAGAAACAGAGGAGGCATAAAAACACATTCAAATATCTGGATATTCTGCTATGTGAATATTGCTTACAAGATAGTTATCGCTAGATAACCTGGAAGAAATGTCTTTTATTAAAAGCATGAGAATAGTCTTGAGTCTTTGTTTTAGAGTGATATGAAATGGCTGCTTATCACAATTTTTTTTTTCCCAATAGGAAACAAGAATGAAAAGTTTCCAGCCATTGTAGGATTGTTTTATACAAAGGATAATGTCCCGTACACACGGTCAGATTTTCCGACAAGAAAAGTCCGATGTGTGCTTTTGGTCGGAAGATCCGACCGTTTGTATGCTCCATCGGACTTTTGCTGTCGGAATTTCCGCCAACAAAAGATTGGTTCTCAAATTTTCAGATGGAAAAAATTCCTGTAGCAATTCCGACGCGCAAAATTACGACGCATGCTCGGAAACAATTCGATGCATGCCCGGAAGCATTGAACTTAATTTTCTCGGCTCGTCGTAGTGTTGTACGTCACTGCATCCTTGACGGTCGAAAGTTCAGAGAACTTTTGTGTGACCGTGTGTATGCAAGCCAAGCTTGAGCGGAATTCCGTCAGAAAAACCATCCAAGGTTTTTCCGACGGAAAATCCAATCGTGTGTACGCGGCATAAGGGTATTCTGCATCTCCTGGTGGAAGGAATGAAGGAAAAAAGATAGACAGCCATCGCCTTACAGATAAAAATAACAATTTAAAATATTTGTAAATGTAAAAAATAGAATAATATTGACCTTAATACTTAAACAATACAATGATTAAACTAGGCTCCCTGTACACAGAAGCTCAAAAACGGTAGTTTTGAACGCCAGATTTCTGGCAGAAAAAGCTGCTTTAAAATATAGCTTTTATCAGCGTTTTTTACTAGCGTTTATTAGCGTTTTTCAGTGTAGCGTTTTTTAGCTTTTTTTTTTTTTTTCAATGGATCAAAAAACGCTAAAAAACGCTGGCGACCAGCGTTTTTGAGCGTTTATTAGCGTTTTTCAGCGTATTGCATTTTCTTGCGTTTTTTCCTGCCAAAAACGACACTTTAAACGCGAATTTCTTGGTTCAGAAAAAAGTCCATTAACCTCCCTGGCGGTATGATTCTTTCTGGAATTATGTACCAAAAGCGGTACAATTATTTTGCATGGAAATTTGGTGTTATGTATTGTAGGCCTGCGATTCTTAGTAATTACTTACTTAAACCTGAGCAAACCAGAGTCTAGTAAACATCCCGGGTATGATAAAGTTTGAAACACAAAATTATAAATTATAATATAATAAATAACTATAAATAATTATAAAAAATAGTAATCTAATTATAATAAAAATTATTCAATAATGTAATCAAATCAAAAACACTGAAATTTGCTCAGTTGCAGAATTGTCGCTGTCATTAGATTTAGTGTTTGATGACGAATTTCCCCACAAATCGTTATCGCTCAATTCTGCGAGTGATTCTAATTTATTATCGCTGTTTTCTAGCTGGTCTAAAACTACTTTTGACATAAAGGGACTCTTTTTGGTTGCTATGGACAATCTCCAGTTTCCAGGCAGAAAGAATAGTTTTTATTATATAAAACTGCATGCAGGACACTGGACAGACCACTAGGGACAAAGGGGGTGTGTAATTATTACATACAGTACTGTAATCAGTAAGATTACAGTATACTGCATGTATACTATGTGTTTACCTTTTTGAATTTGCCGCCCAGTTCCGCTCCCATGCGCCGCTGCGGCTCGCAGGGAACGGAACTAGGAAGTCAGATGGGGTCGAAAGTGCCGACACTCGCCGGAGATCTCGCTGGCGATCACAGCAGAGGACATCATCGCTGGATCGCCAGGAGAAGGTAAGGAAACTCCGCTGCGGGCTCTGCAATGTCTACCCCGAGCGTGACTCGGGGTTACCGATCCTAGCATAAAAAAACAACCCCGGGGGCGTGGCCTGGCGCGCGGCGAGGATGGCAGCACACTAGAGGAGCTCCTCAGCCCACACGACCATTAGAAGCCCTACACCCGACCACAGGCTCTCAGATGCCGGGCAGAAGGCTGTATTCAACTCCCCGTTCCCACCTGCGCCGCAATACCGGATCATCCGCAGCGAAAAACATAGCGGACATCTTTAAAACGCAACAGTCAGGCCGCAACGGATCTCCGAGATCCAAGATGGCGCCGCCGCAACACGAGGAAGACGACAGTGAGGACTCCCGACCAGCGCCTGTAGACTCTAACAGGGGTAAGCCTGCACCAGACCACCCCTTAACGTTAGCAGATATGTCTGTGATAGCCGCGGACATCAAAGCAACTTTCTCAGCGGCTATCACGGATTTGAAAACGAGCATGATAGTCATTAATGAAAAAATGGCGGCGGTGGAGCACGCAGGTCAACGCAGGGACAGGGCCATATACAGGTTAGAGCTTACCACTCAGGCCCAAACGCAGCATTTCATTGACATGAATCGGCATATAGAGGATTTGGACAATAGGGGCAGGAGGTGCAACATTAGGGTGCGGGGGATCCCCGAATCTGTCGAGCATGAACAGATTGTCCCGGCCCTCAGGAGAGTGTTCAATAGTCTATTAGAACGCCAAGAAGATATGGAGATAGACTTTGTACGGGCACATAGGGCTCTTAGACCCAGAAGCTCTGATTCAGCACCCCCAAGAGACATCATATGTTGCCTGCAGAGCTTTGGCCTTAAAGAGGATATTATGCGCAAAGCGCGGATAAATGACAGGATCATTTTTAATGGTGCGACAATAATGTTGTTTCAGGACCTGTCCCAGATAACTCTGAGAAACAGACGGGCCCTACGTCCCTTGTTGGACCGTTTGAGAGAAAGGGACTTGAAATACTCGTGGCGCTTTCCGTTCGCTTTGACTGTATCTTACAATGGTCACTTGCATATATTACGTTCTCCAGCAGACCTTCCTGAGTTTTGTGAATCGCTAGATATGGAACATGTAGCCCTCCCTGAATGGTACGCGGAATTTTTACACACTCCTCTGGAGAGGAGCCCTCCCGCCTCTCCCTTCATGTCACCTGACACCAGACTCTCTAAGAAAGCTAAGAAGGGGCGAGGTGGGAGCAGCAGACCCGACACACCGGGCAGACATGCGGGGCCTTCCAGGGACCGAAACGCAGAGTGACACTCCGCAGCATTGCTGGTACTCCCCTACTCCATGTTCCTGCTAACTGCCTTACCTTTCCACCTGTGGTGAGACCTCTGTTCACGCTTTGATCAGCTACCATTACTCACCTCTCCCCTGTTGCCATGTTGGTAATTAATGTCTGAATTGGGCCCTCCGGGGTAACTATTCACCGCCTCCCTAACTTGAATCCAGGCTGGAATCCTTTCCTGACGCACAGATCGATCTGGAATACTGAGGATTGTTTGCGTCTTTATACAGCCATTATACCTAATCAACCTCCATGATCGGCCTCATTGAAATGAATGTCGGAGTTTGACCTTTGACCCCTTTTTTTTTATATATTTTGTCAGCCGCAAGGTCTACCTTCTCATCCCAAGAGATGTAGCCTTGCTCCCTAAGGGGTTTGTATCTGCGACGCCCAGATCTTCCAACCTCTATTGATTGCTTCAACTCTCTTACAGACTTATCGTGGAAGATTCTGGGTGCACTTGGTCCTCCATTTTCCGCTAATGGGGATCCGCATGTACATAGATAATATATATGCCTATAAGTCTTTGCTCAGCGGGCCAGAAGGGGTTTATAACTACACTTATCCCGGATGCTCCCTTTTCTGTGAACGGTTGTTTATTGTTTATTGTTTTTTGTTCATTTCTTGCCTAAGAAAATTTAGTTACACCATGGTCGGGTGTACAATACATTGAAATGTTTAATATGTTTTCTCTAACTTGGTTGTGTGGGCGGTGACTGGGAGGACCCTTTCATTTTATCGGGTCTCCCTTGACATCGCTCTTCTGGGTGGGCTGTCGTCGGGTCGTGTGTCTCCCAACGACCCCACAGAGAGCTCCTTGCTCCCCCTTTTGGGAAGCAGGGATCTCTATTATAAACTGGCAACTATCCCTTCCTGGGGGGGGTTTTTGACCGCTCAGGAAGTGGGACGATTTCTACGCCATCTTCTTATTGTGTCTTTCTCTTTGACCTTCTGTTTCTTCATAAATCTTTATTTCTCCCTTCTCTCGTTCCCCCCTCCCCCCCCTTTTTTTTTTTTTACCAAAAAAAGTCTTTTCTAGAAGTGCTGTTGGATTGTTGTCTTAGTTTTCAAACACAGATACTAATTCCCACGGTATAGTCTTCATTTTGATTTATTGCAGAGTGCTCCTAGGGACACCTCCTTTTGACCCCCCTCATGGCGTACTCTTCCCTGGGGCGATGCCCCACGGTGATATCGCATAACATCAGGGGGCTAAACATCCCAGAACGCCGCTCCACTCTTATGAAGGAACTAAAGAAAGGTAGGCCCCATTTTGTATTTCTTCAGGAGACCCATTTCAAAACACGCCAGATACCGAGACTCACAGGTTCATATTTTACTAGAGCAATCCACGCCACGAATGATGAATCTAAGTCCAAAGGGGTATCCATACTGATCAGTAGAGATGCCTCTTTTGAGTTGTCTGAACAACTCTGTGATACGCAAGGTAGATTTATATTCCTGAAGGGGACATATGCAGGCACGCCTGTAACACTTGCAAACGTGTACTTTCCAAATAAAGAACATGTTAAATTCTGTCAGAAAATAGTCAGGGAACTCAAGGGGTTTGCAGCTGGTTGCACGATTCTTGGGGGGGATTTTAATGTGCCTCTGAATCCCCTCTTGGATACGTCCAATGGCAAGACATGTATCTCTTATAAGATCCTCAAGAAGTTTAAATCGCTATTGCAATCCTTGCAATTGATAGACACTTGGCGCTTCCTTGACCCGGACGGCCGCGATTACACCCACTTTTCTGTTCCCCATTCAAGATATGCCAGATTGGACTATCTGTTCATAACACAGAGGGATCTTCCCAGGGTTTCGGGGCACATATAGGTCTTCAGACGATCTCTGATCATTCCCCCGTGTCCCTTTCGCTAGACATGTCACGTCTGACCACACAACAACCCTCTTGGCGCCTGAACGCCTCGCTATTAACTGACCCAGATCTACTACCGAAAATCTCCGCCGAACTGACAAACTTTTTTAAAACTAATATCACCCCAGGGATGGAGCCTTTGATCGTATGGGAGGCCCACAAATGCACTATTAGAGGGATGTTGATTGCGATGGGTTCTAAACGCAAGAAAGAAAGGGAGGCCACCATTCAGACTCTGATTACGACGATCAATTCCTTAGAGACCCAACACAAGCAAACTTTGTCGATAGACTCTGCTACTCGGCTGTTAGAGACTAGGCGGGAATTACAGTTGTTACTTGATTCTAGAGCGAAGCGCATGCTATTTTTCAAAAAAAATTTTTACTACGAATCCGGGAATAAGACGGGCAGAGTGCTGGCCAGAGCCTTGAAGGATCATGCTTCCTTCAACAATATTGCCGGTATTAGAAACTCAGCGGGGAAACTAGATGTTGCATCAGAGGCAATTGCGGGACATTTTCATAGTTTCTATTCTAAACTCTACAACTTACCCCCCCAACATAAACAGCCACATATGGAAGGAGACAGGACACAGATTATCCAAGACTATTTAGCTAAAAGTGGTCTTCCAGCTATATCAGAGCTTGACTCTATTTCACTGGAATCCCCAATTTCCTCCTTGGAGCTCAGACAGGCTATCAAACAGCTCAAAACTGGCAAAAGCCCTGGACCGGATGGGTACTCGGCAATCTACTATAAGACCTTTATAGACACCCTAACGGAACCGCTGAAAGAGGCTCTGAACTCCCTGTCTGGGCCCAAGGAGATCACTCCCGACTTCCTGACCGCACACATAACAGTGATTCCGAAACCAGGAAAAGACCCAGGTGAATGTGCTAACTATAGGCCCATTTCCCTGTTGAATTTGGACGTGAAGTTGTTCGCAAAGGTCCTGGCCTTGAGGTTGGGCCCACTTCTGCCAAAGCTAGTTGGTTTGGAGCAGGTGGGCTTCATACCTGGCAGGGAAGCAAAGGATAACGTTACCAAAGCGTTGCTTCTGATTCACGCAACGAAGGTGCGAAGGATCGAAGGCTTTCTCCTCTCCACTGATGCGGAGAAGGCCTTCGATCGGGTGGCATGGGACTTCATGTTGGCAGTGTGTGCCCGAGTAGGCCTGGGTCCGCACATGCTGTCGTGGATTTCAGCATTATATAGGAACCCCTCTGCATGCCTAAAAATAAATGGTACTCTATCTAAAAAAGTATCCATCTCTAATGGCACCAGACAGGGATGCCCATTGTCACCCCTGTTGTTTATTCTTTCATTGGAACCTTTCATAAGGACGATCCAGAATAACCCGACGGTCCACGGTTTCCAGATTCAGGATAGGGAGTTTAAAACGGCAGCATATGCTGATGATCTTTTATTCTTCCTGACCGACCCAACATTGACCGTCCCCAGTCTCTTAAAAGAATTTGCCCAATTTGGCTATTTAGCAAACTTAAAGATAAATTATTCAAAATCTGAAGCACTCAATATTTCACTCCCAGAAGCTGTACTTTCCCTGACTAAGGCCAACTCCACATTTCGGTGGGATCCCATCGCCCTCCGGTACTTAGGAACATGGCTGACCCCACAACTACAGTCTATTTACGAGGTGAATTATCCCCCCATGCTCAAAACCTGCGAAACAGATCTCAATAACTGGCATCTAGGCACCTTTTCATGGTTTTGTCGCGCGGCCATCATCAAGATGGTGGTCCTGCCTAAATTTCTATACCTGATGCGCACCATACCGACCAAGATCCCTCCGAAATTCTTTAAAGCACTAAACTCCATCATTCTGAAATTTTTATGGCACCACAAGAAACCAAGGGTGAAATTAACTACTCTGATGATGCCTAAAGAAGCAGGTGGGATTAATCTACCGAATTTTAAAAAACTGATATTACGCAGCACATATAGCCAGGGTCATCGATTGGCACTGCCACGACGACACGAAAGATTGGGTTAAGTTGGAAGCGACCTTAAGCGCGTTCCAGCTCATGCACTCACCATGGATTCTAGGGTCGGGCCTTTTCTCCAGTCAAAAAAGCTGCCCGATCACACATAATACATTAGACATTCTGAGAACACTAGTTAAAAAGAATAGGCCAAATATCACCACGATCCCCAGCCCTCTGACCCCGCTGAAAGACAACCCTGACTTCTCCCCGGGTATTCATAACTCCACGCTCCATTCGGCAACGACTGGTATCTCCTTACGAATGGGTGAATGCTTTCTAGGTACTAAGGTTAAAAACTGGACATCCCTTAAGACTGATTGCGACTTACCCCACCTAAAACAGTGGACTTATTTTCAGATCCTAGGTAAGTTTAGAAACTCTCCAGATCTTTACAGACCTCTGACCGAGATGGAAGAGGCCTGTCATAACAAAACCCCAGTATTTAAGGCCACCTCTCTAGCATATTCCTGGTTGCAAAACCCGGGAGGTGTGGGGGAGAGTGTACATAGGAGAGAGTGGTCCCGAGACCTAAACACGGAGATATCGGATAAACAATGGAAATATGCAAGCATCTTGGCACACAAATGCTCCATAAGTACTAAATTACAGGAAACCAGCTATAAGTTACTGACACGGTGGTATCACACGCCCGTGGTATCACACGCCCGTAAGACTGCACAGATGGGATAGCCAAAAACCTGAGATATGTTGGAGATGTCAAAAGGAAAGGGGTACGTTGGCTCACATTTGGTGGCATTGTGCACTGATCACCAGCTACTGGTCAGAAGTGCGGACACTGATTAAACAGATCACTGAAACTAAGCTAAACCTAGATGCTGCTTGTTGCCTGCTTCATATATCCAGTTTTTCACTTAAGAGATACAAACATTCCCTGACAAAACACCTTTTGAATGCGGCCAAGTCCCTAATTCCCTTGTATTGGAACTCGTCTCGAGTCCCATCCATTTCTGAATGGCTAAAAAAAGTAGGGGAAATAGCCACCATGGAAGACACCCTGGCCCAGGATGGTGGTAATGCGAAGAAGTTCCACGACATCTGGCTACCGTGGTTTGATTTTAAATATTCTCGGGAATATTCACATGAGGGTAGGAACACACCCTCCTAAGACTGTTCGTTACAATAACCTCTCCTGCGGCTGGCCCTTAGAAGCTGACCGCCTTTTGAGACCAATCCGTCTACTCTTCGTAATAAACGTAATACCCCCCCCTTTTTTTTTTCTCTCTCCCCTTCTCTCTTCTTCCCCCCCCCTGCTTTGATTTGCTTACCCCCTACTTTCTCTTTTCCTTTTCTTAAATCTAAACACTGCTTCAATTGAGATAGCGGATGTTGCAATAATGTTTGCTCAGAAAGTACAGGCCGATATTGCTCTTTTATCCCTTCTAACTAGAAGACACTGTTGCGTTCCCACTTTTCGACTATGTACAGATTAACATTACTTTCTATGAAGTTTGCTCAGAAGACTGGTAGTAATAACGTGTAATGGCTTCTTTCTTCACTATTCATTCACCTTTCTCTTTGTCAGTCATGACTCACGCCCGTGACTATCGCCTGACAGCAGTCTTCAGCTAAACATTGACACTGATTTTTTGCCACAATGTACTGTTTCGATCGCAATGTCTGCAGTTGCATCTGCGTCCTTTGATAAGTGCGCTTCTGTATTGTTTTTATTCTTTCTCTTAATAAAAACTTTGAATGATAAAAAAAAAAACAACCCCGAGTCACGCTCGGGATTACCGCCAGGGAGGTTAACTCCACTGCTCATTAACGCTAAAAAACGTTATGTGTACATGAACACATAGGCTAACATAGAGTGCAGTTAATGACTTTTTTAAAAAAACGCCAAAACGCCAATAAACTGTAGTTTATCAGCTTCTGTGTACATGGAGCCTAAGAATGTGTTTCTTTATAAAAATACAGCAGACTTGTAATTTATTATTTCTATAGTATTAGTTGATTTTTCATCTGATAAGGAAGGATCGGGTGGGGACTGTGTTGTCTATGGGTACTAGTGATAGCAGAAGACATCCTTGAGCCATATCTGAAAGAAATGCCACTGAATGGGCATACATTATGCAGTTTTCTCTCCTTGCAAAATGAACAGTCTATTTGTCACTGTCAATGAGATTATGTTTTAAATTTATTGGTTTTTTTTATATTTTAAGTAGAGTTTTGATATGATTTTGCTTTTTTATAATAATTTATAATACTAGAAATGCATTGGAGCTTGTATTATACAGTTACTTCTGTTTTAAAGGTTGTACAGACATTGGGGTTAATTTATTAACCACTTCAGCCTCAAAGGGATTTAACCACTTCGTATCCGGGCCATTGTAGTTTGACGGGCACAAGGTGGCTCTACAATGCCGGGAGGCCATCTATTGACAACCTCGGGCCGTGCACGCGCGCCGCCGACACGCGCGCACACCCGCCGCGTCACTTAGGTGCCGATGCACATGCCTGGCGGCTGCGATGTCCGCCAGATACCCGTGATCGGCAGTTACAAAGCCAGGACCGTGGATCTGTGTGTTTACCTGTCAGGGAGAGGAGACTGATGGTGTGTCCCTTGTACATAGGGACACCGATCGGTCACCTACCCCAGTCAGTCCCCTCCCCCCGCAGTAAGAATCACTCCCAGGGAACACATTTAAACCCTTGATCACCCCCTAGTGTTAATCCCTTCCCTGCCAGTCACATTTATACAGTAATCAGTGCATACTTCATAGCACTGCTCGCTGTATAAATGTGAATGGTCCCAAAAATGTGTCAAAAGTGTCCAATGTGTCCGCCGTAATATCGTAGTCCTAACAAAAATCGCTGTTCGCCGCCATTACTAGTAAAAAATAGAAAAAAATGTCATAATTCTATCCCCTATTTTGTAGACGCTATAACTTTTGCACAAACCAATCACTATACGCTTATTGCGATTTTTTTTACCAAAAATATGTAGAAGAATACGTATCAGCCTAAACTGAGAAAAAAATATTTTTTTTTTTTAAATTGGGATATTTATTATAGCAAAAAGTAAAAAATATTGTGTTTTTTTAAAAATTGCTGGTCTTTTTTTGTTTATAGCGCAACAAATAAAAACCGCAGAGATGATCAAATATCACCAAAAGAAAGCTCTATTTGTGGGAAAAAAAGTAAATCAATTTTGTTTGTTTGACAGTGCTGAAAGCTGAAATTTCGCCTGGGCAGGAAGGGGGTATATGTGCCCAGTAAGCAAGTGGTTAATGACCAGGCCATTTTTTTCCGATATGGCACCTGCGTTAATTTAACTGACAATTGCGCGGTCGTGCAAACATGTACCCAAATAAAATTGATGTCCTTTTTTTCCCACAAATAGAACTTTGTTTTGGTGGTATTTGATCACCTCTGTGGTTTTATTTTTTTTCGCTATAAACAAAAAAAGACAGACAATTTTCAAAAAAAACAACAATATTTTTTGTTTCCTGCTATAATACATATCCCAATTTTTTTTTTTTTTTAATAAAAAAACAAATTTATTCATCAGTTTAGGCCGATATGTATTCTTCTACATATTTTTGTTAAAAAAAAATCGCAATAAGCGTATATTGATTGGTTTGCGCAAAAGTTATAGCGTCTACAAAACAAGGGATAGATTTATGGACTTTTCATTTTTTTATTGTTTTTACTGGTAATGGCGGCGTTCTGCAATTATTAGCGGGACTACGAAATTGTTGTAGACAAATCTGACCCTTTTTGGGGATCAGTGACACCAATACAGTGATCAGTGATAGAAAAATGCACTGATTATTGTATAAATTACACTATAAATTACACTGGCAGGGAAGAGGTAAATATCAGGGGGGTTAACTGTGTTCCCTGGGTGTGTTTCTAACTGTGTGGGGGTGGGCTCACTGGGAAAACACAGAGATCACTGTTCCTGATCACTAAGAACAACAGATCTCCAGGTTGTCCCCTGTCAGAACGGGGATCTGCCTTGTTTACATGGGCAGATCCCTGTTCTGTCTCTCTGTACCACGATTGCGGGTGGCCAGTAGCATGCTCCCACAGTTTCTATTGCATGAAACAACGTACAGGTACGTTGTTTCATGCAATAGAAAAGCAAAAGGAGGAGAGAGAAGCGCCAAGCCAATCCTTTAAACAGCTTAGGAATTTATTCAGTATATAAGTATAAAACAACACTAAAAACTTGTGTGAAACATTGAGGAGCACTTGCAGAGTGCTAGAGCTGGTGGGAGCTTCCACATGCAGTGTCACAGGAGCACAGGAGGACTGCCAAAAAGTCTCTGTTGAGGGATCCATGAGCGCCATGTGTTAGCCACAGCTGGAGCCTCGATATGCCTCATGGAGACATCGGCTGTGTGTCTCTGGGTGGGAGTGGTCCAGGGCTGCAAACTGGGGAGCTGCCCACACGCTGTCTGGCCAATCAGAATGCATTTCGAAGGCACGGCCTCACCTTCTTCATCAGCAACTGTAAGTGCTCTGCAAGTGCAGTTTCTCCAGAGCTTAGTAAATGAGGTAAAGTTTGACTTTACAAAGGATTCCCAATCACATGCAAGGAAAATAAAAATAAAATTTTACTAGCACATGATAGGATGATTGAAGTCAGCAGAGCTTGCCTTTTGTAAATTAACCACCATTGTTTAACCTATAACTTTTAGTTACATTTTCCACCTAATCTATTTTCCCAACTTTTGCTTCATTTTACAACATTTATGGATGACTTGTGGTGTTTTAGTATTAAACATGATTGTACTTTTAATAACAAACATGTCATACTTACCTGCTCTGTGCAGTAATTTTGCACAGAGCAGCCCTGATCCTCCTCTTCTGGGGTTCCCCAGTCGGCACTCTCAGCTCCTACCCCCTGCCAAGTGCCCCCTGGGGGTACTCATGCAGGCTTAATCCCAAGTTGCACTCTGTGTGTTCCACCCCCCACTCTCTTCTCTCTGGCTGTGATTGACCGCAGCAGAAGCCAATGGCTCCTGCTGCTGTTTCATGAGACTATGAGGAGTGTGGAAGTCACTGTTCTCGTGCACATCGCTGGATCAAGACCGGGCTTCTAAGTAAGTATAAGGGGGAGAGCTGCACACAGAAAGTTGTTTACCTTAATGCAGAGAATGCATTAAGGCAAAAATAAAAAAAATACTTCAGCCTTTAGAACTACTTTAATATTGTTTGTACAAAGAAATAAATATCTAGGTAATACATTTTATACATGCCTAGTTTGGAAAACATTTTACACAATGTTGCTGACTTTTGATTTTTTTTTTTTTGGGCATTTCATTTCTGTTTTCTATTTTAATTCAGCTTCTATCTAATGTTTGCAACCATTTAAAAAATAACTATGAAAAAAATATGTAAATAAACATAACATTGCTTATGGGCTGATTTTTATTAATTTGCTTATGGGCTGATTTGTCTGAAATTATAGCTCTTTGTTGAAGGTTATTATAATTCATTTTTTAAACTCGTAGTTAAGTGAAAAGAGCAGTGGCTATGCCATTGTCCCTAGAACTCGTGACAAGCCAGGCAAATGCTGAAAAACTTAAGAGTGTGTTCTACATGGTGAAATTGCTTTCCTCTCTTTTCTTTTGTAGGAAAAATATGTAAAATAGAAAGTTTTTACAAGCTTTGCAACAGTAAACTTTCTATTTTTCTATTGAAGGATGAAAGTTATTGAAGTGATTCAACACAAGGAATAAAACAGGAAGCTGATCTGTTATGACAGGCACAGACAGGTTTTTCACAATACACAGGGGCTACTTTGATGAAAATGTGTTGAATTCGTTGACATTTGTTCACACTTAAATGGGTACATTGAACTATAACTATATTCTAAATACTGCTTTGATTTGTACATGTACTTTTATGCACAACAGATTTAAATTTCAACTATGGCTAGAAGATTTATCTCAATTATTGGAAAAGGCTGCCTTTATATTCTATAACTAATATTTAAAATACAACTCAAGCAAGTTGGAGTAAAAATGGGTTAAGAGTTATCCTTTTTTTTTTATTGCCATTCTTGTTCCGCCTTGGAAAGATTTTCCATAATTTTCTTGTGACAGGGTGTCAAAAAGACAAAAGAAATTGATTTACTAAAGGCAAATAGACTGCGCACATTGCAAGTGCAGTTACTCCAGAGCTTAGTAAACGAGGGGAAATTCTGCTTCCATTAAACAATCATTTGCAAGCAAAAATGCTGTTTTTTGTTTTCATTGCATGTGACTATGTATTCTAGTGAAGCTTTACCTCATTTACTAAGCTCTGGAGCACCTGCATTTGCAAAGAACACAGTCTATTTGCCTTTAGTAGATCAAGCCCATTGTACTGAGAAACATCCAGTGTTGGCAGAGAAGCCACAAAATAAATTATTGGGCAGACTAGGCAAAGTTCAGAGCCTCTACCTGGTTTTCGTTGCTTTTATTGACCTCATGTTTTGCTCTGGTGACAGAAAACCAAAAACTGAAAAAACTCTTATGCCCCATACACACGATAATTTTTCATGCCGTTAAAAATGCCATTAAAAAAAATGGCCATTAAAAATGATCGTGTGTATGCTCCAGAGCATTTTTAACGACGTGAAAAACGGGCATTAAAAATTTCGAACATGCTCTATTTTTTCACGTCGTTTTTCATGTCGTTTTTTTTAACGACGTGAAAAACGATAGTGTGTATGCTTTAACGACGTGAAAAAAAAATGCGCATGCTCAGAATCAAGTATGAGACGGGAGCGCTCGTTCTGGTAAAACTAGCGTTCGTAATGGAGATAGCACATTCGTCATGCTGTAACGGACTGAAAAGCAATAGACTGAAAAGAGTGAATCGTCTCTCAACAAAATTTACTAACATGAAGGGTGGCGCCATTCGAACGGAACTTCCCCTTTATAGTGCCGTCGTACGTGGTGTACGTCACTGCGCTTTTCTTGAACATTTTTTAAAATGATGGTGTGTACGCAAGACAGGCTTGAGAGGAAACAAGAAAAAAAATGACAAGAAAAACGTCAGTTTTAAAAATGACATTAAAAATGATCGTGTGTATGGGGCATTAGTCCCCACTACAACCAAATTTGGAATGGCTATGACTGGAGTGGGCTTAATGCTTAAAGTTCAACACCAATAAAAACATGTGAGGTATTTATTGCCATCTAAGCCCCTATTGGAAAGATTTCCTCTCACTTCCTGTCATGACAGGAAGTGATGCCAATTCTCCCCAACAGAAACATGAAGGGAAAAAAGACACCTTTCCAGAAAAATCATAAAGGGTTAGGTTTTTTAACAATGTTCTTAGTCCTGTTTATGCCTCTCTGTCCTTGTGACACTTGTGCCCTCTTTTCTTCTACAGGAACCAGAGAGTCAAGAAGTGAGAGAAAGTGTCACCAGTGGGATCAGAAAGAAAAACTTGACAGGATTTTTCTATCACTTTCCCACTGTAACCAAAACTAAAAACAAATTATCTGGAGTTAAGCTTTAAAGATTGGGGAACAAAACAGGAAGCGCCACCTAAGTGCAATATTTTAGTCACAATTTATTAAAGACAGAGGAGATGCACTTACAGACATATGTAAAAAACGGGCTCATCTGTGTGTGTAGTTCACGGTGTGATCCAGTCTCAGGTGCATCCAGGCTCATGGGCAGGCAGAGCAGTGTGTTGTTTTCATCCTGTGGCCACCAGGAGGCTAGCCAGAACCAGCAGGAAACGAGGATGATGACGTCACCAGAAGCCGAACAAGAGAGATCACCGGAAGGAAGGACAGGTGTTCAGCACACCACTGAGAAACCAGGCTTTAAAGATTAAATACAACTTACTATAAAGACTGATATTTTATAGTGTAATTAGACTAGACAAGTGATGGCGAACCTTGGCACCCCAGATGCTTTGGAACTACATTTCCCATGATGCTCATGCAATCTGCAGTGTAGTGGAGTATCATGGGTACTGTAGTTCCAAACCATATGGGGTGCCAAGGTTCGCCATCACTGGACTAGACCATGAATGAACTAAACATCAACCATGATAAGATAAACCATTATCACTCTTTTCCATTGTTATAAGGGACTGACACCTATCAGGGCACAAATAAAGCAGATTTGATTTCCAGGTGACACACAAAAGAACTGACACCTTTCTAAAGGAGTTCACAAGGTAAAAAATTAAAGTGGTTGTAAAGGCAGAAGTTTTTTTATCTTAATGCATTCTATGCATTAAGATAAAAAGCCTTCTGTGTGCAGCAGTCCCCCTCAGCCCCCCTAACACTTACCTGAGGTCCCTTTCTGTTCAGCGATGTCCACGAGTGTCTCAGCCGTCCGAGATTCTCCTTCCTGATTGTCTAACACACAGCAGCAGCACCATTGGCTTATGCTGCTGTCAATCAACGTCAGCTAGCCAATCAGGGGGGAGAGGGGGCAGGGCCGGGGCTCCGTGTCTGAATGGACACAGGTAGCTGTGACTCAGCTTGGGTGCCCCCCATATCAAGCCACTTGAGAGGAGGATACGGGCTGCTCTGTGCAAATCCACTGCAACAGAGCAGATAAGTATAACATGTTTGTTATTTTTATAGGGAAAAAAACGAGAATTTACAATAACTTTATGTGGTCATTTTGAACTAATGCCAAATATTGTTAGTGGCAGCACATAATGAAAGGTTCCTTTGTTGTGTAAGATGTCTTGCTTTGTTGCTGTGCCGAAGTTACCGCATCCTTGTGGCTCCAAGGATTACAGACCAGTGGCTTTGAACTCCCACATCATGAAGATCATGCAGAGACTTGTTTTACCTCAATTTTGGCCCACGGTTAGACCATTTTTAGATACATTGCAGTTTGCCTAACAGCCGAGACTAAATCACTTGTGTACAAACCTGGATAAGCCGACTACCGGTTCCGGCGCCGTATGGAGTAGCTGCCTCCCTCACTAGCTCCGCAGCTCGACCCCAAAAACCGGCATATAAATCCATAGGACGCCTACCCTGACCATCTCCTCACCCCCCTGGTCATTCACGGCCACGCCATGGACCGTTTTGTCGAAAAAACCGGCATTCGCTCGTACGCGACCGCGGTGGCTCCACAGGCACACCCGCAAATCGAGTCCGCGGCTTCGGCCTACTCGGCTCCCTCCTCGGAAACGGTGCCTGCAATGGAGGTAAGCAATGATTCGCTCACCTCCCCACCACAGCCTTCTCCTCCTTCACCTCCTGCTGGGGACAACACCACAGAAAGGATTGCACAGGCTGTAGCAGCTCTCCTCACCCCCATGATAGCTGCCTCTGTGGAGAAAGCTGTCAGTGCAGGCATGCAACAGCTCAAGGCCCAACTAGGAGAACATTCCACTAGGCTCAATGAGGCAGAACACCGCATATCTACCTTGGAGGATGAACTGTACCAAGCCCAGGCCCTGGAACATGCTCAGGATAAAACCAATCAGTTCATATTAGACAAGCTGGACGATTTGGAAAATAGGTCCAGGAGGTGCAATCTGCGCTTTATTGGCATACCAGAATCTCTGCAACCATCAGCCCTCACGGATTTATGTGCAAGACGTATTCCAGAGTCCTTAGGCCTCCCCGGCCCCTGCACAGTGGAAAGGGCACACCGCATGGGTCTCTTTAACTCAGATCGCAAGTCGCCACGACCGATTATCGCCAAATATCTAAATTACGCAGACAAAGCCTCCATTCTGCAAAAATTCCGGCAATCCAGATCTCTCCAGATAGATGGAATGCAGATCTTAATCTTTGCAGACTACTCCATAGAAGTATCAAAAAAAAGGAAGGCTTTCCAGCAAGTCTGCACGGAACTGCACCGCCAACAAATAAAATTCACCTTGGCCTTCCCCGCCACCCTGCGGCTCAAAGCACCCAATGGCGACCAGCTATCATTCCAAGACCCATCTGAAGCGGAAGCCTTCCTACGCTCTCTTCACTCGGGACCTCACATCAGCCCCTCACCCAGGACGCCTCCAATCAACCGAGGTCTCGACCAAAGAAGCCCGCGTAAGGACCCTCCAAAAAGATTCAGGCCCTCGAAACCAGACCTACGCCAACCCATGCTCAGCTGAATCGACTAATACTCTTCTTCCATCTACTCGGCTATAGCCACGCCTGACCCAACCGATCAGCCCTACCCCTGAGGCGAGATAGATACCTCACCGGTCTCTCCTACCGACTTTGAAAACCAGACTGGCATTTTGATGGTAGGCCAGTCCTTTCCTTTCTCTTTGCTCTTTACATGTTTATGATAATTATGTTTTTCTTTTTTTCTCTCTCTGCTTTTAAATTGCTGGTACAAATGTTTGTTCCCTCTGGCCTCCCTGCGTAGAGCCTTTATCTCTCTCCGTACACGATCCGAATCTGCTCCATTGACCACCCCTGAAAACGTGGGTTTTCCTTTTGTCAAGTCTGCATTATTCGGGTCTTGCAATGGGAGCTGGACTACACAGCGACTCCATGCGGAAAAAAGTGAAGTCCGTACGATATTTTTTTTGTTCTTATTTTCACAACCCCTCCCCCGATATCCTTCTTTTCTTTTACCTCACCCAAGCCAAGTTATGCTTCCAACACTGATCACTTCATCACCACCTCCCTGTACCGTAGACAACTCATTGTCCCATACTACTCTCGCTTCCGTTACCTACTTCGATCCAATCCTGTCACACCGGCCCAACTCCTCTCGATTGACCCCCTATTATGAAAATAGTCTCCTGGAATGTTAAAGGACTTCGCTCCCCTAATAAGAGACTGAAGATTCTCCGTCATCTAAAAAGACTCAAAACAGACATTGCCCTCCTTCAGGAATCCCACCTCTCCACTTCAGATTTCCCACGCATGAAAAAACTATGGGTGGGCTCAGTCCTCGGCTCCGGATCTCTGGGGCGCAGGGCAGGGGTCCTAATACTCATTCACAAAAATCTTCCATGCACGGTGGTCTCTACCCACTCAGATACACAAGGACGTCTCCTATCGATTCATGTACAGTTAGGGGTAAAAGACTTCATTATCTCTAACATTTACGCCCCTAATAACCCCCCAAACTTTTTTTTAGCGAACTGTCTACTTGGCTCCTTCGAGATCCGCTTATCCCACATATTATCGGCGGAGACTTTAACACTATCCTTCACCCTATTGACGACAGGTCTTGCTCCAGAAGCCCCCGATCTCTATTTGCCCCCAGAGACGCGACCCTCCTTGCCTCCATGATTGACTCCCTTCAACTTCATGACGTTTGGCGTCTCAGGCACCCAGCTGACAGAGAGTTCACTTTCTACTCCAACCCCCACAACGTTTTCACCAGGATTGACTACATTTTCTGCTCTGACGACATTGTCCCCATGATATCGGAATCTGACATCCATGACATTGTCATCTCAGACCATGCTTCTGTTTCGGTATCACTCGACATCCCCGACCTTCACCCAAACCCCAGACTATGGTGATTCCCCACATACCTACATAATAACTCTGATTTTTTACAGTACATAGAAAAATCATGGTCCGAATACTCCTCGGCCAATGCTCTGCACCTAGATAACCCTAATTTGTTTTGGGAAGCTGGAAAATCCTTCCTGAGAGGTCAGATCATATCCTATGCCGCCTCTTTCAAAAGGAATGCCGTGGCAAATTACAAATTGGCTAGCTCCCGGCTACACCAAACCCAACGATCCCTGTACTTAAAGGACTCCCCTGATAATAGGAAGGCTTGGCAAGTAGCTAAACGAGCCTTTGAATCATGGGCAGACACCCTTGAACTGACGAAAAAAGCGCACATTGACGCCTCCCTACATAAATTCGGGAACAAAGCAGGGAAACTACTGTCCAGACTTTGCAGGGGTCCTCAACGCCCGACATGTATCTCCTCCCTCCGAGACGCTACGGGTTCTATCAGAACCTCACAGCGAGACATCAACGAAGCTATGCTCCAATACTACTCATCCCTATACGCTGCCGATCCCATAGATAAACCGTTGGCACTCTCATTCCTTGAAAAAATATCCCTCACTAAAATCACTACCTCACAATTAGAAAGCCTGAACCTGCCCATATCCCTCTCTGAGATATCATTGGCCATCCGGAACCTAGCCCCTTCTAAAGCCCCTGGCCCTGATGGTTTCACAGGCGAATTTTACAAGTCCCTAAGATCACTATTGGAACCCACCCTATGTAAGGTATATCAACATATATGGTCTGGTGGCCAGTACTTACCCACAGGGAACCAAGCCACCATAAAATTGCTGTCCAAAAAAGGCAAAGACCCCCTAGAACCAGGTTCCTATCGGCCTATCTCACTTCTAAATCTAGATGTCAAGATTCTCTCAAAAATTATTGCCACCAGGTTAGCATCCATCATTCCTTCTTTGATCCACTCCGCTCAATCGGGTTTTGTTAAAGGCAGGACTGCCACTCTAAATATCAGGAAAGTGATGCTGGCCCTGGAACATGCCAAAAATAATCTGAGGGGTGATTTTGCAATCATCACTCTAGATGCGGAGAAAGCCTTCGATAACGTTAGTTTCGAATGGCTTTCTTTAGTAATGTCCTCAATGGGATTCACCGGCCCCTTCGCCCGCCTCATAGAGTCCATGTATACCGCTCCAGCAGCTAGGCTGGTGGCAGCGGGCCTTCTTTCGGAGGAATTTCGTCTCCATAAAGGCACTAGGCAGGGCTGTCCTTTGTCCCCGCTCCTGTTCAATATAGCATTAGAACCCTTATCGCGATTTTTAAACCAAACGGCCCCACTACATGGCATTCACATTGGTGATCACGAACTACGTACTTCCCTCTTTGCCAACGATGTCCTTATTTTCTCTTCTAACCCATCCTTGGATATGCCCACGATCAAATCAGTATTCGATGAATTCAGAATATGTTCAGGCCTTCGTATAAATTATAGCAAAAGTGAAATCCTTCCCATAGGCTCACGCCCTGACCCTCCATGGATACATCACTCTATCTTCAAGGTAGCACATTCACATATCACATACCTAGGGATCAAAATAGGGAAAACACCTGCCTCTCTCTATCATCTCAACTATCCCCCTCTACTCACGAAAATAACTCAGGAACTTGATAATTGGATGGATCTGCCTTTCTCGCTCTTGGGAAGATGTCACCTGGTGAAAATGGTCAGCTTTGCTCGTTTACTTTACCCACTCCAAACTATACCACTGCTTCTACACCATAAGCATACAAAAGTTCTCAATGCAGCTATCTCTAAATTCCTTTGGAAAGGTAGGCGACCGTGTATAGCCCTCCAGAAACTATATCTTCCCAGACGCGAAGGGGGTATTAGTCTTCCCAATATTAGAACCTATAACCTAGCCTGCCTACTACGGACAGGTCTAGACTGGATAGCCCAAGCGTCCCGCTACTCCAATTATGCCTTGGAAACTCAAATGGCACACCCATACTCCCTAGTAGCTCTCCTCCACTGCAAGTGGAAATCTGTTCCAATACCATTCCAACATAACCTTTTACTAAGAGACACGGCCATTGCTTGGAGAGAAGTCAGAAAAAGCCTACATCTTTCACCCTTCATATCCGGCCACCTTCCAATTCAAGGCCACCCGAGTTTCATCCCAGGCCTAGAGCAACATCCCTTTGCCACCTGGCATCGGAAAGGACTCACGAAATTTTCACAACTCTGTGATCCGGAGACAGGTCGTCCCATAAATTTCAAATCCCTAGCCGACGCATTCTCACTTCCACATTCCCACGCTTTTCACTATGGACAATGTGTCAGTTTCCTGAAGAATGCATGTAGACACGATAACACACGGTTCAAAAATTCTATAACGGAAGCCCTTCTTTCGGAAGGTTCGTATAAGATCTCGGATATATATCGACCTCTTCTACTAAAAACAACTTCATCCCTAGCCTCCTCATCAGTGGCCAACTGGACCAAAGACTTCCCAGACACAGAGCTGGTCAACAAACTATTACAGGGTCTTAATACTATACATAAACTGATCCCCAATGAAATTTGGAGGGAAACTCAGCTGAAAATTATGCATCGTGCTCACATTCCCTTTCTCTATGCCAATCAATCACAAACCTCCTCTTCATGCCCTCTCTGCCGTCAACTCCAACCTTCCCTGATGCATCGCTTCTGGTCGTGCCCCCACATATCCGTCTTCTGGGATAAAGTCCTGGCTTACATCTTCAAAGTGACCCTGATGAAACTACCTAAGGACCCACTCCTCCTCATATTTGGTTATTGGGACCCTTTGTTGCTGCCATGGTCCCCAAAGGCCCCCCCTTCACATAAAGAATGGTCTTTGATATGCCTACTACTCGCCAGGAGAGCCATCTTGAAAAATTGGATATCCAATATCCCCCCGAATACTTCACAAGTCAAAAAGGAACTTCTGCTGCTTCTTTTCAAAGACAGACTAAATACAGACTTCTCGCTTGACACTGCTAAACAACGTTTCTACCACAGATGGCAAGCATATTTGGTCTATGCGCACTCCCCTGAAGACCGGGCAAACCTCGAGCTGTTTTCATTCTCCTATTACGGGACACCCCTCCCATCACCTCCAGTGTCTCTACTCCCCCCCCCCCCAGGTGACCTATCTTGATGGGACTAAATCTAAATCTGAATCTGAATCTATATGGTGAGATGCACTCTAGATATTTCCAGTGCAATTTGATGTCTACCTCCTTGATACCTCTCATAATGGTAGCTTGGTGTCTACTTCCACCCCCCCCCCCATCATCCCCCATTCCTCCCTTTTTTTTTGTTATTTTCTTTTTCTCTTTCTCCCTAGGTTTTTCAGTTTTTGTTTTGTTCTGTTCTCTGCCCTCCAGTTTTCCTAGGGTCCTCCCCAGTTCCAGGATCCATTCATTTATCCTCCCCCCTTACATAGGGATGTTTAGCTTTGAAAGCTCTTACCTCCTACATTGTTTATTCGTCCCTTGCATGGGACCTTATTCTTTTATCTCCTAGGATGCGTATTGTTATCTATGCATTATTGTCTTCTTTTACCATATTTACTGGTTTGACACAACTATTGATATGTTAAAATATAATTACTTCTATTGCTGTAGTAATCTGTATGACTTATACCTTCAATAAAATCTATTAAAAAAAAAAAAAAAAAAAAAACCTGGATAAGCCAGCGAGCACTGTAAGGTTCATGTTTTTTTTCCTTCTCCAGTGCTTTTGATACTATCAGGCCAGCTCTCCTAGGCGAGAATGCAGGTTGGTGTCTCCCTTGTGTCATGGATTGTAGACTACCTGACTGGAAGACCACAGTGCGTTTGCAAGATTGTGTGTCAGATCAGTTGGTCAGCAATACTGGGGTTCTACAGGGGACAGTTCTCTCTCCCTTTCTTTTATCATGTCTGTACCACTGATTTCAGCTACTAGACAGTGTCTAGCCATCTTCAGAAGTTTTCTGAGGACTCTGCGGTAGTGGGATGTATCAGGATCGGGAGAAGAGACTGAGTATAGGTATGTGGTGGAGAAAATTGTTACATGGTGTGACGATAATCGTCTGTATCTAAATGTGACTAATGCAAAGGAGCTGTGTGGTATGTGAATTTTAAGTGAAAAAATAGTAGCGCTCTGTTTATGCAAAAACAGTCCTAACAAGTGATATACAAATCAAAAATACTATAATGTGTATATAAATAATATTCCACCAAGTGAAAGTGGACAAATGATAAATATAGTAGTCCTATGTATCCAAAACGTATAATCAAGCAACAAAAGTAATGAAATATATGTGCAGCGAATCATAAATAAAAGTCCATAAAACAATATTCATGAATGAAAAGTTCATAAAGCAAAGTACAAGTGATAAAGAAATCCAGGTGATGAAAACTTGAGTGCTTCCAACAAATATGCTTAATCTTGAAAATGTAATTATGCTCCTTCACCACACCACTTGTGTCTGTGAATCCACTCCCAAAGGAAAAAAACTCACCAGATAGATATGCCTCACACTCTCATGTTCGGCATAAAAGCTTGATACCCCACCGGGGTTAATAGACAAATCCACCGGAATTTTTACAAGAGAATCCACTCCACATGTAAAAAATGAATAAGTGCTTCCAATGGTGAAGTAAGTAAAAACAATTTATTTTAAAATTGCACACACATCTTCAACCATTGTACTCACATTGTTCAAAATTCAAACAGGCACTTCAAATAAAAAGCAACAGAAATGAATGAAGGAGGCTTGCAATGGCGGACCCAGAATAACCAGCAGATCTCACCCTCCAATTGCTCGCTCTCCTTCCCGGCCAGAGTCGTATCAGCCTCGGTGGTGGTGTCTACGTTCAGAGTTCACAAAAAGTTACCGTGCAGGCCACACCCAGACATGTTTCGTCGTTAAAGACTTTATCTATGGGATTGGCTGCACGGTATGACAGCGTCCTTTTTATAGTCCATCTCTAATGCATTATGGACTTTTTTCATGGCGTCTGCGCATACTCTGTGTCTCCATGAGCGCAAAGCCCCGACCCTAGACCAGCGACCATGAATAGATGAATTGACACATTGAATATTTACTCTCCCTAAACAGAAAGGAGACTGCACATTGCTTGCCTCCCCATGCAACAAATACATTACATCTGATGAAGATTGTGAAGTGTAAATGTGCATTTTGCTCTTAAATATTAAAAATTAAACATAAACTGTATGAAGGTTAAAATTCAATAAAAAATCAAGTAACCAATATCAATGAACTACAAGTTAGGTATATTAAAGTGGTAGAGACAATTCAGATCCCATATATGTAAATACAAAAACGGGTGACCCCATGATCATATTAGCTGTCTGGACCCTTGATGGTAATCAAAAAATATTTATCCGATCACCATCACAAAGAGAAAAAAAGTCACAATTGAAAATGACTATAAAGCTAATACTGAAAATTAAAAGTTATTAATAAAGCAATTCAGGTCCAGCTCGATATTTAACCCTCTCGGCTGAAGGCTTTTCAAAAGGAATATCCACTTAGTTTCTCACTGGGATAATTCCCTAACCCGATTAGAACCCCTCCAAGACTGAAGGGTACAGTCTATCCCACAGAATTGAAGAAGTGATGGATCCTGGACATGCTTCTCTTTAAAGTGCAGGGAAACACTATAATCTTTAAACCCCTTCCGGATGTTTGCCAAATGTTCAGCTATTCTAACTCTTAGAAGGCGTTTGGTTCTGCCCACATAATGTAACCCACATGGGCATCATAAAAGGTATACAACGTAAGAAGAATTGCACGTGATGAAATGTTTAATTCCAAATATTTCTTGATCTATATTGGTAATACTAACCATGCCTCTGTTGGTCACTCTGACTGTTCTACAGCAAATACATTTGCGGCATGAATAGAATCCATTCAGGTCTATCCCCAAGCTTAATTTCACCGGTGGGTCTAATATTTTCTGTACCACCTGATCACCAAAATTGGGAGCCCTTCTGTAAATAAATTTGGGTTTTTCTGGTAAAGATCCACCCAGATGTCTATCCCTGCAAAGGATATACCAGTAATTACTGAAGATGTTCTCTATCTCCTTGTACTGAAAATGAAAGTTGGATATGAATCCCCATTGGCATGAGCTATTATCTGTTAGTATTTCCTTCTTTCTTAAACATTGTTCTCTAGGGGTATTAGCAATCTCAGAAATGGTATTACAAATAGATTATTTCTTGTATCCCTTCTGAATAAACTTATCTCCTAAAACATTAGCCTGTGTGAGATAATCATCACCTGTTGTGCAATTGCGCTGTACCCTCAACATCTGCCCCTTAGGGATGTTTCTGATCCATGAAGGATGGTGTCCACTGCCAATAGACAGATAGCTGTTTCTGTCAGTGGGTTTGAAGTACACTTTTGTACTCAAACGGGGGCCCTTCTTCATAATAGTTAGATCCAAAAAATTCACCTCATCCTGGCTTATTACATGGTCCAATACAATATTTCTGGTATTGTTATTTAAATAGCTGATGAATTCCAAGACTGATTCCTCAGACCCCTCCCATATGAATAGGATATCGTCTATAAAACAACGGTACAATTTTAACTCTGGTCTGATCTGATGAAAGACATGTCTGTCCTCCCATTCAGACATGAACAGGTTGGCGATGCTGGGAGCAAACTTAGCTCCCATAGCAACGCCAACCTGCTGCGAGTAAAATTGCCATGGTACCAGAAATAATTGTGGGCCATGCTGAAGTCTAAAACTTTGCCCAAGAAACATTTCTGTATGTGAGTTATATCGTCTCGTTTACCTAGGGCCCAATTTAATGCCAATAGGGCATCATCATGTTGTATAACAGTATACAAGGAGCACACATCTGCGGTTACTAGATAGGTTGTGGTGGCTGGATTCAGCTCAACCCCATCCCTTAAATATGCCCTTGTGGTAATAACACTTGACTGAAGAAATTTGTCCAAATATTCTCCAAGTCTGGCTGTAATTGACCCTATACCGTTCACTATTGGGCGTGCAGGTGGAATTTTTGCATGTTTGTGAATTTTGGGCAGTGTATAAATAACCGGAATTCTACTTGAAGTGGGATTGAGGTACCTCCTTTCTTTTGGATTTAGGGCGTTACATCTATAGCCCCATTCTATCAACAAGTTTAATTGATCCCTATATGGTTCAGTAGGGTCAGTTGATAACCTCTTATATGTCCTCTGGTCACTCAGGAGTTCAATAAGTTGATTGTGATAAAAGGATTTCTGCATAACCACAACCCCTCCCCCCCCTTGTCCGCCGGGCGGATAACAATATCCTTTCTATCTTCCAGGGAACTAATCCCTTCTGTACTCTGGATTGATGTGTTTTTTTAGGGGGAGTTCTTCTAAATCCTTGAGTACCATATTTTTGAAAACTTTGATGTAATGATTATTCAAATTCTGTGGGTTAAAGATCGATTTATTTTTTAGGCCGCTATCTATCAATTCTGTTTCCCTCAAGCCCTGTACACACGATCGGATAACCTATGGATTTTCGACCGATGGATTTGACCATCGGAAATCCGATGAAACTGTTTTTCATCAATCCTGGCCACACACCATCAGTTAAAAAACCGACGGCAAGAAAACGACGGCACGTACAAAACGTACGACGCGCTATAAAAGGGCCGAACAAATCTAATGGCGCCACCCCTTGGGCTGCTTTTGCTGATTTTGTGTTACCGCTTGTTAGTAAAAGTTTGGTGAGAGCCGATTCGCGCTTTTCAGTCTCCGTGCTTTGCAGATCGTTTCCTGGTGTTCAGTTTGTGCTTGTGGGTTTGTATTTGTGATTCAGTGCGTGCAGTCAGGTCGTTACTGCCTTGCAGTGCCTTCTTGGCCGTTCGTTTCCTGTTTTTCAGGTCGTTCTTCTCAGGGCTTGCTGTTCCACGGTGCGTTCTGTTTGAGTGCGTTCTGACCAGCCGACCGGTTTAAAACCATGTTTGAAGTGCGTTCTCGTTCTCGAGCTCGTGCTGGCTTTGGGCTTGGTGTTGCAGTTAACACTGTAACCCGAGTTCAGTCTGTGAACAGGGTGAGGAGGAGTTCATGGACTAAGAATTGGTTGCTCCAGCGGGACCAATTCTCTCATATGCCTCTGCTGCGGGAAATCCATGAGAATAACCCTGATGATTTCAGGAATTATCTCAGGATGACGGACCCCGTATTTCACCGTCTGTTGGATTTGCTGTCCCCCTATATCACGAGGCAGGACACTGTGATGCGCCAGGCCATCACTGCCGAGCAGAGGCTTATTGCCACGTTGAGATACCTGGCGACTGGGAGAAGCTTGCAGGACCTCAAGATCTCAACAGGCATCTCCCCCCAGGTTCTCGGGATCATTATCCCTGAGACGTGTTCGGCCATCATTCAGGTCCTGCAGAAGGACTATATGAAGGTAATTTTGCTCCTTTAACCTCACATTATATGTTTAGATTGTTTTAGAATCTTCTTCTTTTTCCCCTCCTAACCCAAATTTGCCTTTTTGTAATATCCTGGTAATGTCCCCATTTTCCCCATGCATTTTTGTACCTGTAAAGGCCTTTTTGGGCCCTACATGCCTATTTCCCTTCACTAACCTCTCCAGCATGCTATCGTGGGCGCAAACCCAGCTAGCCTTCTATTTTGCTTTTCCTTTTTTTGGGGTCATTGCCCGTGTAGTTTGACAACCCTCCCTCCCCCCCTAAAGATGTAAATAATTTTTTAGTTCTCAATCAAGCTCAGCAGAGTGGTCAAGCCTTTTTTTGGATCCCCCACAATCACCTTAGGCCCCCCCTTAGTTTATTTTAGAATGTCCACTCAGCGGGGGTGAGGCATCTGCTAAGTGGGCCTTTGTTTATTGGTAGTAAATACTCCCCTAAATAATAATGTTAGAATGATGTTGGTCAACAATGTTTTTGCGTGTAATCTGCTTGCACTGTAAACATAAACCATACTAATGTCTTCTTTTTGTTTGACTCCACAGTTCCCTAGCACACCACAGGAATGGCTGACTGTGGCCTCCCAATTTGCCCAGCGGTGGGATTTCCCCAACTGCGGAGGGGCAATTGATGGGAAGCACGTCCACATAGTGCCGCCACCCCATTCGGGGTCATACTATTTTAACTATAAAGGTTTTAATAGCATAGTGTTAATGGTGGTGGTGTCGGCACGGTACGAGTTCCTGTATGTGGATGTGGGGAAGAACGGCCAGATGTCCGATGGTGGAGTATTCGCTGAGACGGAGTTCGCTCACCGTCTGCAGGCTGGGGGTCTTGCACTGCCTCCAGATGCAGAGAACGTGGAAGGGCTACCGTTCGTTTTCATTGCGGATGAAGCTTTTGGACTTGGACCACACCTCATGCGGCCGTTTCCCCAACGCACCCTCACCCCGGAGAGGAGGGTTTTAAATTACCAGCTGGCCAGAGCCCGGAGAGTTGTGGAGAATGCCTTCAGGATAATGGCCAGCCGGTTCCGCCTGTTCCAGACAGCTATAAATTTGGCGGATTATAAACTCAACAACATTGTCTACTGCTGCTGCTTGTTGCACAATTTTTTAAGGAAATTCTCCACAAATTATGTGTCATCAGTTGGGTCTGAGGCCGGTCCCTCTGAACTGATAAATATGCCGGCCTCAGCACTGCCCGTACTGGCTTGGCCCCCCAAAGTGCCCGTGAAGTACGTCAGAAATACGTAGAGTACTTCACGGGTAGGGGGGCCATCGCAATGCCAGACCACATCTGACCTTTGTTTTTACCTTTTTTAAATAAACAAAAATATTTGATTTACTACAAACTTGTGTTGTCATTCTTTTATTTGTGGTTTATGTGTCTCCCAGGTTCTAGTAGTGCCAAGTGTATTTCTCCTTAGTAAATAGCCTCCAATCTCAGAGGTAAAAACACTCATTTTTCATCTTCAGAACTGCTATTGAGCATAGAAAGAACAAGGCACACCTTTTTTCGACTTGCCAAATGTTTTTATTGATTGCAACACATTTTTTTCGAAATATTTTTTTTGGGGGTTTTGTCCGGCTTTTTGAGCAGAAACATGCATGGGTCAAAAGCCACATTTTTTTTCTGAAAAATTAATAAAATAACAAAGTGAAAAATACAAACAGGAGATGGGGTGATGTTACCCCTGATCCATCCCAAATGTGAAGAAACACACTTTCTTTTTGGGGCTCAAATGGGTATCTTCAACATGATCCCATGGCTAGGGTAAACATGTGCTATCTGCCATCATGGGGGATCAATGGACGTGCTTTGGGGGTGAAAACCCTTCCTCTCCCCTACTTGAGGAGGGAGGAAGAGGTTGCACCACCAAAACAGGGACATAGATATCCTGTGACGGCAGATAGCACATGTTGAGTCTTCAGTGTGTGCATCCTCACATTTGGGCTGGTGGAAATCCCATAGAAAAATTCCGACACATAACAAAACACACAAAAGGGGGGGGGGTCACACTATTCTCCCCAAAATATCTATCATGTTTTTATATTTTTGCTCAATCACAATCATTCTCTTTCTCATAATGTCCATTTCGCTACTGCATTCCATGATTTCCTGAATGATTATTTTGGCGCTGGCCCTCGAGAATGGAGGTTTTGGACTTCTTGACACACCCCCACATTCAGTCCCTAAAAAGAAACAAATATTTTAAAACTATGCAGGCCTACATCTGTATTTATCTTGAAGTTGTGGTGACAGACACTTACCTGTTGTGCTAATAAGCTCCACCTCTCCTTCCTCCACCTCCCCTTCCTCCACCTCCACTTTCTCCCCCTCCGCTTCCTGAACCTGCTGAACTTGGTCTGCTTTGGGATCTTCGGGGAGTTTCTGTGGTGTTGGGTTCCTCGTCTCATGAGCATGGTGTCCTCCCACTCTCCTCTCCCCTATGGAAATAGCAAAAAAAAAGGAACCTTTAGCACACAAACTTTTTAGGCCTGAAAATGGATTCTCAATGTTTTAAAGTGGGGTCCAAATGATATTTGGCCCTGAGTTTCAAGATGAACATATGAGATCTTGCAAACTCAACAAAGCAACATGTTATTTTGGAGGACACTCACAAATACACTTGGATAACCACCAAGGTATCCACTGGACCACCTGTGTGTGACACCGTTTAAGAAATTGGGTCATGTGGCCCAGAGTATAGTATCTTGCTGAAGAACAAAAAAGAGTACACAACTGCTGGAGTGTCATCTCCTTTACCCAGAATACAGTTTCTTCTTTCATTCACATTCTAAATTTCCTTTACAACACATCATCTAGCCAACAATGTGTAGATAAACATTGTTGAAGTAAAATGAGGCATGCCCACATGTAGTTTACGTGGATATGTGCCAAACATGTTTGGGGGAAGAGCAGCAATTTTTTTTTCAACACATTTAGCAAATAAGTGGACTCTCCACTTAACATAAAAGTTGACATTTTTAAATGTGAAACCAGTCAAGCCAAGCACATGGTGCAAAACATAGAAGAATACATATTACAATGTGAAAGAACACAGTAAAATAAACTTACTTTTTTCAATGCTTTTTATAAGCTTCCTATACTGCTCCGGCTCCCTGAGCTTCAGGTCTGACCACCTTTTACGGAGTTGTTCCTTGGATCTCCTGACCCCATATTTTTTATAGAGAGTCTTCGCAACTTTGTCCATAATTTGTGACTTCCGGATTTTAGGTGTGTCGTATGGGCCATGCTTGCCGTCGTAATTCTTCCTCCGCAGAATGTCCACCATCTCCGCCATCTCAGAAAAAGACATATTAGTCGCCTTGTATCTTTTTTGACTGGATCGGGACGTTTCCGCCTCCGGGCTTTCCTCGTCGGTAATTTCAACTAAAGAAGCCACCTGTGTCTGCGACATGTCGCCGTCTCACACTGTGCGCCGATCGTTAAGGGGCGGGGAAATGCTGAAAAAGTCTGTCATGGGCGGGCGACGAGGGCGGAGTTACACGCATGCGCAGGGTATAAAAAGGGGAAAGAAGTTATTAGGGATGCGCAGAGTAAGGACGACCGGAAGTGAAGCAACGAAGTGAACTAAGGTAAGAAGGGAACTCGGGCCTGCAGTGGCCTATAATGGTTCATGATTGTAAAGGGCAATATTGTGATAAGTTGAGGAGAATCAATTCTGATCCTTTTCTTTTTTTTACATTTTTTTTTACTTGATGATCCAAAAAGATGCATAAACTACGAGAGCCGGAGGTGATGATGATTTTTATCGAAAAATATAAGGAACAGCGCAACCTGTGGGAACTGAAACACCCTGCGTACCACAAAAGTGATGTACGTCGGGCAACTATTACCAAATTAGCAGAGGATATGAAGCCATGGATCCCAGATGCAGACTACACTATGATCAATAATAAAATCAACAACCTGCGTAATTCGTATAAAAAAAAATACAAGGAAGTGCGCCAGTCAAAGAGATCAGGAGCAGCAGCCGACGATGTAGTAAAGCCCAAGCTGTGGTACTACAGACATCTTCAATTTCTGGATGACCAGATCGAGGCCAGGGAATCTATTTCCAGCCTTCCCTCAACCCTTCCTTCCAGCCTTCCCTCCAGCGTTCCTTCCACCCTTCCCTCCACCCCTGCAGAGGCGGAGGAGGAGCCTCCCGAGCTAGAAGAGCCAGATCTTCACATCTTCAGCCAGGTATAGTATTTTTGATCATAATTATTGTCCACTAAGTAATATTTTGTGGTACTGTTTGGATTAGCCATAAATGATATCATCCCCCCCACCCCAAAAAATACAAACCAGTAATGAGATCAAAATTGTGTGTGATAGATTCCCCAAATAATCCAATTTTTCCTTTTATTTTAAAAACAGGATGAGGCAAGCCAGGAGGAAGAGGGTCAGGAGTGTGGCAGGCAGGAGGAGGCAGAGGTGAGTCTCAGCCAGGAGGAGGCAGGGCCAAGTGGGACTCAGCAGGTCCCCAGGCCTAGTGGCAGCACCGTCTCCCAAGTGGCTCCCCTCCACGTCAGACCGCCAAAACAACGGCGGATGACACAAGTGGAGGAGGAGTCACTAAAGATGATTCAGGAGGCTGCTGCCATTATGAGGGCCCCCCTCAACCCTACAGAGGGCTTTAGCACCTATCTTGCGGATAAATTGCTCAGAATGGAGGCGGGACAACGGGCCCTTTGTGAGCACCTTATATATATGGCCGTACACATGGGGGCGAGGGGGCTGCTGACTGAGGCCACCCATATCTCGCAGCAGGCCAATCCCTCTCCTCCTTCTCCTCCTCCTCCTGCCACATCACCACCCACAGTGGCCCAGCCTGCAAGGGTGCGTGGACGGGGCCGTGGAGAGAATGCTGCAGGGAGGCGTGGAAGGAAGGCTACAGGGAAGAGCAAGAGATGATTCCCTGGCCTCGAGATGCTCATTCAGAAATTGAAGGTTGATGGAGTACCACAGCTTGGGATGATGTATGTCTTTGGCTGCTGCTCCTGATTTCATGCTGTTGTTGATTTTATTATTGATCAAAGTCAGGTCTGCATTTGGGATCTAATGACTTCATATTCTCTGCTAATTTCTGAATAGTTGCCCTTCGGTTTTTGTTTGTTTTTTATCCGAAATAAAGGGACATTTGATTTCAGCCAACATACATGCCTGATGTGGTTTTTTTTTAAGTAGCAATAAGATTTCATAAATACAATGTGTAATTAATAACAAGGGACACCAACCTCCATGAGTAAGAAATAAAAAAAAAATGTTGTTCAGAGAAATTGACACACCAAAATATGCACCACAAATTTTAAGACAAAAAACAAAAAAAATGTGTAATTTGTGAGGTCGGCCTTGAAGAATTAAACTAATTATTCCTAAGATCACAAGAAAGAAGAAAGACATACGTTTCTCCGAACTCATGAGAAAGATCTGCTGCCAAAATGACATTTTAAAGACCGTTCTAAAGCAACAAAACATGCGCTGCATTAAACGAAGCAATAACTTGCAGAATGACGAATGTGCTCTCTCCATTAGGAACGCTAGTTTTACCAGAACGAGCGCTCCCGTCTCCTAATTCAGTCTGAGCATGCGTGGGTATTTTAACCGATGGACTTGCTCATAGACGATCGGAAATTCCCATCGATTTTTTATCCATCGGAAAATTTTAAAACAAGTTCTATTTTTTTCCAACCGATGGAAAAAAGACCGATGGGTACCATACACGATCGGTTTGTCTGATGAAAACCATCCATCGGACGGTTTTCATCAGTCAAACCGATCGTGTGTACGGGGTTTCACTGCTACCCTAGATCTATCATAAGGATGGCTCAAAAAATACTTTTTCATATTCAAGGTGCGTACAAATTTGTGTGTGTCAATGTACACATCGAACTTGTTCATCCTTTTTCTTGGTGCACACTTCAAACCCAAATTTAAAATGTTGAGCTCACTGGGGTTGAGCTCAGCCTTACTCAGATTATAGATGCCAGTGTTTAGTTGTTCCTCCTTCTTTTTTTGGGATTGTGCTCGCCTGCCTGCCCTGCACCCTCTCCTTCTCTTCGGGGTGGGCCCATATCTCTGTATGGGTAATGGGGAGCGGGGTTCCCCCCCCCCTCCATTGTAACCGGGGTACGGGTTCCCTCGTATAGTTCCCCCCCTCCCCCCCCGTTGATCTAAAAAAGAAGAGGAAGAATAATGTTGTCCCATACCCTAATAAAAACCCCCCATGATCCAATACCTGATATCTGTTCTGGATAGGAATTTGATAACGAGATCCCATATATTGATTTGGAGGGTGTTGGTTAGAAGGTAATTGATTCCATTGCTGGTAATCAGATTGTGGGAAAACTGATAATGGTTCTATCCTATTATTCTGTTGGTATCTTGGGGTCATAGGATTAGTCCCAGCTTGGCTCGCCCCATAGTGGTGACTGTCATAATACTGATTATCCTGCCCATGGCCTCCCATGTTCCAAGGTGCTTTGGGGGTATTATGAGAATTCCCTTTAGGGGCATTGGGTTTAGTTTTAATAGTCTGAGTTTTATCTTTTCTTAATAAATTAGTGATAGGAGGAATGATATCTGTTCTAATCTCTTTATCTCCTAAATTTTCAGCGGGCTCAATAATGGCTGTATCTGTGTTTTGCCATAAATACATATTATTGCTTTTAGAGTCATTGTAATCTCTATTATACTTCTTAACCTTTTTTCTCTATGTGTCTCTATCCACCTTCTCAAATTTTTTCTTCATATTACTAAAATATTCCCTAACTTGATTGGTTTCATTGTGGGGTAAAAGTTTACTCTGGAGTGTGTTAATATTAGCATTCAACATGTCCATTTTGATCCATTTTCTTTTAAGAACCAAGACTTGGAGGTCCCTCCCCGCCCTATTAAAAAACTCCAACCATTCATCCATGTATTTAGAGTCTGTTAGTCCATCTTGGGGAGACACTTCCCATCTTAAGCTCCTGAAGATGAGACCTTCCTTTTGGTAATGCTCAAATGTGAATATGTCCCACCATGTTTTGATTTGTTTCTCTAACAGACTATCTAATGATTTTAAAGTCCCTATAATATCCTCATCACACTCTGTCATCTCCTGATTAGAGGAGAACACAGTTTCTGGGTCCATTTGTCTATTAGACAAGAAATTGAAGGCTTCCATGGCTGTACGTGGTAAAAAAATCAACAAATATGTAAAAGCTGGTAAGGAGGGCTAAACACGCCCCCTAATTAACTCCCCAAACCACCACTGCGCCCAGATGGAATTAGAACAAATAATCCTGAAGCTACTACTTAAAAATTGAAACAATGTGGTATGTGAATTTTAAGTGAAAAAATAGTAGCGCTCTGATTATGCAAAAACAGTCCTAACAAGTGATATACAAATCAAAAATACTATAATGTGTATATAAATAATATTCCACCAAGTGAAAGTGGACAAATGATAAATATAGTAGTCCTATGTATCCAAAACGTATAATCAAGCAACAAAAGTAATGAAATATATGTGCAGTGAATCATAAATAAAAGTCCATAAAACAATATTCATGAATAAAAAGTTCATAAAGCAAAGTACAAGTGATAAAGAAATCCAGGTGATGAAAACTTGAGTGCTTCCAACAAATATGCTTAATCTTGAAAATGTAATTATGCTCCTTCACCACACCACTTGTGTCTGTGAATCCACTCCCAAAGGAAAAAAACTCACCAGATTGATATGCCTCACACTCTCATGTTCGGCATAAAAGCTTGATACCCCACCGGGGTTAATAGACAAATCCACCGGAATTTTTACAAGAGAATCCACTCCACATGTAAAAAATGAATAAGTGCTTCCAATGGTGAGGTAAGTAAAAACAATTTATTTTAAAATTGCACACACATCTTCAACCATCGTACTCACATTATTCAAAATTCAAACAGGCACTTCAAATAAAACTAAACCCAATGCCCCTAAAGGGAATTCTCATAATACCCCCAAAGCACCTCGGAACATGGGAGGCCATGGGCAGGATAATCAGTATTATGACAGTCACCACTATGGGGCGAGCCAAGCTGGGGCTAATCCTATGACCCCAAGATACCAACAGAATAATAGGATAGAACCATTATCAGTTTACCCACAATCTGATTACCAGCAATGGAATCAATATCCTTCTAACCAACACCCTCCAAATCAATATATGGGATCTGGTTATCAAATTCCTACCCAGAACAGATATCAGGTATTGGATCATGGGGGGGTTTAATGAGGGTATGGGACAACATTATTCTTCCTCTTCTTTTTTAGATCAATGGGGGGGAGGGGGGGAACTATACGAGGGAACCCGTACCCGGACCCCGGTTACAATGGAGGGGGGGAAGGAACCCCGCTCCCCATTACCCATACAGAGATATGGGCCCACCCCGAAGAGAAGGAGAGGGTGCAGGGCAGGCAGGCGAGCACAATCCCAAAAAAAGAAGGAGGAACAACTAAACACTGGCATCTATAATCTGAGTAAGGCTGAGCTCAACCCCAGTGAGCTCAACATTTTAAATTTGGGTTTGAAGTGTGCACCAAGAAAAAGGATGAACAAGTTCGATGTGTACATTGACACACACAAATTTGTACGCACCTTGAATATAAAAAAGTATTTTTTGAGCCATCCTTATGATAGATCTAGGGTAGCAGTGAGAGAAACAGAATTGATAGATAGCGGCCTAAAAAATAAATCGATCTTTACCCACAGAATTTGAATAATCATTACATCGAAGTTTTCAAAAATTATGGTATTCAAGGATTTAGAAGAACTCCCCCTAAAAAAACGCATCAATCCAGAGTACATCAGAGAAGGGATTAGTTCCCTGGAAGATAGAAAGGATATTGTTATCCGACTGGCGGACAAGGGGGAAGGGGTTGTGGTTATGGAGAAATCCTTTTATCACAATCAACTTATTGAACTCCTGAGTGACCAGAGGACATATAAGAGGTTATCAACTGACCCTACTGAACCATATAGGGATCAATTAAACTTGTTGATAGAATGGGGCTATAGATGTAATGCCCTAAATCCAAAAGAAAGGAGGTACCTCAATCCCACTTCAAGTAGAATTCCGGTTATTTATACACTGCCCAAAATTCACAAACATGCAAAAATTCCACCTGCACGCCCAATAGTGAACGGTATAGGGTCAATTACAGCCAGACTTGGAGAATATTTGGACAAATTTCTTCAGTCAAGTGTTATTACCACAAGGGCATATTTAAGGGATGGGGTTGAGCTGAATCCAGCCACCACAACCTATCTAGTAACCGCAGATGTGTGCTCCTTGTATACTGTTATACAACATGATGATGCCCTATTGGCATGAAATTGGGCCCTAAGTAAACGAGACGATATACCTCACATACAGAAATGTTTCTTGGGCAAAGTTTTAGACTTCAGCATGGCCCACAATTATTTCTGGTACCATGGCCAATTTTACTCGCAGCAGGTTGGCGTTTCTATGGGAGCTAAGTTTGCTCCCAGCATCGCCAACCTGTTCATGTCTGAATGGGAGGACAGACATGTCTTTCATCAGATCAGACCAGAGTTAAATTTGTACCGTAGTTTCATAGATGATATCCTATTTATATGGGAGGGGTCTGAGGAATCAGTCTTGGAATTCATCAGCTATTTAAATAACAATACCAGAAATATTGTATTGGACCATGTAATAAGCCAGGATGAGGTGAATTTTTTGGATCTCACGCCAATGGGGATTCATATCCAACTTTCATTTTCAGTACAAGGAGATAGAGAACATCTTCAGTAAATACTGGTATATCCTTTGCAGGGATAGACATCTGGGTAGATCTTTACCAGAAAAACCCAAATTTATTTACAGAAGGGCTCCCAATTTTGGTGATCAGGTGGTACAGAAAATATTAGACCCACCGGTGAAATTGAGCTTGGGGATAGACCTGAATGGATTCTATTCATGCCGCAAATGTATTTGCTGTAGAACAGTCAGAGTGACCAACAGAGGCATGGTTAGTATTACCAATATAGATCAAGAAACATTTGGAATTAAACATTTCATCACGTGCAATTCTTCTTACGTTGTATACCTTTTATGGTGCCCGTGTGGGTTACATTATGTGGGCAGAACCAAATGCCTTCTCAAGCCCTGTACACACGATCGGATATCATATGGATTTTCGTCCGATGGATTTCTCCATCGGAAATCCGATGAAACTGTTTTTCATCAGTCTTGGCCACACACCATCAGTCCAAAAACCGACGGCAACAAAACGACGGCACGTACAACACGTACGACGGCGCTATAAAAGGGAAGTTCAAATCTAATGGCTCCACCCCTTGGGCTGCTTTTGCTGATTTCGTGTTACCGCGTGTTAGTAAAAGTTTGGTGAGAGCCGATTCGCGCTTTTCAGTCTCCGTGCTTTTCAGATCGTTTCCTGCTGTTCAGTTTGTGCTTGTGGGTTCGTATTTGTTCTTCAGTGTGTGCAGTCAGGTCATTACTGCTTGGCAGTGCCTTCTTGGCCGTTCGTTTACTGTTTTTCAGGTCGTTCTTCTCAGGCCTTGCTGTTCCACGGTGCGTTCTGTTTGAGTTCGTTCTGACCAGGCGACCGGTTTAAAACCATGTTTGAAGTGCGTTCTCGTTCTCGAGCTCGTGCTAGCTATGGACTTGGTGTTGCGGTTAACACTGTAACCCGAGTTCAGTCCGTGAACAGGGTGATGAGGAGTTCATGGACCAAGAATTGGTTGCTACAGCGGGACCAATTCTCTCATATGTCTCTGCTGCGGGAAATCCATGAGAATAATAATGATGATTTCAGGAATTATCTCAGGATGACGGACCCCGTATTTCACCGTCTGTTGGATTTGCTGTCCCCCTATATCACGAGGCAGGACACTGTGATGCGCCAGGCCATCACTGCCGAGCAAAGGCTTATTGCCACGTTGAGATACCTGGCGACTGGGAGAAGCTTGCAGGACCTCAAGTTCACAACAGGCATCTCCCCCCAGGCTCTCGGGATCATTATCCCTGAAACGTGTTTGGCCATTATTCAGGTCCTGCAGAAGGACTATATGGAGGTAAGTTTGCTCCTTTAACATCACATTATATGTTTGGATTGTTTGCTACATAATTTTTTTTTCCCTCCTTCCCAAATTTGCCTGTTTGTAATATCCTTGGTAATTTCCCCCATGCATGTTTTTACCTCTATTGGCCTTTTTTTGGGGCCTACATGCCTATTTCCCTTCACTAACCTCTCCAGCATGCTATCCATGGCCCAAACACAGCTAGCCTATTTTTTTACTCAGGATTTGTTTGGGCTCATTACTACCATCGTAGTTTATCAATCCCCCCCCCAAAATGTTGACAAATGTTTTATTACTCATTCAAGTTCAGCAGAGTGGTCTAGCCTTTATTTGGGGCCCCCCAAATCACCTCAAACCCCCCTTTAGTAATTTTTATAATGTCCCCTCAGAGGGGGTGAGTCATGTGCTAAGTGGGCTTTCTTTTTAGGCCATGAAATACTGCCTTAAATAATAATGGTAGCCTGATGTTGGTCAACAATGTCTTTGTGTTATCTGTTTGCACTGTAAACTTAAAACGTACTAATGTCTTCTTTTTGTTTGACTCCACAGTTTCCTTGCACACCACAGGAATGGCTGACTGTGGCTGATCAATTTGCCCAGCGGTGGGACTTCCCCAACTGTGGAGGGGCAATTGATGGCAAGCACGTCCACATAGTGCTGCCACCCCATTCGGGGTCATACTATTTTAACTATAAAGGTTTCAATAGTATTGTGTTAATGGCGGTGGTGTCGGCACGGTACGAGTTCCTGTATGTGGACGTGGGGAAGAACGGCCGGATGTCCGATGGCGGAGTATTCGCTGAGACGGAGTTCGCTCACCATCTGCAGGCTGGGGGTCTTGCACTGCCTCCAGATGCAGAGAACGTGGAAGGACTACTGTTCGTTTTCATTGCGGATGAAGCATTTGGACTTGGACCACACCTCATGCGGCCGTTTCCCCAACGCACCCTCACCCTGGAGAGGAGGGTTTTTAATTACCGGCTGGCCAGAGCCCGGAGAGTTGTGGAGAATGCCTTTGGGATAATGGCCAGCCGGTTCCGCCTGTTTCAGACAGCAATTCATTTGGCGGAATACAAGCTGAACACCATAGTTTACTGCTGCTGCATAATGCACAATTTCCTGAGACATTTTTCACCTTCATATCTGTCAACAGTTGGGCCTGAGGCCGGTCCATCCGAGATGACCATTGTGACCGGCCTCGACCCTGCCCCCCAAAGTGCCCGTGAAGTATGTGATAAATATGTTGAGTACTTCACGGGTAGGGGGGCAATCGCAATGCCAGACCACATCTGACTATTTGTATAATCCAAATAAATTTTTATTGTATAAAAAACATGGTTTTGTCATTCTTGATTTTTGGGTTTATGTGTCTCCCAGGTTCTTGTAGTGCCAAGTGCCAAGTGTAGTTATCCTTAGTAAATAGCCCCAATTGGCACTATAAAAAACATTGTTTGGGCATTTCCAAAAATGCTAGTGAGCATCGAAATAACAAGCCACACCTTTTTGCGTCTTCCAGAAACTTTTTACTCTGTGCAACCCTTTTGTTTGGTTTTAATACAAATATGTAGAAAGTTTGAGCTCCCCATTTTTTAGCTTTTTTTGGGGAAGGATTGTTTTGCAGAAACATGCAAGGGTTAAAATCGTAATTTTTGTGGTAAAAACATTGAAAGTAAAGAACAAAGTGAAAAGGAGAAACTTGAGATGGGGTGGTGTCACCCCTGATCCAACCCAAATGTGAAGAACCCCTTTCTTTTTGTGTCTCGAATGTGTCTTTTCAACCTGATCCCATGGCTAAGGTAAACATGTGCTATCTGCCATCATGGGGGATCAATGGACGTGCTTTGGGGGTGCAAACCCTTCCTTGAACCTACTTGAGTAGGGAGGAAGAGGTTGCACCCCCAAAACAGGGACATAGATATCCTGTGACGGCAGATAGCACATGTTGAGTCACTGTGTGCATCTTCACATTTGGGCTGGTGGAAATCCCATTGCAAATTTGTGACGCATAACAAAACGCAAAAACAGGGGGGGTCACACTATTCTCCCCAAAATATCTATAATGTTTTTATATTTTTGCTCAATCACATTCATTCTCTTTGTCATAATGTCCATTTCGCTACTGCATTCCATTATTTCTTGAATAATTATTTTGGCACTTGCACTCGAGAATGGAGGATTTTGAGTTCCTGACACACCACCACGTTCATCCCCTAAAAAAAAAAAGACATTTAGAAATATGCACGCCTACATCTGTATTGACCTTGAAGTTGTGTGGACAGACACTGACCTGTTGTGGGGATAAGCTCCACCTCTCCCTCCTCCACCTCCCCTTCCTCCACCTCCACTTCCTCAACATGCTGATCTTGGGCTGCTTTGGGATCTTGGGGGAGTTTAGGTGGTCTGTGCTTCCTCGTCTCCTCAGATTGTTGTCCACCCAGTCTCCTCTCCCCTATGGGAATGCCAAAAAATAGGTATCCTTTAGCACACAGAGATTTTCGCCCAGATATTATATACATTGTTTTGAAGTGGGGTACAACTGATATTTGGCCCTGAGTTCAAAGATGAACACATGAGATCCTGAGAGCTCTACAAAGCAGCATTTTTTTTTTAAGGGGCCTAAAAACCAAATTTTGAGAACCACAAAGGTATCCACTGGTGCACCTGGGTGTGACACCCTTTAAAATTTAGTCATGTGGGCAACACTATAGTATCTTGCTTCTGAACAAGCTCCTGTACTTGCTCCTGAGTGTCATCTCCTTTACCCAGAATCCATTTGAGTCTTTCATTCACATTCTACTTTAGTTACAACACATCATCTAGCCAACAATGTGTAGATAAACATTGTTTTTGGAAAATGAGGCATGGCCACATGTAGTTTACGTGGATATGTGCCAAACATGTTTTGTGGAAGACGAACATTTTTTGGGGAAGAAAAGGAAACCAAAGAAGTGGACCCTCAACTTAACATTAAAGTTGCCTTTTTGAAATGTGAAACCAGTCAATACAAGCACATGGTGCAAAACATGGAAGAATACATCTTACAATGTGAAAGAACACAGTAAAAATAAAAGCTTATTTTTTTCTATGCTTTTTTTAAGCTTTCTATACTGCTCCGGCTCCCTCAGCTTCAGGTCAGACCACCTTTTACAGAGCTGCTCCTTGGATCTCATGACCCCATATTTCTGATATAGAGTCTTCACCACTTTCTCCATTATTTGTGACTTCCGGAGATTAGGTGTGTCGTATGGCCCATGCTTCCCATCGTAATCCTTCCTCCGCAGAATGTCCACCATCTCCGCCATCTCATCAAATGACATATTAGTCGCCTTATATCTTTTAATCCTGGATCGGGACGTTTCCGCCTCCGGCCTTTCCTCGTCGTTACTTTCGAGTAAAGAAGCCACCTGTGTCACCGACATTACGCCGTCTCCCACTGTGCGCCGAACGTTAAGGGGCGGGGAAATGCAGAAAAAGTCCGTCATGGGCGGGCGACGCGGGCGGAGTTACACGCATGCGCAGGGTATAAAAATGGGAACAAAGTTATTAGGGTTGCGCGGAGTAAGAACGACCGGAAGTGCTGCAAACACCACAACTAAGGTAAGAAGGGAACTGGGGCCTACAATGGCCTATAATGGTTCATGATTGTAAAGGCCAATATTGTGATAAGTTGAGGAGAATCGAATCAGATTTTTTTTGGTTTCCACTGGGTTTTTTACTTGCAGACATAAAAAGATGAATAAACTGCGTGATCCGGATGTCATGATGATTTTGATAGAGAAATATAAAGAAATGAGAAACCTCTGGGAAGTTAACCATCCCTCTTATCACAAGAGTGCTGTACGTCGGGCAACAATCGAGAAATTGGCGGATTATATGAAGCCCTGGGTCCCAGGCGCTGACTACACTATGATGAACAATAAAATAAACAACATGCGTAATGCATACAAAAAAATCTACAAAGAAGTCCGTGTTTCCAAGAGATCAGGAGCAGCAGCAGACGATGTACTACAGCCCAAGCTGTGGTACTTCAAGCACCTGAAATTTCTGGATGACCAGATTGAGGCCAGGGAATCAATGTCCAGCCTTCCCTCAACCCTTCCTTCCACCCTTCCCTCCAGCGTTCCTTCCACCCTTCCCTCCAGCGTTCCTCCCACCCTTCCCTCCACCCCTGCAGAGGTGGAGGAGGAGCCACCTGTGCTTGAAGAGCCTGATCTTCGCATCTTCAGCCAGGTATAGTATTTTCGTAAATAAATATTGGCCTCAAAGTACTATTGTGATGAACTTGATTTATTCTGCCAAAATGCTACCATTCCCCCCCCCCCCAAAAAAAATAAACAAGGGGGACCAAAATGATTGTTTAAGTATCTCCAAAAAAAGGAAACAGTCATGAGATGAAAATTGTGTGTGATAGTTTGCCAAAAATATCTAACTATGTGCCTTTTTTATACACAGGATGAGGCCAGCCAGGAGGAAGAGGCGCAGGAATGTGGCAGGCAGGAGGAGGCAGGGGTGAGTGTCAGCCAGGAGGAGGCAGGGCCAAGTGGCATGCAGCAGGTCCCCAGGCCTAGTGGCAGCACAGTGTCACAAGTGGCTCCCCTCCACATCAGACCTAAAAAAAATCGTAGGATGACACAGGTGGAGGAGGAGTCACTCAAAACGATACGTGACGCTGCTGCCATCATGAGGGCCCCCCTCAACCCTGTGGAGGGGTTTAGTACATACTTGGCGGACAAGTTACTCCAAATGGAGGCGGGACAACGTGCCCTCTGTGAGCACCTTATATATACTGCCGTACACATGGGGGCGAGGGGGCAGCTGACTGAGGCCACCCATCTGTCACATCAGGCCAATTCTTCTCCTCCTTCTCCTCCTCCTCCTGCCACATTACCACCCCCAGTGGCCCGGCCTGCAAGGGTGCGTGGACGGGGCCGTGGAGGGAAAGCTGCAGAGAGGCGTGGAGGGAACACTGCAGGGAAGCGTGGAGGGAAGGCTACAGGGAAGAGCAGGATGTGATTATCTGGCTTCGAGCTGCTCTTCCAGAAGTTGCAGGTTCATGGAGTACCACAGCTTGGGATGATGTATGTCTTTGGCTGCTGCTCCTGATTTCATGCTGTTGTTTATTTTATTGTTCATCATAGTCATGTCTGCCTTTGGGGTCCAATGACTTCATATTTTCCGCTAATTTCCGAATTGTTGCCCTTCATTTTTTGTTTGGTATTTTACCAGAATAAATGGATATTTGATTTCAGCAAAAATACTTGCCTGATGTGTTTTTCTGGGGAGTAAAAATAACATTTCCTAAATACAATGTGTAATTAATAACAAGGGACACCAACGTCCATGAGGGAAAAATTAAAAAAAGAAATGTTGTTGTGAGAAATTAACACACAAAAAAATGGAAAAAAAAATATTTTTTTAAAATGTGAGGTTGGCCTTTAATAATAAATCATAATTCTTAATAAGATCGCAAGAAACAAGAAAGACATAAGTTTGTCAGAGCTTGTGATAAAGATCTGCAGCAAAAACGACATTTTAAACACAATTCTAAACCAAAATACAATGTGTTGCATTAAACGAAGCAATAACTTGCAGAATGCCGAATGTGCTCTCTCCATTACAAACGCTAGTTTTACCAGAACGAGCGCTCCTGTCTCCTAATTCAGTCTGAGCATGCGTGGGTTTTTTATCCGATGGACTTGCCCATAGACGATCAGAGTTTTCGATCGGTTTTTTATCCATCGGAAAAATTTAAAACATGTTCTATTTTTTTAAACCGATGGAAAAAAGACCAATGGGTCCCATACACGATCGGTTTGTCTGATGAAAAGCATCCATCGGACGAAAATCCATAGGATATCCGATCGTGTGTACAGGGCTTAAGAGTTAGAATAGCTGAACATTTGGCAAACATCCGGAAGGGGTTTAAAGATCATAGTGTTTCCCTGCACTTTAAAGAGAAGCATGCCCAGGATCCATCACTTCTTCAATTCTGTGGGATAGACTGTACCCTTCAGTCTTGGAGGGGTTCTAATCGGGTTAGGGAATTATCCCAGAGGGAAACTAAGTGGATATTCCTTTCGAAAAGACTTCAGCCGAGAGGGTTAAATATCGAGCTGGACCTGAATTGCTTTATTAATAACTTTTAATTTTCAGCATTAGCTTTATAGTAATTTTCAATTGTGACTTTTTTTCTCTTTCTGATGGTGATCGGATAAATATTTTTTGATTACTATCAAGGGTCCAGACAGCTAATATGATCATGGGGTCACCCGTTTTTGTATTTACATATATGGGATCTGAATTGTCTCTACCACTTTAAAATACGTATCTTGTAGTTCATTGATATTGGTTACTTGATTTTTTATTGAATTTTAACCTTCATACATTTTATGTTTAATTTTTAATATTTAAGCGTAAAATGCACATTTACACTTCACAATCTTCATCAGATGTAATGTATTTGTTGCATGGGGAGGCAAGCAATGTGCAGTCTACTTTCTGCTTAGGGAGAGTAAATATTCAATGTGTCAATTCATCTATTCATGGTCGCTGGTCTAGGGTCGGGGCTTTGCGTTAATGGAGACACAGAGTATGCGCAGACGCTATGAAAAAAGTCCATAATGCATTAGGGATGGACTATAAAAAGGACGCTGTCATACCGTGCAGCCAATCCCATTGATAAAGTCTTTAACGACGAAACATGTCTGGGTGTGGCCTGCACGGTAACTTTTTGTGAACTCTGAACGCAGACACCACCACCGAGGCTTATACGACTCTGGCCGGGAAGGAGAGCGAGCAATTGGAGGGTGAGATCTGCTGGTTATTCTGGGTCCACCGTGACCGCAATTCCTAGAACGCCATTGCAAGCCTCCTTCATTTATTTCTGTTGCTTTTTATTTAAAGTGCCTGTTTGAATTTTGAACAATGTGAGTACGATGGTTGAAGATGTGTGTGCAATTTTTAAATAAATTGTTTTTACTTACCTCACCATTGGAAGCACTTATTCATTTTTTACATGTGGAGTGGATTCTCTTGTAAAAATTCCGGTGGATTTGTCTATTACCCCGGTGGGGTATCAAGCTTTTATGCCGAAAATGAGAGTGTGAGGCATATCTATCTGGTGAGTTTTTTTCCTTTGGGAGTGGATTCACAGACACAAGTGGTGTGGTGAAGGAGCATAATTACATTTTCAAGATTTAGCATATTTGTTGGAAGCACTCAAGTTTTCATCACCTGGATTTCTTTATCACTTGTACTTTGCTTTATGAACTTTTTATTCATGAATATTGTTTTATGGACTTTTATTTACGATTCACTGCACATATATTTTATTACTTTTGTTGCTTGATTATACGTTTTGGATACATAGGACTACTATATTTATCATTTGTCCACTTTCACTTGGTGGAATATTATTTATATACGCATTATAGTATTTTTGATTTGTATATCACTTGTTAGGACTGTTTTTGCATAAACAGAGCGCTACAATTTTTTAAAATTCACATACCACATTGTTTCAATTTTTAAGTAGTAGCTTCAGGATTATTTGTTCTAATTCCATCTGGGAAAAGTGGTGGTTTGGGGAGTTAATTAGGGGGCATGTTTAGCCCTCCTTACCAGCTTTTACATAAATGCAAAGGAGCTGGTTGTGGATTTGAGAAGGAGGATGGCACCAGTGATCAGTCTCCATCTGAGGAGTGGATGTGGATGTAGTGGAGAACTTTAAGTATCTGGGGGAGCACATAGATGATAAACTGGAGTGGAGCAAGAACACTGAAGTGCTCCATAGGAAGGTCCAGAGCCACCTCAATTTTTTCCTGCCGGACGATGATAAAGATGGTTTAGGCTTCATGTATACTACAGCTCCTAAACTTGAGTTTAGGAGCTTTTGTCATTTTTTTGCCAAAGCTCCTAAACTCAACTCCATAAAAGCCTATATGTCCACGTACACATAGGCTTTTAGCAGAGTTTTAGAGGTGCTGCGGTTAGGGGAGCTTCAACCTCCCTCAACCTCCTTCTTCTGAACGCAGAAGAATCGTGTTTACGATATGAACATTTTTGACCAACCAATGCAAGGCGCGGCCAAACCGTTTTTAATTTTCACATGCCTGCGGTCAATGTGTACATGAAGCCTTTTAAATCTGTGGTGGCCTGTGCTCTCCTCTATGCAGTGACATGCTGGGGAAGCAGCCTTAAAGTGGGTGACACCAACAGGCTCAACAAACTGATTTACAAGGCCAGTGATGTTGTTAGACTGAAGTTGGAGTCTTTAACAACAGTGTTAGAGAGCATAATGTTGTCCAAGGTACGTTCAATCTTGGAGAACCCCTCCCACCCACTCCACAATACGCTGGTCAGTCTGAGGAGTACCGTCAGTGACAGATTGTTACAACCATGATGCACAACAGAGCAACACAGGAAATCATTTTTTCCTTTGCCCATCAAATTATATAATACTTCTCTGTGAGTGCTGGGTGTGAGAATTTATTCTGGTTTATGATCCAGATTTTGTAGTTTCATATTATGTTGGTAATAGGTAATAGGTTTTTGATAATGCTAGAGAAAGCAATGTAATTGATTAGCTGTTATTTTTTCAATCAGTGTTATTTATTCAATGCAGCATTTTAAAATGATTGTATGGTTTATTAGAATATAGTATTAATTTAGTTTTATTTGGTATTAATGGCCGTTATTGGTAATTTTATTGTTGTTATTGTGTCTTGTTTACATTCGTTATTGTGATTTTTTTATTTGTTGAATGTATTTGTATCTTAATAAATTCCCTTCGGGATTAATAAAAAATTCTGAATCAATATTTTCTGAGACTATCCAGCTAGGTTCTTTCTCCTGGCACTGAGAAAACCAATGAGAGCACATCCCTGCATTCTGACCAGACTGCTGAGAGGCCAGGCAAGCAGAGACACCCGAGGCAGCACAGCACAGACCACAGTGACTACATGTGCACCATTGCCATAGAGGGACCACAGCATCCTCTTACCCTCTAAATCCCACCGCTGAATCTCCAGTGGTATTCTGTGGAAAGACTGAGAGGACCCCCCTTTCTACAACAGGAATTCACAACCACATCACAGGTACTGGTGAGAGGGTACTGCCCATTGTTCCAACTGCTAGCAGAGACTGAGTTACTGTAGCAGGACATTAAGAATACTGCACCTACTGTATACTGCACCTGTACCACACCTATAGGGCACCTTTACTACATCTTTACCGCACATATACTGTATGCTGGTTTTCTAAAACTGCCATTAAGTGCACCAATGCTTCCTAAAAGACCACAACGGTAGCCGTTAAAGAGCAACATAAAGGACTGTCCCTCCTTTGTTCCCTTCTCCTATTTCCCAAATTTTTGATGGACAGTGCACATCTAGTCGGTCTAGGCCTAGCACACTCACCATTAATGCACTTTGGCAGTATATTTCCTGTGTTCGGTAAATGTGTTGCGTTTGATAAACAATATGATTTTTTTTTTATTAATCAGACATACAATTACATGGGACAGTCTGTTTAGTAGTTGATCATAGTAACAGAAATCAGGTTACTGTTGAATTTGTTTGAGGATGCTTCTCAAACTAATGCCTTGGTAACAAGTACACAGGCTGTCCTCAAACAATGGGAACTTAGATGCATCTCAATTGACTGTTGAGCAGTCTATTGTCAGTACAGTAAACAAATAACCTGGTCAAATAGCATGTATGATACCAGAGTGCCATCTTAAAGGTAGAATTTGAGAACGCCTCTCTAATTGAAGGTAGTACAGTGCAGCAGTCTGTTATTTTGTGGTTAAAGCAGTTGTATAGTCTTTTTTTTTACTTTTACCTACAGGTAAGCCTATACTAAGGCTTACCTGTAGGTAAAAGAAATATCTCCTAAACCTACACGGTTTAGGAGATATTTGCAAAAAAAGACATGCACCGATGTCTACGGCGCATGCGCGCCGTAGACAACGGTGCATTCACAGGGTTAATCCCATTCAGAATTCCGGCGCTGCCGGAATAGAAAGCTCCAGCGCGCATGCGCGGAGTGACGTCTTCGCTGCTCCGGCCAATCACAGCGCCGGAGCGGCGCTGTGATTGGCTGGAGCGGCGATACCCGGAAGTAACGTTCCGGGTATCTGAGGAGCGATGGCTGCGGTCGGAGCGGGGGACGAGGATGGCTTCGGGGGTCCCGATCTAAGGTAAGTGATTCATAATGAGCTAGTATGCTAGTCATACTAGCTCATTATGGCTTTTTCTTGCAGGTGATTTGAAAAAAAAAAATTTTGTCTGGGTTTACAACCGCTTTAAGGTAAACAAGTTTGCAATCGTTGTCAGTAACTATGATAAACAACCTGACATATAAAAAGGTTGTCAGGCATAAGCTGGAGGGGACTTATCATGCCTTAAACACCAAGGACAGCCTGTAACCAGCCAGAAGATACCTAAAGATTCTTTTGCCTGATTTCCAGCAACTGCTTAAGAAGCCTGAGTCCTCGTTGTCAACTGAGATTATGAACACACAGTAATCGGAGTTAAGTAACTTTTAAGCCTTTTTTGTACTGTTACAGACCATAGTTTCTGCTTATTTGCTAGGCATCTTGCTTGAAATATCTGTCAGTCTTGTACTGTATTCCTAATATTGTAATAGTTTTGTATGTACATCTTTGTTCAGTAAATGCACATTTATGCACTTCAGAGGTCTCAGCTTCCTTGCTTATACCGCAAAGTAACCTAGATAAACGCAAGCAAAACAGTAAATCAGTCATTATTACTGCTCACTGCTGCACTTTAGTTGACCTTGCTACTGTTTATGCTGATCTTAGGCCTAGTTCTTATCGCCCTGCATGCTAAATTGTATTATCGTTGTTAATCCATTTCTATGCTTACTTCATTACAAACCATATATGGTGACAATATATTAAGTTTACTTAAACTTTACTAACTGGTTCAGTGCCTATTTTCTTTGATATAGTACTGCTACTGGGTACTAAGTATTACTTTCTGTGATTTTCTGTGATATCCCATGCTTTGTACACTCAATCTAGTGCGTCAGGGGGGCCAAAGTTCTTACAGATGTCGAGGCAAAGAATAGAGGACCCTATCCTAATCAGCGGCTCCTACAGCGGTAGCACTACCTGAACAAAAGTGTTCATAAATATAAGTCCTTTAAAAAATCCCACATATATTGAAGAACTTCGATAAGTGAAAAAGCCTTCCATTTTGTGTTCAGATGTAACACCACTGCCACCTCTTATAGGTACACACTCACCTTATATAATTTACCTCTAAAATAAAAGGTCTTATGTGCATATCCCTTTCAGAGTCTGACCAGACCTGTCATCCCACTGATGCTTCCAAATCTAATCAAGCATCATGGATCAATCCATACAGTATAACCAGCTCAGAGAGATACAAAAGTATACATCATATCACTCTCCGCAAATCAAACTATTTAATAATCAACACAAATGCACGTATTTGAAGACAGATCACTTTCACTTTAAAGTGGAGCTCCACCCTAAATAGCAACTTTTGCTATTTGGAACCCTCCCCCCCTCCGGTGTCACAATTGACACCTTTCAGGGGGGAGGGGGGTGAAGATACCTGTCTAAGACAGGTATTTTCACCCACATCCGGGAGTCCTGTCTCCGGGAATCTGCGGGAGTTACGTCACTTCCCGCAGACTTCCCTTGGTGTTCTGGGAGACACTCGGCTCCCAGAACACAGGAGCACCAATCAGAACGGCGCAGCGCGACTCGCGCATGCGCCGTAGGGAACCGGGCATGAAGCCGCAGGGCTTCACTTCCTGGTTCCCTCAGCGAGGATGGCGGAGGGAGCAGCAGAGCGACGAGCGGTCGCTCGTCCTCTGCTGCGGACGTCGCTGGACTCCAGGACAGGTAAGTGTCCAAATATTAAAAGCCAGCAGCTGCTGTAGCTGTAGCTGCTGGCTTTAAAAAAAAAAATTCCGGTGGAGCAACCCCTTTAAATCACGTATACAGGGGAGCTGTACTCTGATCCTGCCACTGCTATAGAACCTTCTGCTCTGCTTGTCTCTCCTGAAACCCAGGGCAGCACTTTCTCTCACCATGCTCCTCCCAATGCTCCACCCAGTGACATCGCTAGTGGGGGTGCGGGCCGCACCGGGTGATACCCGCCAGAGGGGTGACACCTGTGAGCAGCGGCACAGTTAATGCTGCACTGTCCTCACCCGCCCCTACACTGATGTCTCGCCGGTGTTCTAGCGATTTGTGCCCTTTGTCGAAAAGTGCCCGGGCATGCACAGACCGGAAGGGGACTCCAGCTGATTTCCCGATCAGCTGGAGTGACGTCACCAGAGCGCATGCGCACATCATAGGGAGATACCATTTCACGAGCACAATTGAAAGCTATGCAAAGAGCGGAGGGACACCGTAGTTGTCACATTGAGCCTCACTGTTGCAGGGCGGGTTGTGGATGTATTGAAGGGCGGATTTTGTCTATGTTGCAACCCGCCCTTAGACACAGGCAAAACCCGCCGTTCAACACAGCCACAACCCACTCTGCAACAAAGACAAGACTGGACCTAGAGCACACTGTAAACCCGCGGCGCAACAGCGAGGAAAAATATGACAAATACGGTGTTCCTCCTCTGTTTGCATACTAATTAATTGTGTCCGTCAAATGGTATCTCCATCTAAAATAGCTTCCTGCGATGGGCACCTGCGCTATGGTGAAGTCACACCAGCTAATCGGAAAATCAGCTGGAGTGCCCTTCAGTTCTGCGCATGCACAGGCACTTTTCGACGGAGGGCACAAATTGACAGAACACCGGCTGTCTCACACAGCGGAGCGGATCAAAGCCACCTCTCCCTCCTCTCTGTTTACATCTACACAGGAGGGGGAGGTGGCTTTGGTCCACTCCACTGTGTGAGAGGGAGGAGGGAGTCTGAGAGACATACCGCTGTGCCTTTCCCACGCTATTCTGCGGTCTGTAGTTTAATGTAATACAAATGGACATGTGTTGGGGGCTATGGGAGGGCAAAGGGGGGTCTGCACCGATGGAGGGGGGTCTGAACTGATCGAGGGGGGTCTACACTGATGGGGTCTGCACTAAGGGGGGTCTGTACTGATGGGGGGGTCTGCACTGATGGGGTCTGCACTAAGGGGGGTCTGTACTGATGGAGGGGGGTCTGCACTGAGGAAGGGGGTCTGCACTGAGGGGGATCCGTACTGATGGAGGGGGGTCTGCACTGAGGGGATCTGCACTGATGGAGGATGGATCTGCACTGAGGGGGGACTGCACTGATAGAGGAGGGGTCTGGACTAATGGAGGGGGTCTGCACTGATGGAGGGGGGTCTGCACTAATAGATGGGGAGTCTGCACTGAGGGGGGGTCTGCACTGATGGAGGGAGGTCTGCACTGATGGAGGGGATCTGCACTGATAGTGGGGGGTCTGCACTGATGGAGGGGGGTCTGCACTGAGGGGGGTCTATACTGATGGAGGAGGGTCTGCGCTAATGGAGGGGGGGTCTGCACTGAGGGGGGTCTATACTGATGGAGGGGGGTCTATACTGTAGGAGGGGGGTCTGCATTGTGGGGGGTCTATACTGATGGAGGGGTGTCTGCACTGAGGGGGGACTATAGTTGGTGGAAGGTGACACCATTTTTTTCCACACCTATGGGGGACACCAACCCTAGTAACACCACTGGCTCCACCCAACATATTTCAACATCATGCCGTCATTATATGTCCCTGATAAAAATATAAATATATATAAAATATACACATAATAAAATAGAAAATGTAATAAACGATTGGAAACAGCTAGGCAGGTGTGTGTTGTCACCTTCTCCTAAGCAAAACTAATTTAGGCAAATTATTTTTTAAGTAAAAAAAATCTGTAGCTGCCAAAATCGTTTAAATAGCAAACAGTTTTCAACAATGTTGTCTCTGCCTCTTCCATTTCTGCATAAGTAAATATTGGTATACAGCAACACTACTTAAATGAGACTGGAAAATGACAATAAATATAATATTCAATATTTTCCATTAATTAATGCAATTCTTGCCAGAGGTTAACACATTTATCCTAATGAGTTTTTCTTTTCTAAAAACAAATCAGACTGTTGTGATATATGTTTTCAGCAGGGCATCACTCGCTAATTGCCTTTTCAAGCTGCTCAACCTATTTATTTCCGTACAAAGAACAAAGGCATTTTCAGCCTCCTAAAGAGATAACTTTTCAACAGATAGGCCTAAACTGTTGGAAAAGACACAGAAGGAATGTAAGAAAATGGTTTTAATTCATATAATTTCAGTCTCTTTGATGTGTAATAACTTGTTACCCCACTGCCAAAATATAACGGCTATTTCAAAAGAAAAAAGTCAAGCAATACGTGGGCAGTTTAATTCCCCGTAGAGATACAAGTAATAGTGTTTGTTTTGACTGCTGCCTTAAGTGCTCACTCGTTATAGCTTTGAATTTGTATTCTATTTGCACCTGTGCTTCTTTCAATAAAAAAGCAAAAAATTCACCAAGCTGTGTGAGAAAGTCCAAGAAATAAATATTTATTTTAGATGCAAAGAAAAAAATTAGAGTTTGTTAAAACTTGTTTAGAATTGTGGTTAAAAACACACAGTTGAGCCACGTTTTTAGCACCCCCAACCACACCCCTTTACCTACAAATGCAGCAATTATGTGTGTTTACATGCTGTGGTTGTAATGCTTTGCACCCATGGCAAAAACTATCGCTCCTGTCAAGTCAGGCCGGCAATAGGCTAGGGTCCTGCGGGGGCAGGAATGCATGTAAATTGCTTGCACCCACATGCAGCTGCACACAAAATGCGGTGCTTTAAAGAAAATGCATGGGGACCCTATGCACTGAAAAACGTGGTGAGGTTGCCCGCACGCAGAAATGCGTGGTGCAAAAGCACCATGCGATTTCTATGTGGCCGCATTTAAAAAAAGGGGCCGGGCAGGCAGAGCAGCCCATTCACACAGCAGTATGTGTCCCTGGACTCCTGGCAGTGCACACAGCAGCCACATATACTCTCGATTTGTACACTCCCGACAGCTCTCCACCGCAGGCCCATAGCAGCAGCCCTGAGCCCTCCAACCTGGCTCATGGTTGCTTATTTATTCCCTGTCTTGTCCCTAAGCTTATTGTGGACTCCTGGTCACGTACACCTGCTCAGCCTGCAGGTCCTCTCTGAACACCACACAGGTCCAATTTCTGTGAGCATGGTTATAGTCTCAGCTTAGTATCAGTCTATAGGAATCCTTCTTGTTCCATTGCTAAGGGATAAGATCTAGGCTATGGCAGAAGCCAGTGAGCTTCCCCAACCTGCTCTTCTCTTTCCATGTGCCCTGTCCAATGTCAGGGAGGGAGCAAAAATCTGCGGCATGAGAAATATTGCTTTGGGCGTCTTTCTTGGGAAAACAAATTTAAAAAAAATACAGCTTATACTGTACGGTTGCAATACCTCTATCATATTGTAATTGAATATTATTGAATGATCTTTCTTTTTTCAATCTGCAGTGCTGTAATTTTCAGTAAACTGCACTGTAATATGGCAATCTAAATGCATTTTGCACACAGATGGTTTAGGGAATGCCCCCCAAAAATGTAAATTCCTGCTTGTGTGATTGGCTTACTGATTTTCCCGGAAGTCTGCACTAAGGTAGATTTTGGGCATCCCCTGCAACAAAAGTTCCATTATCCAAAGGGAAACCACGTCTAAAGGGGTGCAACCCAGGCACTCTCCTCATTAGAACCATGCACGTTCACTTTGTATATGGACAAACAACTATTTATTCAGAATAACAAAAGGTAGGAGTCTGTAGCAAAGTTTATTAAAATCTCTGAAATGTACATTGATCATACAAAGGGTAAAATTATTGTTTTTTTCTTAAAGTAGAGGTCCACACAGAAAGTGAACCTCCACTATTTCGGAACCCTCCCCCCCTCCGGTGTCACATTTGGCACCTTTCGGGGGGGGTGCAGATACCTGTATAATACAGGTATTTGCACCCACTTCCGGGAATAGACTCCCGCGGGAGTCACGCCCCTTCGCGTCACCCCCTGCTGTCTCCTGGGAAACACACTGGTCCCAGGAGACAGCGGGGACCAGTGACGATGCGCCGCACTACTCGCGCATGCACAGTAGGGAACCGGGCAGTGAAGCCGCAACGCTTCACTTCCTGATTCCCTCACCGAGGAAGGCGGCGGGCGCAGCCGAGAGATGAGCGATTGCTCAGCTTCGGCTGCCCATTACAGGTAAGTGTCCATTTATTAAAAGTCAGCAGCTGCAGTATTTGTAGCTGCTGGCTTTTAATATATATTTTTTTCAATATTTCAATCTTGATGAATGATGCTCATCCTTAGTTAGTCAGGTTGAAAAAAGACACAAGTCCATCCAGTTCAACCATAAAAAAAAAAGAAATATCGTACAATCCCATATACCCAATTCTATACCCACAGTTGATCCAGAGGAAGGCAAAAAAAAACCAGCAGAGCATGATCCAATTTGCTACAGCAGGGAAAAAAATTCCTTCCTGATCCCCCAAGAGGCAATCAGATATTCCCCGGATCAACTTCACCTATAAATGTCAGTACCCAGTTATATTATGTACATTTAAGAAAGAATCCAGGCCCTTCTTAAAGCAATCTACTGAGCTGGCCAGAACCACCTCTGCAGGGAGTCTATTCCACATTTTCACGGCTCTTACTGTGAAGAAACCTTTCCATATTTGTCCTTTGTGTTGACCGTAAAGTGAATAACTTAACACCAAGTTCACTATATGGACCCCTTATATATTTGTACATGTTGATCATATCCCCCCTTAATCTCCTCTTCTCAAGAGTGAATAAATTCAGTTCCTCTAATCTTTCCTCATAGCTGAGCTTCTCCATGCCTCTTATCAGTTTGGTTGCCCTTCTCTGCACTTTCTCCAGTTCCCCAATATCCTTTTTGAGAACTGGGGCCCAAAACTGAACTGCATATTCCAGATGAGGTCTTACTAATGATTTGAACAGGGGCAAAATTATATCTCTCTCTCTCTGGAGACCATACCTCTCTTAATACAAGAAAGGACTTTGCTCGCTTTGGAAACCGCAGCTTGGCATTGAATGCCATTATTGAGCTTATGATCTATCAAAACCCCCAGATCCTTCTCCACTACGGATCTCCCCAGTTGTACTCCCCCTAGTATGTATGATGCATTCATATTCTTAGCCCCCAAGTGCATAACTTTACATTTATCAACATTAAACCTCATCTGCCACATAGTCGCAAAATTAGACAGAGCATTGAGGTCGGCTTGTAAATTGGCGACATCCTGTAAGGACGTTATTCCACTGCATAGCTTGGTGTCATCTGCAAAGACAGAAATGTTACTTTTGATCTTAGACCCAATATCATTTATAAACATATTAAAAAGTAAGGGTCCCAGCACTGAACCTTGGGGTACACCACTGATAACCTTGGACCATTCAGAGTAAGAATCATTAACCACTACTCTCTGAAATCTGTCTTTTAGCCAGTTTTCTATCCATTTACAAACTGATATTTCCAATCCTGTAGACTTTACCTTGCACATGAGCCGTGAGTGGGGAACTGTATCGAACGCTTTTGCAAAATCCAAGTATACTACGTCCACAGCCACCCCTCTGTCCAAGGTCTTACTTACCTCTTCAGAAAAAGAAATCAGGTTTGTCTGACAACTTCTGTCTTTCATGAATCCATGCTGTCTGTTGCTTAAATAGTTTTTTTCCAGCAAGAACTCATCTATGTGGTCTTTTATTAATCTCTCCAGTATCTTCCCAACTATAGAAGTTAAACTAACAGGTCTATAGTTACTTGGTAAAGACTTACCGTATTTATCGGCGTATAACACGCGCCGGCGTATAACACGCACCCCAAGTTTAGCAGGGAATTTTAGGGAAAAAAACTATTAGGAGGGAAGTTTAAGAAAAAAAAAATTACATTTAAATGCAGCCTTACCAGTGTCATTTGCAGCCTTGTCACAGTGCAGCCTTGCCAGTGTCCATTGCAGCCTTGCCCAGTGTCCAGTGCAGCCTTGCCAGTGTCCAGTGCAGCCTTGCCAGTGTCCAGTGCAGCATTGCCCAGTGTCCAGTGCAGCATTGCCAGTGTCTAGTGCAGCCTTGCCAGTGTCTAGTGCAGCCTTGCCAGTGTCCATTGCAGCATTGCCCAGTGTCCAGTGCAGCCTTGCCAGTGTCCAGTGCAGCCTTGCCAGTGTCCAGTGCAGCCCTGAATTTAAATTTGGTGCCGCCGAGATCGCCGCTGATACAGGGCGGAGCGCGGCGAACGCCGCTGAGAATGCAGGGATGGGCGGAGCCGAGATACACATAGCCGAGTGTATTCGGCTATACTCGGCTTTTCTCGGCTTCGCTCACAGTCACGCCGAGTCCCGCCCTATGATGGACATATCACAGGTCCAATGGCGGGACTGGGCGTGACTGTGAGCGGAGCCGAGAAAAGCCGAGTATAGCCGAATACACTCGGCTATGTGTATCTCGGCGGCGATCGCTCCGCTCCGCTCACAGTCAGCGGAGATCGCCGGGGATAGGTGAGTATCGGCATATAACACGCACCCACGATTTTCCCCTGATTTTAATACGGTAAATACGGTAATTCCCTTTTTAAATATAGGCACCACATTGGCCCTGCGCCAATCCAGGGGTACTATTCCTGTCATTAATGAGTCCCTAAAAATTAAATACAATGGCTTTTAAATTACAGAGCTCAATTCTTTTAGGATCCGTGGGTGTATGCCATCTGGTCCAGGTGCTTTATCCACCTTTATTCCATCTAAATATTTCTGGACCATATCACTTTTGAGCCATTGTGGATTTGGGGCTGTGTCACTACCACCCCCATTTTGGACATGAGCTCCCCCATGCTCCTTTGTATACACAGAGCTGAAGAAAGTATTTAATAAATTAGCCTTCTCTTTGTCCCCAGTCACCCACTCTAGATTATTTTGTAAAGGGCCTACATACTCAGACTTGACCTTTTTACTATTAATATATTTGAAGAATTTTTTGGGGTTTGTCCTACTATCTGTCAGGGTCACCTGTGGCCAGGTGACAGATGCACACCGTAGGGGGACAGGAGTGCACCGCGAGGTAGTGAACCCTATGGCTGGCTTCTGTGGATAGGAAACTGGGTGGTTGTGGAAAGCGGGACCAGAGGAGCACAACCGGGATCCCAACGGAAGCGAGAGCCAAGATTCCCCAGGGCGCGGAGTCTAAGACCCAGCTGGTCTTCTCCAGGGCCTCTAGTGGTGAGGATGTTACGCTGCAGGCTGGGACCAGGTCGCGGCCCCTGGAGTTTCCTAGCTCACGCCCTGTAGGATAAGGGGAAGCAGCAGCACACGATAGAGAGAACCGAATAACAAGCCGAAGGTCAGGGGCCACAAGCAGACAAGGATAACGAAGAACGAGCCGAAGGTCAAGGGTCACGAGCAGACAGGGATGGTCGGGGACAAGCCAATAACGTAACAGAGAGACAGACGTAGCACACGGCAGGCAGGAACCCAAACACACAATGCCTAACAAACACGTTGATCAGCAAAGCAGGCTTGCAGTGCACAGGTTAATATAGTGTTCAGTGATAGGGCCTGGGGTGGAGTCAGGCTGGGAGGAGATTATAAAGGAAGCCAGGTGAAGGAGGTCTGGTCTCTAGATGAACACATGAGGAGGAAGGTAAGATGGCAGACAGACATTAATGCATATCCATGACAGTACCCTCCCTCTTACGAGGCCTCCCCCTTCCCCGCCTGGGCCCAGGTTTAGAGGGAAACTTCAGATGAAACTCCTTTAACAGACGAGGTGCAAAGACCTCAGATGCAGTGATCCAAGACCTCTCCTCAGGACCAAACCCTTTCCAATGAACGAGGTACTGAAGAACGCCTTTACAGAGTCGGGAGTCCAGAATTTGACTGATCTCGTACTCCTGATTATCCTCCGAGACAGGCGCCACGGTAGGAAGAGGACGAGAGAATTTATTGAGGACTAAAGGCTTTAGAAGAGCAACATGAAAGGAGTTAGTGATTTTAAGGCTCTTAGGAATCTGGAGTTTGAAACAAACCGGATTCAGTTTAGCAGTTACCGTGTATGGACCGATGAATCGTGGAGCAAACTTCAGAGAAGGAACTCGGAGCTTGATGTTCCTGGTAGAGAGCCAGACTTTGTCCCCTGGCTGAAGAGAAGGCGGTTTACGCCTGCGGCGGTCTGCAAAGCCTTTGAATTTTTCAGCAGCTGCCCGGAGGGAATCATGAACGTGACCCCAAACGGAATTGAGAGACTCCTGAACCGAAGCCAAAGCTGGAATGTCTGGAGAACAGATCATAGGAAGAGGAAGTTGAGGGTGTTTTCCATAAACTGTGAAAAAGGGTGTCTTCTGCGAACTGGTATTCACATGATTGTTATGGGAGAATTCTGCCCACGGGAGTAGAGAGGACCAATCGTCATGGTGAGAAGACACAAAGGTGCGAAGAAAGACCTCTAACTCCTGATTAACCCTCTCAGTCTGTCCATTGGATTGGGGATGGTAAGAAGAAGAAAAATCCAAGACAATATTGAGGGATTTGCAAAAGGCTCTCCAAAAACGAGACGTGAATTGGACTCCCCTGTCGGAAACAATATGAGAAGGGACCCCATGTAGGCGGAGAATTTCTCGAATGAAAATGGGAACCAAGGCAGGGGCAGAAGGAAGACCAGGAAGAGGAACAAAATGAGCCATCTTGGAGAATCGATCGATTACCACCCAAATGACTGTATTATTCTCAGACAGTGGGAGATCGGTGATAAAATCCATGGCAATATGGGCCCAGGGTTCCTTAGGAATAGGCAAGGGCATGAGGAGACCAGCAGGAGCTTGTGTGGAGGATTTGGACTGAGCACAGACATGACAAGCTTTAACGTAGTCTTTGACGTCTGAGCGGAGATTAGGCCACCAGTAGTGACGACTGATGAGTAGGAAGGATCGGAGGAATCCAGAATGCCCTGCCACCTTGGAATCATGTCCCCAACGAAGGATCTTAGCTCTTAGCTCAGTGGGGACAAAGGTCTTACCAGGCGGAATTTTAGACTTCAGGGTGGTAGAGTGGGCAACAATGCATGAGGTGGGAATGATCGGCTCAGGTTCAGGGGCGGACTCCTCGTCCAAAGTGTCAAATGACCTAGAGAGCGCATCAGCCCGACCGTTGCAGGAACCAGGTTTGTAGGTAATCGTGAAATTAAAACGGGCAAAGAAGAGACTCCACCTGGCCTGTCTAGGATTCAGACGTTTAGCATTCTGTAGATACTGTAAATTCTTGTGATCGGTAAAGATCGTTATGGAGTGAGGGGAACCCTCCAAGAGATGACGCCACTCCTCTAACGCCAATTTAATTGCGAGAAGTTCCCGATCACCGATGGCATAATTCCTCTCTGCCTGAGAAAATTTTTTGGAGAAGAACGCACATGGTTGGCGTCTCTTCTCAAAGATTTGAAGAAGCACAGCTCCCACCCCCATTGAGGAAGCGTCCACTTCAATAAAAAATGCATTCCCAGGATTTGGTCTCCTCAAGAGGGGGCCAGAAACAAAGGCCTGTTTCAGGTTGTGAAATGCAGAGACAGCTTCGGGAGGCCAGTCTCTGGCATTCACACCCTTCTTGGTCAAAGCGATAATAGGCGCGGCAATGGAAGAGTAATTCCTTATGAACTGCCTATAATAATTAGTGAAGCCAAGAAAGCGCTGTGTGGCCTTGAGGCTAGCAGGAAGAGGCCAGTTGGTGATAGCCAAGACCTTCCCAGGGTCCATACGAAGCCCCGAACATGAGACAAAGCACCCCAAAAACAGGACCTCAGAACATTCAAAGGAACATTTCTCCAGCTTGGCATAGAGATTGTTCTCTCTAAGACGTTGAAGTACAGTGCGGACATGGTTTCTGTGGACGAGCAGATTTTCAGAAAAGATCAGAATGTCATCCAGATAGATGACAACAAACTGGTACAGCAGATCTCTGAAGATTTCATTGACAAAGTTTTGAAACACGGCTGGAGCATTACACAGACCAAAAGGCATCACCAGATATTCGTAATGCCCGTCTCTAGTGTTAAATGCAGTCTTCCATTCGTCACCCTCCCGTATTCGAATGAGATTGTACGCGCCTCTGAGATCCAACTTGGTGAAAATGGAGGCACCCTTCAACCTATCGAATAGCTCAGATATTAAGGGTAAGGGGTATCGATTTTTAATAGTAACCGCATTTAAACCCCGATAATCGATGCAGGGTCTTAAGGTACCATCCTTTTTGGCAACAAAAAAGAACCCTGCCCCTGCAGGCGATGAGGATTTCCGGATGAACCCTCTCTCCAGATTCTCTGCTACATACTCCGACATGGCCTGGGTCTCTGGGATGGACAGAGGGTAGGTACGACCCCTGGGTAGAGTTGCTCCGGGGACAAGATCAATAGCACAGTCAAAAGACCTGTGGGGAGGAAGCACCTCAGCTGATTTTTTACAGAACACATCCCGGTAATCGCTGTATGCGGCGGGAAGATCAGAAGAAACAGAAGTGGCAGCAACCGGAAGACTCTCCTTGGGGGTCACCTTGAGAAGACACGACGAGAAACATGAGGAACCCCAGGCCAGGATCTGCCCAGAGACCCAGTCCACATGTGGAGAGTGGAGCTGTAGCCAAGGGAGGCCCAATACAACTGGGGTAGAGGCCTTGGGTAGAATAAGAAAGGATATCCACTCCTGGTGGAGAATCCCTACCGACATCCTAATGGGTAGCGTCTGGAAGCGAATAGGGCCCCCTGGGAGAACAGTGCCATCAATTGCCGAGACTACCAATGGGGTAGTGAGAGGTGAAAGGGTAAGCTTCATAGAAGAAGCAGTTCTCCAATCCATGAAATTGCCGGCAGCCCCGGAATCCAGGTATGCAAGGGTTGACTGAGGAGAAGTGCCTACATGAAGGGACACCGGCAAGAGCAGGCGAGAAGGTGATGTTTCTGGGTCCAATACTCCACCTTCCAAATGTATTAGACCCGAGCGTTTCCCGGACGAAGCGAGCAGGAGTCACGAAAATGACCCTTGCCCCCACAATAGAGGCACAAGCCCAGAGTTCTGCGCCTAGCACGTTCTTCGGGGGTTAGTCTGGTCCGGCCCAGCTGCATAGGTTCTTCAGCAGGTAGAGGATGCTCCACGGAATGAAGGGAGGGGAGCTCAGACTGGCTAGGACCCAGAGAGTGCTGGCGTCTTTTTTCTAAGGACCTCTCTTGAAAACGAATGTCGATCTGGTTGCATAATGAAATTACATCGTCCAGACCGACGGGAATGGCTCTTCCCGCTAATTCGTCTTTCACTCGGTCAGAGAGGCCATGTAAAAAGGTAGCGACCAGGGCCTCATTATTCCAGCTCAATTCAGCTGTGTGGATACGGAACTGAAGAGCATATTGCCCCACTGAACTAGATTCTTGGCGAAGACGTAAGACAGCACTAGCCGCTGAAGAAGCCCGAGCCGGCTCTTCGAAGATATTACGAAAGAGCTTCAAGAATTCGGACAGACTGGAAACCACCGGATCGTTCCTCTCCCACAGGGGGGCAGCCCAGGCCAAAGCTTCACCGGAGAGGAGGGAAATGATATAGGCTACCTTAGCCCGGTCAGATAGGAAGCTTTGAGGCTGAAGCTCAAAATGAATAGTGCATTGGCTGAGAAACCCCCTGCAGGCCTTGGAGTCCCCAGAGAAACGGAACGGAGCTGGCAATCTTAGTGAGTGTGAGGCTGCGACTGGTGCGATAGGTACAGCCGCTGGTTGTACTTGGGGTTGCGGATTCGGGGTTCCCAAGGAGACCTGAAGCTGCTCGAATCGAGAAGCCAGATCCTGGAGGAATCGCATCACCTGGGTCTGATTTGATTCCTGGGTCTCAAGTCTGCGAACTATGCCCTGCAATGGATCATCCGCGGGAAGCGGGATGTCAGCCGGGTTCATGGCTGATCAAACTGTCAGGGTCACCTGTGGCCAGGTGACAGATGCACACCGTAGGGGGACAGGAGTGCACCGCGAGGTAGTGAACCCTATGGCTGGCTTCTGTGGATAGGAAACTGGGTGGTTGTGGAAAGCGGGACCAGAGGAGCACAACCGGGATCCCAACGGAAGCGAGAGCCAAGATTCCCCAGGGCGCGGAGTCTAAGACCCAGCTGGTCTTCTCCAGGGCCTCTAGTGGTGAGGATGTTACGCTGCAGGCTGGGACCAGGTCGCGGCCCCTGGAGTTTCCTAGCTCACGCCCCGTAGGATAAGGGGAAGCAGCAGCACACGATAGAGAGAACCGAATAACAAGCCGAAGGTCAGGGGCCACAAGCAGACAAGGATAACGAAGAACGAGCCGAAGGTCAAGGGTCACGAGCAGACAGGGATGGTCGGGGACAAGCCAATAACGTAACAGAGAGACAGACGTAGCACACGGCAGGCAGGAACCCAAACACACAATGCCTAACAAACACGTTGATCAGCAAAGCAGGCTTGCAGTGCACAGGTTAATATAGTGTTCAGTGATAGGGCCTGGGGTGGAGTCAGGCTGGGAGGAGATTATAAAGGAAGCCAGGTGAAGGAGGTCTGGTCTCTAGATGAACACATGAGGAGGAAGGTAAGATGGCAGACAGACATTAATGCATATCCATGACACTATCTTTTGCAATCTGTCGTTCATTTTGAATTTTTGCATCCTTGATTTCCTTTTTACATATCCTGTTATATTCTTTGTAACATTTTAATGACACTAGTGTTCCCTCATTTTTATATTTTTTAAAAGCTCTTTTCTTATAGTTTATAGCTTTTTTAACTTTGGCAGGTGAGCCACATAGGTTTTATTTTTAGCCTTTTAAACTTATTGCCCATGGGAATTTACTTTGCAGTGAGTTTACAAACAGTTTTTTTGAAGAATTCCCATTTCTGTTCTGTGCCCATTGATGCCAATATTCCTTCCCAGTCTAAGTTCTGGAGAGCAGCGCTCATCCTTGGAAAATTTGCTCTCTTGAAATTAAGTGTTTTTATCTTTCCCGTATGTGATTCTTGCTTACAACTAACATCAAATGAAATCATGTTATGGTCACTGCTACCCAGGTGTTCCATTATCTGAACATTAGTAATACGCTCTGCATGGTTTGAGATTACCAGGTCCAACAGAGCATCATTCCTAGTTGGGGCCTCAATAAACTGGACCATAAAATTGTCCTGCAATAGGTTTATACATTTTTGCCCTTTAACTGTCCCAGCAGTTCCATTACTCAAGTCAATTTCTGGGTAGTTAAAATCCCCCATTATTATCACCGTCCCAGCCCTTGCAGCCCTTTCTATTTGTGCAAGGAGCTGAGTCTCCACCTCCTCATTACCATTGGGTGGTCTATAACAAAGAAAAAAAAATCCATCAGACCTACAGGAACTTCTGTTCCACTTGCCAAATGACATCTCCCGGCACTGCTGCTAAATATAAACAAAGGTGGCATCATTAACCAAATATGGTCAAGGTCATATTTGATCAATGTCATTGCCCAAATATGGTCATGTGGTCATGTTTGGTCAGGTGTCACGCTAACCCTACCCCTTTGTTTACACGGCTGGGAATTACAAGAGAATAATTGAATGGGGCCAGGTAATGTCACTGGTTATTAAGGACATGGCAGGGGGCAGCATCCATTTCATCTTTATCAACCATTGACAGTAAGGAAATTGCCATGTATAGCAGCAGTACTGTATTTCTACCACTATTCTACATGATGTTCAGCTACTGCTAAATGAGTAAAAAGTCTGGCATTCAATGCCCCAACAGTCCAAACCTGTGTTCGGAGTGAGCTTTGAGGTCATTCCGAATCAGCAGCAGTAAGATGTAACAAAGGACAAACAAAAGGTAAAATCCTTCCCTCTCCTCACCTCCAAATGATACACAGCATTTTGCTACCTACATGGACTGCTTTAATGGCTTAAACCTACTTTAACAGATCTATTAGTGTCAATGAGCACTTCCCTAATCTCTCTTTAAAAAAAATTGTCAGCAACACAGTCTATATTTTCCCTATCACAGATAAAGAACATTGTCAATATGGCTACTGTGACTTCACCCTTTTTTAATTAAGTGGCTAGCTTAACCAAAAGCTTCCTTCTTGACCCTCCTAAGTCAGCTGGCATACATTCAAAGGCCAGGCAGTGCAATATGATTATAAAGAAATTGGTTCGGCAAATTTTCCGAATTATTTAGCTGGGACCGTGAACCTTGAACACACAGGGTTTGTCTCAACCCCAATGTATTAGTGGACAAGAACCTCATCCCCAATTATCACAAAGGCACCTGAACCAGAGGTTAACAAAGGGCAAAAGATGTTATTACTGGAAGCTCCACAGAGCTATTGTATTCTTTCTTTTTTTTTTTTTTAATTCCTTATTTATATGTAAAGGGTGTTCATTCCAATGTCATACAGTGTATAACAGGTGAAAATAAAGGTGGAAAGTATATCCAGCATAATCAGAAGGATAAGGTAAAGAAAAAGGGAAAAACGAAGCATTAGGTATTGTTCAGGCATATACAGTGAAAACTTTACACACAGGTAGAAATCCTCATGTACCATGTCTTAGGAAAGGTATATTCACATGCGGGCTGGCATGTATCTCTCCTAAAGTTTTTTTTTTAATGTGGACTTAAACTCACAAAGTATGAAAAACAACCAAACAAAAATTGTCCCGAGCTGGTCAGGGTGCTCTCGGAATACCCAGGAAGGAAGAATGAGAAAATAAAAAAGAAAAGAGGGAGGTAAGGGAGGGGTGAGGGAAAGAGAAAGGAAAAGAAGGACTGGAAGATGGAAGAGAGAACAAAGGAGATAAGGACAAGGGAAAGGGTACGCCCTCTCCCCCTAGTGCCCCGTCTCCTCCTAGAGCCATTCTATTCTTACAGCAGGGAAACTTCCCTGCCGTCATAAAAAAATTATCAGCATTGCAGGCTAAAGCCTGCAGCACTGATTAAGTGGTGAAAACCTGGCAGGGTGGTTGTACAGAAGTCGATCAGTAGATCAACTTCTGTACAACCACAGTGCCCATACATGGATCAAAATTTGCCAGGTTCAGCAGACCCATGGTAAAGGGCATTTGACTTGCTTTGCCTACAATGCAAACGCGCTTTTTTTGGCGGGAGGCAGTTTGTGATCATGTGTCCGCCGTGATTGGCTGTCACGGCAGTCACATGATTGGAAAGCTTTCAATTAGCCGCCGGCAACTGTGCCGGGAGCGCACTCTCAGCACAGCTGTGTTTGCAATGTGGTACGCAAATATGTGGCTGCTCGGCGCTAAGGCCCACCCACTGACAAGACGCATAGTTGTGTGCCGTCAGCACCAAGAGGATATATTCAAGTCAATGGAATTTTGCTAACTTGCATTCAAAATGCATGTCCAACACAGGAAAACAATGCCTGTCAATATCAGCCCTAAAGGCTGGTACACATGGGCCGAATATCAGTCGGTTCAACAGAAGCTGGCTGACAGTCGGCCCGTGTGTGTAGCAGAAGTTGGTCTAAAGACTGGCTTTTATCGAACTGGCATGATGGAAAACCAGCATCTGTTCAGCTCTTGCAGCCAATGACTATGATGCTGATCAGTGTGTTCTAACAGGCGGGCTAAACCAAAAAGAAACTCCCTGTGTGTACCTATCATAATGTGGCGTACACACGTATGTTTTTTGCCATTTTTTTAACCAACGTTTTTCTCGTCGTTTTTTTTCATGTTTCCTCTCAAGCCTGTCTTGCATCCACACGATCATTAAAAAAAACGCTTGCGCAAAGCGCAGTGACGTACAACACGTACGACGGCACTATAAAGAGGAAGTTCTGTTCGAATGGCGCCACCCTTCATGTTAGTAAACTTTGTTGAGCGGTGATTCGCGCTTTTCAGCCTCGTGCTTTTCAGTCCGTTACAGCGTGCCGAATGTGCTATCTCCATTACGAATGCTAGTTTTACCAGAACGAGCGCTCCCGTCTCATACTTGATTCTGAGCATGCGCATTTTTTTCCCCTCGTAAAAGCATACACACTATCGTTTTTCACGTCGTAAAAAAAAACGACATGAAAAACGACGTGAAAAAATAGAGCATGTTCGAAATTTATAATGGCCGTTTTTCACGCAGTTAAAAATGCTCTGGAGCATACACACGATCGGTTTTAATGGCCATTTTTAAAAATGGCATTTTTAACGGCATGAAAAACGATCATGTGTATGCGGCATAAGGCTGCCCATAGATTGGTATTTTTTTTCAAACAGCTAGAGGGCTGTTAAAAAAAACCCAACATATGTGTTCCCCCATCCACACAAGCGAGGTGGATGGAGGAATCCTCCCTGCTGTGGTGTTGCCTTCAGACTCCTCTGCTGTCAGAATACACCAACCAGTGCTGCAGCCGATTGACTGCAACTGGCGACTAAATTAAAATTTTCCAGCATTCCCATTTGATAGAAGTCAATCGTTAGATCGAATTCTGTAAATTGGGAATGCCCATATATGGATCGTAATTTGGCCAGTTCAGCAGAGACCAACCAAATTTCCATCCATCTTTGGCAATTACCAATTGACAAGCCTCGTACACACGACCGAGTTTCTCGTCGTAAAAGACACGTTGTTTTTTTCGAAGGAGATTCTTGTTAACCTTGTCGATTTTCTCGTCAAGCTTTCCATGCGTACACACTGACATTTCCCAATTTCCTCGTTGTTCTCCACGGTCACGTCCAGCACGTACGACGGCACTATAAAGGGGAAGATCTTTTTTCTTGGCGCCACCCCTTGGGCTGCTTTTGCTGATCTCGTGTTACCGCGTGTGAAGTAAAAGTTTGGGAAGAGACGATTCGCGCTTTTCAGTCTTCGTACTTTTCAGATCGTTTTCTGCGGTTCAGTTTGTGCTTGTGGGTTCGTATCTTGACTTTCAGGGCGTCTAGGCAGGTCGTATCTGTTTTACAGTGCGTTCTTGCCTGTTCGTTTCTGTTTTTCAGTTCGTTATTCATAGGCCTTGCTGTTCTAAAGTGCGTTCTGTTCTGTACGTTCTGATAAGACGACCGTTTCCTAGCCATGTCGCCTGGATGTTCTCGTCGTCGAGTTCGTGCTGTGCGTGCGCTTGGTGTTGGTCTGCTTGTTTTGGACCAAGACCAGTCCATGAATGGTGTGAGGAGGAGTTCATGGACCAAGAATTGGTTGCTCCAGCCGGACCAATTCTGCCACATGCCTCTGCTGCGGGAGATCATCGAGAATAATCCTGAGGACTACAGGAATTTTCTGCGGATGTCTGACCCCGTTTTTCAGGAACTGTTGGCTTTGGTGTCCCCCTATATTACCAGGAAGGACACCGTTATGAGGGAAGCCATCAGTGCTGAGCAGAGGCTCATCGCCACCTTACGGTACCTGGCGACAGGGAGAAGTCTTCAGAACTTGAATTTCACGACAGGCATCTCCCCCCAGGCTCTGGGCCTCATAATCCCAGACACCTGTTCTGCCATTATACAAGTCCTGCAGGAGGACTATATTAGGGTAAGTTTTCGCCATTAACCACTTCAATACAGGGCTTTTATACACCCTTCCTTACCAGACCAATTTGTAGCTTTCAGCGCTCTCACACTTTGAATGACAATTACTCAGTCATGCTACACTGTACCCAAACCAATTTTTTATCATTTTTTTCTCACAAACAGAGCTTTCTTTTGGTGGTATTTAATCACCGCTAGGTTTTTTATTTTTTGCAATATAAGCGAAAAAAGTTAGATTTAAAAAAAAAAAAAAACACTTTTTTTTTGTTTTTATTGTAAAATTTTGCAAATAAGTAATTTTTCTTCATAAAATTGGGCCAAAATGTATACTGCTACATATCTTTAGTAAAAATAACCAAAAAAGTGTATATTATTTGGTCTCTGTGAAAGTTATAGAGTCTACAAGCTATGGTGCAAATCATTGAAAAATTATCACATCTGATCACACCTGATGTACTGAAGGCCTATTTCATTTCTTGAGACCCTAACAAGCCAGGAAAGTACAAATACCCCCCAAATTACCCCTTTTTGGAAAGCAGACATTCCAATGTATTTAGTAAGAGTCATTGTGCGTTTTTTGAAGTTGTACTTTTTTCCCACAATTCTTGGGAAATTTTTAAAAAAAAATTAAATTTTTATTTTTTTGCACAAAATTGTCATAATAACAAGTTATTTCTCTCACACAGCACATGCATACTTGCAATGACACCCCAAAATACATTCTGCTACTTCTCCTGAGTATGGCGATACCAAATGTGTGAGACTTTTACACAGCCTGGCCAAATACAGAGGCACAACATTGAAATAGCACCTTCAGGCATTCTAGGAGCATAAATTACACATCTCATTTCTCAACCACCTATTACAGTTTTGAAGACCCTGGAGCACCAGGACAATGGAAACGCCCATAAAATGACCCCATTTTGGAAAGCTAACACTCCAACGTATAATCTATGAGGCATAATGAGTCTTTTGAACGGTTCATTTTTTTCCAGAAGTTTTTGGAACATGTGGGAAAAAAATGAAAATGCATTTTTTTTATACAAAGTTGTCCATTTATAAGATATTACCAACACATAGCATGTACATAGCAAAAATGACACCCCAAAATACATTCTGCTACTCCTCCTGAGTATGGCAATACCAAATGTGTGGGACTTTTACACAGCCTGTCCAAATACAGAGGCCCAACATTGAAATAGCCCCTTTAGGCATTCTAGGAGCATAAATTGCACATCTCATTTCTCAACCACCTATTACAGTTTTGAAGACCCTGGAGCACCAGGACAATGGAAATGCCCATAAAATGACCCCATTTTGGAAAGCTAACACCCCAACGTATAATCTATGAGGCATAATGAGTCTTTTGAACGGTTCATTTTTTTCCAGAAGTTTTTGGAATATGTGGGAAAAATATGAAACCGCATTTTTTTTATACAAAGTTGTCCATTTATAAGATATTACCAACACATAGCATGTACATAGCAAAAATGACACCCCAAAATACATTCTGCTACTCCTCCTGAGTATGGCGATACCAAATGTGTGAGACTTTTACACAGCCTGGCCAAATACAGAGGCCCAACATTGAAATAGCACCTTCAGGCATTCTAGGAGCATAAATTACACATCTCATTTCTCAACCACCTATTACAGTTTTGAAGACCCTGGAGCACCAGGACAATGGAAACTCCCATAAAATGACCCCATTTTGGAAAGCTAACACCCCAACGTATAATCTATGAGGCATAATGAGTCTTTTGAACGGTTCATTTTTTTCCAGAAGTTTTTGGAATATGTGGGAAAAAAATGAAAACGCATTTTTTTTATACAAAGTTGTCCATTTATAAGATATTACCAACACATAGCATGTACATAGCAAAAGTGACACCCCAAAATACATTCTGCTACTCCTCCTGAGTATGGCGATACCAAATGTGTGAGACTTTTACACAGCCTGGCCAAATACAGAGGCCTAACATCTAAGTAGCACCGTCATGTGTTCTAGGAGCATAAATTACACACATAAATTCCTGACAACCTATCACATTGTTGAAGGCCCTTCATATTTCTAAAACATAGCATGTACTGTACATACCAATTATAAACCAAAATACATTCTTCTGAGAAAAAGGGTAAAGAAAAGATTACCTGCGGTTTTAGTAGTGCAGTGGTCCAAAGAGGAGAGCATCGGTCCAGGCAGCAGGCAGGAACGTGGACAGCGACAGCAAAACAGGCAGCAGGCAGGAATAGTCAGTACAGGTAGAGATGATGTCAGCACAGCCAAAGCATTGGTCCAGATAGCAGGCAGAGATGTGGTCAGCAGTAGCAAAAGGAACAAAGGATCGTCCATGCAGCAGGCAGGAATACTGTCCATAGTTAGTACATGCAGCAGGCAGAGGTATGGTCAGCACAGCCAGAGTATTTGTCCAGGGAGCAGGCAGGACCATCAAGCTTAGGGCAACGGTCAGGAAAGAATGGGGACAGGGGTAGAGGCTTCTCCCACCCAAATCGCTTTGAAGCCTCCGGACAACCAGACCCTGTTCTGGGAACACAGAAAACCAAAAACTGGTTTTCTGAACTCAGAACACTATTCTGGAGCCCCTCACATATGTGAGACCCCTGTGTAGCAGGGTGAAAGATCAGTCCAAGGGGGCAGGCAAAAACATGGTCAACAGGCCAAGGTCAGTGCAGGTAAAAGGCAGAAATAAACGGTAGGCAGAGGCATAATCCATACAGTCCAGGGTCAGTTCACGTGAAAGGCAGAAACATGGCGGATAAACAATGCAGACGGTAGGCAGAGACATAGTCGAGAAACAGGCCAGGGTCAGTTCACATGGAAGACAATGATATGGTTGGTTGAGGCAGGGAAATATTCAGGACATATTGAAAACGGGGAAATGGCAGTATTAGAAATATGGGCTAATAGTTTTCGAGAGTGTGATATCGCTTGAAGCATTTTCCGATGCAAAGGCCAGGTTGGGAGGGACAGTCGGGACAATGGAAGCTGGTGTCTTTCCTAATTCCTCTTCTGGTGCACACCCGACATTTTTTTTGGCGTCGTCTTCCGGATCGTGATGGTGGAATATGGTCTGAAAAATGGCGCTCATGTAATCTGCTGACACAATCTGAGTGAATGCTTTCTGGGGGGGATGTTTGTTGGTAGATCAGGGCAGTGACAATGTCTTCAATAAATCTCATGAAGGTGGTGGGTCTATGTGTGGATTTTTGGTAGACTATGAAAGAATTTAACAGGGCCAAATGAAAAAAGTAAATTGCGATTTTTTTATACCAGAAGAGGGATTTTCGGGTTGAAAGATAGGGCTGCAACATTTGATCATTTAAATCCACACCCCCCATGAATTTATTGTACTCATTGATGCAGGAAGGCTTGCGAATGGTACTGCGTCTTCTGTGAAGTTCCACCGAGGTGTCATCGTGGATGGTGGACATGATGTACACATCTTTCCTATCCCTCCACTTCACAGCCAGCACTTCCTCGTTCCTCAAGCTTGCCGATTCCCCCTTTTGAATGGTTGTGGTGACAAGACGCTGTGGGAAGCCCTTTCTGTTTATTCTTGTTGTACCACACGCCAGAGTTTTTTTTAGGTAGAGGTGGCGGAGAAGGGGCAGGCTGGTATAATAGTTGTCCATATAAATATGATACCCCTTTTGGAGGAGTGGAAATACCAACTCCCAAACAATTTTTCCACTTATTCCCATGTACGATGGACACTCAGGGGGCTCGAGCTGGGAATCTTTGCCTTCGTACATGCGGAATGAGTGCACATAACCAGTGGCGCTTTCACAGAGCTTGTTGAGCTTCAAGCCGTACCTCGCCCGCTTACTGGGGATATATTGCTTGATTCCCAGCCGGCCTGTGAAATGCAGAATGTCCACAGAAATGTTTTGGTCAGGGACATAAAGTTCGGCAAACTTCTTGGAAAAAAAATTAATTAGGGGGCGAATTTTATATAATTTGTCAAAGTTTGGGTGATCTCGGGAGGGGGCACTGTGAGTTGTCACTGAAATGCAGGAACCGCATTATAAGTTCGTATCGGGACCTGGACATGGCCGATGTAAAAATTGGCATATGGTGGATGGGTTTCTTCGACCAATACCTATTCATTTCATTTTTTTTTGTAAGCCCCGTGTTAAACGTTAGGCCTAAAAACAATCTAAGCTCCACCACTGTTAGGGGTCTCCATTCAAAAGGGCGGGCATAGCTGGAGCTGGGGTTGTTTTCAATGAATTGTTGAGCAAAAAGATTAGTTTGCTCCACAATGCCTTGAACCAATTCATCAGGGAAAAATAAATTAAAAAAATCAAGTATGGAAAAACCCTCAGTGTTGACCTGCACACCTGGCTGTGCTGTAAAAGGGGGGATCGTGGCTGACCCTGAGGTAGAAGGCAGCCACAATGGGTTTCCCAAGCCATCTGGAAGCTGGGTTCGGGTCCTACTTCTTTGGCGTGTACTTGCACTGGGCCTTTCCTCCTGGGGTCTAGCAGCGCTTGCACTGGGCCTTTCCTCCTGGGGTCTAGCAGCGCTTGCACTGGACCTCGCCTCCTGGGGTCTACCGCCGTTGGCACTGCTGGTCGCTGCCTGGTGTTCAGACCGTCTTCTTTTTGGACGGACTGTGTCCTCCTCTAATTCAGATCCGGATGTGCTGCCTTCGGGGGGTTCATATTCCGAACCAGAATCGGAATCAGAACTGAGCGCTGAGAGCTCCCCGTTGCTCTCATCGGTCAGACTGAGTATTTGATATGCTTCTTCTGGGGTGTACACCTTTCTGGACATAGTGGGTATGCTGGTGAGGTGGCAGGTACTCTGGTGGCAGGTTCTCTGGTGAGGTGGCGGGTACTCTAATGGACAGGTACTCCTGATGGATTGGTGGTGGGTACTCTGGTGAGGTGGCGGGTACTCTGGTGAGGTGGTGGGTACTCCTGATGGACAGGTACTCCTGATGGACTGGTGGCGGGTACTCCTGGTGAGGTGGCGGGTACTCCTGGTGAGGTGGCTGGTACACCGGATGGACAGGTACTCCTGATGGACAGGTACTTCTGATGGACTGGTGGCGGGTACTCTGAGGTGGCGGGTACTCAGGTGAGGTGGCGGGTACTGCTGATGGACAGGTACTCCTGATGGACTGGTGGCGGGTACTCAGGTGAGGTGGCGGGTACTCCTGATGGACAGGTACTCCTGATGGACTGGTGGCGGGTACTCTGAGGTGGCGGGTACTGCTGATGGACAGGTACTCCTGATGGACAGGTACTCCTGATGGACTGGTGGCGGGTACTCTGAGGTGGCGGGTACTCAGGTGAGGTGGCGGGTACTCCTGATGGACAGGTACTCCTGATGGACTGGTGGCGGGTACTCTGAGGTGGCGGGTACTCAGGTGAGGTGGCGGGTACTGCTGATGGACAGGTACTCCTGATGGACAGGTACTCCTGATGGACTGGTGGCGGGTACTCTGAGGTGGCGGGTACTCAGGTGAGGTGGCGGGTACTCCTGATGGACAGGTACTCCTGATGGACTGGTGGCGGGTACTCTGAGGTGGCGGGTACTCAGGTGAGGTGGCGGGTACTGCTGATGGACAGGTACTCCTGATGGACAGGTACTCCTGATGGACTGGTGGCGGGTACTCTGAGGTGGCGGGTACTCAGGTGAGGTGGCGGGTACTGCTGATGGACAGTTACTCCTGATGGACTGGTGGCGGGTACTCAGGTGAGGTGGCGGGTACTCCTGATGGACAGGTACTCCTGATGGACAGGTACTCCTGATGGACTGGTGGCGGGTACTCTGAGGTGGCGGGTACTCAGGTGAGGTGGCGGGTACTCCTGATGGACAGGTACTCCTGATGGACTGGTGGCGGGTACTCTGAGGTGGCGGGTACTCAGGTGAGGTGGCGGGTACTCCTGATGGACAGGTACTCCTGATGGACAGGTACTCCTGATGGACTGGTGGCGGGTACTCTGAGGTGGCGGGTACTCTGAGGTGGCGGGTACTCCTGATGGACAGGTGGGTGGCGGGTGATCTGGTGGCAGGTACTAGATGACAGGTACTCTTTATTTAGGAGGGGCAATCTGGGCACAGTAGTACATATGTATATGTGTATAACATATGTGTAACTCACTGTTAGCTGATCTCCTCCTCACAGGTGTGTGAAGAGGAGAACCAGGCAACAGTGAGTTACACACAATTGTGTGTTTTGTTTACATTTAGTGACCTGCTGTGATTGGACACAGCCGGTCACGTGGTAAAGAGCCAATTTCATTGGCTCTTTACCCTGATCGAGGCTGGGCTGTATCCAAGGGAAAAACCTCAGCCCCGATCGCCGCGCTGCGCGCCGTGCACGCCGCTGCGCAGCTCTGCATCATCAATTCCGGTAAGTTTATACCGGAATCTCCGCCGCCCGCCGCCACATTACTTGAATCGGTGTGTCCAGTGGGACACACCGGATCCCAGATCGCCGCGCTGCGCGCCGTGCACGCCGCTGCTGCAGCTCTGCATATGGGAGCCGGTAAGCCGCTCCGCTGCCCGCCGCGCCGCACAGAAAGCTCCGCTGCCCGCCGCTGCTGCTCCGCCGCCACTCATTTACCCCCATCAGGGAACTGCTGTGTCCTAAGGAACACAACGGTACCTGGGAGAGCCGCCGCCTATAAGAACGATCAAGCGGCGGAACCGCCGCTATGATCGTTCTTATGGTGCAGAGAATCGCTGGCAGAACAAAAGGATATCTGAATGATGCCTCTAGCTGCAGGCATCATTCAGATATTCCCCTACAAAGCAGAGGACGTCATATGACGTCCACCCAGGATGGGAGATCCCATCTGTGGACGTCATATTACTATGGCTGGGTAGGGAAGTGGTTAACATCACATTTTATGTATTACATGTATGCTAATGTATTGTATTTCTTTCATCCTTCCCTAATTACCATGATTGTAATATGCTGAGAATGTCCCCTTTGTCCTCATGTATGCCTGAAGCTTTAGATTGCCCCTTTTTTCTCCTCCATGCATATTTCCCTTCACTAACCTTTCCAGCAGGGGCGCCTGTTGCTCCAAATGTTTGGGGGTTCAAACCCCAATTTAGGAAATAAACTTCCTCCTTTTTTGCTCTGGTGCCTATTAAATGCCCCCATTTGTTCCCTCCAATGCAGCCATTTTGTCCCCTCCAATGCAGCCATTTTGTTCCCTCTAATGCAGCCATTTTGTCCCCTCCAATGCAGCCAGTTCCCCCCAGCCCTGCACTTACCTTCTTGTGGTCAGCGCCATCCTTCTTCTGTCCTTGATGTCATCTCCTTCCCTTGATGTTGCATCAGCCAATCATGTTACCATTAAACAGACTTGGTGAACATGATTGGCAGAGCAGCCTGTCAGTGTTTACCCAAGGAATGCCCCCCCCCTGCGTCCCCTATTTAACTTTTCTGCAGCCAATTACATCCCTCAGGCTGTAATGTGCAAGACAATTTTCCTTACTGTTTCTGCTATGCAATTTTAAGCCCATAAATGCCGCAGTTCTTCATATGTCGGTCGCTTAACAGGGGGCCATCCACCTGAATAGTGGGCGGCATAGACAATACATAGGTTAATGCAAGGCATAAACCTATGTATTGTTCTGAGTGACGGGCACAGGAGAGAGGGGGCAGTGCTCCAGCGCCCACTCTGGACGCACCGCCACTGCAATGCTATCCTGTGGCCAAACACATCTACCCCCCCTCCCCATTATAATTTATTAATGGACCATCATAGGGGGTGATGAATATGATACATGAGCCTTCCATTATACTTATTTAAAACACCTTAATAAACGTAGACTTTGCTTGATGTTGGCCTCTAATGTATTTTCTTAGAATATACTTGTAATGTTTGATTTGTGTATTCTAATATTTTTTCTTCTTGTTTGACTCCACAGCTTCCTTCCACGCCACAGGAATGGCAGACTGTGGCATCGGAGTTTGCCACGCGGTGGGACTTCCCCAACTGCGGTGGTGCTATAGACGGGAAGCACGTCCGCATCGTGCCGCCACCCCGTTCTGGGTCCTACTACTTCAATTACAAGGGGTTTCATAGCATTGTGCTGATGGCGGTGGTGTCAGCACGGTATGAATTCCTCTATGTTGATGTAGGGAAGAATGGCCGGATGTCCGATGGGGGATCCTTCATCCAGACGGAGTTTGCCCTCCGTCTCCAGAGTGACGACCTTGCATTGCCACCGGATGCAGGGAATATTGAAGGACTCTCCTTTGTTTTTTTGGCTGATGAAGCCTTCGGGCTCGGACCACATCTTATGAGGCCATTTCCTCAGAGGACCCTGACCCCAGAGAAGAGGGTGTTCAATTACCGGCTGGCCAGGGGCCGAAGAGTCGTTGAAAATGCCTTCGGCATAATGGCCAGCCGGTTCCGCCTTTTTAGGACTCCCATCCACTTGGCGGACTACAAAATAAACTATGTAGTGTTATGCTGCTGTGTGCTACACAATTTTCTTTGCTGCAAATCGAATTCATATATGGCCTCAGTTTTGCCTGAGGCTGGACTTTCCCCTGATAATCCCCTGCCGGGCCTGGAATCTGCCCGTGCTGGCTTGCCCCCCCAAAATGCCCGTGAGGTTCGGGACAAATACATGGACTATTTCACGGGTAGGGGGCAATTCCTATGCCAGGCTATGTCTAAAGATTGCTGTCTAACGATCCAAATAAAAATCTTGTTTAAACTTCTAACTTTTCTTGGTTTCCTGTCTCCTAGTTTGTCTTAGTGCATTTGTAGTGCCAAGTGTATTTTCTTTTAGTAAATACCAACCATTTCACTATGTAACCTTAAAAAATTTACCAAATAAGGTTAGAGCATATTAGAAAAAGAAGCTACACGTTGTTTGTGTTCAAATCTTTTACTATGTGCAAATTCACACACTTTTTTTTTTTTTTTTTTAATTTTTTGTTTGCCTGGCCACAAACCGGCAAGTGTTTTCTTAGGAAAATACAAAAACAACAGTTGCATTCCAAAAATGACAAAATTGGATACCTCGGAGCAATCTGAGACATTCACTTACACAAACTATATGTCTCTATGTGCCCGTCCTAATATGGGGTCCTGCCACCCCTTGCCCAGCCAAAAATTGAATATGCACACAATTGGGATTATTTTCCTATAGGGATTTTAGACTCCTGATCCCTATTGTCAACATGTGCTATCTGCCATCAGGGGTGATCAATGGATGTGTTTTGGGGGTGCAACCCCTTCCTCAGTTCACCTACTTTAGATACGAGGAAGGGGTTGCACCCCCAAAAGACGTACATGGATATCCCCTGATGGCAGATAGCACATGTTGACACACTGTGTGCAGATTCAATTTTTGGCTGGTTTGATTGTCAAAAAGTTTTTTAAAAGTTGAAGAACAAACATGAAAAAAAGGGGGTTGGGATGCCTTATTGAATTCTCCCCAAAACATCGAGAATGTCTTTAAATGTTTGATCCATCACATGTATTCTTTCTTTAATTTTGTCCAGTTCCGTGCTACATTCCATCACTTGCTGGATGAGGCGGAGGGCACTGTCAGCAGAGAAACCTGTACTATCCTTCACCCCAACATTCACATCCCCTAAAAACAAAATAAAAAGGTATTATAACTCTGCAGGCCTACCTCTCTTACCTGAAGCTGTGGTGACAGATACTGACCTGTTGTGGTGACCAGTTCCACAACGTCATCCACCTCTCCTTCCTGCACTTCTCCTTCCTCCACCTCAACTTCCTCTACATCCTTCGTTTGTGGGTCTTTGGGAGTTTGGGGTTGTTGTGAAGCTGTGGGGTTCTTGTGCTCCCTGGAGTGTCTTCCTCCCAGTCTTCTCTCCCCTATGAGAATCAAACAAAAGGTAGAGTTATCACACAGAAATTCTCTATGTTAAACAAAAAAACAGGCTAAATTGCTTGGAAGTGGGGTACAAGTGTGTGTTTGGGCAGAAGTTAAAGATGAATGCATTATTTCTGACCAAGAATATGCTTAGTATTCATCTTTGTCTGTCATTTTTTAGACATGTAGGCAACACAAAAATTCTCTGAAGCACCTGTGTGGGACACCCAAAAAAGGCGGGTCTGGTGGCCCACACTATAGTGCTCCAAAGTACAGATGAGGAAGCAGCTGCTGAGTGTCCTCTCCTTTACACTGACAAAAGTTTGCATTTCATTCTCTTTACAAACACATCATCTAGCCTAAAACTTTGTGCCCCAAATTTGCGAAAAAATGGCAGATGTCTAATTACTTTTGTGGCTGTAAAATAATCCAAAACAGCGGATAGTGGCCGAACGAAGTGTCTGTAACGTAACGAACGATTACTGTGCCCAACCAAGTTCAAAATATAACATTTTGGAAGGGAGTCCAATAAGAAAAACAAAAAAAAACCAGCAACATGTCAGTTTAGAAAAGGATTAATAGCATAAAAGTGTGCATTTTACTTACTTTTAGTGAGCATTCTCTTAATGCTCCTTAACTGCTCTGGCTCCCTCAGTTTGAGGTCTGACCACCTCTTTCTGAGCTGCTCATTTGAGCGTTTCACCCCGAAATTCGTCTTCAGACTCTTCACGACTTTAGTGAGGATTTTGGCCTTCCTTCTATTTGGTTTGCTATACGGCCCATGCTTTGCGTCATAATCAGACTTGAGCAAGATGTCCACCATCTCCGCCATCTCCGCAAAAGACATATTCGATGCCTTGAATCTCCTCCTTAATCGTGACGTTTCCTCGGTCTCCGGGCTTGTCTCCTCCTCGTTAGTTGCGGAATTATCAGACACCTGCTGTAACTCCGCCATATCTGTCTGCGCGCCGAAAGAGAAGGGGCGGGGAAAAGATGTTAGTTAGAACGTCATGGGCGGGCGACGTGTGCGGAGCGACGTGTTCGAATTTTGACGCATGCGTGGTGTGTATATAGCAAACACACATGTGACTATAGTACGTTCGGTGTGCGGAGAGAGGAGTTCAAGTGACGGATGTGCGAACGAAGGTATGTGATTTTGTGACTTGTACAAATTGTTGGCCTATACTGTTTTGAGAATGTTGTAGGATATATATGGTGACTACGATGTTAAGGAGGTTAGACTGTTTGCCTCACATTAGTTATATATTATTTCTTAAACTTGCAGATACAATATGAATGTCTTTATTAGCGACAAAGAGTTCCTGGCGGAATTTATTGACCGGGTAAGGGAGCTGCCCGCTCTGTGGGAGACGAAAAACCCCATCCATAAAAAAAGACGGGTGAGAAAAGCAGCGCTGGAGAAGCTGCTCCCATTTGTGCAGACCAAGGTGCCCACAGCCACAGCAAAACAAGTGGACACTAAAATTGGGAGCTTGAGAGGCACCTACAGGACTGAACGCTCTAAGGTCCTGGCTTCTCAGAGGTCAGGAGCAGCAGCAGATGATGTGTATGTCCCGAATTTGTGGTACTACAGCAGGATGTCCTTCCTGGATGACCACATTGAGACAAGGCCATCACTCTCCACTCTTCCCCCCAGACTTCCCTGCAGCCAACCTGAGCCTTCTCTGGAGCAAGAGGAGGCAGCCATCCTGGATGATCCTGATTTGGCCATCTGAAGCCAGGTATAGTATTAAATGAAAATGTATTGGGATAAAATTAATGTTTGACAAATATGTCAAGATGAGAAACATACAATATTTTGGGTTCCACAAGTGAAATCAAGATCTCGAGACATTAGTCTGCACTTAATTGGGTGCTAAATAGTCAATCTGATGTAGGTGTAAATTATAAAAAATGATTTCTGGATTTACATTCTAATTGCTTCAATCATGTTTATAAAGTTTGATGCAAAGATTAAACCAACATATTAAACTATGTCCCTTTTTCATACACAGGATGAAATCAGCCAGGAGGAGGGTCTGGAAACTGTCAGGCAGGAGGAGGAAGGGCCCAGTGGCAGCCAGGAGGTGGCAGGGCCCAGTGGCAGCCAGGAGGTGGCAGGGCCCAGTGGCAGCCAGGAGGTGGCAGGGCAAAGGAGAAGCACCAGATCCCAGGTGCCTCCCATCCGGCTTCCCAAAAGAGGCAGGAGGGACAGGACCACCAGTGAGGCAGCAATGGCCCTTATTAAAGAGGCCCATGCCACCCTCAAAGAGCCCACATCCCCTGAAGAGGCCATTGCCGGCCTAGTGGAGGCAAAGTTCAAGGTGATGAGCATGGAGCAACGCCTCCTATGCGAGCCCCTGCTCATCACCTTGCTCAACAAGGGGGTGATGGAAAAAATTACCCCCAATACCGCCATTTGTGAGGTGGCACAACTGTCCCAACCTCAACCTCCTCCTCCACCTCCACATTCTTCTTCCGCCCCACCCCCTTCTCCTCCACCTCCACCTTGTTCTTCCGCCCCACCCCCTTCTCCTCCACCTCCACCTTGTTCTTCCGCCCCACCCCCTTCTCCTCCACCTCCACCTTGTTCTTCTGCGCCACCCCCTTCTCCTCCACCTCCTCCTCCTCCTCCTGACAGGAGTACCCCTCCAGTGGCCCAGCCTCCAGCCAAACGAAGAAGGAAGGCTGCAGGGAAGGCTTCAGGAAAGGTTGCAGGGAAGGTTGCCAGGAAGACGAGGAAGTGATGGCCTTGCTTCATTGTGGTCGGACAGAAGGCAGTCTGTTGTAGTACCACACACTTGGGACATATATATCACCTGCTGCTGTTCCTGACCTCTGGGAGGCCAGCATCAGATTGTGTTCAGAAATGTTGGCCTTCTCAAGCTCCCAATTTTAGTGTCCACACAGGGTTGCTGTGTGCTCTGGGGTCCCTGGGATGCACAAATGGCAGCAGCTTCTCCAGCGCTGCCTTCTCTTTATTTTAGTTCAAACATGAATAAATGTTATTTTTCTTTAAGTTCATACTTGACTATGTGTATTTGTAAAAATGTAAAATCTAGCTTTGGAGTAAGCAGATACATTTGACTGACCAAAAAAGGGACAGATAACAACCCCCCAAAAAAATAACTAAATCGTGTTTCCCAAAAAAGTGTGTAAAATTTAAATAATATATATTAAAAGATTCAATGGGAGATCACTACCAAAACATTGCGAAATTACAATTAACATCAGTTAGAAAAATAACTAATTTTTAAATATTCCTAAAAACTTGCACGATATAATACACATAAATCTTCTTAAGAGCAACAAGAATTTTTTTTAAAAAAGATAGTCATAACTCTGTGTGAATATCAGCAGCAAAAGAAGTTCATTCGTTTGGATTAATGTCACATTCTAACGAAGATTTCAATGCACAACATTTAAACGATGCAAAAATTTGGAGTGTGACGAATGTGCTATCTCCATTACGAAGGCTTGTTTTACCAGAAGATGCGCTCCCGTCTCATAGTTGCTTGTGAGCATGCGCGCTTTTGGAAGAGTCGTAAAAGCATACACACGAACCATTTTCTCATCACAAAACAGGCCGACGAGAAACACGACGAGGAAATCTGGAATCCTGACGAGAAAATAGAGAGCAGGTTCTCTATTTTCTCGTCGAGATTGACGGCAATTTTCTCATCGTAAAACCATACACACGAACGGTTTTCTTGACAAAAAAGCTCACGCGGTAGTTTTCTTGCCGGTTTTGGACGAGAAACTCGGTCGTGTGTACGAGGCTACAGAGTTCAGTCTAACGATTGACTTCTGTCAAATGGGAATGCTGGAAATTTTTCATTCAGTCAGTAGTTGCCAGCTTAACACTGCCCCACCTACTACATGCCCCCGGTGGAAATGTTTATTCAAAAGGTAATACAGATGTTGATTTGATATTATCTTAGAAAATTATGTTTTAACCACTTGCCGACCAGTCGCTGCAATTTTACTGGGGCAACATGGCTCGGCTGGGCGAAACAACGTTATGTTACGTCGCTTCGCCCTGTGGCCACTAGGGGCTCACGTGCGCCGCCGGAGGTCCGCGCTCGCTGCTCTCCCCCGGAGCCGATGCGAGTGCCCGGCAGGCTCGATGACCACTGGGCACCCGCGATCGCTCATGACACAGCGAGAACCAGGATCTGTGTGTGTAAACACACAGATCTCAGTTCTCTTAGGGGAGAAATGACTGATTGTCTGTTCATACAATGTATGAACAGCAATCTGTCATTTCCCCTAATAAGTCCCATCCCCCTTCAGTTGGAACATGCAGAGGGAACACAATTAACTCCTTGATCGCCCCCTAGTGTTAACCCATTCCCTGCCAGTGAAATTTTTACAGTAATCAGTGCATTTTTATAGCACTTATCGCTGTAAAATTGTCAATGGTCCCAAAAATGTGTCAAAGGTGTCCGATATAATATCGCAGTCCCGATAAAAATCGCAGATCTCCGCCATTAATAGTAAAAAAAAAATAATAATAAAAATGCCATAATTCTATCCCCTATTTTGTAGGCGCTATACCTTTTGTGCAAACCAATCAATATACGCTTATTTTTTTACCAAAAATATGCCGAAGAATACATATTGGCCTAAACTGAGGATTTTTTTTAAAAAATATTTAAACACTGTGGTATATTTATTATAGCAAAAAGTAAAAGATATTGTGTTTTTTTCAAAATTGTTGCTGTTCTTTTGTTTATAGCGCAAAAAATAAAAACGGCAGAGGTGATTAAATACCACTCTATTTGTGGGAAAAAAAACGCAAATTTTGTTTGGGTACAGCGTCGCACGACTGCGCAATTGTCGGTTAAAGCGACGCAGTGCCAAATTGTAAAAAGTGCTCTCGTCAGGAAGGAGTAAAACCTTCCGGGCTGAAGCGGTTAATATGCCAAAAAGCTTTAATGTTGAAGAGAAAAAGAGTAACTTGCTAAATGGATAGATGTCATGATCAAGTAACAAACAAATGGCCCCTGTCCCCACCTATAACTGGCCTTCACAGCAAGGAGCACATTGAAGGGCAAACGCATGAAAGACAAAAACAGAACATTCCAAAGCTCAACTTACCAACCAGTCTGCTAACCAACCAAATTAACCTGTCCAACAGTCTGCGCTAAAAACAGGGGTTTAGTTAGCATGCATTTGCAAACGCATGCATAAGCTGCAAGGCCTTTTCACTGCACCCTGTGTATTGCTTGCAGTCCTAACGCTACTGAATTTATAAGCGCCTCCACAATGGAAGCACATGCATTAAATGGATAGATGAGGGGCAGGTGGGCCTGGAGGCAGCCCAAGCCCCCTTAAAGGAACAGGAGCAGACTGGACACCCAGCAGTCGCACACTGGCAGCAAAGTGCGTCCCCGGACCATATATACAGAAATAACAAACAAATGGCCCCTGTCCCCACCTATAACTGGCCTTCACAGCAAGGAGCACATGAAAGGGCAAAGTCGGTTGGCAGACTGGTTGGTGAGTTGAGCTATGGAAAGTTCTGTTTTTGTCTTTCATGTCATGATCAAGCCCACTGAAAATGGGAATTTGATTGGAATATAGAACTCTATTCAGTAAGAGAAATTGGACAGCTTGTTTATATTTGTACTTTCTAACAAGATGTATCAAATTGCTTGTTGACCTTGCAAAAGAGCATAATCTGTGTTGCCAAGTTGTTGTTACATTGTATGGGCATTGAAGTTCTTCAATAAATCACAGTGGTGCCACAATCCTCTTCTGAAATAGAAATAGTATACATATTATAGTATTATTTTAGTGTGTATACGTTATCTAAATAGTTTAACGCACATTTAGTACGAAGTGTGGAAACCCATAGCAGCCAAATGTAGTTCACTCTACTGTAGTCAAATGAGAAAAAATATAAAATCTGTTTATTATAGTTTACTGCCCTTTGCTCATAGGGATTGTGCATTTTACTGTTTGATAAAACACACATGTATTCATTCCAGAACCATTTAGAATTCTGTTTCTTTTATGTGGAAATAGGAAACCCAGATGAGCTTTGGAAACATGATGCTGGTAAAATATTGCTTGCAATATTCCACCCACCTATGTGCTGCTGTCGCTAAGCGTGGATATAGTTGAGTAGGTGTCCCTTGATCTCAGCCACCTGAGGCTTGTATTTTGCTTGTTGTGTGGTTTTGTGTGCTGTGCTAAAGGCTTGTCAAAAAGATTAATGAGAACAAGTACAGCTGAGTTCAAAATTCATCTACTGTCGCAAAAAGTGCTCTCTGCAAGGTAGAACAATTTACTGGACATCTGTTTATTACAGCACCCACTGAGTGCTAGACAAAAAGGTTCCTTTTACTATAATTCTAAACAATCTCTTTACCAGCTGGCACTCTTTTATACCCTATTGTGCAAAAAGGTCACACCATAATAACAAAATGTCACTGCTCAGTTTAAAGCCCTTCGAGACATGTTGTAAGGGAACAATATTTGACTGGGTAACAGAGACAAATAAAAAGACAAAAAAATACACTCAACTGTTTCTGACGGTTATGTTATCATTTTGTCACCCTTTCTTTAACATCCTTTATCATCTATAAAAGATCAGAAGTTGACATCTTCTGTCAGGTAGGAAAACAATGATCAATCAAAGGCTTCATTACATTTAATAGGACTTAAGGATGACAATTAACAGCCTTGTCTGATGGCCCAGTGACACCCCATCTTTGGCTTACCTCTGGCTATTTCAAGGTACCTCTAGAAGGTGAAAAGGAGAACTTCCAAGATCAAAACTATAATATCAAGACCTTAATATCACTCAGAGAGATTTTCAGATTTGTTGCAGGAGATCTGTTTATTGCTGCACACAGTGGCGGCCGGTGCTCCATTGTTTTGGGGGGGCAAAAAACATGCCCTCCCCGCCAGGTCCCCACTTACCCCATCCAGGTCATGGCTTCCCCAGCTTCTCCTCCTGGCCAATCCGGTCTTAAGACCCACTTCCTGTCCAGATTGACTGGGAGAAGAAGCCAGAAGACAAGTGGGTGGGCTCGGCTGCCTCAGGCTCTAATCATGTGCTTCGAAAAAAACGTAGAAATCTATGCGTCTGGCGCTCCGCATGGAGATTAGGGGGCAGCGCATGGAGATTTGGGGGGTGGTGCCCCTCCGCCCCTTAACCACTTGCTTACTGGGCACTAAAACACCCTTCCTGCCCAGACCAATTTTCAGCTTTCAGTGCTCTCACACTTTGAATGACGATTACTCAGTAATGCAACACTGTACCCAAATTATTTTTTTGTCCTTTTTTTCATACAAATATAGCTTTCTTTTGGTGGTATTTGATCACCTCTGGGTTTTTTTTTTTTTGCGCTATAAATGAAAAAAGACCGAAAATTTGGAAAAAAAATGCATTTTTCTTCGTTTCTGTGATAAAATGTAGCAAATTAGTAATTTTTCTTCATAAATTTTGACCACAATTTATGCTGTTACATATCTTTGGTAAAAATAACCCACATTAGTGGATATTATGTGGTCTGTGTGAAAGTTATAGAGTCTACAAGCTGTGGTGCAAATCATAACAAATTGATCACATCTGATGTACTGACGGCCTTTCTCATTTCTTGAAACCCTAACAAGCCAGGAAAGTACAAATGCCCCCAAATGACACCTTTTTGGAAAGTAGACACTCCAAGGTATTTAGTAAGAGGCATGGTGAGTTATTTGAAGTTGTCATTTTTTCCCACAATTCTTTGCAAAAAATTGTCATTGTGATAGCTTATTTCTCTGACATGGCATGTGCATACCACAAATGACACCCCAAAATACATTCTGCAACTCCTCCTGAGTATAACGACACCACATGTGTGGGACTTTTTCACTGCCTGGCCACATACAGAGGCCCAACATGCAGGGAGCACAATTAGGTGTTCTAAGACCATAAATTACACATCTAACTTGTTGACTACCCATTACACTTTTGAAGGCCCTGGAGCACCAGGACAATGGAAACGCCCACAAAATGACCCCATTTTGGAAACCTAACACCCCAACGTATAATCTATGAGGCATAATGAGTCTTTTGAATGGTTCATTTTTTTTCTAACGTTTTTGGAAAATGTGGAAAAAAAATGAAAACGCATTTTTTTTACACAAAGTTGTCCATTTATAAGATATTTCCAACACATAGCATGCACATAGCAAAAATGACACCCCAAAATACATTCTGCTACTCCTGAGTATAACGATACCACATGTGTGAGACTTTTACACAGCCTGTCCACATACAGAGGCCCAACATTGAAGTAGCACCGTCAAGCGTTCTAGGAGCATAAGTTACACATCTCATTTCTCAACCACCTATTACACTTTTGAAGGCCCTGGAGCACCAGGACAATGGAAACACCCACAAAGTGACCCCATTTTGGAAAGCTAACACCCCAACGTATAATCTATGAGGCATAATGAGTCTTTTGAACGGTTCATTTTTTTCCAGAAGTTTTTGGAAAATGTGGGAAAAAAATTAAAACGCATTTTTTTTACGCAAAGTTGTCCATTTATAAGATATTTCCAACACATAGCATGCACATAGCAAAAATTACACCCCACAATACATTCTGCTACTCCTCCTGAGTATAACGATACCACATGTGTGAGACTTTTACACAGTCTGGCCACATACAGAGGCCCAACATGCAAGGAACACCATCAGGTGTTCTAGGGACACATAACATGCACATACCAAGAATTACACCCCAAAATACATTCTGCTGAGCAAAGGGTAAACAAAAGATTACCTGTGGTTTTAGAAGTGCAGGTGTTCACAGGAGGATAGCACTGGTCCAGGCAGCAGGCAGGGACTTGGTCAGCAAAAGCTAATGCAATTGTCCAGGCAACAGGCAGGAATACTGTCCATAGTACAGGCAGCAGGCAGGGATACTGTCCATATACAGTCCAGGGTCAGTGCAAGCAGAGATTGTCAGCAGTGCCAAAATATTGGTCCTGGTAGTAGGCAGGTCCATGTGGTGTGGTCAGTTCATGCAACAGGCAGAGGCATGATGGCATAGGTCCTACAGGCAGCAGGCAGAAGTAGGGCCTCGTTCAGGACAGAATGGGGACAGGGGTAGAGGCTTCTCCCACCCAAATCTCTTTGAAGCCTCAGAGTCTCCAGACCCTAATCTAGGAATGAGAAAACAAAAACAATTGTTTTCTTCATCCAGAAAAACAATTCTGGAGCCCCTCACATATATGAGACCCCTGTGTTATGAATCCCACTAGTCCACTGGCAGGGTAAAAGATCAGTCCAAGAGGCAGGCAAAAAGCATGGTCAAACATTCCAGGGTCAGTTCCAGATCAGGCAGAGGTATGTACAGAATCGGTAGGCAGAAGCGTGGTCGAATAACAGTCCAGGGTCAGTTCCAGATCATTAACTGTGGTACCCCATGTGTGATCTATGGTCTACTCTGTACTTGTGGCCTTATGTATATTGGTTGCACATCCCGACCAATGAGGACTAGGATGAGCGAACACAGAAGCAACATCACCACAGAAAAAGATAAGTGCTCAGTGCCTCGACATTTTAAGGAATCACATGACAGCAGCATAGACGGGTTGAAAGAGTTTGGCATAGAAGCCATATCTAGTAGTATAGATAATGGTAAAAAGTATCAGATCCTGTGCAAGAGAGAGGCATTTTGGATCTTTACTTTGGGGAATTTGGCCCCGCAGGGCGTCAACGAGGGAATTGAGCGCCACAATATTTAATGAGTAGAGTAGTTGTGGGTTTGGAGTGGGGGACGCTCTCTTGTTTTTGGGCGGGGACGAGATAGTACGAGAGAGATAGGAGCATTTTTGGTTTTTGTCTTGTTTTTGTAACGGTTTAATATGCATCATGGTATTAGCTGTTTTATAGGCAGAGTGGGGCACATCTTAGACCCATGATGATTCATGCCAATAGCACCCCGTGGGGGGTGTTTTGTCACGCACTATGTTGCCTGTCCAACTACCATCACCATAGCGTGGTTCGATTCGTGGGTCTAGCGTGCAGTGGGTCTCATTAGGCATTTTTTTTTTGGGGGTGCTTTTCATTTATTTATTCACTAAATTGCCTTCCATGGATTATACACTAGTTATTTGAATATGCTAAATTAGATGGTTACGACTAAATGTGTATGTGTATGTATTGTACTTATTATGTATTATACTATATTGTAATTTCATATATTCTTTATATATACATCTATATATTTTATTCATCAATTATTTCTTAATTTATATGTAAGTTTTATATATATTCATGGATTTCCACTATACCTAGATTTTTAATTGACTGTCAGCAATGGGTCTGTGATATTTATATTAACAGTTCCATCCGTTTTAGCGTTAATGACACCTATATCTATATATGCATGCATCTGGTGTGGATGGGGTTTACACATCTGTTTCCACATTTTAGTTGCAAGCATTATACCCACTGCACGTCCCCCAAGATCCCATGTGTGTTCATGCATGTGCAGAGAGGAGTTTTTATGCCAACCACCGTGGGAGTTGTTTTACTACACACATATTATTTATATGTTTTAATAAGGTGTTGCTTTGCATTTATCCACTCCCTTTTGGCTGTTAGCACCCTACAGAGGTCTCCCCCTAACTTAGCGTCGTTCAACCAATGGCTATTGCTTTGCATTTAGCCATTGGGCTATCAGGAGGGGCGGGACCTGTGGCCTTGGTTAAACCGGAAGTTGCTGCTGGAACGCAATCACGCCGCACTTCCGGTTTGCCATTCTGCCATTGGCCCAGCTTGGGATGCTTCATGAGGCTCCCGAAACCCGGAAGTGCGGGCTGGAACGCATCGTATGCCCGCACTTCCGGGTCTGATCCGTGCCTCGGTCTGAGCAGTGGAGGTGCGTCCATAGAGGGCGCCGGAGTGCCGCCCCCTCTCGCTCCCGCACCGCCACTGAAAGACAATACACAGATTCATGCATTGCATGAATCTGTGTATTGTCACCGCTGCCGCGCTGCCCACTATACATATGGCCGGCCTCCTGGTGAGCGCCGGCCATATGAATTAGAGCGGCGGCCGGCGGTGGGTGTAACTTGAAAGTGCCTATCAGAGCCAGCGGCTCTGATAGGCTTTCCGAATACAGCTCTCACGCTGTATTCGGCTTCCAAAAACTCCTCCCAGGTACGCACGGGGGTGCGTTCCTGGAAGAAGACTGTGTGGAGGTTTCAGCCAATCAGGTTCACCGGATCTGGTTACCGGTAACCTGATTGGCTGAAGCGACATCGAGGGCGGGAGAACACATCGAGGACGGCGCGGACCGAGGAAGGTAAGTGCAGGGCTGGGGGGGGGACAGGCTTCATTTGGGGGACAAACTGGCTGAATATGGGGCACAAACTGGCTGAATATGGGGCACAAACTGGCTGAATATGGGGGACAAACTGGCTGCATTTGGGGGGAACTGGCTGAATATGGGGGACAAACTGGCTGAATATGGGGGGAACTGGCTGAATATGGGGGACAAACTGGCTGAATATGGGGGGAACTGGCTGTATATGGGGGACAAACTGGCTGAATATGGGGGGAACTGGCTGTATATGGGGGACAAACTGGCTGAATATGGGGGGAACTGGCTGTATATGGGGGACACGCTGGCTGCATTTGGGGGGAACTGGCTGTATATGGGGGACAAACTGGCTGAATATGGGGGGAACTGGCTGTATATGGGGGACAAACTGGATGCATTTGGGGGGAACTGGCTGTATATGGGGGACACGCTGGCTGCATTTGGGGGGAACTGGCTGTATATGGGGGACAAACTGGCTGCATTTGGGGGAACTGGCTGTATATGGGGGACAAACTGGCTGCATTTGGGGGGAACTGGCTGTATATGGGGGACACGCTGGCTGCATTTGGGGGGAACTGGCTGTATATGGGGGACAAACTGGCTGCATTTGGGGGAACTGGCTGCATTTGGGGGGAACTGGCTGTATATGGGGACAAACTGGCTGTATATGGGGGCACAATGGCTATATATATGGGGACACACTGGCTGTATATGGGGGCACACTGGCTATATATATGGGGACAAACTGGCTGTATATGGGGGCACACTGGCTATATATATATATATATGGGGGCACACTGGCTGTATATGGGGGCACACTGGCTGTATATGGGGGCACACTGGCTGTATATATATGGGGGCACACTGGCTGTATATGGAAACAAACTGGCTGTATTTGAGGGGGCAAACTGGTGGCGTTTGGGCACAGTGGCTGCGTTTAATGGGCACAGTGGCGGCAATTGATTTATTTATTTTTTTCAGTTTGTTTGCGCCCCCCCAAAAATTTTGAGCACCAGCCGCCACTGGGTCTGAGTGCGTCCTAATGGACGCTCTGTGAATAGCAAGTGCCAAACTTTGGCAACCTCCGTTCATTGTATATGAGGGGAGATATACATCCAGCCCAGCCTCCATTTACTTGGTGAGTACAGTCTCATTACTTTACATATAGTCCCGTCCACCATGCTGTGTTCTGGGAATGGGCCATTGAGACTTGCTATGTAGGTTGGTGTGATTGATATATGCCACTAGGACTTCTGTTTTTGTGGTTGTTCAAACACACTTATTACCACTGATATTGATGACCCTTTTAGGATATTGAATATACCCCCAGCATAGATATTGGTATTGTTATCTTCCCGTCCTTCTCCTGACTATGGTTATTGCTACCTCTACCACTTCAATTGTAGGGTTAATTCTTTGGGGGCGATCCACCCCTATGAATGGTCCAAATAAGTTAGAGGGGTGGGGCCTCCTGTGGGTGGGCGGGCTTTGGTGGGCGGCCCCATGTGGTTGGAGGCTTCTTTATGCACATGTGTGTGTGTGTATATATATATGGTGATGTCCATGGGGGTGAGATATCACGGTCTGCTTAGGCTCTGAGGAAAGGGGTGCACCCCGGAAACGCATCAGCCATTCAGCTGATTCCAGGTACTGTCCGACCCTCTGGTCACCGTATCCTGGTTGCAGCTGTCACGGGACTCTGAGTGATTGCAAGAAATGCCTATATGAAAAGTTTGTTTGTGAGTAGGACCATTTTTGTCTTTTATAAGTTTTAATAAAGTTTTTATCTGGTAATGCACTAGGTCGGTGCGCCCTCCTTTCTTTTTTCTTATTTTTCAGTTTTATGAACTCCCATTGTTCTGAGGAGGGCTGCAAGATTCTAGTTTGTGCCTTTTATACAAAAAAAAGAATGGTCCACACTATCTGCACGCAGTGAAACACCGGAGCGCATTTTTTCTGGCGTTTTTGGCCTGTTGGTCTGGGAGGGATTTTATCTGGGAAGTGGCGCTCGGAGAGTCGGCTAATTACATTGGATCTAATGTTTACTGGTGGGCCGTTCGGGTATATAAGGGCAGTGGTGATTTCCTCCTGGTAGAAAAGGAAGGGTTGGGGTCTTTCAGTGGATTTCCGATAGATGACATAGGAGTTGTACATGGCCAAATTAAACAAATAAATTTAAACTTTTTTATACCACTGGTATGTTCTTCTTGTGGAAAGGTAGGGTTTGAGCATCTGGTCGTTGAAGTCGACACCCCCCATGAACTTATTGTATTCGTAGATGCATGCTGGTTTTTGGATCTGGTCATTCCTCCTGGTGATCTCAACAAATGTATTGTTGTGGATGGAAGAAAGCACGTAGACATCCCTTCTGTCCCTCCACTTCACAGCCAGAATTTCCTCATTGTGTAAACTCGCCATCTGCCCTCTTCTTAATTTTTTGTTGACCAGGCTTTGAGGAAAGCCCTTCCAGTTCGTCCGTACGCTGCCGCATGCTGGAGTGTTCTTTCTGTAAAGGTTTCGGAACAGGGGCAAACTTGTATAAAAGTTGTCCACATACAAGTGGTAGCCTTTCTCCAGAAGTGGGTTTATGAGTTCCCAAACTACTTTCCCACTGGTTCCTATGTAGTCTGGGCAATTAGGGGGGTGCAGTTGGGTGTCCTTCCCTTCGTATACGATTAAGGCATACATATACCCTGTGGCTTTGTCGCACAATTTATAGAGCTTCACCCCATAGCGGGCCCTTTTGCTGGGTATAAATTGTTTTATGCCCAGCCTGCCATAAAATTTTATAAGGGACTCATCCACGCATATGTGTTGGTCTGAGGTAAACAACTGGGTGAAGGTTTCAGAAAAATAATTTAGTAGCGGCCGAATTTTATAAAGCTTATAAAAATTTGGGTCATTTCAGGAGGGCACTGGGTATTGTCATTGTAGTGTAGGAATCTCATAATCATGAGATATCTGGTCCTGGGCATTACTGAGGAAAAAGATGGGCATGTGGTAGATGGGGCGGGTTGACCAATATGAACGCAATTGATTTTTTACGTTTAGTCCCATGCAGAATGTGAGGCCCAAAAAAATTCTAAACTCCTGCACTGTATGGGCTCTCCAGTCGTAAGGAAGGGCATAATAGGACGTTGGGTTGCTTGCTAAGAACTGTTGGGCATATAGGTTGCTCTGGGCCACAATTGATGCAAGCATGTCATCAGTGAAAATTAAATTGAAAAAGTAAATCGGGGCAAAATTTTCTGTGTCCACCTGGACTCATGGCTGGGCAGTGAAAGGGGGAATGTTGGCTTCTCCTGAATTAGGAGGAAGCCACAAGGGGTTCTGAAGGGAAGGCTGGCATAGAACCTAACCCTTTGGGACTGAGATGACACCCCACTGGTACGTGGCCTTGCTTGCCTGGTGGATGGCACTGCGGTGCTGGTGGATGGCACTGCCTCCTCAGCAGAACGCCTTTGTCTGGTGGGCGGGCCCTCCTCCTCCTCCTCCTCTTCTGAGGCTGTTAGTGTTCCACTGCTTAGGACAGGCTCGTAGTCCATGTCAGACTCATAGTCTGAATTTGCAGAGGAATCCGAATCGGAGAGCTCCCCGTTGCTCTCGTTGGCTGCAAGAATATTGTATGCCTCCTCGGCTGAAAATAATCTTCTACCCATTGTTGGCACTGAAGACCCGTGGCACTAATACGTGGCACTAATGACACTGATACGTGGCACTGATGACACTGATACGTGGCACTGATGACACTGATACGTAGGACTTATACGTGGCACTGATACGTGGCACTGATGACACTGATACGGGGCACTGACAGGTGGCACTGATAGCAGATGGCACTGGCAGATGGGACTGGCAGATGGCACTGGCAGATGGCACTGGCAGATGGCACTGGCAGATGGGACTGGCAGATGGGACTGGCTGGTGGCACTGGCAGATGGCACTGTGTTTTTTACTGTGTGTGTGTGTTTTCACTCACTGTAACTAGCTGCAGCACACTGCAACTAGGGAGGCCCTGGAGAATTAAACGGTGGGTGTTGCAATTTTTTCACACAATATTCGCAAAGAGTTTTTCAACACAAATATTTTGGAAAATATACACTTTAAAGAATTTCAGTAAACAAAAACACAATATAATACCCAATATTTTGGTAAAATATAAAAGATGATGTTACGCCCAGTAAATAGATATCAGTCATGCTTCAAAATTGAAATGGTGGCAAACTATGGTGCAATAAATTATCCATAGGCGACAGTTTAAAAGCATCCGCAGTTTACCAGTTTACAGTTCTACAGGAGGTCTGGCAGTAGAATCATTGCTCTCGTTCGGATGTTCACGGTAATGTGTGTGGGACCTACAGTATGTGCACATTCACATTTACACGTGAGCACATTGGGACAATGACACTTATGTTTTACTTATTTATTTAATTTACATTTTTTTACACTATACTTTTTTTTGATCAACTTTATTGCTATCACAAGAGATGCACAACATAACATGGGCTGTGAAAGGTCCGCTTTTTGTAGAGATCTGGGGTCTATTAGACCTTATATCCCTCCTTTGGCCTCCGAAGCATCTGATTAAACCAAGATTGGTTTGATCAGATGCTGTACAAGCTGGTAGTGGTTTGTAAATAAACAAACCGAAACTGGAATTTACTAAATCCTTACTGTTTCTGGTTTCTGATGTCACAGAAGAGGGGCAGGAACATTTGCGTCTTCCACTCTTCACAGGGACCAATCATTTGCATTGGTACCCGGCTCCTCAATGGGCAGGAGAGCCTGGTAAAGGCAATGGAAGGAGGGGGAACCCCTTTTCACCACCTGTAAAAGTGATTGAGTGGCTATACAGCCGATTGGATCACTTTTACTTTGAACGGAATCAATGGCAGAAAAGAACGGTACCAGGATCTTGGCTATAGCCATGATCCTAGTACAACCACTTCAAACTGAGGCCATATGGCCTATGGGCGGGAAATAGTTAACCAACATTTACAACACACCATCTATGCCATAATCTTCAAAGCTTTTGTGCCATGGTAATGTAATCCCCTGTCTGCAGCTTGTTCTCAAGTGTTGGAAGAAAGCGCCTTACTTTTTCACTGTTCCTTATATCAGAGAGCGCACACGCAAGATTTTAGCTGTAACATCTTTGAAGGGTAGAAGCACAGGTTTGAGAAATTTAAATTTTAAACATGGTGCCAGCTTGAAAAAGCAGGTAGTGAAAAAGGCATAATAATAAAACTACTTAAAGTCCTTACTAGCCACATGGGGAACGTTCTCAATAAGGCTGTGTGTTTTTCTGAGATTATTTTGTAGGGTTTATTTTCTCTTTAAGGTAAAATGGTGTCTGTAACTGTGTAAACAATGATTATGACTCAAAATGTATACTATACAAACGATTGCTTTATAAGTGCAGAAATATGTGTATTTTATGTTTGACAAAATAAAAACATTCCCAATCCCTGAGTCACCATTTTAAAATTAATGGTCGAAGTCCTCTTTAAGATAATTCCATCAGAGATGGAATATGTTCTTTTTTGTTCAAACCGCCTTGTTTGACATCAGTTTAAAACAAATGTGTCTTATTCATCACTGTAAATCTATATTGAAATATACCCACATGTATAAATTTTCTTCATGGCATGCCTAAAGTGTACCGCACGGAGAAATGTATGAATTGTTACCTCTAGGAAATAATCAAACTCCGTATAAGTGTTTCATAGTCATTGAATTCTGTTTTATACAGAATACCTTACAAGATGCATTGCAGCCTTTTCTTTATATATTCCATAAACTGTCAAAACAAGTCTTCTAAAAAAGAATTGGATTGCAAATCAATCAAAGGCACACAACCTCTAGGATTAGTTACAATCTTGATTGCAGAAAATGCTGGATCATCGGATACATGAAGTACTTTAGTATAGCATCAAAGTAAAATTCATTGCCAAGCAGTGCTGGAAGATTCATTCGCTAAATTCAAAAAAAATGTTCAATGCAGAAGTTAACATGTAGAAAGCATCCAAACTGGATAGTATGACCGTCCAAACTGTATAGTAGATAAAAGCAGGCTGCAAAATGTGGTTGGGAAATTTGCAGTTACTTCAATGTTTAATCTGTGTGCAAGACACAGTGGCCACCCTTCAATCTGTGAGTTAGGAGGTCACCTTTTTAATTAGAATTTCCTAACCCCTAGACGCAGACAATATGCAAATATTCGGCCTCTCGACTGGTGGGCCTTGGCGAAGAGTGACCAAGTAGCCGACACAGCTGTGCCGAGAGCGCACGCTCTGCGTGCTCCTGGCACAGTTACCGGTGGCTAACCGAAAGCTCCTGACCGCTTCTTGAGATCGGGAGCTTTCCGATCATGTGATGGCCATGACCGCCAATCATGGCGATCACATGGTCATAAACCCCGCCCCAAATTGCGGCGCCTGGCCTGAGGGCGCCGGCTCAAAAGGGTTAAAGAATAAACCCTAACAATGGACTTTTTTTATTTGCTCCCTTTGGTCCTTTAAAGCGGTAGTAAACAACACTTGCTCATTTGTACCTACAGGTAAGCTTATAATAGGCTTACCCATAGCTAAACCTGCACTGCTTAGAAGATATTCACTGTTTGTGCAACTGGTGACATCACCGACACATGCATTCTAAAGGCACAGAATGCTCATGCCGTCCCTTCAGAGCTCGTGCCACGGCCTTGACTCCTGCGGGCACGCACGTGAGTGATGTCATCACAGCTCGGCCATTTAAACGGCTGGAGCCCGTGAACCTGGAACTGGAAGGAAGACCGGGTGAAGATGGAAGCCCTGTCAGCGGTGACAGCTCGCTGTTGGAACGCTTTGTTTTTAGGTAAGTCTTTCATAATGTGCTAGCATGCAATGCATACTACCACATTATGATATTGCCTTGCAGGGGGAGGGTTTTTTTTTCATCAAGACTTTACTACGGCTTTGAATACAACATATAACTAGGAGTTTTAACTGCAAGAATATGTGTTTTTGTCCATTTGGGCCTGAGATTTACACAGCTCTGCTCCCCATGCATATCATTGCCTAGCAGGCTTACAGGTTTTCTCCCTACGCCCAACCTGTGCCTGGACAATGAAAAGAGAAGCAACACATTGATGAGCTCATCTCTGTGTCACTATGCTCTCTCCTCCTATCAGAATACTTATTTTCTTGCAATGCAGTACACCTGACTGACTTTGTGTGCTGCAACTACATCCTGCCTTTTGTGCTCTGCTGCTTTGCCCATCCAGTAGACTACACAAGGCTGATACTTTTACTGCTTGGCTTAAAAAATAAATTTAATGGTATAATAATAATCAAATAGCTGCATTATTGTGTGCATTTAATGTCTGCATGGAGTCCAGCTTTAGGAGAGAGAAAGAGAGAGAAACATAGTTGTGCCCCTAAGCAAAGTGTTAATAAGGTTTCATTTTAATTTTTAGTATTTTATTGAAGGTTTAAAGATGAATACAACTAAATCATAAAGTTACATTAGAGTACATTAAACACCTTTCAGCACATAGTGATTGACAATCTTCAAATGTACTAATCACAATGTAACTTTACAGCGACGTATAATCTACTCAGATAGCTTGACAAATTAGAATTGCATTTCCATACCCATCTGTGTCATGTCTTTATACAGGATGACTACAATATATACATAAAATGGAATGGTGGGACTTGCAGACAATGGCTTTAGCTATACATTTAATGGAGAAACCAAGAACTGTGGGAAAAGGCCAAAAAACGTTGTAGGAATTGAGGATGGAAGGGGCAGCAAATAAAAGTAAAAAAAGAGATGGACATTACCTTACAAGGCACTTGTCAAAACATGGTAAAAAAAAAAAAAGAAGGAAGCTTATTTTTTCTAGTATGCTGGGCTGGTCTTTTTCTGGAGGGTACAAACAAATATAGAAGAAAAAATACTGATTGGCGAATATGACCCTAAAGCCAGGATGGCAGGATCAGATCAGATGAGCCTTTGAACTATACATCTGGTACCTCTAAAGAAAACTTGTATTACCACACAGGTTATGTTTTGTACTATCACACATACTAAATGTTGCAACAAATACAACAAATGTTTAATGTACTGAATAAGACCTAAGCTACTCTGGTTAATTGGTAAGGCTGGAGTCAATCACTGATGGAGCAAATGGCTACCAAACTAAGTAGTGGAATCAGCACTATAAGAGGTACTGAAAATTACCAGTCTGGTCTAGGCCCTACTGTGAACATTAAAAAAAATGAACAAGCTTCAAGGGTCGTAGCTCAGCGACCTGGGGTTACAGAGACCCCAAATTTGGGGGGATAGGTAGCCGAAGTCCTACTGGTTCCAGAAGCTACATACAGAGCGGCAAACTTAAATACAAGCTGGCACATGCTGTTTTGAGAAGACTGAGAAGACTGAGAGGATGAGCTCACAGTGCCCCTGACTTCTTGACTTATAAGATTTACCCATAGGGGGCACATGCCTGGCTTGTAAGATGGTGGACGTGTAAGAGGAGAGCTCCGGTCCCCGTCTCCCTGTTCGCGGCTCCTGCTAAGCATCCATAGCTACAATAGCACCAGGAGTGACACCAATGATCGCCTGACGCCCCGGGCAGCTTATGGGCAAAATCGGCTTCCAAAAAACAGTATATCAAGGATTTATCCCGCTGCCATCCTCGAGGCCTGACTACGCTATGGAGCGCTTCCTGTATAGGCCACAATCCCCGGCCTCGAGTACCGTGGCCGGCCCGTCGGATCACGCCAATCCTCATCTAACGGCTGAGAATACACCTCCGACGGACTATGGATCCCAGCAATCCCAACCCTCAGACGCTGCAGCTGTGGTGACAGTAGCTGTGCTGGATCTTAGGCTACAATCGTTTCTTCAGGACCTAACCCACAACATAGCCAAAGAGGTTGGTAAAATAGCACATGAACTCAGGGGGGAGATAGACCAACTGGGGGAACGCACAAATACCTTGGAGAACAAATTTGATGAGCTTACCCAGTATGTACATGTTCTAGAGGAAGACAATGCTGCCATGAAGCACACAGTTTCCCAACTCCAGTTGCAACAGGAGGATTTGGAGAACAGGGAAAGACGCCAGAACCTTCGGATCCGTGGAGTGCCTGAATCGGTTTCTGACAAGGAGCTGCGTCCATATCTTCTGGGTCTATTTGTCACCCTGGCACCCCACATCCCGGACATTGATTGGCGCCTTGACCGTGCTCACAGGTTTTTGGCCCCTAAGCCTCCCCCTGGCTCCAACACCAGAGACATTATTGTCGGCTTCCATTATTATGAAAGCAAGGAAGCCCTCACTGTCGTGACTCGTAACAAGTCTCGCATCAAATTTTGAGGAGGACCTTCAGCTTCCCGTTTTGAACCCCAAGCCTCTTATGACTCCTGCCAAGATTTGGACCCCTGTTCAACGAAGATCACAAAAGGCCTTCTCTACCCCTCAACGAGCTAACCCCTCCAGCTTTCCAACATGAAGAAGCTCCTTACTTCAGTATTCAATTTTTTCACTACCATGGCCGGTTGATGTTTAACCTGGCTGTGCCAGTGCTCCTGTGAATATGGACCACTACTTTTTCAAGGGTGACACTTTTTTGATTCCTACAGTTTTTGTTTCTCTGGTTTTTCTCTTTATTTTAGAAGTGACTGCCACCCTTGATAACCTACTAGTTGCCTAGACGCTTGCCCCACCACAGACTGGTGATGTTTGTTTACTTAGAAAAGACCCTTTGTCAATTCTTGCAGGCTGCCATGCCCCTCACCCAAGCCCCAGACTGCTATCTGGGTTCCCTGATGTTTTTCACCAGGGTCCTTAAAAAAATGTTTTCAAGTACTTTTTACTTTTTTTTTTTTTTTTTTGTTACCTTTTTATACTTCTTTTTCTAGGTCCTTTTTTGACCTTATTCAGGTTACTAGTGCTACTTTTTTGGCACCATTTCAACTTATAAGCTTGTTTGTTTTAATTTGTTTTGCACCATGGTTATTTGAATGTACATTTAAAGTCTATGCTATGTTAGCTGTATATACATGTGATTTATTATGGCTCTGAAGGTATACTCCTGTAATGTGAAGGGCCTGAATTCCATTGGTAAGAGATGGCAAGCCTTGAAGCAATTCAGATCCTTCAACGCAGAGGTGATTATGGTTCAGGAGACCCACTTCAGACCTGGTGGATCCTTTAAATTTGCTTCCAAGCACTTTCCCACAGCCTACATGGCCTCCGATCCCTCTGGAAAGGCCGGTGTGGCAATCCTCATTAAATGTTCCTTTCCGATCCGTGTCCGTTCCTCCTACCTGGACCCCCACGGTCACTTTGTACACCTGAACTGTAGTCACCTGAACACCCAACTCACTCTGGCTAATATTTATGCCCCAAATGTGGGTCAGATTAGTTTACTCACAACAGTCTTTGAAAAATTACAATCGTTCTCTCATCCTTTTAAGATCATAGGCGGTGATATCAATCTGTGCAGGTCCCCAACCAAGAATAGACGGGCCTTGTTTCAAGAATTGCTGTCCAGAAAATGTCAGCCTCCTTTCCTAAACTGACAAGATCATACAACCTATACGTATATGTTTTATTCTCCCCCTCATAAGCTTTATTCCAGATTGGACCACTCCTTTGTGACGGCCCCCCTTCTTCCTTATATTGTTTCTTCTGAAATCAATCCAATTACTTGGTCGGACCATGCACCCATTGAACTTGACCTTGTGCTGACTGCTACTACCCCCAAGACATGTCATTGGCGTCTCAATGAGTCTCTACTCAAAGACCCGACTATTCAATCCAAATTACAACAGAAGCTGTCTGAATTTTTTCAACTAAATGAGGGATCGGTCACGGATACTTCCATAAGGCCTTTTTCAGGGGTGAGTGCATATCTGCAGGTTCCCGTCTTAAGTGAGATTCCTTGAGACTGAAAGCTGATCTTCTTGTTCAGCTTAGAACTGCAGAGATGCGCCTACTTGAATCCCCCATGGTGGAACGGTTGAGAGTGGTGACTTCAATTCGGAACCGTATCAAATCATTCAACTTGAATAAGATATCTAAATCTATGTTATGGGCCAGACAAAAATTATACGAATATGCCAACAAACCGCATACAATGCTTGTTAACAGATTGAAACCACGTCCTTTCCTTTCGATTCCTGACTATCTGTTACAGCCAGATGGTACTCCTACGTACTGCCCTAAGACTATGTTCCAGGTTTTTGGAGATTTCTATAAGAAATTGTATAATTGTTTAAATACTGACTCGACACCCCAATTCTCTCAGAATAAGTTTAATAAGTTTATGTCCTTCTTAGACTTACCCAAGCTGTCTAGTGCACAAAATTCTATGCTCAATGCCCCTGTCACTATAGAGGAGATTGCGGAGGTGATTAAATTCCTACCAACTCATAAGTCCCCGGGTCCAGATGGACTTTCCTATGTTTATTATAAAACTTTCTCCGAAACTCTTAAACCCCATTTCCTCCTTGCTTACAGGTTCCATTCCACACTCACAATTTCTACACGCAAACATAACTGTCATTCCTAAACCGGGTAAAGACCAATCACTGCCAGACAATTACCGCCCCATTGCTTTACTGAATTCGGATTACAAAATCTTTACTAAAATATTGGCTAATCAACTCTCCCCATTATTGACGACATTGATTCACAAGGACCAAGTGGGTTTTGTCCCCACGAGGCATGCAGGTGATAATACTAGATGGAGTGTGGACCTGATAGATCTTTTAACTAGAACTAAACAACCTGCTATTGTTCTAAGCCTGGATGCGCAAAAAGCATTTGACCGCCTTAGTTGGCATTTCATGTTTGCAGTCCTTTCTACATACGGATTCTCAGGTTCTTTTATAAAGGCCTTGCAGGCTTTATACTCTATTCCAGGATTTCTCAACTCCAGTTCTCAAGGCGCCCCAACAGGTCATGTTTTCAGGCTTTCCATTATTTTGCACAGGTGATTTGATCAGTTTCACTGCCTTAGAAATTACCACAGCCATTTCAACTGAGGGAAATCCTGAAAACATGACCTGTTGGTGCGCCTTGAGGACTGGAGTTGAGAGACACTGCTCTATTCCTTCATCCCAGGTTCAGTATTATTATCTTATGTGTCGCAGCGGTTCCCCCTCAGTAATGGTAGAAGGCAGGGGTGTCCTTTGTCACCCCTGTTGATTATTTTATGTTTGGAACCTCTGGCAATGGCCATTAGGTCCCACCCAGACATACGGGGGGTTCCGCTGCGACAACAGGACTATAAACTATCGCTCTTCGCTGACGATATTTTGTTGACTCTCACCCATCCCGACACCTCCTTACCCTCCTTACATGATACTCTCTCCACATTTGGAGCTCTCTCGGGGTTTAAGATTAACCAGTCAAAAACAGAGGCCCTACCCATTAATATCTCACCTGATTTGCTTAAATCTCTCCAATGCTCTTTTAACTACCGTTGGTGCTCTTCTACACTGAAATATTTAGCAGTATACATCACATCCTCATACACTACCCTATATCAAGCTAACTTTCCCCCTATGTTTGCAGAAATTACTCGCCTTTTAAATCTTTGGACTTCCCTTCTGATTTCTCTCCTAGGTAGAATTAACGTCCTTAAGATGTTGATACTTCCCAAGTTGCTGTACCTATTTAAAACACTTCCGATCCCAGTCCCAATGACGCAATTGAAACTTCTCCGGAGGTGATGCCTCAAGTTCATATGGAATAATGCCTCCCACAGGATTGCACGGTCAGTAGTCTTTGCGCTTAAAAACAGAGGAGGTCTGGCTGCGCCAGATATCATTAAATACTATTATGCCTCTTACCTCAGAATACTGACTACTTGGGTTTCTGGAAAAGCGCCTAGCAGATGGGCTGAGATTGAGATGGGGATTACTTTTACAGTACATCCCTGTTAAATGCTATGGTCTCACTCTTCTAAATTTATGCCTCAGTTGAGATCCCTCTGCTTGGCACCGATGCTATTTACCCTTGCAATTTTGAGGAGATGTGTTGAACGATTCTCCCTATCCTCCCAGTGCCCGCCTCTCCTGAATACACTTTTCAACCTGGACATACCTGATGGACTGTCCTATGCGAGGATGTATCCGTGGACTCAGGCAGGAATCTTTCAATTGCGACATCTTGTGCACCCGGTCACACGTAAACTCCTGTCTTTCCCGGAACTACAAGTAAAACATAATCTTACTGCTTCCCTCCTGTGTTCTTATATTCAATGCAAACATTTTTTTCTTTCCAAATCCCCCTCACTTTTCCTGAAGAAACCCACAGGTTTTGAAATCTTATGTGCTAATTGTGCATGCCCTCTAAATTTTGTTGGAGATTTAACGAATCTGTAGGTTCCCTTTTTCATATTTTTTGGGAATGCCCTCTCATTAGGCCCTTTTGGACTAAAGTTCAAGAACTTCTACAAAAGTTATTACCTATTCCTATACCTTTGACTTCTATACACTTCCTTTTAGGCCTACCTCTCCAAGGACTGTCTAAGGCTTGGAGGAAACGTATGTTCTTTATTATTTTGGCTGCAAAGAGAGCCATCCCTAGGCACTGGCTTTCCACCCCCCCCCCCCCCCACGTTCCATCATGTTCTTTCAATACTGGCTGATACACGTAGGATGGAACATTTGACTGCTAAGATAGAAGATACATTACCTCTATTTACTAAAGTATGGAAACCATGGGGTGATTCAGAGTTTCCACTTGAATCTGAGAATTTTCTTGACATTTGATCCTCCAGGTGTTGTCTATTGATTGTATTATGTTTTCTCTTTTCCTTTTTTATGTTCTTTTATCCAGAGCTATAGTTTTTTTCTTCCATGTTATGTTGGCCATACGATACAGTATATTAAATATGCTTCGATGATTCCCAGCTGGAAAATGTTTTATCTGAATATACTTGTGTCTATGATGTGTTATACATGTGAATGTTCGCTCTGATTTGTATTTTCGAAAGTTTAAATGCCTTCTCTTTTGTATCTTAATGTATTCTGTTTATAATTTTTATAAATAAACAATTAAAAAAAAAAAGATTTACCCATAATTCCATGTTTTTCTCACACAGTTAAAAGGGAATATCTGCTGCTGCTGAAAAGGTACTTTTTTAATCAAGCTAAATCATATATTATTATGCTATATGTTATAACATAATAATTTATTATTCATCTTTTACTGTGAAATTACTGGTTTGAAGTTACAGGTATGACTTCAAACATCAGTAATTTTTCAGTTAAGCCATCTGCTTGAGTACAGTTTTTGAAAATATAGTAAATTACCTTAAAAACAATATATAATAATGATTTGTATCTTACTTATGTAGCAATACCCCCGCAGGGGCCGCTGGTTTAAGATTTGGGTCTGCCGTTACCTCACTGTTCACCACATCCGTCCTAGGGGTCTTCCTTGAAGAGTTGTTAATAAATGTCTGCACCAAACACTTAGTCTCTTTTTCTTTAAGCGGAGCTCCGCCGAAATTTTTTTATTAAAAGCCAGCAGCTACAGCTACAGCAGCTGCTGACTTTTAATATTAGGACACTTACCTGTCCTGGAGTCCAGCGACGTCCGCAGCAGAGGACGAGCAATCGCTCGTCACTCTGCTGCCCCCACCGCCATCATCGGTGAGGGAACCAGGAAGTGAAGCCTTGTGGCTTCACTGCCCGGTTCCCTATGGCGCATGCGCGAGTATTCTGACTGGTCCCCGTGTGTTGTGTGTTCTGGGAGCCAAGTGTCTCCCAGAACACAATGGGTATTTTGCGGGACGTGACATACTTCCAGTAGATTTCCCGCAGAGAGGACTCCCGGAAGTGGGTGCAAATACCTGTCTTAGACAGGTATCTGCACCTCCCTCCCCCTGAAAGGTGTCAATTGTGACACCGGAGGGGGGAGGGTTCCGATGAGCGGAAGTTCCACTTTAGGGTGGAGCTCCGCTTTAAGGATTTATTTCAAGAACTTCAGACAGAGGGATGGAGGGTTGAGGGAGATTCAGGTACCTTAGGTTTTGCGGATCACGGGTACTTTCCTTTATCCAGAGGACCAATAACTTCCACCCTGGATGTAGCATCCACCGGATAGGCCTCTCTCACTGACCTAGCAGCCGGTGTGAGCTCGTTCAAAAGTCTCTGCCACAGACTTGTGTAATCACACGCTTGGTAAATTTCTGAAACATAACACACAGTGCCAGGATCTTTCAGCCAGGCCGGCAGCACTGCGAGTTAGATTTGATCCGGATGCATCCTCCAATTGAGTCCTCAATTGCTCGGTCCCTTCCCACAGGCAAGGCGACACAGGACCATCCCTGGATCAGCAGGCCCCAGCAACTCCTGGGCCTACTCTCAGTAACGAAGCTTCGAGGGGTCTGTAGGCCCCAAGGCAGAAAACTGCAAATACATCCCTGAGGCCAGGAGGGCCGTCAGGTCAGGATCGGAAGACCCCGCCAAAATGGTGTCTGCCCCTTAAGTACCCTCTCCCAGAATGCACAGCGGGGTGACCAAACCCACTGAGCTGCTTCTGGGCAAGGGGTACCCAATACATCCAGCCAGCTGCGGTTCCAACCTTGACCTGTGGTGACAACGACACCCAGAGGAAGGTGGAAAATATGCAACTCAGCTGAACTGGAACAGAGACCCATAATTTGGTACAATTATTCTGAGTTGAACTATAACTCAGACAACTAAATTTACACTAGCGCCTACCCAATAGGGGCAGGGCGCTACACACTTCCCCCACCGCAACAGACGATGTCCTCATCGTTGAGAAAAATTTGACTCTCACTCCTGAGAGTCGATACCTGAATCCCAAATACTTGGATGGGGAAGGGAAACGGGGGGGGTAACAAAGAAATACAAATTTAACATGCATATAAGATAACGTCACATCAATGTAAATTACAATATTTCTCTCACTATCTGTCTAAACCACCCATTCTCCAGTGGTTTGATAGAAGATCCATACACCTGAAAGAAAAACAAACAGACACAGGCAATCATACAAACGCTGTACAATAGGAAGCAAAGCCTCACTTCCGCAGAAATTAGCCTTTCTTTCCCCATATCTACTTTGTGTGTGTGGGTAGCTAGATGTACAAAGAAACAATGTCCTAGTGGCAGAAGAGCAACATGGCAGAGTCCTTTAACACAAGTACTGGTCCAGGTAATGGAATCTTGATCCCAAAGTTTCTGGTAACCTAGCTAGCTATATTACCACACAGTCCTTTAAAAGAAAAGCAAGAAAAAGTATTTTCCTTTAGCAAAATGACAACCAGTCACTATCGGTGATCACCAGTAAAATCGGGGGTCAGGTAGAGTCAGTGATTTCCCCTGTTTGTCCAGAGTGGTGATAAAATACACGTAGTTGTCCTTTCCAGGCCGGCAAATGACCACTTTGTCAGCATGGATGTGTCTACCATAGTTCCAGTGCAACAAGCACCCATTAAAGCGATCATTAGGCTTGTGCACAACGGAAAAATTCGTTCCGTTTCGGTTCGTTTCTTTCCGGTCCTGTTGATTCGTAATCATTCGTAATTTTGCTAGACGGGATTTTTCGTGTTCGGACTCATTCGTATTTTTGCAAGCGACATTTTTCGTTGAATTTTTTGTTGCTTTATAATTCGTACTTTCGGTAGAGTACGTTGTTTTTCGTTGATTCTGGACACAACTCCTACTTTCGTAACTTTTTTTGGGTTCGTTGATTCGTAATTTTCCGTGTCTCGATCACAACGACGCTGCCTTTTATGCCTAATGTGCTTCGAATGGATTTGTACTTTTCTAAATACATAGCGGTTATTTGTAACGATTCGAAATCTCGTATTTTACTTTCGTTTTTTACATGCGGCTATAGGCTCCGCCCCTGTACACCATTTTGAGAGGGTTCAGCACGGTGAGGGAGAAGCAGAGAGCAGAGCAGAGTGAGTGTTATTGTGCTTCGAATGGATTCGAAATCTCGTATTTTACTTTCGTTTTTTCATGCGGCTATAGCCTCCGCCCCCTGTACACCATTTTGAGAGGGAGTTCAGCATGGTGAGGGAGAAGCAGAGAGCAGAGTGAGTGTTATTGTGCTTCGAATGGATTCGTACATTCGTAACTTTTTTCATAACGAATTATGCCGAAGACCTTCGGGCATTCGCTATTTTGCGGTATAATTTATTTCGGATTCGGTTTTATTCGTAATTGCTCTGTTCGGAAATTCGAATGCTTCCGAATGTCCGAAAGTTGCTAAATTCGGACGAATTTCGATTCGTTACGAAACGAATTGCACAAGCCTAGCGATCATCCATGGTATGAGAATGACCTGTTCTCCGGAATGGTTTAGGCACGGCCAAATAGTCCCAAACAGCCTCACAGTACCATTTTACTCTGTTGACCTTGATCTCTTGCATGATCTCGCTGGAAACATAGGGAAACTCCAGTCCATATTCAGTGGCTACCCGCTTGTTGAGTAACCTTTGTGACCGGGCAAGCCTAGGCAAAGATCTGGTTCTTCCAAGTCCAGGAGGTATACACGAAACTGAGGACTGCACCATAGTATTTACAGACAGTTTTCCTGACCCAAACAAACTGGTAACTTTAGGCAGGATTTCACTAGTAACAACCGGGGGTTCCACACTGGGTGTTGTCTTCCCCAAGTCCATATCTGCCCATCCAGCAAAGGTGAAGGCCGAAGCAACATCATCTCCATTGGCCCATAGCATCTCCTGAGACATGGTTTTGAACAAGTGATCATCTCCAGAGATGTCTGACAAGGAATCTAATTCAGAGTCCCGCAACTCCTCCGCGGGCAGGTAACCGCGAACAGTTCCCATATGTACAATTTCCCCAGATCTCTCACCCGTTCCTGTTGTGGACTTCTCAGGAATCAGACTTTCCTCTGGATCCAGTCCGGGTAGTCTTTGGGGTGAGCCTCGACTACGGCCGCGGGAGGCTTTTACGTATCCCACTGTCCTTTGGGCAGGTGCAGCGGGAAAAAATGCAACAGAGTTAGTAGTAGTGGAGGTAACGGCAGTAGCGGTGTCCGCCGATGCCTCCTCAATGGCAGTAACAGCGTCATCTCCCTCCGGAATGACTGTTGTAGCGGATGTGGCAAGAGCAGGTCTAGCCGCAGAAGCAAAGACCCCAGCCTCCTTGGTAGCGATGCCCGTGGCCTCTCTGACTGACCTAGCAGCCGATGCGAGCTCATTCAAAAGTCTCTGCCACAGACTTGTGTAATCACACGCTTGGAAAAGTCCTGAAACATAACACACAGTGCCAGGATCTTTCAGCCAGGCCGGCAGCACTGTGAGGTAGATTTGATCTGGATGCGTCCTCCAATTGAGTCCTCAATTGCTCAGTCCCTTCCCGCAGGCAAGGCAACACAGGGCCATCCCTGGATTAGCAGGCCCCAGCAACTCCTGGGTCTACTCTGAGTAACGAAGCCTCGGGGGGTCTGCAGGCCCAGAGGCAGAAAACTGCAAACACATCCCTGAGGCCAGGATCGGAAGACCCCGCCAAAACGGTGTCTGCCCCTTAATTACCCTCTCCCAGAATGCTCAGCGGGGTGACCAAACCCACTGAGCTGCTTCTGGGCAAGAGGTACCCAATACATCCAGCCAGCTGCAGTTCCAACATTGACCTGTGGTGACAATGACACTCAGAGGAAGGTGGAAAATATGCAACTCAGCTGAACTGGAACAGAGACCCATAATTTGGTACAATTATCCTGAGTTGAACTATAACTCAGACAAATAAATTTACACTAGCGCCTACCCAATAGGGGCAGGGTGCAAAACTTACTTATGGTAATTAACCACTTTTCACCCAGGCCAATCCTGACACTTCTGTCCTACATGTAAAAATCATACTTTTCTTGCGAGAAAATTACTCAGAACCCCCAAACATTATATATATATATATATATATATATATATATATATATATATATATATATATATATATATAGCAGACATCCTAGGATATAAAATGGTTGTCGTTGCAACTTTTTATGTCACGCTGTATTTGTGCAGCAATTTTTCAAATGCGTTATTTTTGGAAAAAAAACAGTTTCATGAATAAATAAAAAAACCCACACTAAAGTTTTTTTTGTATAATGTGAAAGTCGATGTTACACCGAGGAAATAGATACGGTACTTAACATGTCACGCTTTAAAATTGCACACACTTGTGGAATGGCGCCAAACTTCAGAACCTAAAAATCTCCATAGACGACGTTTTACATTTTTTTAAAGGTTACATGTTTAGAGTTACAGAGGTGGCCTGGTGCTAGAATTTTTTCCCTCGCTCTAACGTTTGCGGCGATACCTCACATGTGTAGTTTAAATGCCTTTTACATATGCTAAAACAAGTCCTTTTGCTGGTTACATTTGTAAACTATGAGGCCGCGTACACACGACCGTTATTCATGTCATGGAAAAAAACAAAGTTTTTCTCGACGTGATTTTTCGTGTTTCCTCTCAAGCCTGCCTTGCATACACACGTTCATGAAAAAAAACCTCTCGAGCAAAGCACGGAGACTAGGGATGAGCTTCGAGTTCGAGTCGAACCCATGTTCAACTCGAATATCGCCTGTTCGGTTGTTCGTCGAATTGCAAATATTATGGGCCATTCGCGCAAAATTCGAGTGGCGCGTCACAGCCCATAATTCACTGCGAAATCGCAGTGCATTGCTGGCTGATGATTGGCCAAGCAGCCACTATGACACGCATGCTTTGACCAATCACAGCGCGCAAAAAACGGAGAGCCATAATTGGCCAAAGCCAGGGTGGGTTTGGCCAATTATTTCTCAGGGGGTTTAGTACACGCCCCACCCTATATAAGGCCGCCTCCGTGGCGGCCTTGTGTAGTGTGTTGCGGTGTTGGTTAAAGAGAGAGCTTACAGAGAGAGAGACAGTGTCATTTATATTGAGTTAGATAGAGCAGGCAGGCGAGTCAGTTAGCTGCAGTTACAGTGTGTAGAGGATATATATGCATCCTAGGTGTTGTATATATATTTATACACTGTATTCAGTTTAGCTAGATCCGTTCCTGTTATTCTCTATACTGTGACAGGCAGGCAGGTGATTGTGCTATCTGCAGTCAGTGTTTCACTTAGTGTGCTGTGTGCTTTGCATAGCGTTCACCTAAAGCTTACCTGAATACAGTTAGTGACGAATAGTGGTATTCTCATAATAGAACCACAGGCAGAGAGCTGCAAGTATTTTAAGTTAGTGTACTGTGTCCTCTGCACAGTTTTCACCTAAAACTAACTGAAGACAATTGCTGCTTTTCTCATACTAATACCCCAGCAGGCAGTTGATTCTGATAGCTGCATTATAATCAGTATAGATATATATATATATATATATATATATATATATATATATATATATATATATATATACATCCCACCTTTGTGCAGCTACATCTCACTGCAGGCCATTAGTATGTCTGGAAGGCAAACAAGGAGAGGCAGACAGTCACGAGGCAATATAAGAGGGCAAGCAGGCTATGTGTCTAGAGGCAACAGTGCTGGTCGTGGACACGGTGCATCCTCATCAGCACGCTTGTCCTTCTTTTTGGCAGCTGGCCATGTTGAGCCGCAACATGCCAAAGACTTGGTAGAGTGGATGACCAAGTCGTCCTCATCCTCCTCATCCTCTCTCACCCAGGCTCAGGGTACTTTGTCTGGCAAAGCAGCTGCCAAAGCGGCCTCTTCCCTCGGCTCAATGGCATCAGTCACTCCTTCCCTAGCCCCACCATGTCCTCCTGAGGAGTCCCTCGAACTGTTTGACCACAGTGTTGGGTACATGCTTCAGGAGGATGCCCAGCGTTTTGAAGGCTCCGATGATGGAACCCAGCTAGAGGAAGGCAGTAACGTGAGCCCAGAGAGAGGGGGTAGTAACGTGAGCCCAGAGAGAGGGGTGCCCAACAAGGACAGCTATCTGGCAGTCATGTTCCCCCAGCTGCAGCATACTGACAGATTTGCTCCAGTGATGAGGAGGGAGGGGATGATGAGGTTACTGACTCCACGTGGGTGCCTGATAGGAGAGAGGAGGAGGAGGAGGAGGAACATCTCCAATGAGGCAGGATGCCCTCCAGGGGCCAGCTTAAGGGCAGCACACTGACTGCATGACACCGCAGAGCTCCGCATGTGCAGGGCGCTGCTGTCTCTGCGCGTTATTCCAAAAGTTCTTTGGTGTGGGCCTTTTTTCATACGTGTGCAGCAGATCGCACCGTTGCCATTTGCAACATATGTCTCAGGCGTATTCGCGTGGCCAAAACATCAGCCGCTTGGGCACCACGTGCTTGACCAGACATATGTCGACCTGCCATGCAGTTCATTGGCAAGCCTACCTAAAAGACCCACACCAAAGAACAAAGCGGACCTCTCCTTGCTCCTCATCAGCTGGGATCTCCAACCCCACTATACCTTCAGTCCTCTCTGAAACCTGCACTGAGAGGAATGAAGGTGTAGAATTAGGTGTGTCCCAGCCAAGTACTTGCGGGCAATCTACTATTGGTACACCGACGTCAGATTGTACCAGGCAAATTTCCCTGCCCCAGCTGCTGCACCGCCGAAATAAGTTTGCTCCCAGCCATCCACATGCACAGTGGTTGAATGCTAGCTTGGCTAAATTGCTAGCCCTTCAACTGCTGCCTTTTCAGTTGGTAGACTCTGCCCCTTTTTGTGAGTTTGTGGAATGTGCAGTTCCTCAGTGGCAGGTTCCCAAACGCCACTTTTTCTCACGGAAGGCGATTCCGGCTCTCTACCGGCATGTGGAAGGCAATGTCTTGGCCTCGCTGGACAGGGTGGTCAGCGGTAAGGTGCATATTACCGCTGACTCATGGTCCAGCAGGCATGGACAGGGACATTTACCTATCTTTCACGGCGCATTGGGTGACTCTGCTGGCAGCTGGGAAGGATGCAGGACAAGGTGCAGTAGTGTTGGAGGTTGTTCCGCCACCACGCCTCCAAAATGTTACTACTGGTGATTCTGACACACCTCTCTCCTCCACCCCCTCCTCTTCTTCTTCCTCCATGGCCTCTACCTGTGCTTTGTCCTCGGAACCAGCGGTGCTCTACAGGCGTTCAATGGGCTACGCAAGTACGCAGGCAAAAAGATGCCATGCGGTGCTTGAGCTGGTGTGCTTGGGGGACAGGAGCCACACTGGGGCAGATATTCTGTCAGCTCTGCAGGGGCAGGCTCAGAGGTGGTTGACGCCATGCCAGCTTAAGCCAGGAAAGGTGGTTTGCAACAATGGCACCAACATCCTCTCCGCACTCTGACAGGGACAACTGACCCATGTGCCCTGTTTGGCTCATGTCCTTAACTTGGTGGTGCAGCGGTTCTTGGGCAGGTGCCTGGGCTTACAGGAGGTCCTGAAGCATGCCAGGAAACTCTGTGGGCATTTCTGCCGGTCATATAATGCCAGTGCTCGGCTGGCTGACCTGCAAAAGGAATCAAACCTACCCAAGAACCGCCTAATCTGTGACATGCCCACCAGGTGGAACTCTATGTTGGCCATGCTGCAGTGGCTGCACACGCAGCAGAGGGCCATCAATGAGTATCTGTTGCAATTTGGCACCAGGACAGGGTCAGGGGAGCTTGGATTTTTTTCCCCACGCCAGTGGGCCATGATCAGGGATGTATGCACTGTCCTGGCAGCATTTGAGGAGGCCACGAGGATAGTGAGCAGTGCATGCATCAGTGACACTATCCCTCTTGTCCACCTGTTGAAGCACACGCTGCGTGGAATAATGGACAGGGCATTTGAGGCAGAACAGAGGCAGGAAGAGGAGGACTTCCTTACCTCTCAAGGCCCCCTTTATCCAGACAGTGGTCCTGCTGGCCCGGCTATCACACAGGAAGAGGACGAGGAGGAGGAGGAGGAGGATTGTGTCAGCATGGAGGTGGAGCCTAGCACTCAGCATCAGCAGCAGACTTCAAGGGATCAATTACAGTCCCAAGACATCCATGGACTTGTACGTGGCTGTGAGGAGGTGGCTGCGGATCATGTCATCCTGAGTGACCCAGAGGACTCCACATCGAATGCCTCAGCAAACCTACGCTGCATGGCCTCCCTGACCCTGCAAAGCCTGCGGAGGGATCCTCATATTCGTGCGATCAAGGAGAGGGATCATTACTGGCTGACAACCCTCCTTGATCCACATTACAAGGGTAAGGTTGCGGGCCTTATCTTGCCGTCGTAGAGGGAGCAGAGGTTGAAGCATCTTCAGGAGGCCTTGCAGAAAGGTCTGTGCAACACGTTCCCAGAGACTGGGAGGTTACAAATTCCTGGTCCTGGACAACGTGTTGCTGAGGTTTCGGTCAGTCAAAGAAGGAGCGGTGGAGAAGGCGGCCGTCTGACCGATGCGTTCAGACAATTTTTTAGTACACAGCCCCAAGGTATGATCGGTTCCAGCAACCATCGCCAGCATCTGGTTTACATGGTGCAGGAATACCTAGGGGCAAGATCAGACTTGGACACCTTTCCCACCGAAAATCCTCTGGGTTACTGGGTCTTGAGGATGAATCACCTTCTGTGCAGCCTTCTCTGAAGCCTTCCTTTTGCGCTTGGCTGGAGGCTGTGCCTCTGGAGGTGTACTCATGTCAGGAGGAGGAGAAGGAGGTGGGGGAGAAAAAGGAGGAGGAGGTGGAGAAGAAGGAGGCGGAGGAGAAGGAGGTGGAGGAGAAGAAGATGGAGGAGGTGGAGAAGAAGGAGGTGGAGGAGGAGGAGGTGGAGAAGAAGGAGGTGGAGGAGGATGGCCATGATCACAAATGACAGTAGTGTCAGTGATTGTCCCCATCAACCCCTTATTTAATAGGCTAATAAGCAGGGGCTCGCATAGTAGGCATTGGCCCATCGCCATCTGGCTCATTTTTACACCAACTAGTGTGGCATAGCCCTCTTCAGTGTTGGTTGGCTGTTGGAGGGTGGCCTGTGCCTGTCGAATCAGGGCCAGTGCTGCCTGACTCGTTCTCCTATCCCAACTGGCCCTTCTTGTTGGAAGTCGGATGGGAGGCACCTGACACCTTGTTCTGCCACTTGGCCCTGCCACCTCCTCTCTGCCACTTGGCCCTGCCACCTCCTCTCTGCCACTTGGCCCTGCCACCTCTTCTCTGCCACTCACCCCTGCCACCTCCTCTCTGCCACTCACCCCTGCCACCTCCTCTCTGCCACTCACCCCTGCCACCTCCTCTCTGTCACTCGCCCCAGCCTCCTCCTGCCTTACACTTTCCAGCCTCTCATCCAGGCTGATGTCCTCCTGTGTATAAAAAAGGGACATAGTTTGAGTTTTGGGTTCATCAATCACACACAATTTTCAGCTCATGACTGTTGAAAATTGAATGTAAATAAATGGAAAAGACTCTTATTCTGACCCCAGCATTTTTCATTCTTTTCTCCCCAACTTTTTTGGTCACTACTGACTATTGATATGTAAAACACTTTTTGATCGAATATTTATGTTTTTTGCCATATTAACATCTATTTTACAGCATTCATTTTAACACAATAAATGTTTAGAAATTATTATACCTGGCTCCATATGGACACATCCGGGTCTTCTTCCAGGATGGAAGGCTCCTCTTGCTCCAGAGAAGGATCATCTTGGCTGCAGGGAAGGCTGGAGGGAAGACTAGACAGTGATGGCCTTGCCTCAATGTGGTCGTTAAGAAAGGCCATTCTGTTGTAGTACCACAACTTCGGGACATATACATCCGCTACTGCTGCTCCTGACCTCTGAGAAGCCAGGACCTTAATGCGCTCAGTCCTGTATGTGCCTCTCAAGCTCCCAATTTTAGTATCCACCTGTTCAATGGTTGCGTGGGGCATCCTTGTGTGCACAAATGGGAGCAGGGTCTATATCGCTGCTGTCCTTACCCCTTTTTTTTATGAATGTTGTTTTTGGTCTCCCAAAGAGCGGGCAGCTTCCTTAACCTATCAATGAATTTTCCCAAAAATTATTTTTCCAGAAATGGATTCATTATTTCTGCAAGAAAAAACACAAGACAAAAATACTAATGTCAGTCTAAACGCTAGTAATCTTTATCCCCATATAGGCCTCAATCTCTATGCAGTATAGGCCACTGATGTCCCAAGTAAAAAACATACCTTCGGTCTGACGTTCGTCGCTTTACTCCTCTCTCCGCACACAGAACATAGTTACGTCACATGTGTGTTAGCTTTTTATACACTACGCATGCGTGAAACTCTGCACACGTCGTCCGCCCATGACGTTCTTTCTCAAATCTTCCCCGTCCCTTCTCTTTCGGCTCGCAGACGACATAGCGGAGTCACAGCAGGTGTCTGCTAATTCATCTAATAACGACGACACAAGCCCGTAGCATGAAACGTCACGAACAAGGAGGAGATACAAGGCATCTAATATGTCCTTCGCCAAGATGGCGGAGATGGTTAACATATTGAAGAAGTCGGATTATGATGGCAAGCATGGGCCGTATACACACCCTAATCTAAGGAAGGCCCAAATCATTAAGAAAGTTGTGAAAAGTCTGAAGAGACATTTGTGGGTGAAAAGATCAAAGGAGCAGCTCAGAAAGAGGTGGTCTGACCTCAAACTGAGGGAGCCGGAGCAGTTAAGAAGCATTAAGAAAATGCTTGAAAAAAGTAAGTACTTCTCCTGTGTTCCTATGATTGTATTTCAGAACTTGCATGTTGCTCCATGTTGTTGCTTTTTACTATTGGACCATAAAAAATGTCATCTTAAAAAATTTAGTAGGGACAGTAATCGGTTGTTACAGACACATTGTTCGCCCACTACGATGTTTTGGAAGATACAGGGTAAAATACATTTTGACATGCCTGTTTGTATTCCTTAAATGTTATTACATTGTTGTCTAGATGATGTGTTTGTAACTAGAATGAAATGCAAACTTGAATCAGTGTAAAGGAGAGGACACTCAGCAGCTGTTTACACATCTGCACTCAGGAGCACTATAGTGTGGGCCACCAGAACAACCCTTTTAGGGTGTCCCACACAGGTGCTCCAGTGGATTCTTGGGGTGTCTTCATGTGTGAAACTTGTCCCCAAAAGGTGAGTAGTCAAGATTTGGGTTTGAAAAATTAATGTCTTCTGCTTGTAACTCTGCCCAAACAGACACTTGTACCCCACTTCCAAGCAATGTATCATATTCCTATTTTTTCCCTCAAATATCTGTGTTCTAAGTTTCCCTTTTGTTTCATTATCATAGGGGAGAGAAGACTGGGAGGACACCACTCCTCGGAGCCCAGGAACCCCACACCACAGAAAGAACCCCAAAACCAGAAATGTGGAGGAAGTAGAAGTAGAGGAAGGAGAAGTGGAGGAAGGAGAAGTGGATGACGTGGTGGAACTTGTGACCACAACAGGTCAGTGTCTGTCACCACAGCTTCTGGTAAGAGATGTAGGCCTGCAGATTTTTTATACTTTTTTTTTTATTATTAGGGGATGAACATGTTGTTGAAGAAAGTCCTCGTTTCTCAAGTGATAGTGCACAAAGAATCATCCAGCAAGTAGTAATGGAGTGTAGTAGTGAACTGGACGTCATGAAGAAAAGGATGAATGTTATGGAGCAAACATTTAAGGACATCATTGATGTTTTGGGGCGAATTGAATAAAATCCCCATTTTTATTTTTTCCAGTTTTAAAACATTATCTTTGAATTTTTTCAAACAAGCCAAAATTTGAAGATGCACACAGTGGGTCAACATGTGCTATCTGCCATCACGGGATATCCATGTACGTGTTTTGTGGGTGCAACCCCTTCCTCGCAACTCAAGTAGGTGAAAGGAAGAAGGGGTTGTACCCCAAAACACTTCCATTGATCCCCCATGATGGCAGATAGCACATGTTGACAATAGGGATCAGGAGGGAAATAACCATTTTTCAAACCCTAATAATTGTGCGCATCTTCAAATTTTGGCTTGTTCAGGGGTGACAAGACCCCATCTTATTAAGGGTAGATAGACATTTTTTTAAAACTAGAATGTCTGATATTGCCTAGAGGTTTACAATGTTGTATTTTGAAGTATGTTAATGAGAGTTTTGTATTTTCATAAAAAAACAAACAAAAAACATGCCTGTTTATGGCAAAAAAAAAAGGTTAAAAATTTTGATACCCCTAAAAATGTTAGAAAGACCATGTGTGAATGTGCACACAGTAAAAAATGTAAACAACAACAAAGTGTGGCTTCTTTTTATCAAATCCGCTATAACATTTATGGTGTTTACTTTTGGTGTTACCAGTGAAATGGTTGTTATTTCCTAAAGAAAAATACACTTGGCACTACAAGTACACTTGTAAAAACTAGGAGACAGCTAAAAGAAACACAAGCAATACATCAAAAATGAAATTTAAGCAGATTTGTTTATTTTTTTATAGTTTTAAAAAGGATTAGAGATTGCCTGACATAGGAATGGCCCCCCTACCAGTGAAATATTCCACATACTGCTGCCGAACTGCACAGGCACTTTGGGGGGTCAAGCCAGGATGGCCATGTTCTAGGCCTGGCAGGGCATTCTCCGCTGTGGAAAGTCTGGCCTCTGGCCCAATTGTGGCCATATAATTTGACGAATGTCGACGTAAGTAATTGTGCAGAATGCAGCAGCAAAATACTAGGTAGATAATTTTATACTCCGCCATGTGTATGGAAGTTAGAAATAGGCGGAACTGGGTGGCCATTGTTCCGAAGGCATTCTCCACAACTCTTCGGGCCCTGGCCAGCCGGTAGTTGAATACCCTCCTCTCTGGGGTGAGGGTCCTCTGGGGGAATGGCCTCATTAGATGCGGTTCCAGTCCAAAGGCTTCATCAGCCAGAAACACAAAGGGGAGTCCTTCAACATTCCCTGCATCCGGTGGCAATGCAAGGTCATCAGTCTGGAGACGAAGAGCAAACTCCGTCTGGCTGAAGGCTCCCCCATCCGACATCTGGCCATTCTTCCCCACATCCACATAGAGAAACTCATACTGTGCTGACACCACCGCCATCAGCACGATGCTATGAAACCCCTTGTAGTTGTAGTAATAAGAACTCGAACTGGGTGGTGGCACGATGCAGACGTGCTTCCCGTCGATTGCCCCTCCGCAGTTGGGAAAGTCCCACCGCGTGGCAAACTCAGATGCCACAGTCTGCCATTCCTGTGCCATGGAAGGAAGCTGTGGAGTCAAACAAGATACAAAAATATTAGTACCTTTGCACATAACATTGCAAGCAGATTATACAAAAACATTCTTGGCCAACATCATTATAACATTTATTTTAAGGAGTATTTTAAAAAAAAAAGAAGAAGGTCCACTTATCATATTCCTCACCCCCTCTGATGGCCCATTGTAAACATTTTAAGGGGGGGGGCTAGATGAGTTTGGGACCCAAAAAAATAACAAAAAACACTCAGAATTTAATGTGAAAATATACTTTAGAACACATTTTTTTTTTGGGGGGGGGGGGGTAAAGCACTATAATGGAACTGACAAAATACATTGGTAAGTGACTAGGCTAGGCGTGTTTGGGACCAGGATAGCATGCTGGAGAGGTTAGTGAAGGGAAATATGCATGTAGGCCAAAAAAGGGGCATTAAAAAATGACAGCATGCATGGGGACAAAGGGGAGATTCACAGCATATTACAATCATGGTAATTAGGGCATGATAAAAAAAATACAATACATTAGCATACATTAAATACATAGAATGTGATGTGTTAAAGGAGAAAAACTTACCCTCATATAGTCTTCCTGCAGGACTTAGATGATGGCAGAACAGGTGTCTGGGATAATGAACCCCAGAGCCTGAGGGGAGATGCCTGTCGTGAACTTTAGGACCTGCAGACTTCTCCCAGTCGCCAGATATCGCAACGTGGTGATGAGCCTCTGCTCAGCAGTGATGGCTTCCCGTATAACGGTGTCCTGCCTGGTGATATAGGGGGACACCAAAGCCAACAGATGAAGAAAAACGGAGTCAGACATCCGGAGAAAATTCCTGTAGTCATCAGGATTATTCTCCTGGATCTCCCGCAGCAAAGGCATGTGAGAGAATTGGTCCCGCTGGAGCAACTAATTCTTGGTCCATGAACTCCTCCTCACCCTGTTCATGGACTGGTCTTGTTCCAAGACAAGAACACCAACACAAAGTGCCTGCACAGCACGAACTCTATGATGAGAACGTACCCACAACATGGCTAGAAAACGGTCGTCTGATCAGAACGAACTAGACAGAACGCACTGAAGAACAGCAAGGCCTATGAAGAGCAACCTGAAAATCAGAGACGAGTAGACAAGAACGCACTGAAAAACAGATACGACCTGACTACACGCTACGAACCCACAAGCACAAACTGAACCGCAGAAAACGAGCTGAAAGCAAGAAGACTGAAAAGCGCGAATCGTCTCTCATCAAACTTTTCCTAACACGCAGTAACACGAGATTAGCAAAAGCAGCCCAAAGGGTGGCGCCATTGGAATCGAACTTCCCCTTTATACTGCTGTCGTACGTGTTGTAACGTCACCGCACTTCAGACCGACGAGATTTTGGATTGACAGTGTGTATGCAAGGAAAGCTTGACAAGAATCCCGTCAAGCTTGACAAGAATCTCGTTGAGAAAACCAACGCGACGGGATTCTTGGTCATGTGTACTAGGCTTTAGCCTCTATGTCTAGAGATGTCCCAAACACAGAATTTATTTTCTTGACTATTTCCCTCCAATATCTATATAATGTGGGGCATCTCCAGACCATATGCATCAAGTCTTCCTTCACATCCCCACACCTTGGACACTTTGCATCTAGTCTTCTTCCAAACATAAACAACCTCAGAGGCGTGCGGTATGATCTATGTACCAAGAATAGATGAGGGAGACAATGAGACCGCAGGCCCCAATGCCAATATTCGACTCAATTGCTAGTTTAATTTTTTTTTTTTTTGTGGGAAAATTAGACCTTTATCTCATTTCTTTATAATGCTACTGAATGAGACAATGCCCATTTAATATATGCCTGCTTGATGTTTTCTTGAATATGCTGTGTTTAGTACTTTCCAGCAAGTGCAAAAATGAAAAACACTATACCAAACCTTCGAAATTTCTCAAAATATGACTTTCAATCAAAACAGGGGGTGGTAAATAATGGGAGACCAATGCCTGTGCTTATGGACCTACTTCAAACGAAGGGACAGAGGAAAAAAACACGGTCATTTCAAATAGAGTGGTGCCAACTAAAAGACTGTCTGTGTGGCTGTGCTACGAAAAAACACCTTTACTGCTTTCCCTGTCTTCTGTTCTCCACTACCGACAACGTTTGGACTAACGCAGAATCTTGTGACTTGAAGAACTTATCAAGGGGCCTAAACAAACATGAGCAATCAGCAATTCCCATTCAAAGCCAAATTGCTTTAAAAACTTTTGGAGCTTCAAGAATAGATCTAGCTTTGGATGAACAGCGGAAATTAAATATCAGCATCCACAATACTAGGGTAAAGAAAAACTGTGAAATTTTAAAAGACCTTATTAATGCAACCTGCTTCCTAGTCAAACAGGAATTAGCTTTTCATGGTAACGATGAGAGTGCAAGCATATCCAATTGTGGCAACTATGTGGAGCTATTACATGCTTTTGCTGAGAAAGATGAGAGGTTAGCGAATCATTTGGTGACATCCACTGTGTTTTCTGGCTTATCAAACAGAATACAGAAAAATTTAATTGAATCAATCGCTGATGTCATTAGAAATTACATCAAAGAGGAGATTAATGCAGCCCCATTTGTAGCTGTAGAAGTAGATAAAATGACAGATATCACAAACAAAGCCTGGTTCTCCGTAATAATGCGTTATGGGGTTATAATAAATTTGACTTGTGAGGTGAGGGATGCATTTTTGGGATTTGATGATGTCAGTGATAGAAATACAATTATGTTGAAAAGCTGGTATCTCAGACTTACGAAGCAGTGTTTATTCACTGTTATGCGCACAAATTAAATTTATTGCTCATGCATTCTGCATAATGTATTCCTGAGTGTAAAATATTTTTTGAAACAGTTGAGGGCCTTGCAACATTTTTTAATAAGTCAACCAAGCGCACCCACCTACTGGACGAGGTTGTGAAGTGTCGTTTACCAAGAGCAGCACCAACCAGATGGAGCTCAAATTCCAGGCTTGTCCAAATAATCAGCATGTACCAAACTGATCTACGCGCTGTATTCGAAATTATGAGTGAAAATCCTGATGTTTGAGATAATAAGACCCTAATAATGGTTGTTGCATATGATCTCTGGCTGTCAAAAGCCAAAACCTGCTTCCTAATAATGGCCTATGAGTGCATTTTTTATTAAACTGATGCACTCTTTCGTGTACTGCAGAACAAAGTAATGGACATAGGATTCTGCTGTTCATGAATCCGCGACACAATGGGAGTTGTGGAACGCCAAAGTCAAGATTTTGACAGTTTCCATGATCACTTCCAGCAGAAATGCATTGCACTAGGCCTGAAAGACAATGACAAACAGTCGATCAGATATGAGAGGAGACAAATGTTTTATAACATCCTTGACAACATCAGTGTTCAAATGAAAGCTAGGTTTGATCATTTTGGTGAGCGAAGTTTCCTTGCTTTGGTCGATTGCACAAAATTTGATGAAATGTCACACTATTTTGATGACACCAAACTGCAGAGCCTATCGAAATATGCAAAGTACATTGACTTAGTGAGACTAAAGGCTGATCTTATCAGCTTATATAGTACACAAATGGTGAGGGACCAATGCAAATCACCTGGACAGCTTCTCAGCTTTTTGGCCCAGAATGATCTAATGCAGACGGTTCCAGAGGAGAGAAAGTTACTCCAGCTGGTGCTCACTAAACCATTTACAACAGCGTCTGTTGAAAGGTAATTCTCTTCTTTAAAAAGACTCAAAACTAGTGTTGAGCGAACCCGAACTGTAAAGTTTGGGTCCGTACCGAACTTTAGCTTTTTCCCGAACCCGAACCCGGACTTTGCGCAAAAGTCCGGGTTCGGGTTCGGGTTCGGAAATCTAATTACGCAGTTATAAATGCTTCAGGGGCCAGCCAATCACCTTTTGATTAGCTGGTGTGCCCTTAGAAGCCATCATAGCCATGCCTACTAATGGCATGGCTGTAATTGGTCAGTGCAACATGTGACCCAGCTTCTATATAAGCTAGAGGCACACAGCACACACGTCACTCTGCTTCAGAATAGATAGGGAGAGGATCTTGTCTGCTGCTGCTGCTTTTAGGGAGAGATAGAAAAATACATGCGTTAGTCCTGATTCTGGAATCTGAGGGAAAAGATAGAGAGACAGTGTAGTGTAGGGCCAGGTTCCTGTTTTTTGCTTTTAGGGAGAGAGATATATTATATAGGAATAGGAGTCCAGATTCAGAGATATAACTCAGCGATCTGCATAGGTTTACCTGTTTGTGTTGCAGTGCAGTCTTTTTACACTGCTATGAGCCCAGTGTCAGAGAAAATCTACCTTTTATCTGCAAGCTCAGTGCACCAGCACTGCATATATTACGTTGAGAGATACACCGTTTCCATACTGTGGGTGTATTCTGCTCTTGGAAAAAGATCCATTTAGGACGAAAAAAAAAAAGGCACTTTATTGTGCTCTTTTCCAAAAGACCCATTAAGGGCAAAAAAAATAAAAAATTTCCATTTTATTTTGCTTGTGCAAAAAAAGACCCGTTTAGGGCAAAAAAAAAAAAAAAAAAAAATTTGCACTTTAATGTACGCTTGCAAAAAGACCCATTTAGGGCCACAAAAAATATTTTGCAGTGTGTTTTACATATGTGGAGGCGTGTGAAATAAACCATTTCTATATATTTGTCTTCTACTGTGCTATACTAAAAAAACAACATTTTTTTTAATAGCATTTTCTGCAGTTCTGTAGCTGTGCGATTCAGCGGTTACGTACTGTAGGTAGAGGCAAGTCCTTTAATTCCCAGTAAAGTCAATGTCCACACCAGCTGAAATTACAACTCTTATTCTCTCATGGCAAAATAAACTCTACTCGGATAGAAAAGGTTAGAGCAAAGAAACAGGACAGCTTAAGGTGTGGAGGAGGTCCAGGCACAAACGTAGCACATTCACTTCACTGCTTAGGTTTCTCAAACAGTTTTAGGTGCACGGTCTCTGCCACAGACCTTGAGGTTGGTCTCTGCCACAGACCGGGTGTACAAGGCCCCTGCCACGGACCTGGAGAACTTTGGTCTCTGCCACAGACCAGGGTGTATAAGGCCCCTGCCACGGGCCGGGTGAATAAGGCCTCTGATACAGTCAAGATGACCTTGAGCTTCTCCTTCTACGAACCTAGCCCATATCAAGGGGAAGACATCTCTCCAGGGAGTCAACAGACCCTTCATTCACCGTGACTCCCGCATCGGTCCATCAGAATGATCCTCCCTTCCCTGGAACATGGTCCCCTACACGAGGCGGCACCCTAAGACTCCTCGACCCTTAGCGGACTCCAGACGAAGGCTCTGGACTCCAGGCTTTACTCCCGCACCTAAGCCTCCATACCCAGGGCAGCAGGAACTCCAGGATAGTACCTCACCCCGGGCTAAAGGTACCCGAGATGAAACAGGAACACATGCACCCAGGCCGAAGGCACCTGGGCGTGGACCCCACTGGACATCAGCCGTTGAGTTTCTGAGGTTCTTAATGACTTCCCGTACCTCTTCTGCTGAAAAGGGGGCCTCCAGCATATTTTTTTATTTTTTTATTTTTTTAATGTTATTTTAAGTTATTTCCCTATCCACATTTGTTTGCAGAGCACTTGCCATGCTCTTAACAACATTTTGCTGCCATTTGCAGCCCTCTAGCCCTTTCCATTACTTTTTTAGAGCCTTTTTAGTCCTTAGAAGTCCGGGTCCCCATTGACTTCAATGGGGTTCGGATTCGGGTTCGGGTTAAAGTTCGGTCCCGAACCCGAACTTTTTTCCGAAGTTCGGCCGAACCCGTCGAACCCGAACATCCAGGTTTCCGCTCAACTCTACTCAAAACATACAGTCGGAATAGGACTGACCAAGGACAACTTTCATCTCTGGCAATCATCTCTATTGAGGCAGAAAGACTTTTGAAACAAAGTCACTGACATCTTTTTCCAGAAGGATAGGCGAATGGATTTCATTTACAAATAAAGGTAATTACATAACATTACATATTAGTAACACTGTTTCTTTAAGATCCTAACTTTTGGGAATAACTCCCCTAATTTCCTGGAAATAACCTAATGTTACTAGCCAGTGGCAGAACTACCAGATTCGCAGCAGTCGCAATTGCGACCAAGGCCTGGCATTCCACCACTGTGGGGGGGCCCTAAGACCCAGCATCTACCCCTGCACTTTCGGCTGGCAGCTAACTATACAGTGAAGGGGCGATCGGAAGCTCTGTGATGTCCGCGGGATGTCCCATTCAGAATACTGGCTAGCAGTTCACTTCCCGAGTGTTTGTGTATACCAGTGTTTCTCAACTCCAGTCCTCGAGGCGCCCCAACAGGTCATGTTTTCAGGCTTTCCATTATTTTGCACAGGTGATTTGGTCAGTTTCACTGCCTTAGTATTTACCTCAGCCTTTCATCTGAGGGAAATCCTGAAAACATGACCTGTTGGGGCGCCTTGAGGACTGGAGTTGAGAAACACTGGTGTATACAGTGTGGAGGGGAGGGGCCTCTGACCAGAGCAGGCACCAGATTCAGTGCACAAGTGAGTTGGCTCTGCTTGTACACTCTTGACGATACCTGTCCAGGTCAGAGGCCCCTCCCCTCTTCACTGTATAAACTGACACTTGGGAAGTAAACTGCTAGCCTGTATTCTGAATAGGACATCCTGCGGACATCACAGAGCTTACAATTGCAGCCTCCTGCCCCCTCCACTGAATACACTGACACTCGGGAAGAGAACTGCTACCCGGATGGGACATCCCGCGGACATTACAGGGAAGCAGTTTGTACAAGGGCTGCTGCTTCTTGCATCTAGGCTTCTCCTGTAAGGTAAGCCCGGCATTAAGTAAGCTATTACACTGCCCTCATCTATCACACTGCCCCCCACCTATCAGACTGCCCCCCCACCTATTACACTGCCCCCCATCTGTCAGAATGCCCCTCTCTTATCACCTGGCCCCCCACCTGTTACACTGCCCCCCTCTTATGACACTGCACCACACCTGTCATACTGCCCCTGCACCTATTATACTGCCCCCCACCTATCACACTACCCCCACCTGTCAGACTGCCCCCTACCTGTTAGACTGCCCCTCTCTTATCTCATGGCCCCCCACCTGTTACACTGCCCCCCACCTGTCATAGTGCCCCACCACCTATTACACTGCCCCCCACCTATCACACTGCCCCCCACCTGTCACATTGTCCCCCCACCTGTCACACCGCCCCCCCACCTGTCACATTGCCCCCCCACCTATCACACTGCCCCCCTTTTATCACCTGGCCCCCCACCTGTTACACTGCCCCCACCTGTCACACTTCACCCTTTTATGACACTGCCCCCCACCTGTCACACTGCCCCATCACCTGTCACACTGCCCCACCCCACCTGTCACACTGCCATCTCTTATCACACTGCCCTCCTCTTATCACATGCCTCCCACCTGTCACACTAACCCCCCACCTGTCACACTGCCTCCTCTTATCACACTGCCCCCACACCTGCCACACAGCCCCTCTTTTATCACACTGCCCACATCATACTGTCCCCCTGTCAAACTACCCCCCACCTGTCACACTGTCCCATGTCACAATGTCCCCTTGTCACAATACCCCCCTGTCATACTACCCCCCCCTCCTGTAACACTGCCCCTCCATCATTCTACCCCCTCGTCACACTGCCCCCTTGTGTCATATTTATCCCTCTCCTGTCACACTACCCCTGTCATACTGCCCCCCTCTTGTTACACAGCCCCCCTCCTTTTCACAGTGTTCCCTCATTACACTGCCCCCTCCTGTCACACTGTCCCATCATACTGTCCCTTGTTGTCCCACTGCCACCCTCATTTCACAGTGTCCCCTCTTATCACACTCCCTTCTCTGGTCACACTTCCCAGATACCATTTTCCTGTCACACTAACCCCCCCCCCACCTGTCACAGTACCCCCATTATACTGCCCCCTCCTGTCACACTTCCCCCATCATACTGACCCCTGTCACACTGCCCCCTTGTCACACTGCCCTCTCCTGTCACAATACCCCCCATCATACTACAGGTCAGGGGCCCTTCATGCTTTCTTGTACTGGAGCCCTGAAGGTTCTAGTTACACCTCTGTAACTAGCCCATCTATGGGAGCCCTACTAATTGTATAGTCTCAGACCTGCTTGAGAGTGCATCATTTCTTCTCTGATTTCTCCACAGGATTTCCATGCTCTCCTGAAAATACTTTGCGTCCTATTCCAAAATTATGTTTTCTGCATTAGTTGGACTGTTTCCCTGTTTTACCGTTTGTTTTAAATTCTCCTGCATTTCACCTTTTAGTAAATAAGTGCCGGTTCACACTGGGGCAACACGACTTCCAGCGCGACTTTTCAAGGCAACTTGGAGATGACTAGAGCGCGACTTCAGCGCTACTTGGAGCGACTTACAACGCAACTTCAAGTCGCCTCCAGGACAAGCGACTTTGCCAGTGGCCAATCACATAATAATCTGCTCTGTGGGAGGGAGGGGTTTGCCTTAGAAAACAATTTTCACTTCCTGGAAAGTTGCTTCAGTTAAGATGGGGGATCCGACTTGGAGGCGACTTCCATTGAAATCAATGGGTACAAGTTGCCTAGAAGTCACCTTGAAGTAGTACAGGAACCTTTTCTGAAGTCGGAGCGACTTCTGTAGTGTGCATAAAGACGGCTCCATAGACTAACATTACAGCGCGACTTGGGGCAACTTGGGGCGTCTCCGGGCGACCTGAAGTCGGATCCTGAGTCGCCCTGGTGTGAACCGGCTCTAACCCTGAATCCTTTATTGGTTTACTTGTTTATTACTGAATATTACTGTTATATTTCTTCAAAAAATAATGAGACATATTTTTTCTACAATCTTATTGTCATCTTTGCTAGTAATATTGTTTCCAGCATCAGCAAAAAAGGTGACTGAAAAACATCTTAAAGGGACAGTGTTTGTAAATATTTTTGTTAAATGACTATAACTAGTAGAACTGCAATTGCCAACATAATAAGAATCGAATACGTAACTTGTGAATATGTAACCTGTGTGTATCTGGCTCTGATACTAGCCAGTGCCTCACCAGCTACTGACCTCACCGCACGTCTCTGATTAAAGGGGATCAAAGTGCTGTAAAACTATGAACGGTATCTGTAACATCTCCCTATGACTATGGAGTAACAGTGCAGAGAAAAAAAGCATTCTACAATGCATACAGCCATTGCTGACAAATATGTTAAAACTCTACAGAAAGCCTTATATGCAAAGCATAATCCCTTTCTGTATAGTAAATGGCATTCCCACTAAGATGAATTATCTATCACAGCTGGGAAGCTGAGTTTTCTTCTGCTTCTAAGCTTTAATGTATACCTTTTATCCATTTTGGCCCCAGAAGGATTTACCCCCTTAATGACCAGGCAATTTTTTGCGATACGGCACTGCGTCGCTTCAACTGACAAATGCGTGGGCGTGCGAAGCTGTACACAAACAAAATTTATGTCCTTTTTTTCCCACAATTAGATCTTTTATTTGGTGGTATTTGATCACCTCTGTGGTTTTTATTTTTTGCGCTATAAACGAAAAAATAGCGAAAATTTTGAAAAAAAATTAAATAATATTGTTTACTTTCTGCTATAATACATATCCATTTTTTTTAAATGAATATATTCATCAATTTAGGCCAATATGTATTCTGCTACATATTTTTGATAAAGAAATTCGCAATAATGGTTTATTGATTGGTTTGAGCAAAAGTTATAGCGCCTATAAAATAGGAGACATTTTTATGTTTTTTTTTTATGTTTTTACTGGTAATGGCAGATTTTTAGCAAGACTGTGACATTGTGGCGGACAAATTTGACCCCAAGTGACACTTTTTGGGGACCAGTGACATTATTACATTGATCAGTGCTATAAAAATGCACTGATCACTGTATAAATTACACTATAAATTACACTGGCAGGGAAGGGGTTAACATTGGGGGCGATCAAGGGGTTAACTGTGTTCCCTGGGTGTGTTCTAACTGTATAAGGGATGGGCTTACTGGAACACCACAGGGCCGTGCCACGCTGTGTGTGTCTATGGATGAAGGCAGCGTGGCTCGGTGTTGAGCCTGCAGGTGTGCCACCATAGGAAGTGGCTTCCTATGGTGACACACTAAGAAGAGGAGGAGCCAGGAGTGCCAGCGGGAGATGCAGAAGAGGAGGATCAGGGTCGCTCTGTTCAATTCTATTGCACAGAGCAGGTAAGTATAACTTGTTTCTTATTTGAAAAATAGAAATGTAGACTTTACAATCACTTTAAGATGTACTGGACAGGCACATACTTATAGGGGGGTTATACTTTGTTTGCTATTATTATTATTTTTCCATAATTACTTTTTCATAGTAATTTTGGAAACAAATAAAATCTTTCTATTTTATATGAATTAGATTTATAATTTTTGGGTATCTCAAAAGTCCACTGGTGAATCCTTTTTTTTTTCATTTTCCTTGTTGCTTTTCTCTCTTCCCACTCTCCGATTTTAACTATCAGTCAGGAGTGAAATATATGTGTGGGAACACAATATTGTGAAAAAACATTTTATAGAGGTTCATAGCGAGAAACTTTTCAAAAAGTATCGTATTGTCCCATCTTGAACTTGATCAAAGAACTTGATCAGCAGATTCTAAGTACTTTGCTTATCTATGTTCATTCTACCCAACAGTGTAGCTGCTTGCATCAAAGAAAATTTTCATTAATATGCAGGTGAGATTTTCTCTAAGCTCACACTTACTTTATTAATCATTGCAATGAGAACAGCATGTGTCTGGTGATACAGAGTAACTGTGGCAAGGAACATTTATTATCGGGTCATGTCATTTATATCAAGTGGAGATCAAAGCGTTTGGAATCTCAGAACTATATCTGTAACTTCTTTCTACGACTATGGAGTTACAGTGCAGCCAAAACATAATTTAACTATGCACACAATCATTGTTGATATAGACATTTCATCTCCAAAAAAAGCTTTATATGCAAAGCACATATCTTTTAGTACAGTAAATGACATCCCTCCTAGGATGAGTTATCCATCACAGCTGGGAGGCTGGGCAGCAGAAACATGAAAAACACGTAGGAAGCTGCACTGTGTCTTCCTTTACTTGCTAGGCTTTAATGTACATAATTGTTTTAATGAGTTTTTGAAATGGTTGATATTTATCAGACATTATTGGTGCCTTAGGCTAAAAAACAGCATTAAGGCAGGCAGTCAGGTGTGCAGCAGCACAAAAACAAATGTAATGGCAATAAAAAAATGAAAACTATTTTTCATGTGTGCTGCAGTTAGAAACAAAAGAAACCTAGTTAAATCACACAGATAAAATTAGATTAAAAAAGAAAAGAAAATGCACAACATACAAATTTTAAAGTCTTTTAGTTTTAGAACAGAAGTACAAAGAAGAGTACAAAAAAAGAAATGTATGAGAAGAAAAGTAATAGCATAAAAAGAAAAGAGTTAACAATAAATGTTAACATTTTAGTACTGCCAAGTCAAAAAACTGTATTTCAGCATCCCAAAAAGGCACATGGGACAGCAGGCAGGAAACCCTTATATATAACAAATCTTAACTTTAAGAATAACACGCAGACAAGTGTTGGAATTAATAAGGCCTCGGCCGTTTATTATTGGTTTTTAAAAAACAATAGAGTAATTTATCACAAATAGAACTGAAATATATAAACTTTAAAACAACCTAGCCTCTATGACTCATGCTGTATAAAATATAGTCCAGAATCAATAACGTCCAAAAAGACAGGTGGGACTAAACCCATCTGTCCCCAGAACCCCACACCGCGGCCATTTCAACACAAGAGTTTAAGTCTGCGTTAAAAATATCAATCCCAATTGCAGATAAGTGAATCCCATACTTTCTATACAGACCCTCGATACCTCCTTCCAATTCTACATGCTCAAAGGATAAGATACCTAAGCTGCGTAATAATTTTGAAACTGCTCTATTCACCCTTTTTCTAATCTTTTCCAAGGGGTGCATCGAAGGGGGAGAAAGTCACCTTGACCTTTGAGCCACCTCGGAAAAAACTACCACAGTATGAGGCAAAGAAAGCTGAATACTGTGTAAATCATCCCTAATCCTAAAAATGAGATCCAAAGTCGTCCTTTGCCCAATATTATTTCCCCCCCCCCCAGATGCACAATCAATATATCTGGTGGGAGAAAACGCTGGTGTAGCCTACCTATTTCGAAAAATAAGTCAGCCCACACCATACCTCTCCTGCCGCTCCACAAAACCTTAAACGTCTGTGGATCCAAACCTAGATTTTCAGTATAAACCCTTTTCTTTGCTCTCTGTTGTGCCCAAAAGATGTAAGAATGTCTGATAATCCATATTACCCGGGATTTACTTGAAATGAATTAAACAGAATGATCATGACAAATGTATAATAAATAACTGTCAGACTTCCACCTACCTACTTTTTTATGATGCTAGCATCCAAACCTAACCTCGAAGCTTCAGTGGCTGCCCCAAATCGAAAGAATGAGATGTGAGATGAGAATAATGTAAATTCAAACTTTTCCGACATTTTTTAAAAACGCTTATAAATTGATATTTTGTAAGAGAGGCACCAGGCTCATGAACAAATACCCAAAACAAGCGAATGGTCTGATTTGTAAATAATCCTTTAATAATTGTACTGGGCAAATGGGAGAGCCACTACAAGCATAAAGATGGATACATTTTCCTTTCCCCAGTTGGTCTGTTTTAGACCGACCAATAATTTTTTACCATTGAATCAGAAACTATAATATCAACAGCATGTAAAACACTCAGAAACTGTAAGAGCTGCAAAATATTTAACTGAAAAGACTGCCTTAAATAGTACTGATTCAAAGGAAGAAAAACAAACTTGACTTGTTACAGAACAAAGTCTAATATGAATATCAGGAATTATAGGTTTGTGATGGTCAGCCTTAAAATTATTTCTCTTGTATCCTTTCAATTCTTGTTTACCGAGAAAAATTGTAAACAAGAAGACAAATTATGTAAGATAAGAAAAAATGAAACACCAGACAAGGTCTTCTGCACATGCGCCTAAGAATAGTGCCTACTAAATCAAAAAAATAAAAAATAACAAAGCCAATCCTTCAGAAACTTTATTTCTTTATTACATTTTTCACAGTTTACAAACAAATTTGAAACAGTCTTCCCCATGATGTCCTGGCCTTCCAACCCAGTTTCTCTCCCCTGAGTCAATAAACTTTAACGTGTCGTATATCTCTCTGGGGAGGTTCCTGGGGAGGGGATCCCATGGGGTTATCTATAACTTCTGCTATTCTAAAACTAAGATTCATTCCCATTCACATCACCTTCACAACTTCATTCTTCCCACTCGTTCCTCAACTTCCACTCCCTCATCAGTTGGTTTCTCTTGGGTCACTGCTCATCCTTTAATTGTTTTTTCTGCGTTTAATAAGAATTACATACTGATCCCTCTTGCTTCCGAACAGGATTTCCAGATCATATTGTATTTCGTTGGAATGCCTCGCTTAATATATACTGATTTCGCTTTATGGATTACCCCATTCATACTATTCAGCCATTCCTCACTGGACGGAGACAGTGTTGACCGCCATCTACGGGCAATCAAAATCCTTGCTTGGAATAGGCATCTCATAGCTGCTATTTGGGAGTTTCCTGGTTTACCCACTTCCCCCACTTATCCCAGTAGACATTGCTTCGGTATCAACTCAATGGAAATTCCAAACACCCTGTCAATGGTTTTTACCACCTCCGTCCAGTACCGGAAAAGCTTCGGACACCTCCAAAACATGTGAAGCAAATCCCCTTCTGAGTCCCCACATCTGGGGCAACTAGGATTTGGCCAAAGGCCAAACTGAAAAAGTCTATAAGGTGTATGAGAGGTTCTGTACAGTAAAAAAAGATGTGACATCCTCTGTGAGGGGGACAACGAAACCAGTGGGGCCAATTCAAGGATCCTATTCCACTGGGTATCAGAGATAGCTCCTACGTCTTTTTCCCATTTTGTCTTGTACAAGGGGTGTTCTAGCCTGCTCAACCTCCCTTTATTAATATGTGGGTATACTTTTCAAATTAAGCCTTTCACTAAATCTGCATTGATTAATTTTTGGAGTACAGGGACTGTGCTCCATTCTAGGGTCTGTCCTTTAAACTGTTCCTCTAGTGCATGCCTGACCTGTAAGTATTTGAAAAAGGATTTATTCGGTAAGACATGTTGGGCTCTCAATTCCTGGAAAGTTTTCAAGGTACCTTCTTGATATAGCTGTGAGATAAATTTTATTCCGCATCTCTCCCATTCCCTTATTGTCCCTATCTTCTGGAGCTCTCCTAATTTACTATTATCCCACAGTGGAGTGAATTCAGTAAAGCCTCTATAATCCAGTATTGTTTTCGCTGTGTCCCAGACCCTCATCATTAGGGAATCTTGAGGAAAAGGATCCTGCCTTCAAAGCTTCAGGTATGGATTCATGTGAAGTATTTTGAAGGAGTATCTTTCTTCCTACTTCTTGGCCAACTACGTTTCTTCCCCCTAAATATTGAAGTTGTGACGCCAGAAAATAACTATAGGGGTGTAGGAGCGCTACTCCTCCTTCCTGTTTCTGGAGTTGCAGGGTACTTAGCCGGATTCTTGCTGGATCACTTTTCCATATCATATCCTTTGAAACCATATTTTATAGAGCCAAATTGGCGAATTATGTAATACATAAAGGAGCTGGGGCATCCAAATCATTTTATTCAAATTACACCGACCTGCCACAGATATTGGCAAGCGTTTCCAGACTTTTATTTTACCCCTGAATTTAGTCAACAGGGGGTCAATATTATCTGAGGTGTATTGTTGAGGGTCTTTAGAGATGTTTATACCTAGATATTTGAATTTATTCACAACTGGGATCTGAGCTACCTCCTCAGGCAGGGAACCCACCAGAGGGTCCACTGGTAACAAACTGGACTTTGTCTAGTTTATAAGGAGAATTTAAAGAAAATACCTGGCATCTATATTTGATAAGCACCACATCCCTTAGTTGGAAGCTAAATAGAAATATAAGGGTAACGGGACTTTTAAGGTGCATGAAACACACAATATTCAATAAAAAATATAAATTTATTACAAATATTATAAAATTCATATATACATGAACCATCAAATGTACATAGTAAAGTTCCCAAAATGCATACAGACAAATGTCTCTACATGTTTCGCCATATATTTGGCTTCCTCAGGAGTTTGTCATGCAAATACTGGAAACAAAGAAAGAAAAATAAATACATAATAATAATAACACAAAATGTATGCTCTAAATTACACCAAAACATAATATTCTTTTAAATGACTGAAAACCATATCACACCAAAGAGTGCTCCAACATCAATGAACTCATCTCAATATTGTGTCTATTTTTGAAAGTAATATCATTATATGTACATTACCTGTAACATTTTGATAGTGCAGTCCAAAAAGAATGATCTAAGAACCAATGAGCCAACCAACTCGGGAGCGGCCAATAGGGGGGGGGGGGAAATAACACTGTGTATCATAGAGGGGGGGATACTGACAAAATTAGCCACCCGATATTGCTAGCACAAAAGCAGAGGGCCATCTGGGAGAAATTGTAAAAGAAAAAGATCCAATGAATCAGACATCAATCTATATATATAAATGTGAAATATACATTGACATAGGCATCTCCATCCAAATACATGGCACCTTACCCATCAGTATTTACCTGTTAGTAGCCTATTGACAATCAAGCATTAGATTTGGAAAAAAGGAGAAAATATCTCCAAATAACCTCAAATAGTGTCCACTCTAGAAGGAAAAGAAATAGTGGAAAACCACTATAAGTATTAAATATATTATATTTCTATCTAATAGGTGATCAATCAGAAATTCACCATAAGATTGTTAGCTGTTCAGTACCTGATTAATCCGAATAGACAAAGTATATCCACATTAGGACATCATACGCCAATCTGTACCTGGGGGGTGGGAACGGGAGATTTTTTCCTCAGAATTATTTGAAAAGTTCTTTGATAAGGTCTTGATATGGCGACGCTCTATTGATGACATTTTTGTGGTTTGGACTGGCTCTTCGGAGGAATTAATTTCTTTTATGTCCTCATTAGCTGTAAATTCCTTCAATCTTAAATTCACAATGACTTGTGACCAGAAGGTGATAAATTTCTTGGATATTTCCATCTATTTGTATTCTGATGGCACTTTGGGCTCTTCATTGTATAGAAAGCCCTCTTCAGGTAATACCATCCTGCATGCCACAAGTTCTCACCCCAAAACTCTGGTACAAATTATCCCTTACAGCCAGTACTTAAGAATTAGAAGAAACTGTAGTAAGGATGCTGATTTTGAGATGGAAGCTTCAGCTCTCCAATCTCGACTAATTGCTAGAGGATATAGTCGTTCAATCCTCAAAAAAGCCTATAAACAAGCTAAAAACAAAAATAGGAAAGATCTAATACATACTAAGAAACCTCAAACCACTGACCAGCAGGTACGATTAATTACCAGATTCTCTGGTGAACATCAGAAAGTAAGAAAGATTATTCAAAAATTCTGGCCTTTGTTAGCAACAAACGAGATTATTTCCAAATATATTAAGCCATTTCCTCAAATTACATACAGAAAATCTAGGTCCCTAAAAGATCAATTAGTTCATAGCCATCTTCAAACCAAGGGGGTTGAAAGTAGGAGAGGGTCGGCCCCGTGTGGCCACTGTGAGTTTTGTAGGTTTATTTATAATGCTACTGAAATAATTCTCCCTAATGGATCCACTTACAGACCAAATTTTTTTGTTAACTGTCAGTCGATTGGCATCATATATCTGATGATCTGTGATTGCAAGGCCTTTTATGTCGGAAAAACTAAGAGGCCTTTCTTCCACAGAATGAGAGACCATGTATCTCTCATTCAAAAGAAGAAAATGGAGACTCCCATCAGCAGACACAGTGGTCTGTTTCACTCTTTTGATTTGTCAAAGATTAAATTCTTTGCTTTAGAGTATATACCTCTTAACGAAAGAGGTGGTGATGTGGATGAAAATCTCCTACAGCGGGAAACCAGATGGATACATACCTTGCGAGCTACCATGTATCCCGGGCTAAATGAGTCCATGAGTTTCAAACCCTTTTTGTAGGATAAGATTAGTCATGCTTTGTGTGTTGATTTTGTTTAAAACAAATAATATTTTGTTTTACATTTTTTCTTTTGTCTATTAAATTTGTTTTTATGTACAGGTGACTGAATTTGCCATATCTTTATATTCTTTAGGGGCTCCTTTCAACATCTATCATTTGATTAATCATATTTTATTGATATTTTTTTTTATTTTTTATTTTTTTTACCAGTCTTCGGGGTGACCTTCCCCATTCTTTAGGGGGGGGGGAATAGGTGATCATATGGGCGCCCAGGGCGTCTCTCTGTGTTCTCCTTCAGGAGACAATGTGAGCGCCATCTGACTAAGCCTACCAGATTTCCGGACTCCTTTTCTGTACCATTCTATTGTGCCGTTTATGCCTTGGTTTAAAAGGAAGTTTGCCTCTATTCTATACTTTAGGCAAAAACCCTTTCCGGATCCGTCCTATGGTGCGTCCTGCTTGTCTGGATGTTTCTTCCTGATGAACGGGGCGGCACTTCCGGTGGACGTCTCCGGTTTCCTGTGGTGATTCTGTCACTTCCGTGTCGGATATGACGGCGGGCGGACGCCGGAACTGATGTGCCCGCTCCGCCCATTGATTTGGCGCCATTGTGCGTCCAATGGGAAGGGGGGGGTATATAGTCCGCATTGCAGCTTTGCAATCCATTAGCACGACCAACATCCTGGGGAGAAGACGTCTCTAATAACAGTCAAATGTAATATACTTAGGCAACAGATTCCTCCATGGGCATCATTGGCCTTTATCTTGTTGTTTGGCATATTGGTCTGGAATTTAAAATAGTTTATATGTGTATCTTTTTCAGAGAATTTGTCGGTTTTTTGTGGGACAGGTCTTTTTGGCAGTTGTGTCCTAATGCGGATATACTTTGTCTATTCGGATTAATCAGGTACTGAACAGCTAACAATCTTATGGTGAATTTCTGATTGATCACCTATTAGATAGAAATATAATATATTTAATACTTATAGTGGTTTTCCACTATTTCTTTTCCTTCTAGAGTGGACACTATTTGAGGTTATTTGGAGATATTTTCTCCTTTTTTCCAAATCTAATGCTTGATTGTCAATAGGCTACTAACAGGTAAATACTGATGGGTAAGGTGCCATGTATTTGGATGGAGATGCCTATGTCAATGTATATTTCACATTTTTATATATAGATTGATGTCTGATTCATTGGATCTTTTTCTTTTACAATTTCTCCCAGATGGCCCTCTGCTTTTGTGCTAGCAATATCGGGTGGCTAATTTTGTCAGTATCCCCCCCTCTATGATACACCGTGTTATTTCCCCCCCCCCTATTGGCCGCTCCCGAGTTGGTTGGCTCATTGGTTCTTAGATCATTCTTTTTGGACTGCACTATCAAAATGTTACAGGTAATGTACATATAATGATATTACTTTCAAAAATAGACACAATATTGAGATGAGTTCATTGATGTTGGAGCACTCTTTGGTGTGATATGGTTTTCAGTCATTTAAAAGAATATTATGTTTTGGTGTAATTTAGAGCATACATTTTGTGTTATTATTATGTATTTATTTTTCTTTCTTTGTTTCCAGTATTTGCATGACAAACTCCTGAGGAAGCCAAATATATGGCGAAACATGCAGAGACATTTGTCTGTATGCATTTTGGGAACTTTACTATGTACATTTGATGGTTCATGTATATATGAATTTTATAATATTTGTAATAAATTTATATTTTTTATTGAATATTGTGTGTTTCATGCACCTTAAAAGTCCTGTTACCCTTATATTTCTATTTGTCTAGTTTATCTTTAGTCCGGAGATTTGACCAAAAGTGTTAATGATGTTCATGGCTTTCTGAAGGGAGTCCTGTGTATCTCCAAGGAAGAGCAGAAGGTCATCTGCGTATAATGCAACTTTTTCTTCCAGGTCACCTCTTCTAAAGCCCCTCACCTGTTTGGATGATCTGAGAGCGATGGCCAGAGGTTCGATTGCAATGACAAAGAGGAGGGGTTGACAGGGGACATCCCTGCCTCTTCCCCCTCTCCAGTCCAAACTTATCGCACTGCTCACCATTCACCCTTATTCTAGTCTCTGGTGCTCTATAGAGCATTTTAACCCAATTGATGAAGCCCGGGCCCAATTGGGCCATTTCCATGGCCTTTCACAGGTACTGCCACGCTAAACTGTCGAAGGCCTTGGCGGCGTTCAGGGACAAAATAGCTCTCTCCCCATCCTTGTTTGCCGGGACCTGGAGATTCAGATATAACGGTCTTATATTAACAGTAGTTGTTCTTCCAGGTATAAAACCCGACAGGTCGGGGTGGATAAGTTTTGATATAACCCTGTTTAATCTAGCCGCCAAAACCTTTGTCAGGATCTTCATGTCAGTATTCAACAGGGCAATAGGCCTATAGGAGGCTACATCAAGTGGGTCTTTGTCCTCCTTGTGTATAATAATTATGTTGGAGTCCATCATTGAGGAGGGAAGCTCACCCTGTACTAGGGAGTTATTCAGTACCGTCAGCAACTTGAGTAGTAACACCTTCCCATAATGCCGACATATCTCGACTGGAAGGCCATCTGGTCCTGCCTTGCCATCTCATTGGTGATACGCGTCATCTCTTCTAAGGTTATAGGGCGATGCAGCTCAGCTCTGTCCATCTCACTGAGGAAAGGTAAATTCAAGTCCCCAAAGAAAATGTCCATTGCTTCACTCATCTCCTTCTGCCGGGGTCTATAAAGATCTTCATAATATTCTTTCATTTTATCCACTATTTCTGGAGTGTATGAAGTCACTCTCCCATCCTCCGCGGTAATCGTAGGTACCACGGAGGTGGGGGAGTTTGCCCTGACTAGTTGTGCCAACATCCGTCCCACACTTTCCCCTTCTCCAAAGGCAGCTTGTCTCTGGAAGAGATATTTATTCTCTACCCTTCGAAAAGTCATTAATCGATAATTTTGTTGTCCAGGTCCTAAGTGTATCTGGTGTCGGGTTGTTAATGTATTGTTCTTCCGCAGTTGTTACCCTCTCTCCAATTACTCTCTCCCAGTGCTTTGTCTGCTTCTTAATTTTTTAAATCTGCTGTATCATCATACCTCGCAAAAAGGCTTTCATCGCATCCCATACTATTCCTACCGAGGCGGTGCCCCGGTTCAAGTCAATAAATCCCCTCAGGGATATCAATATATCCCTCGGGTCTCCCATCAGTTCAATCCAAAAGAGGCTCAATCTCCACTCCCCAGGGCGATTACGCTTACCCAGTACCAATGACACTGTTACCGGGGAGTTGGCTTGTAGCTCTCATTTTTTATTAAAGGCATCATCTCCTCATTTCCCAAAACTAAATCGATCCTGGAAAGTGTAGAGTGAGTCTTGGAGAAGCAAGAGTATTGTCGAGCCTCTTGATTCCGCATTCTCCAGTTGTCTCTCAGTTTCTGTCAGAAAGTCAGATAGCCGGCTATCCACTGTTCTACATGTATATATCACAGGGGGGAATCTATCCACTTTCCGGTCCATTACCATATTGAAATCCCCTGTTACTAACACCGGTACCCCAGGTTTATCCAGAGCAAACTCAATGAGCTCACAAAGAACCAAAAGATCAAAGGGAGGGGGAAGATACACATTTGCCAGTATACAGGTTCTATTTTCAATCCTACAGAATAGAAAAATGTATCGCCCCTGTTCATCTATCTTAGCCTGAATACAGGTGAAAACCACCCCAGCTCTAATAAAAGTATTCACCTCTCTGGAATAGGAGGTGTGGACTGAGTGAAACTGTGTGGGATAGTCCCGCCACCTCAATTGAGGGCTAGTAATTTTTGTGAGATGTGTCTCCTGTAAGCAAAGTACCGCTACCGCGTATGTTTTTGCAATCAGGAGAACTGCTGCTTTTTTCTCTGGATCTCCCATTCCCCGCACATTCCAAGAACATAAATTAAAATTTTTAATCTGAGTGCTTCCAACCATAATATTTTAATTTTCTATGTGACACGTGAACAAGTGACCAGTACCTTTTTACATTTGTACATATTTCTTGTGCTAAGGAGGGGGGCGTGACCGGATGTGGATGCTGGAGTGAGAGTGTGAACTCTCTCCCCCTCTCCTCGCGCCCTGTTCCTCTCCTTGACCGATCCCCACTCCCCCCGGGGGAACCCTGGATGCTGTGAGCCGCCCGAGACCGTGCGCAGAGGTGCATGTGAGCGGGTGATACCTGCGGACTGCTTGGCTACCTGGTGATCATGTTCCCTCATTCAGAGGTCCCGCTTAGCGACTCTGCCTCTTTGCTCACATTCACTTGGCTGGCCAGGAGGACTCTGGATGTGGTGGACGGACCAGGGAGCCAGCACGGAAGCACGGACGAGGGAGTGACACAGCCGCTCATATGTCTTCCGGGTCTTGTTCTAGCGCGAATCTCCTGCTCTGTGGCTGCGGCTTGTCATTTTGATAACAGAGTGCCCGGTGCAAACTCCCCCTCTCCTGTGAAAGATCGCTCCAGCAGGAAGTGGCGGTGGTGGTGTGAGAGGCCCCCGCCGCCCCCCTCATCCCTGAGAGGAAAGGAGATAACCTCTGGTGACCTCTGGTGACGGACAGTAGCAACAGTGGGGGTGTGAGAGACCCCCCCTGAGTTGCCCTTACGGCTATACAACTAAAAGGAAGAAAACCCTCTGGAGAAAAAGAGAACTGTCTCTCCCCCTGCAATCCCTGATATCCAAACCCGGACGGGTGAGAAATTTCCAGTTATTTATATCTGAACTTTTAGCTGAACTTTTATATCTGAATTTAAATTTTTTGTATGTTTGTTCAGTATAGAGGAGGAGTGACGGTCCCCCCCCCCAGCAATTTGAGTTAGCATAGGAAACATGTCTAACTTGAGCCTGGGTGAGATATTTTTATTGCTACTTACATAAGCTGGGAAGACAGGAAAGGCTATGCCACAGAGGCTGTGTTCTTACTTACTTGTTTAAAATCTCCCTGTCTTCCGGGGTGGAATTGGGGGTTTTGGACTGAGTGACATAACCTCCTATTGAACTGTTTTTTACCTCCATTTTTTGTCGCTTGAAGTGCGACAGTCAACAAGCCCTGGGATTGTAGGTATTTACTCGGTGGACAGTGTGGAAGTGTGAGAGACCCCTGCCTGTAAATCCTTGTATCCTTACTTTATAGATTAAAACAGAAGAGAGAGCCTATTTAACTGTTTTACAATTTTTTCACTCCAGGACATGTGGTCTTCCTTATTTTAAAACATCTAAATATTGTGAACTCACCCTTTAATTTTATTTTTATTTTTATTACCTGGCTCCTCCCCTTTCCCCCCTTTTTTTTGGGATTATGACATCGCAGCGCACTACAAAGGAGAGCCAGGCAGCTGCCGCTAGACTAAAGGAATTCTCTCATCCGCAGGGGCAGACCCCCCAAAAAACAGTCAACAGACACAAAACGTCAGTATGCGGTCTAAACCACAGGGTGGAGTTAACACTACCAGAAAGAGTCTGGGACAAGGACAGGTAACTCCTGTGAAGGGAGCAATTCCCCCATTGGCAAACTACCGAGTGAGGGGACGGAAGAAGGTCAGGGTCGTGGAAAGACATCTTTTAATACAGATACTCTAGGACTAGCATCTAATATCTGTAAGATCGAAATGTCTGACCAATTTAAAACTGTGCGGGAAGACCTGTCTCTTATCAGGCATGACATGCAAAAAGTGCAGGAAAGGACCACAGCTCTAGAGGGGAGGGTTGGCCTGGTAGAGGACGATCTGAACCCCCTGAAAAGGGAGATGAAAATTATAAAGGAGCAGATGCTCAATTATCAGACAAAGATTGATGAAATGGAGAACAGGATGCGAAGGAAGAACGTAAGGATAGTTGGACTCCCGGAACGCACTGAAGGACCAGACCCCACAACTTTTCTGGAAAAATGGTTCAGGGAGTTATTTGGAGAGCAGTCCTTTTCACCCCTTTTCGCACTAGAAAGAGCTCACAGGGTCCGTTCTAGACCCCTTCAACCGGGTGCCCCTCCTGGATCTCTCTTGGTGAAAACACTTTATTATAAAGACAAACTGACTATCTTAAACAAAGCCAGGGAAATGGGCAATATAACGTATAACGGCAATAGGGTTTCAATGTACCCTGATTTTTCACCCGACTTGCAAAAACGGAGGGCCAAGTTTGGAGAAGTGAAGCGCAAACTGCAACAATTAAAAGTGAACTGTGCTCTATTATACCCCGCTAGATCGAGAATAAATGCTTTGGGGGAGATTGTTTTTTTTTGACACTCCGGAGGGGGTGGAGGACTGGATTGAATCCTAAAAAAGGAGACTGTAACACATTCTGATTTAAATTTTTCTAGAAGTTATTAATACGATGAACTAGGACAAATCACATTATAAGCACAATGTTGAATAAACACGGAGTGGAGGAGGGGGGGAGGGGAGGGTCTATGGGTGAGGGAGTAATGAGCGTATTACCCCAGGTGATTAAGGGGTATCACGAAGAACTCTCTTTGTGTGTTTTTTGTTTTATGTTTTTGTTTTGTCACGTACGTTTGTTTGTTTAGATGTTGGTTGCATAGAGGTATGGGGAAGGGTGGGTTAGGGAGGGGAGAGTGTAAGAAGATAAGATCAAAGACATTTATAACATTTGAAAAAACAGGAATAGGTAATGGTCACATTAGAATGACCCAACCAGGCCCAATGGGCAGGTGAAAAGGAAGTATGCGAGTATGAGTTTGCAGAAGTGGCCTGATTGGTAAGTTTGGCACATAAGGTTGTTTGAAACTAATTACAGTTTTGGAGTTTGGCAATATTGGATTAAAAAATGTATAAAACATTGGGTTTCTTAACCACTTAAGCCCCGGACCATTTTGTTGTTAAAGGACCAGGCCCCTTTTTGCGATTCGGCACTGCGTTGCCTTAACTGACAATTGCGCGGTCGTGCGACGTGGTTCGCAAACAAAATTAATGTCCTTTTTTTCCCACAAATAGAGCTTTCTTTTGGTGGTATTTGATCACATCTGTGGTTTTTATTTTTTGCGCTATAAACAAAAATAGAGCGACAATTTTGAAAAAAATGCAATATTTCTTACTTTTTGCTATAATAAATATCCCCCAAAAATATATAAAAATAACTGTATTTTTCCTCAGTTTAGGCCGATACGTATTCTTCTACATAATTTTGGTAAAAAAAATCGCAATAAGCGTTTATTGATTGATTTGCGTAGCGTCTACAAAATATGGGGTAGTTTTACTAGTATTGGCGGCGATTAGCGATTTCTATTGTGACTTCGACATTATGGCGGACACATCGGACACTTATGACACATTTTTGGGACCATTGTCATTTTTACAGCGATCAGTGCTATAAATATGCACTGGTTACTGTGAAAATGACACTGGCAGTGAAGGGGTTAACCTCTAGGTGGCGCTGTAGGGGTTAAGTGTGACCTAATGCGTGATTCTTACTGTAGGGGGGCGTGGCTTGGCGTGTGACATCACTGATCGTCGTTCCCTATGACAGGGAACAGACGATCACTGACATGCCACTAGGAAGAACGGGGAAATGTTTGTTTACACTTACCTCTCCCCGTTCTTCAGCTCTGTGACCCGATGGCAGCACACCGGCGGCGATCGGGTCCACGGGTCCCGCGGGCGCGGTCATGGAGCTTCAGACCAAGTCGCGAGCGTGACCCACGGATGGGTTCTTAAAGGGGACGTACCTGTACCCCCTTGTGCCTGGCTGTGCCATTCTGTCTACGTATATCATCGTGCGGCGGTCCTTAAGTGGCTAATAGAATTTAAAAAGGAAAGCCATAGTAACCAGGCCGATTTATATCCAGCCTAGGTTGAAGGCGCCACAGAGTTTCTAATACACTCAGATATGGACCCTAAAGAAGGTCCCATAAATTGGGTGAACAGGGTATTCCCAACTGACCAACATCTGGAAACAGCTGGAAGAAACGATCCATCTGCAGGCGAGATAACGATTTTGCCAAGTCATTGTCCTTCCCGGCCACATGAATCGCCTTCAACCAAATATTCAGACTGAGACATTTAAAGATCATATGGTGCAGCAACACAATGACTGGTAGAGACTAGGGATGAGCCGAACACCCCCCCCGGTTCGGTTCGCACCAGAACCTGCGAACGGACCGAAAGTTCGCGCAAACTTTAGAACCCTATTAAATACAATGGACTCTAACGTTCTAAATCAAAAGTGCTAATTATCAAGGCTAATATGCAAGTTATTGTCCTAAAAAGGGTTTGGGTCCTGCCCCAGGGGACATGTATCAATGCAAAAAAAACGGCTGTTTTTTCGGAAGCAGTGATTTTAATGATGCTTAAAGTGAAAAAAAAGAGTGAAATATTCCTTTAAATATCGTACCTGGGGGGTGTCTAAAGTATGCCTGTGTAGTGGCACGTGTTTCCCGTGTTTAGAACTGTCCCTGCACAAAATTACATTTCTAAAGGAAAAAAATCATTTAAAACTGCTTGCGGCTTTATTGTAATGTCTGGTCCCGGCAATATGGATGAAAATCATTGAGAAAAATGGCATGGGTACCCCCCCCCACCCCCCACCAGCCCACTCCCAGCCCCTTTGGATGTTGTATGGATATTAAGGGGAACCCCGCACCCAAATTTAAAAAAGGCCCTATATACTCTGAACAGCAGTATACAGGCACTGCAAATAAGACAGGGACTGTAGGTTTGTTCTTAAGTAGAATCTGTTCGTAATTTGGAACAGGTACATTTTTCAAGTGTAGCTCCAGCCTAAAAATCTATTTTTAAGCTTTTGGAAAACATAGGGAAGGGTTATAACCCCTGTAACATTTGTTTTGCTGTCTGTGCAGTGTGCACCTGTTCAGAACCATTCACCTCACTTTCCGTCCTAATGACAAATGTTTTTTGAAAATTTGGGGTTTTTATTGAATCAAGGATTGGTGATAAAGCATCATTGGAGAGGAGACACTTTTTTTCCCATATTAACTCTTACAGGAGAGAATTTGCCTTCCTAGGGGTAGATTTCCTCTCACTTCCTGTTGTCTCCTTCCGTTTTCAAGTAGGAGTCGTTTGTAAGTTGGATGTTTGAAAGTAGGGGCCTGCCGTATATACTGTGCAGAAATATGGCCCTTAGGTGTTGGTGTTGCCACAACACTGTAAGCCCTCACATTTACTCTTGGTGGGCGCTGGAACGCCCTGCTGTGAACTATTATATCAAGAATTGGAATTACATGCCATTGTTGAACAGTGGTAGGAAAAATTAGGCCTTTGGTCGTGGTGCTGGTGCCACAACACTGTAAGTCCTCACATTTACTCCTGGTGGGCGCAGGAATGGGCCCAGATGTGAAATATTATTTAAGAATTTTAATTACATGCCCCTGTTGAACAGGGGAAGAAAAATTGGGCCTTTGGTGGTGGTGGTGGTGTTGCCACAACACTGTAAGCCCTCACAATTACTCTTGGTGGGTGCAGAAATGGGCCCTGCTGTGAATTATTTGATCAAGAATTGTAATTACATGCCCGTGTTAAACAGGGACATAAAAATTGGGCCTTAGGCACTGGTGCCACAACACTGCAACCCCTCAAAGATACTGTACTTGAAGCACAGCAATGAGCCCTGCTGCAAAGTATTGCATCAAAAATTGTAATTACACGCCCCTGTTAAACAGGGGCTAAAAAATTTGGGCCTTAGGCACTGGTGCCACAACACTGCAACCCCTCAAAGATACTGTTCTTGGAGCTCAGCAATGAGCCCTGCTGCAAAGTATTGCATCAAAAATTTTAATTACATGCCCCTGTTAAACAGGGGCTGAAAAATTGGACCTTAGCCACTGGTGGTGGTGCCCAGAACCAAAAATGTTCTTACAAGCTATCAGCATGATTATTGAGGAGGAAGCGGATAGTCACACAGCATAACAGGATAGTCACTCAGCATCAGCATAGGTAGTCTTGAAGGGATCTGACATTTCCCAAAAAATTATTCGGTTACATCAGCATCAGGTGCTTGGTAGCTGGTGGTGATCCAAGACTGATTCATTTTTATGAAGGTCAGTCGATCGACCGAGTCGGTGGACAGGCACACCCTGTCATCGGTTACAAAGCCTCCAGCAGCACTGAACGCTGGATGCAGGATAGGCCAGTACCTCAATTGCATACTGTGCAAGCTCTGACCAGTGATCCATCCTCAAGACCCAGTAACCCAGAGGATTTTCGGTGGGAAAGGTGTCCAAGTCTGATCTTGCCCCTAGGTATTCCTGCACCATGTAAACCAGACGCTGGCGATGGTTGCTGGAACCGATCATATCTTGGGGCTGCGTACTAAAAAATTGTCTGAACGCATCGGTCAGACGGCCACCTTCTCCACCGCTCCTTCTTTGACTGACCGAAGCCTCAGCAACACGTTGTCCAGGACCAGGAATTTGTAACCTCCCAGTCTCTGGGAACGCGTTGCACAGACCTTTCTGCAAGGCCTCCCGAAGATGCTTCATACTCTGCTCCCTCTGCGATGTCAAAATAAGGTCTGCAACCTTACCCTTGTACCGTGGATCAAGGAGGGTTGCCAGCCAGTAATGATCCCTCTCCTTGATCGCACGAATACGAGGATCCCTCCGCAGGCTTTGCAGGATCAGGGAGGCCATGCAGCGTAGGTTTGCTGAGGCATTTGGTCCGGAGTCCTCTGGGTCACTCAGGACGACATGATCTGCAGCCACCTCCTCCCAGCCACGTACAATTCCATGGGTGTCTTGGGACTGTAATTGATCCCTTGAAGACTGCTGCTGATTCTGAGTGCTAGGCTCCACCTCCATGCTGACACAATCCTCCTCCTCCTCCTCCTCCTCCTGTTCCTGTGTGATAGGCGGGCCAGCAGGCACACTGTCTGTATAAAGGGGGCCTTGAGAGGTAAGGAAGTCCTCCTCTTCCTGCCTCTGTTCTGCCTCAAGTGCCCTCTCCATTATTCCAGGCAACGTGTGCTCCAACAGGTGGACAAGAGGGACAGTGTAACTGATGCATGCACTGTCACTGCTCACCATCCTCGTGGCCTCCTCAAATGGTGCCAGGACAGTGCATGCATACATGATCATGGCCCACTGGCATGGGGAAAAAAAATCAAAGCTCCCGTGACCCAGTCCTGGTGACATATTGCAACAGATACTCATTGATGGCCCTCTGCTGTGTGTGCAGCCGCTGCAGCATGGCCAACGTAGAGTCCCACCTGGTGGGTATGTCACAGATTAGGCGGTTCTTGGGTAGGTTGGATTTCTTTTGCGGGTCAGCCAGCCGAGCACTGGCATTATATGACCGTCAGAAAACCCCACAGAGTTTCCTGGCCTGCTTCAGGACCCCCTGTAAGCCCCGGGTACCTGCCCAAGAACTGCTGCACCACCAAGGACGTGAGCCAAACATTGCACATGAGTCAGTTGTCCCTGTCAGAGGGCGGAGAGGAGGTTGGTGCCATTGTCGCAAACCACCTTTCCTGGCTTAAGCTGGCATGGCGTCAACCACCTTTGAGCCTGCCCCTGCAGAACTGACAGAATCTATGCCCCAGTGTGGCTCCTGTCCCCCAAGCACACCAGCTCAAGCACCGCATGGCATCTGTTTTGCCTGCGTACTTGCGTAGCCCATTGAACGCCAACGGAGCACCGCTGGTTCTGAGGACAAAGCACAGGTAGAGGCCATGGAGGAAGAAGAAGAGGAGTGGGTGGAGGAGAGAGGTGTGTCAGAATCACCAGTAGTAACATTTTGGAGGCTTGGTGGTGGAACAACCTCCAACACTACTGCACCTTGTCCTGCATCCTTCCCAGCTGCCAGCAGAGCCACCCAATGCGCCGTGAAAGATAGGTAACATCCCTGTCCATGTCTGCTGGACCATGAGTCAGCGGTAATATGCACCTTACCGCTGACCGTCCTGTCCAGCGAGGCCAAGACATTGCCTTCTACATGCCGGTAGAGAGCCGGAATCACCTTTCATGAGAAAAAGTGGTGTTTGAGAACCTGCAACTGAGGAACCGCACATTCCACAAACTCACGGAAGGGGGCAGAGTCTACCAACTGAAAAGGCAGCAGTTGAAGTGCTAGCAATTTAGCCAAGCTAGCATTCAACCGCTGGGCATGTGGATGGCTGGGAGCGAACTTATTTTGGCAGTGCAGCAGCTGGGGCAGGGAAATCTGCCTGGTACAATCTGACGTCGGTGTACCAATAGCAGATTGCCCGCAAGTACTTGGCTGTGACACACCTAATTCTACACCTTCATTCCTCTCAGTGCAAGTTTCAGAGAGGACTGAAGGTATAGTGGGGTTTGAGATCCCAGCTGATGAGGAGCAAGGAGAGGTCCGCTTTGTTCTTTGGTGGGGGTCTTTTAGGTAGGCTTGCCAATGAACTGCATGGCAGGTCGACATATGTCTGGTCAAGCACGTGGTGCCCAAGCGGCTGAAGTTTTGGCCACGCGAGATACGCCTGAGACATATGTTGCAAATGGCAATGGTGCGATCTGCTGCACACGTCTGAAAAAAGGCCTACACCAAAGAACTTTTGGAGTAACGCGCAGAGACAGCAGCGCCCTGCACATGCGGAGCTCTGCAGTGTGATGCAGTCGGTGTGCTGCCCTTAAGCTGGCCCCTGGAGGGCATCCTGCCTCGTTAGAGATGTGCCTCCTCCTCCTCCTCCTCCTCTCTCCTATCAGGCACCCACGTGGAGTCAGTGACCTCATCATCCCCTCCCTCCTCATCACTGAAGCAAATCTGGCAGTATGCTGCAGCTGGGGGAACATGACTGCCAGATAGCTGTCCTTGTTGGGCACCCCCTCTCTCTCGGCTCACGTTACTGCCTTCCTCTAGCTGGGTTCCATCATCGGAGCCTTCAAAACGCTGGGCATCCTCCTGGAGCATGTACCCAACACTTTGGTCAAACAGTTCGGGGGACTCCTCAGGAGGACATGGGAAGGAGTGACTGATGCCATTGAGCCGAGGGAAGAGGCCGCTTTGGCAGCTGCTTTGCCAGACAAAGTACCCTAAGCCTGGGTGATAGAGGATGAGGAGGATGAGTACGGCTTGGTCATCCACTCTACCAAGTCTTGGGCATGTTGCGGCTCAACATGGCCAGCTGCCGAAAAGAAGGACAAGCGTGTCCCACGGCCACGTGCTGATGAGGATGCACTGTGTCCACGACCAGCACTGTTGCCTCTAGACACAGAGCCTGCTTGCGCTCTTTTATTGCCTCGTGACTGTCTGCCTCTCCTTGTTTGCCTTCCAGACATACTAATGGCCTGCAGTGAGACGTAGCTGCACAAAGGTGGAATGTATATATATATATATATATATATATATATATATATATATATATATAAAACTCTGTACTGATAATGCAGCTGTCAGAATCAACTACCTGCTGTGGTATTAGTATGAGAAAAGCAGCAAGTGTCTTCAGTTAGTTTTAGATGAACACTGTGCAGAGGACACAGTACACTAACTGAAATTACTTGCAGCTCTCTGCCTGTGGTTTTATTATGAGAACACCACAAATTGTATTCAGGTTCCTTTAAGTGAACGCTGTGCAAAGGAAAGAAGTACTGCAGTACACTAAATAAAATTAATGCATCTCCCTGCCTGTGGTTTTATTATGAGAACACCACTAATTTGTATTCAGGTAAGCTTTAGGTGAACGCTATGCAAAGCACACAGTACACTAAGTCAAACACTGCAGCTAGCACAATCACCTGCCTACCTGTCACAGTATAGAGAATAACAGGAATGGATATAGCTAAACTGAATACAGTGTATAAATATATATACAACACCTAGGATGCATATATATCCTCTACACACTGTAACTGCAGCTAACTGACTCACCTGCCTGCTCTATCTAACTCAATATAAATGACACTGTCTCTCTCTCTCTCTCTCTCTCTCTCTCTGTAAGCTCTCTCTTTAACCAACACCGCAACACACTACACAAGGGCGCCACGGAGGCGGCCTTATATAGGGTGGGGCATGTACTAAACCCCCTGAGACATAATTGGCCAAAGCCACCCTGGATTTGGCCAATTATGGCTCTCCGTTTTTTGCGTGCTGTGATTGGCCAAAGCATGCGGGTCATAGTGCATGCTTGGCCAATCATCAGCCAGCAATGCACTGCGATGCCGCAGTGAATTATGGGCCGTGACGCGCCACTCGAATTTGGCGCGAACGGCCCATAATGTTCGCAATTCGACGAACAACCGAACAGGCGATGTTCGAGTTGAACATGGGTTCGATTCGAACTCGAAACTCATCCCTAGTAAAGATTTGGTTGTTAAGCAATTGATAGCATAGAGCACAACCTTGTTATCTGTTCTGACAAGTAGCCTCTTATTTTTAAAGTTGTGACCCCCAAATCTCCAAAGCCACAATAATTGGAAATAACTCAAGTAAAACTATATTCTTTAAATATCCTTTCACCTGCCAGCTGGGATTCCAATGGTTAGCACACCAATGGGTCCGCCAAACTGCAGCAGAACCACAGGAACCAGCTGAATCCGTGAAGAGGAGAAATTCTTTATTGATATCAGCCTTTGCCATGAAAGTTCCGTTAAGTGACTGATGCAAGATTATCATCAATCTGGTCATTAAGGGATTCTCCTATTGGAAATGAAAGATGATGTATTAATCTATAAGAGTTTTTTTCTTTCTTTGGGACAATGCTCAAAGGAAAAATCCTAAAATTAATGAAAGGCGGGGAACTAAAAGGACTTTCCATTCTGCCTTCTCTTACTTGTTTATACATTTTTTCCAAAACAATATCTGGAAAATTCTCTACCAATTTAAGGTTGTTAACCAAAGTACATCCCTGACCAGAGAAGGTAGGTAACAAAAAAATATCCCGAAAACCCTCAATTAGAAACTGGGCCCTCAACCTGTCTGGAAATGCCTGGAGCCACGGGAGCATGTCTTGTCATCTCACTGGGGTTGATGCTTTTGGAAACATTTCCTTGCTGTTGATTAGCTGCAGACATTTTTTTAAACACTTTGATACTGGATGTGCCCCTGCAAAAAAGGCACACTCTTGCCTGTACTTCAGGAGTTTGGGCATTTGTACTGGCCATCATTGAAGTTGAAGCAAATTCCTTTCTTATAAACAGAATTGGTTGAGGGCTGAGAACTGAGTTTCTGCTTGGCATAAACTGACCCTTGAGGGAGAAAAAGGTTGAGCCAGCGACCAATGTCTTTTACTCCCCATTTAAAAGGATGTACTGCCAATTTTTGACGAAAAGCCTCATCGTAGTTATTCCAAGCAGTACCACCAAAATTCTTAAACGCCTCAAGGATAATGTCCAATTGCTGGAAAAGTCCAGTGCTTTTTTCAAGAAATTTCTCACATAAAATTCCCCAAAAATATAAAAGGCTTGTAGCCAGTTGTTAAATCACCTGGAAACAGGTCTTCTCCTATCTTCATCTTCTTTTTTTTCTGGTTTAGAAATAAAATATTTGGCTGATGGAAGTAAAGATAAAATATCCACAAACTCACCGCACCAAATCTTCTCTTTAATTGTCATGAATAAATTATATCCCAATGGAGAGAGTTTGCATGGTATTGACTCTTTTAAATAAGTCTCAGGTATATTTTAAGACCTGGCTAACTGGAAAGCAGAAGAAACAGATGTATCTAAATTAGTTTGTAGAAACTGAGCGCCATTAGCATAAACTCCACTAGTAGGTGTCCAGACCTCAGCAGCTGAAACATCTAATTGCTGATTAATAGGAGCTGGCATAGCATGTGCTTGGCTGTTAGCTGAATGCAGATCCTTAACTAACTTAGCCAAAGGCTCAGCTATATTAGATAATAGATGAAGAGAAGATAACTCACAAGAACCCTGCTGTTGTGGTACAGTACCCAAGGGATGTATGGATGGGCCGAGAGCCGGGATGGAGCTACCAATCCCACTGCCCAATTGGGCAATAGAAGCTGTAATTATTGCAAAGGCTGCCACTGATCCAGCTCCGACCTCTGTCGGCGACATTCGATGCCGTGGTGATTCCTCTTCAGGCCGATTCGTAAATGGCCACTGTGTAGTGGCTCCTCCTCCGGCTGTGCCCTCGGCCGTGCCTCCAATAGCTCTGCGCCTGCACAGAGAGAACCACACAGCACTTCTATCTGAAGTCGACCGAGGCGGTAAGGGGAGTTTCTTCGGCGTGGAGTTCACCTCTTCTTTGCCGGCCAACTCCTAGAGGTGGCGCCGCCTCCCAGCTGATGACTCAGAACTTCCTCCCGCATGTCTTCTTCTTCGTCTTCTTCTTCCTCTTCCAGAGGCAGCAAGGACTCTTCTCCCCCAGAGGGACACTTCTCCCCCAGTTGTCATACTTCCAGGAGCCAGCTGTGGCTGATGCGGCTCCCACCGAAGCCTCTTGACCCGACGACCGAGGTAGGTCAAAATATCTCCAGCTGTCTTTGCGTGCCTGCTCGATCAGCCGTCGCATCAGCCTCCTCTTCTTGCCTCAGAAGACGTTGTTTGCCCAATGGAGACAGCTCCTAGAGCACCACAGCTCTGTCTTCTGAGGCAACTGAGCCTGCCTCGACGGAACCCCCTTTATATAGCCCCCTTTGGGGTTCTAGAAATCTCTAATTTTTAAAAAATCACGTGACTCGGCAGAGGTCATCTGTTTTACCCCTGCCAAGCCACGTGACCATCTAGAAGTCTTCACTGAGAGCCACGAGCTCCCAGGGGAGACTTGAAACTGCCCTTCCTACCGCTGTCCCATGAGTAAAGAGGGGAATTGAAACCGTCTCCCCCTTTTCCTATCATTTCATGATCACCAGATTCATGACAAAAATATATCTCTAGGCTTTAGTTTTAATATTATCTGGTGTGTACCCTTAAAGCAGAACTATAGGCAAAACGTTTTTTTTTTATTTGGATAGACCAAGGGAGGGTCCAATATACTATTCATACTAGAATGAACTCATGGAGCGATGAAAGTAAAGATGAGTCGAGCTGCAAAATCTGATTGACAGAGTAGGTGAGAGATGCTGGGGTCAATGTGGATTTTCCAATGTGAATAGGCAGATTGCATATACCAAGGCTTGTTTTATCAGTGCACGTTGTTATACCGTGAAATGTAAGTGGATTTAGAAATTTCATATGCTGTATTTTATGTTATTTCAAAATATATATATATTAATGTTAGTTAATGTTAAATGTTTTACGTATAACACTATTCAGAGCCTTTTTTGCTTTTTAATGTACCTTCCGGATACCATGAGATGTGAAGTTGTAAGTGGAACAAGATCGTTTTTGGCATTGTGATTTCATTAAAGTGTATATGACCCAAAATCTAAGTTATATAGTTCTGGTGAGTTTGGACTTTAGGTGGTGGGCACTTTGCTGGTGATTGAAGATGGCAAAATATCAAAATTGGCGAACAATGTGCGATGGACTTTTCTGAATTATAAAGACTATATTTACAAGTATTACATACATACATATGTAGCGGGGTGCTATATTTAAGGGAAGTATCTGAGTGGTAGGTCAGGCTCAGATACACAAATTGTTAAGGTTCATGGACCATTTCTGTCCCTGGGAGATAGTACTGATGTGCAGTTCCCTGGGGCCTATAGGTGGCACTGTTGCCATAGGCCCGGGTTGAACCACAGTACAGGGTTGTGCCTTTTCTTGTCCCCTCTTGACAGCAGTGCGGCGGGGCGGAGAACCTGCTGTGCCTGTCGGGAGAGGGTATAAAAAGGGGCGGCTATCTTTCAGAGTCGGTCGTCGTTCCGCACCCAGGCACCTTAGGCCTGGGTGTGTGTGTCACCCCCGGGTGCCCTAGGCCCGGAGGCCTGGGTGTGTGTGTGTGTTGCCTCCGGGTGCCCTAGACCCGGAGGCGGAGTTGCTGTTCAATCCCAGACACGTTCAGTCTGGGGTGAGGTACTAAATAGGAGGCCCGGGGCCCAGTAACCTTCGGCTGGGGTCCGCTAAGAATAGAGAGCTCCCAGGGTACCGCCTTGCAAGGGGACCCGTATCTTGGATCGAGGAGGCCAGGGAGGTGACCCTTTCTGAAGACCCAGCGCAGAGTCGTGGTGACAGTGTGGGCCTCTGGTAACTCTCCGGAGGGATGTTTTTCTCTTTGACATGGGCCAAGTTCTCTAAGAAGGCAGTGCATGTTCTGTGGGTCATAGTGGCAGTGACTCTACGCACACCAGGTCAGTGGCAGTGACCAAATAGGGCAAGGCCTTATTCACCCGGTCAGTGGCAGTGACCATCTTCAACTAGTCAGTGGCAGTGACTTCCATATTCATTAGGCCTGTGATAAAGATCGCACGCCAAACCTGTTTGTGCACATCAGAACAGTAAGAGAACCAAGATTGGGTTTGTGCCTGGACCTCTCTCCCACCTTATCTGACCTGTGTCTCGTCTCAACCTGTCTGCTCTTAAAGGGACTATTTATTATCCATGTGAAATAAATACAGAAGTTGGACTTTCAGTTGGTGTGGACAGTGGCTTTACTGGGGAGAATTAAGGACTTGCTTCTGGCCAAGCCAGAGGTGAGATCAGCTCGGGAGGATTCAAACACCAGCCGCAGGCAGGCCCGGGAAAACTAACACCGCTCAACCTCCCCATCCAGGAGGGTACGGACATGTAGTGCGGTGTGCCTCAGTCTCTCCCGCGGAGGAGCCAAGTAAAGAAAAGCAGGTAAAGCCTGGGGTGGGTGCGCTATACATACTTTTATCACTTTAAATGTGTTTGATCACTACTTGGTGTTTAAACAGAACATGTTATGTACTTTTATGTCTTTAGTCTGCACTTTCTGTGTTACTTATGGTATTTTTTAAAGAGCTTGTTATCACTTTCTAGATATGCTGCAGCATTGATAGATTTACTGTATTTACTTAATTATGTTTTATTTATATTTCTTAGCTTATATTTTAGTTTAAATAGCACAGAGTTTTTATACACATATATATTTCCTATGGCCTGCTCTTCTGTTCCTGCCGCTACCCACCCAGCAGCTGTTACTGACAAGTCGCACCTGTCAAAATGAGCCTAAGTAACGCTTCCCATTATTTTTCTGCTGATATCATTGTTTTAATTCTATTTTTTTCTTACCATAAATATAATTTTTTTTTTTTTATTTTGTTTGTTAAGTTGTTTTCCATTGTAACCTGGACTGTAGCAGATAACTCATGAGGAACACCTTCCTTTGTTGCTGCTGTATTATTCAGCTGCAATGTGGATAGGGTTAAATTGAATATTCATTAATGTAGAAGTGCAGCACCCATCTTTAAGGAGACCACTTTGCAATGCTCACCTTTGGAGTGCCTCCAGTGCAGAGGGCAGCCATTGAGGCTGCGTCTGTGTCAATCCTGGAAGGACAGTGATTGGCTGTTGCAACAATGCAATTAGAGGTGGGTCTGCAGGCTGCCGAGGGAAAGAGAGAGGACAGTCTTAAAGGATGTTGGGTGATAACAAGAGACTGGACTGCTGGCTGAATCGAACCATACCATAGCTGACCTCAATTAGGTGAAACCTTAGAGAGGCTGCTCATCACACAGGACCGTGCCTCAGAGACATGAACTTTCTCCCTGGGAGGTGTGAGGTGTGATTTGGATGCCCTAGTGAGATCAGACTGTACTACAGAGCACTCCCACCGCTTGTAAGGAAGGAAAAGAAGGACTGTCTCAGCAGGATTGAAATAGAGAAATCACAGCAACTCCTATTTCTGTCTGAGGCCTTGAACTGAATCAGAGCACAAGCCCAGAGTCCCAGAAGCGAGTGCCTAAGAGACTTTAATGGCACAAGTTAATCTGTTGTCTGCTGGGAACTGTTGTGTTTCTTCAAGGTCCCAAAATTTGCCAGCCAATATTTTTTTTATTTTTCATCATTTACTGGCCAGTGGGATATACCAGGGACTGGTATAGTAAGTTAGAACTGCCTTTATATATTTTTTCTAGGTAAAAGAAATTCAGTTCTGTTAATTACTGATAGTTAGAATACTGCAGGCGTCTGGATGGCGCATGAGGACGCTGTTTTCACAGTTAGGTACTCAGTAGAGCCAAGATTCATTGACCATTGTTCTGTGACTGGCATGCTCTGTGATGTCATCCTCATGTGGTGATAGTTTAGTATAAAACATTTTGTGAGAGAAATACATGTGGGATTGTCCTTGGCACCCCTATTGTGGTTCACCCTATGCCATTAGCCCTTAGCATCATGTACATCAGCGATAAGGACCAGGATTGACCATCCGCCTAATAGACAAATTAGACTCTGTCTAAGTCAATCCAATACTCCACTTTCTTCACTTACGCCTCTCACTGCACAATCCTTGGCTAACACAGTGAGGATGCCTAGCTACACGCTAACTCCTGTTATACACTGACCGCTCCGGACTCAGAGGAACGGTCTATCACCCGGAACCCAGCCTGCTGGTCCATGTGTGAACCAGACACCTTTGACAGCTGCACCCTGTACTCCCATTGCAGGAACTGCTTGGACTCTGTCAGCGTCTACCTGAGTGCCGGTCTTGTGTTACACGGACAGTGGAATGAAGCAAGAGTGACGGGACAGAATGACATGCGGTGAAATGTATTTTCCCCGATCAATCTTGACGGGACGTATACTTTATGTGATCCTGTATGTTTAACCATTACCGTCACTAGGCTCTTTTCACATAGCTTCCGTACCTCGCTTCACTGGGCTTAATATCCTTAGGGTGATCTTATTACCCACAGCCTATGGTAATACGTCCTCACTTGTTGCTGTATACCATCAATTTGGACTGACTACACATTGCCATATATGATCAGTGCCCGGGTGTTTTGCATCCGCAAGGATATCCATACCCCAATCCATTCTACATATCCATTTTCCAATCAATGGAATCCTTTATAACATAAGACGGGTTGGCTATCTAGATGCTTGCAATACTCCTGCAGGAGGCAGTGAATGTAGTATGCAAGGTTGTGGTGGCCACCTGTGTCCTTATCTAGACTAGTGTCTATTTTAACCGTGTTTTGGACATACGTGTGTATTTTTCTATATTCTTTAAAGTATCCAATTGTGGATGTTAAATAAAATAACTGTAGTATAACCCAGCAGTTCCTCCTTGATTAATTTCTTTGAGATTCCTTATCTCACCTCCTTCCTTATATGCCACCCTGAGCTCTTATGAAATGCAATTTGTGCAGGATTCTTCTTTAGGCTTCATCAGGTCCTTTAGAACTTTGAGTGACAGAGTCCTGGCTCTTATGCATTGTAGTAAAAACTCCTGATGAAGCCAGACAAAGGCAAAACATGTTGAAATTACTACTCCAGGTGACCACCAATGAATATGTATAAGAGCTTATATCACTTTATGTACAGTGGGTACGGAAAGTATTCAGACCCTCTTAAATTTTTCACTCTTAGTTATATTGCAGCCATTTGCTAAAATCATTTAAGTTAAAAAAAAATCACATTAATGTACACACAGCACCCCATATTGACAGAAAAACACAGAATTGTTGACATTTTTGCAGATTTATTAAAAAAGAAAAACTGAAATATCACATGGTCCCAAGTATTCAGACCCTTTGCTGTGACACTCAGATATTTAACTCAGGTGCTGTCCATTTCTTCTGATCATCCTTGAGATTGTTCTACACCTTCATTTGAGTCCAGCTGTGTTTGATTATACTGATTGGACTTGATTAGGAAAGCCACACACCTGTCTATATAAGACCTTACAGCTCACAGTGCATGTCAGAGCAAATGAGAATCATGAGGTCAAAGGAACTGCCTGAAGAGCTCAGAGACCGAATTGTGGCAAGGCAAAAAAATTCTGCTGCACTTAAGGTTCTTAAGAGCACAGTGGCCTCCATAATCCTTAAATGGAAGACGTTTGGGATGACCAGAACCCTTCCTAGAGCTGGCCGTCCGGCCAAACTGAGCTATCGGGGGAGAAGAGCCTTAATGAGAGAGGTAAAGAAGAACCCAAAGATCACTGTGGCTGAGCTCCAGAGATGCAGTCGGGAGAAGGGAGAAAGTTGTAGACAGTCAACTATCACTGCAGCCCTCCACCAGTCGGGGCTTTATGGCAGAGTGGCCCGACGGAAGCCTCTCCTCAGTGCAAGACACATGAAAGCCTGCATGGAGTTTGCTAAAAAACACCTGAAGGATTCCAAGATGTTGAGAAATAAGATTCTCTGGTCTGATGAGACCAAGATAGAACTTTTTGGCCCTAATTCTAAGCGGTATGTGTGGAGAAAACCAGGCACTGCTCATCACCTGTCCAATACAGTCCCAACAGTGAAGCATGGTGGTGGCAGCATCATGCTATGGGAGTGTTTTTCAGCTGCAGGGACAGGACGACTAGTTGCAATCGAGAGAAAGATGAATGCGGCCAAGTACAGGGATATCCTGGACGAAAACCTTCTCCAGAGTGCTCAGGACCACAGACTGGGCCGAAAGTTTACCTTCCAACAAGACAATGACCCTAAGCACACAGCTAAAATAGCGAAGGAGTGGCTTCACAACAACTCTGTGACTGTTCTTGAATGGTCCAACCAGAGCCCTGACTTAAACCCAATTGAGCATCTCTGCAGAGACCTAAAAATGGCTGTCCACCAACGTTTACCATCCAACCTGACAGAACTGGAGAGGATCTGCAAGGAGAAATGGCAGAGGATCCCCAAATCCAGGTGTGAAAAACTTGCTGCATGTTTCCCAAAAAGACTCATGGCTGTATTAGATCAAAAGGGTGATTCGACTAAATACTGAGCAAAGGGTCTGAATACTTAGGACCATGTGATATTTCAGTTTTTCTTTTTTAATAAATCTGCAAAAATGACAACAATTCTGTGTTTTTCTGTCAATATGGGGTGCTGTGTGTAAATTAATGAGGAAAAAAATGAATTTAAATGATTTTAGCAAATGGCTGCAATATAACAAAGAGTGAAAAATGTAAGGGGGTCTGAATACTTTCCATACCCACTGTATATGATGTAATTGATTTGTTTTGGATTTGCATGTTTTATACATTTTATGTCTGTGTAGTTCTTTGTATCAAGAAATGCGGCGAAATGTATAATATGTGCACGTTGATATTGGCACCTTAAAAGTCCTGATTTTGAGAAATGTTTTCCATTTTGGAATGTCTTTTAACCACTTAAGCCCCGGACCATTTGGTAGCTAAAGGACCAGAGGTGAATTCAGAATTTTGCACTGCGCTGCTTTAACTGTAAATTGTGCGGACATGCAATGTTGTACCCAAATGAAATTTGCGTCCTTTTCTTCCCACAAATAGAGCTTTCTTTTAATGGTATTTGATTGCCTCTGCGATTTTTATTTTTTGCGATATAAACGGAAAAAGACCGAAAATTTTGAAAAAAAATGATATTTTCTACTTTTTGTTATAAGAAAAATCGAATAAACTCAATTTTAGTCATACATTTAGGCCAAAATGTATTCAGCCACATGTCTTTAGTAAAAAAAATGTCAATAAGCGTATATTTATTGGTTTGCGCAAAAGTTATAGCGTTTACAAACTAGGGTACATTTTCTGGAATTTACACAGCTTTAAATTTATGACTGCCTATCTCATTTCTTGAGGTGCTAAAATGGCAGGGCAGTACAAAACCCCCCCAAATGACCCCATTTTAGAAAGTAGACACCCCAAGGAAATTGCTGAGAGGCATGTTGAGCCCATTGAATATTTTTTTTTGTCCCAAGTGATTGAATAATGACAAAAAAAAAAGAAAAATTACAAAAAGTTGTCACTAAATGATATATTGCTCACACATGCCATGGTTATATGTGGAATTGCACCCCAAAATACATTCTGCTGCTTCTCCTGAGTACGGGGATACCACATGTGTGGGACTTTTTAGGAGCCTAGCCACGTACGGGACCCCGGAAACCAAGCACCGCCTTCAGGATTTCTAAGGGCGCAAATTTTTGATTTCACTCCTCACTACCTATCACAGTTTTGAAGGCCATAAAATGCCAAAATAGCACAAAACCCCCCCAAATGACCCCATTTTAGAAAGTAGACACCCCAAGGAAATTGCTGAGAGGCCTGTTGAGCCCATTGAATATTATTTTTTTTGTCCCAAGTGATTGAATAATGACAAAAAAAAAAAATTACAAAAAGTTGTCACTAAATGATATATTGCTCACACATGCCATGGTTATATGTGGAATTGCACCCCAAAATAAATTTTGCTGCTTCTCCTGAGTACGGGGATACCACATGTGTGGGACTTTTTAGGAGCCTAGCCGCGTACGGGACCCCGAAATCCAATCACCGCCTTCAGGATTTCTAGGCACAAATTTTTGATTTGACTCCTCACTACCTATCACAGTTTCGAAGGCCATAAAATGCCAAAATAGCACAAAACCCCCCCAAATGACCCCATTTTGGAAAGTAGACACCCCAAGCTGTTTGCTGAGAGGCATGGTGAGTATTTTACAGCTCTCATTTGTTTTTGAAAATGAAGAAAGAACTTTTTTTTTTTCTTTTTTTTTTTTCAATTTTCAAAACTTTGTGACAAAAAGCGAGATCTGCAAAATACTCACAATACCTCTCAGCAAATAGCTAGGGGTGTCTACTTTCCAAAATGGGGTCATTTGGGGGGGTTTTGTGCCATCTGGGCATTCCATGGCCTCCGAAACTGTGATAGGCAGTGAGAAGTGAAATCAAAAATTTACACCCTTAGAAAGCCTGAAGGCGGTGATTGGTTTTTGGGGTCCCGTACGCGGCTAGGCTCCCAAAAAGTCTCACACATGTGGTATCCCCGTACTCAGGAGAAGCAACAGAATGTATTTTGGGGTGTAATTCCACATATGCCCATGGCATGTTTGAGCAATATATCATTTAGTGACAACTTTGTGCAAAAAATAAAAAAATAAATTAAAAAAAATCTTTTTTCTGCAACTTGTGTCAACATATAAAATATTCCATGGACTCGACATGCCTCTCAGTATATAGCTTGGGGTGTCTACTTTCCAAAATGGGGTCATTTGGGGGGGTTTTGAACTGTTCTGGCATTTTATACACAACATTAGGAAGCTTACATCCACTCTTCTAACCACTTGAAGACAAAGCCCTTTTTGACACTTTTTGTTTACATGAAAACATTTTTTTTTTTGCAAGAAAATTATGTTGAACCCCCAAATATTATATATATTTTTAAAGCAAAGGCCCTACAGAATAAAATGGTGGGTGTTGCATTTTTTTTTCTATACAGTATTTGCGCAGCGATTTTTCAAACGCATTTTTTGGGGAAAAAATACACTTTTTTTAATTTTAATGCACTAAAACACACTATATTGCCCAAATGTTTGATGAAATAAAAAAGATGATCTTAGGCCGAGTACATAGATACCAAACACGACATGCTTTAAAATTTCGCACAAACGCGCATTGGCGACAAACTACATACATTTTTAAAAGCCTTTAAAAGCCTTTACTGGTTACCCCGTTAGATTTACAGAGGAGGTCTACTGCTAAAATTACTGCCCTCGATCTGACCTTCGCGGTAATACCTCACATGCATGGTGCAATTGCTGTTTACATATGAAGCCAGACCGACGCTTGCGTTCGCCATTGGGCAAGAGCAGGGCAGGACAGGGGTTTTTTTATTATTAATTTTGCTTTTTTATTTTATTTTTAAATTGTTCCTTCCATATTTTTTTTTTTTTATCATTTCTATTGTTATCTCAGGGAATGTAAATATCCCCTATGATAGCAATAGGTAGTGACAGGTACTCTTTTTTTGAAAAAACTGGGGTCTATTGGACCCTAGATCTTTCCTCTGCCCTCAAAGCATCTGACCACACCAAGATCGGTGTGATAAAATGCTTTCCCAATTTCCCAATGGCGCTTTTTATATCCGGGGGGGGACATTCCCTCCCACTGCTTGTAAAAGCAGTCCAGAGGCTAATTAGCCACTAGGATTGCTTTTACATGAAAGCCGGCCGCTGGCTGAAAAGAATGATACCAAGATGATACCTAAACCCGCAGGCATCAATCTGGTATAACCATTCAAAGTCCAGCAACATACCAGTACGTTGCTGGTCCTTGTTGGACATGTATTGTAATCTTTTTTTTTCATGCAGCCAGGTGGCTGAACGAAAAAAGAGATTGATCGGTGGGTATGCCCACCATTAGAATACCGCCCTTCATCCACCCACTTCTAATGATGGACATGCATGCACCATTTATATATGCCGAAGCATGGGGGCATCCTCCCGCAAAAAAGTTATGCCGCACACACATGGTCGGACTTTTCCACGGGCAAGCCTCCGTCGGAATTTCGACCGTATGTACGCGGCATTAGGAGCAAAATCACTCCTCCGCCCATGCTGCCCCAATGCTTCGGCATATTTGCTTTTTTTTTTTAACTGTGGTGGTGAAATCACCTCCTACAGCACTGGAGTCGCAAGGATCAGGCCTGTCTCTGCGAATGCTGCAGTTATGTGTGTTGTGTTTTGTAAGTGACAGTGATCGATCGATACTGCACTTGGGTGGCCTGGGCTGGACGGAGGGGCAAAACGCAGGTGCTAGCAGGTATCTGGGCTGATCCCGCTAACACTGCGTTTTTGGGGACCCTAAACTGCTGGGGACGCTAGTATAGATCTGATCAGATCAGATATTGATCTGTTCAGATACTATACCACTAAGGGAGGTGTATGCTTCACGCGTGGGTGTTAGCATTACTGGCACTAACCTGACACTGCCTGGGGTGTGACGCAGACCCTCTCTGACGCTAAAACCTAATTGATATCACTCGCCGGGCGATCAGGGGGTTAAACCTTTATTGGGTTATATACGGCGGGTGCCCTGACACTATAAAAAGCAAACTAACTAACCAGCGTCACCCGTAACACTTATATGATGATCACTGGTGAAAGGGTTAACTAGGGGCAATTAGGGGGTTAAAACCTTTATTAGATAATATATGGGGGTACCTGACGCTATAAAAACCTGCGGCGAACCTAAAAAAATTACTGGCTACCGATCTGCATCACCGACGCTAAGACAGCGATCAGAAAAATGATCGCTTAGCGACAGTGGTGATAGGGGGTGAAAGGGTTACCTGGGGGGGCGATCAAGGGGGTTAAACCTTTATTAGATCATTTATGGGGGTACCTGACGCTATAAAAGCCTGCGGCGAACCTAAAAAAAATTACTGGCTACCGATCTGCATCACCGACGCTAAGACAGCGATCAGAAAAATTATCGCTTAGCGACAGTGGTGATAGGGGGTGAAAGGGTTACCTGGGGGGCGATCAAGGGGGTTAAACCTTCATTAGATAATTTATGGGGGTACCTGACGCTATAAAAACCTGCGGCGAACCTAAAAAAAAATACTGGCTACTGATCTGCATCACCGACGCTAAGACAGCGATCAGAAAAATTATCGCTTAGCGACAGTGGTGATAGGGGGTGAAAGGGTTACCTGGGGGGCGATCAAGGGGGTTAAACCTTTATTAGATAATTTATGGGGGTACCTGACGCTATAAAAACCTGCGGCGATCCTAAAAAAAATTACTGGCTACCGATCTGCATCACCGACGCTAAGACAGCGATCAGAAAAATGATCGCTTAGCGACAGTGGTGATAGGGGGTGAAAGGGTTACCTGGGGGGCGATCAATGGGGTTAAACCTTTATTAGATCATTTATGGGGGTACCTGACGCTATAAAAACCTGCGGCGAACCTAAAAAAAAAATACTGGCTACCGATCTGCATCACCGACGCTAAGACATTGATCAGAAAAATGATCGCTTAGCGACAGTGGTGATAGGGGTGAAAGGGTTACCTGGGGGGCGATCAAGGGGGTTAAACCTTTATTAGATAATTTATGGGGGTACCTGACGCTATAAAAACCTGCGGCGAACCTAAAAAAAATTACTGGCTACCGATCTGCATCACCGACGCTAAGACAGCGATCAGAAAAATGATCGCTTAGCGACGGCGGTGCTAGGGGGTGAAAGGCTTATCTGGGGGGTGATCAAGGGGTTAAACCTTTATTGGGGGGGGGTAGGGGGCTACACTGTACCTAAAACTAAATGTAGTGACACTTTTACAGTCACAAATGTCACTGATTGCAGTGATCAGTAAATAAATGGTCACTGCAATCAGTGACACTGTGACTGGGGGCTGGGGGGTGATCTGGGGGGGCGATTTATGTGCCTATGTGTGCTGGTGTTAGTGTAGTGTTTGTGCACTAACCTTGATGTCTTCTCTTGTACGGCGCTCGGTATATGTGAGCGCCGCACAAGAGATGACATCACTTCCTCCTGCTTCCTCTGCCTGTGTGTACATTCGACAGACAGAGGGGGCATTTCCATTCGCCGGGAGCGATCGCGGGGGGGTGGCCGGAATCGAACGGCCGTCCCCTCATGTCGGATCGCTCCCCAACGAATTCCGACTGCTCACTGTACAGAAGGGGGGTCCGATTGGACCCCCCAACTGTACAAAGGCAATCACGTATGCTCTACGTGATTGTGCCTGTCTGTGCCATTGTGCCAACGTATATATACAGTGAGCGGTCGTTAAGTGGTTAAGGAATGTTGGTGCCTTTGGTTTCTCCCTTATCTGTTTGTTATATATTTTTTAAATTAAACTAACGCTATTCAAAATCAAAATTTTTGCATTCTTCTTGTCTATAGATTGCATTGATGGTAAAAAAAACATACCCAATCACAGGATCCAATGCATTCTGTAAATGACAGGGAGTTGGAGCGGATAGGATGGCTTGTGTGTAGATGTACTGTAGGTCCCCTGTCAGATTGACAGAAGTACAGTAATAGCTATATTTCCCAGCTTCAAAAAAACTGTAAAGAATAGGCAGTAATCCAGGAGGTAGCATACATCTCCTGAGATTTAACTATGTATAACCCAGCAAAGTTTTCCTTGAGTTCTTCTGTAGTCCACATCTACTGTCAGTGGAATGTTGCCATGCCCTCTGTTCATCCCTTGGCACCACAAATGAAGCACCATTTCTCACTCCAGAGTGTTTAACCACTTAAGCCCCGGACCATTTCGGGCCATTAGGACCAAGCCTGTTTTTGGGATTCGGCACTGCGCTGCTTTAACTGTAAATTGTGCGGACATGCAATGTTGTACCCAAATGAAATTTGCGTCCTTTTCTTCCCACAAATAGAGCTTTCTTTTAATGGTATTTGATTGCCTCTGCGATTTTTATTTTTTGCGATATAAATGGAAAAAGAACGAAAATTTTGAAAAAAAAAGATATTTTCTACTTTTTGTTATAAGAAAAATCGAATAAACTCAATTTTAGTCATACATTTAGGCCAAAATGTATTCAGCCACATGTCTTTAGTAAAAAAAATGTCAATAAGCGTATATTTATTGGTTTGCGCAAAAGTTATAGCGTTTACAAACTAGGGTACATTTTCTGAAATTTACACAGCTTTAAATTTATGACTGCCTATCTCATTTCTTGAGGTGCTAAAATGGCAGGGCAGTACAAAACCCCCCCAAATGACCCCATTTTGGAAAGTAGACACCCCAAGGAAATTGCTGAGAGGCATGTTGAGCCCATTGAATTTTTTTTTTTTGTCCCAAGTGATTGAATAATGACAAAAAAAAAAAAAATTACAAAAAGTTGTCACTAAATGATATATTGCTCACACATGCCATGGTTATATGTGGAATTGCACCCCAAAATACATTCTGCTGCTTCTCCTGAGTACGGGGATACCACATGTGTGGGACTTTTTAGGAGCCTAGCCACGTACGGGACCCCGGAAACCAAGCACCGCCTTCAGGATTTCTAAGGGCGCAAATTTTTGATTTCACTCCTCACTACCTATCACAGTTTCGAAGGCCATAAAATGCCAAAATAGCACAAAACCCCCCCAAATGACCCCATTTTGGAAAGTAGACACCCCAAGCTATTTACTGAGAGGCATGTTCAGTCCATGGAATATTTAATATTTTGCCACAAGTTGCGGGAATATGACAAACTTTTTTTTTTTTGCACAAAGTTGTCACTAAATGATATATTGCTCACACATGCCATGGGCATATGTGAAATTACACCCCAAAATACATTCTGCTGCTTCTCCTGAGTACAGGGATACCACATGTGTGGGACTTTTTAGGAGCCTAGCCACGTACGGGACCCCGGAAACCAAGCACCGCCTTCAGGATTTCTAAGGGCGCAAATTTTTGATTTCACTCCTCACTACCTATCACAGTTTTGAAGGCCATAAAATGCCAAGATGGCACAAAACCCCCCCAAATGACCCCATTTTGGAAAGTAGACACCCCAAGCTATTTGCTGAGAGGCATGTTGACCCCATTGAATATTTATTTTTTTTGTCCCAAATGATTGAATAATGACAAAAAAAAAATGTACAAAAAGTTGTCACTAAATGATATATTGCTCACACATGCCATGGTTATATGTGGAATTGCACCCCAAAATACATTCTGCTGCTTTTCCTGAGTACGGGGATACCACATGTGTGGGACTTTTTGGGAGCCTAGCCGCGTACAGGGCCCCAAAAACCAAGCACTGCGAACGCTGCAGTTATGTGTGTTGTGTTTGGTAAGTGACAGTGATCGATCGATACTGCACTTGGGTGGGCTGGGCTGGGCTGGGCGGAGGGGCTAAACGCAGGCGCTAGCAGGTATCTGGGCTGATCCCGCTAAAACTGCGTTTTTGGGAACCCTAAACCGCTGGGGATGCTAGTATAGATCTGATCAGATCTGATCAGATACTATACCACTAAGGGGGGTGTATGCTTTGCGCGTGGGTGTTAGCGTTACTGTCACTATCCTAACACTGCCTGGGGTGACGCAGACCCTCTCTGGTGCTAAAACCTAATTGATCTCACCCGCCGGGTGATCAGGGGGGTTAAACCTTTATTGGGTTATATACGGCGGGTGCCCTGATGCTATAAAAAGCAAACTAATCAACCAGCGTCACCCGTAACTTTATATGGTGATCACTGGTGAAAGGGTTAACTAGGGGCAATCAGGGGGTTAAAACCTTTATTAGGTTAAATATGGGGGTACCTGACACTATATAAAAACCTGACGGGTAACCTAAATAACTAAATAACTTACTGGCTAACCAGTGACACCAGTGACGCTTATACGGCGATCACTGGTGAAAGGGTTAACTCTAGGGGCAATCAGGGGGTTAAAATAATATATGGGGGTACCTGACACTAATAAAAACCTGCGGCGAACCTAAAAAAAAATAACTGCCTATCTAAAACACCAGCGACACGAATACAGCGATCGGAAAAACAATCGCTTAGTGACGCTGAAGTTAGGGGGTGAAAGGGTTACCTGGGGGGTGATCAAGGGGTTAAACCTTTATTAGGGGGGGTTAGGGGGCTACCCTGGACCTAAAGGGGCCTAATCCTAACTGCCCTGCAACTTTTTACAATCACAGATGACACTAAATGCAGTGATCAGTAAAATAAATGATCACTGCAATCAGTGACACTGTGATTGGGGGCTTTGGGGTGACCTGGGGGGTGATCTGGGGGTGACTGGGGGGTGATTTGTGTGCCTATGTGTACCTACGTGTCAGTGGACTGTTGGTGCACTAACCTGCTTCTTCTCTGCTCGGCGCCGGGAACGGAAAGACCGCGGCGAGGGAGATGACATCACTTCCTTCAGCCTTGTTTACATCACATGGCGGAGGAAGCATTTTCATTGGCCGGGAGCGATCGCGAGGGGGGGGGGCGGAATCGAGCGGCCGCCCCCTCATGCCTGATCGCTCCCGAACACTTAACGGCCGCTCACTGCAGTGAAGGGGGGTCCGGATGGACCCCCCAACTGCACAAAGGCGATCACGTAGATCTACGTGATTCTGCCTGTCCGTGCCATTCTGCCGACGTAAATCGGCGGTGGGCGGTCGTTAAGTGGTTAAAGCACCCAGGTGCCCTAGGTTCCCCAGGTCTTTTAGAATCTTTGCCATGACCTTGTGTGTCGTGCACAGGTCGTTGCACGTCCCCTGTTGTAATTCACATGAGGAAGTATTCTGCAACAGTAAATATATTTCCTTTTAAAACAGGTTTTGTGAACCGTGGGTAATGTTTAAGCCTACTGGGGTCAGTTGAAGATGTGAGCAAAGTTTGCCCAGCTGCTAAAAACCCTTGACATTATACCTACTGTACCGTATATACTCGAGTATAATAAAAAGTAAAATCAACCAGCGTAAATAACCCTAAACATACAGCAGCTGAAACACTGAGGTTCAAAATATCAAATCCCCATCAGAAAATATAAAAAGGCAGTGCAGCGCAAACATAAAAAACACACATATGATTAGAGACTACAAAGGATAGAGATAGTCCAAGAGTCTTTCTTTGAGGAGCAATAAACTAAAAAACACCAATAAGTGTTCAGTAGGTGACTTCTAGATTCTTTATAGTGACTTGTGTGACGACCTCCACCACTAGGGCTGAAAAACTCGGCTTATACTCGAGTATATATAAAAAGGCAGTGGAGCGCAAACATAAAAAACACACAAATGATTAGAGACTAAAAAGGATAGAGATAGTCCAAGAGTCTTTCTTTGAGGAGCAATAAACTAAAAAACACCAATAAGTGTTCAGTAGGTGACTACTAGATTCTTTATAGTGACTTGTGTGACGACCTCCACCACTAGTAATGGTTAGCAGCTCACCTCAGCGAGTGGACCCCTGAGCTAGTCAGTCAGGTCACTTAAGCAGTTCCCCCTCCGGGAGAAAAACAGACATCCAGGCTATACTGAATCCACATCAGGTAGACAAGGTGTAATTAGAGCGCTGATCAGTCTCACAGCCAGTAATCCAGACAATCAGATCCAGGAGGCCAGATATAAAATGAAAAGCAAAGAAATCTAGTGCTCTCTGTGTAAAAGGATTTAATGATCATAAAAACAAGAAATAAACTTACAAAATTAGTGACGTCACCCGTGTCCCATGCTGACATCCATTGGATGTACTTTGACATGCTGCACATCCTCCGCACTGAGGCACAGTGCTAATTTTGTACGTTTATTTCTTGTTTTTATGATCATTAAATCCTTTTACATGGAGAGCACTAGATTTCTTTGCTTTTCATTTTATATCTGGCCTCCTGGATCTGATTGTCTGGATTACTGGCTGTGAGACTGATCAGCGCTCTAATTACACCTTGTCTACCTGATGTGGATTCAGTATAGCCTGGATGTCTGTTTTTCTCCCGGAGGGGGAACTGCTTAAGTGACCTGACTGACTAGCTCAGGGGTCCACTCGCTGAGGTGAGCTGCTAACCATTACTAGTGGTGGAGGTCGTCACACAAGTCACTATAAAGAATCTAGTAGTCACCTACTGAACACTTATTGGTGTTTTTTAGTTTATTGCTCCTCAAAGAAAGACTCTTGGACTATCTCTATCCTTTTTAGTCTCTAATCATTTGTGTGTTTTTTATGTTTGCGCTCCACTGCCTTTTTATATATACTCGAGTATAAGCCGAGTTTTTCAGCCCTTTTTTTAGGGCTGAAAATAGCCCCCTCTGCTTATACTCTCATCTTCGGACTTTCCCAGCAGACACTGTGTTCAGAGTTCCGCCTATTATGGATGTCCTCTTATCCGAGGATGAAAGAAGGTCCGTGATTGGTGGAACACTGAACACAGTGTCTGCTGGGAAACTGAGTCTGAGGATGAGAGGATCTCCGTGATAGGCCCGTGACCCGAGAGGTACACTGACTATCACGGAATGGAACGGGACCAGGAGGAAGCCGCAACTTTTGAAGAATGGATGCCCGCAGCCGGTCAATAATACAGGTACACTGAGGCTGCAATGGGCACAGTGAGAATGGGCACAGTAAGGCTACAATGGGCACAGTGAGAATAGGCACAGTAAGGCTACAATGGGCACAGTGAGAATGGGCAGAGTAAGGCTGCAATGGGCACAGTGAGAATGGGCACAGTAAGTCTACAATGGGCACAGTGAGAATGGGCACAGTAAGACTGCAATGGGCACAGTGAGAATGGGCACAGTAAGGCTGCAATGGGAACAGTAAGGCTACAATGGGCACAGTCAGAATGGACACAGTAAGGCTACAATGGGCACAGTCAGAATGGACACAGTAAGGCTGCAATGGGCACAGTAAGGCTGCAATGGGCACAGTGAGAATGGGCACAGTAAGGCTGCAATGGGCACAGTGAGGTTGCAATGGGCACAGTGAGGTTGCAAATGGGCACATTGAGGTGTGCAAATGGGCACAGGGAAGCTGCAAATGGGCATTGTTGGCCCTCTTTTTCGCTTACAGTAGCTGCTGCATTCTCACCCTAGGCTTATACTCGAGCCAATACGTTTTCCCAGTTTTTTGTGGTAAAATTAGGGCATCGGCTTATACTCGGGTCGGCTTATACTCGAGTATATACGGTACTTCCATTGTCTAACCCGTGAAGGATATAAATGCACAACCATGTATTTTCATTACTGAAATGCTTAGGCAAATGTAATATAATGTGGCATACAATGGAGTTATTACTGTCTAAAATAAAAACAGGTTTACTAACCTTGACTCCTTGTTGAGAAAAATACATAGCTGTGAAAGAAAAATTGTGGAAAGAGATTACATGAAAATAAAAATAAATCACTTGTGTTATTAATCTACTGCTGGCTTCTAATGCAAAACCATTAAAAAGGAAAATGAGGAAAGAATTTGATTCTATAAACTGCTGTGAATCTGCTTCACTAGCTCCATGTATAGAAAACATAAAAAGAAAAAGGGAAACAATGTTCATCAACAAAGTGTTTCAGTTTAATGTTTCCTTGCCATTTAATCCGTCTACAAAAGCATGGCACAATTAGTGTCTGCCAGAGGCAGATCAAAGCACCAGTGGAAGAAATGAACACAGATTGTATGTGGTCCCCCCTACATTTCATTTAGCTAGTAGAGTTAATGCTTTCATGTACCACATGAACTAGAATGTCCCTATCCCTTTGGGTAACAAGTTCTATGTATGCATATCATTATATTATAATCTATACTAGCTTTTCCCATCATCTAGAGTAAATTGTCTCCAACATCAATGAAGACTATTTGCAATATAAGGCTTTTAAAGGCCCTATATATTTTATTTTCCGTAAAATTATTTTAAATAAATAGATTTGCCTGCTTGTTGAATTGATACCATGGTGTATGAATGGAAAAATAGAACATGAATGAAAGAAACTGGAATTCTAATTAAAAGATTGGCTAGAATAGAGGGAGAGAGAACAAAAGGACCTTTTACCATTGAGAATGGCACTCTCTAAAGCCGCAGCATTTTTACAGCCCCCAACCTCCCTTCCTTATGCTGCAAAGGCTGTAGAGAGGGCAGTACATATGCAATTGCCATGGTTGTTTGCAGTGTGCAAATAATTTTCCTGGTGCCTCCCATGGCAGCATACCAATGTTTGTGGCTCCGCCCCCAATCAACCCACAGGACCAATTACAACTCTATAAAAGATAGAGCCAGTCCCCCCATACACCATTCTTTTTTCTGTCCTCAAACCTACAGGATCAAATGGATTACCTGGAATCAGCCCTCACCGTGCCGCTATATGGCACCACCATTACAGGTTCATGCTCTCCTGTATATGGAGTCCCATAACTTGGGCTGCTAAATGCGCCAAAAAAGTATGGGAACCCATTTTTTCTGTGGATCTTTTTTGGGTATGGAGTTCAGGTATTTCCTCTATTTATTGAAAGACACTGCTCCAAGTAAAGACTGCCTCCCACAGATGTTTACAGTGTTGGGAGTTGTGCATCAGATAGCACTGGGGTCTGGCTGTTAATACAGAAATTTCTCTATACCCACTTGCTTTCTGTTATTAAGTTCGCTTCAGGGGTGTTTGGTGTTTTGTGTCAGGTTAGGCACTCACCTTTCCCCCATGTTTTCTGAGTTCTGTTCCCCGCTACCTAAGTCCTTTTATACACTTCTGGGTACCTGAGACAGGTCACTCGTTTTCTCCCCCCTCCGGGTTGAGTCTGGTCCCGGTCATACGGGGTATGGCAGCTGCTGTGTCCATGTGCGGCGAGAGAGTTTGTTCCTTCTGGTCACACCCTCATTATGAAGCCAGTTAAAGGTAAATCATGCAGTGATCTACTGATAGGAAGAAAATGTATTTTTTTCATGGTTTTGGTACATGCTTGATATAGATGTATTTTACGCTTACATATATGTATGCAGGTGTACGGTTTTTCTTTTTCTGTCATTCTGTTTTAAAAATAAATAAAAAAATGCTACTTTTTCTGGCAGAAAGTGTTTTTATATCCAAGTGGCAGTTTTTAGATTGGTATTTGTTTAGTTGCTATATGTTATTGTGAGTATCCATAGATTACCGTATTTATCGGCGTATAACACGCACCTTAACTTTAAGAGGAAAACAATTTCCACAGCCCCCTGCGTATAACACGCAGGCACAGTTTACCCTCTATTTTCAGGGTAAAAAAGTGAGTGTTATACGCCAATAAATACAGTACTTATAGGTATTCAGGTATACGGGGGGGGGGGGGGGGTTCTCTGTCATTCTAACCTTTTTTTAAAATAAATAAAATAATAATATGGAAAGCCCCCAAAGGGAGTCATAATAAGGTTAACCCCTTTTTTGATTCTCCTTTCTGACAGCCGTTCCCCGCAGTCCAGTATTACAAAAAGATCCTCAACATACCACTAGGTAAGTGGCTGCAACTGCCAGGTAAATTTAATAAAAGAGCACTCGGGTATCCTGTTTGGGGGAAAAACAGAATCTCTGTCTTTCCTTTCTTACAGCCCGCAGCATCAATCAGAACATAAAGAGGCGAATAAGAGGTCCAAGGCTTATGATGCCTCAAAGGAGATACACTCTTCTTCAGCCTGCCCACCTCATAGCCGCAGGTCCTTGCATTCGGCTAAAAAACCTCCCTCTCCATGCTGTCCCATCCACCCCAAAGGCAGAGCCTGCTGGGTCTGCGGAAATGATGCACTCCCCAAAAAATTGGTATGCAGTTCCTGTTTTCTACAAGCAGCCAGAGATGAAGAAAAAGAGGGGCAGGAATCGTTAGCCACTTTTAAAAAGTTGATAGAGGAATCAATCCTTAAGTTGGTTTGTTCCCGTCTTCCTGCTGTCCTTTCATCAAGTGGAGGTTCCGTGGAAAACCCGGTCTGGCAAGCAAACGCAGGGGTCAGTGCGCGTGAAACCGGGGAACTATCGTTAGAAGGAGGTCCCTCCTTTTTGTCAGGGTTGCCTGATCCATCTGTGGCCACAATAAAACAGAAGATGGAAGGAGGCCAGATGAAATCATCAAGTCGCTAGAGGAGTTAAAATTGACTTCAGACGCTATGACCAAGCCACCTGCTGATACATTGAAAGGTTCCACTCGGGCCCTACTGCATACAGTATCTGCCAGAGGATATAAGGAAAGCCAAAGGGATCCCCAGGCTACCCTCTTAAGCGAAGGGAAATGGGAGGATACATCTATCCCTCCCGGGAATCAAATGCCCCTTTGACTTTGACTTCCCGTCCGTCCAGGCTAGGCCTGGTGGAGGGCTTGGTTCAGAGCTGCCGCTCTAGTAGAAAGAAAAAAAAAGGCTTTGCGCAATTCATTCCTATTGGCCTCTCTGGGAGATCCTAGCGCATCAGGCCTGTGCCTTTTTTTTTGCACACCAAGACCCTCAAATTCGAAGGTAAAAGGGAAAATCCTGTTACAGCTTATACAGAAGTTGATAAGTCAGGTTTGTCGGCTCCAAAGTCTGGAACTATTAGTTTCCCGTTGTCCAACGCTTTCTACGCCCAAGGCATTGGGGATCCGGATCTACAGTGTCACAGTCTACCTTTTTTTTAATCACGTTAGACTCAGACCCTTCACAGAAGTTCCAACGGCATCTTTTGCTCCAAATCAGGAGAAGATGATGCGTAGTCCGTATTAACGAGACGATTTACTGGCCCTGACTCATCTCAATGAAGAGCTCCATTCTCACCTACAGGGGATGGGGGTTCCCTTTAACGTAGTACGATCAGCCAATAAATTGCCCAAAAAAACTAAAAACTTTTTATATACCCTAGAGATAGTGGTAACAGAATGTCTGGATCATCTTGGGTCATTCCCCTCCTACACCCCAATGGTGCAGTGAGGCGCGGTTACATACTCGCACATGTTACGGTGTTCTCTTTCTAAAAAGAGATCTCAGAAGGTTCTATTCTAGGAGGCAGGGAATTTTAACAAATCCTCTCACCTGGAGAAATCACTGCCAATGGACCTCATACCTCGGTCTATTCCTGCATCAGATATAGCTCATCTGGCTTAGAGCGCCAACTTAGATAATTCATTAGCTCAGGGCGGCTGGCAATTAAATACTGAGACTTTAATATCCAGCTTTCACAAGTCAGGGGCTCCTCACATGGCAAGATCCCGCCTTAGCATCCTCCCTGTTACAGGTAGGCAACAAGCCGGCCTTAACCTGTGTCCTATCATCTGTCGGATCACCTATCAAAGGAAGCACCAATAGCAAAGATCGGTCCTTAACCCAGCAGTTTTTTCCGATGGGGGCTGTTCTCATGGGACAGTCTTCTAATAGTCTTCTCTTACTTTCAGTGCATCTCCTCTCAGATGTTAAGACACCTCATTCCTCCAGTGACTTCAATGGATATCCGGCTAAACGCTAACACTGGACAGTGGGGCGAGTTGCTTTCATAGCTAAAATGCCATGATTCATCAATAAGATCTTGGTTCACTCTGTCAATCAAACTGTCCCTCCTACGGTCCTTTTCTGGCGACACTCAATCGCAGGTCATGGAAAACCCTCTTCCATCCACATTCAGAGTCCCTGGACTTGGTCGCACAAATAATTGCAGAGGAAAATAGAAAAGTGGGGTTGCGCCCACAGATTGGATTTAGCTTCAGGCCAGAAAGTCTTTTACGCCTGGGTCATGGTGGCAAAGAAGGTTTTACTCACAGCATTCAAGGGAGGTCTGCCCTCAACCACTCAATGCACTCCTCCACTCGCAGACACGCAAGAATCTTCTCTATAAAGCAGTTGTTGTCTTGTTCCTAAACACCGTTTTCTTCTGGCCAGAGGTTTGTCGAAAATCCAAATCTGAAAGAGGTCCCTAGTTTTACGTTCCTTCCTTTTTTTTGGCAAGGTGGTCTCGCCAGTTCATACCTAGAGTTTCCTTCTACAAACCTCTTTAGCCAGGAAGAGATGTCTCCAGATTTTGCGGATTGTTCCAGCAATTCAAATCGGCACGAACTAGAGAGAGCAGATTCTCGCAGGCCTTTCTTTGGTTTGTTGGGCTTAAGCTTCTTGTGACACTAACATGCTTTGTTTTAAAGGAGAAAGAAAGGACACTGTCAACATCGAAGACAACTTTGGCATCTTGCATTGTTCGTCTCATTCAAAGGACGTATCGGGCTAGTGGTCCTCCGGTCCCAAAGTCAATGAATGCTTACTCTGTGGGGAATGGCTTCCTGGGTGGCGGTAACACAAATCTGTCCAATAGCTCTAGGTCATACGACAAGCCGGTCGTCCCGTACCACATTCATGACCCATAGAAGTCTGTACTTGCTCATAGCATCTAAAAAAAAAAAAAGAGGGAAAAAGAGGCTTTTCAGCCGTCAACTCTGTAATCGAGATTAAAATATTTTTGCAGCTACCCTCCCAGTAAGCGAGTTATTAACCATTGGTATACTGCCATGGGAGGCACCAGGAAAACGGAAAATTGTATACTTACCTTTCCGTAATTTTCCTTTCCTGGTGCCTACCCATGGCAGCATACACCCTCCCTTTCTAGTTCTTTAAATGTTTGAGTCTAGTTACAAGAATGGTGTATGGGGGGGACTGGCTCTATCCTTTATAGAGTTGTAATTGGTCCTGTGGGTTGATTGGGGGGCGGAGCCACAACCATTGGTATGCTGTCAAGGGTAGGCACCAGGAAAGGAAAATTATGGAAAGGTAAGTATACAATTTTCCGTTATCCCTGCTGTCTCATTCAGCAGGCAGTGCTGCCCATTTAACTGAATTGGGGCACCCCGCAATCGCAAGCAATGCTAGTGTGGGGTTTCTGGGGTTAAAACAAGTGGTGAAGGGTTGATACACCTCCTCACCACCTGTGAACTGCTCTTTAAAGAGCGATCCAAATGCAGATTGCTCTTCGGGGAGCAGGGCTAGAGTAAACTAGCCCTAATAGAATCTCTGAATGTTGTTATACAGAGCAAGGAAAGAAGGAAATGATTAAATGCTGAGTCATTCATTTGTGTATGTAATCTAAAGCTGCCCATTGACTAATTAAAATTCTGTTTAGCATTTTCATCCTTGCGTGGCCATCCTGTTAAACAGCAATGGATCATTAGATACACTTCTGTCAAACAGACAAGCTGGAAAACTTTTGGAAAACTTTTTGATGGAGGATTAGGACCAGCCATGGACCTGCTCAGCGGGGATCAGTGGACAGATTCCCCGCTAAGAAGATAGACTCCAATGAACCCTGCCCCATGGGGCCACCCACGCTGGTCTCTCTGAGGCTCAGACTTTAACTTTTTTATATATATATATATATATATATATATATATATATATGTGTGTAAATTAAATAAAAGGTTATTAAAAAGTAGACATTTGAACAAGATAAGTGCTATGCTTAAAGTGGTTGTAAACCCGATAATTTTTTATTTTTTTTCATAACCACCTGTAAGAGAAAGGCATAATGAGCTAATATGACTAGCATAATAGCTCATTATGCATCACTTACCTTAGATCGGGGCCCCCGAAGCCGTCCTGGTCTCCCTCTTCAGCCGCATCCATCGCTGCGGCGATAGCCAGAAGCGATTGCTGGGAAGTAGCCGATTTTGTGAATGGGATCAACCCCATGAATGCGCCGTTGTCTACGGCGCGCATGCGCCGTAGACAGCGGCGCCTGTCATTTTTAGTAAATATCTCCTAAACCGTGTAGGTTTAGGAGATATTTCTTGCACCTACAGGTAAGCCTTAATCTAGGCTTACCTGTAGGTGCAAGTTGAAAAAGTGGGTTTACAACCACTTTAAAGGACATCCCACACTCACAACAATGGTGAGGTTGTTCTCTTGTCTGAGTTCTTTGGGGAATGATAAAGAGGAAACTAGTAGTAAAGCCCTTCCTTAATTTTATGCAAGCATATGGTTTTATGTATGTATATATTTTCTGGTGTGTAATGAATTGGTAACTTTAAAGTGGTTGTATACCCAAATTTTACACTTTTACCTACAGGTAAGCCTATAATAAGGCTTACCTGTAGGTAAAATTAATCTCCTAAACCCATACGGTTTAGGAGATATTCCCTATGCATGCAGCCGCTGACATCAGCGGCGCATGCGCTCTGAATGCCCCAGCTGAAGGTCTGGCAGCGTTGCCGGACCTTGCCGGGAAGAAAACTCTGGCGCGCATGCGCGGGAGTGACGTGATCGCGGCTCCGGCCACTCACAGTGCCGGAGCCGCAAACTCAGAAGACACGCCGAGGGCAAGATGTCAGCTCCCTCGGCGTGAACCGGGCACTGCATACTAGCTCATTATGCCTTTGCCTTGCAGGGTTTTATTTTTTCCTTTTTTTTTTTTTTTAATGTGCGGTTTACTACCGCTTTAAGCAAAGTTTGGAAGTAAGGTAGATATTTATGTGGAAGGTCCAGCCACATTCCAAATATGCAAACAACTTAAAGCAATTCTAAAGCCTAAACATTTTTTATCTTAATGCATTCCTTTCATTAACCACTTCAATACTAGGCACTTTCACCCCCTTCCTGCCCAGGCCATTTTTCAGCTTTCAGCGCTGTCAGCGCTTTCAGCGCAACACTATACCCAAATTATTAGTTTTTAAAAATTTTATTCACACAAATAGAACTTTCTTTTTAATCACTGCTGGCTTTTTTTTTTTTTTACAAAAAAAAAAGAAAAAGACAGATTTTTTTTAAAAAAACGATGTTTCTTCATTTCTGTCAGTAAATTTTGTAAATAAGTAGTTTTTCTCCTTCACTGATGTGCGCTAATGAGGCAGCACTGATGGGCACTGATAGGCTGCACTGATGGGCACTGATGAGTCGGCACTGATGAGGAGGCACTAATATGCTGCACTGATAGGTGGCACTGATATGCTCTGATAGGCGGCACTAATATGCTGCACTGATGGGCACTGATAGGTGGCACTGATGAGCACTGATAGGTGGCACTGGTGGGCACTGATAGACTGCACTGGTGGGCACTGATAGACTGTACTGGTGGGCACTGATGGCAGCACTGGTGGGCACTGATAGGCGGCACTGATGGGCATTAATTGGCAGCACTTATGAGCAGACACTGATAGGCACCGAAAGGCTGCCCTGACTGGCATTACTAATGAGCACTGATTGATGGCACTGATGGGCACTGATTGGTGGCACTAATGAGCACTGGTGGAACTTTCCAGTAATCAGGGCAGTGATGATCAGTGCCTTGATTACCTGCCCTGGTCTCCCCTGCGAGGAGATTCCGCTGATCGGCACTCCTCGCCACACACTCTGTCAGAGTGAAGGATTTTTTTTTTTTTGCACAAACTTACCTTGGTGCATGGCGCCTCTACGCTGATAACCAAGCCATTGAACACTGCCAAACGCTCGGTTTTCAGAGCTCTGTGAGCAGAGAGCTGTAGACTTTCAGTCACAGATCTCTGCTCTGCCCCCTCCTTGCTCATTGGAGCGCTGGGCTGTGGAGGAGACGGAGCGGCCATCTCAGGCTCTCAGCTCTCAGAGCCTGAAATGGGTGTCAGCCCAGGCACCTGGCGGATCCCGACTCCGTGGTCAGGATGACGCAGTGCCTTTATAATACACTATATTACCAAAAGTATTGGGACGCCTGCCTTTACACGCACATGAACTTTAATGGCATCCCAGTCTTAGTCCGTAGGATTAAATTTTGAGTTTGCCCATTCTTTGCAGCTTTAACAGCTTCAACTCTTCTGGGAAGGCTGTCCATAAGGTTTAGGAGTGTGTCTATGGGAATGTTTGACCATTCTTCTAGCTTATTTGTGAGGTCAGGCACTGATGTGGACGAGAAGGCCCCCTCGCAGTCTCCGCTCTAATTCATATCAAAGGTGTTCTATCGGGTTGAGGTCAGGCCAGTCAAGTTCCTCCACCACAAACTCGCTCATCCATGTCTTTATGGACCTTGCTTTGTGCACTGGTGCGCAGTCATGTTGGAACAGGAAGAGGCCATCCCCAAACTGTTCACACAAAGTTGGGAGCATGGAATTGTCTAAAATGTCTTGATATGCTGATGGCTTAAGAGTTCCCTTCACTGGAACTAAGGGGCCCAGCCCAACCCCTGAAAAACAATCCACACCATAATCCCCCCTCCACCAAATTATTTGGATCAGTGCACAAAGAAAGGTCAATAAAGACATGGATGAGTGAGTTTGGGGTGGAGGAACTTGACTGGCCTGCACAGGGTCCTGACCTCAACCCAATAGAACACCTTTGGGATGAATTAGAGCGGAGACTGTGAGCCAGGTCTTTGTTGCATAATTTATGTAGGATATTATATATATATATATATATATATATATATATATATACACACACATACAGTGGATATAAAAAGTCTACACACCAATGTTAAAATGTCAGGTTTCTGTGATGTAAAAAAATGAGACAAGGAAAAATCATTTCAGAATTTTTCCCACCTAACGTGACCTATAAACTGCACAGCTCAATTAAAAAATAAACTGAAATCTTTTAGCGGGGGGGGGGAATAAAAATGAAATAAATAAAATAATGTGGTTGCATAAGTGTGCACACCCTCTTATAACTGGGGATGTAGCTGTGTTCAGAATTAAGCAATCAAATTCAAACTCATGTTAAATAGGAGTCAGTACACACCTGTCATCATTTAAAGTGCCTCTGATTAACCCCAAATAAATTTCAGCTGTTCTAGTAGGTCTTTTCTGACATTTTCTTAGTCGCATCCTACAGCAAAAGCCATGGTATGCAGAGAACTTCCAAAACATCAGAGGGATCTCATTGTTAAAGGGTATCACTCAGGAAAAGGGTACAAAATCATTTCCAAGGCATTAGATATACCATGGAAGACAGTCATCATCAAGTGGAGAAAATACGGCACAACAGTGAAATTACCAAGAACTGGACGTCCCTCCAAAATTGATGAAAAGACGAGAAGAAAACTGGCCAGGGAGGCTGCCAAGTGGCCTTCAGCGATATTAAAGAATCCGCAGGAATATCTGGCAAGTACTGGCTGTGTGGTACTTGTCACAACAATCTCCCGTATTCTTCATATGTCTGGGCTATGGGGTAGAGTGGCAAGACGGAAGCCTTTTCTTACGAATAAAAACATCTAAGATCGGCAAAATTTTGCAAAAACACATCTGAAGTCTCCCAAAAGCATGTGGGAAAATGTGTTATGGTCTTATGAAACCAAGGTTGAACTTTTTGGCCATAATTCCAAAAAATATGTTTGGCGCAAAAACAACACTGCACATCACCAAAAGAACACCATACCCACAGTGAAGCATGGTGATGGCAGCATTATGCTTTGGGGCTGTTTTTCTTCAGCTGGAAGAGGGGCCTTAGTCAAGCTAGAGGGAATTATGAACAGTTCCAAATACTAGTCAATATTGGCACAAAACCTTCAGGCTTCTGCTAGAAAGCTGAAGATGAAGAGGAATTTCATCTTTCAGCATGACAACGACACAAAGCATACATCCAAATCAACAAAGGAATGGCTTCACCAGAAGAAGAATAATGTTTTGGAATGGCCCAGCCAGAGCACAGACCTTAATCCCATTGAAAATCTGTGGGGTGATCTGAAGAGGTCTGTGCACAGGAGATGCCCTAGCAATCTGACAGATTTGGAGTGTTTTTGCAAAGAAGAGTGGGCAAATATTGCCAAGTCAAGATGTGCCATGCTGATAGACTCATACCCAAAATGACTGAGTGCTGTAATAAAATCAAAAGGTGCTTCAACAAAGTATTAGTTTAAGGGTGTGCACATTTATGCTAACCATAATATTTTATTTTTTAAGATTTCAGTTTGTTGTTCAACTGAGTTGTACAGTTTATAGGTCACATTAAAGGTGGAAAAATGATTTATCTTTGTCTATTTTTTTTACATCACAGAAACCTGACATTTTAACAGGGGTGTGTAGACTTTTTATATCCACTGTATGTACAGATATACATACACACAGTTTTTTAGAATATGTACATAGGTGTGTACTGTAAGCTATGATTTATGGCCTAACACAGCTGGCAGGCAAGTGCCTTTACATATCAAAAGGGCCAAAGCAGTTACCAAAATGGGATTCTAATGCCCTGTACACAGGATCGGATTTCCGATGGAATAAAATCCGATGGAATTTTCCGTCAGAATTCCGATGAAGCTGACTTCCATCAGTCTTGCATACACACCATCAGACAAAATTCCAACCGTCCAAAATGCAGTATCGTAAAACACTCAGACGAGCCGAGAAAATGAAGTTCAATGCTTCTGAGCATGCGTCGACTTGATTCTGAGCATGCGTGGATTTTTTCTCCATTGGAGTTCCACACAGACGATCGGAATCTCCTAACGGTTTTTTTTCCATCGGAAAAATTTAAAACATGTTCTATTTTTTTATACCGATGGAAAAAAGTCCGATGGGGCCCACACACGATCGTTTTTTTCCGATGAAAAAAGTCCATCGGACTTTTTTCATTGGAAAAAAACATTGTGTGTACAGGGCATAAGATGTAAATTTTCCTGATCAGACTTGAAAGGAATAGTACAAAAAATATTTATTGATGGTAATTAGACTTGAGGGGTATTCATGGAAAATGGTGGCTTGTTTACCTGGTAAACACTAATGTGAGGTTAATGAGTCTTTTCATGTTAAGATCAATGCATTTGGTCGACCTAGTAGAAAATTGGATTTTGACATCTGTCTGAAGTTTCAATAAATGCATCTCTCTGGAAGAACCAATTGCTGCGGGAATTATAATAATTCATTAATAATCAATCCCACTACTACATTACTACATTGGTGCCGTGACTCGGATTGAGGGTTCCCTCGTTCACTTGGCAGAGACAAGTTCAGTGCCGGACACCTATCACAGGTGGGTGTGTGAACCTCACAGATGGACTTTTACCGATTGGAGAGGAAGACATTTGAGACAATATCCAGATAAATCAAGTATCTATGGACATCGAGCAAACCGATCTTGGCAATTGGGACTCTGTGATTTCTCCTTTATTCAAGAAAATACCACCACTTACAGTTGAATTGGATACATTATTTAGGAGGGATAGTAGGAAAATTATAGAATAACAAGAACTGGTGAAGGAAAACCTCATCAGTTATAATAAAATTGCTAAAGAATTTCTGGAGCCTTGGTGGAGCATACCCAATAACACTTTTACTCACCCGCTATTGAGAACTATTTCCATGATTTTTGTGATTATTCGATTTATATTAATATGCTTTTTGTTTGGTTTATATTGTTGTGGTAGAAGACAACTAAGAGCAATCAAGAAAAATAAGGAAAGCCTGGCGTTGGCATTAATCTTAAGAACCAGGAATGTCTGAGCAGTTTGGTTATGAATTGATTTTAATTTGAACCGATCCACGTGAGGATATATGTAGTACATTTTATATGTGTGTGTATATATTATATTATTATATGTATTGTGAGGGGGCTAGCTCGGCAGCGGGTATGTGTGACCCCCGGGATGGGCTCCCCACCCAAAAACAGGCCCAGCAGACGGAGGTTGTGGTTTTCAAAATCAAAAAGGTGCGGTTTATTTTCTATGTCCTTCATCACCCCAGGCCAATAGAATCTCTGTAATACCCTCTCTCGGGTTTTCTCTGTCCCCAGATGACCTCCAAGAATGTGCCCATGGGCCAACTCCAACACCAACTTCCTGTAAGGTTTGGGCACCACAAGCTGCTCAACGGTTTCTTCTGCCCTTTTTGCCACCCGATACAGTAGGTCCTTCTCTACGCTGAAGTATGGGTAAGTGCCGGTATTATCTGGGTTCACTAACTCGCCATCTATTTTCACTACGTTTTCCCGTGCCTTTATTAGGGCGGGGTCTTTCAACTGTTCTGTGGCAAAGTTTTCCCTGTGAACCTCAAGATCAGAAAACTCCACAGACGGTAGGTTTTCGTCTGAGGAGGTGGGCTCCTCTCCAGTTTCTTGAGTCTCCCCTGCCAATACTGACAAGGGAAATTCCGGAGAGTCCTCACCACTCTCAGGGGAGTTCTGGCTATCACATTCCTGGTACATAGGGGCACCAGTGGGGGGCTCAGGATCATCCCACAGTTCCCAGAACTTCGGAAAATCCCTTCCCACAATGGCGTCATGCGGTAACTGAGATACTAAGCCCACTGGATGAGAGAGGGTACCTTTGGGGGTCTCGAAACACACTGTAGTCACTGGATACTCTCGGGTGTCCCCATGCACACAAATAACGGCTACCTTGCTATTCCCAGAGACCTCTGTTTTAACTAACTCAGCCTTTATCAGGGTCACAAGGCTACCTGAATCCAGCAATACCACAACATTTCTACCATTAATACACATTTTGCATAAATGTTTCTCAGTTCCCCGAATGGCAGTGCATGCGACTGTCGCACACAGCGACTGACGTCTGCCCGTCAGAAAGTCACACTGCATGGGTTCCTCCAAAACCGGGCAATTTGCTGCAATATGTCCCGCTTGCCGGCAGCGGTAGCAAACGATCCTTCTTGCCGCCTCTTGAGCCGCTGATTTCCCAGGCTGTTCTCGCCAAACTTGGGGTAGAGCTAACATCTAATGAAGCTGGGAGTTTTTTTATAGAGGCCTAAATGAGCTGACAAGGTTCAGCTGATCTCATCAACTCCCTGTCTGCACGACGCCCAGCCCTCTCCTTAGAGGTATGAGTCATCCATGAGCCCACTAGCCTTATCTGGGCTTATACAACTCTCCACCTAGTCGTATAAGTCGGCGTAAAGCCTGAATCTGGGCGAAATATATCTACCCCCCTGGATGCAACCAGGTGACTTTACCTTCCTGCTGTCACATACCCCCCCCTCTTGTTTTAACCTCGGGGTTGGAACACCAGCAATCAGGCATTCATGTACTCGAGACAAAGCATCCACATTCCCCATTTGAACGCCAGGGCGATGCTTTACTGTGAAGTTGAATTCCTGGAGGGCCAGGAACCACCTATTCACTCTTCTATTTGTTTCCTTCACGATGGGCATTACCTGTGCAATTCGATCTTGCATCAGGGCGACATGCTCAATCACACTCCTGTGGGGAGAACTCTCACTTTCCCAAGTTTCCTTGGCAATATCCAACAGCCCTCTTGGGTGTCTCCCATACAGTAACTCAAAGGGGGAGAATCCCGTAGAGGATTGGGGCACCTCCCTAATAGCAAACATCAAATAAGGAAGTAGACAGTCCCAATCCCTTCCATCTCTATCCACCACTTTCTTCAACATTTGTTTTAGGGTTTTGTTGAATCTTTCAACCAGCCCATCGGTTTGGGGGTGATACACAGATGTACGCAATTGCGTCACTTTGAACAATTTACACAGCTCTTTCATAACCCGGGACATAAAGGGTGTACCTTGGTCCGTAAGCAGTTCTTTACAAATACCCACCCGGCTAAAAACAAGAGATAGCTCTTTGGCTATGGTTTTGGCCGAGGTATTTCTGAGAGGGATCGCTTCTGGATAACGGGTGGCATAGTCCATTATAACCAATATGTACTGGTGCCCCCTAGCGGACTTGATTATAGGACCTACCAAATCCATTGCGATTCTCTCAAACGGGACCTCAATGATGGGTAGAGGGACCAGCGGGCTACGGAAATGTGGCATCGGGGCCGACCTCTGACACACAGGGCAGGAGGAACAATAATTTTCTAACTAACGACTGGGATCAGCCTAGTGCTGTCCTAGTCCCTGGTTTTAAATGTCCAAGCAAAATATAGCCACACAGGCTTTCTCTCACCGCACAGGGGTTCACTCTCCCTAGACAGTCCACACAGGTCTGCTTCCAGGCATGAGCTAGAGCCAGCTGTTTCAGTATCTCCTCCATGCTGGCTTAAAAAAAAAAACTGCCACTGGTTCTCCACCAACTGTGAGGGGGCTAGCTCGGCAGCGGGTATGTGTGACCCCCGGGATGGGCTCCCCACCCAAAAACAGGCCCAGCAGACGGAGGTTGTGGTTTTCAAAATCAAAAAGGTGCGGTTTATTTTCTATGTCCTTCATCACCCCAGGCCAATAGAATCTCTGTAATACCCTCTCTCGGGTTTTCTCTGTCCCCAGATGACCTCCAAGAATGTGCCCATGGGCCAACTCCAACACCAACTTCCTGTAAGGTTTGGGCACCACAAGCTGCTCAACGGTTTCTTCTGCCCTTTTTGCCACCCGATACAGTAGGTCCTTCTCTACGCTGAAGTATGGGTAAGTGCCGGTATTATCTGGGTTCACTAACTCGCCATCTATTTTCACTACGTTTTCCCGTGCCTTTATTAGGGCGGGGTCTTTCAACTGTTCTGTGGCAAAGTTTTCCCTGTGAACCTCAAGATCAGAAAACTCCACAGACGGTAGGTTTTCGTCTGAGGAGGTGGGCTCCTCTCCAGTTTCTTGAGTCTCCCCTGCCAATACTGACAAGGGAAATTCCGGAGAGTCCTCACCACTCTCAGGGGAGTTCTGGCTATCACATTCCTGGTACATAGGGGCACCAGTGGGGGGCTCAGGATCATCCCACAGTTCCCAGAACTTCGGAAAATCCCTTCCCACAATGGCGTCATGCGGTAACTGAGATACTAAGCCCACTGGATGAGAGAGGGTACCTTTGGGGGTCTCGAAACACACTGTAGTCACTGGATACTCTCGGGTGTCCCCATGCACACAAATAACGGCTACCTTGCTATTCCCAGAGACCTCTGTTTTAACTAACTCAGCCTTTATCAGGGTCACAAGGCTACCTGAATCCAGCAATACCACAACATTTCTACCATTAATACACATTTTGCATAAATGTTTCTCAGTTCCCCGAATGGCAGTGCATGCGACTGTCGCACACAGCGACTGACGTCTGCCCGTCAGAAAGTCACACTGCATGGGTTCCTCCAAAACCGGGCAATTTGCTGCAATATGTCCCGCTTGCCGGCAGCGGTAGCAAACGATCCTTCTTGCCGCCTCTTGAGCCGCTGATTTCCCAGGCTGTTCTCGCCAAACTTGGGGTAGAGCTAACATCTAATGAAGCTGGGAGTTTTTTTATAGAGGCCTAAATGAGCTGACAAGGTTCAGCTGATCTCATCAACTCCCTGTCTGCACGACGCCCAGCCCTCTCCTTAGAGGTATGAGTCATCCATGAGCCCACTAGCCTTATCTGGGCTTATACAACTCTCCACCTAGTCGTATAAGTCGGCGTAAAGCCTGAATCTGGGCGAAATATATCTACCCCCCTGGATGCAACCAGGTGACTTTACCTTCCTGCTGTCACAGTATGTATACATACACACACACATACAGTACTGACATATTGACAAGGCAAGAGTTTGTCCAAGCCTACTCTATTTTAACATATCAAAGGGACAGCTGATGACCCTTTGCTATGTTAAAGGAGAAGTCCAGCGTGAGCTCATTAGGCTGGGCTTCTCCTATGGGTCACAGGAGTGCAATTCGTTTTGCACTCCTGTGACATGTTTTCAGCAGAGAGCGGTCTGAAGTCCTCTCTCTGCTGACGTCACTGAAATCAGTCCAGGCACCACGTCATCACGACAATAAAGTTTGGATCAGCCAGGTGCCTGGACTGATGCCTGTCTCAGTCTCTCAGTGAGCCGCTGAGAGACCGAGATGGCCGCTCCCCACCCCTTCACAGCTCAGCACTCCAATTAGCATAGAGGAGCAGAGAAGAGAGCTGCAGACTGACAGGCAGCAGCTCTCCGCTCAGGGAGCTGAGAGAACCGAGCCATCAGTGATGTTCGATGGCTTGGTTCTCAGTGCAGAGGCGGCGGGGGACAGATGCAGCATTGGTCCGATGCTGCATCCACCTAGGTAAGTATAATGGGTAAATAAAAAAATAAAAACCTTATACAAGTTCACCTAGATATGTGAGGAACAGACTGTTTATCTAATTAGTCATTTCAAAGGGAACTTGTTGACTAAGACCCCTTTCACACTGGGGTGGTTTTCAGGCACTTTAGCGCTGGAAATAGCCTCAGCTAAGCGCCTGAAAACTGACTCCCATTTATTCTAGTGTGACTTTTCACACTGGGGCGGTGCACTTGCGGGATGTTCCAAAAAGTCCTGCAAGCAGCATCTTTGGAGCGGTTTGGGAGCGGTGTATTTAGTGTTCCCAAAGCGCCCTGCCCATTGGAATGAATGGGCAGCTCTTCGGAAGCGCCTGAAAAGCGCTTCGGAAGCGCCGCAACATGGAAGCTTTTAACCCCTTCTTTTGGGTTAAAAGCGTCTCGCTAGTGGTCAAAAAGCGTGGCTTAAATAGCACTACAGCGCTCATTTTAGCGGCGCTTTAACGCTAATGCAGCTGCAGCCCCAGTGTGAAAGGGGTCTAAAGGAAGAGACTGACCAAACCAGGTATTCTCTACATATCAAAGGGACAGATCATGACTCTGTGCTATGTCAATGTTGATAAAAGACCACCTCAGTCCATCAGGGTCAACATAATTAGTACTAAGAGAATGCAAATTGGGGCAGTTTATGACTGCAGCTGTTTATGGCTAAGGGTCATTATCTGTCACTCAGAAGGACAAAAGCAGATCAAAGGCCTAATAGAATTGGCCAATCGAATTACTTGTCCTTGTCACAATTTGGGAAAAAGGGTTTCGGTTTGGTTTGGCTAAAATGTGACAGGAGAAACTGGGTTCTCTGAAGGTGTCTGAATGTTGCACGACTATCCTGTCATCTCTCTTGTCTGTACCTCTGTTGAATTTTGTCATCTGTTGCAAGTATCTTATGGACTTTCTTCTGGTATGAAGTCTAAATAAATGTCATCTCTCTGGAAGAATTTGTTTGCTGCTAGAATATCTTGCATTGTAGCAATAATTAATTAATATTCATCATCCCAAAACTACATCACTACAGCCTTCTCGTCCAACATCAATGCCTGACCTCACAAATGTGCTTTTGTAAGAATGGTCAAACATTCCCATAGACACTCTCCTAAACCTTGTGGACAGCCTTCCCAGAAGAGTTGAAGTTGTTATAGCTGCAAAGGGTAGGCCAAGTCAATGTTGAACCCTATGGACTAAGAACTTGTGTAAAGGAAGGCGTTCCAATACTTTTGGTAATATAGTGTGTGTGTGTGTATCTATATATATATATATATATATATATATATATATATATATATATATACCGTATATACTCGAGTATAAGCCGAGTTTTTCAGCACATTTTTTTGTGCTGAAAATGTCCCCCTCGGCTTATACTCGAGTCACCTTTTTGCGCCTGATCTCCCAGACTTTGGGGACCCGGTGCCGGCCGACCGTAGGTCCCCTGGACCCCAAACTTGGCACACATGTAGCCTCACTCTTCCTCTACAAGCGTGCAAAGCTTGTTGTCCGTGGGACCTAAGGCCGGGGAGCACCGATTTTTCAAAGCCGGGCACCCCTTCCATAGACTCCCATGTTAAACGGTAATTTCTCCGGTGAGTTTGGGGACCCGGTACCGGGAAACTTGGCACACATGTAGCCCCATTAATCCTAAACTCAAGTCAATACGTTTTCCCATTTTTTTGTGGTAAAATTAGGTGCCTCGGTTAATATTCGGCATATTATATTCAGCACACTTAGCTTCCCAGTAACAGGCTGTGCGGGGGGGGGGGGGGGGCGTGTCAGGACATTTCCTATCATTGGAAGAGAGCACACTGAGTTCCCAATATATCTAGCTAGAGAACTGATCACGGTGTGCTCTCCAGCTTAGTGTGGACAGTTTTTAATAGGAAAGCAGAGGGAAAGCAGAGGGACTGGCAAGAACCACAAGGGATTTCACATACAGGAAGCAATACAAAGAGAACAGCATACTTTCTCATATAAGTACATGGTAAGTACTAAGTACATGGTACAGCAGGAATATGAACTGTTGGGGCAAGATGTTTTAAGGATATGTAGCGCCCATCCCAAAAGGTTGGGACGCTATTTAAATTTAGAGGGATCTCTGAGCCAGTAGATGGGCTCAGATGGTTGATAATTACATTTAATTTTGCCTCTGTCTCAGTTATGGTTTGCCTGGTAGTGATTTCCCTTTTTGCCTGTAGGTGGCGTTACCACCTCAGGCACCTGTTGGAACACGGGCAGATCATGGTACATTGAGTGGCCCTTCTCGGCAGTGGTATAGTGGGAGTGGTGAACCCGCTGTGCCTGCTGGGAGGGGATACTTAGGGGGCAAACGCCATTGATTGGGGTCCGTCTTGCCCCGCAGCCCTCTGGGCGCGAGGTGTGTGTGTGTGTGTGTGGTCTGGGTCTCGGGGCAAGTTGGCCCGAGGCTGCATCACTACCTAGTAGGCCCAGCTAGTCTGGTTGGGGCCTATATCTATAGAATGGATCCCAAACTGTCCATCCCAAATGGGGAGGAAGTATCTTAGTGAAGAAGACCAGGGGAGGATCTGCCCCGGAGGAGACCGGCAAAACGCTGCTGTCTCAGATGAGGCCTGGCAACTTTATTAAGGAGGGATCCATTACATTACAAGCCCTGCAGTTCACTGGATTGGCTTAAAGGCTCTTTAACTGTAATGCCGCGTACACACGATCATTTTTCACGTCGTGAAAAATGACATTTTTTGTTTTCAACAAGAAAAACGACCGTGTGTGGGCTTTCTGTCATTTTTTTCGACGAGAAAAACGGCATTAAAAACGACGAGAAAAATTAGAACATGTTCTAATTTTTCTCGTCGTTTTTTTCGACATGTCTTCCGCGGCAGTGTTTCCCATAGGGAAACACTGCCGCGGAGCCCACACACGGTCGTTTTTTTTGACCAAAAAAAAATGACATTTAAAACGGCCGTGTGTGGGGGGAACAAGCTGTTCCTCATTTTTAACGTCGATTTTCTCAACGGTGTTTTCACCGTCGAAAAAATCGATCATGTGTACGCGGCATTAGGCTGGAAGTTTGGGACTTTGAAATCCTGTGGCAGAGGATTCCTGGACTATCCAATACGTAACTTCAAACAGGTCTGTGGCAGAGACTTTGTACATTTAAACAGGTCTGTGGCAGAGACCTTCTTCACCTTGGGCAGTCTGTGGCAGAGACTGCCCTCTTACTGATTCGTGTGTCATCCCGGCTGCTAGGCCATGTGAGAGGGGACTATCCGGGTGACCAATACCCACTCTAACACTGAGAGTGGTGAGTGACTTTGAACTTGTATCTTTGTCACCTTTTTTTGGCGAGTGCCTGAACCTTCCCCTACTCTTCTATACCTTCTACTTCTCAAAGTTTACTGCATAAGAAAAATAAAGCCTGACTGTTTGAGGTTTTAGATCTGTGTGGACATTGCGTTACTGCAGACTTTCCTACCCGGACAACGCAGTTGAAGAGGTAACGTGCAAAACCCAAAACTAATCAGCGGCCCTCTAGTGGGTATTGCTACAGATATATTTGTGAGCTTAATTTATTTGTGTCTTTTAAATCTGCCTGAAGTTAAGCTTTAAAGTAGAATTCCAATTTAAAATAATTTAAAAATGCTCCATCCCCCCTCCTAAGGCCTCATGCCCACTGACGTTTTTACAGCTGCGTTTTTTACAGCTTAAAAACGCCTGTGCATGTTATTGTATATATTTTATTTTTTTTGAAAAAAGAAAAAAAAAAACGCGGAGCTGAAAAACGCAATTGCGGCGTTTTTGCGCATTAGTGCGCGTTTCTTGACGCTCGCGTTTTTTTTCTGCCTAATTCTGACGCTGAGGAACGCACTGGTCCTGTTTTTTTTTTACAGCTTAAAAACGTCTATGCTATTTGCAGCTCAAAAACGTCTAGGTGGGCATGAAGCTATAGACTAACATGGACAGGCGTTTTTAAGCTGCAAAAAACGCTCAAAAACGCAGCTGTAAAAACGTCCGTGGGTTTGAGGCCTAACACCTATTCTGACTAACTTGTGTAAGAAACATGTATATATTTACCTATTTTGAGGCTGCTCTAGTCCAGACACGTGATCTCCCCTGTGTCAGCCAGCAATGGCTGCATGGAAGAGGAGAGAGCACACAACAATTGCCGGCAGTGCCTGGGAATGGTGACGTCACCCATAGGCTTACTGTGGCTGATATGTTGTCAGTTGTCCCTCCTCTTTCCTGCAGCCACCATTGACAGACACAGGGGAGCCAGATCACGTGATTTTTCCAGGCCAGAGCAGCCTGAAAATAGGTGAGTATACTGATCTTTCTTAACCCTTTCATGCCTAAGCCTATTTCTGACAATTGTTGCTTACAAGTTAAAATCCGCATTTTTTGCTAGAAAATTACTTGGAACCCCCAAACATTTAATTTTTATATACTGTATATATATATATATATATATATATATATATATATATATATATTAGCAAAGACCCTAGAGAATAAAATGGCAATTGTTGCAATATTTTATGTCACACGGTATTTGCTCAGCTGTCTTTCAAACACAATATTTTAGGAAAAAATACACTTTCATGAATTGGAAAAAAACTAAACAGTAAAGTTAGCCCAATTTTTTTGTATAATGTGAAAGATGATGTAATGCCAAGTAAATAGATACCTAAAATGTCATGCTTTGAAATTGCGCACACTTGTGGAATGGTGACAAATTACGGTACCTAAAAATCTCCACAGGCGATACTTAATTTTTTTTTTACGGTTACCAGGTTAGAGTTACAGAGGAGGTCTTTTGCTAAAATTATTGCTCTCACTCTGATGATCGCGGCGATACCTCACATGTGTGATTTGAACACCGTTTACATTTGCGGTTGTGACTTACATATGAGTTTTCTTTACTGCGCGAGCACGCGGGGATGGGCACTTTAAAAAAAATTCTGATCACTTTTATTGCTGTCGCTAGGAATGTAAACATCCCTTGTGACAGTAATATGTGGTGACAGGTACTCTTTATGGAAGGATGGGGGGTCTGAAAGACCCCAAATCCCTCCATTGCACTTAAAAATATTCAGATTGCCAAAATCTGCGATTCTGAATACTGTAATTTTTTTTTAATCTTCGCCATTGTCAGCCGAGTAAACCGGAAGTGACGTTGTGACGTCGCTTCTGGGATTTTACAACGGTGACCCGAACAAAGCCGAACCCGGCTTTGTACGTTTCTCAGCCTAGGCAGCTGATGAGTCAAATGGTGTCTTGGGACGAGTGGCGGAAGGCGACGGAAGGCGGTGGGAGGGGGGGACGTCCCCTCCCGCTCCTTTAGAATAACAGGCGAGTGGCTTTTAGCCGCATCGGTTGTTATCACTAAAAAACCAACCGCTGGCTCTAAAAAACGGTACCGGGGTGGTGCCTGCAGCTGCAGGCATCACCCCTTCAAGCCATGAACACAAATTTGCGTACGGTTGGTGCAAGGGGGTTAAACAGGTTAACCAGCATACATTAGGTGTTAGGAGGGGGAGGGAGTATTTTTAAGGTTAGTTAAGTTCTAGCTGGAATTCTACTTTAAGGATGGGTATCGCCCGTTCATAGTTTAAAAGGCTTAAAGAACAAGATTCATCGCAACTTAAAGATATGTTTTTAACCTGCAGGAGACCAGTGCGTGTAGTACTTGGTCCTGTTCTGATCTGTGCTATGGTTGTACAGTAAAAGAATTGACTGTAGCTCCACTCTAGTTCAAAGCTTACATTATGGGTGTGCCTATGGAGGAGCTATAGCCAGCACCGAGTTCACTGCCCCCTCTCCTCTGTGTGCTTACTATTGAAAATAATATAATTTTTTGAATTACATAATCACAGGCACAATACTCTGTGCGTGTGATAAGGTAACCCAAATAACATACAAGAAGTACAGTGCATATTGGCATATTCTCCCTCTGCCTGTATACAGCGTCTCCTAATTGCCTACCCCTCTTCCACTGTTTCTTCAGTAGATAGGAATCTATTAGACATGGGCCGAACACCCCCCTGTTCGGTTCGCAGCAGAACACCTGAAAAGGGGAAATGTTCCAACCCGAACGGCAAACACCATTGAAGTCTATAGGAGCCGAACAAGAAAAATCAAAAGTTCCCATTTTTAAGGCTTATATGCATGTAATTGGCCATAAAAGGGTATGGGGGTCTGGGTACTTCCCTGGGGGACATGCATCAATGCAAACATTTTTTTTTTAAAAGCAATAGCTTGTTCAGGAGCAGTGATTTTAATTATGCTTAACCACTTAAGCCCCGGACCATTTCGCTGGCCAAAGACCAGGCCACTTTTTGCGATTCGGCACTGTGTCGCTTTAACTGACAATTGATCGTGCGATGTGGCTCCCAAACAAAATTAAAGTCCTTTTTTTCCCACAAATAGAGCTTTCTTTTGGTGGTATTTGATTACCTCTGCGGTTTTTATTTTTTGCGCTATAAACAAAAATAGAGTGACAATTTTGAAAAAAAAACAATATTTTTTACTTTTTGCTATAATAAATATCGCCAAAAAATATATACATTTATTTTTTCCCCAGTTTAGGCCGATACGTATTCTTCTACATGTTTTTGGTAAAAAAAAAATCACAATAAGCGTTGATTGGTTTGCGCAAAAGTTATAGCATCTACAAAATAGGGGATAGTTTTATGGCATTTTTATTAATATTTTTTTTTACTAGTAATGGCGGCGATCAGCGATTTTTATTGTGACTGCGAGATTATGGCGGACACATCGGACACTTTTGACACCATTTTGAGACCATTGTCATTTTTACAGCGATCAGTGCTATAAAAATGCACTGATTACTGTAAAAATGACACTGGCAGTGAAGGGGTTAACCTGTTGGGGGCGCTGAAGGGGTTAAGTGTGACCTAGGGAGTTCTTCTAACTATTAGGGGGCGTGGCTTGCCGTGACACGTCACTGATTGCTGTTCCCGATGACAGGGAACAGACGATCAGTGACATGTCACTAGGCAGAATGGGGAGATGTTGTGTTTACACTAACATCTCCCCATTCTTCAGCTCTGTGGGGACACCGGCGGACATTGAGACCGCTGGTCCCGCAGGCACAGTCACGGAGCTCGCAGCAGGGTCATGAGCGCACAGCCGGTGGTGCGCGCGGCCACACGGCAGCAAATTAAAGGGGATGTATATATACGCCCATTTGCCTGTCCGTGCCATTCTGTCGACGTAAATGTTCGTGCGGCGGTCGGGAAGAGGTTAAAGTGCAACAATAAAATTAAAAAATTCCTTTAAAAATAGTGCCTGGGGAGGTCTCTTTAGTCTGCCTGTAAAGTGGCACATCTGTAGCATGCATAAAACATGCTGCAGCAACAAAAAAAAAAAAAAAGTCAAATCCCATTTGAAATGACTCCCGGCTTTAGAAAAAAATAAAGAAGAAAAAATTAGGTGGACCCCCCCGAAATCCATACCAGACCCTTATCCGGGCATGCAGCCTGGCAGGTCAGGAAAGTGGGTGGATGAATGAACGCCACCCCTTCTAAACCATACCAGGCCACATGCCCTCAACAATGGGGGGGTGGGTGCTTTGGGGCGGGGAGGCTCTGCTTCCCCACCCCAAAGCACCTTGTCCCCATGGTGATGGGGACAAGGGCATCATCCCCAGAACTGTGGCCCGTGGTTGTGGGGGTCTGCGGGCAGGGGGCTTATTGGAATCTGGAAGCCCCCTTTAACAATCACTACCCTAATTATCAGTGAAGATGTTCCTTTCACACAAGCCGGTTACTGGTTCTCCTCTCCTCATGCTGTCAGCGTGAGCAAAGGAATGACGATAACTGCCTTGTGTTTACATTGTCATCATTGTGCTTGGACACAGCTGATCACATGGTAAAAGGCCACTGTGATTGGCCCTTTACCCCATTCTGTGATCAGCTGCATCCGAAGGGCACGATCAGCGGGCACGATGAGGGGAGAACGTCATATGACGAACCTCCCAGAACTGGCCCACCACGCTGTAGCCGTCATTTTGCTATAGCGCGATCAACAAGTGGTTAAATAGGTTGTTGAAATCATACTATGTGAATTGGGACATGTAACACATATTAAGTAGGCATTATCCCAATTTGGCTGCAAAAGTGGAAATACCCTTTAAATAAGGGATGAAAGCCCCTTTAGGGTGCTATTCCAAATGCATCCCACAGTAAGAATTTTTTTTTTTACACCAATTATGAGTTTGTGGTACTGTGAATAGTGTAAAAGACACTTTATGCAAATGCTTCTATTAGTACATATTTAGCAATGCTTGATTAGGTTCAACAAGGTGAAAGTTAATTGCAACTGGTTGCAATGTTCCTACAATCATTCTTTTCTAATGGATTCTAGAGCCACTAATATAAAAAAGGTCAGATATAATGCGGACGTTCAAACCAATTTAGATGAATTTATTTTTAAGAAGTTTTATATAATTTGGTAATTGAAAAAGGTCAATACATACAGAGGAAATTAAACTTTCTTGGAAATGACAATTTAAGAATTATCGCAAAAACTAAATAGATGCTCTTTGTACTGATGTTTCAGGCAATACCCTTGGGAATAAGTTACCAAACAAAGAGCCTAAACAAAGCACAGAAAAAGAGCAATATAATTTTGTCTTACATACAAGAGAAAGCTCATATGCTAAGCTGTTTTCTAAGGAATTGATCCTGATTCTCTTCTTGTACATTGATCCTTGACTCAGTCTCTACAGAGAAAGAATATCCCGCTCAGAATGTTAACCTTTGCAAGAGCTTGGAGATGAAACTGCATTTTCGGCCTCATCACTAGGGATGAGCTCGGTGTTCGAGTCGAACATACGTTCGACTCGAACATCGGCTGTTCGATCGTTCGCCGAACAACGAACGATTTGGGCCGTTCGCGCCTAATTCGCGGCCCACAATGCACTACGCCATCGCAGTGTCATCCAGGCGCTGTGATTGGCCAAGCATGCACTGTGACCCTGCATGCTTGGCCAATCACAGCGCCGGCAGCGAGGAGAGCAATGATTGGCCACAGGCAGGATGCCTGTGGCCAATTATTGCTGAGGGTGTTTAGTACACGCCCCACACTATAAAAGGCCGCCAGCACGGCGGCCTAGTGTAGTGTGTTCCGGAGCAGGGAAAGAGAAGCATAGGCAGGGACAGTGACATTTTTTTTTCTTGCTTAACCTGGATTCCTTTAGTTTAGGGAAAGAGAAGGATAGGTAGGGAGAGTGTCAGTCTGTTTTACTGTGCTAAACCTTGTTTGTAGGGACAGGGAAGGACAGTGAGGGAAATTCTCATTGTGCTATACTGTGCTAAAGCATTCATCATCAACCATCTTTAAAAAAACATTTTTTATAGGGACAGAAAACTATAGGTAGGGAGAGTGTCAGTGTGTTTTACTGTGCTAAACCTTGTTTGTAGGGACAGGGAAGGACAGTGAGGGAAATTCTCATTGTGCTATACTGTGCTAAAGCATTCATCATCAACCATCTTTAAAAAAACTTTTTTTATAGGGACAGAAAACTATAGGTAGGGAGAGTGTCAGTGTGTTTTACTGTGCTAAACCTTGTTTGTAGGGACAGGGAAGGACAGTGAGGGAAATTCTCATTGTGCTATACTGTGCTAAAGCATTCATCATCAACCATCTTTAAAAAAAAAAATTTATAGGGACAGAAAACTATAGGTAGGGAGAGTGTCAGTGTGTTTTACTGTGCTAAACCTTGTTTGTAGGGACAGGGAAGGACAGTGAGGGAAATTCTCATTGTGCTATACTGTGCTAAAGCATTCATCATGAACCATCTTTAAAAAAAAAACAATTATAGGGACAGAAAACTATAGGTAGGGAGAGTGTCAGTGTGTTTTACTGTGCTAAACCTTGTTTGTAGGGACAGGGAAGGCCAGTGAGGGAAATTCTCATTGTGCTATACTGTGCTAAAGCATTCCTCATCAACCATCTTTAAAAAAAAAAAAATTTATAGGGACAGAAAACTATAGGTAGGGAGAGTGTCAGTGTGTTTTACTGTGCTAAACCTTGTTTGTAGGGACAGGGAAGGACAGTGAGGGAAATTCTCATTGTGCTATACTGTGCTAAAGCATTCATCATCAACCATCTTTAAAAAAACTTTTTTTATAGGGACAGAAAACTATAGGTAGGGAGAGTGTCAGTGTGTTTTACTGTGCTAAACCTTGTTTGTAGGGACAGGGAAGGACAGTGAGGGAAATTCTCATTGTGCTATACTGTGCTAAAGCATTCATCATCAACCATCTTTAAAAAAAAAAAATTATAGGGACAGAAAACTATAGGTAGGGAGAGTGTCAGTGTGTTTTACTGTGCTAAACCTTGTTTGTAGGGACAGGGAAGGACAGTGAGGGAAATTCTCATTGTGCTATACTGTGCTAAAGCATTCATCATCAACCATCTTTAAAAAAAAAAAATTATAGGGACAGAAAACTATAGGTAGGGAGAGTGTCAGTGTGTTTTACTGTGCTAAACCTTGTTTGTAGGGACAGGGAAGGCCAGTGAGGGAAATTCTCATTGTGCTATACTGTGCTAAAGCATTCCTCATCAACCATCTTTAAAAAAAAATTTTTTATAGGGACAGAAAACTATAGGTAGGGAGAGTGTCAGTGTGTTTTACTGTGCTAAACCTTGTTTGTAGGGACAGGGAAGGACAGTGAGGGAAATTCTCATTGTGCTATACTGTGCTAAAGCATTCATCATCAACCATCTTTAAAAAAACATTTTTTATAGGGACAGAAAACTATAGGTAGGGAGAGTGTCAGTGTGTTTTACTGTGCTAAACCTTGTTTGTAGGGACAGGGAAGGACAGTGAGGGAAATTCTCATTGTGCTATACTGTGCTAAAGCATTCATCATCAACCATCTTTAAAAAAACATTTTTTATAGGGACAGAAAACTATAGGTAGGGAGAGTGTCAGTGTGTTTTACTGTGCTAAACCTTGTTTGTAGGGACAGGGAAGGCCAGTGAGGGAAATTCTCATTGTGCTATACTGTGCTAAAGCATTCCTCATCAACCATCTTTGAAATCCTTGTTTTTTGGACAGTCAGGGAAATTGTCATTGTGCTATTCTGTGCGAAAGCAATCATCCTCAACCATATTTAGAAATCCTTAAGTAAAGGGACAGAGAAGGACACCTGAAGGTAGCCCTTATTGCTTTTTTCCCATCTCCCTGCAGGCCATCCATTAGAATGTCTGGAAGGCAAACAAGGAGAGGCAGACAGTCAGGAGGCAATAAAAGAGGGCAAGCAGGCTCTGTGTCTGGGGGCAACAGTGCTGGTCGTGGACGCGGTGCATTGTCATCAGCACATGGCCATGGGACACGCTTGTCCTTCTTTTCGGCAGCTGGACATGTTGAGCCACATCATGCCGAAGACTTGGTAGAGTGGATGACCAAGCCCTCCTCCTCCTCCTCATCCTCTCTCACCCAGGCTCAGGGTACTGGCAAAGCAGCTGCCAAAGTATCCTCTTCCCTGGTATCAATGTCAGACTCATCATCAGTCACTCCTTCCCTAGACCCACCATGTCCTCCTCCTGAGGAGTCCCCCGAACTGTTTGAGCACAGTGTTGGGTACATGCTCCAGGAGGATGCCCAGCATTTCGAAGGGTCTGATGATGAAACCCAGCTAGAGGAAGGCAGTAGAGTGAGAGCAGACAGAGGGGATGCTCAAGAAGGACACCAATCTGGCAGTCATGTTCCAGCAGCTGCAGCATACTGCCAGATTGGCTCCAGTGATGAGGAGGGAGGGGATGATGAGGTCACTGACTCCACGTGGGTGCCTAATAGGAGAGAGGAGGAGGAGGAGGATGAGGAGGAGGCACATCTCCAACGAGGCAGGATGCCCTTTGGTGGCCAGCGTAAGGGCAGTACACCGACGGAATCACACCGCAGAGCTCCGCCTGTGCAGGGCGCTGCCTCTGCCCGTCATTCAAAAAGTTCTTTGGTGTGGGCCTTTTTTGAGGCTAGTGCATCAGATCGCACAGCTGCTGTTTGCAACATATGTCTCAAGCGTATATCGCGTGGCCAAAACATCAGCCGCTTGGGTACCACATGCCTGACCAGACATATGTTGACCTGCCATGCAGCTCGTTGGCAAGCCTACCTCAAAGACCCACACCAAAGAACAAAGCGGACCTCTCCTTGCACCGCATCAGCTGGGATCTCCAACCCCACTATAACTTCAGTCCTCTCTGAAACATGCACTGAGAGGAATGAAGGTGTAGAATTAGGTGTGTCACAGCCAAGTACTTGCGGCCACTCTGCTAGCAGTACACCGACGTCCGATTCTAGCAGGCAAATTTCCCTGCCCCAGCTGCTGGACCGTCGAAAGAAGTTCACTCCCAGCCATCCACATGCCCAGCGGTTGAATGCTAGCTTGGCTAAATTGCTAGCGCTTCAACTGCTGCCTTTTCAGTTGGTAGACTCGGCCCCCTTCCGTGAGTTTGTGCAATGTGCGGTTCCTCAGTGGCAGGTTCCCAAACTACACTTTTTCTCACGGAAGGCTATTCCGGCTCTCTACCGGCATGTGGAAGTCAATGTCTTGGCCTCGCTGGACAGGGCGGTCAGCGGTAAGGTGCATATTACCGCTGACTCATGGTCCAGCAGGCATGGACAGGGACGTTACCTTTCTTTCACGGCCCATTGGGTCACTCTTTTGGCAGCTGGGAAGGATGCAGGACAAGGTGCAGTAGTGTTGGAGGTTGTTCCACCGCCACGCCTCCAAAATGCTACTACTGGTTGTGACACACCTCTCTCCTCCACCCCCTCCTCTTCTTCTTCCTCCATGGCCTCTTCCTGTGCTTTGTCCTCTGAACCAGCGGTGCTCCGTAGCCGTTCAAGGGGCTACGCAAGTACGCAGGCAAAAAGATGCCATGCCGTGCTTGCGCTGGTGTGTTTGGGGGACAGAAGCCACACTGGGGCAGAGGTCCTGTCTGCTCTGCAGGGCCAGGCCGAGAGGTGGTTGACGCCACGCCAGCTTAAGCCAGGAATGGTGGTTTGCGACAATGGCACCAACCTCCTCTCCGCCCTCCGACAGGGACAACTGACCCATGTGCCCTGTGTGGCTCACGTCCTTAACCTGGTGGTGCAGCGGTTCTTGGGCAGGTACCCGGGCTTACAGGATGTCCTGAGGCAGGCCAGGAAAGTCTGTGTGCATTTCCGCAGATCTTATAATGCCAGTGCTCGCCTGGCTGAGCTGCAAAAGTAGTTGAACCTGCCCAAGAACCGCCTTATATGTGACATGCCCACCAGGTGGAACTCAACGTTGGCCATGCTGCAGCGGCTGCACACGCAGCAGAGGGCCATCAATGAGTACCTGTGCGACTACGGCACCAGGACAGGGTCAGGGGAGCTTGGTTTTTTTTCTCCACGCCAGTGGGGCATGATCAGGGATGCATGCACTGTCCTGGCACCATTTGAGGAGGCCACGAGGATGGTGAGCAGTGACAGTGCATGCATCAGTGACACTGTACCTCTTGTCCACCTGTTGGAGCACACGCTGCGTGGAATAATGGACAGGGCACTTGAGGCAGAACAGAGGCAGGAAGAGGAGGACTTCCTTGCCTCTCAAGGCCCCCTTTACTCAGACAGTGTTCCTTCTGTCCCACCCATCGCACAGGAAGAGGAGGAGGAGGAGGAGGAGGATTGTGTCAGCATGGAGGTGGAGGCTGGCACTCAGCATCATCAGCAGCAGTCTTTTAGGGATGATTTACAGTCCCAAGAAACCAGTGGACTTGTACGTGGCTGGGAGGAGGTGGCTGCGGATCATGTCGTCCTTAGTGACCCAGAGGACTCCGGACCGAATGCCTCAGCTAACCTACGCTGCATGGCCTCCCTGATCCTGCAAAGTCTGCGGAAGGATCCTCGTATTCTTCGGATCAAGGAGAGGGACCATTACTGGCTGGCCACTCTCCTTGATCCACGGTACAAGGGTAAGGTTGCGGACCTTATGTTACCGTCGCAGAGGGAGCAGAGGATGAGACAACTCCGGGAGGCCTTGCAGAAAGGTCTGTGCAACGCGTTCCCAGAGACTGGGAGGTTACAAACTCCTGGTCCTGGACAACGAGTTGCTGAGGCTTCGGCCAGTCAAAGAAGGAGCGGTGGGGAAGGTGGCCGTCTGACCGATGCGTTCAGACAATTCTTTAGTCCGCAGCCCCAAAGTATGATCGGTTCCAGCAACCATCGCCAGCGTCTGATAAACATGGTGCAGGAATATCTAGGGGCAAGGTCAGACTTGGACACCTTCCCCACCGAAAATCCTCTGGCTTACTGGGTCTTGAGGATGGATCACTGGCCAGAGCTTGCACAGTATGCAATTGAGCTACTGGCCTGTCCTGCATCCAGCGTTCTTTCGGAACGCACATTCAGTGCTGCTGGAGGATTTGTCACGGATCACAGGGTGCGCCTGTCCACCGACTCGGTTGATCGACTGACTTTCATCAAGATGAACCAGTCTTGGATCACCACCAGCTACCACACACCTGATGCTGATATAACAGACTAATTGATTTTAACATGTCACATCCCTTCAAGACTGATGCTGATGCTGAGTGCCTGTGCTGTTATGTTGACTGGCTATCCTCCTCCACCGAGTCCTCAATGATACGATTGATGATGATAGCTTGGAAGATCATTTTTGTTTATGGGTGCCGCCACCAGTGCCTAACGCCCAATTTTTCAGCCCCTGTTTAACAGGGGCGTGTAATTACAATTTTTGAAGCAATACTTTGCAACAGGGCTCATTGCTGTGCTCCAAGTACAGTATCTGTGAGGGGTTGCAGTGTTGTGCCACCAGTGCCTAAGGCCCAATTTTTCAGCCCCTGTTTAACAGGGGCGTGTAATTACAATTTTTGAAGCAATACTTTGCAACAGGGCTCATTGCTGTGCTCCAAGTACAGTATCTGTGAGGGGTTGCAGTGTTGTGCCACCGGTGCCTAAGGCCCAATTTTTCAGCCCCTGTTCAACAGGGGCATGTAATTACAATTATTGATCTAATAATTCACAGCAGGGCCCATTGCTGCACCCACCAAGAGTAACCCTGAGGGCTTACAGTGTTGTGGCAACGCCACCACCACCACCACCACGAAAGGCCCAATTTTTCAGCCCCTGTTCAAAAGGGGCATGTAATTACAATTCTTGATCTAATAATTCACAGCAGGGCCCATTCCTGCACCCACCAAGAGTAACTCTGAGGGCTTACAGTGTTGTGGCAACACCACCACCACCACCACCACCACCACGAAAGGCCCAATTTTTCAGCCCCTGTTCAACAGGGGCATGCAATTACAATTCTTGATCTAATAATTCACAGCAGGGCCCATTGCTGCACCCACCAAGAGTAACTGTCAGGGCTTACAGTGTTGTGGCACCAGCACCACCATCAAAGGCCCAATTTTTACTACCACTGTTCAACAATTATATGTAATTACAATTCCTGATATAATAGTTGACAGCAGGGCGTTCCAGCACCAACCAAGAGTAACTGTGAGTGCTTACAGTGTTGTGCCAACACCAACAACTAAGGGGCCTATTTCTGCAGAGTATATACGGCAGGTCCCTACTTTCAAACATCCAACTTACAAACGACTCCTACTTGCAAACGCAAGAAGACAACAGGAAGTGAGAGGAAATCTACCCCTAGGAAGGAAAATTCTCTCCTGTAAGAATTAATATGGGAGAAAGGTGTCTCCTCTGTACTGATGCTTTATCACCAATCCTTGTTTCAAGAAAAACACCACATTTCAAAAACAGTTGTCATTGGGACGGAAAGTGAGGTGAAATGTTCTGAACAGGGGCACAGACAGCAAAACAAATGTTACAGGGGTGATAACCCTTACCTATGTTTTCCAAAAAGTTTAAAAATAGATTTTTGGGCTGGAGCTACACTTAAACAATGCACCTGTTCAAAATTACAAACAGATTCTACATAAGAACAAACCTACAGTCCCTGTCTTGTATGCACCGCCTGTATACGGCTGTTCAGAGTATATAGGGCCTTTTTTATTTTATGTGCGGGGTTCCCCTTAATATCCATACAAGACCCAAAGGGGCTGGTAATGGGCTGGAGTAGGGGGGGGGGGTCATGGGGTAGCTATGCCATTTTTCTTAAAGATTTTCATCCATATTACCGGGACCAGACATTACATTAAAGCCGCAAGCAGTTTTAAATGGCTTTTTTTTTTCCTTTAGAAGTGTCATTTTGTGCAGGGACAGTTCTAAACACGGGAAACACGTGGCACTTCACAGGCATACTTTAGACACCCCCCAGGTACGATATTTAAAGGAATATTTGACTTTTTTTTTTTCACTTTATGCATCATTAAAATGACTGCTCCCGAAAAACGACCGTTTTTAAAACTTCTTTTTGCATTGATACATGTCCCCTGGTGCAGAACCCGGGTTCCCAAACCCTTTTTAGGACAATAACATGCATAATAGTCGTTATAATTAGCACTTTAGAATTTGAACGTTCGCATCCATTGTATTTAATAGGGTTCTAATGTTCGTACGAACTTTCGGTCCGTTCGCGGGTTCTGGTGCGAACCGAACCCGGGGGTGTTCGGCTCATCACTACTCATCACATGAAATGTGGGTAGTAGTTTTGGTGATGCCAGCAATGTAATTGGAGTAAATGAGGTTGTAAATGATAAATAATAGTAGGGAAAGCTTGCATTTTTACTGTAGGTAGGTTGCTTGCTTGTTACTTATTAAACCAGACAGATTCTGGTGAGGTGTCGCTATAGAAGTAATGAATGCTAATGTCTGGTACAGCAATGATAAATAGATCCTGAAATAGATTCTTTGGACAGCCTAGAGATTAATTAAAAAATTAAAACAACGAAGTGCTGTGCATGATACTTTTTTTTAATTTGCACTAACATTCAAATTTTTAGGACAAGCAATGATAGTGTTAGTGCAATTAAAAAGTATCATGGACAGTACTCAGTTGTTTTAGTTGCATGTGCATTAACACGCTTACAGTCACCTCAAGCATTAACAAATTAAAAAAATGAAATACTACCAACTAGCAATGTTTTGCCAGTACAAAACCTCAGCACAATGCAACTTATCCTACAGTCTAAACTCAAAATTTGTAATCTTGAATCTAGCGCAAGTATCTCAACCACATTGACTACAAGACAGCTGTCAAAAAGAACTAGAATGTAACTGCAGAAATGTTACAGATTCTGATTTCATTCTTTTAATCACACACACAAAATCTGAAGGCTTTAAATGCGTATGAAGGAAGGAATTACATGTCACACTCCACTTGCATTTCTGCAAAAAAAAAAAAAAAAAGAGGATAGCTAAACAAACACTTAAAATGAAAAGGTTTACCAAATGCATTCTAATTAAATTGAACTCATAATACAGAAAGCTTGAGCTACTAACTAGACTTCTTAAAATTCAGAATGTGAAGAAAAGAAAAGGGACCCTTAAAGTGGTTGAAAACTCCAAAAAAAACAAAAACCTGCAAGACAAAAGGATAATTATGAAATACTTACCTTAGATCAAAGCTGTTTCAGCGCTGCCTGCACACCGCTGTGACTGGCGACATGTCTCCCAGAGTTATTTCCGGGTACCGGCGCTGGGATTGGACAGATCCGCGATGACATCACTCCCATGCATGCGAAAGCTGCTGGTCACAGCACGGCTACTGAAGAAAAGGCACAAGCGGCCCGTTTCTTCACCTCGTTCACTAAGCTAAGTGAAAATTCGCTTGCACGTTAACAGCCTAGCTACCTTTAATAAATCAACCCCTATGGGTAGTTACTATTGCTTTGCAAATATAAGTAAGGGACAGAGATATAAAAAATTTTTTTTAAGGTGTACTAACATACAAAAGCCCAATTTTTATCACTTTGTTAGGACATACATTGTTTAGATATAGTTTACAACTGATAATGACATCTGCCAAGAAAGTACAGAGTTAATTGTGTTAAACATTACTCCACAACCAACTCCTTTAAAGCAGTGTTCCGGCCAAAACAAAATAATGAAAAGCCAGCAGCTACACATACTGCAGCTGCTGGCTTTTAATAATAGGACACTTACCTGTCCTGGAGTCACTCAATGTCGGCACCGCAGCTGATGTTTCCATCAGCTGTCGGGTGCTGCCGCCGCAATTGCGGGTAAGAGAACCCTGTAGTGTAGCCTTTCGGGAACCCTACTGCGCATGCGCGATGCCCCACTTTTCTCTCCTATTGGCCCAGTGGCCGGGGAAGGAGGAGAGAGCCCCGCGGTGACATCATGGGCCACGGCCCGGACTCCCGGAAGTGGGAAAGGATACCTGTCAAAGACAGGTATCCTGTCCCCCCTCCCCCGAAAGGTGCCAATTGTGGCACCGGAGGCGGGAGGAATTAGATGAGCGGAAGTTCCACTTTAGGGAGGACCTCAGCTTTAAGGTGACATAGTAGGAGACTTTTAGCAAGTAACAATATTTAAGGGCATTGTACACTTTCAAATGTTTTTGTTTTTCACTAGGTATTGGTGTAGTTATATTCCCAGTTATGTTTGTTTGCATTACCTTGTAATGATGAGCCAACATGTTATGTTTGCAGTTTGCAGTATTATGGATGACCATTTCCCCTGTGTCTATGGTTTGCTACAGCTAGCTTGTCCCTAATAGCCAAAGGGACAAAACAACTTCCTGTTCTGGATCACACATTGTCCAGTGCATGCACTGACGTATCACAAATGTGGGAGCACTAAAGTAATAAATCTTCCAGATGTTCTCTGTTCTCAGAGCTCTCTCTGTATGTCTGTAAGTGCTCTGGCTGCTTGTGTCTGTCAGATCTAATTAGCTCTCACCTGCACCAGTACTAACTGGGAGACCCAGGGATTGTGGGACATGTGGTTTCTTCACAGGAAGTGTCAGTTCTTAGACAGAGGTCATGCATTTGCCTGTGCTATGCCATGCCACAGGCCTCATGTTTCTACACAAACAGAAATTACTATAAGCAATGCATACAGAGCAACAAATGACACCATGAAACTACATGATCCACAAACATCTTATGCAGGTGAAAAACACAAATACGGGTAGGAAGGCTTATAATGCCTTTAAAAAGTTAAGCAGCAGTTTTTAATTTTTTTAAGTTATGCCCTATTAATGGGAAAATGTAATACTTATAAAGTAGATGTCATCCTAATTTGGCTGCAAACGAGTAAATACACTGTTAAAGTGGTTAAAAAGGATTTTTTTTTTGTTAAATAACAAACATGCCTATACTTACCTGCTCTGGGCAATAGGCCCGACCCTCCTCTTCTTGGGTCCCCTCGCTCCTGGCTCCTCTCTTGCTGGTGCCCCGAATAGGAAACCGATTCCCATCATGGCACTCATGCGGGCTCGCTCCCAAGCCCTGCCACTGCATCCATTCACACAGACATCGGGTCTCGACCCCATCACCCGCTCTCTCATCACTGGAGTTGATTGACAAGAGCTGGAGCCAATGGTTCCCACTGCTATCGATCTGCCCAGGGAAGAGGGACAAAGCCAGGAGAGTCGTAGCTCTCATGCACAGCACTTGATCGCAATGAGGTTCAGGTAAATATAAAGGGGGTGTGGGGGTGAGTCTGTGACAGAGGTTTGTTACCTTAATGGCATTAAGGTACAAAAACCCTTAAAGCTTTAGAACCACTTTAATGTTTAAATCTCAAAATCTGCTATATGTACATTTACAGTATTAGTCCATGTTAGGGAAAATCTGGGGAAAGGTGACCTTATGATGATTTAGTTTAATATACGTTATAAAGAACAAATATATGCTGGAATAAGAAAATAGGATTTTTATAACAGCTTACCTGTAAAATCCTTTTCTTGGAGTACATCACGGGACACAGAGCGGCATAGTCATTACTATGTGGGTTATATAGTTTACCTTCAGGTGCTGGCACTGGCAACTTCCAAACCGGAAGTACCCTCCCCTATATAAGCCCCTCCCATCCGGGAGCACCTCAGTTTTGTAGCAAAGCAATAAGTGTCCCCAAAAGAGGGGTGGGAGCTCTGTGTCCCGTGATGTACTCCAAGAAAAGGATTTTACAGGTAAGCTGTTATAAAAATCCTATTTTCTTTCTCGTACATCACGGGACACAGAGCGGTATAGTCATTACTATGTGGGATGTCCTAAAGCAATGCCCAATGAGGGGGGGTACACCATACATAAGCTGAGCGCTATCAGACATGAGGATCTTTTGCGGCCTGCAACACACTGCGCCCAAAGGCGACATCCTCCTGACTTCTAACGTCCACCTGGTAGAACCTAGTAAACGTGTGTACTGAAGACCATGTTGTGGCCTTACAGATTTGAGCCAGGGAGGCCTAGTGATGCACTGCCCATGAAGTTCCAACTGCTCTCGTGGAGTGCGCCCTAACTTTGAACGGAGGCGGTCTCCTTCTCAAGCCATAGGCTTGCATAATGACCTGTCGAATCCACTTGGCTAAAGTAGATTTTGACGCTGCCTGACCCTTTCTGGGGCCTTCCGGCAGAATAAACAAAGTATCCGTTCTGCGAATCTGAGCAGTGGCTTTTAGATAAGCTTTAACTGCTCTTACTACATCCAAAGAATGTAATATTTTTTCCTCTACTGAACTAGGTTTGGGGAAAAAAGAAGGAAGAACCACATCTTGGTTCAAATGAAACCTCGATACCACCTTAGGAAGAAAGGCTGGATGAGGACGTAACACTACTCTGTCCTTATGGATAACCAGATATGGCTCCCTACAGGACATAGCGGCTAATTCCGACACTCTTTTAGCCGAACAAATGGCTATAGAAAAATCAATTTCCTGGTGAGAAGAACCAGGGAAATATGCTGTAATGGTTCAAATGGTTGTTTCTGTAGAACCGACAGAACCAGGTTTAAGTCCCATGGACATATGGGAATATTAACCGGAGGGCTAATACGCATCACTCCTTGTATAAAGGCTTTGACTAGTGAATGCGAAGCCAAGGGCCTTTGAAAAAATATTGACAAGGCCGAAATCTGACCCTTGATAGTACTCAAGGCAAGCTTCCTATCTACAGCCCACTGTAGGAAGTCCAGAATCCTACCTATTACGTACTTACGTGGATGCCATTTCTTGGCCTCACACCAGGCGATGTACGCCTTCCAGATTCTATAGTAGATCTGCCTGGATACCGGCTTCCTGGCATTGATCATGGTAGATACCACAGGATTAGAGAGACCTCTCTTTTTTAGAATGTGGGCTTCAATAGCCAGGCCGTCAAACCTAGGGCTGGTAAGGAAGGGTGGTATATCGGTCCTTGCGAAAGCAGGTCCGGACGATGTGGGAGGGTCCAAGGACTCCCCACAGACATTTTTACAATCTCGCGTACCATGCTCTTCGGGGCCACGCTGGAGCCACCAGAATCACTGGTTTCTTTTCTACCCTGATTCTGCGGAGTAATCGAGGTAACAATTGTGGCGGTGGGAATGCATATATCGGCTTGAACTGATCCCAAGGGAACACTAGGGCATCTGAGCCGCAAGCTAGGGGATCCCTTGTCCAAGAGACAAACTTGTCCACCTTTGCGTTGAATCTGGATGCTAGCAGATCTACATCCGGTGTTTCCCACCTCTGACATATTGTCCGGAAAACCTTGGGGTGAAGGGACCATTCCCCTGGGCATAATTGTTGGCGACTTAGAAAGTCCGCCTTCCAATTCTCCACTCCTGGAATGAATACCGCGGATATGGCTGGGACATATCTTTCTGCCCATTTCAGGATGCAATTTACTTCCCTCTGGGCTGCACGACTCCTGGTGCCACCCTGATGATTGATATATGCCACTGCCGTGGCATTGTCCGATTGAATTCTGACAGGGGACCCTTGGAGTTTGGATATCCATGCTACTAGGGCATACCGGGCTGCTCGTATCTCTAAGAGATTGATGGGCAGGGCCTTTTCTGCATCCGACCATTTGCCCTGGAGAGACCATTGCTCCAGGACTGCTCCCCAGCCTATAAGGCTGGCATCTGTAGTGACCACCTTCCAAGAAATCGGACTGAAGGATTTTCCTTTTTCCAGATTCTGGGGAACCAACCACCAACGGAGGCTCTTGCGAACGGAAGGGGACAAGGACATTGGTAAGTCTAGGGCCTGAACTCTTTTGTTCCAGGCTGACAGTATAGCCCTTTGCAAATTCCTTGAATGGAATTGACCGTAGGGTACTGCTTCGAATGATGCCACCATTTTTCCCAGCAGCCTCATGCACAGGCGTATGGATGGCTGTCTTTTTGTACCCACTAGGTGGAACAAATCTCTCAAAGACGACACCTTTTCTTGAGGCAAGAAAATTTTTCTCTGGTCTGAATCCAGCCTTAGCCCCAAGTATTCCAGACTTTTGACTGGTTTTAGGGCTGACTTGTCTCGGTTGATAATCCAACCGTGAGATTCCAGATACTCGATTGTCTCGTGAACAACCACTTCTAGTTTTTCCACTGAGTGGTCTATCAGCAACAAGTCGTCTAGATATGCCATTATCGTTACACCTCGTGTTCTTAAATTGGCCAATAATGGGGCCAGAATTTTTGTGAACACGCGTGGTGCTGTGGCCAGACCGAAGGGTAAGGCTCTGAACTGAAAATGGCGCCCTTCTACTGCAAAGCGTAGAAATTTTTGGTGGACTGGAAAGATGGGAATGTGCAAATAAGCATCTTTGATGTCGATCGAGGCTAACCATTCCTCCCCTTGTAGGGCAGTGGCCACCGATCGGATCGACTCCATCCAGAAAGTCCTGATATGTAGGAATTTGTTTAGCCCTTTTAGATTTAATATGGGCCTCACGTCCCTGTTTGGCTTTGGGACTGTAAAGAGGTTTGAGTAAAACCCGAACCCCCATTCTTCTAGGGGGACCTGCATAATTACTGCTTGGAGCAATAGTTGTTCTAGTGCCAACAGGAGGGATCCTCTCTTCCGGGGATCCCTTGGCATGTTCGACCTTATAAAATGGGAAGGAGGGGAGTCTTTTAACTCCAATTTGTATCCCAGACTTACTGCGGAGAGCACCCATCTGTCTCTGATCGTGTCCCGCCAGGTCTCTGCGAACAACTGAAGTCTTCCCCCCACCCGATTGAGTGGGGGCAACCCTTCATGCATTTGACTTTGGGGGAGGTTTTGTACCTCTCCTGACCCAGGGCTTCTTGTTACCCTGCGATTGTCCCTGATTTTTACCCCCGGGATTTGACCGAGGAGGCCGTCGGAACTGTTTCACAGCCGATGTCCTAGGGACTGGAGAAGCAGGCCTCTTAAAAGAGGGACCTCTAACTCTGTTTTTAACCCGCAAGAGTGTACTTTTACCGCTGGAAATTTTCTGGATATATCTGTCCAGGTCTTCCCCGAATAAGCGTTCACCATGAAATGGGAAGCTGACCAGCAATTTTTTACAGGGGGCTTCAGCAGACCAGTTTTTGAGCCATAGAAGCCTGCGCATATGTACTACAGACAGCGTAAGGCGGGAGGCCTGATGGATTGAATCCTTTATAGCGTCAACCGCAAAGCATAAGGCCCTAGGTAGATCAGCTAGGGCAAGGGCCTGCTGATCTGGCAAGTCCCTTAAGACCTGTTTCAACTGATCCTTCACTGCTTGGCAGACCCCAATAGCTGCCACTGCTGGTTGTGTCACCAAGCCTGCTGTAGCAAAAGCAGATTTTAATAAGGACTCCAATTTTTTATCTATTGGGTCCTTGAACATTTGGACATTATCCACTGGACATGTCAGTGATTTATTCACACAAGAGATGGCTGCGTCCACTGTAGGGACCCTCCATTTTTTGATGAACTTATCCTCCATGGGTAGGTCGATCCCTGTATGGGACTGTTGCTCTGCTAACAGGTACTCTGAGGGAGGAGACGGAGATCAGGCGCGCTTTCCCTCTGACAGGGAAGCAGCGATCAATGTTGACAATCTCTCTTCCAGCCCTCCCAGAGCTGAGGAAAAAACCTCCTCTGTTACATACACAGGAGCAGGTGAACTGAGGACAGCCACAGTACCAGGTACTCCTGAGGGTGCTCTACGGTCACTAACCTCTGATTCTTCAGGGGAGATTGGTGCAGCCGAAGCATGCCCAAGATCCTCAGAGCCCGATGGGGACCCCCTATGCTTCCTGGGATTTTTAGTCCCGGAGTTTTTAGACGGCATATTCCTAAGCCCAAAGCTGAGGTATTCCAGCCGAAATACACCACTTACTGACAATAGTCTAGCACAATTGCTGCTATAAAAACAGTTGGTGTCTACTAATGTGCCTTTCTATGGGGATGCCTGCATCAACCGCTTGCTGTATGCCTTTTTTTTAAATGTTGCCAGCTCTGTCTCTGCACTCCATAGCCAGCTCACAACACATAATTGTGCCTTTTAACATGCTGGGACGCCCGCACATGCGCAGAAGCGCTGCAGCGCGCACAGAGCGTCATCCCCAAGCTCCGCCACCTCTTCCAGCTCACCTCTATATATAGAGGCGCGTGCTCGCGCACGCACGCGGGCACGTGCGCCTTCGGCGCTCTTTTTTGAAAAAGGAAACTAGGGACAGGAGACAGGGCCCTTTTGCCGCAGGCCGGGGGATGGACGAGCATTGCAACATGGCAGAGGAAGCAGTTTCCCACAAGAGAACTCACCATCTGCCTGGACTTGACTCTGATGAAAAGAAAAAGTCCACATGACAAGAAACGTTCCACAGCGGCCTCTAGTGGATTAACACAGGTACCGCGGTCTGTCTATTTTTTTTTTTTCTTGACCACTATTAAAATTATTACATTTTTTTAGTAGTTACAGGCATGCACAGATATTTAGCGGGAATACCGTTAGGTAACAGGCAGAAAGACATATTAGGCTTGGGGGTCCCCTAATAGAACCAAGTTCCTGGGGGGCCCCCACTTACCTTTTCCCCACCGCAGGACTCTGTTTGGTCCACAGAAGCCCAAACTTCACCTCTCACGGCAGGCATTGTAATTAAACCTTCAGGGACCGGGTTCCCAAGGATTCCACTCCCCTGGACCTGTATAGCACCCTGCACAGAAAGCATCTTAGTCGTGGGTATGACCAGAGCTCTGGATCCCAGGGTCCAGCTCTCCTAAGAGAAACATTACAGGCAAAACCTTGCTCTTCTCTGCAAGGCCCGGGTACCGACCGTTTAGCTATGAAGCTTTTTTGGTTGGATCCGGAATAGCTTACTGAGGCCCAAAAGAACCTGTACGCAAGCTCAGTGAAAAACACATGTTACTTCTTGGCCAACACCTTAGACACTGGCAAAAAACGGAGGTGCTCCCGGATGGGAGGGGCTTATATAGGGGAGGGTACTTCCGGTTTGGAAGTTGCCAGTGCCAGCACCTGAAGGTAAACTATATAACCCACATAGTAATGACTATGCCGCTCTGTGTCCCGTGATGTACGAGAAAGAAAATATATTTAATATTTAAAATATTTAATTTAACCTCCCTGGCGGTATGATTCTTTCAGATTTTAGGTGCTGAAAGCGGTACCATTATTTTGCATGGAAATTTGGCGTTTTATATTGTAGGCCTGTAATTCTCAGGAATAACTCACTTAAATCTGTCCAAACAAGAGTCTAGTAGACATCCCGGGTATGATAAAGTTTGAAACACAAAATCATAAATTATAATATAATAAATAACTGTAAATAATTATAACAAATAATAATATAATAATAATAAAAATTATTCAATAATGTAATCAAATCAAAAACACTGAAATTTGCTCAGTTGCAGAATTGTCGCTGTCATTACTTTTAGTGTTTGATGACGAATTTCCCCACAAATTGCTATCGCTCAATTCTGCAAGTGATTCTAATTTATTATCGCTGTTTTCTAGCTGGTCTAAAACCACTTTTGACATAAAGGGACACTTTTTGTATGCTATGGACAATCTCCAAATTCCAGGCAGAAAGAACAGTTTTTATTATATAAAAGTGCATGCAGGACACTGAGCAGACCACTAGGGACAAAGGGGGTGTGTAATTATTTTATAAAGTACTGTAACATGTAAGATTACAGTATACTGTATGTGTACTGTGTTTTAACTTTTTTGAATTTGGTGCCGATCTCCGCCCCCGTGCGTCGTAACGTCGCAGGGAACGGAGCTCGGCGGCACTCGGCAGTGTGTGAATCGAGCGAGGAGACAGCTCGATCACACAGCGGGGAGACATCGCAGGATCCAGGGGACAAGGTAAGTAACTCTGCCTGGATTACTGCGATGTAATCCCGAGTCTGGCTCGGGGTTACCGCTTTTGGTGTTGAAATTTCACCCCGAGCCTGACTCGGGAATACCGCCAGGGGGCTTAATATTTAAAAGAACCAGTTCTTTGCCTGTTAAAGGCCACCCTTTAATGGCGCATATTTATAAAGCTGTGAATCTGTCATTTAGCAAACATTCTCTGCAGGAGAATCTTCTTGGTCCATGTGTTTTAAATGACAGTGGGCATGGTGGTTGTAGACACCCTTTAGAAATTGTCGGTACTTTCGACCGATTCATGTACCTGTCACAGACAGATATATGAATCTGTCAGTGCCCGACACTCAGCTCGAAGTGTCCATACTCCATCACCAGCCCCTGTGTCCATCACACTGACAGGTGTATCGCTGGGGAGTTTTGTAGTCTAATTGGCTTTTGATTGACAACGCATAGCAAAGAGTGTATTTATAGCCACTATTCAGTCCAATAGCAGGTTTTGAATCTGCCCACCAGTGCTGGGACAAGGTCATCTAGAGCCCAGGGCGAACCTGCCCAACTGTGCCCCCCCCCCAAAAAAAAGAAGCATTATGTATTAGCAAAAACCCCTTCCCCCAATAAAAAATTGAACACTAATCTTCATGCTTACCCCCTAAGCATAAATTCCCCCTACTCCTAGGATGAATCCACCCCCCTGTGGAAATTGCCCCTCCCAGCACAAATCTTTCCCCCACCCCACCCCCCAAAGAAATCACTCCTAGTAACACAAATCCTCTGCCCCTCAAATTTCCCTTCCAAGTACACACTCCCCAATCCAAATCCCCTCTCCCAGCATAAGCCCCCACCCCCGCTTCTAGAACAAATCCCCTCCCCAAATTTCTCCTACAAGAACAAGTCCCCCTCATCCCCCCCTTAGCACAAATATCTCCCCCCCCCCCAAATTTCCCCACCAAGGAAAAATACCCTCCAATCCTCCCTACTAGCACAAATCCCTCACCCAAAAAATTTCCCCTCCTAACACAAATCCCCTCCCCCCTCTATCATATCACCTGTTCTAGCACAAATCCTCTTTCCCCATCCCCCTCCCAAAACAAACCACCCCAAGTCACCTTTCCTCACACACCCCCTGAATTTCCCCTCCTAGAACAATTCTTACCCCCGCTGCCCCACAAAATCCCCCATCCAACACAAATCTCCCTCTCCCCAATATCCTTAGGGTGCCCCCGCACCTCACATGATACCACATTGCCCAGGGCAGCCGACCCTCTTGCCCACCCCTTGTCCCGGCCCTGCCGCCCACTGCCATGCACTGTCGATCAAAAGTAAGGCAGTGACACAAGTAATTTCCCAAATATGGGTATTGCCATATTTAGACAATGACATTGCCACTATTCCTGGCCCCTTTGTTTACATTTACTTTTTGGTTGGGTAATCTCCCAGCACAGACATGCCCCATTCTGAGTACTGGGGCACCTCCATATCCCAGCTCAGAAATAGTCTAAACTACTACCATAACAACAGGTTCTTAAAGTGGCAGTAGAACTATTTGAATTTATCACCTGAGTCAGTAATGTTATTGAAACTAAATTGGGCACAGGTAGTTTCAAAGGAAGCTACTACCAGCAAGTGGCATTAAGGCTTAAAAGTAGGTCCCTGAATCATTCTCCCCCAGAAAACATTTGGTGAAAGTCATATTTATTGCTTTATAACTAGGCCATGTAGACTAGAAGGAAACAATACAAAAAAAAATCCAGAATATATATGAAAATTAAATCAAATTTATGTAAAGTTTTATGATCATTTTCCAGTGTTAGCAGGAATTATTTCCTGAGACTACCATCTTGGCACATCCTATTTGTCACACTGTTTTTATGATTAAAACAATCGTCTACACAGAGCCATAATTTTGCACAGCAAACATTCTAAAACCTATTTGCAACTGAAATAACAAATAAAAAGTTAATAAGCTAATACAAGAATTTGCAATGGAGGCAGACTATATTTAGTTATATGCCGTTCACATTGAGATTCTGTCAAATTTATCATCGCTTTAGGCAATTCCTGGAACCGCATAATTGGCTACTAATTCAACTCTCTTTTTTAATTGTTAGGAAATCATAAAAGTTTTTTTAGAGCTCAGAAAATGACATCAATCTCCATTGACCTAGAATTTTTTTTTATTTAATTTTGCCAAACAGAAATCATTCCAGTGATGTATATAAAATAGTTGCGTTGTTGATTTATAGTGTTTTGTCTTACTCATTTTCATAATGTTCTCATGTTTATTACAGAAACAATTGAGTACTGTCCGGGGTACTTTTTTAATTTGCACTAACCTACAAATTTTAAGGACAAGCTTTTGGGGTAGGTCCCCTTCCTCAAGGTCCCGAGTACTGCTGGAACCTTGAAGAAAGGGACATACCCCAAAAGCAAAAAAAATATGTTCAATTAATTAATATCATCTACATTTATTACCATAGGTAATATTAGAAACAATAACAAAGCAGCAAACAAATAGCTATACTACAATAAATACAAGATTACATCCTTCTTTTTTTTTAAAATGATCCTGTTCCCTTAAAGCATGTTTTACAGCACAGTGCTTGTGCTGTGTATTATGGCCCTCTCTATCACCTAAAAAACCTGCCTAATCCTCCCTGGCTATACCCTCCCCCCTGTAAACTGACCATGGTATATCATGGCTGCTGAGCCCTGACACTGTGGTCAGTTTACGTGCCTCTGTCATCCGCAGCCTGCTCTGTCCTTCTCTGTCCTCCTCTCCCCCGCCTGTCTGCTTGTGTCAGCGCCTGCACCCTCAGCTCCTGCTGCTCTAATATCTAATATAAAATCCTCCCATCCCCTCTGTAATTTAACAATAAGTGTCCCTGTGCCTGTCTTATATAAAAAATATGCCGATCTGTACCTATATCACAGCGGCTCCCGGCGGTCACATGACTCCTCGGCTCTCTCTCTCCTCCCCTCCTCCCTGGCTGACGTCAGCAGGCCCTGCCCCCGTGCTCGGCCCGCCCACTAGAGCTGTCAACCAGAGAGAGGAGAGAGTCAAGGAGTCACGTGGGTCCTGGGAGCCACTCTGATATAGGTACAGATCCGTATATTTTCTATATAGCACAGGGACACATATTGTTATATTACAGCGGGATTGGGATGATTTTATATCAGTGGCTTAACAACCACTTTAAATATAAGCAAGAGTTATGTATATAAACCATTATTTTATCTAAAGTCCCTGCTGGGAAGATTCACCCTGTTTATTTCTTCTATTGACCATTGTCACTGGAACTGAAAGTGTGAGAAAATTCAAGATTTTCAATAGCATTCTCAACATGAATGATCTTAACCTAAAATGCACTATATAGAAGAACACCTGCTTGGGAATAATTTTCTAGATTTGACTCTATCCGGTTCCATACAGGACAAGATTGTCAAAACACTCTCATTTAGAAAAACTACTTCCAAAAACATTTTTCTACACGCAACCAGCTGTCACGCTCCCCATACCATCAAAACAATACCTCGAGGCCAGTTAATTCGAATAAGATGAAATTGCTCTAATATAATCGACTATGACCAAGAAGCACGTCTACTCAAACAGAGACTCTGTGAACGAACGAGGATATTGCAAACCAATGGTCAAAATAGTATGCCATCAAAGTCGGAGCCTTGATAGAACTAACCTCCTAACTAATGACCCCTCCCGAGACACAAGACCATCAAATCAATCCGTATTTTCAACCTATTATAGTTCACAATTCTCAGAAATTAAGAACATCATCAAAAGACATCTTCCCATCTTATACAGTAATGACAGTTACAAAACCATTTTAACCACTTCCTGCCTGGCCTATAGCAGATTGATGGCCAGGTGGTGGTTCTGTTATCCTGACTGGGCGTCATATGACATCCAGCAGTATAGCAAGCCGGCGTGCGCCCACGGTGGCGCCCAGCCTAGCGATCGGAGGTGCTGTGTGTCAGTCTGACATGCTGCATCTGTGATCATAGTAAGGAGCCTCAGACAGAGGCTTCTTACCACATGATCAGCTGTGACCAATCACAGCTGATCATCGCGTGAACCAGGAAGTGCATTGGCATTCCTCAGTTCGCGCTGACAGGGAGAGCCGATCGGCGGCTCTCCCTGTCAGGGAGGGGGGTCTGTGCAGATAATCAGCACATTGATTATCAGCACAGCCCCCATAAGATGTGCCCATATGCTGCCAATCAGTGCCCATCAGCTGCCAGTCAGTGCCCCATCAATAATGTCCATCAGTGCCAATCAAAGTGCCAATCAGTGCCCACCACCATGCCAATCAGTGCCCATCACAGTGCCAATTCAGTGCCCAGCAGTAACACCTGTCAGTACCTCATCATCAGTGCTGCCCATCAGTGCCATCTATTAGTGTCCATCAGTGCCGCCTGTCAGTGCCCATCAGTGCCGCCTGTCAGTGCCCATCAGTGCCACCTATCAGTGCCCATCAATTCTACATATCAGTGCCTCCTCATCAGTATCCATTAGTGCCTCCTCATCAGTGCCCATTAGTGCCACCTCATCAGTGTCCATCAGTGCCACTTCATCAGTGCCCGTCAGTGAAGGAGAAAACAAAATGTTAGGACAGAAACTTAATTTTTTTCCAACATTTTGGCCTTTTTTAGTTTGTTTAGCGAACATTTAAAACCCCAGAGGTGATCAAATACCACCAAAAGAAAGCTCTATTTGTGGGAAGAAAATTATAAAAATTTAGTTTGGGTACAGTCTTGCATGACTGCGCAATTGTCATTCAAAGTGTGACAGTGCTTAAAGCTGAAAATTGTCCTGGGCAGGAAGGGGCAAAAGTGCCTGGTGTTGAAGTGGTTAAAAAATGGAATAAGATATGTTGCAAGAAAATCACGAACAATGGGCAACATGATCTCTCCTAGTATGTATACCCCAATACTACCACTCAGACTTGGTTGAATACCATTAGATTTTTCAGATGTAACACCACAAGGTGTTCCACCTGTAATCTCTTAGGAGACTCTCACAACATAACCTCATGCTCTAACAATTTTTCCCAGACCATTAAACAGTTGGTCATTTGTCATACCAAGTATTTTATTTACATCATTACTTGCATCGCATGTAAGATTCAATACATAAGCAGAACCACCAGATGCCTTAGTGACAGAATGACAGATCATTTGTCAGACATCAGGACCAACAAAAACAAAAATATAGCAAAACATTTCAACTGATTTCATCAACGGAATACAGAGACCTTTAAAGTTCAAATAATTAAAAAGGTAAATTGTCCGATTCGTGGCGGTGACCGCTTTTCCCTTATCTGTAAAAGGGAAGTCTATTACTTCTACTTACTTCTGTTAATCATATACAATCCGAAACGACTGTATACCCATACATCCATATATCCACACTTAACAAATTTTGATGTATTAGATGAAAATACAGTCTTTTCTGAATTAATTTCTCTTATATATTTTACGCAATAGTTGATTATAGCTAAAAAAAATATGTAATTAAGAGTAAACCAAAATACATACATTAAGAAAGTATTAAAAAACTAAAGTTTTATTATTTTTTAACACTTATATAAATATTTTTTTTTGTTTTTTTTGGGGTCTTATGGCCCATCAGTTCTATAAGGTGTATTATCACCGATATATTTTCCTTTTTTTCATTGACAACATTATGTACTATATAGAGAGTAGCACAGCAGGCTTATTTGCATTGAGTAATCAACTTTTAAACACAAACACGTATCATAATCAATCACACACACCTGCTACCTTTTTACACCCAATGAGTGAATACCAAGGATACTTAAATACTACTTCCCATATACATGAGTTCCCTATTCCCATGACTAAGCTCCAGGGGGGCAGAGTGAAACATGTTGGGGGTGTGGCCTGGTTGGAGTCCAGGCTGAGGTTGCCACTCTATCCATCACTACAGGACATATAGATGTGCGACTTCTAGGGGCTACTTCATTGTTCTTTGAACCCATTAATCACATGCCGAATTATTCAGCTGTTATGTCCAGGTCACATGATCGTGTGCTTCCTGGCTATGGTGAGCTCTACAAAATGTTCCCACTAATTAATTTTTTTACCAGAGATTCGCTGAATTGTATGTCCCTGACCAAAACATTGGTGTGAACAAGTCCCTTGTCCACTTTACTGACCAGCTAGGAATCCAGCAGTACATTCCCGGTAAAAGGGTCAGATATGGAGTGAAGCTCTACAAACTCGGTGAAAGAGCCACAGTGTATGTGCATGCCTTCTGCGTATATAAAGGCAAAGATTCCCATCTCCAGCCCCCTGATTGCCTAACCTACATTACATCGGCAAGTGAAAAAATTGTCTGGGACCTGACATATCCACTATTCAAAAAGGGGTATTAAATATACCTGGATAACTTCTACACAAGTCTTCCCCTTTTCTGCCACCTGTACCTCCAGAAAACCTTGGCCTTTGGTACAAAATGAACAGACAGGAAGGGCTTCCAACAAGGCTACAAAGGGGGGAATCAGCAAGTTTGAGGAACGACGAAGTGTTGGCCATGAAGTGCAGGGATAAGAGAGATGTATACGTCCTGTTCACCATCAACAATGACACCTTGATGGAAATTCATGGAAGATGCAGCCTCATCCAAAAGCCTGCATGCATCCAGGATTACAATCTGTACATGGAAGAAGGGGGGGGGAGGATTTTAACTATCAGAGTACAGTGCTGCATGACTGAGTAATTGTCATTCAAAGTGTAAGAGCACAGAAAGCTTAAAATTGCCATAAGCAGGAAGGGGGTAAAAGTCTTTTCATTTAATTTTTATTTATTTTTTGTTGTGTAACCGATTGAACCAGTATGTGAACAGCAATACTGGTACTGGTAATATTGCCCGTTCTATTCTGTAATTCCAGATTCAACATGACTACAGAATGTTATTCCTTTTTGTCTTGTCTGTGTAAAGCAGATCTCATTTTCACTTGATTGACTTCAAGCTTAGTTTCTTATAGCAAAATGCATAGAATTTCAAATATTCCAAATCCTGAAATATTCACATCCACAAAGCACATTATCATAATTGGTTTACTCTGTATTTTAGACCTGGCATGCAACTTGTTATTCAGAAGAACAAGGTCAAAACTGATAAAAACTGATAAAAAAAACGAATGAAACTTCTGTGAATTAACAGTAACTTTAAGCCAACTGCAGGCACAATAACGTTACCTCGGTTGAAGTAGGCTTTCTTCTCTTTTTGCATACAGGGAATAGTACAGCTCTCACTATTGTTCTGATCAGCTCAGATGTAAGCACTGCAGGCCTTACAGACTCCAGCACTGAGGTGGTGCCCCTGCCTCCCTTTCCTCCTGGCCATTCGCAAAACACACAGCCCCATGTTTTATTTTGTGAATGGCCAGAAGGAGAGGGAGATGGAAACATTACTGCAGTGCTGGGGTCTATGAAACCTGCAATACATACTGAGATGCCCGGAAATACAACCATTTCTTACTGGCCCAGAACAAGTATGCAGATCAATGGTTAAAAGCCTCTTGTGAGGCACTGATGGTTGAATCCAATAACATAAACCTTCCGCGCTATAATGTGCAAACACCCCCTACCATCTAACTACAAATAAATTCCAAATGCTTTTAATAGGAAAGTGTAAATAAATAAATAAATATATACAGTAAACAAATATATAAAATAAATGAATAATTAATAATTAATGAATTAATTAGTTAATTATTCAGAGTATACACCCTATAAAAAAAAGTGTCAGCTAACACCACATGCATTCAGCCACCTGTGAAAAAATGCAAAACAATGTATATTTCATAAAAAACTGTGCACCGCTCACCTCTCAAGTGTAAAGAAAAAAAAATATATAAGATATATTTATAAAAATATATATATAAGGAAAAATATATATTAACGTGTATCTGACTACAGTTTTTAACCGCTTGCCGACCAGCCGCCGTTATACGGCGGCAGGTCGGCTCGTTCCCGCGGACAGTCGTAGCTGTACGTCGGCCCCTTTAAGCGGGATAGCGGGCGTGCGCACACGCCCGCTGCACAGCGGGGCTGCCGGTGCTCGTGACCAGCAGCCACGAGCGATCGCGGACATGAGAGGAAGAACAGGGACATGTGTGTGTAAACACACACATCCCTGTTCTGAGAGGAGAGATCATGAGTTCCTACAAGCTGGGAACCCCCGATCTGTCATCTCCTATAGTGAGTCCCATCCCCCTACAGTTAGAACACACATTAGGGAACACAGTTAACCCCTTGATCGCCCCCTAGTGTTAACCCCTTCCCTGCCAGTGACATTTACACAGTAATCAGTGCATTTTTATAGCACTAATCACTGTATAAATACTAATGGTCCCAAAAATGTGTCAAAAGTGTCCAATATGTCCGCCATAATGTTGCAGTCCCGATAAAAATCACAGATCGCCGCCATTACTAGTAAAAAAAATAAGTAATAAAAATGACATAAATCTATTCCCCATTTTGTAGACGCTATAACTTTTGCGCAAATCAATTAATATACGCTTTTTGCGATTTTTATTACCAAAAAATATGTAGATGAATACATATCGGCCTAAACTGAGGAAAAAATGAGCTTTTTTAAAAAAAATTGGGGCTATTTATTACAGCAAAAAGTACAAAATATTGTGTTTTTTTCAAAATTGTCGTTTTTCTTTTGTTAATAGCGCAAAAAATAAAAACCGCAGAGGTGAAAGCTCTATTTCTGGGAAAAAAAGGACGTCAATTTTGTTTGGGTACAACATCGCACGACCGCGCAATTGTCAGTTAAAACATGCTCTGGTCATTGGGCAGCCAATTCTTCCGGGGCTGAAGTAGTTAAGACAATATACGCATGACCATCAGATAAATAACACACAGCATATTATGAGAAAAAATGCATATGAATCATAAAAATCATAAACATCAGTCCATGAAAAAAAGTCCATAAAGATCCAATATACACATAGTTAATCTTTGTGACTGTGCAATCCCATCCATGAGAGCAGATCTTGGTTAAACAGAAAAACACACACCACAGTGCCTCTCCCTCTACCTATGGGTGTCCTCTCACCTGCTTGAATAGACCTCACCAGTAAGACTGCATTCACACCTGAGCATAGCGCTTCGAGCGTTTTTACCGACGTTTTTACCAGCGTTTTGTCGTGCAAATTTGTGCCCATCGAAACGCTCGTTGACGCGCTAAACGCTTGAATCGACCGTTTCCATTACATTCTATGACTCCTAAAACGCCCAAATCTGCCCGATTCGCGCGACAAAAAAGGGTCCAGAACTTGTTTGAGCTTCAGGCATTCGGCTTCAGGCGTTTTGGAGTGGAGATGTGAACCATCTCCATAGAGAATAATGTTTTTTTCCCCCTCTAGCGTTTTGTAGCTTCAGGCTTCAGGCTACAAAACGCTCAGGTGTGAATGCAGCCTAAGAAGAGGTCAATAGCGCTGTGCAGTAGTATAGTGGCACTGCTTCGACTGGCTAGATTTTCAAAGTCCACAGCTCCCAGCGAGATATCAGTCATATATAACATAAGAGGAAAGACCCATAGTGTAGATCGCTAACATAATAATTTATTCCAAAGTAAAACACACTCACATTTCAAAGGTCAAAAAAACAGCATATCTCAGATAACTTCCAGCATTCACAAGCTCCACCCAAATCCCCCATGCGCCTACCTCACATGTTGCACCCAAAGGGCTTTCTCAAAGGTACCAGCCTATTCCAGAAGGTACCAGAAAACCTGGGGCTGTGTGTTTTGCGAATGGCCAGGAGGAAAGAGAGGCAGGGGCATCACCTCAGTGCCGGTGTAGTGTCATATTTTGCTCCCTATCACAGAATGCTGCGGAAGTGACGTTGCGGGCAGAAATTTCGCACTGCGCATGCGCAAAGCATTCCAAACACTTGCGCCGTGCGTTCCAAAGAAATTTCGGCAATACAGTTCAGCGAAACCATCAGATAATGTCACTGAAGTGACATTACAGACAACACAAACACTGGGCTATGCGTTCCAACACTAATACTTCCCTTGTTACCTAGTATAATTTTTTAACAACCATGCTGAGCTACCTGTAGTGTTAGGTTCTGCATTGCTGGGACTTGTAGTGCATATCCTGAGCTAACACCACACGTAGCTCAGGATAGGCACTACAAGTCCCAGCAATGCAGAACCTAACACCACAGGTAGCTCAGCATGGTTGTTAAAAAATTATTCTAGGTAACAAGGGAAGTATTAGTGTTGGAACGCATAGCCCAGTGTTTGTGTTGTCTGTAATGTCACTTCCGTGACATTATCTGATGGTTTCGCTGAACTGTATTGCCGAAAATCCTTTGGAACGCACGGCGCAAGTGTTTGGAACGCTTCGCGCATGCGCAGTGTGAAATTTCTGCCCACAACGTCACTTCCGCAGCATTCTGTGATAGGGAGCAAAATATGACACTACACCAGAGTCTGTGAGGCCTGCAGAGCATTGGTGGGGGGAAGGGCACTGTGATGTGTGTTTTTCTCATAAGCAAAGAACTGTTCTTGTGAATGGGATTGCACACTATATTGGTATTGTGTGGACTTTTTTTCATAGACTGATGTTTATGAAAAAAACTGTTACTACTGAGAAAATATGTGCAAAGTAATATTACGTAAGCCTTATTTTAGCAATTCTAACCTTTACAAAGATGTTACAGTTAAAATACCTCAAATACTCAAAAGAGTACTTTAAAAACAGCATGTAAAACACAGCATCTGTCCAGGTTTGGATCTTCTTGAATCAATGGATACAAATGACCACTAATGTGACTCCTAAAGTAGCCCTCTGCCACACACTCAATTTTGAATAATGCTGACGCATTTCAAGGTCAAGCCCACTTCCTTAGAGTTGAGCACCCTTGTGAGTATTTTGGCCACTTTCCAGACCATGCTATTTCCAATATATAGCTACAGCCAGGGCTCATATTGACGGGAGGGCATCTATGAACGTCCTCCTGTGATCGCACTTCCCGCGTATTCCCTGCAGCGTGCATAGCCTGGATCTGTAATCGCTGTGTCCTTGAGACACAGCTGATCAGAGATTGGGGTAAAGAGACTATCACAGTGGCTTTTTAACATGTGTCTAGCTGTGTCAAATCACAGTTGATCACAGTGTAAACAGTATTTGCCGGTTATGGCAGTTCTCTTATCTCGCGTGGCCAAAACATCAGCCGCTTGGGCACCACGTGCTTGACCAGACATATGTCGACCTGCCATGCAGTCCGTTGGCAAGCTTACCTAAAAGACCCACACCAAAGAACAAAGCGGACCTCTCCTTGCTCCTCATCAGCTGGGATCTCCAACCCCACTATACCTTCAGTCCTCTCTGAAACCTGCACTGAGAGGAATGAAGGTGTAGAATTAGGTGTGTCACAGCAAAGTACTTGCGGACAATCTGCTATCAGTACACAACGTCCGATTATACCAGGCAAATTTCCCTGCCCCAGCTGCTGCACCACCGAAAGAAGTTCGCTCCCAGCCATCCACATGCCCAGTGGTTGAATGGCTAAATTGCTAGCACTTCAACTGCTGCCTTTTCAGTTGCTAGACTCTGCCCCTTCCATGAGTTTGTGGAATGTGCGGTTCCTCGGTGGCAGGTTCCCAAATGCCACTTTTTCTCACGGAAGGTTATTCCGGCTCTCTACCGGCATGTGGAAGGCAATGTCTTGGCCTCACTGGACAGGGTGGTCAGCGGTAAGGTGCATATTACCGCTGACTCATGGTCCAGCAGGCACGGACAGGGACTTTACCTATCTTTCACGGCGCATTGGGTGACTCTGCTGGCATGTGGAAGGCAATGTCTTGGCCTCGCTGGACAGGGCGGTCAGCGGTAAGGTGCATATTACCGCTGACTCATGGTCCAGCATGAGTCCAGCAGGCACGGACAGGGACTTTACCTATCTTTCACGGCGCATTGGGTGACTCTGCTGGCAGCTGGGAAGGATGCAGGACAAGGTGCAGTAGTGTTGGAGGTTGTTCCGCCACCACGCCTCCAAAATGTTACTACTGGTGATTTTGACACACCTCTCTACTCCACCCCCTCCTCTTCTTCTTCCTCCATGGCCTCTACCTGTGCTTTGTCCTCGGAACCAGCGGTGCTCCGTAGGCGTTCAAGGGGCTACGCAAGTACGCAGGCAAAAAGATGCCATGCAATGCTTGAGCTGGTGTGCTTGGGGGACAGGAGCCACACTGGGGCAGAGATTCTGTCAGCTCTGCAGGGGCAGGCTCAGAGGTGTTTGACGCCATGCCAGCTTAAGCCAGGAAAGGTGGTTTCCGACAATGGCACCAACCTCCTCTCCACCCTCTGACAGGGACAACTGACCCATGTGCCCTGTTTGGCTCATGTCCTTAACTTGGTGGTGCAGCGGTTCTTGGGCAGGTACCCGGGGCTTACAGGAGGTCCTGAAGCAGGCCAGGAAACTCTGTGGGCATTTCTGCTGGTCATATGATGCCAGTGCTCAGCTGGCTGACCTGCAAAAGGATTACAACCTGCCCAAGAACCACCTAATCTGTGACATGCCCACCAAGTGGAACTCTACGTTGGCCATGCTGCAGCGGCTGCACACGCAGCAGAGGGCCATCAATGAGTATCTGTTGCAATATGGCACCAGGATAGGGTCAGGGGAGCTTGGATTTTTTTCCCCACGCCAGGCCACGAGGATGGTGAGCAGTGACGGTGCATGCATCAGTGACACTGTCCCTCTTGTTCACATGTTGGAGCACACGCTGCGTGGAATAATGGACAGGGCACTTGAGACAGAACAGAGGCAGGAAGAGGAGGACTTCCTTACCTCTCAAGGCCCCCTTTATCCAGACAGTGTTCCTGCTGGCCCGGCTATCACACAGGAAGAGGACAAGGAGGAGGAGGAGGAGGAGGAGGATTATTGTGTCAGCATGGAGGTGGAGCCTAGCACTCAGCATCAGCAGCAGTTTTCAAGGGATCAATTACAGTCCCAAGACACCCATGGACTTGTACGTGGCTGAGAGGAGGTGGCTGCGGATCATGTCGTCCTCAGTGACCCAGAGGACACCACATCGAATGCCTCAGCAAACCTACGCTGCATGGCCTCCCTGATCCTGCAAAGCCTGTGGAAGGATCCTCGTATTCGTGCGATCAAGGAGAGGTATCATTACTGGGTGGCAACCCTCCTTGATCCACGTTACAAGGCTAAGGTTGCGGACCTTATCTTGCCGTCGCAGAGGGAGCAGAGGATGAAGCATCTTCGGGAGGCCTTGCAGAAAGGTCTGTGCAACGCGTTCCCAGAGACTGGGAGGTTACAAATTCCTGGTCCTGGACGAAGTGTTGCTGAGGCTCCAGTCAGTCAAAGAAGGAGCGGTGGAGAAGGTGGCCGTCTGATCGATGCGTTCAGACAATTTTTTAGTATGCAGGCCCAAGGTATGATCACTTCCAGCAACCATCGCCAGCGTATGATTTACATGGTGCAGGAATACCTAGGGGCAAGATCAGACTTGGACACCTTTCCCACCGAAAATCCTCTGGGTTACTGGGTCTTGAGGATGGATCACTGGCCAGAGCTTGCACAGTATGCAATTGAGCTACTGGCCTGTCCTGCATCCAGCGTTCTTTCGGAATGCACATTCAGTGCTGCTGGAGGCATTGTAACCGATTACAGGGTGCGCCTGTCCACCGACTCGGTCGATTGACTGACCTTCATAAAAATGAATCAGTCTTGGATCACCACCAGCTACCAAGCACCTGATGCTGATGTAACCGAATAATTTTTTTTGAAATGTCAGATCCTTTCAAGACTGCCTATGCTGATGCTGAGTGACTATCCTGTTATGCTGAGTGACTATCCTCTTCCTCCTCAATAATCATGCTAATAGCTTGAAAGAACATGTTTGGTTCTGGGCACCGCCACCAGTGGCTAAGGCCCAATTTTTCAGCCCCTGTTTAACAGGGGTGTGCATTTACAATTTTTGATGCAATGCTTTGCAGCAGGGCTCATTGCTGTGCTCCAACTACAGTATATGTGAGGGGTTGCAGTGTTGTGGCACCAGCACCAATGCCTAAGGCCCAATTTTTCTGCCCCTGTTTAACAGGGGCGTGTAATTACAATTTTTGATGCAATACTTTGCAACAGGGCTCATTGCTGCACTCCAACTACAGTATCTGTGAGGGGTTGCAGTGTTGTGGCACCAGTGTCTAAGGCTCAATTTTTCTGCCCCTGTTCAACAGGGGCATGTAATAACAATTCTTGATCTAATAATTCACAGCTGGGCCCATTCCTGCGCCCACCAAGAGTAACTGTGAGAGCTTACAGTGTTGTGGCAACACCACCACCACCAAAGGCCCAATTTTTCTGCCCCTGTTCAACAGGGGCATGTGATTACAATTCTTGATCTAATATTTCACCGCTGGGCCCATTCCTGCGCCCACCAAGAGTAACTGTGAGGGCTTACAGTGTTGTGGCAACACCACCACCACCACCAAAGGCCCAATTTTTCCTACCACTGTTCAACAATGTCATGTAATTACAATTCTTGATCTAATATTTCACACAGCTGGGCCCATTCCTGCGCCCACCAAGAGTAACTGTGAGGACTTACAATGTTGTGGCACCAGCACCACCACCACTACCAAAGGCCCAATTTTTCCTACCACTGTTCAACAATGGCATGTAATTACAATTATTGATATAATAGTTCACAGCAGGGCATTCCAGCGCCCACCAAGAGTAACTGTGAGGGCTTAAAGTGCTGTGGCAACACCAACACCTAAGGGCCAAATTTCTACAGAGTATATACGGCAGGCCCCTACTTTCAAACATCCAACTTACAAATGACTCCTACTTGCAAACGGAAGGAGACAACAGGAAGTGAGAGGAAATCTACCCCAGGGAAGGTAAATTTTCTCCTGTGAGGCCTCGTACACACGACCGAGTTTCTCGTCGAAAAAAAAACGTCGTTTTTTTCGACGAGATCCTTGGACAAAAAACTTGTCCCGGCGGAGTGTACAGACACTCGATTCAAAGAACCCGCGGTTCTTTGAATGGAGTGTACGCGGTGACGTCATCGACCAAGACGAGCATGCGCTCGTCACATTCGATGCCGTCGCCGCCATCTTGGTATACCCTATCTATGCCTAGGAAGCTACCGCGCATGCGTCTAATTCATTTCAAACATGCGCGGGCTTCCCGGCGGACAGGTAAGTGTACACACACTCACTTTTCTCGTCGAGAAACAGGCTGACGAGAATCTCGACGAGAAAATAGAGAGCAGGTTCTCTATTCTCTCGTCGAGGTTACTTGTCGGTTTTCTCGACGAGAAACCATACACACGAACGAATTTCTCGGCAAGACATCTCTGCCAGCAAGTTTCTTGCTGGTTCTTGCCGAGAAACTCGGTAGTGTGTACGAGGCCTAAGAGTTAATATGGGAAAGAGGTGTCTCCTCTCCACTGATGCTTTATCACCAATCCTTGTTTCAATAAAAAAACCAAATTTTCAAAAAAAAATTGTCATTGGGACGGAAAGTGAGGTGAAATGTTCTGAACAGGTGCACAGACAGCAAAACAAATGTTACAGGGGTGATAACCCTTCCCTATGTTTTCCAAAAAGCTTAAGAATAGATTTTTTAGCTGGAGCTACACTTAAAAAATGTACATGTTCCAAATTACAAACAGATTCTACTTAAGAACAAACCTACAGTCCCTGTCATGTTTTCACCGCCTGTATCCTGCTGTTCAGAGTATATAGGGCCTTTTTTTTATTTGGGTGTGGGGTTCCCCTTAATATGCATACAAGACCCAAAGGGGCTGGTAGTGGGCTGGGGGGGGGGGTACCAATGCCATTTTTCTCAATGATTTTCATCCATATTGCCGGGACCAGACATTACATTAAAGTCGCAAGCAGTTTTAAATGACTTTTTTTCCTTTAGAAATGTCATTTTGTGCAGGGACAGTTCTAAACACGGGAAACACGTGCCACTTCACAGGCATACTTTAGACACCCCCCAGGTACAATATTTAAAGGAATATTTCACTTTTTTTTTTTCACTTTATTCATCTTTAAAATCACTGCTCCCGAAAAAAATGCAGTTTTTAAAACGTATGTTTGCATTGATACATGTCCCCTGGGGCAGGACCCGGGTCCCCAAACCCTTTTTAGGACAATAACTTGCATATTAGCACTTTTGATTTTGAACATTCGCGTCCATTGTATTTAATAGGGTTCTAAAATTTGCGCGCCCTCTGCCTCCATGCTCCAAACCGGGCCTTAGAAAGGATTCCCATACACCCTGTCCACCCACCTATGGGGGGCACCCCACCTCATCCAGCCATGGCCTCCACATTCTCTCAAATTTTCCAATCCTACTCTGCTTGATATATGACACCCTTTCACTCCATACCATTGCATTTATTGTCTCTACCCAACTTCCCACTGATGGGAGGGTTTTGGACTGCCACTTCTGTGCAATTAACTTGCATACTTGAAATAGGCACCTCAACACCACTTCTGTAGTGTCTGGCTGGGCTCTCTTCTCCTCTATTCCTAGTAGGCAGGTCTTGGCCACCGGTTCTAGCAGGGTTCCAAATGTTTTATTTAGTCTTACTATTATCTCCTCCCAATACCTAAATAACTTAGGACATCTCCACACCATATGGATAAAATCCCCTGTCGCTTTACACCTAGAGCATTCGTCGTTTTCCCTCCACCCAAATCTGTGCATCTTTTTAGGGGTATAATAAACTCTATGGAGGAAGTATAGGTGAGATATTCTCTGCACAGGGGAGATCGAAACCAAAGTTCCCTGCTCCAAAACCCTGTCCCATTGTGCAGTACTTATTGCCCCCACATCTCTTTCCCATCCTATTTTACTCTTGGAGGGTCCCGCTCTGCTTATTGCCCTTGCCCCCAGTCTAATATACAGCTCTGAGATTAGGCCTTTAGATGTACATACATATATTGAATAAATAAAGTCCAACAGTGATAACAATGAATGTGTCCTGTAAAAATGAATATATCCTAAATAAGTCCCATCAAAAATCAGCAATGAAGGGAAGCCGTGAAGAGGTGAACCGCAAAGAGTTTGAAATTCGGTGCATGCACACCCGTGTCCACCACCAACAATCAAGCTGCTTACCAGAGGTAAGAAACAAATAAGCCCATCAGCAATCCCAGGGGGAGATCCAGAGAAATCCAGATAAACTTCGCAGAGTTCCAACGTCACTTGATAGGCAGTGGGTACAGCTCCTCTGCTGCCAGTTTCAACAATGTCTTCTCTCTTAGAAAGTTTATCTGGATTTCTCTGGATCTCCCCCTGGGATTGCTGATGGGCTTATTTGTTTCTTAGCTCTGGTAAGCAGCTTGATTGTTGGTGGTGGACACGGGTGTGCATGCACCGAATTTCAAACTCTTTGCGGTTCACCTCTTCACAGCTTCCCTTCATTGCTGATTTTTGATGGGACTTATTTAGGATATATTCATTTTTACAGGACACATTCATTGTTATCACTGTTGGACTTTATTTATTCAATATATGTGTGGATTCATAATTTTTGATTATTAGTCAATTCACATTAGCGCACTTGTTCTTTTTTATTCTTTTGTATACTTTATATGTTATCACATATCACAGGTGCTGCTGTATATTTATTTATGTTACTGGCTAGCGCGGTTTATTGCTTTAATTTCTTACACCTTTAGATGTACATGTCATAGCTATTTTTGAGAGAACGGGGGACTGGGTCCATGCTAGTGTTGGTGACTTAAATTGGGCCTGGACAGCATGCCTGATCTGGAGGTATTTGTAGAAGGTCTTGTTTGATATATTAAATTCGCTACTTAAATCTGAGAATGTTTTCATTTGGTTACCCCTGTATAGCTGAGTTAAACGTTTAATACCCTGCCTGTCCCATTCCCTGGATTTCTCTATGGTGCTCATTTCTGGAAATTTTTTGTTGCTCCATATGGGGGTAAACTCAGTTACTCCACTATATCCCATGGATACCTTTGTTCCCTGCCAAACTTTCTTGACTAGTTCTACAGTCGGGCATCTATATATGAAAGAGTCTGCCTCCAGTGCCTCCGCCAATATGCGGTGTGGAGCCCCCATTAGCATCATGTTGACACTAGGATTGCCCTCCATTGGGAGTCCACAGCCCGCCAGGTGTTGTAGTTGGGAGGCCAGAAAATATGATCTCGGGTGGGCAACCGCAAATCCCCCCTCTTTGTTCGGGAGTTGCAAGGTTTTCAAGCTGATCCTCGACTGCCGCCCCTTCCATATCAGCTCCCTAAAGAGCGATTCAATTTTCTTAAACCAGTTTTGGCCGAGCCAAATCGGAGAATTATGGAACAGGTATAGTAGTTGTGTCAGCCATATCATTTTTATCAGATTGCAGCGCCCTGCTACTGATAGGGGGAGTCGTTTCCATATGTCACCTTTCTGTTTTAATTTAAGTAATAATGGGGCAATATTTAAATTTACGTACTGGTTTATGTCCCTAGTAATCCAGACCCCCAAATATTTCAGTTTTGTGACAACTTTTAACCAGGCTACCCCAAGCAGGGCCTGGCCATCAAGTGGGTCAACCGGCAGCAAGGCCGATTTTTCCCACTTGATGACCAGGCCCGAGAAACGTCCAAATTCCTCAACCAACTGTATCACTGTATTTAATGAGGACTCAATGTCTCCCAAAAAAAAACAGTACATCGTCCGCGAATAGTGCTATCCGTTCCTCCCCCTCCAGCCTACTAAATCCCCTTATTCCTGACATTTGTCTAGTCTTAATAGCCATTGGCTCCATTGCAAGGGCAAACAATAGAGGGGAGAGGGGGCAGCCCTGTCTTGTCCCTCTCTCCAGTTGGAACTGTTCTGATGATACATTGTTTATTTTTATTTTAGCACGGGGTTCTCTGTACAATAATTTGACCCAATTAATAAAAATCGGGCCAAATCCAAACCTCTCCAATACCCTCCACAGATATTCCCACTCTAGGGTATCGAATGCCTTTGCGGCATCCAAGGCTAGCAATGTTCTAGTACCGTCGTTGTCTGTAGGGATTTGTATATTTAAAAAAAACTTCTGATATTATTACTCGTTGACCTATTTGGAATAAAGCCTGACTGGTCTGGATGAATGAGGCTCTGGATACATCCGTTGAGACGTGTTGCAAGTACTTTGGCCAGAATTTTTACGTCGGTACATAATAGTGAGAATGGGCGGTAGAAGAGACATCCAGGTGGTCTTTCCCCTCCTTGTAGATTGCAATAATTGTAGCTTCCGACATTGAGGTGGGAAGCCTCCCAGAGGCTAGCGCCCACCTCAATGTCTTCAGCAACTCTGGGAGCAGTATTTTGCCGTACAGCTTGTACAGTTTGATTGGGAGCCCATCTGGACCTGGTGATTTTTGGCTGGGCATCCCCGCCACCGCTATCTGCAGTTCCTCCAGGGTGATTGGTGATTCCAAGTCTGCCTTGTCCCGCTCTGACAAGACCGGGACCACCATTCCCCGGAGAAAGGCCTTAAATCCCCCATTCTCAGCCTCTCTCCCAGACTTATACAGGGATTTATAGAAGGCGCTGAATGTATTCAAGATCACTGGTACTTCAGTGGAGATCTCTCCCTTTGGTGTCCTAATCGATGTTACATTGGCCGCAGGGGTATTAGATCTAATCAGGCGGGATCTATTATCTCTGACATCCGTGCTTCATTCTGGCTGCTAGTACCGCTCTCATAGGGACTATCCGGGTGAGCAATTCCCACTCAGGCTTGAGTGGTGAAGAAAGTGTTCCCTAAGTGTTGCATGCCTGAACCTTCCCCAATTTGTCATTTCTACTCTCTCTCTCTTCCAAGTTTTACCTCAAGAAAATAATAATTGCTGCTTAGGTTTTACACCTGTGTGGACATTGGCTTTATTACAAAGGAACTTCCGACAATGGAGACCAGGGATCCACTCTGGAGAGGTAACTCGCCGCAAGACCCAAAAAAATTAACACCGCTCGCCTCTCCATATCTGGAGTTGGATACCGGGCAAGTAGCAGGTGTGCCTTACTGCAAAAATGGATGGAGCAGAAGGGTCTGTGTGCTACACGTGATATTGATCATCCTTTATCAGTTTCCTACTTCAATAGATACAAGCTCAGAGCAGGGATTGTGGCAGATGCCCATGTTGGTGACTTGATGTAGTTACATGACACTGGGATATTTGCTTTAAAATAGGCTTGGTAAGTATGACACAGGAAGGTATTTGCTCCCAATTAGCCTTTTTTGGAAAATAGAAGGTGGAAATGCACTGATGTCACTGTAATATTCTGGCTCCAAGAACCAAAGTCTTAGCCGTGGCAATGCCTCCACTAGATTGGGGCCAAGGCCTATCAAGAATGTTGACTGTAGGGCAATAATGTTAAAGGTGAGAAATAAAACATGTTTTTCTTTTACTGATTCATACAATATACATTAGATATATGTTTCTCCCCAAGAAACATATGCATAGCTAACATTTCATCTAAACAGCCTGAAGAGTGTAAATCTGCAAACATGAGACAGCATGAATATGTATATTTTTGTTACTGGCGAATAAAGGTGACCTTGAAATGTCTTCTTGTTTATTCCTGGCTCATTTAAATGGTGTTATGCATGCTGTCCTGCAATTTATTGCAGGTCATTGTATACATTTTGCATAAGTATAGGAAAGATTATAATAAAGAGTTGCATTTGTGTCATTTTGACATAGCCAGTGATTAATTAGGCTGTGATAGTCAGGATCAGCTTGTCAGCAATATTGTACACATACTTGCAAAAATAGTTTAGATGAATTACCTGATTTTCAAGGCTGTTAATTTAGAGCAATTATTTATTTAATTGTTTTCTCAGGAATATAACAGAACCCTTTTGTACAGTTAAAACCTCTAAAACAGGGGTGTCAAACTCAATTTCATTGTGGGCCGCATCAGCATTACGATTGCCCTCAAAAGGACTGGTTGTATCTGTAAGATTAGATGACCAGCGCATCATGTGAATTAGATGTCAAGAGCCACCCCACCATCAGAAGTTGAGTCCCCCACTCTCCCCTACATCACAGTGAACCCCCCTTTCCTTATGCTGCTGCTGGGAAGAAGGTGGATGCATTGCTTGAAAGCAGAAAGTAAGGGACTGGAGGAGGACCAGAGGAGGGCTGGAGCTCTCCTGCAGCTGCAGTAGAGGTGCGAGGGCCACATGAAATGGTCTGGAGGGCCGGATTTGGCCTGCGCGCCTTGTGTTTGACACCTGTGCTCTAAAACCCAAGCAAGAGAACCTTTGAATGAATGTAGAAGGTGCTACAACAGGGTGAGAATATTTCATTCAGATATACAACCTAAATGGGTGAATGTAAACATCCCTTTTGACAGTAATAAGTGGTGACAGGTACTCTTTACGGAGGGATCAGCGGTCTAAAAGACCCCAAATCCCTCCTTTGCACTTCAAAGTATTCAGATCGCCGAAAATGGCGATTCTGAATACCGTGTATTTTTTTAAATCCGTGGTTACATTAAAGAGACTGAATCAAAGCCGTTCGCAGCTTTGTTTCAGTCTCTCTCTAGGCGCCGGAGGTGGCGAAATGTGGATCGGGTCTCCCGGTGAGACGGGAGGCCTGGTAAGAGCGGCGGAGGCGGCGGGAGGGGGGGTGTCCCCTCCCGCTCCTCCGGGATAATAACTGAGCGGCTTTTAGCTGCATCGGTTGTTATCCCTGGAAAGCCAATCGCTGGCTCTAAAAAATGATACCAGGATGATGCCTGCAGCTGCAGGCATCATCCCATCCTGGTATAACCCCCGAAATCCGAGGACGCATATCTGCGTACGCTCGGTGGGAAAGGGATATATATATATATATATATATATATATATATATATATATATATATATATATATATATACATACACACACGTCCACATCAGTGCCTGACCTAACAAACGCGCTTTTGGAAGAATGTTTAAACATTCCTATAGACACACTCCTTAACCTTGTTGACACCCTTCCCATATAGCTTTAAAGGGTGAGACAACCCAATGTTGAACTCCACGGACTAAAACTGGGATGACATTAAAGTTCATGTGCATGTAAAGGCAGGTGTCCCAATACTTTTGGTAATATACTGTACCATGTACTTGTATGAGAAAGTATCCTGTTTTCTTTGTATTGCTTACTTTGTGTTGAATCCCTGGTGTTCCTGCTAGCCCCCTTGCTTTCCTATTAAAAAAAAAACTGACCACACTAAGAAGGAGAGCGCAATGTGGTCAGTTCTCTAGCTATACTGGAAACTCAGTATGCTCTCTTCCAATGATCAGACTTGTACAGCTTTTTATTGCGAAGATTAGTGTTCTGCTGCTTCTCCTCCCCAACTTTTATGCAGCTAAGAACAGAGGGCATGTGATCACTTATAAAAAAGGGGAAAATTTCTTTATTTTTATATTTTTATATATATATACAAAAATGTTTTGCATTTCATTTATATTTTAAACTGAATGGGCTGTTTTACAAGGTGATCATTTACAATCAATTTTAAGTATACCATTTTTGGATTAGTGAATGCTGAACGGACCTATTTCCCCACTGACAGGAGCTGGTTTACAAAGAGAGCATGTCTGGCTCAATAATATAATCCCAAAAGTGTGATTTTGTCAATTTAAAGAGAAAATGCTGAATCTATAAACACCTAACATGGGCAATATTTGCTATACCAATATGTTAGTTATTTGTGAACTTTGTAAGAAGGAATAACCCTTTAAATATTTAAGGGTTTCCAGAGATCTTTCTTAGGTTCACAGCTTCTTGTTTTATAGGGTGCAGTATCAGTCCTTACACAAAGTGCATAATATTCTCCAAAATGTAGAGAAAATCCTGGTAATAAACATGGCAGATAGGCAAACCTGACACCTCAGTGCAGAGAAATAGAAAACTAGGGAGGTCGGACCCGAACCGGTCCCCCAAAGAAAAAGTAAATGGACTATCGCGGTACTGATTTGATTGGTATGAATTCAGATTGTATAGTAAGTACGGTAGCTAAATAATTTTTTTTAATACAAAATTAATATAAAATAAAACAATACATGATCAAATACACATTAAAATGCATGACGCACAAGCCATGTATATCACCAGCATGAAGGTCCCCAAAAGGGGAGGATTACATTGGGATAATTGTTCACGGAAAGCATGTCTCAACTAGTTTCATGGCCTAAGAGCCGCTTCTTCAGGAAAATATCCATGACCCAGGTCCACACAGAGCAAGAGCGCCACCAGAGGTTCCCCCGCGGGGGCTAGGGGGGACATGCAAACAATGGACGTATATTTTAATCCAGGTGGACGTGGGTTCCAGGGTACGTGCTTTCTTGCCATCCTACAAAATATACCAGCCAGGGTTTCTCTGAGTGGCTCTTTTGGATTGACCGCCACCTCTGACAACTCCCCGTAGTGCCTAGGTACTTATGCCTGGATTTGGCTCTCATGTTCTGAGATCCTTTTCCTCCTACCCCGGACCCTAGTACTGTATACCCTATTTAAGATATACGTCCATTGTTTGAACGTCCCCCCCTAGATGCCGCGGGGGAACCTCTGGTAGCGCTCTCGCTCTGTATGGACCTGGGTCATGGATATTCTCCTGGGGAAGTGGCTCTTAGGTAGGGATGGGCCCGGTGCTCGATTCGAACCCATGTTCGAATCGAGCATCGGGCGTTCGCTCGCTCGTCGAGCCCAGAACTATTTGGGCCGTTCGCATCACATTCGTGTGATGCGAGCGGCCCCCGCAATGCATTGCGGCCGGCGCGGCCGGCGCAGTGCATTGCTGGCTGATGATTGGCCAAGCATGCACTGTGACCCCGCATGCTTGGCCAATCACAGCGCCCGAAACTCGGAGAGCAATAATTGGCTACAGGCAGGACGGCTGTAGCCAATTACAGCTCAGGGGCTTTAGTACACGCCCCACCATTTAAAAGGCCGCCACGCCATCGGCCCCGGTCACATTAGTTCCGGCTTTAGGAGAGATTAGTCTGCTGATTCTGTCTTTGCTTGATACTGAAAGATTTGCTCTTCTTTGCTAAACCATTGGCTATTTCTTTGCTAAACCATTGCTACCTAAGTCATTGATCGTTCATTGCTGCTGATTGCACAGTTAGTGTGTTATTAGCTGCTGCTGGGGATTAGTCTGGTGCGTGCTTACTGTTAGTACAGTATTGCAGTAGTACCAACCGCAGTGCTGTTAGCACAGCATTGCACCCCAACAGCACCCATAGGACTTCTAGTGTGTTAGTGGCAGCAAACAGAGCTCCTATATTTTCTTCTCAGCAGCACCCATAGGACTTCTAGTGTGTTAGTGGCATCACACAGAGCTCCTATATTTTCTTCTCAGCAGCACCCATAGGACTTCTAGTGTGTTAGTGGCAGCAAACAGAGCTCCTATATTTTCTTCTCAGCAGCACCCATAGGACTTCTAGTGTGTTAGTGGCAGCAAACAGAGCTCCTATATTTTCTTCTCAGCAGCACCCATAGGACTTCTAGTGTGTTAGTGGCAGCAAACAGAGCTCCTATATTTTCTTCTCAGCAGCACCCATAGGACTTCTAGTGTGTTAGTGGCAGCAAACAGAGCTCCTATATTTTCTTCTCAGCAGCACCCATAGGACTTCTAGTGTGTTAGTGGCAGCAAACAGAGCTCCTATATTTTCTTCTCAGCAGCACCCATAGGACTTCTAGTGTGTTAGTGGCATCACACAGAGCTCCTATATTTTCTTCTCAGCAGCACCCATAGGACTTCTAGTGTGTTAGTGGCAGCAAACAGAGCTCCTATATTTTCTTCTCAGCAGCACCCATAGGACTTCTAATGTGTTAGTGGCATCACACAGAGTTCCTATATTTTCATCTCAGCAGCACCCATAGGACTTCTAGTGTGTTAGTGGCATCACACAGAGCTCCTATATTTTCTTCTCAGCAGCACCCATAGGACTTCTAGTGTGTTAGTGGCAGCAAACAGAGCTCCTATATTTTCTTCTCAGCAGCACCCATAGGACTTCTAGTGTGTTAGTGGCAGCAAACAGAGCTCCTATATTTTCTTCTCAGCAGCACCCATAGGACTTCTAGTGTGTTAGTGGCATCACACAGAGCTCCTATATTTTCTTCTCAGCAGCACCCATAGGACTTCTAGTGTGTTAGTGGCAGCAAACAGAGCTCCTATATTTTCTTCTCAGCAGCACCCATAGGACTTCTAGTGTGTTAGTGGCAGCAAACAGAGCTCCTATATTTTCTTCTCAGCAGCACCCATAGGACTTCTAGTGTGTTAGTGGCAGCAAACAGAGCTCCTATATTTTCTTCTCAGCAGCACCCATAGGACTTCTAGTGTGTTAGTGGCAGCAAACAGAGCTCCTATATTTTCTTCTCAGCAGCACCCATAGGACTTCTAGTGTGTTAGTGGCAGCAAACAGAGCTCCTATATTTTCTTCTCAGCAGCACCCATAGGACTTCTAGTGTGTTAGTGGCATCACACAGAGCTCCTATATTTTCTTCTCAGCAGCACCCATAGGACTTCTAGTGTGTTAGTGGCAGCAAACAGAGCTCCTATATTTTATTCTCAGCAGCACCCATAGGACTTCTAGTGTGTTAGTGGCATCACACAGAGCTCCTATATTTTCTTCTCAGCAGCACCCATAGGACTTCTAGTGTGTTAGTGGCAGCAAACAGAGCTCCTATATTTTCTTCTCAGCAGCACCCATAGGACTTCTAGTGTGTTAGTGGCAGCAAACAGAGCTCCTATATTTTCTTCTCAGCAGCACCCATAGGACTTCAAGTGTGTTAGTGGCAGCAAACAGAGCTCCTATATTTTCTTCTCAGCAGCACCCATAGGACTTCTAGTGTGTTAGTGGCATCACACAGAGCTCCTATATTTTCTTCTCAGCAGCACCCATAGGACTTCTAGTGTGTTAGTGGCAGCAAACAGAGCTCCTATATTTTCTTCTCAGCAGCACCCATAGGACTTCTAGTGTGTTAGTGGCAGCAAACAGAGCTCCTATATTTTCTTCTCAGCAGCACCCATAGGACTTCTAGTGTGTTAGTGGCAGCAAACAGAGCTCCTATATTTTCTTCTCAGCAGCACCCATAGGACTTCTAGTGTGTTAGTGGCAGCAAACAGAGCTCCTATATTTTCTTCTCAGCAGCACCCATAGGACTTCTAGTGTGTTAGTGGCAGCAAACAGAGCTCCTATATTTTCTTCTCAGCAGCACCCATAGGACTTCTAGTGTGTTAGTGGCATCACACAGAGCTCCTATATTTTCTTCTCAGCAGCACCCATAGGACTTCTAGTGTGTTAGTGGCAGCAAACAGAGCTCCTATATTTTCTTCTCAGCAGCACCCATAGGACTTCTAGTGTGTTAGTGGCAGCAAACAGAGCTCCTATATTTTCTTCTCAGCAGCACCCATAGGACTTCTAGTGTGTTAGTGGCATCACACAGAGCTCCTATATTTTCTTCTCAGCAGCACCCATAGGACTTCTAGTGTGTTAGTGGCAGCAAACAGAGCTCCTATATTTTATTCTCAGCAGCACCCATAGGACTTCTAGTGTGTTAGTGGCATCACACAGAGCTCCTATATTTTCTTCTCAGCAGCACCCATAGGACTTCTAGTGTGTTAGTGGCAGCAAACAGAGCTCCTATATTTTCTTCTCAGCAGCACCCATAGGACTTCTAGTGTGTTAGTGGCAGCAAACAGAGCTCCTATATTTTCTTCTCAGCAGCACCCATAGGACTTCAAGTGTGTTAGTGGCAGCAAACAGAGCTCCTATATTTTCTTCTCAGCAGCACCCATAGGACTTCTAGTGTGTTAGTGGCATCACACAGAGCTCCTATATTTTCTTCTCAGCAGCACCCATAGGACTTCTAGTGTGTTAGTGGCAGCAAACAGAGCTCCTATATTTTCTTCTCAGCAGCACCCATAGGACTTCTAGTGTGTTAGTGGCAGCAAACAGAGCTCCTATATTTTCTTCTCAGCAGCACCCATAGGACTTCTAGTGTGTTAGTGGCAGCAAACAGAGCTCCTATATTTTCTTCTCAGCAGCACCCATAGGACTTCTAGTGTGTTAGTGGCAGCAAACAGAGCTCCTATATTTTCTTCTCAGCAGCACCCATAGGACTTCTAGTGTGTTAGTGGCAGCAAACAGAGCTCCTATATTTTCTTCTCAGCAGCACCCATAGGACTTCTAGTGTGTTAGTGGCATCACACAGAGCTCCTATATTTTCTTCTCAGCAGCACCCATAGGACTTCTAGTGTGTTAGTGGCAGCAAACAGAGCTCCTATATTTTCTTCTCAGCAGCACCCATAGGACTTCTAGTGTGTTAGTGGCAGCAAACAGAGCTCCTATATTTTCTTCTCAGCAGCACCCATAGGACTTCTAGTGTGTTAGTGGCATCACACAGAGCTCCTATATTTTCTTCTCAGCAGCACCCATAGGACTTCTAGTGTGTTAGTGGCAGCAAACAGAGCTCCTATATTTTATTCTCAGCAGCACCCATAGGACTTCTAGTGTGTTAGTGGCATCACACAGAGCTCCTATATTTTCTTCTCAGCAGCACCCATAGGACTTCTAGTGTGTTAGTGGCAGCAAACAGAGCTCCTATATTTTCTTCTCAGCAGCACCCATAGGACTTCTAGTGTGTTAGTGGCAGCAAACAGAGCTCCTATATTTTCTTCTCAGCAGCACCCATAGGACTTCAAGTGTGTTAGTGGCAGCAAACAGAGCTCCTATATTTTCTTCTCAGCAGCACCCATAGGACTTCTAGTGTGTTAGTGGCATCACACAGAGCTCCTATATTTTCTTCTCAGCAGCACCCATAGGACTTCTAGTGTGTTAGTGGCAGCAAACAGAGCTCCTATATTTTCTTCTCAGCAGCACCCATAGGACTTCTAGTGTGTTAGTGGCAGCAAACAGAGCTCCTATATTTTCTTCTCAGCAGCACCCATAGGACTTCTAGTGTGTTAGTGGCAGCAAACAGAGCTCCTATATTTTCTTCTCAGCAGCACCCATAGGACTTCTAGTGTGTTAGTGGCAGCAAACAGAGCTCCTATATTTTCTTCTCAGCAGCACCCATAGGACTTCTAGTGTGTTAGTGGCAGCAAACAGAGCTCCTATATTTTCTTGTCAGCAGCACACATAGTACCTATAGTGTGTTAGTGTCAGCACCCATAGGACCTACAGTGTGTTGTGAGCACACATAGGAGTTCTATTTTTTATACTATATACACTACCGACTACAATGGCTGGAAGACCGCCAAGGAGAGGCAGAGCGTGCCGAGGCAAGAACACAGGGCAGGCAGGCTCTGTTTCTAGAGACAACAGTGCTGGCCGTGGACGTGGTCGTGCATCGTCATCAGCACGTGGCCATGGGACACGCTTGTCTTTGTTTTCGGCAGCTGGACATGTGGAGCCGCATCATGCCGAAGGCTTGGTAGAATGGATGACCAAGCCCTCCTCATCCTCCTCATCCTCTCTCACCCAGGCTCAGGGTACTGGCAGAGCAGCTGCCAACGCGTACTCAATGGCATCATCAGCCACCCCTTCCCTAGACCCACCATGTCCTCCTGAGGAGTCCCCCGAACTGTTTGAGCACAGTGTTGGGTACATGCTCCAGGAGGATGCCCAACGATTCGAAGGCTCGGATGATGATACCCAGCTTGAGGAAGTCAGTAGTGTGCGCGCAGAGAGAGGGGATGCTGAAGGACAGCAATCTGGCAGTAGTGTTCCACCAGCTGCAGCTTACTGCCAGGTTTGCTCTAGTGGTGAAGAGGGAGGGGATGATGAGGTCACTGACTCCACGTGGGTGCCTGAAGGGAGAGAGGAGGAGGAGGAGGAGGATGCAGCGTCACATGTCCAACGAGGCAGGATGCCCCCTGGAGGCCAGCTAGAGGCCAGCACAGCAACTGTACCACACCGCAGAGCTCCGCCTGTGCAGGGCGCTGCCTCTGCACGTTATCACAAAAGTTCTTTGGTGTGGGCCTTTTTTGAGACGAGTGCATCAGATCGCACCACTGCTATTTGCAATATTTGTCTCAAGCGTATCTCGCGTGGCCAAAACATCAGCCGCTTGGGCACCACAAGCATGAGCAGACATATGTCGACCTGCCATGCAGCTCGTTGGCAAGCACACATAAAAGACCCACACCAAAGAACAAAGCGGACCTCTCCTTGCTCCTCATCAGCTGGGATCTCCATCCCCACTATATCTTCAGTCCTCTCTGAAAGCTGCTCTGAGAGGACTGAAGGTGTAGAATTAGGTGTGTCACAACCAAGTACTTGCAGTACACCGACGTCCGATTGTAGCAGGCAAATTTCCCTGCCCCAGCTGCTGGACCGTCGAAAGAAGTATACTCCCAGCCATCCACATGCCCAGCGGTTGAATGCTAGCTTGGCTAAATTGCTAGCACTTCAACTGCTGCCTTTTCAGTTGATAGACTCGGCCCCCTTTCGTGAGTTTGTTCAATGTGCGGTTCCTCAGTGGCAGGTTCCCAAACGCCACTTTTTCTCACGGAAGGCGATTCCGTCTCTCTACTGGCATGTGGAAGGCAATGTCCATGCCTCGCTGGACAGGGCGGTCAGCGGTAAGGTGCATATTACCGCTGACTCATGGTCCAGCAGGCATGGACAGGGACGTTATCTTTCTTTCACGGCCCATTGGGTCACTCTATTGGTAGCTGGGAGGGATGCAGGACAAGGTGCAGTAGTGTTGGAGGTTGTTCCGCCACCACGCCTCCAAAATGCTACTACTGGTTGTGACACACCTCTCTCCTCCACCCCCTCCTCTTCTTCTTCCTCCATGTCCTCTTCGAGTGCTCTGTCCTCGGAACCAGCGGTGCTCCGTAGGCGTACAAGGGGCTACGCGAGTACGCAGGCAAAAAGATGCCATGCCGTGCTTGCGCTGGTGTGTTTGGGGGACAGGAGCCACACTGGGCCAGAGGTTCTGGCAGCTCTGCAGGGGCAGGCCGAGAGGTGGTTGACGCCACGCCAGCTTAAGCCAGGAATGGTCGTTTCTGATAATGGCACCAACCTCCTCTCCGCCCTGCGACAGGGGCAGCTCACCCATGTGCCCTGTATGCCTCACGTCCTCAACCTGGTGGTGCAGCGGTTCTTGGGCAGGTTCCCAGGCTTACAGGATGTCCTGAGGCAGGCCAGGAAAGTCTGTGTGCATTTCCGCCGATCTTATAATGCCAGTGCTCGGCTGACTGAGCTGCAAAAGTAGCTGAACCTGCCCAAGAACCGCCTAATATGTGACATGCCCACCAGGTGGAACTCAACGTTGGCCATGCTGCAGCGACTGCACACGCAGCAGAGGGCCATCAATGAGTACCTTTGCGACTACGGCACCAGGACAGGGTCAGGGAGCTTGGCTTTTTTTCCCCACGCCAGTGGAGCATGATCAGGGATGCATGCACTGTCCTCTCACCATTTGAGGAGGCCACGAGGATGGTGAGCAGTGACAGTGCATGCATCAGTGACACTGTACCTCTTGTCCACCTGTTGGAGCATACGCTGCGTGGGATAATGGACAGGGCACTTGAGGCAGAACAGAGGCAGGAAGAGGAGGACTTCCTTGTCTCTCAAGGCCCCCTTTATCCAGACAATGTTCCTTCTGTCCCACCCATCACACAGGAAGAGGAGGAGGAGGATTGTGTGAGCATGGAGGTGGAGCCTGGCACTCAGCATCAGCAGCAGCAGTCTTTTAGGGATGATGTACAGTCCCAACAAACCAGTGGACTTGTACGTGGCTGGGAGGAGGTGGCTGGCGATCATGTCATCCTCAGTGACCCAGAAGACTCCGGACCGAATGCCTCAGCTAACCTACGCTGCATGGCCTCCCTGATCCCGCAAAGCCTGCGGAAGGATCCTCGTGTTCTTCGGATCAAGGAGAGTGACCATTACTGGCTGGCCACTCTCCTTGATCCACGGTACAAGGGTAAGGTTGCGGACCTTATCTTGCCGTCGCAGAGGGAGCAGAGGATGAGACATCTCAGGGAGGCCTTGCAGAAAGGTCTGTGCAACGCGTTCCCAGAAACTGGGAGGTTACAAACTCCTGGTCCTGGACGACAAGTTGCTGAGGCTTCGGTCAGTAGCAGAAGGAGCGGTGGGGAAGGTGGACGTCTGACCGATGCGTTCAGACAATTTTTTAGTCCGCAGCCCCAAGGTATGATCGGTTCCAGCAACCATCGCCAGCGTCTGATATACATGGTGCAGGAATACCTAGGGGCAAGGTCAGACTTGGACACCTTTCCCACCGAAAATCCTCTGGCTTACTGGGTCCTGAGGATGGATCACTGGCCAGAGCTTGCACAGTATGCAATTGAGCTACTGGCCTGTCCTGCATCCAGCGTTCTTTCCGAACGCACATTCAGTGCTGCTGGAGGATTTGTCACCGATCATAGGGTGCGCCTGTCCACCGACTCGGTTGATCGACTGACCTTCATAAAAATGAATCAGTCTTGGATCACCACCAGCTACCAGACACCTGAAGCGGATATAACGGAATAATTTATAATGTCACATCCCTTCAAGACTGCCTATGCTGATGCTGAGTGACTGTCCTGTTATGTTCACTGACTATCCTCTTCCTCCTCCTCAATGATCCATGCCACCACACCAGTGCCTAAGGCACAATTTTTCAGCCCCTGTATAACAGGGGCGTGTAATTACAATTTTTTAAAAAGATGCTTCGCAACAGGTGTGACTGCTGTGCTCAGAGTACAGTATCTGTGAGGGGTTGCAGTGTTGTGGCACCAGCACCAGTGCCTAAGGCACAATTTTTCAGCCCCTGTTGGGGCGTGTAATTACAATTTTTAGGCAATGCTTTGCAACAGGTCTCATTGCTGTGCTCAGAGTACAGTATCTGTGAGGGGTTGCAGTGTTGTGGCACCAGCACCAGTGCCTAAGGCACAATTTTTCAGCCCCTGTATAACAGGGGCGTGTAATTAAATTTTTTTAAAAAGATGCTTCGCAACAGGTGTGACTGCTGTGCTCAGAGTACAGTATCTGTGAGGGGTTGCAGTGTTGTGGCACCAGCACCAGTGCCTAAGGCACAATTTTTCAGCCCCTGTTGGGGCGTGTAATTACAATTTTTAGGCAATGCTTTGCAACAGGTCTCATTGCTGTGCTCAGAGTACAGTATCTGTGAGGGGTTGCAGTGTTGTGGCACCAGCACCAGTGCCTAAGGCACAATTTTTCAGCCCCTGTATAACAGGGGCGTGTAATTAAATTTTTTTTAAAAGATGCTTCGCAACAGGTGTGACTGCTGTGCTCAGAGTACAGTATCTGTGAGGGGTTGCAGTGTTGTGGCACCAGCACCAGTGCCTAAGGCACAATTTTTCAGCCCCTGTTGGGGCGTGTAATTACAATTTTTAGGCAATGCTTTGCAACAGGTCTCATTGCTGTGCTCAGAGAACAGTATCTGTGAGGGGTTGCAGTGTTGTGGCACCAGCACCAGTGCCTAAGGCACAATTTTTCAGCCCCTGTATAACAGGGGCGTGTAATTACAATTTTTTAAAAAGATGCTTCGCAACAGGTGTGACTGCTGTGCTCCAAGTACAGTATCTGTGAGGGGTTGCAGTGTTGTGGCACCAGCACCAATGCCTAAGGCACAATTTTTCAGCCCCTGTTTAACAGGGGCGTGTAATTACAAATCTTGATCTAATAGTTCACAGCAGGGCCCATTCCTGTGCCCACCAAGAGTAACTATGAGGGCCTACAGTCTTGTGGCAACACCGTCCACCACCACCACCACCACCAAAGGCCCAATTTTTCTGCCCTGTTCAACAGGTGCATGCAATTACAAATCTTGATCTAATAACTCACAGCAGGGCCCATTCCTGCACCCACCAAGAGTAACTGTGAGGGCTTACAGTCTTGTGGCAACACCGTCCACCACCACCACCACCACCACCAAAGGCCCAATTTTTCTGCCCGGTTCAACAGGTGCATGCAAGTACAAATCTTGATCTATTAACTCACAGCAGGGCCCATTCCTGTGCCCACCAGTCTTGTGGCTACACCAACATCTAATAGGGCAAATTTCTGCAGAGTATATACGGCAGGCCCCTACTTTCAAACATCCAACTTACAAACGACTCCTACTTGCAAACGGCAAGAGAAAACAGGAAGTGAGAGGAAATCTACCCCTAGGAAGGAAAATTCTATCCTGTTAGATTTAATTTGGGAAAAAGGTATCTCCTCTCTACTGATGCTTTATCACCAATCCTTGTTTCAATTAAAACCCCACTTTTCCAAAAACATTTGTCATTGGGACGGAAAGTGAGGTGACATGTTCTGAACAGATGTGCAAAGACAGCAAATGTTACAGGGGTGATAACCCCTCCCTATGTTCTCCAAAAAGCTTAAAAATTGATTTTTTTGGGATGTAGCTACACTTCATAATGTACCTGTTCAGAATCTACTTAAGAACAAACCTACAGTCCATGTCTTGTTTGCACCACCTATATACTGCTGTTCAGAGTATATAGGGTTGTAGGTATAGGGTTTTATTTTGGGTGCGGGGTCCCCCTTAGTATCCATACGAGACCCAAAGGGGCTGGGGTGGGGGGGGGGTGATGGGGTAGCCATGCCTTTTTTCTCAAGGATTTTCAGCCATATGGCGGCCAGGACAAGACATGACATTAAAGCCGCAAGTGGTTTTAAATGGCTTCTTTTTTTCCTTTACAAATGTCATTTTGTGCAAGGACAGTTCTAAACACGGGAAACACATGCCACTTCACAGGCATACTTTAGACACCCCCCAGGTACCATATTTAAAGGAAAATTTCACTTTTTTTTTTTCACTTTATGCATCATTAAAATGACTGCTCCCGAAAAAACTTTAGTTTTTAAAATTTCTTTTTGCATTGATATATGTCCCCTGGGGCAGGACCCGGGTCCCCAAACCTGTTTTATAACATTAACATGCATATTGGCCGTTGTAATTAGCAATTTTGATTTCGAACGTTCGCGTCCATTATAACGAATAGGGTTCGAAAATTCGCGCGAACTTTCGGTCCGTTCGAAGGTTCTGGTGCGAACCGAACCCGGGGGTGTTCGGCTCATCCCTACTCTTAGGCCACAAAACAAGTTGAGACATGCTTTCCGTGAACAATTATCCCAATGTAATACTCTCCTTTTGGGGACTTTTATGCTGCTGATATACATGGATTGTTTATCATGCATTTTAATGTGTATTTGATCATGATTGTTTTATTTTATATTAATTTTGTATTATTAAAATGATTTATTTACTGACGATACAATCTGAATTCATAACAATCAAACCAGTACCGCGATAGTCCATTTTTCTTGTTCTTTGGGGGAGCGTTTGGGGACCGACCTCCCTAGTTTTCTATTTCTCATATGTTGGATGATGGTACACCCCTTTTCTATTTTACTTAATTTATGCTCGTAGAGGCTATATATTTCTACCTCAGTGCAGCGACCTTACCACTGGGGTCCCAAAGAAACATAAGAAACACTTAGATGGTTCAGTCTACAGTTATCCACAAAAGAAGACAGAAAGTTCAGTTTTGTTGGACCCAGCCTTCAAGCCTTCTAGATCAGTGGTCTCCAAACTGCGGCCCTTTATTAACCAGCCCTTGGAGCACTATTCCTTCCACTGATACAAGATACTATTATGCCATCTGACACCAAAAATGGGGCACCATTTCTCCCACTGACAAAAACAATGAGGCACTATTCCTCCCTATGATACCAAATGTGGTAATGTTTACTCCCACTGATGCCAAGTCAATTTCCACTCACAGTCCGGCCCTCCTAAAATCTGAAGGAAAATAAATCGGGCTCTTTGTTTAGAGAAAGTTTGGAGACCCCCTGTTCTAGACCTTTTGGTTTCTCATTATCATTAAAATCTTGTTAGCGAAAAGAAGTAATTTCACATATTTGGAGATTATTGTCCTCTGGCAATCTGTTAAAAAATAATCTCTCAAATCTTTCACTTTTGTAGCAATGTGGCTAAATTGGCATTTTTCTGTAAGTTACATTTCTAAAAATAGAACTGCTTGCCTCCATGTGAGAGAAAAGTGAAATTTTATGTCTTTAAAATTGGGATTTTAGATAATCTGCACAATTCTATCTTGGTCCTGAGTACCAAGGATATTCATCATCACCCTAAGTGCCAAGCTCTCATCGCAGAGAATGTTACATGCAAAGTGAAGGTCAATACCTCTATTTGTGAAGGATTAATCTTTCTTTTATACCTGTTACTGCTCTCAAAAACAGCGGTCTAGACAGCTGCCCTCATTTATGGAATATTTATACTTCCAAAGAGTCTGCTAAACCTGACAATCTATTTAAAGCCCACTGAGCACAGAACAGAAAGGAGCTTTCCTAGAGGCAAAAAGGAAAACTAACTTAAAAAAAATTAATACGCTGTAAAGCACTATTATGTAATTTGTACAGCAATGTGGGTTTTAGGTGAGATATAAAAACATCACCTTTTCTTATTCCTGGAAGTAAATGTGTTAGTGGAGAGCAGTGAGTCAGCTTTCACAGTACAGCAATTGGTGGTTACTATATAATGAGACACAAGAGTCTTTTCCTGTATTCAGTTTAATAGATGCTAACATGTCCCCCAGCACATGCCAATCTCATTATATTCAACATGATACATAAACCAACAAGTTTCCACTATTAGCCAGTAGTTCATGTTGCTTTAGATTATGCTGAAGTAATGTAATGTCTGTCTGCTAAAAGGAACAACTGTGGTATGCCAAGAACCGCTAACCCCCATAAATAAAATGATAGGTGCTCTCCATAAGAATTAAAATATTAATTTTGTAAGGTAAAGAATTGACTTTATAAACACATACAGTCCTTTGTATTAGTATTCATTGTAAGAACAGAAGGAGAGAAAAGTTCCACTACCTAAGTGTAGCATTTATAACATATTTATGAAATGAAACACAAATAATATGCACTCACATTTACAAAGTATTAAAAATCGTATTGATAAGTCTCCAGCAGGTGGCAACCTTCCAGGTGGTAATGGTGAGCAAGCCCCATCCAGTGGGATGTGATGTGAGGTGCTTGGAACCAGAAAGTTAACCAGGGGAACACCAAGAGCCAATAGAAGCAGGGCTGGATTGAGACAAAAATTTGGCCCTGGACTTCATCCAGACCAGCCCACTTTAATTGAATAAAATGCTGCCATTATTGCATATCATGAGAGGGTGAGAGAGATAGGGTGAGAGAGAGAGGGAGTGAGAGAGAGAGGTGGGAGTGAGAGAGAGGGGGGTTGAGGGAAAGGAGGTGAGAGGGGTGGGTGAGAGAGAGAGAGGCGGTAAGTGTAAGAGAGAGGGTGTGAGTGAGAGAGAGGAGGGGGCTGAGAGACAGAGGGGGAGACTGAGAGACAGAGGGGGGCTGAGAAACAGATTGGGGGGCTGAGAGAATGAGGGGGACTAAGAGACAGAGGGGGCTGAGAGACAGGGGGGTCTGAGAGACAGAGGGGGGTCTGAGAGACAGAGGGGGGTCTGAGAGACAGGGGGGTCTGAGAGTCAGAGGGGGGCTGAGAGACAGAAGGGGGACTGAGAGACAGAGGGGGCCTGAAAGACAGAGGGGGCTGGGAGACAGAGGGGAGGACTGAGAGAAAGAGGGGTGCTGAAAGAGAGGGGCTGAGAGAAAGAGGGGAGGACTGAGACAGACCACATAGAACTGTCCCTATCTGCAGTCCCTCCTCTGCCCCCCTCTCCGCAGGCTCTGTGTGCGGGCAGGTATGTGTAGGATGCTGGGTACCTGATGGCCAGCAGCGGCAAGTCTTCTGCTTGATCTGGGGGTGCTCTCACTGCTCTGCTCCCTCAAGTGGCTCTTTGGCAGCCTCCGCCTCCCGCCTCCCGCCTGTCCTCTTCCTCCGGGGCCCCAGTTAGCCTGTCCTCCGGCCCGGGCAGCACTGTTCTTAGAGCAGAAAGGAGGTGGAGGAATTGAGGTTCTGGGAGCACAGGGGTGGCAGCGTCTGCTCCTGTTTGCCTCTTCGGTGGTCAGGGAGGGGGTGAAGCTCTTCTCCCTCCCGGGCTCTCACATCTAACTGCCCTCCTTGCAGGCCACCTTCCCTGAATCCCCGCCGCCGCCGAACTCAGCATAAAAACTGGTCGACTGAGCCATTGTGCCACCGGGAAACTCCCAGTAGTCCCGATGGCCAATACATGCCTGAATGGAAGCAGCAGGATGTCTGTGTATATCACAAGGATTTAGAACCACTGTGGACAGCAAGGAAGTGTTGCAGGCAAACAAGATAGTCATGATGATGTCATGTGACATCATTATGACTTATCTTGTTTGCCTGCAACACTTCCTTGCTGTCCACAGTGGTTCTAAATCCTTGTGATATACACAGACAGCCTGCTGCTTCCATTCAGGCATGTACTGGTCATCGGGACTACTGGGAGTTTCCCGGTATGGTCACACATTTCCCAGTATGGGCATGGTTACACATTTCTGAGCATGGCCACTTTGGTTAACTTTCTGGTTTCAAGCACCTTACAGCATATCTACCCAGAGTGACTTGCTCACCATTGACTACCTAGAAGGTCACCTCCTGCTGGAGACTTATCTATATGCTTTTTAATACCTTGAATATGTGAGTAGATATTTATGGTTTTTCATTTGATAAATATGCTTTAATAAATGCTACACTTAAGTAGTGGGGCTTTTCTCTTCTGCTTTTTGTTTTTACATGGTTTGCTGGTGGAAGCCTCCCCAGATCTTGCATGGAAGAGAGACTGCTGACGTTGCAATAACATGAACTTCATACCACAGTGTTTTTATATGAATTTTTCTCAAGTACTAAAAAGACTCTCTTTTTAAGCCGTTTATCATTCTGTGCCAATTGTTATTTTTGGCAGTTGCACTAATGTCCCCCCCCCCCCACACCTTTATTGCTCCTGGGTATGTTTAGGGTGTTATTGCCCTCTGCAAATCCTTTTTAGCTTTAGTATTACATGTTTACATTTGTAGTGTTAAAAGTTGAAACTAACAAGGATTAAACTGGGATTTTTATGTCACTGATCTTAACAAAATATTCTATACTGATGAAACAGAGAAAATCTCCAATTTTCCAAATGATTCCATATGAAAAAAATAATAATATGTTTTATGTTTTAATTGCATAAGTATTCGAATCGGTTGCTGTAAAACACCTAAATAAACTTGGGTGTAACTAATTACAGAAGTCACAAGTAACTGAATAGAGTCTGCCTGTTTGCAATTACAATCTGTCCCTGGATCGTAAAATAAATACTCCTGTTTTTGGAAGGACCATGAGATTGTTAGAAAACATCTCTAAAAAATAATATCTTAAAGGCCAAGATGTTCTTAAAACAAGTGCAGGATAAAGCTATGGAGAAGCACAAATCAGAGTTGGGTTGTGAAAAATGTAATCGCACATTTGAACATCTCTTCCTGGAGAAGGCCATCTAGAAAAACTCAAAGACTGGGAAAGGATTGCACTGAAAAACAACCAAGAGGCCATAGGTATCTCTGAAAAAGCTACAGAGGGAGAAACCATAGCACAACCCCTTCACAGAGTTAGACTTTATGGAAGAGTGGTAAGAAGAAAACTGTTTCTGAAAAAAAACTCATACCATATCTGAAATAAATATTGGGTGTTTTTTGGATTCCCCCCTATTTACTACAAATATGTATTAACTTGTCTATTCTTATAATTAGCTAGTCTATTGAAGCTCTGATAAAGTTAATGGTAATGGTACAATACCGAGGTTAGCTATAAAAATCAACACACTGATTAAATAAACAAGGGTCTCATTTATTTCCCAAGAAAGTAGGAATGCTAACATAAAACACTAAAGGAAAGTATTAAAGAGCATATAAAACAAAATAACATAAATGATACTTTACGTAAGGTCCTCCTCGAGATGTTGACTTGACTGAGCTCAATGAAAAAGAGAAAGTAACTCCAGCCGGTCAGTACTTTTAAGGCCCACTCAGACACGACCCACACAAACACCCATTGTCCGCCTATCTAGCCATCTGCATCCAATAAGAATCTTTAAGAGGTCATCCTTCCTAATCACCAGGAAAAATATTCTTCTCTTCCCCTCCTCCAGGAAATATGCTGTATTGTCTACTAGGGGGAGCATATGTCCATGTATCAAGGCTATTTGACTCGGGCCATCCTTCAGTGACAGCTGGTCTTTGATCTTTTGTAACTCAGGACATTTTAATTTGCCCCTCCCCAGGAGGTCTTATCTGGTGCTTCTCTACCCCCGTATCTCACATCAGGAGGCCTGCATGAACATCCTGTTGGGATATGCATTCCCATTTATGACTCCATTTATGACTCCTTGTCATGAACACCCTGCTGGTTCAACTTGCAAATTCCAACTTAGGCCAAATGGCTGAATCAACCAGGAAGTAAAACTCCAGAAATATGATATTAAACCATGTTGCCTTCCAACATATATCCCATTTGCAGTTTTAAATAGGTTTGTGGGAAACAGAAAACACCTAAAGGAAACATCTCTCATATAAGGAAAGACTTATGTATGCTATGCGTGGTGGACAGCCAACACAATTCATCATCCTGAGAACACCATCCTCACTGTGAAGCATTGCGGTGGTAGATTAGTTCTAGAGGTAAAGCTATTTCAGTCTGCCATTGACTTAAGACAAGATGAAGGTTCATCTTCCAGCATGACAATGACCCTAACCTCAGAATAAAAAGCTTCACTGAAGTAATCTAAAAATGGAAACCTGAATGACTTGGAAAGGCCCAGACAACCCCAAACCTTAATCCAATCGAGAATCCAGATTGAAATTTGATGTTCACCAATGGTCCTCATCCAACCCAATATAATTCTAAAAAATTCTGTCAAGAAGAATAAGCAAATATTGTAGGGCCCATATGTGTAAATAAAGTAGAAACGTATCCCAAAATATGTGCATAACAATATCTATTTATGTTTGATGCACAGTGCTTTGGCAAAGTAAATGTCATCTACTTTAGGTGTACTGTGTAAACATAATGATAAAAATCTCAATTATATAAAATTTAACAATGGAAAAATACAGCTTTATCGTGAGGACATGTTTACTTCATTCCAGTGATGAAGCAAAAAGAAGAAAGGAATGAATTATGAATGAATACAACAGCGCATGTGTGTATAAATGGATTTTAGAATCTGTCTGGCCTGGTCATGAAGGGATTAGGAGTAAATTAGAATTCAAGCAGTCTAAGCTTAATATCAAAGTCAAAATTACATTTATGTTTTGCTATCATGTATTTATTACACATACCTATTTAATGTTCTAAATAAAATCAACATTTTTCTGTAGCCCTGCGCTGTACTTGTAGAATTAGTAAAAGCAGCAATGCACTTTAAAAACATAATTTAAAGTCCTTATCTATGACTGCTTAAACAAAAAGCACATGAAGCAAATACTAAATGTCCCAAGGCTGATTTAAATTATTTCAAATAATAAACTGTCTTTACTGTATGTATTGTCAGAGACCTAGACCAGTACTAGATAACAATGTATGGAATATACGAATGTTTATTAAGTTAAAGTATAGTAAGAACAGGGCTTTTTTTCTCAGTGAATAGGTGCATGTACTCCCCCCTTTCAAGCAGTGGCGGCCCGTAATGAAGGGCTCAGGGGCACTGCCCCCCCTAATTCATACGTCTGGCCCCCTAATCTACATGCAGGGCACCCGACGCATTGTTTCCAATGTTTGTTTTTTTTTAAGCACGTGATTAGAGCCAGAGGCGATTTGTCGATTTGACAAATGGGCTTCAAAAAAGGGAGGGCTCACCCAGTTGTGTGACAATAGCAAAATCGCTATTGTCTTCCTGATTCTCCTACCCGCCACCTGTCACCCGATAGGCTAAGAGAAGAAGCAATCTTATTGGCCACAGATGAGGAGGAGGGAGGAGACTCAGGGGAAGCCGCAGTGAAGCACCAGGCGGAGGAGACGCAGGGGAAGCCGCGGTGAAGCACCAGGCGGAAGAGATGCCGCCCGGAGGATAGATGGGGTAAGTACAGGGCTGGTGACTGATGGACCCAAGCACCATCTCCCCCTACCCACCTCCAAGCACCATACCCTAGTTCCACCCCCTACCCACCTCCCAGTACTGCCCCTTTTAGAGAATACAGAACCAAATATAATTTTCTTGGTGCTAAGTAGTTTGTATGTAATTTGCAAATGAATGGCAGTAAAATAGGTCACCTGCAGCCAGCAACAATAGAGCCCCCCAGAAAAAATAAATCTCCCTAGCGACAATAGTTCCCTCTCAGCAACTATAGCTCCCCCAACAACAATAGACCCCCAACAACAATACCCCCCTCCCCAGATACAATAGATCCACCCTAGCAACAATAGATCTCACAGTAGCCAGCAACAATAGACCCAATCTCTCAACAGTAGATCTCTCCCATCAACTATTGACCTTCAGCAACAATAAATCCTCAAGCAGCCAGCACCAAAAGACCCTCCAGCACACCCAGCACCCCTTCTCATTATATACATTCAGTGCTGGAGCTGTCGGAACTGCCCTCCCCCACGTTCCTGCTGAAAAAAGCCCTGAGTAAGATGATCTATAAGACTATATAAAAGAACAAGAAATGTGGCATACTTATTGTTTTTGATACCTCAGGGTTGTCCTGTACAACTAATTTATTTTACGTATTAAAAATGAAATGAAAGAAATAATAATAATGGTCAGAAAAGCATTGCATTTTTTGAAGTGGTAGATTGATGGTGCTAGAACCTTGGGTGAATGGTACTTTAGTACTTGAGATAGATTTTTATCACAACTGTATTGATAATGATCGAATGGGACACCTGGGTGATATGTGGGCTGCTTCCATACACTAAGGAATTGCCATAGAAACCTCAGGATGTGAATGCAATGTTTGAGTCTAAAAACTGAAGCAAATTGTATGACAAGTCGTACCCTATTGTCGGCAACAGCACTGTTCAAATCGGTGTGACGCCATCTTTGCGGTGCCGCATTGATTTGACAAAGTAGTTCCTGCACTTCTGTTGGCGATGTTAGGTGTGACTTGCACTGACATCTGTGCTTAAAGCCGCACAGACGTCTTCCATTCCAAGTCTCGCTTGAAGTCGCACTGACATGCAGCTTTGAAATCCTGCGATTAGAGATGAAGTTGCGTGATTTCAAAGCTGCATTCAATGTGAATGAGGGCTAAGTGCTCTGGCTAGAGACAAGTACACATTATAGAGGGATATGCTTTGTTCATATTTCATGTCTGAGGTTTATAACAACCAGGATCGTAGACAAGGGGGTTCCACCTGTCCTCCTGTACAGGGCCCAAGCCAGCAGGGGTGATCAGGCAGCAGGGTGAATCGGGTGTGAGCAGGGAGGGTAGTTGGTGTGGCAGGGGGAAATTACTGTAACCCATCCTTTGTATGGCTCTCTTTGCAGCAGCTGAAAGCTAGCTTCCTCTCCTCTCCCTCCCATTTTATGGAAGCGCCAGCTGCACTTTAAGGAACTCAAGAAGAGAGTGGCCAAGTGTTTTGTCAGATCCCTCTATCAAGAGTTTATGCTAGTACTGTGTGTTGTTGGGAAGCAGATTTTCACATTGTTCTTCCTTATAACTACAGGACACAGAAGTGCCATGGAAGGAAGCACTGAGCGCAAAGAGGGACCAGGTGTTCAACACACCCAGAAGTGTGCCAGATGCTTAAAGTGGATGTAAACCCTCACATATACCCAGTGAAGTGAACAGCCTCAGATGAGACACAGAGATTAAACAAATCTCCCTACATAAGTTTGACATGTATATCTGCAGTTTTCCCTTTTCTACACTTTTTCAAAAGTGCAGATCGTGTTAGAAATCTTTATTCCTCATTCAGCAGTGGGTGGAGTGTCTGGGCTTACACTGTGTGTGAGCTGATTAGAGGAAAGCTACACCACCCCCACATAGGCAGAGGAATGAAGGAACACGCAGAGCTGTAGTCTGAATAGACAAGCTCTCTGCTAATCTACCTCTAAGCTTCCTCCCCGACACAAATTTTGACCTTGTGTTATCTCATGTGTCTGAGAACTTGTCGGAAGTGACTCATGCTGATAACAGAGGAATGGAACACCAGAGACAAACAGCATTCAGAGCTTTGGAGAGAGATAAGTAAACACTACAGATATATGTGCTTAGGTCAGATTTAATGAATGGGGTTTACAACCATTTTAGGACTTTTCAGCAAGATTATCTTTTTTGATGCAATAGAGTTTGGTGGTGTGTTAGACCCCTTTCACACTGAGGCACTTTTCAGGTGCTTTCAAGCTAAAAAAAAAAGCTCCTGAAAAGCTTTCCATTATAATCAATGAATGCTTTCACACTGGGGCAGTGCGCTGGCAGGGCGGTGAAAAAACACCCCCCTCTCCATCTAAATCAATGGAAAGCTCTTCAAAAGCGCCTGAAATAAAGCGCCTTAAAAGCTCTTCAAAAGTGCCTGTTTTACTGGCAGTTTAGAAGCGCTTCAGTGTGAAAGGGGCCTAATAATTGTTTGCTTTGCAGAGAGCTGCTGTTGGCCCCTTTTACAATATTGACTTTGAAATGCAGAGTCACTATACACCTTTCTATACACTTGACACTTGACATCTAGCGGCCGAAAAAGGGTTAAAATTGCCCGCAAAGCACCACTGCAGTGGCGCTTTTCTGGCGGTTCGGCGGCACTGCCCATTGATTTTAATGGGCAGGGGCACTTTAGGAGCGCTGTATACACCGCTCCTACAACGCTGCAAAGATGAGGCTTGCAGGACTTATTTTACCATCCTGCCAGCGCACCCTCGGGCTTTCACATTGGAGTGAGATGAGAGGCTCTTTACAGGCGCTATGCAGGTGCTATTTTTATCGCTATAGCGCCTGTAACGCGCTTAGTGTGAAAGCAGCCATAGTCTTTATTAAATCGGTTCAGACCACAAAAAAACAGTGCAGTGACCTTTGTTATAAAAACAGATTGGAACCTCGTTCATTTTCCATCACTGTTGTTGCTTCCTAATTCAGATTTTTTAGTATCAAAGGGTTGCACGTGTTCAGAAGTATTAGGCGCACACAAAACTGCTGTTAGAAATCATGGTGCCCAATATAGCTTACCTGACAGAGGACAGCCCCCTCCCTCCAAAAATATATCAAAACAGGGGAAAGGGGCACACGGGGGGGGGGGTGGGCAGGGCAGCAGAGGGAATTGGATCCTGGACAGATGGACAGGATGGGTGATCGGTGAGGTGGAGGGGCAATAATTGGAACCTTTCCCTCTGTGTGACTCCCCCTGCAGCAGCTTAAAACCAGTGGGTAGAAGAGGGGAATCTGGCAGCGCTGTAGTGGAAAGGGGCACACAGGGGACATGGAAAGCAGAGGTAAGGGGATCGTGAAAACGAGGGGATGATTGGTAGTCACTACTGGAACTGATCTCCCATGGCACCCCCTGCAGCAGCGGCTTCTCCTCCTCTCTCTCCCACCGCACCAATCCCCCTCTTGTCCACAATTCCCTTCCTTCCGCTGTCAGTTTCTGTGACCCCCTGTTTAACTGATAAGGCCTGGGCCCCGTACAGGAGGGCCGGCTGTACTCCCTTATCAGTGGCCCTGGGCGCACAAATCGAGGTCTCATCTTACGGTGTAATCTGATGGCAAGGTGCATAGTGCTGAGTTTATTCCCAGAAGTGGATATTTTGAAGCACAAGGTCTCATGTTCTTTGGGGCTCTTATTTGGCAATATGTCCAACCAACAGAAAAAATACCCAGTATTATCTAAACCAGTGTTTCTCAACTCCAGTCCTCAAGGTGCACCAACAGGTCATGTTTTCAGGATTTCCCTCAGTTGAAACGGCTGTGGTAATTACTAAGGCAGTGAAACTGATCAAATCACCTGTGGAAAATAATGGAAAGTCTGAAAACATGACCTGTTGGGGCGCCTTGAGGACTGGAGTTGAGAAACACTGATCTAAACTTATTTTACTTTACTGTCCCAAAGAGACCATGACACACAGGCAGGGCCGTTTGAAGGAATTTGGGGGCCCCAAGCAGATTGAGAATTTGGGGCCCCCAAGCGAGGGGGGGGTGCTACACAATTTTTTTACTGGGGGGCCGCCGATCATGGGAGAAGGGGCGTCGATCGCGGGAGGAGGGGGCCACCGATCGCAGGAGGGGGGCTGCCGATCGCGGGAGGGGGGCCGCTCTGCTGGGGTCCATGTTGAGGACAATGGTGAGTGAGCAATGCATTTTACTTGCCTTTCTACTCTGTTACACTAACACAGCTGGCTGGCTGCAATCTGTCTCTCTGTCACGTGTATCTGTGCTCTGCGCAGCAGCATGCCGCTGCCTGAGTGCCTGGCTGGACAGTGGACATACAGGGAGCGGAAGCCGGGAGGAGGTGGGTGGAGCTAGCTAGATGATCTTCCTGATTCTTCAGAGTCCTCCGCTGTGATAGGCACAACTCTGCCTCTCTCCTGCTCCGCTCGTGACGTCACTGGTTGCTACACGCCAAGCAGGCGTCACGTAGCAACCAGCACAGACAGTGCCAGCTAGGCTAGGGGGGTCCTAGGTCAAATCGATCATGCACCAGGGCGGAAATCATGGACAGTGACAGGCAGCAGGCAGGCACCCTAGGCTGGGACCCCAGGCCAGCTCGGGGCCCCAAGCAGTTGCTTGGTTTGCCTGTCCTGTTCCGATGGCCCTGCACACAGGACAGGAATTGCTGGAAAATCTACAGGCAGAAGTTTTATGTTTTATCTGAACTTGAGCTTTAGAGCATTAACCAATTATAACAGGGATTTATGTATTATAAACTCAATTTATTTAGCCAACATGTCTTATTGACTACCATAATTGTAGTGTACATTTGTAGAATGCACCTGCCCTTCCTTAATAAGTAAGGTGCCTTGATAGTTATAAGGACAAACACACGCTCAGATATTCAATTTTGTCCTGTCTGTCTTTTTATGCTTCACTGCATTTTTCATTAGATTACTTTGAACATAGAACTGACATCAGAAGTTAATTTAGTGTCACCAGACTTCAGCCAAAGTCTACCATTTAGCTACAATACGTGCATTTATACTAGTTATACCTTGACTGCGCTGAGCTAGTCAAAATAAATTTAGATTATTTATAAGGAATAATTAAAGAGCTCAGCCTAGACATTGATAATGTTGGGCTGCCCTCTGGTGGAAGTTTGCAGTAGGTGAAAGCGTACTAATGTACAAGAAGCAAGCCAAGTATAATTCTCATATCTGACTTAAAAAAGTGGCTCATATGTCATATTGTCTTAAAAAGAGAAATAAATGTAAACTGTCAGATCTTTGTGACCTCTTTTGCTGGACAGTAGTGATGAGCCGAACACCCCCGGGTTCGGTTCGCACCAGAACCCGCGAACGGACCGAAAGTTCGCACGAACATTAGAACCCTATTAAATACAATGGATGCGAACGTTCGGATTGTAAAGTGCTAATTATAACGATTATTATCCATGTTATTGTCCGAAACAGAGTTTGGGAACCCGGGTTCTGCACCAGGGGACATGTATCAATGCAAAAAGAAGTTTTAAAAACGGACGTTTTCCGGGAGCAGTCATTTTAATGATGCATAAAGTGAAAAAAAAAAGTCAAATATTCCTTTAAATATTGTACCTGGGGGGTGTCTAAAGTATGCCTGTGAAGTGCCACGTGTTTCCCGTGTTTAGAACTGTCCCTGCACAAAATAACATTTCTAAAGGAAAAAAAGCCATTTAAAACTGCTTGCGGCTTTAATGCAATGTCTGGTCCCGGTAATATGGATGAAAATCTTTAGGAAAAATGGCATAGCTACCCCATCAACCCCCCCCCCCCTACCCCAGCCCATTACCAGCCCCTTTGGGTCTTGTATGGATATTAAGGGGAACCCCGCACACAAAATAAAAAAGGCCCTATATACTCTGAACAGCCGTATACAGGCGGTGCATACAAGACAGGGACTGTAGGTTTGTTCTTATGTAGAATCTGTTTGTAATTTTGAACAGCTGCATTGTTTAAGTGTAGCTCCATGCCAAATTCCTTTTTTTTTAGCTTTTTGGAAAACATAGGGAACGGTTATCACCCCTGTCACATTTTTTTTGCTGTCGGTGCCCCTGTTCAGAACATTTCACCTCACTTTGCGTCCCAATGACAACTGTTTTTGAAATGTGGTGTTTTTATTGAAACAAGGATTGGTGATAAAGCATCAGTAGAGAGGAGACACCTTTCTCCCATATTAATTCTTACAGGAGAGAATTTTCCTTCCAAGGGGTAGATTTCCTCTCACTTCCTGTTGTCTTCTTCCGTTTGCAAGTAGGAGTCGTTTGTAAGTTTGATGTTTGAAAGTAGGGACCTGCCGTATATACTCTGCAGAAATTGGCCCCTTAGGTGTTGGTGTTGGCACAACACTGTAAGCACTCACAGTTACTCTTGGTGGGTGCTGGAATGCCCTGCTGTCAACTATTATATCAGGAATTGTAATAACATATAATTGTTGATCAGTGGTAGTAAAAATTGGGCCTTTGATGGTGGTGCTGGTGCCACAACACTGTAAGGCCTGACAGTTACTCTTGGTGGGCGCAGCAATGGGCCCTGCTGTGAATTATTCGATCAATAATTATAATTGCATGCCCCTGTTGAACAGGGGCTGAAAAATTGGGCCTTTGGTGGTGGTGGTGGTGGTGATGGTGGTGCTGGTGCCACAACACTGTAAGGCCTGACAGTTACTCTTGGTGGGCGCAGCAATGGGCCCTGCTGTGAATTATTAGATCAATAATTATAATTGCATGCCCCTGTTGAACAGGGGCTGAAAAATTGGGCCTTTGGTGGTGGTGGTGGTGGTGATGGTGGTGCTGGTGCCACAACACTGTAAGGCCTGACAGTTACTCTTGGTGGGCGCAGCAATGGGCCCTGCTGTGAATTATTAGATCAATAATTATAATTGCATGCCCCTGTTGAATAGGGGATGAAAAATTGGGCCTTTGGTGGTGGTGGTGATGGTGGTGCTGGTGGCACAACACTGTAAGGCCTGACAGTTACTCTTGGTGTGCGCAGCAATGGGCCCTGCTGTGAATTATTCGATCAATAATTATAATTGCATGCCCCTGTTGAACAGGGGCTGAAAAATTAGGCCTTTGGTGGTGGTGGTGGTGGTGATGGTGGTGCTGGTGCCACAACACTGTAAGGCCTGACAGTTACTCTTGGTGGGCGCAGCAATGGGCCCTGCTGTGAATTATTAGATCAATAATTATAATTGCATGCCCCTGTTGAACAGGGGCTGAAAAATTGGGCCTTAGGCACTGGTGGCACAACACTGCAACCCCTCACAGATACTGTACTTGGAGCACAGCAATGAGGCCTGTTGCAAAGTATTGCATCCAAAATTTTAATTACACGCCCCTGTTAAACAGTGGCTGAAAAATTGGGCCTTAGCCATTGGTGGCGTCACCCATAAACCAAAATGATCTTCCAAGCTATCATCATTAATCGTATCATTGAGGAGGAGGAGGAGGATAGCCAGTCAACATAACAGCACAGACACTCAGCATCAGCATCAGTCTTGAAGGGATGTGACATTTTAAAATCAATTAGTCTGTTATATCAGCATCAGGTGTGTGGTAGGTGGTGGTGATCCAAGACTGGTTCATCTTGATGAAAGTCAGTCGATCAACCGAGTCGGTGGACAGGCGCACCCTGTGATCCGTGACAAATCCTCCAGCAGCACTGAATGTGCGTTCTGAAAGAACGCTGGATGCAGGACAGGCCAGTAGCTCAATTGCATACTGTGCAAGCTCTGGCCAGTGATCCATCCTCAAGACCCAGTAAGCCAGAGGATTTTCGGTGGGGAAGGTGTCCAAGTCTGACCTTGCCCCTAGGTATTCCTGGACCATGTATATCAGACGCTGGCGATGGTTGCTGGAACCGATCATACTTTGGGGCTGCGGACTAAAGAATTGTCTGAACGCATCGGTCAGACGGCCACCTTCCCCACCGCTCCTTCTTTGACTGCCCGAAGCCTCAGCAACTCGTTGTCCAGGACCAGGAGTTTGTAACCTCCCAGTCTCTGGGAACGCATTGCACAGACCTTTCTGCAAGGCCTCCCGGAGTTGTCTCATCCTCTGCTCCCTCTGCGACAGTAAGATAAGGTCCGCAACCTTACCCTTGTACCGTGGATCAAGGAGAGTGGCCAGCCAGTAATGGTCCCTCTCCTTGATCCGAAGAATACGAGGATCCTTCCGCAGACTTTGCAGGATCAGGGAGGCCATGCAGCGTAGGTTAGCTGAGGCATTCAGTCCGGAGTCCTCTGGGTCACTAAGGACGACATGATCCGCAGCCACCTCCTCCCAGCCACGTACAAGTCCACTGGTTTCTTGGGACTGTAAATCATCCCTAAAAGACTGCTGCTGATGATGCTGAGTGCCAGCCTCCACCTCCATGCTGACACAATCCTCCTCCTCCTCCTCCTCCTCCTCCTCTTCCTGTGCGATGGGTGGGACAGAAGGAACACTGTCTGGGTAAAGGGGGCCTTGAGAGGCAAGGAAGTCCTCCTCTTCCTGCCTCTGTTCTGCCTCAAGTGCCCTGTCCATTATTCCACGCAGCGTGTGCTCCAACAGGTGGACAAGAGGTACAGTGTCACTGATGCATGCACTGTCACTGCTCACCATCCTCGTGGCCTCCTCAAATGGTGCCAGGACAGTGCATGCATCCCTGATCATGCCCCACTGGCGTGGTGAAAAAAACCCGAGCTCCCCTGACCCTGTCCTGGTGCCGTAGTCGCACAGGTACTCATTGATGGCCCTCTGCTGCGTGTGCAGCCGCTGCAGCATGGCCAACGTTGAGTTCCACCTGGTGGGCATGTCACATATAAGGCGGTTCTTGGGCAGGTTCAACTCCTTTTGCAGCTCAGCCAGGCGAGCACTGGCATTATAAGATCTGCGGAAATGCACACAGACTTTCCTGGCCTGCCTCAGGACATCCTGTAAGCCCGGGTACCTGCCCAAGAACCGCTGCACCACCAGGTTAAGGACGTGAGCCATACAGGGCACATGGGTCAGTTGTCCCTGTCGGAGGGCGGAGAGGAGGTTGGTGCCATTGTCGCAAACCACCATTCCTGGCTTAAGCTGGCGTGGCGTCAACCACCTCTCGGCCTGCCCCTGCAGAGCAGACAGGACCTCTGCCCCAGTGTGGCTCCTGTCCCCCAAACACACCAGCGCAAGCACGGCATGGCATCTTTTTGCCTGCGTACTTGCGTAGCCCCTTGAACGCCTACGGAGCACCGCTGGTTCCGAGGTCAAACCACAGGAAGAGGCTATGGAGGAAGAAGAAGAGGAGGGGGTGGAGGAGAGAGGTGTGTCACAACCAGTAGTAGCATTTTGGAGGCGTGGCGGTGGAACAACCTCCAACACTACTGCACCTTGTCCTGCATCCTTCCCAGCTGCCAAAAGAGTGACCCAATGGGCCGTGAAAGAAAGGTAACGTCCCTGTCCATGCCTGCTGGACCATGAGTCAGCGGTAATATGCACCTTACCGCTTACCGCCCTGTCCAGCGAGGCCAAGACATTGCCTTCCACATGCCTGTAGAGAGCCGGAATCGCCTTCCGTGCGAAAAAGTGGCGTTTGGGAACCTGCCACTGAGGAACCGCACATTGCACAAACTCACGGAAGGGGGCCGAGTCTACCAACTGAAAAGGCAGCAGTTGAAGCGCTAGCAATTTAGCCAAGCTAGCATTCAACCGCTGGGCATGTGGATGGCTGGGAGTGAACTTCTTTCGACGGTCCAGCAGCTGGGGCAGGGAAATTTGCCTGCTAGAATCGGACGTTGGTGTACTGCTAGCAGAGTGCCCGCAAGTACTTGGCTGTGACACACCTAATTCTACACCTTCATTCCTCTCAGAGCAGGTTTCAGAGAGGACTGAAGGTATACTGGGGTTGGAGATCCCAGCTGATGCGGTGCAAGAAGAGGTCAGCTTTGTTCTTTGGTGTGGGTCTTTAAGGTAGGCATGCCAACGAGCTGCATGGCAGGTCAACATATGTCTGATCAAGCATGTGGTGCCCAAGCGGCTGATGTTTTGGCCACGCGATATACGCTTGAGAAAAAAGGCCCACACCAAAGAACTTTTTGAATGACGGGCAGAGGCAGCGCCCTGCACAGGCGGAGCTCTGCGGTGTGATTCCGTCAGTGTGCTGCCCATACGCTGGCCACTCAAGGGCATCCTGCCTCGTTGGAGATGTGCCTCCTCCTCATCCTCCTCCTCCTCCTCTCTCCTATTAGGCACCCACGTGGAGTCAGTGACCTCATCATCCCCTCCCTCCTCATCACTGGAGCCAATCTGGCAGTATGCTGCAGCTGCTGGAGCATGACTGCCAGATTGGTGTCCTTCTTGAGCATCCCCTCTCTCTGCTCTCACGCTACTGCCTTCCTCTAGCTGGGTATCATCATCAGATCCTTCGAAACGCTGGGCATCCTCCTGGAGCATGTTCCCAACACTGTGCTCAAACAGTTCGGGGGACTCCTCAGGAGGAGGACATGGTGGGTCTAGGGAAGGATTGACTAATGAAGATAATCATACCAGAGAAGAGGACGCTTTGGCAGCTGCTTTGCCAGTACCCTGAGCCTGGGTGAGAGAGGATGAGGAGGATGAGGTGGGCTTGGTCATCCACTCTACCAAGTCTTCGGCATGATGTGGCTCAACATGTCCAGCTGCCGAAAAGAAGGACAAGCGTGTCCCATGGCCATGTGCTGATGACAATGCACCGCGTCCACGACCAGCACTGTTGCCCCCAGACACAGAGCCTGCTTGCCCTCTTTTTTTTGCCTCCTGACTGTCTGCCTCTCCTTGTTTGCCTTCCAGACATTTTAATGGATGGCCTGCAGGGAGATGGGAAAAACAGCAATAAGGGCTACCTTCAGGTGTATAATGTGCAGGAGGCTTAGCAACAATGACACTGACACTGTCCCCTGCCTATCCTTCTCTGTCCCTAAACACAAGGATTTGCAATATGCTTCAGCAAGATTGGTTTAGCACAGAACAGCACACTGACAGTTTCCCTCACTGTCCTTCTCTGTCCATACAAACAAGATTTAGCACAGAATAGCACACTGATAGTTTCCACGAGTGTCCTTCTCTGTCCCTAAACTCAAGGATTTCAAATATGGAACAGCAAAATTGGTTTAGAACAGAATAGCACACTGTCAGTTTCACTCACTGTACCTCTCTGTCCCTAAACTCAAGGATTTCAAATATGGTTCAGCAAAATTGGTTTAGAACAGAATAGCATACTGACACTTTCCCTCACTGTCCTACTCTGTCCCTCCCTACAAACAAGATTAAGCACAGAATAGCATACTGATAGTTTACACGAGTGTCCTTCTCTGTCCCTAAACTCAAGGATTTCAAATATGGAACAGCAAAATTGGTTTAGAACAGAATAGCACACTGTCAGTTTCACTCACTGTACCTCTCTGTCCCTAAACTCAAGGATTTCAAATATGGTTCAGCAAAATTGGTTTAGAACAGAATAGCACACTGACACTTTCCCTCACTGTCCTTCTCTGTCCCTCCCTACAAACAAGATTAAGCACAGAATAGCACACTGATAGTTTACACGAGTGTCCTTCTCTGTCCCTAAACTCAAGGATTTCAAATATGGAACAGCAAAATTGGTTTAGAACAGAATAGCACACTGTCAGTTTCACTCACTGTACCTCTCTGTCCCTAAACTCAAGGATTTCAAATATGGTTCAGCAAAATTGGTTTAGAACAGAATAGCACACTGACACTTTCCCTCACTGTCCTACTCTGTCCCTCCCTACAAACAAGATTAAGCACAGAATAGCACACTGATAGTTTACACGAGTGTCCTTCTCTGTCCCTAAACTCAAGGATTTCAAATATGGAACAGCAAAATTGGTTTAGAACAGAATAGCACACTGTCAGTTTCACTCACTGTACCTCTCTGTCCCTAAACTCAAGGATTTCAAATATGGTTCAGCAAAATTGGGTTAGAACAGAATAGCACACTGACACTTTCCCTCACTGTCCTACTCTGTCCCTCCCTACAAACAAGATTAAGCACAGAATAGCACACTGATAGTTTACACGAGTGTCCTTCTCTGTCCCTAAACTCAAGGATTTCAAATATGGAACAGCAAAATTGGTTTAGAACAGAATAGCACACTGTCAGTTTCACTCACTGTACCTCTCTGTCCCTAAACTCAAGGATTTCAAATATGGTTCAGCAAAATTGGTTTAGAACAGAATAGCACACTGACACTTTCCCTCACTGTCCTACTCTGTCCCTCCCTACAAACAAGATTAAGCACAGAATAGCACACTGATAGTTTACACGAGTGTCCTTCTCTGTCCCTAAACTCAAGGATTTCAAATATGGAACAGCAAAATTGGTTTAGAACAGAATAGCACACTGTCAGTTTCACTCACTGTACCTCTCTGTCCCTAAACTCAAGGATTTCAAATATGGTTCAGCAAAATTGGTTTAGAACAGAATAGCACACTGACACTTTCCCTCACTGTCCTACTCTGTCCCTCCCTACAAACAAGATTAAGCACAGAATAGCACACTGATAGTTTACACAAGTGTTCTTCTCTGTCCCTAAACTCAAGGATTTCAAATATGGAACAGCAAAATTGGTTTAGAACAGAATAGCACACTGTCAGTTTCACTCACTGTACCTCTCTGTCCTTAAACTCAAGGATTTCAAATATGGTTCAGCAAAATTGGTTTAGAACAGAATAGCACACTGACACTTTCCCTCACTGTCCTACTCTGTCCCTCCCTACAAACAAGATTAAGCACAGAATAGCACACTGATAGTTTACACGAGTGTCCTTCTCTGTCCCTAAACTCAAGGATTTCAAATATGGAACAGCAAAATTGGTTTAGAACAGAATAGCACACTGACACTTTCACTCACTGTCCTACTCTGTCCCTCCCTACAAACAAGATTTAGAACAGAATAGCACACTGATAGTTTCCACGAGTGTCCTTTCCTGTCCCTAAACTCAAGGATTTCAAATATGGAACAGCAAAATTGGTTTAGAACAGAATAGCACACTGTCAGTTTCACTCACTGTACCTCTCTGTCCCTAAACTCAAGGATTTCAAATATGGTTCAGCAAAATTGGTTTAGAACAGAATAGCACACTGACACTTTCCCTCACTGTCCTACTCTGTCCCTCCCTACAAACAAGATTAAGCACAGAATAGCACACTGATAGTTTCCACGAGTGTCCTTCTCTGTCCCTAAACTCAAGAATTTCAAATATGGAACAGCAAAATTGGTTTAGAACAGAATAGCACACTGACACTTTCCCTCACTGTCCTACTCTGTCCCTCCCTACAAGCAAGATTTAGAACAGAATAGCACACTGATAGTTTCCACGAGTGTCCTTCTCTGTCCCTAAAATCAAGGATTTCAAATATGGAACAGCAAAATTGGTTTAGAACAGAATAGCACACTGTCAGTTTCACTAAGTGTACCTCTCTGTCCCTAAACTCAAGGATTTCAAATATGGTTCAGCAAAATTGGTTTAGAACAGAATAGCACACTGACACTTTCCCTCACTGTCCTACTCTGTCCCTACAAACAAGATTTAGCACAGAATAGCACACTGACACTTTCCCTCACTGTACCTCTCTGTCCCTAAACTCAAGGATTGAAAATATGGTTCAGCAAGATTGGTTTAGAACAGAATAGCACACTGACACTTTCCCTCACTGTACCTCTCTGTCCCTACAAACAAGGTTTAGCACAGAATAACACACTGACACTCTCCCTACCTATCCTTATTTGTCCCTAAACACAAGGAATCCAGGATTAGTAAAGGAAAAAAAATGACACTGTCCCTGCCTATGCTTCTCTTTCCCTGCTCCGGAACACACTACACAAGGCCGCCGCGCTGGCGGCCTTTTATAGTGTGGGGCGTGTACTAAACCCCCTCAGCAATAATTGGCCACAGGCATCCTGCCTGTGGCCAATCATTGCTCTCCTCGCTGCCGGCGCTGTGATTGGCCAAGCATGCGGGGTCACAGTGCATGCTTGGCCAATCACAGCGCCTGGATGACACTGCGATGGCGTAGTGCATTGTGGGCCGTTCGCATCACTCGAATTTGGCGCGAACGGCCCAAATCGTTCGATCTTCGTCGAACGATCGAACAGCCGATGTTCGAGTCGAACGTACGTTCGACTCGAACACGAAGCTCATCCCTACTGGACAGACAGATCTTCCAAATAGCAATCTGATATCAAGGAATAAAGCAGGAGAAAAGGTGGCTTCTCAGTGGTAAACATTTAACTTCTGTCAACTATGATACGTTAAAAAAAGCAACTGTAAAAAAAAGCAAATATGGTGAGACCTTTTTGATGGGGCAGAGAGCTATTGTTTGCACAACATTAAAAGAAATCCAGTGCATTTTGGACTTTTTTCAAATGAGTATGTCTATGTAGCTCACAGACCCCACTTTTCTTCACCAATAGCTGGGCACACCTGCTACTTGCCCGGTATCCCCTCCCTGTGTATAGAGGGGAGCGAGCTGTGTTATTGTTGGGTCTTGCAGCAATTAGCTCTCTAGAGTGGATCCCTTCTCTCCCTTGTCTAGGCAACAATATCTCAGAATAAGGCCAATGTCCACACAGGAGTAAAACCCAATCAGCAAGGTTTTATTCTTTATACTTGAGGTAAAATTGAAGAGAGAGAGTAGGAAGTTGAGAAAGTAGGGGAAGGTTCAGACACGCAACACTTAAAGCTCAGTATCAGTCTTTCGTCGCCACTCAAGCCTGAGTGAGTATTGCTCACCTGGATAGTCCCTATGAGAGCGATCCTAGTAGCCGGGATGGAACACGGATAAATTGTTAAGTTCAAAGGATGCGATCAGGAAATCCTCTGCCACAGGATTGTCAATAGTCCCGAACCTCCCAGCCAAGCAATAATGAGAGAGACCTTGTACCAGATTGGTGTATTGCAGGGCTTGTGATAAAGATGATGGATCCCTCTTTAGGCGAGTTTCCAGGCCTCTTCCCGAGACAGCAGTACCGTCACTAGTCTCCTCTGGGACTGATCCTCCCCTGGTCTCCTTTCCTAAAGGTGGGCTCCCTACAGGTGGGCAGCCTGGGATCCTTCTCTGAGGTTTAGGCCTCAGCCAGCAAAGCTGGGCCTACCATGCAGCAGCACAGCCTCGGGCTAAAGGTGCTCGAGGCCCAAACGCACACGCGCACCTCATGCCATACGGGCCACGAGGCACACTTACAGGACCGAAGGTCCCCTGGAATACCTCACGCCTAATGGCGTCTGCCCCTTATGTACCCTCTCCCAGCATGCACAGCGGGTTGACCACGCCCACTGCATGGCTGCCGAGAGAGGACACCCAAGGTGCTGTGATGCCCCCTGTAGTTCAACCTATGCCGGCGGTGACAGTGCCACCTACAGGCAACAGAGAACACTACAGCCAGGCAATATCACACCCAGAGCAGAAGCAATAATGAATCAGTGATTGGTCTGAGCCCAACTACCGGCTCAGACTACCCCTAAATTTCCACATAGCGCCCCCAAATATTGGGGGGGGGCTACATCTATAATTACAAAATTTTACAAATACAGAATCTCACAAAAGTGATATATTTGTAAATATTTTATATCTTTTTATGCGACAACACTTAAGAAATGACACTTTGCTACAATGTAAAGTAGTGAGTGTACAGCTTGTATAACAGTGTAAATTTGGGGTCCCCTCAAAATAACTGGACACACAACCATTAATGTCTAAACCGCTGGCAACAAAAGTGAGTACACCCCTAAGTGAAAATGTCCAAATTGGGCCCAATTAGCCAAATTATCCTCCCCGGTGTCATGTGACTTAGTGTTACAAGGTCTCAGGTGTGACTGGGGAGCAGGTCTGTTAAATTTGATGTTATCGCTCTCACTCTTTCATACTGGTCACTGGAAGTTCAACATGGCACCTCATGGCAAAGAACTCTCTGAGGATCTGAAAAAAAAGGTCTGGGGCTGCATGAGTGCTGCCGGCACTGGGGAGCTAAAGTTCATTGAGGGAACCATGAATGCCAACATGTACTGTGACATACTGAAGCAGAGCATGATCCCCTCCCTCCGGAGACTGGGCCGCAGGGCAGTATTCCAAAATGATAACAAACCCAAACACACCTCCAAGATGACCACTGCCTTGCTAAAGAAGCTGAGGGTAAAGGCGATTGACTGGCCAAGCGTGTCTCCAGACCTAAACCCTATTGAGCATCTGTGGGGAATCCTCAAATGGAAGGTGGAGGAGTGCAAGGTCTCTAACATCCATCATCTCTGTGATGTTGTCATGGAGGAGTGGAAGAGGACCCCAGTGGCAACCTGTGAAGCTCTGGTGAACTCCATGCCCAAAAGGGTTAAGGCAGTTCTGGAAAATAATGGGGGTGTACTCACTTTTGTTGCCAGCGGTTTAGACATTAATGGCTGTGTGTTGAGTTATTTTGAGGGGACAGCAAATTTACACTGTTATACAAGATGTACACTCACTACTTTACATCGTAACAAAGTGTAATTTCTTCAGTGTTGTCACATGAAAAGATATAATAAAATATTTACAAAAATGTGAGGGGTGTACTCACTTTTGTGAGATACTGTAAAACCTGAATTGCTTACAATAAACAGTGGGCTCAAGTAGATGTTATGCCATGGGGCAAGGTGTCCCAAGAGGGTGGTGGTAAAGTTAAAAAATTGCCCAGCAAGGGGAGATGCAGTAAAGAGGGTCCCCAGTCCACAATATGTAGCAGTGCCTACACATTTGTACCTATCTTCTACATCAGGGCACAGTGCCACCCCAATAATAAAATGGTTTTCTTAGTGGTCCTGAACTTACTTGTGGGCTTCTGTATGTGTAAATATGTAGTGGATGTTCAGATAAGTGTATACATGCACCAATCAGCCATAACGTTATAACCACTGATGAGTAAAGTGAAAACATTGATTATGTCGTGATAATAGCACCTGAAAATGGGTGGGATATATTAGGCAGCAAGTGAACATGTTGCCCTGAAGTTGGTGTGTTAAAAGTAGAAAAATGTAATGGACAGAGCAATTTCAAAACTGCAACATGTTGGGATGTTCGTGGTCTGCAGTGGTCAGGACTAGGGATGGGCTATCTGTTCGAGTCGAACATAAGTTCGACTCGAGCATCAGCTGTTCGATCGTTCGATGAAGATCGAACATTATGGGCCGTTCGCGCCAAATCCGAGCGGAGCGTCACGGCCCATAATGCACAGCGTCATCGCAGTGCATTACTGGCTGATGATTGGCCAAGCATGCACTATGACCTGCATGCTTTGGCCAATCACAGCGCCGTCAGCGAAGAGAGTCATAATTGGCCAAAGACAGGGTGCCTTTGGCCAATTATGGTTCGGGGGGTTAGGTACACGCCCCACACTATATAAGGTCGCCTGCACGTCTGCCTTCTGTAGTGTGTTCCGGCGGAGAGAGAGAGAGAGCGAGAGAGTGTAATTTCATTTACCTTGAGCAGGCAGGCGATTAAGTTAGCTGCAGTGTATTTAGTATATATATATATGTATTAAAAAGACTGTGCTAGAAAGAACTAATGGCAACACAAAGTGAGATACACACATATACAATAAACAATAAAAAAGGTTGCGCTCAATATATATATGCATCCCGGTTTTATCCAGTTTAGCTAGATCTCACTGCAGACCATTCCTGGTGTACTATTTCTAAAATACTTCAGGCAGTTGATTCAGTTAGCTCCAGTGTATTTAGTATATATATATATGCATCCTGGTTTTGTATATATATATATATATATATATATATATATATATATATATATATATGTATATATACTGTATCCAGTTTAGCTAGATCTCACTGCAGACTGTTCCTGGTGTACTGTTTCTAATATACTTCAGGCAGGCAGTTTATTCAGTTAGCTGCGGTGTATTTAGTATATATATATATATATATATATATATATATATATATGTATGTCAAATTTAGTGGGTATCTGAGCCAATAGATAGGCTCAGATTTAAGTGATTATGCTAAATCAGCCTCCGGGAAGACTTCCCACTGTTTGCTTGTAGGTGGCGTTACCACCTCAGGCCAATGTGGAAGATTGACCGGCCAAAGTGTATTGGGTATCCATCCTCTGGAACAGTTCAGTGGGCGTGGTCTACCCGCTGAGCATGCCGGGGAAGGGTACTTAGGGGCAGACGCCATTGGGTGGGGTCCTTCGTCCCCTCGCGGCCCTCCTGGTCCGGGGAGTGTGGTGTGTGATTTTGGCCTCGGGACCATGTTGGTCCAAGGTTGCAACTCTACCAAGTAGGCCCAGTTATGCTGACTGGGCTTACACCTTGAAGGTGATCCTGTGCTGTCCGTCCTGCGGGAGGAAGCTACTTAATGGAGGAAACCAGGGGAGGACCCATCCTGGAAAAGACAGAGCGGAAGGCTGGTGTCTTGAGGAGGGCCTGGTAATTCTATTGGAGGATGCACCGTAGCTAAAGTTCACCTTGCAGTCTGCTGGGTCAGCTTAAAGGCTCTTGACTGTTTGGCTGGAAGTTCGGGTGTTAAGTCCTGTGGCAGAGGATCCCGGATTATCCATTTTTTGCACAACCAGTCTGTGGCAGAGACTGGTCCTGATCATTATTCGAGCATCACTCCGGCTGCTAGGCCAGGTGAGAGGGGCCTATCCGGGTGAGCAATACCCACTCCAGTGAGAGTGGTGAATAACTGTATAGTGGAGGAGTTTTTCCCAGTGATCTATACCGCATACCTGAAGCTACCCCTTCCCTTCACCCTTCTACTATTCTTCAAATGTTTTATGCAAAGGAAAATAAAACCTAACAGCTTAAGGTTTTACATCTTGTGTGGACATTGGAGTTTCTGCAGACTTTCTTCCCCTGGACAACGAATACTGAGGTAACGTGCAAGGCCCAAATGAAAACCAGCAGCTCCTACGGGGGTGTGGTACATATACATCCCGGCTTTGTATATATATATATATATATATATATATATATATAGATACAGTATATATATATATATATATATATATATATATATATATATATATACATATATATATATATACATTATATATATATATATACAGGTCCTTCTCAAAAAATTAGCATATTGCGATAAAGTTCATTATTTTCTGTAATGTACTGATAAACATTAGACTTTCATATATTTTAGATTCATTACACACAACTGAAGTAGTTCAAGCCTTTTCTTGTTTTAATATTGATGATTTTGGCATACAGCTCATGAAAACCCAAAAATCCTATCTCAAAAAATTAGCATATCATGAAAAGGTTCTCTAAACAAGCTATTAACCTAATCATCTGAATCAACTAATTAACTCTAAACACCTGCAAAAGATTCCTGAGGCTTTTAAAAACTCCCAGCCTGGTTCATTACTCAAAACCGCAATCATGGGTAAGACTGCCGACCTGACTGCTGTCCAGAAGGCCATCATTGACACCCTCAAGCAAGAGGGTAAGACACAGAAAGAAATTTCTGAACGAATAGGCTGTTCCCAGAGTGCTGTATCAAGGCACCTCAGTGGGAAGTCTGTGGGAAGGAAAAAGTGTGGCAGAAAACGCTGCACAACGAGAAGAGGTGACCGGACCCTGAAGAAGATTGTGGAGAAGGACCGATTCCAGACCTTGGAGGACCTGCGGAAGCAGTGGACTGAGTCTGGAGTAGAAACATCCAGAGCCACCGTGAACAGGCGTGTGCAGGAAATGGGCTACAGGTGCCGCATTCCCCAGGTCAAGCCACTTTTGAACCAGAAACAGCGGCAGAAGCGCCTGACCTGGGCTACAGAGAAGCAGCACTGGACTGTTGCTCAGTGGTCCAAAGTACATTCGGAAATCAAGGTGCCAGAGTCTGGAGGAAGACTGGGGAGAGGGAAAGGCCAAAATGCCTGAAGTCCAGTGTCAAGTACCCACAGTCAGTGATGGTCTGGGGTGCCATGTCAGCTGCTGGTGTTGGTCCACTGTGTTTTATCAAGGGCAGGGTCAATGCAGCTAGCTATCAGGAGATTTTGGAGCACTTCATGCTTCCATCTGCTGAAAAGCTTTATGGAGATGAAGATTTAATTTTTCAGCACGACCTGGCACCTGCTCACAGTGCCAAAACCACTGGTAAATGGTTTACTGACCATGGTATTACTGTGCTCAATTGGCCTGCCAACTCTCCTGACCTGAACCCCATAGAGAATCTGTGGGATATTGGGAAGAGAAAGTTGAGAGACGCAAGACCCAACACTCTGGATGAGCTTAAGGCTGCTATCGAAGCATCCTGGGCCTCCATAACACCTCAGCAGTGCCACAGGCTGGTTGCCTCCATGCCACGCCGCATTGAAGCAGTCATTTCTGCAAAAGGATTCCCGACCAAGTATTGAGTGCATAACTGAACATAATTATTTGAAGGTTGACTTTTTTTGTATTAAAAACACTTTTCTTTTATTGGTCGGATGAAATATGCTAATTTTTTGAGATAGGATTTTTGGGTTTTCATGAGCTGTATGCCAAAATCATCAATATTAAAACAAGAAAAGGCTTGAACTACTTCAGTTGTGTGTAATGAATCTAAAATATATGAAAGTCTAATGTTTATCAGTACATTACAGAAAATAATGAATTTTATCACAATATGCTAATTTTTTGAGAAGGACCTGTATATATATATACACATATATATATATATATATATATATATATACATATATATATATATATATATATATATATATATATATATATATACACTGTATACAGTTTAGCTTCATCTCACTGCAGACCGTTCCTGGTGTACTGTTTCTAATATACTTCAGGCAGGCAGGCAGTTGATTCAGATAGCTGCAGTGCATTTAATATATATATATATATATATATATATATATATATATATATATATATATATATATACAGGCGTGTATAAAGTGGGTACGGAAAGTATAAGACCCCCTTAAATTTTTCACTCTTTGTTATATTGCAACCATTTTCTAAAATCATTTAAGTAATTTTTTTTTCCTCATTAATGTACACACGGCACCCCATATTGACAGAAAAACACAGAATTGTTGACATTTTTGCAGATTTATTAAAAAAGAAAAACTGAAATATCACATGGTCCTAAGTATTCAGACCCTTTGCTGTGACACTCATATATTTAACTGCTGAAATGCTTTCCATTTCTTCTGATCATCCTTGAGATGGTTCTACACCTTCATTTGAGTCCAGCTGTGTTTGATTATACTGATTGGACTTGATTAGGAAAGCCACACACCTGTCTATATAAGACCTTACAGCTCATGTCAGAGCAAATGAGAATCATGAGGTCAAAGGAACTGCCTGAAGAGCTCAGAGACAGAATTGTGGCAAGGCACAGATCTGGCCAAGGATACAAAAAAATTCTGCTGCGCTTAAGGTTCCTAAGAGCACAGTGGCCTCCATAATCCTTAAATGGAAGACGTTTGGGACAACCAGAACCCTTCCTAGAGCTGGCCGTCCGGCCAAACTGAGCTATCGGGGGGAGAAGAGCCTTGGTGAGAGAGGTAAAGAAGAACCCAAAGATCACTGTGGCTGAGCTCCAGAGATGCAGTCGGGAGATGGGAAAAGGTTGTAGAAAGTCAACCATCACTGCAGCCCTCCACCAGTCGGGGCTTTATGGCAGAGTGGCCCGACGGAAGCCTCTCCTCAAGTCAAAGCCACATGAAAGCCTGCATGGAGTTTGCTAAAGAAACACCTGAAGGACTCCAAGATGGTAAGAAAAAGGATTCTCTGGTCTGATGAGACCAAGATAGAACTTTTTGGCCTTAATTCTAAGCGGTATGTGTGGAGAAAACCAGGCACTGCTCATCACCTGTCCAATACAGTCCCAACAGTGAAGCGTGGTGGTGGCAGCATCATGCAGTGGGGGTGTTTTTCAGCTGCAGGGACAGGACGACTGGTTGCAATCAAGGGAAAGATGAATGCGGCCAAGTACAGGGATATCCTGGACGAAAACCTTCTCCAGAGTGCTCAGGACCTCAGACTGGGCCGAAGGTTTACCTTCCAACAAGACAATGACCCTAAGCACACATCTGAAATAATGAAGCAGTGGCTTCACAACAACTCCGTGACTGTTCTTAAATGGTTAAATGGCCCAGCCAGAGTCCTGACTTAAACCCAATTGAGCATCTCTGGAGAGACCTAAAAATGACTGTCCACCAACGTTTACCATCCAACCTGACAGAACTGGAGAGGATTTGCAAGGAGGAATGGCAGAGGATCCCCAAATCCAGGTGTGAAAAACTTGTTGTATCTTTCCCAAAAAGTCTCATGGCTTTATTAGATCAAAAGGGTGCTTCTACTAAATACTGAGCAAAGGGTTTGAATACTTAGAACCATGTGATATTTCAGTTTTTCTTTTTTAATAAATCTGCAAAAATGTCAACAATTCTGTGTTTTTCTGTCAATTTGGGGTGCTGTGTGTGATTTTAGCAAATGGCTGCAATATAACAAAGAGTGAAAAATTTAAGGGGGTCTGAATACTTTCCGTACCCACTGTATATATAGTCTAGCTAAGCCTATACCTGAGTGTAGGCCATTCCTGGAGTGCGTGTTCAAAGACACTTTCAGGCAGGCAGGGGACTCAGTGAGCTGCAGTGCATAAAATATATATCCACTGCATTCTAGTCCAGCCAAGCCTATACCTGACTGTAGGCCATTCCTGGGAAGGGAAATTCTCTCCTGTAAGAGTTAATATGGGAAAAAGGTGTCTCCTCCACTGATGCTTTATCACCAATCCTTGTTTCCCTAAAAAACCCAAATTTCCAAAATCCAATTGTCATTGGGACAGAAAGTGAGGTGAAATCTTCTGAACAGGGGCACAGACAGCAAAACAAATGTTACAGGGGTGATGATAACCCTTCCCTATGATATCCAAAAAGCTTAAAAATAGATTTTTTGGCTGGAGCTACACTTACAAAATGTACCTGTTCCAAATTACAAACAGATTCAACTTAAGAACAAACCTACAGTCCCTGTCTTTCTTGGGACCACCTGTATACTGCTGTTCAGAGTATATAGGGCCTGGGGGCCCCACGCATTTTATTTTTTTAATTTGGGTGCGGGGTCCCCCTTAATATCCATACAAAACCCAAAGGGCCTGGTAATGGGCTGGGGGGGAGGGGGGCTACCCATGCCATTTTTCTAATATACTTCATCTATATTGCCGGGACCCAATATTACATTAAAGCCGCAAGCAGTTTTAAATGACTTTTATTCCTTTAGAAATGTCATTTTGTGCAGGGACTGTACTAAACATGGGAAACACTCGCCACTTCACAGGCACACTATAGACACCCCCCCCCCAGGTATGATATTTAAAGGAACATTTCACTTTTATTTTTTCACTTTAAGCATCATTAAAATCACTGCTCCCAAAAAACTGCCATTTTTAAAACTTTTTTTTGCATTGATACATGTCCCCTGGGGCAGGACCCGGGTCCCCAAACCCTTTTTAGGACAATAACTTGCATATTAGCCTTTAAAATTCGCACTTTTGATTTCTCACGTTCGAGTCCCATAGACTTTAACGGTGTTCGAATGTTTGCGCAAACTTTCGGTCCATTCGCATGTTCTGGATGCGAACCGAACCGGGGGGTGTTTGGCCCATCCCTAGTCATGACATACCAAAAGTGGTCCAAGTAAAGGAAACTGGCAAACAGATGACAGGGTCATGAGTCGCTCATTGATGCATGTAGGGAGCGATTGCTAGGCTGTGTAGTCTGAACCAATAGAAGAGCCACTGTAGCTCAAATTGCTGAAGAAGGTAATACTGGTTCTGATAGAAAGGTGTCAGAGCATACAGTTCATTGCAGTTTGTTGCATATGGAACTGCATAGCCGCAAACCGCTCAAATTGCCCATTCTGACCTGTGTTCAAAGCCAAAAACCCCTACAATGAGCACTCAAGCATCAGAACTGGACCACAATAGAATAAGGTGGCCTGGTCTGATGAATCATTTTTTCTTTTACAGCATGTGGAAGGCCAGGTGCACGTGCATTGCTTACTTGGGGAAGAGATGGCACCAGGATGCAGTATGGGAAGAAGGCAAGGTGGTGGAGTCAGTCGGGGCTTTGGGCAATGTTGGGCAATGTTTTGTTGGGAATCCTTGGGTCCAACCATTCATGTGGATGATATTTTGGAATCCATACCTCAATGGATCTGGGCTGTTTTGGAGGCACCTAATATTAGGTGAGTGAACATAATGTAATGGTGAGTGGTCATAATGTTATGGTTGATCGGTGTGTATATGCCTTACTAGACATGTGCACAACATAAACATTTGTTTAGTTTGGTTTCGTTTCTGTTAGTTTCCGTTGATTCGTAGCAATTCGTAATTTCGTAAGACGTGGGTTATTGTATTCGGACTCTTTCGTATTTCCGTAAGGGTTATTTTTCTGTTGATTCGTTTTTCCGTTAGTCTAATTTTCGTTGATTCGAAATTCTTATTTTTCGTTATATTTTATATTCGGCCGCGTTCGTATTTTCGTAAGAACTATTTTCGTTGATTTGCAATGATTCGTATTTCCGTGTCTAATTTCCGTTGATTGGAAAATTGTACTTTTGTAGATTTAATTACATTCGTACTTTCGTTAGAATACATTTTCCATTTATTCGAAACACTACTTGTCGTAATTTTGTAATTCGTACTTTCGTGAGATTGACCGGCTCATTTATTCGTACTTTCATATCATTGTTTTCGTAGATTCGCAATCGGGGCATAATTCGTAATATAGAAACTAGATTCTAGACAGAGATGCTTAAGAAACAAAGAATTTCTCTCTCACAAGTCACATCTTAACTCACAAATCCACCAAAACAGTGCCACCTACCCAACCACAGCCTATCTGGACTCTGGATGGAATGCACTGCAGTCTAACACAGAAAAACACCCAAGAGAATAAGAAACAAGCTCATTGGGGGAAGGGACAACCTCTTCAGGGGAAGGGACAAGCTTATTGGCCAACGTCCAGAAATATTTCAGAACTAACGAATTAGTTGTTTTGATTTCCGTTTTCCGAATATTCGTAAATTCGTTTTTTTTTTTTTTTCGTTCATTTTGAATTTCGTTATTTTGAATCTTTGTTCGGTATTTTCGTTGTTTTGATTTCCGTTTTCCGAATATTCGTAATTTCGAGTTTTCGTTCATTTTGATTTTCGTTATTTTGAATCTTTGTTCGGTATTTTCATTGTTTCTATGTTTTCGTTTTTTCACTCTTTCGTATTTTCGCTGTTTCTAATTTAATAATTTTGTAATTTCGTTGTTTTCCATATTCGTTCTTTTCGATAATTTGTTTTTCGTTGGTAATTTTAGTAAACCGTTCGTTCATTCGTATCTTTACGAATTAACGAATATAACGAATTTTGACAAATAACGATTTCGTAACTAAACGAATTGCACATGTCTATGCCTTACTTCATATACAGTTTAGTGACAAATACCTACTGCAAAAGTATAGCGCCTAGGCTGTAATTAACATCTGTCTAACACAGACATAATATACCCAAACAGTAACCCACTCCGGAATAAATCTCTGATGGAGCCACTTTATGTCTACTGATAGCCACATACTTGTTTCCAGAAAAAAGTAAATCTTATAACACTTTAGTAATTAAAATATTTATCCAGCCAAAATGTGATGTTTTAGTTATAGATAGAGTGGAAAAGTGTACAAACTTTGGCAGGGTTTGATTGCTCCGATAGAGAGATTTCTCCTCATTTGCGATCCTGATGACAATGGCTTCTCCAGGAAGAAAATGAGGGCTTCTCTCCGAAACCAACACAGGCCAAAAACGCTGTGTTTTTTTTGTAGAGTAGTAGAAGAAAATAATCCCTCTTGATGTGTTATTTCTGTATAGTATCCCTTTTCCAAGGACACATTTAGCAAAACTTGCTGTTAGAAAAATTTAGTGGAAATCTTGGTATTTGAGCCCTGGATAGCAATGATAACACTCAAGAGATATTATAACTCTTCCTCACTCTATCCAAAACAAAATTAAAATGTTTCAGCTGGACATACACTTTAACATTAGAACAAAGCAAGAGCTAGAAGGCCTCGTGTGACCTAAAAAACATAATTTCCACATGCCTGGTCTAAGTGACGTGCTTGGAATCTAACATCACGGGATTGATGTACTAAAGAAGCAAGGCATTTTCACTTTCAAAGTGAATTTCACTTATCTTAGTGAAAGAGGTGAAGCAAAGTAAAACTTTACTTTGCAAAGAATACCCAACCACATGCAAGGAAATATAAACAGAATTGTTTCTTACACTTGATTGAAAATTTTAAGTTAGCACTTCACTTCATTCTCTAAGGTAGGTGAATTTTTTATTTGCAAAGTGAATTTCAGTAAAGTTTAGGAAATCAGATCGATCACTTGTCAACAAACTCGGATCATGCCCGGTTCAGCTCACGCTGCTGCAGTGTTTCTCTCTCCTCTCCTCACACGTTGTATCAGTGTGAGGAGAGGAGAGACAAAAACTTAAGCAGCATGAGCTGGAATGATCCTGAGGGCTCTACAGGGCCATCAGTGCCCCTACAGTGCCAACCGTGCCAACAGTGCTCATCAGTGCCACATCAGTGCCCCTACAGAACCAACAGTGTTCATCAGTGCCCCTACAGTGCCAACAGTGCTCATCAGTGTTACATCAGTGCCAACAATGTTCATCAGTGCTGCATCAGTGTCCTTACAGTGCCAACAGTGCTCACCAGGGCCCCTACAGTGCCAATATTGCTCCCCAGGGCCTCTACAGTGCCAATAGTGCTCATCATATCCCCTGCAATGCCCATAAGTGCCATCAGTGCCATTAGTGTCACTACTGTGTTTATCAGTGCCCTACAGTGTTTATCAGTACCCTTACAGTGCCCATTAGTGTAGGGGTGTCCAAACTTTTTTCAAAGAGGGCCAGATTTGATGAAGTGAACGTGCGTGAGGGCCGACCATCTTGTCTGAGATTCTTTGAACCATTAAAATTCGGTCTAAGTGTGTTCGTCCGAGCACTAATACACTGACCAACAAGAATTCTCTTGTCTTTGTCGCGCTCGTTCCCGACACACAGATGAATGCTCTGCTCTTTAGGGGTACCGTTAATTCTTAATGGTACCCCACACATTGGAAAATGCGGTGTGCTTTTGGTGCAGTGCAATTTAAAAAAAAAGAAGGTCGGGGACTTATCCCTGCATTTTTGTGGGTAGGGAAGCCCATTGAAATTAATGGGCTTCCCTACACGCAGCACGCAGCCACACAGATGTGAACCAAGGGCTTGTTCACGTGTCAGGTTGGAGGGACAGTAAAACCACATGGTTGAGCTGTTTTTACCACCCCCAATTCTCCCCCTTTAGCTGCAGAGGCAGCAGCTGGGGTGTACACATGCTGTGGCTGCAGCTGGAGGTATACCCAGGCTGAATGGTGCTGCGCTGAAACTACCCCGCAACTGTGTGCATTGCACTGTTGCGGTATAGGCTTTACTGCCTGTCAATTGCCTCTGAAAAGCGATCTGTGCATGGATTGCTTTTCAGAGGAGCAGCAGTCCTCACAAACAAGCCCTACAAAAGCAGTTCTGATGGTACAGGCATTAAAAGTAACATACACACACATGCACGCGCACACACAAACGCACACACGCAGACACATACATACACATACAGACACAGGCACACAAACACATACAGACAAACACTCACATGTATAAAGCCCTTTTAAAATTAATCTAGCTTCTAAGTACCTTTGCAGTTTCCTCATTCAGCCAGGTACTGCACTCTAGGGGGAAGCATAGAGCACAGCACACTCCCCTGCACTTTCACTTTTGAAGCTGACGGAGCTTCTCACAGTGCCGATATACAGTACGGCAGGGGATCGGGAGATCGGGCTCATCTGACAGCCCTTATCTCCCCTGATCCCGCGGCACACCTGAGAACCAGGCGGGCCGTTCAATACCTGCATTAGTGCCATCAGTGCCTCTACAGTGAACATCAGTGCCTTACAGTGCCTATCAGTGCCACTACAGTCCCCATCATTGCCCTACAGTGCCATTACAGTGTCCTATGATGCCACTACACTGCTAATAAGTGCCACTACAGTACTGATCAGTGCCACTACAGTGCCCATCAGTGCCCATCATTGAGTGTTCATTAGTGCCACCCTATCAGTGGACCCTCATCAACGCCCGTCAGTGCCATAAAAATGTGTAAAAAATGTGTTAAAAAATGCATTTTCATTCCATATTTTCCAAAAACTTGTGGGAAAAAATGACATGTTCAAAAGACTCATTATGCCTCAAAGAATTTACATTGGGTGTTTGCTTTCCAAAAAAGGGTCATTTTGTGGGTGTTTCCATTGTCCTGGTGCTCTAAGGCCTTCAAATGTGTGATAGGAAGTCAGGAAATTAGATGCGTAATTTGTAGTCCTAGAATGCCTGAAGGTGTTACTTGGATGTTGGGCCTCTCTATGTGGCCAGGCTGTGTAAAAGTCTCACAAATGTGTTATCACCTGTAACGGCACCCCAAGAATGAAAGGGGTTAACGCCGTTTAGGATATTCCCTCTCTGGACACACATCCACTGCCGATCCTCCACAGTCAGGCGACCGCTTCCCATAGGATTAATCCTTCCAAACATACGAGACAAACACTCTGTATGAAGTTTCCAACTGGACTGACAATCTTTAATGAGAGCGGGCTCTTTTTATACACCAAAATAATACTGCATTAATCTAAATGAAAAATGGTCCAACTCCACCCACAACATCACACAATGGTTACATAACGAGCTCCCAATACACATATTCTGACATCTCTTAGCTAATCCCTTTACATTTTAAATGACTATGCATGACCTTTATATTCACCAGACTGTCTGTCTGCTTTACAATACACACAATTACAGAGTTAATTATCACTATCCACAATGAAAGGATCTGTAGCATAGTTGAGATTCATTACCATTACACAAGCAGACAGGTGACACATCAGCATCTCTTAATTAACTTGTTGAGTTCAGAATCAAACAACCAGTACATTTTGTGGATTAATATTACTATCCCAATTTAAAGCAATCCAAGACATTCTTAATGTCCATTATTTCCTGGCTCACCCTGTGCCCAAAGTGACCCCTGTCACATCGCCATACTCCAAGGACTAGCAGAATGTGTTTTGGGGTGTAGTTGCATGTGCCATGTGAGAGAAATAACCTGTTAATATGACAATTTGGTGAAAAAAAATCTTAATTTTGCAAAGACTTTTTGGAAAAAATTACAACTTCAAAAAAACTCACCATGCCTCTTACTAAATACCTTGTAATGTCTACTTTCAAAAAAGGGGTCATTTGTACTGTCCTGGCTTGTTAGTGTCTAAAGAAATGAGATAGGCCATCAGTACATTAGGTGTGATCAATTTTCAATGATTGTCACCATAGCTTGTAGGCTCTATAACTTTCACAAAGACCAAATAATTTACACTGATTTGAGTTATTTTTACCAAAGAAATGCAGCAGTATAAATTTTGGTCAAAATGAAGAAAAATTACTAAATTGCAAAATTGTATAACAGAAATTAAGAAAAACACTTTTTTTTTTCCAAAATTTTCGGTCTTTTCTTATTTATAGGGCAAAAAAAAAAAAAAAAAAAAAAACAGTGGTGATTAAATACCATAAAACAAACAGCTCTATTTGTCTGAAAAAGGATACAAATTTCATATGGGTACAGTGTTGCACTCTACAGTGTTGAGTAATTGTCATTCAAAGTGTGAGAGCACTGAAAGCTGAAAATCGGCCTAGTTAGCAACGAGGTATAAGTGCCCAGTAGGCAAGTGGTTTATCATCCAATCATGTGCTGTTTTTTGTTTGTTTTTTCCCCTTGCACATGATTTGGTATTCTATGCAAAGTATATTTTCACTATTTACCTTCATTCACTAAGATAAGTGAAGATTAATTTTGCAAATTAAAAATTAATCTTCAAATTGAATAAGCTCTATTCCTTTAGTAAGTCAGGGTAAATAGATCATGACTGATCATCTAACAAAATTGGCAAAATGACCATAAAATTCTAACCCTGCTTGCTGTCAATCAAAAGTGAAAATGGTATTGATTTACTAAAGGAATAGAGACTGGTCTCCTACTAAAGTGAATATTTACTTAAAAATAAGTAATAAGAAAATAAGTATTTGCCTTACTAATAAAACAAAGTTGCATTAACCTTCAGTACCCAATCATGTACAAGGTCAATTAAAACATCTTTTTTTAATTTCACATTAATTGGCTGATTACTGTAAGCACTTCACCTTATTTACTAAACCAAGTCAGCATTCATTATGCTAAGTGAACGGACTTTACTATTTTAGCAAATCAATCTTCATGCTTCTAAAGGTAAGCTCAGGGATCAGAAAATGTTTTCTAAATACAAGGGGCATGTGTATTTTTATACATGTCTCAGTCTGCTTGTGTATGCTTTCTAGATCTGTGCAGTAATGTCATGTGAAACTTTTCCTCTACTGTATGTAGGAACTTCCTGTAATAAAGACCGGTCACTCTCTTTGCTGCAGGTGACTGGTCTTGTCTCCGCCCCTTACTGTAGTTTTCTGCAGGCAGCCTATAGGTCTTATGGATCCCTCCCACTCTGCTCTGTGCACAGGCTATGAGCAGCATGATGATGATGTCACTGCAATCTCCAAGTAAATAACTAAGTTTGCAATGTCATTTGGTGCAAATAAAGTGAATTCTTTTACTACTACTTGCTATTAAGGAATATATTTAGCTGGAAATTTTTGTGCCTGGTGTTCAGCTTTAACACAGTGGAGCGAACGTATTTTAAAAATGAATTTAGTCCTCTATCTAGAACAATGCTACAGATAAGATTTGTTTATCATTCCATTACGACTATTGGTATTTCATTGTCTTCCCAGTTCTTCTACAGTATGTAAAACTTTTAAAAACTGCTAAACAATGGTACACAAGATCATTGTTAAGATATGATAATAAAAATTATTAAATAGAGAGCTTTTCTACGATGATGTTATTTACCCATCTGAATAACTAAGCATTAGTGCTTTTGTTTTATACCGCCATCAGTCTTTTATCTGTAGGTGTATTGCTAATCTAATGCAATCTTCCAGCAGAGCTCACATTGATTTGTGCCTAGGAAAAAGTTGCATGTTTAAAAGAATATCTGATCAGTGAAACAATTATGAAAACATATTCTGCCTTGTATATAATCTTTTTCTCTCCGTAGGTTGTCTTTGTGCGCTAATGCAAAGTCTCCTTCATTGGCGTAACCCCGAAGGACGCCCGCTGGCTCCACATTATCTTTTTCTCAATTCTCTGAATTTTAAATGCTCTATTGTCTCTGCTTTGCTGTTTTCATCTGCCAGTTAAAGAGAAAGAGCGGCACAAAAGGAACTCAGATATAGGGCGTATAAAAGAATGTATGCAACAAAAGAAGAAATTGTAGAATACACTCTGCATGATGGGAGACATTCAAATTCATCTCCTGCTAAAAACAGTTTGTTGCAGGTAAAGCTTTTGAAGCAAACCTCATTGTACTAGGAATTGTTTACACCACCAGGCAAGGTCCATTTCTCACAAAATACCATAAAGGCAAAGTACTGTATCTATTCAAAGCGTGTGTAAGAGATATGAATTAACCCATTCAGTACCAAAGCTGAAAAATGTCCCTACACACATCCAGGTTGTATTAATAACTTTCATCTTTGACTGCCTCTGTGCATCTGGAAAGTATTCACAGCGCTTCACTTTTTCCACATTTTATTATGTTACAGCCTTATTCCAAAATGGATTCAATTCACTATTTTCCTCATAATTTTACAAACAATACCCCATAATGACAATGTGAACAAAGTTTGTTTGAAATCTTTGCAAATTAATTAAAAATATAAAACGAAAAAAAAATCACATGTACGTAAGTATTCACAGCCTTTGCTCAATACTTTGTTGAATCACTGTGTGCACCAAATACAGCCTCTGGGCTCTGGCTGGGACACTCAAAGACATTCACATGGTTGTCCCATAGCCACTCCTTTGTTATCTTGACTGTGTTCTTAGGGTCGTTGCCCTGTTGGAAGATGAACCTTTGCCCGAGTCTGAGGTCCAGAGCGCTCTGAAACAGGTTTTCATCAAGGATGTCCCTGTTCATTGCTGCATTCATCTTTCCCTCGATCCTGACTAGTCTCCCAGTTCCTGCCACTTTTTTTGAAATAACAAACATACCATACTTACCTCCACTGTGCAGTTCGTTTTGCACCGAGTGGCCCCGATCCTCGTCTTCTGGGATCCCTCGGTGGCTGTCTCGGCTCCTCCCTGCAACAGCTAACCCCCGTTCTGGGAAACGCTCTCCCAAGGGGGTTAGCTTGCGGGCGCGCTCCCGTGATACAGTCAGCGGCCATAGCCGCTGACTGAATGACTCAGCACCGCCCCCCGCGCGCCGCGTCATTGATTTGATTGACAGCAGCAGGAGCCAATGGCTGCGCTGCTATCAATCTCCAATGAAGAGCCGCCTCAAGCTGGGGAAAACCATCGCGGGATCGCGCACAAGGAGTTTCGTGGCTCATGCAAGTAAAACGGGGGGGCTGGGGGGCCCGAGAGTGCAAGGTGTTTTTTCACCTTAATGCATAGGTTGCATTAAGGTGAAAAAACACAATGCTTTAGAGCCCCTTTAATTGGACTGAGAATTAATGACCGTGGCACAAGCTACTGACTAACAGACAGTGGGCCATCCCCTTTTCTGCTGCAAGGGTTATATAGTCATTAGAAATACTTACCTTATTCTTCACTCCACCAGGCTCCTCCGGTGGTGTGACCAGCCCACTTCAAACTCTATTCTTGGGAGGTGTGTGACTAGGGGACCCTTGGAGTGGTGTTGCTTTGGATTCAAGTCCATGTCTCCCCAAAACACTGGAGGACCCGGATACATATTTGGAGCCTCTATGCCTAAACCAGCAATGACTGCTTTCGACTGTGAGACTCAGAGCAGATGTTAATATAATCAGCCTAACCCAACCTGATACTGGGTCTCCTGCTATAATCTAAAGTGTTATGTGTGTCTTTGCCCCCATTGCATGCCTCCTAGGTGTGAATTCACCTTGTTAATTGAGTAACCTATTGTTTCTGTCTGTCTGCTCATCTCTTGGAGATGTGATCAATATTGTGTCCACTTTACCTTGCCATCAAACCATTGTGGGATGTTATGTGTTTATGCTTATGATAATGTGTAACGTACTTTGTGTATCCAGGGTTGTGGGCTAGTTGTTAAATAGCTTACTGTTTAATTAGCTTAAAGTGGATTTAAACCCGATTCATGGAATTTGAGCTGGGCACATATATATGCAGTGTTTTGTTATCTCTCTTTAAAGCACTATGTCCAGTGGCTGTTTCCTGCTCCATTCTTCTGTTATCAGTCTAACTCCTGAAAAGTTCTCTGTCACATATGATAAAAGCAGCCTAAGTTTTGTGTTGAGGAGGATGCTATAAATAGATTAGCGGAGCCCTGAACTATTCAACAATCAGCTTTGAAAGTCTCTACCTATGAGGAGAGGGGGTGTGTGCCTTTCCTCCAATCAGCTGTTTTGGCTGACAGGAGATATACAGTGGAACCTCGGATTGCGAGTAACGCGGTTAACGCGCGATTCGCAATACGAGCACTGTATTCAAGCCAAAGTGGTGTGCAATACCCCGTTTGGCCTGAGGTGGGGGGGGCGCCGGAGCCGAGCAGAGCCAAGCAGAACCGAGCAGAGCCGAACAGCGCAGTTCGGAACCGTTCGGAAATGCTCCGAAAATCGTGGAAATACTCCGTTCCCAAGCCTTTCCGAGCTCAGCCGAGGTGTCCTCGGCCTTATCCGAGTGTCTCCGATGCTCTCCGGCACCCCCCGCCTTTGGTCGCATGCGGTATTGCATGCCATTAAAGTCAATGCGGAACAAATTATTTTCGTTTCCATTGACTTCAATGGGGAAACTCGCTTTGATATGCGAGTACTTTGGATTACGAGCGTTCTTTTGGAACGGAATATGCTCGTAATCCAAGGTTCCACTGTACAAGTAAAACTTATGTAGGGAGATTTGTTTCATCCCTGTGTATCATCTGAGGCTGTTCACTTCACTGGGTATATGTGAGGGTTTACATCCACTTTAATGTTTATGTTTGCTGGCCCTTAGCTATGTTAAGTAAATTCCTGTTTGAAGTTTGTATTGTTAGGGTAATTTGATCAGACTCTACCTGATCTTGTGTGTTATATATTGTTTGTGAATTTTCAATAAAGTGGGTTCCAGTTTGCACCTAAGATAGTGTCGTCTAGTTCTTGGGTGCAATATTCAGCTATCGTACCTGGTTCCTGGTTCCAGACTGGAGGAAGCTATATCTTGACAGAGGCACCCAAGCTGGGTGCTGGACGTTCCGTCACAACAGTAATACACGACTAGTGATGAGCCGAACACCCCCGGGTTCGGTTCGCACCAGAACCCGCGAACGGACCGAAAGTTCGTACGAACATTAGAACCCTATTAAATACAATGGATGCGAACGTTCGAATTCTAAAGTGCTAATTATAACGACTATTATGCATGTTATTGTCCTAAAAAGGGTTTGGGAACCCGGGTTCTGCACCAGGGGACATGTATCAATGCAAAAAGAAGTTTTAAAAACGGTCGTTTTTCGGGAGCAGTCATTTTAATGATGCATAAAGTGAAAAAAAAAAAGTCAAATATTCCTTTAAATATCGTACCTGGGGGGTGTCTAAAGTATGCCTGTGAAGTGCCACGTGTTTCCCGTGTTTAGAACTGTCCCTGCACAAAATGACACTTCTAAAGGAAAAAAAAGCCATTTAAAACTGCTTGCGGCTTTAATGTAATGTCTGGTCCCGGTAATATGGATGAAAATCTTTAAGAAAAATGGCATAGCTACCCCATGACCCCCCCCCCCTACCCCAGCCCATTACCAGCCCCTTTGGGTCTTGTATGGATATTAAGGGGAACCCCGCACATAAAATAAAAAAGGCCCTATATACTCTGAACAGCCGTATACAGGCGGTGCATACAAGACAGGGACTGTAGGTTTGTTCTTATGTAGAATCTGTTTGTAATTTTGAACAGGTACATTGTTTAAGTGTAGCTCCAGCCCAAAAATCTATTTTTAAACTTTTTGGAAAACATAGGTAAGGGTTATCACCCCTGTAACATTTGTTTTGCTGTCTGTGCCCCTGTTCAGAACATTTCACCTCACTTTCCGTCCCAATGACAACTGTTTTTGAAATGTGGTGTTTTTCTTGAAACAAGGATTGGTGATAAAGCATCAGTACAGAGGAGACACCTTTCTCCCATATTAATTCTTACAGGAGAGAATTTTCCTTCCAAGGGGTAGATTTCCTCTCACTTCCTGTTGTCTTCTTGCGTTTGCAAGTAGGAGTCGTTTGTAAGTTGGATGTTTGAAAGTAGGGACCTGCCGTATATACTCTGCAGAAATAGGCCCCTTAGTTGTTGGTGTTGGCACAACACTGTAAGCACTCACAGTTACTCTTGGTTGGTGCTGGAACGCCCTGCTGTCAACTATTATATCAGGAATTTTAATTACATATAATTGTTGAACAGTGGTAGTAAAAATTGGGCCTTTGATGGTGGTGCTGGTGCCACAATACTGTAAGCCCTGACAGTTACTCTTGGTGGGTGCAGCAATGGGCCCTGCTGTGAATTATTAGATCAAGAATTGTAATTGCATGCCCCTGTTGAACAGGGGCTGAAAAATTGGGCCTTTCATGGTGGTGGTGGTGGTGGTGGTGTTGCCACAACACTGTAAGCCCTCAGAGTTACTCTTGGTGGGTGCAGGAATGGGCCCTGCTGTGAATTATTAGATCAAGAATTGTAATTACATGCCCCTTTTGAACAGGGGCTGAAAAATTGGGCCTTTCGTGGTGGTGGTGGTGGTGGTGGCGTTGCCACAACACTGTAAGCCCTCAGAGTTACTCTTGGTGGGTGCAGCAATGGGCCCTGCTGTGAATTATTAGATCAAGAATTGTAATTACATGCCCCTGTTGAACAGGGGCTGAAAAATTGGGCCTTAGGCACTGGTGGCACAACACTACAACCCCTCACAGATACTGTACTTGGAGCACAGCAATGAGCCCTGTTGCAAAGTATTGCTTCAAAAATTGTAATGACACGCCCCTGTTAAACAGGGGCTGAAAAATTGGGCCTTAGGCACTGGTGGCACAACACTGCAACCCCTCACAGATACTGTACTTGGAGCACAGCAATGAGCCCTGTTGCAAAGTATTGCTTCAAAAATTGTAATGACACGCCCCTGTTAAACAGGGGCTGAAAAATTGGGCCTTAGGCACTGGTGGCACAACACTCCAACCCCTCACAGATACTGTACTTGGAGCACAGCAATGAGCCCTATGGCAAATTATTGCTTCAAAAATTGCAATTACACGCCCCTGTTAAACAGGGGCTGAAAAATTGGGCCTTAGCCACTGGTGGCGGCACCCATAAACAAAAATGATCTTCCAAGCTATCATCATCAATCGTATCATTGAGGACTCGGAGGAGGAGGATAGCCAGTCAACATAACAGCACAGGCACTCAGCATCAGCATCAGTCTTGAAGGGATGTGACATGTTAAAATCAATTAGTCTGTTATATCAGCATCAGGTGTGTGGTAGCTGGTGGTGATCCAAGACTGGTTCATCTTGATGAAAGTCAGTCGATCAACAGAGTCGGTGGACAGGCGCACCCTGTGATCCGTGACAAATCCTCCAGCAGCACTGAATGTGCGTTCCGAAAGAACGCTGGATGCAGGACAGGCCAGTAGCTCAATTGCATACTGTGCAAGCTCTGGCCAGTGATCCATCCTCAAGACCCAGTAAGCCAGAGGATTTTCGGTGGGGAAGGTGTCCAAGTCTGACCTTGCCCCTAGATATTCCTGCACCATGTTTATCAGACGCTGGCGATGGTTGCTGGAACCGATCATACTTTGGGGCTGCGGACTAAAGAATTGTCTGAACGCATCGGTCAGACGGCCACCTTCCCCACCGCTCCTTCTTTGACTGGCCGAAGCCTCAGCAACTCGTTGTCCAGGACCAGGAGTTTGTAACCTCCCAGTCTCTGGGAACGCGTTGCACAGACCTTTCTGCAAGGCCTCCCGGAGTTGTCTCATCCTCTGCTCCCTCTGCGACGGTAACATAAGGTCCGCAACCTTACCCTTGTACCGTGGATCAAGGAGAGTGGCCAGCCAGTAATGGTCCCTCTCCTTGATCCGAAGAATACGAGGATCCTTCCGCAGACTTTGCAGGATCAGGGAGGCCATGCAGCGTAGGTTTGCTGAGGCATTCGGTCCGGAGTCCTCTGGGTCACTAAGGACGACATGATCCGCAGCCACCTCCTCCCAGCCACGTACAAGTCCACTGGTTTCTTGGGACTGTAAATCATCCCTAAAAGACTGCTGCTGATGATGCTGAGTGCCAGCCTCCACCTCCATGCTGACACAATCCTCCTCCTCCTCCTCCTCCTCTTCCTGTGCGATGGGTGGGACAGAAGGAACACTGTCTGGGTAAAGGGGGCCTTGAGAGGCAAGGAAGTCCTCCTCTTCCTGCCTCTGTTCTGCCTCAAGTGCCCTGTCCATTATTCCACGCAGCGTGTGCTCCAACAGGTGGACAAGAGGTACAGTGTCACTGATGCATGCACTGTCACTGCTCACCATCCTCGTGGCCTCCTCAAATGGTGCCAGGACAGTGCATGCATCCCTGATCATGCCCCACTGGCGTGGAGAAAAAAAAACAAGCTCCCCTGACCCTGTCCTGGTGCCGTAGTCGCACAGGTACTCATTGATGGCCCTCTGCTGCGTGTGCAGCCGCTGCAGCATGGCCAACGTTGAGTTCCACCTGGTGGGCATGTCACATATAAGGCGGTTCTTGGGCAGGTTCAACTCCTTTTGCAGCTCAGCCAGGCGAGCACTGGCATTATAAGATCTGCGGAAATGCACACAGACTTTCCTGGCCTGCCTCAGGACATCCTGTAAGCCCGGGTACCTGCCCAAGAACCGCTGCACCACCAGGTTAAGGACGTGAGCCACACAGGGCACATGGGTCAGTTGTCCCTGTCGGAGGGCGGAGAGGAGGTTGGTGCCATTGTCGCAAACCACCATTCCTGGCTTAAGCTGGCGTGGCGTCAACCACCTCTCGGCCTGGCCCTGCAGAGCAGACAGGACCTCTGCCCCAGTGTGGCTTCTGTCCCCCAAACACACCAGCGCAAGCACGGCATGGCATCTTTTTGCCTGCGTACTTGCGTAGCCCCTTGAACGGCTACGGAGCACCGCTGGTTCAGAGGACAAAGCACAGGAAGAGGCCATGGAGGAAGAAGAAGAGGAGGGGGTGGAGGAGAGAGGTGTGTCACAACCAGTAGTAGCATTTTGGAGGCGTGGCGGTGGAACAACCTCCAACACTACTGCACCTTGTCCTGCATCCTTCCCAGCTGCCAAAAGAGTGACCCAATGGGCCGTGAAAGAAAGGTAACGTCCCTGTCCATGCCTGCTGGACCATGAGTCAGCGGTAATATGCACCTTACCGCTGACTGCCCTGTCCAGCGAGGCCAAGACATTGCCTTCCACATGCCGGTAGAGAGCCGGAATAGCCTTCCGTGAGAAAAAGTGGCGTTTGGGAACCTGCCACTGAGGAACCGCACATTGCACAAACTCACGGAAGGGGGCCGAGTCTACCAACTGAAAAGGCAGCAGTTGAAGCGCTAGCAATTTAGCCAAGCTAGCATTCAACCGCTGGGCATGTGGATGGCTGGGAGTGAACTTCTTTCGACGGTCCAGCAGCTGGGGCAGGGAAATTTGCCTGCTAGAATCGGACGTCGGTGTACTGCTAGCAGAGTGGCCGCAAGTACTTGGCTGTGACACACCTAATTCTACACCTTCATTCCTCTCAGTGCATGTTTCAGAGAGGACTGAAGTTATAGTGGGGTTGGAGATCCCAGCTGATGCGGTGCAAGGAGAGGTCCGCTTTGTTCTTTGGTGTGGGTCTTTGAGGTAGGCTTGCCAACGAGCTGCATGGCAGGTCAACATATGTCTGGTCAGGCATGTGGTACCCAAGCGGCTGATGTTTTGGCCACGCGATATACGCTTGAGACATATGTTGCAAACAGCAGCTGTGCGATCTGATGCACTAGCCTCAAAAAAGGCCCACACCAAAGAACTTTTTGAATGACGGGCAGAGGCAGCGCCCTGCACAGGCGGAGCTCTGCGGTGTGATTCCGTCGGTGTACTGCCCTTACGCTGGCCACCAAAGGGCATCCTGCCTCGTTGGAGATGTGCCTCCTCCTCATCCTCCTCCTCCTCCTCTCTCCTATTAGGCACCCACGTGGAGTCAGTGACCTCATCATCCCCTCCCTCCTCATCACTGGAGCCAATCTGGCAGTATGCTGCAGCTGCTGGAACATGACTGCCAGATTGGTGTCCTTCTTGAGCATCCCCTCTGTCTGCTCTCACGCTACTGCCTTCCTGTAGCTGGGTTTCATCATCAGACCCTTCGAAACGCTGGGCATCCTCCTGGAGCATGTACCCAACACTGTGCTCAAACAGTTCGGGGGACTCCTCAGGAGGAGGACATGGTGGGTCTAGGGAAGGAGTGACTGATGATGAGTCTGACATTGATACCAGGTAAGAGGACGCTTTGGCAGCTGCTTTGCCAGTACCCTGAGCCTGGGTGAGAGAGGATGAGGAGGAGGAGGAGGAGGGCTTGGTCATCCACTCTACCAAGTCTTCAGCATGATGTGGCTCAACATGTCCAGCTGCCAAAAAGAAGGACAAGCGTGTCCCATGGCCATGTGCTGATGACAATGCACCGCGTCCACGACCAGCACTGTTGCCCCCAGACACAGAGCCTGCTTGCCCTCTTTTATTGCCTCCTGACTGTCTGCCTCTCCTTGTTTGCCTTCCAGACATTCTAATAGATGGCCTGCAGGGAGATGGGAAAAAAGCAATAAGGGCTACCTTCAGGTGTCCTTCTCTGTCCCTTTACTTAAGGATTTCTAAATATGGTTGAGGATGATTGCTTTCGCACAGAATAGCACAACGACAATTTCCCTGACTGTCCAAAAAACAAGGATTTCAAAGATGGTTGATGAGGAATGCTTTAGCACAGTATAGCACAAGGAGAATTTCCCTCACTGTCCTTCCCTGTCCCTAGAAACAAGGATTAGCACAGTGAAAGAAACTGACACTCTCCCTACCTATAGTTTTCTGTCCCTAGAAAAAATGTTTTTTTAAAGATGGTTGATGATCAATGCTTTAGCACACTATAGCACAAGGAGAATTTCCCTCACTGTCCTTCCCTGTCCCTAGAAACAAGGATTAGCACAGTAAAACACACTGACACTCTCCCTACCTATAGTTTTCTGTCCCTAGAAAAAATGTTTTTTTAAAGATGGTTGATGATCAATGCTTTAGCACATTATAGCACAAGGAGAATTTCCCTCACTGTCCTTCCCTGTCCCTAGAAACAAGGATTAGCACAGTGAAAGAAACTGACACTCTCCCTACCTATAGTTTTCTGTCCCTAGAAAAAATGTTTTTTTAAAGATGGTTGATGATCAATGCTTTAGCACAGTATAGCACAAGGAGAATTTCCCTCACTGTCCTTCCCTGTCCCTAGAAACAAGGATTAGCACAGTGAAAGAAACTGACACTCTCCCTACCTATAGTTTTCTGTCCCTAGAAAAAATGTTTTTTTAAAGATGGTTGATGATCAATGCTTTAGCACACTATAGCACAAGGAGAATTTCCCTCACTGTCCTTCCCTGTCCCTAGAAACAAGGATTAGCACAGTGAAAGAAACTGACACTCTCCCTACCTATAGTTTTCTGTCCCTAGAAAAAATGTTTTTTTAAAGATGGTTGATGATCAATGCTTTAGCACAGTATAGCACAAGGAGAATTTCCCTCACTGTCCTTCCCTGTCCCTAGAAACAAGGATTAGCACAGTGAAAGAAACTGACACTCTCCCTACCTATAGATTTCTGTCCCTAGAAAAAATGTTTTTTTAAAGATGGTTGATGATCAATGCTTTAGCACACTATAGCACAAGGAGAATTTCCCTCACTGTCCTTCCCTGTCCCTAGAAACAAGGATTAGCACAGTAAAACACACTGACACTCTCCCTACCTATAGTTTTCTGTCCCTAGAAAAAATGTTTTTTTAAAGATGGTTGATGATCAATGCTTTAGCACAGTATAGCACAAGGAGAATTTCCCTCACTGTCTTTCCCTGTCCCTAGAAAAAAGGATTAGCACAGTGAAAGAAACTGACACTCTCCCTACCTATAGTTTTCTGTCCCTAGAAAAAATGTTTTTTTAAAGATGGTTGATGATCAATGCTTTAGCACACTATAGCACAAGGAGAATTTCCCTCACTGTCCTTCCCTGTCCCTAGAAACAAGGATTAGCACAGTAAAACACACTGACACTCTCCCTACCTATAGTTTTCTGTCCCTAGAAAAAATGTTTTTTTAAAGATGGTTGATGATCAATGCTTTAGCACACTATAGCACAAGGAGAATTTCCCTCACTGTCCTTCCCTGTCCCTAGAAACAAGGATTAGCACAGTAAAACACACTGACACTCTCCCTACCTATAGTTTTCTGTCCCTAGAAAAAATGTTTTTAAAAAAATGGTTGATGATCAATGCTTTAGCACACTATAGCACAAGGAGAATTTCCCTCACTGTCCTTCCCTGTCCCTAGAAACAAGGATTAGCACAGTAAAACACACTGACACTCTCCCTACCTATAGTTTTCTGTCCCTAGAAAAAATGTTTTTTTTAAAGATGGTTGATGATCAATGCTTTAGCACAGTATAGCACAAGGAGAATTTCCCTCACTGTCCTTCCCTGTCCCTAGAAACAAGGATTAGCACACTGAAAGAAACTGACACTCTCCCTACCTATAGTTTTCTGTCCCTAGAAAAAATGTTTTTTTAAAGATGGTTGATGATCAATGCTTTAGCACACTATAGCACAAGGAGAATTTCCCTCACTGTCCTTCCCTGTCCCTAGAAACAAGGATTAGCACAGTGAAAGAAACTGACACTCTCCCTACCTATAGTTTTCTGTCCCTAGAAAAAATGTTTTTTTAAAGATGGTTGATGATCAATGCTTTAGCACACTATAGCACAAGGAGAATTTCCCTCACTGTCCTTCCCTGTCCCTAGAAACAAGGATTAGCACAGTAAAACACACTGACACTCTCCCTACCTATAGTTTTCTGTCCCTAGAAAAAATGTTTTTTTAAAAGATGGTTGATGATCAATGCTTTAGCACAGTATAGCACAAGGAGAATTTCCCTCACTGTCCTTCCCTGTCCCTAGAAACAAGGATTAGCACAGTGAAAGAAACTGACACTCTCCCTACCTATAGTTTTCTGTCCCTAGAAAAAATGTTTTTTTAAAGATGGTTGATGATCAATGCTTTAGCACAGTATAGCACAAGGAGAATTTCCCTCACTGTCCTTCCCTGTCCCTAGAAACAAGGATTAGCACAGTGAAAGAAACTGACACTCTCCCTACCTATAGTTTTCTGTCCCTAGAAAAAATGTTTTTTTAAAGATGGTTGATGATCAATGCTTTAGCACACTATAGCACAAGGAGAATTTCCCTCACTGTCCTTCCCTGTCCCTAGAAACAAGGATTAGCACAGTGAAAGAAACTGACACTCTCCCTACCTATAGTTTTCTGTCCCTAGAAAAAATGTTTTTTTAAAGATGGTTGATGATCAATGCTTTAGCACAGTATAGCACAAGGAGAATTTCCCTCACTGTCCTTCCCTGTCCCTAGAAACAAGGATTAGCACAGTGAAAGAAACTGACACTCTCCCTACCTATAGTTTTCTGTCCCTAGAAAAAATGTTTTTTTAAAGATGGTTGATGATCAATGCTTTAGCACAGTATAGCACAAGGAGAATTTCCCTCACTGTCCTTCCCTGTCCCTAGAAACAAGGATTAGCACAGTGAAAGAAACTGACACTCTCCCTACCTATAGTTTTCTGTCCCTAGAAAAAATGTTTTTTTAAAGATGGTTGATGATCAATGCTTTAGCACACTATAGCACAAGGAGAATTTCCCTCACTGTCCTTCCCTGTCCCTAGAAACAAGGATTAGCACAGTGAAAGAAACTGACACTCTCCCTACCTATAGTTTTCTGTCCCTAGAAAAAATGTTTTTTTAAAGATGGTTGATGATCAATGCTTTAGCACACTATAGCACAAGGAGAATTTCCCTCACTGTCCTTCCCTGTCCCTAGAAACAAGGATTAGCACAGTAAAACACACTGACACTCTCCCTACCTATAGTTTTCTGTCCCTAGAAAAAATGTTTTTTTAAAGATGGTTGATGATCAATGCTTTAGCACACTATAGCACAAGGAGAATTTCCCTCACTGTCCTTCCCTGTCCCTAGAAACAAGGATTAGCACAGTAAAACACACTGACACTCTCCCTACCTATAGTTTTCTGTCCCTAGAAAAAATGTTTTTTTAAAGATGGTTGATGATCAATGCTTTAGCACACTATAGCACAAGGAGAATTTCCCTCACTGTCCTTCCCTGTCCCTAGAAACAAGGATTAGCACAGTAAAACACACTGACACTCTCCCTACCTATAGTTTTCTGTCCCTAGAAAAAATGTTTTTTTAAAGATGGTTGATGATCAATGCTTTAGCACACTATAGCACAAGGAGAATTTCCCTCACTGTCCTTCCCTGTCCCTAGAAACAAGGATTAGCACAGTAAAACACACTGACACTCTCCCTACCTATAGTTTTCTGTCCCTAGAAAAAATGTTTTTTTAAAGATGGTTGATGATCAATGCTTTAGCACACTATAGCACAAGGAGAATTTCCCTCACTGTCCTTCCCTGTCCCTAGAAACAAGGATTATCACAGTAAAACACACTGACACTCTCCCTACCTATAGTTTTCTGTCCCTAGAAAAAATAGGATTTTTTACTCACCGTAAAATCCTTTTCTCTGAGTCCATGGACCGACACAGCTTCTCTATTGACAAAGTGGGTATTATCCGTTAATTAGGAGTGACTAGGCAGAAAAACTTGTAAAAAGTGTTGCATCACACCTTCTACAGTACCGCCCAGGGGGCGGACCCTCTGGGTATACCCTCTCAGTCTGCACATCGCAGATCAGTTCGTCAAAAAGCAGTACAAACTTAAAAGGAGGGGTGGGTGCTGTGTCGGTCCATGGACTCAGAGAAAAGGATTTTACGGTGAGTAAAAAATCCTATTTACTCTTTCGTCCATGGACCGACACAGCTTCTCTATTGACAAAGTGGGACGTCCCAAAGCAGTGTCAGAGAAAAAACGAGGGGTGGTAACAGCATAAAAACAAACTTCACCCCAAAACACAAAACAGCACTCCTCCAACGGAGGAGTTGCAACTCTAAACAGCCGCCTGCAAAACCTTGCGGCCGAAAGAGGCATCCGAAGATGCACCTACATCAATTTTGTAGAATTTTGTGAAAGTGTGAGCGGACGACCAAGTCGCCGCTTTACATAGTTGGGAAACAGACGCTTGATGTCGGAAAGCCCAAGAGGCACCTATTGCCCTGGTCGAATGCGCCGTGACAGGAAAGGGGGGCGCCTGACCCTTTAAGGCGTAAGCCTGGATTACTATCTGTCGGATCCACCTAGAGATGGTGGCCGATGAGACTGCTTGGCCCTTCTTGGGACCAGCCACCGAAACAAACAGTGAGTCTGACTTCCGGAACAGGGAAGTAGCAGATATGTATACTCTCAAAGCTCGGACAACGTCCAAGGAATGCAACGCCGACTCCTTAGGATTCGACGGCTGAGGACACAAGGATGGAAGTACAATGTCTTCGTTGAGATGAAAAGCCGAAATGACTTTCGGAAGAAAGGAAGGCTGCGGCCGCAGCACCACCTTATCCTTGTGGAAAATCAAATAGGGAGCCTTGCAGGACAAGGCTGCCAGCTCAGAGACTCGTCTAACTGACGTAACAGCCACCAAAAAGACCACTTTCTGAGAAAGTGTCAACAGGGGAATCTCTCTAATATTCTCAAACGGTGCCGTCTGAAGCACCGAGAGGACCAGGTTCAAGTCCCACGGAGGTAATGGGGGGCGGACCGGAGGGGCCACATGTCGAACCCCCTGCCCAAATGTACTCACGAGAGAGTGAGTCGCCAGGGGTCGCTGAAAAAAGACAGCCAGGGCAGATATCTGTCCCTTAATCGTACTTAGGGCAAGCCTTTGGTCTACCCCATGCTGTAAAAACAGCAGGATTCTGGAAACCAAATAGGTACGCGGATACCATTTCATTTCCTCACATATGGAGATGTAGGCCCTCCAAGTGCGGTGATAGACCTTCCTAGAGGACGGTTTCCGAGCACTTCTCATAGTAGAGATTACTGAGTCTGACAGGCCCCGATCTCTCAGTACCTGGTTCTCAACAGCCATGCCGTTAAAGCCAATGACTGTAAAGCAGGATGGAATATGGGACCTTGCGATAGCAGGTCCTTCCGTAGTGGTAGGCGCCAGGGGACGTCTGCTACCAGACGTACTAGATCGGCGTACCAAGGACGCTGAGGCCAATCTGGAGCGATTAGGATCATTGGAATTCCCTCTGCCTCCACTCTGCGGAGCAGAAGAGGAAGAAGCCTTAAGGGAGGGAAGGCATAGATTAGCCGATACTGACCCCACGATGCTACCAACGCGTCCGTTGCGTCTGCCCATGGGTCTCTTGACCGGGCCACAAACCTCAATACCTTCCGATTGAGTCGGGAAGCCAGAAGATCTACGTCTGGTGTGCCCCATCTTTGGCAGAGGAGTTGGAACACCTCCGGGTGTAAGGACCATTCTCCCTGGTCCAGCATCTGGCGGCTCAGGTAGTCCGCCTGTCAGTTTTCCACACCCGGAATGTACACGGCCGACAGTGCCGGTACGCTCCTCTCTGCCCACTTCAGGATGCGAGCGATCTCCGATGCTGCAGCTGAGCTTCTTGTTCCTCCTTGATGATTGACATATGCCACTGCTGTGGCGTTGTCTGACTGGATCCTGACTGGACGCCCTTGCAGTCTCTGAGACCATTTGAAGAGGCACAGCTTGATCGCCCGGATCTCCAGGACATTGATCGGCAGGAGGGCTTCCTCTGGGGTCCAGCGACCTTGCGCCGACTGGACACCCCAGACTCCCCCCCAACCTGTAAGGCTGGCGTCCGTCGTGATCACTATCCAGTAAACCGGAAAAAATGACTTCCCGGCCATTAGAGCCGGTGCTGTCAGCCACCATACCAGGGATCTCCTGACTAGGTGGCTCACTCGGATTTGATAATCTAGAGATGAAGGGCATCTGTTCCATCTGGACAGAACTTCCTTCTGTAACACTCGAGTGTGGTATTGAGCATATGGGACCGCCTCGAAGGAGGCTACCATGAGGCCCAACACTCGCATGCAAAAACGGAGTGACGACCAATTCCTGGAAGTCAGCTGCCGTACTGCAGCCTGGAGGGTCTGCAACTTCTCCACAGGGAGGAATACCTTTGCCTCTGAGGAATCCAGAATCAACCCCAGGTACACTAGGCGTTGAGTGGGCACCAATACTGACCTTTGCGTGTTTAGTATCCAACCACAGTCTCGAAGAGTCTGACAGGTAATGGACACGCTTACCTCTAATTCTGAGCTTGAAGGGGCCTTCAGCAGAAGGTTGTCCAAGTAACCTGTGATAGCGATACCCCGCTGTCTTAGAAGTGCCAGAATCGGAGCGAGCACCTTGGTGAACGTCCTGGGTGCTGAGGCAAGGCCAAACGGGAGGGCCACAAACTGGTAGTGGTTCTTCCCGATAGCAAATCGCAGAAACCTCTGGTGTCTGGAGTATATGGGGACATGCAGGTATGCGTCCTTGATGTCCAAGGAGGCCAGAAAGTCCCCCGGATGGAGAGCCGTGACTACGGATCGAACCGACTCCATCCGAAATCTTTGTACCTTCACAAAGCAATTGAGGGCTCTGAGATCCAAGATTGGACGAACCCCCTCCTTCTTTGGCACAATGAACAGATTTGAGTAAAAACCCTGACCCCGTTCCTGTTCTGGAACTGGAATAACTACCCCGCGTTCCAGTAGACCCTGGACCGCCCCATACAGGGCCTCCCGACGGGTCGGTAGTAGCTGGAGATTGGAGGTGATGAATCTGTCTGGTGGACAAGAGAGAAATTCTATCTTGTAGCCTGAGGAGATTACTTCGCAAACCCACCTGTCAGAGACTAGAGCAGTCCACTGAGTCGCGAATTCGCGAAGACGTCCCCCCAACCGAGAGCTGGGTGGGGGCGGACCTTCATGTGGACGCAGATTTGTCCGCAGGCTTGTTGGGTCTGCGGGACCAAGGACGCTTTTGTCCTTGGGCAGGCGCTTTATCGGCCTGGGGTCTTTTCCCTGTCGCCCTAGGGGGACGAAAAAAACCACTTGTGTGCAGTAAAGGAGGGCCCTTGCCCTTGGCGTGGCCCCTTACCCTTGCTAATTTGGGGAAGCAAAGTGCTTTTACTTCCTGTGGCATCCTTGATGATGTCATCCAGAGAAGCCCCAAAAAGTCTGTCGCCCTTAAAAGGCAGATCCAACAGGGCTTTCTTGGAAGTCTGGTCCGCAGACCAGCCTTTTAGCCAGATCAGGCGGCGTATTGCTACTGCATAAACCGAAGTTTTAGACAGCAGGGGAATAGTATTCATGTCTGACTCGCAGACAAACCTAAGGCCCTGGACCAACAGGTCGGCCAATGTTATCTCATCAGGAGGAGCATCTCGCTCCTTAACCCCTGGAGTAGCAATCTTGCCCATTCAGTAAGTGTGTGAGACACTAGGGCCCCCGCCAATGCCGGGCGTACTGCCGAGCCTACCACTGAGTATAGGTAGCAAGCGAGTGCTTCAGCCTTCTTATCCACAGGGTCCTAGAAAACAGGAGCCCCTTCTACAGGAATTGTGGTGGCTCTATTAAGTCTGGACACCGGAGGGTCCACTATAGGGGGGAGAGGTCCATTTCTTCAGAAAACTCTCCTCAAAAGGGGTACCGTACCGCAAACCTCTTTGGGGCTGTAAAGACCCTCAGTGGGTTCTCCCATTCCTTGTATAAGAGTTTATCAAAAGACACACAAGGGAACACCTTAGCAGTGCGGGCAGGTCTATGAAACCCAAGTGGACCGGAGTCTCTGCTGCTTCTGCAGTATTTTCCAACTTTAGCGTATCCCGCACTGCAGTAATAAGGTCAGATACCAAAGCCGTCTCGCGTACTGACCTGGACTTGGAGTCCTCCTCACTGTCCGATCGGTCACGGTCTGCAGTCTCTGATGCATCAGAATCTGGGCCATGAGCCGTAGCTGGACCTGGTTCTGCATCAGAAATATCCCCAGAAGATTGCAGGGGACGGGGGCGTTTATTACCCCCTGTATTCCCGTGTGCTGCTTCCACCCTGGCAGCAAACGCCTCTAGGATTGCCGACATAGCGTCCATAGACACCTCAGGGACACCAGCTGCTAAATCTGGTGTTTCAGGGGAGAAGACATCTGGCTCAGATGCCATGCTGACCACACGCTGACACTCACAGGGCTCCAGGCAAGACATCAATAGGCCACCCTCCTGCGCCGCAGAGATGCTGGGTTACCCAGAGGACTCACCACCCTGGATAGGTACTGCTATGCTGCGCCTGTGATGCTGTCCCCTTGCTGCTATGTCAGTCTGCTTCTTTTATCAGCACTTCCTGTGTGAATTTTCACGCCAGTGTAATGCACCCTAGAGGCCGGAGGCTCTCGCAAAATGGTTGCCAAAAACGTCTGTATGGAAGATAATGTGGGCTCTAAGAAAATGGCCGCCGACAGAAGATAGAGGTCAGGCAGCCATAGCCCACAAAAAGATGGCCGCCGAACGGCAATATCTGCATACAGGGTGGACCAACATGGCCGCCGATCACCTGATAGGGGCCAGTGGGTGTGGCCGAACCACAGGAAGATGGCCGCCAGGCAGTTACAAGAGGCCAAACTTGGCATGGACCACCTCAAAATGGCCGCCGACAGCATGGAGACACAGAAACACAGGTAAGCAAAAATGACATTTCTTTTAAATGTTAGTTACAGCCAGCCCCGCTCCAGTGGGACCCCCTAGGTGACCCCCAGCACCCAGCAACCTTTAGCTAGAAGCCCAGGGAGGAGGGAAAGGCAGGGAGAGAGGGAAGAAAGGGGCCACAACCACTTACTTGATCTCTCCAGGAATGTCCAGCTAAATCACCCAGCCGAGGCAGGGGAGTTTTACTTACCTATCCTGCATGTATTCTGCTGGAAGACATTCCAAACAGATCATCGTCCGCGCACGGAAGGTGACTGTTGGCCAGGCATGCTGTGATTGGACCCAGAAGGGACGATCATATGTATGCCCTGGAGCATGACGCTCACCGGACAGGCTGCTGCGACTCGGCCGTAAGGTCAGCCGAAGCTGAGCGGTCCGATGCAAGCCTTGGAGCGTAAGCTCACCGGCCAGGCTGCTGCGACTCGGCCGTAAGGTCAGCCGAAGCTGAGCGGTCCGATGCAGGCCCTGGAGCGTAGGCTCACCGGCCACCCGTGGAGCGACGGGCATGTCGTGGAAAACCCAGCGCGTAGCTAGGGTCGGCACACGCTCGATGGCCGAAACTGGGGAGACTACAAGGATCGAGGATCCAGCCTGTCACCCAGTCGGCAGTTGATCGAAGATCGCAGGAAACAACAAATGTAGCAAAAAAATAAAATAAATATATATATATCTTTTTTCCCCGGACCAATGGGCCCGAAGGGAGCCATGTCCTACTCCTTGCTAGACAGAAAAAAACTGATCTGCGATGTGCAGACTGAGAGGGTATACCCAGAGGGTCCGCCCCCTGGGCGGTACTGTAGAAGGTGTGATGCAACACTTTTTACAAGTTTTTCTGCCTAGTCACTCCTAATTAACGGATAATACCCACTTTGTCAATAGAGAAGCTGTGTCGGTCCATGGACGAAAGAGTAAATGATTTTTTAAAGATGGTTGATGATCAATGCTTTAGCACAGTATAGCACAAGGAGAATTTCCCTCACTGTCCTTCCCTGTCCCTAGAAACAAGGATTCGCACAGTAAAACACACTGACACTCTCCCTACCTATCCTTCTCTTTCCCTAAACTAAAGGAATCCAGGGTAAGCAAGAAAAAAAAATGTCACTGTCCCTGCCTATGCTTCTCTTTCCCTGCTCCGGAACACACTACACTAGGCCGCCGTGCTGGCGGCCTTTTATAGTGTGGGGCGTGTACTAAACACCCTCAGCAATAATTGGCCACAGGCATCCTGCCTGTGGCCAATCATTGCTCTCCTCGCTGCCGGCGCTGTGATTGGCCAAGCATGCGGGGTCACAGTGCATGCTTGGCCAATCACAGCGCCTGGGTGACACTGCGATGGCGTAGTGCATTGTGGGCCGTTCGCGTCACTCGAATTAGGCGCAAACGGCCCAAATCGTTCGATCTTCGTCGAACGATCGAACAGCCGATGTTCGAGTCGAACGTATGTTCGACTCGAACACCGAGCTCATCCCTATACACGACTAAGCAGTCCCAGATATATATGGGTCATATATAAATATACACTGTGAAAGCTGTCTGTCTGGAGGCTTACTTTGATTAAAACCTCAGGAGGAGCTGTCTGATAAGGTTTGAGCCACTCGTCTTCATTTATGTGCATAATAGCTGGAGTTATTGAATTCTTTAAACAATTTTCTAATTTTTAGAAAATCTTTAATCACTGACTTGGTACCAATCGATAGGTGCAAAACATTAATTGCACCTACAGTATTGTGTTTTTAAAAGGGGTTTTAATTTCAAACCTAAAAGCAAAATTTCTATAGTAGGAAAAAGTTTAGGGGTATTGGGACCAAATACAATATCTGTTAAATACTAGGCTTGTGCAATTCGTTTCGTAACGAATCAAAATTCGTCCGAATTTAGCAACTTTCGGACATTCGGAAGCATTCGAATTTCCGAACAGAGCAATTACGAATAAAACCGAATCCGAAATAAATTATACCGCAAAATAGCGAATGCCCGAAGGTCTTCGGCATAATTCGTTATGAAAAAAGTTACGAATGTACGAATCCATTCGAAGCACAATAACACTCACTCTGCTCTCTGCTTCTCCCTCACCATGCTGAACTCCCTCTCAAAATGGTGTACAGGGGCGGAGGCTATAGCCGCATGAAAAAACGAAAGTAAAATACGAGATTTCAAATCCATTCGAAGCACAATAACACTCACTCTGCTCTGCTCTCTGCTTCTCCCTCACCGTGCTGAACCCTCTCAAAATGGTGTACAGGGGCGGAGCCTATAGCCGCATGTAAAAAACGAAAGTAAAATACGAGATTTCGAATCGTTACAAATAACCGCTATGTATTTAGAAAAGTACAAATCCATTCGAAGCACATTAGGCATAATAGGCAGCGTCGTTGTGAGAGAGACACGGAAAATTACGAATCAACGAACCCAAAAAAAGTTACGAAAGTAGGAGTTGTGTCCAGAATCAACGAAAAACAACGTACTCTACCGAAAGTACGAATTATAAAGCAACAAAAAATTCAACGAAAAATGTCGCTTGCAAAAATACGAATGAGTCCGAACACGAAAAATCCCGTCTAGCAAAATTATGAATGATTACGAATCAACAGGACCGGAAAGAAACGAACCGAAACGGAACGAATTTTTCCGTTGTGCACAAGTCTATTAAATACCGTAGTAATAAAATTAACAATAGCCAGCATGGGTTTATGTATGACAAAATTTGCCAAATTTCCTAACAAATGGCAAATGTGTAAATTAGTATGTGTAGGTTTCGCTAGCAACCAAGCTCAATTTGTTAATAGATAGATAGAAAACTGGTTTAACCTCATCCTTTCCACAATCTTTATAATAACGTTTCCAGCATAATGCCCAGTGAAGGGGATATGTTAATAAATCATCCCTATAAGAGACACCAACTGACACTTTGCATGGATGGTGGCTCTCAATTCCAGTTGTCACTGACAACTCCGATCCTCACTGATGATCAGGAACCAATCAGGGTGGTTCCTGATCATGCGATCACTAGGTCAGCTGTGGCATAGTCATCACATGCAGCCTGGAAGTTTCAATGCCAGATTGTATTGTAGGGGCATTGCCATCTTTTAACTCAAGACTTAATTTGCTATACCATTTTCACTGTTCATGTATCCAAAACATAAATTAGATTATTTTAACAAGTGGTTGTATGAAATACATTTTTAATTGAATAGGTTCATATGAGATTTCAGACAAGAGCTTCTTTTTGGTATATGAGTCTTATTTAATAGAAAAATCTCTTACAGCACAATACTACTATTTCATCTCATTACATAAACTTCACAGAATAAATCATCTCCAAAGAGATTTACTCACTTGAAGTGTCCTTAAAAGACTGATTATAAATTAGATTTCTTTCTTTTACAACTGTGTGGAGTGAAGCCAATCTATCTATTTCATCATTATTTAGTGAACATTAAACAGAAAGGATGAATAAGACAGTCCCATGATAACCAAATCTGCTTCATATGACGGATTCTATTGTCCTGAACACAATTCAGAAGTTTGGCTAATTTGAAAAACTGTTTAAATCTGTCAGCTTGGCCATAGATTTTTTAGACAAATCTGTGAAAGATAGAGGCTGCTCAAACATAACTCTGAGTGCACGCCGCCTCCATGGAGGAGCTCTCAACCTCGACCACAAAGAGCCAGGCAGAGTTCCAGAGTGCCTCCCTGGAATGGCCCGCGTGAATTTTAGGCAGCTGTGTTTTCTCTTATGCCATGGTTCTCCCCTTAACTTGCACTGATGGTAATCCCTGTGTCTGGAGGCTCAATCGACGCTCTACAGCATCATGGGACTTTATCGAACAACTGCATCGTTATTCCTCAGTGAACGTCCTTTAGAAAGGGTTGTGTTTTGCTCTCTACTCCCTGATTTACCAGGGCCAGCTCCCCTAATCTTTCTTTCTCCACCCCGCAGGTATGTACTATTCCCCCCCACCTCCCTCTGGAGAACTCCTTTGGAATCTCACATTGGAGACACCCCTTAGTTACAGCTGACTCATTGCTCCTAATTCCGGTTCACCAAGACATTGAGAGGTCTTAGTGCCTCGATGTTTTTTGGCTGCTTGGTTACCCGGCCTCCTTGCAGCTCTATTACATACACTGGTGATCAGCCCTTATTTCTAAAATTCTGCCAACACATGTAATGGTCAGGGGGATTATGGTATGTATCTATACATCCTAGTTATCACGCCGGGATCAGGCTGGGGGTGGGGGTCTCGTAGCGGGCTGTGATGCCCCCCTTCCTCCTGATTCTTTGGGGAATACAATGGTTGCTCCTGCCCAGCTGGTCTGGGGGGGCTACCTGATCCCCTGTGTAGTTTTCTTCGGGGGAGCGGGTTGAACCCCCTGGCTCTCCCGAAGCATGTACTCACTGCTCTCCCACATAGGCCTGCACACTTTTCACTCGGCAACTACCGAGGTGTGTGTTCTAGACAGTTTTATTTTCTAGAGGGGTAGTGGGTGGCAGATTTGTGCCCGCCTTTTGCCCCGACCCTGGATATCGAACTTACCTCTCTCCACACCCAGATTAACGATCTACTACATTATATAGCCAAAAATAGCCTACGAGTCCGGTGACAAATGCGGGAAAACTCTAGCTAGGTCCATTAGTGAACATAAACTGCGATCTTATATGCCTCATATATTATCCTCGAGTGCTTAGAAAATTACTATGCACACACAGATTTCACTAGTCTTTCAGGACTTTTACGCCTCCCTTTACAACCTACCTGTGGCATCTAATTCCCAAACTCAAATAGATGAATACATTCACTCGTCTTAGATCACTTCTTTTTTGCTGGAGATTCGCACAGAACTGAACACACCAATTAAGTTGGAAGAGCTGGAACAAGCCATTAGCTCAGCTAAACCGGGTAAGGCCCCAGGCCCAGGTGGCTTCACCCTTTCAATACTACCGGACTTTACTCCAAGTTCTAGGCTCTTATATGGTGAAGCTATTCAATGACCTGGGCGTGGACCCGATTCTCCCTAGGGACACTCTGAGGGCACACATATCCGTCATCCCTAAAGAAGATAAGGACCCGGCCTTGTGCAGCAGCTATAGGCCCATTTCCCTCCTGAATGTTGACCTTAAATTGTTTACTAAGATACTTGCGACTCGTCTAGTCTATCATTTACAGGGAATGGTTCACTTGGACCAAGTGGGTTTCGTCCCCACCAGGGAAACAAGGAATAACACGACTAAGGTCTTCAATCTACTTCATATTGCCAACTCTACTCATACACCCTGTGTCTTTCTCAGTATGGACGCGGAGAAAGCGTTTGACCGCGTAAATTGGCAATATATGTTTTCGGTCGTCCAACGCCGTTTCGGCTTGGGGGAAACTATCATTAACTGGATTGCCAAACTATACTTAAACCCTACGACTCAGGTTAAAGCAAACAGAGTCCTCGCTGACCCTTTCCCTATTATGAATGGCACAAAGCAGGGGTGTCCGCTGCCCCCCCCCCGCTCTTCGCCCTTTTGCTTGAGCCATTACTTTGCAGAGTCCGCCTAAATCTGGACATTCAAGAATTGACCATTGGGGTAACCAGTACAAAATCTCGACATATGCGGGCGATCTATTCTTTTCCTTGACGAACCCCACCACCTCACTCCCTAACCTCCTCCGCGAATTTGAACTCTATGGTTCACTTTCCAACTTAAAAATACATTTTAATAAATCTGAAGCCATGGGGATCGGGATACCTCCTACCCTCTTACCAGCGCTGCAACCTAGTTTCAACTTTACATGGATAGATGCTGCTTTGAAATATTTAGGTGCCTATATTCCCGTGGATTTGTCCCACACATTTGAACTTAATTTCCCCCCCTTGTTGACTAGAACCCGGATCCTGTTAGACACTTGGTATAAGGGTCTACACTCCTGGTTGTGCATCCTGCCAAAGTTTCTTTATTTTTTTCAAGCCTTGCCAATTCAGATTCCCCTTCCATACTTTAGGCAGGTCCATTCTCTTTTTATTATGTTTATCTCGGCCAACAAAAATACACGCCTTCCTCGCCATTTACTGTCATTGCCAAAGCAATATGGTGGCCTCGCCCTCCCTGACATTGGGAAATATTATCAGCCAACTCATCTTGGTAGAACTAACAGCTGGTGTCGTCACCATGGCTTCAAGTTGTGGATGCAACTAGAACAAGACCAAACTGACATTCCGTTACCTAGGGCGTTATGGTGTTATGACCACTTGTCGCCTTCATTGAAGTAACACCCATTAGTGGGTACGACACTTGGCATATGCTCACAGGTCAACCTGCAGAATCGCCTTTCATCCTCCGAGTCCCCATTGCTCCCTATTATAGGAAATCTGCGGTTCCCCCTAGGCATTGAACCCCACACATCTCGGACCCTATGTCATTTAGGCCAGGTTCAAGCATTCCACTTCTTAACGGGAGGAAGCTGGCCTTCTATAGAAGGGTTGATGAGCGATGCAGGCCCCTTTAAACTTTCATTTTGGACAGCACACCAGCTATGACACTTTCTCAATACCCTGCCTAACCCTCAGAGATTTCATCATCCTCTGACGACCTTTGAAGAATACTGCTCTGATGAGGGCTCCCTTCCACAAGTCCTATCCAAAACATATGTCCTCCTGAACTGTCCAGCTGAACAACCACCTTTAATGTTCTTGCACAAATGGGAGAAAGAACTGAAATGTATGTTTACATCTGCCCAGGTACAACATACAGATTTTCGTTGAAATCATCGTTTTGCACGAAAATCCAAGAGACCAACTATAAACGTTTACTAGGTGGTACCTTACTCCTCACCTTTTACACAAATATCATCTGGCCACTTTTGACCTTTGTTGAAGATGCCAGGGGGGCGGAGGAACACTGCTCCATGTCTTTTGGTCATGCCCTAAAGTTAAGCACTATTGGGCAACAGTTTGAAAAACTATCCAAAAGTTCATGGACTACAAGATTCCTGGTGATCCGGCCTTCTTTCTGCTACATATATGCACAATCCCAGCCAAACTTTATAAAAAATCCATTATGCGACACCTCTTTAACGCTGCAAAGTCTTGCATCCCGCTCCATTGGAAGAAACAATTGCTGCCAACCACTGCTGAGTGGTTTCGTAGGGTGGAGAAATGAATAAAATGGAAGACCTGGTGCTCTCTGCGCAACATCAGCAGGAAAAGTACTCTAAAACTTTGGGTCTCTGGAACCATTTTTGTCGTCTCTGACTAGGGTACGGCCCTTCTTGGAACATAATATAGCAAGGGTACTCCAGAGACCGATTACCTTGGGTATCTGGACCCAACATCCTCCTACTCCCCTTCCTCCCAACCCTCCCCTCCCCCATGTTTTATCTCCTCCTTCCCCTTCCCCCTCTGCCCCCCCTCCCCATTCCTTTCCCTCCCTCTCTCTTTCTTTTCTTTTTTTCCTTTTCCATATCTTTTTCGATCATTGAAAATGGGAAAATCTCGGGTGACACCAGGTCTTACTACACAGTCGTTTTTTCACTTTATATGGCAACCGATAGACAGTAGAAAGTAACAGCTTGGTCATTGCCTTCCCGGATTTGTGTTATCTATCTTTAGTAGTACTTGTCATATTACATTCTATGGACGTTTTCTCTCATTACAGGTAATCTACATACGATCAAGCTGTCCTTTGTCATACATAAATGTACTGTGTCTCATGTTTTCATTGTCTTAACATATGGATGTAATGGCCTGTTTTCGCCCGTTGTGGGTATTAATAAAAATTATATTTGAAAAAAAAAAAGAAAGTCTGCCGAACGGCTTCCATTTGGTGCTCTCAGCCAATGGCTGAGAGTGCTGTCTGGAGAGTTCTGGCTAGGCGGGGGTGGGGGGGGGGGGACATAGTAGAACAGCAGAGGAGATCGCCATACTATCATTGGATTGTTAGTACAGCAGCTCCAACCTGAGCTTTCAGGTTTTTTTCGTTCAGCCTGCTGGGTTGAATGCAAATAAAAATAGTTGTGTTTGAGGCTTTATTGCCTTTACTAAATCAACCCCCCTGTGTCCAGTGTACCACTTGTGTATAGTCTGCTTTGTTGATAAGATTTTAGCAATTTCTTTTTTTCTTGTTCTATATCTGAAAAGATAACCACATAATTACAGTCACTATACCACTAAATCACTTAAATCAGTGTTTCTTTTCAGACACAGTGCAGGATTATTTTTTCTGCAGCACACAGGGCAGACAGCTGGAATTAGACTAGCACACTCGAAAGGTATAATTATATTTATATATGTGTATGAAACCCAGTTTAAATGTTCTGTTCCCAATTAAAATTCAGGGCAGAGCTACCTGTCATCTTCCTAGCAATATACATGTATTTATAAGCCTCCACTCCGCCAGTTTTACCAGCCTTTCATTAGAAATGTTCCATGTCCCCTTATGATGTCTGTGCGTCACACAATTCTGAAGCCTGCAAGCTCATTATCAATTCCTCTGTGAAATCAAAGTATTAGATAAAGACATTACAGCTGCTTTTATAATTATTTCTTCTTTAAACTTTGTAGTGTTGTTTGAGTGCTCTGACAGTTAATTTGACAGCTCAATGCTTCTGCATGCTTGCCCAAAATATAGCTTTCTATACATTTAATTGTCACAGCACAGCAACCCCTGATGCTCACAGGAATTTTACCAATTGCTTAAAGCAAATCTGTCAGCAAAACAAAATTAAAAAAAGCTAATTGCAACTGCCATAACATTGCTGCTGCGGAAAGACTCACCTTAGAGTTGCCACAAGCATTTCCTCGAATTCTTGTACTTCCCCATACCTCAAAGCAACGGCCATTATTGAAGCCTCCCGTCAGCATTGCTAGAACACAAACAAAAATTCTACTAAGAACTAAGGTGAGCTGTGTACAGATTTAGGTGGTGAGTCCGGTGACAACCCTACAGACAGCAGCAGGAGCTCTGTGTCCGAGCAGCAGGGTAATGATCTAGTGGAACAGACATCAAAGCATGCTGCTTATGGCAAGCGGAACTGTATATGCAATGTAAATACTAGGGACAAATGTAAAGCTCTACGGAGTGCAAAAATTTAAAACAGACTAAATCCTCCATACTGCTATATTATTACATGAGTCGTCTGAAACAAAATAAGATGGATACTGACTAAGCTGTGAACTACTGCAGTATGCATACAGTATCTCACAAAAGTAAGTACACCCCTCACATTTTTGTAAATATTTTATTATATCCTTTCATGTGACAACACTGAAGAAATTACACTTTGCTACAATGTAAAGTAGTGAGTGTACAGCTTGTATAACAGTGTACATTTGCTGTCCCCTCAAAATAACTCAACACACAGCCATTAATGTCTAAACCACTGGCAACAAAAGTGAGTACACCCCTAAGTGAAAATGTCCAAATTGGGACCAATTAGCCCTTTTCCCTCATGTGATTCATTAGTGTTACAAGTTCTCAGGTGTGAATGGGGAGCAGGTGTGTTAATTTTGGTGTTATTGCTCTCACTCTCTCATACTGGTTACTGGAAGTTCAACATGGCACCTCATGGCAAAGAACTCTCTGAGGATCTGAAAAAAAAGAATTGTTGCTCTACAAAAAGACGGCCTAGGCTATAAGAAGATTGCCACTTGCTTTTGTAGTTTGTAGGTCTTGCACAGACACTGTCAGCATGCTTATCTGTAGAGTCAATGTCGCTAATGCTTTAGCCAACCTATCTCTCTGGTCCTGTGTGTCATGCATGATATTTAACTGCAGCCACACTGTGAGATGGCCAGACCAAGCTTAAAGTGTTACTACACCCACAACAGTAAAATCAGTCTGTATATGCAGTAAAGCATGCTTGTTATACTCACTGTGGAACCTATTCCTCTGCATTGTGTAAAAAGACTTGTCTTGATCCTGTCTTCTCTTAACCTCCGCTTTTTCCACTGTCCCTAATCTATCTACTGATGGAACAGAGGCCTGGGGGCAAGCTGCACATGCTCAGTTTGGTGTGTATTGCTGAAGAGGTTTTTTTTTTTCTTGGGAATGTGCATGTGATCAGCAATCCATTAAGATGATCCGCACAGCCAGTTGTTGCTCTTAAAAACCTTCATGTTTATTGAAAAAAACACAGTGTATAAACGCAAATAAAACCAGTTGACGTGTTTCTTTCGGTCCACAAGGCCTTAGTCATAACTACATTAAAAAACAGAACTTTTTGGAATAAGTAGTATAATTAAATGCCATAGACTCCACCCATCAATTGCCTTAACTGATTGCAAATGGGCAGCAAGAAAAAAGCAGCCTTAACAGCTGCAGGGTGGTCTAGGGTATATGTTACTAAGCTTTGCAGACAAATTGATACAAGAATGTACAAACGTACAATAAAAAAGAAACAAATAAATCAATCAATTAGTGTCTGCCAGGGAGGGTAAAACAGACGTATATACAAACATCATAACATCTACAAAGAGAAAGATAAGGGGACAGGGCAATTAATGCAAGTTACATAGTAGGTGAGGTTGAAAAAAGACACAAGTCCATCAAGTCCAACCTATGTGTGTGATTATATGTCAGTATTACCTTGTATATCTCTGTATGTTGTGATCATTCAGGTGCTTATCTAATAGTTTCTTGAAACCATCGATGCCCCCCGCTGAGACCACCGCCTGGGGAAGGGAATTCCACATCCTTGCCGCTCTTACAGTAAAGAACCCTCTATGTAGTTTAAGGTTAAACCTCTTTTCTTCTAATTTTAATGAGTGGCCACGTGTCTTGTTAAACTCCCTTCCGCAAAAAAGTTTTATCCCTATTGTGGGGTCACCACCAGTATGGTATTTGTAAATTGAAATCATATCCCCTCTCAAGCGTAACTTCAAATCCCACCTCAGGTTTAACCCATGAGGTTATCTTGTATTCAATCTAAAAATCCACTATGCCTCTCTCCACAAAAGATTTCTCTCCCTCTCCCCTCTCCTGGGCGAAGTGATTAGCACTGTCCAGACAGAGGATCAGGGGTCCTGCAGCCTCATAGGACAATCAGGGGAGAATGAAACTCCTCGTACAAGCTTTTACCAGACACTGATATATTAACAAGACTGCTATATACTGCTGATGAGAAAAGGTATTTAGCAGTTTATATTTACTAAAATAATTGCATCTCCATGTTCTGTGTACTGTGGCAGACCAGATATAGTGAATGCAGGGTCCTGGGTTTAGTAACACTTTAATATTGATGGTAATCTGTTTTTGAACAAAAAAAAATCCTCTAAGGAATAATCAGGGGCTATACAAATAAACTGGAATAAAAACTTGTATTTGTTGATATTTCGCCATATAAAGCCTAGATTAAGGTGACCAGATTTTTAAAATGAAATCTGGGGACATATTTTTTTTATTGGCAAATGGTAAACTATTTTATACGCATATTTTCCTCAAATTATATATGCAGTCAGTGGTTTAGCGTGGGTTGTCAGCGCCCGGGACAAGGCAAGAAATTTGCACCCCCCCTGCCAGACTTTTAGAACTCCCTGAGTCCCTTCCACTAGTACAGTAGTACTGACCAACTTGATCCTTACACTAACCTACCTGACCACTGCAATAACCTACCTAATTCCTACACTGACCACTACACTGACCTACCTGATTCCTACACTGACCTACCTGACCACTACACTGACCTACCTTATCCCTACACTTACCTACCTGATTTCTACACTGACCACTACACTAACCTACCTGATTCCTATACTGACCACTATACTAAACTACCTGATTCCTACACTGACCAACCTGATTCCTATACTGACCACTACACTGACCTACCTGAATTCTATACTGACCACTACACGGACCTACCTTATTCCTGCACTACTCACACCCCCCCCCCCACATAAACAGTGTAGATAGGTTGAATTTGCTCAACTCTCCATGGCCTCCATGATAATCTATCGGAGCAGGGCTCTCCCCAGCACCAGGTACTGTTCCCGACACCCAGCCACTCCTCAGTATCCCCTGCCAAGAGCTTCTCCAATAGCCGCCATACGCTCTGCACCACCCCTCCCCTCCGCTGTTCTCACACACACACGGGCCGCCTGCACCAAAGGGATCATGGGGGACAGGCTGGACTACAGGAGTCCCTTGGCAGGGGGGGCAAGACAGCACACTTAGGGGCACAGTAATGATTTTGCACCCCCCGAAATGTTGCACCTGGGGCAAGAGTACCAGATGCCCCCCTCCATGCCACTGGGGACAAATCCAGGCACAGACTGGCTCCAGGGACAGTGTCCTCAATCCAGGGATTGTCCCCGGAAAACGGGGATGTCTGGTCACCCTAGCCTAGATGATAGTTTTGTATAAATCAGGTGAATATATTTCAAATGCCCCAAAGAAAATAGGGGTTGATTTACTAAAACTGGAGAGCTCAAAATCTGGTGCAGCTCTGCATAGAAACCAATCAACTTCCATGTTTTTCGTCAAAGCTTAATTGAACAAGCTGAAGTTAGAAGCTGATTGGCTACCAAGCACAGTTGCGCCAGATTTTGCACTCTCCAGTTTTAGTAAATCAACACCATAGTGCTCAATGTCTTACAGTTTGTTTCCTTTCTAAATAAGCCACACCATGATTAGAAAATATGGTTCCCAGCCAGCAGCTGCAGAGCAGGACCCTTTCTCTCTCTGGGGTAGCAGGGATCTCAATGCAGAGTTCTGACACACCCATTGCTGACTACAAAACACAAACAGAAGAGGGCGCATCGGCGTAGTGCATTATCCTATATGTATTGAAAAGCTATAATTTAAAATTATACTCACAAACAAGTGAATTAAAATTGCTCATCAAGCTAATTATTTGTAGTCCACAACACGGTTCACTCCAAAGTCCAGGGGGACCTCAGCAGGGTCCTTACTGGCTGACGCGTTTCGAAGGATACACCTTCTTCTTCAGAGCCATACACCCCCATGCTGAGCCAGACCAATAGTTGTGCAATCGGTAAAACCCATGCTGCACACCGATTGGAGATCTCTGTCTCTGAATTAGCAAGGAAAGGGTTGGACCTCAACAAAGCGATTGCTTCTTCCCCACAGAGAGCAAGGGTCTTTGCCTGTTGCATGCTGGCAGGGGACAGACTTTTCTAATCGGGCTGTGGCTGATTTTTAAAGAAAACAAACAGTAAGATTTTGTACACCTTTTGCTTTGATGTACCTACAATGTATTTAGCGATTTAAACTGTAAGGTCAGTCAGATTTTAGCAGAACTATATGGCATCTTTTCCCAACGCAAAGTAAAAATACGTAAATTTTTACAAAAGCTGAGGAAAGTTATATAAGCAGATATTTTATAAGCACAATAGACTAGATAGATAGATAGATAGATAGATAGATAGATAGATAGATAGATAGATAGATAGATAGATAGATAGATAGATAGATAGATAGATAGATAGATAGACACAAACACACACATCCTGGAAAAAGGGAATTACATTGTCTTAGTAAAGAATGAAGTGCATGTGTAATTTATTAGTATAGAAAGAAGAGCTTGCCAATAAAGTTTTGGAAATACAGAGCAAAAGTTACTGAGTTATTGCCCATCAGCGAGGAGATGTCATGACTAGACACTGTCATGTACATTTTTTATATATTCCATTATGACCTTGAACACAAAGTACCAAGGCTGCCACGATAAATAACCAACAGGAACAAAGTCGCACACTACAACAAAAGAATAACGGTAAAAAAAAAAAATCCTTTGCCTGTAAAGGCAGATAAAGGAATAGGGTTTCTTGAATATATTAAATCAGGCATTGAGGACACGGATTTAATACATTTTAAAACATTTCTGTTTTGTAATACATTATACGCAGAAGAGTATAAATAATGCACAGCTGACTGTAGAGGGCACTACCAGCCATTTCTATTAGAAGGAATTGTATATCATGGTATCTGCCAACATGGTTCTGCAGTTGCAGTTTGGGGAACATTGGGGTGCTGCAATGCGTCAACACATGTAATATGCATTGCCACGTGTTGCAGCCCCCGTAGGGCCCAATTACACAGTTTTTTATTGCACACTTTTCAACAATCATAAATGCACGTGTCCAGCTTCCCCATACATTTATACTGTTTTAGGACATGCATTACAGTGCATTCAATACGCATGTCTCTAGCTTCCCCCATACTAAAAACGTGTGGGAATACACAAGTTCTCCCCTTTCACATATGCGGAACGTTAGTTTCTTTAGTCAAAGAAGAAACGGATAAAGTTTACATCAGTTTTCCATTCATTTTTACATCAGTTTTTTACCTTAACCACTTTATTCCCAGAGCCATATTGTCATGCAAAAATGGACTGTTTGTCCGTTTACATCTGTTTTTCATCCGATTCATTTTTTTTTTTTTAAATAGGGCTTTGATCCATTCCAAAAATGGATGTTGACGGAAGCGGAAGTAAACGCATGTAAATGGATAATCATCCATTTACATCCATTTCTTTTTCGTACATCACGGGACACAGAGCGACTTAGTCATTACTAATGGGTTATATAGATTACCTTCAGGTGCTGGCACTGGCAACTTCCAAACCGGAAGTACCCTCCCCTATATAAGCCCCTCCCATCCGGGAGCACCTCAGTTTTTTGCCAGTGTCTAAGGTGTTGGCCGAAGAGTAACATGTGTTTTCACTGGGCTTGCGTACAGGTTCTTTTATGGGCCTCAGTAAGCTGTTCCGGATCCGACCAAAAAAGCTTCATAGCTAAACGGTCGGTACCCGGGCCTTGCAACAGAAGAGCAAGGTTTTGCCTGTAATGCCTCTCTTAGGAGGGCTGGACCCTGGGATCCAGAGCTCTGGTCATACCCACGACCAAGATGTTGTCTGTGCAGGGTGCTATACAGGTCCAGGGGAGTGGAATCCTTGGGAACCCGGTCCCTGAAGGTTTAATTACAATGCCTGCCGTAAGAGGTGAAGTTTGGGCTTCTGTGGACCAAACAGAGTCCTGCGGCGGGGAACAGGTAAGTGGGGGCCCCCAGGAACTTGGTTCTATTGGGGGACCCCCAAGCCTAATTTGTCTTTCTGTCTGTTACCTAACGGTATTCCCGCTAATATCTGTGTATGCCTGTAACTACTGGAAAATGTAAAATTTTAATAGTAGTCAAGAAAAAAAAAAAAAAAGAGACCGCGGTACCTGTGTTAAACCACTAGAGGCCGCTGTAGTCCATTTTTCTTGTCATGTGGATCTTTGGCTTTTTTAAGTCAAAAGATCCAGGCAGTTGGTAAGTTTCTCTGTGGGAATCCACTTCCTCTGCCCTGTTGCTGTGCTCATCCACCGCACAGGCCCTCCGGCAAAAAGGGCCCTGGCTCCTAGTCCCTGCTTGGTTTCAAAAAAGAGCGCCAAAGGCGCACGGGCGCTAGCACGCGCCTCCTATGAAAAGAAAGGGGCGGGGCGGGTGGATGACGCTCGATGCGCGCCGCGGCGCTTCTGCGCATGTGCAGGCGTCCCAGCAAAAAGACACAGTACAAGTGTCAGCTGGATGCAAGCAGAGCTAGCAACAAAACGGTGGCACACAGAGGCGGTTGATGCAGGCATCCCCATAGAAAGACACTTTAGTGGACACCAGCTGGTATATAGCAGCAACTGTGTTAGACTATTACCAGTAAAATTGGTGTATGACGACGGGAATACCTCAGCTTTGTGCTTAAAGGATATGTCGTCCAGATGCTCCGGAAATAAGTCTTCCAGGAAGCCAAAGGGGTCTCCATCGGGCTCTGAGGATTTTGGGCATGCTTGTATTGACCAATCTCCCCTGAAATTTCAAAGGTCAGTAGCCATAGGAACCCCGCAGGAGTACCTGGTGCTGCGGTTGTCCCCAGTCCACCTGCTCCTGTATATATAACAGAGGAGGTTTTTTCCTCAACTCTGGGAGGATTGGAAGAGAGATTAACAGCATTGATCGCTGCTTCCCTGTCACAGGGAAAGCGCGTCCGATCTCCGTCTCCTCCTTCAGAGTGCCTGTTAGTGGAGGAACAGTCCCACACGGAGATCGACTTACCTGAAGGGGATCAGGATGAGGTTGATTCGGTTATAGAGGGATCAACAGTGGAAGAACCTTTCTCAGCATCTTAGGCTGAAAGATTATCGGTTCAGTCTCTGACTAACATGGTCCGATCAGCATTTAAAATGCCTCTTGCGGAGCCATCAACCACTACTGTCTCCTCGCTGGGGTCGCTAAAAGCTCCCCAGACTGTCTGTTTCTTCCCAATCCACCCTTTATTGGAAGGGCTTATTTACCAGGATTGGGAGCATCCTGATAAAATATTTACTCCCCCCAAGAGATTTCCAGTGATCTATCCCATGGAGGATAAGTTCATTAAAAAAAAGGGAGGGTCCCTACAGTGGACGCAGCCATCTCTTGTGTGAATAAATCACTGACATGTCCAGTAGATAATGTTCCAATGTTCAAAGACCCAATAGATAAAAAATTGGAGTCTTTACTAAAATCTGCTTTCTCTACAGCAAGCATGGTGACACAACCTGCAGTAGCAGCGATTGGGGTCTGCCAAGCAGGGAAAGATCAGTTGAAACAAGTCTTAAGGGACTTACCAGATCAGCAGGCTCGTGCCCTAGCTGACCTACCTAGAGCCTTGTGTTTTGCGGTGGACGCCATAAAGGATACAATCCAACAGACCTCCCGCTTTACGCTGTCTGTAGTACATATGCGTAGGCTTCTATGGCTCAAAAACTGGTCTGCTGAAGCTCCCTGTAAGAAATTGCTGATTAGCTTCCCATTTCATGGAGAACGCTTATTTAGAGAAGATCTGGACAAGTATATCCAGAAAATTTCTGCCGGTAAAAGTACACTCTTGCCGGTTAAGAACAAGGGTAGAAGTCCTTCTTTTCAGAGGCCTACTTCTCCAGTCCCTGGCACATCGGCTGTGAAACAGTTCCGACGGCCTCCGCGGGCAAATCCAGGGGGCAGAAATCAGGGACAATCACAGGGTAACAAGAAACCCTGGGTCAAGAGAGGTACAAAACCTCCCCCCAAGTTATGAAGGGTTGCCCCCACTCAATCGGGTGAGGGGAAGACTTCAGTTGTTCACAGAGACCTGGCGGGACACCATCAGAGACAGATGGGTGATCTCCGCAGTAAGTCTGGGATACAAGCTGGAGTTAAAAGACACTCCTCCTGCCCATTTTATGAGGTCAAACGTGCCAGGCGATCCCCAGATGAGAGGATCCCTCCTTCTGGCACTAGAACAACTATTGCTCCAAGGTGTAATCATGAAGGTTCCCTTGGAAGAATGCGGGTTCTGGTTTTACTCAAACCTCTTCACAGTCCCCAAACAAATGGGGACGTGAGGCCCATATTAAATCTAAAAGGGCTAAACAAATTCCTACATATCAGGACTTTTCGGATGGAGTCGATCCGATCGGTGGCCACCGCCCTACAAGGGCAGGAATGGTTAGCCTCGATCGACATAAAGGATGCTTTTCTGCATATTACCATCTTTCCGGCCCATCAGAGATTTCTACGCTTTGCAGTAGAAGGGCGCCATTTTCAGTTCAGAGCCTTACCTTTCGGTCTGGCCACAGCACCATGAGTGTTCACAAAAATTCTGGCCCCACTATTGGCCAATCTAAGAACACGGGGTGTAACGATAATGGCATATTTAGACGACCTGCTACTAATAGACCACTCAGTGGAAAAACTGGAAGTAGCTATTCCCAAGACAATCAAGTATCTGGGATATCACGGTTGGATTATCAACCGAGACAAGTCAGCTCTAAGACCAGTCAAAAGTCTGGAATACTTAGGGCTAAGGCTGGATTCAAATCAGAGAAAGATTTTCTTACCTCCAGAGAAGGTGTCGTCTTTGAGAGATTTGACCCACTTAGTGGGTACAAAAAGAAAACCATCCATACGCCTGTGCATGAGGCTGCTGGGAAAAATGGTGGCTTCATTCGAAGCAGTACCCTACGGTCAATTCCATTCAAGGAACTTGCAGAGGGCCATACTGTCAGCCTGGAACAAAAAAGTTCAGGCTTTAGACTTACCAATGTCCCTGTCCCCTTCCGCTCGCAAGAGCCTCCATTGGTGGTTGGTGCCCCAGAATCTGGAAAAAGGGAAACCCTTCAGTCCAGTTTCTTGGAAGGTGGTCACTACAGATGCCAGCCTCATAGGCTGGGGGGCAGTACTGGAGCAATGGTCTCTCCAGGGCAAGTGGTCAGAAGCAGAGAAGGCCCTGCCCATCAATCTCTTAGAGATACGAGCAGCCCGGTATGCCCTAGTAGCATGGACATCCAAACTCCAAGGGTCCCCTGTCAGAATTCAATCAGACAATGCCACAGCAGTGGCATATATCAATCACCAGGGTGGCACCAGGAGTCGTGCAGCCCAGAGGGAAGCGAATTGCATCCTGGAATGGGCAGAAAGATATGTCCCAGCCATATCCGCGGTTTTCATCCCAGGAGTGGAAAATTGGAGAGCGGACTTTCTAAGTCGCCAGCAATTATGCCCGGGGGAATGGTCTCTTCACCCTGAGGTTTTCCAGGCAATATGGCAGCGGTGGGGAACACCGGATGTAGATCTGCTAGCATCCAGATTCAACGCAAAGGTGGACAGATTTGTGTTTCGCACAAGGGATCCCCTAGCTTGCGGCTCGGATGCCCTAGTGTTCCCTTGGGATCAGTTCAAACTGATATATGCATTCCCACCGCCACAATTGTTACCACGATTAATCCGCAGAATCAGGGTAGAAAAGAAACCAGCGATTCTGGTGGCTCCAGCGTGGCCCCGAAGAGCATGGTACGCGGAGATCGTAAAAATGTCAGTGGGGAGTCCTTGGACCCTCCCACATCGTCCGGACCTGTTTTCGCAGGGACCGATATACCACCCTTCCTTACCAGCCCTGGGTTTGACGGCCTGACTATTGAAGCCCACATTCTAAGAAAGAGAGGGCTCTCTAATCCTGTGGTATCTACCATGATCAATGCCAGGAAGCCGGTATCCAGGCAGATCTATTATAGGATCTGGAAGGCGTACATCGCGTGGTGTGAAGCCAGGAAATGGCATCCGCGTAAGTACGTAATAGGTAGGATTCTGGACTTCCTACAGTGGGCTGTAGATAGGAAGCTTGCCTTGAGTACTATCAAGGGTCAGATTTCGGCCTTGTCAATATTTTTTCAAAGGCCCTTGGCTTTGCATTCATTAGTCAAAGCTTTCATACAAGGAGTGATGCGTATTAGCCCTCCGGTTAGTATTCCCATATGTCCATGGGACTTAAACCTGGTTCTGTCGGTTCTACAGAAACAACCGTTTGAACCATTGCAACACATTTCCTTGGTTCTTCTCACCAGGAAATTGATTTTCTTAGTAGCCATTTGTTCGGCTAAAAGAGTATCGGAATTAGCCGCCTTGTCCTGTAAGGAGCCATATCTGGTTGTCCATAAGGACAGAGTAGTATTACGTCCTCATCCAGCCTTTCTTCCTAAGGTGGTATCGAGGTTTCATTTGAACCAAGATGTGGTTCTTCCTTCTTTTTTTTCCCAAACCTACCTCGGTAGAGGAAAAGTTATTGCATTCTTTGGATGTAGTAAGAGCAGTTAAAGCTTATCTAAAAGCCACTGCTCAGATTCGTAGAACGGATACTTTGTTTGTTCTGCCGGAAGGCCCCAGAAAGGGTCAGGCAGCATCAAAATCTACTTTAGCCAAGTGGATTCGACAGGTCATAATACAAGCCTATGGCTTGAGAAGGAGACCGCCTCCGTTCAAAGTTAGGGCGCACTCCACAAGAGCAGTTGGAACTTCATGGGCAGTGTATCACCAGGCCTCCCTGGCTCAAGTCTGCAAGGCCGCAAGATGGTCTTCAGTACACACGTTTACTAGATTCTACCAGGTAGACGTTAGAAGTCAGGAGGATGTCGCCTTTGGGCGCAGTGTGTTGCAGGCCGCAAAAGATCCTCATGCCTGATGGCGCCCAGCTTATGTATAGTGTATCCCTCCCCTCATTTGGCATTGCTTTGGGACGTCCCATTAGTAATGACTAAGTCGCTCTGTGTCCCGTGATGTACGAAAAAGAAAAAGGGATTTTTATAACAGCTTACCTGTAAAATCCTTTTCTTGGAGTACATCACGGGACACAGAGCTCCCACCCCTCTTTTAGGGACACTTATTGCTTTGCTACAAAACTGAGGTGCTCCCGGATGGGAGGGGCTTATATAGGGGAGGGTACTTCCGGTTTGGAAGTTGCCAGTGCCAGCACCTGAAGGTAATCTATATAACCCATTAGTAATGACTAAGTCGCTCTGTGTCCCGTGATGTACTCCAAGAAAAGGATTTTACAGGTAAGCTGTTATAAAAATCCCTTTTTTTTCTATAGCGATGCATCGATGTCCGTTTTCCATCCGTCAACCAATAGATTAAAAACATACAAATGGTCCGCATGTGTAAAAGGGGCCTAAAGGTTTGTGTTGCGGAAACCTTTGCCTCAGCATGAACGGTAGATGGCTTCCAGAGGGCAGTTGACAGGTGGCCGGGAGGTGATTTTTCGCTGCCTGTTTTAACCCTAAAAAGGCCAAACAACCATGCCATGCATGGTACAGACCCTTGGTGACCAACCTGCTGCCTATAGGACACATGCAGCCCATTACCATTTTTTGTGGCCCTTGAGGCCCTGCTGATGTTCATCTATGTTTTTATATTGTCCTGTTGTAGCAGTGGTCTCTAGCAATTTCACATAATGTCTTTGTCACCTGAAGCATGTTTCCATTCTCTAATTGACCACCACCGTTAAAGGCAGTTTAATCAGGAAATAACTTTTGTCGATGGAGGAGAGGGTAGGAGGGGGCGGAGCCTGGAGACCCAAAGATGTTAACCCCACATAAATGCAACAGCAGGAAGAGGACAGGATAGCCCTGCAGTGAAGATTTCTACAGAATGCAGCAGCCTGCACATTGTTAGACATACTTTGTTACAGGTAAGAAATCTAACTAGCTGTTTTTTTGCATGTATGGAAGTCCATGCAAAATCTAAAATCTCTGCATCTATAGACACCAGGGATAGAACACTAACCTCTCTATCCCTGTAAAGAAAATATGAGATATAGTGGGGAGGAGGAAATCGGGGGACTGCCAAATAAATGGAAAGAATGGAAGGACAAGGAGATATGTAGAATATTGAAAATAAATAATAAAAAATAAAAAAATAAAAGAGGAGTATACATACCTTTTTGGAAGCCGATCTGACCTGCTCTGACCCGATCTCCAGGCGCCGGAAGCTCTGCAGAGGACAGAAAGGACAATGGTAGTAAAATGAATGGGAAGTGACTAGTGTTGAGCGAACCCGAACTGTAAAGTTCGGGTCCGTACCGAACTTTAGCTTTTTCCCGAACCCGAACCCGGACTTTGCGCAAAAGTCCGGGTTCGGGTTCGGGAATCTAATTACGCAGTTAGAAATGCTTCAGGGGCCAGCCAATCACCTTTTGATTAGCTGGTGTGACCTTAGAAGCCATCATAACCATGCCTACTAATGGCATGGCTGTGATTGGTCAGTGCAACATGTGACCCAGCTTCTATATAAGCTAGAGGCACACAGCACACACGTCACTCTGCTTCAGAATAGATAGGGAGAGGATCTAGTCTGCTGCTGCTGCTTTTAGGGAGAGATAGAAAAATACATGAGTTAGTCCTGATTCTGGAATCTGAGGGAAAAGATAGAGAGACAGTGTAGTGTAGGGCCAGGTTCCTGTTTTTTGCTTTTTGGGAGAGAGATATATTATATAGGAATAGGAGTCCAGATTCAGAGATATAACTCAGCGATCTGCATAGGTTTACCTGTTTGTGTTGCAGTGCAGTCTTTTTACACTGCTATGAGCCCAGTGTCAGAGAAAATCTACCTTTTATCTGCAAGCTCAGTGCACCAGCACTGCATATATTACGTTGAGAGATACACCGTTTCCATACTGTGGGTGTATTCTGCTCTTGGAAAAAGATCCATTTAGAGCAAAAAAAAAGGCACTTTATTGTGCTCTTTTCCAAAAGACCCATTAAGGGCAAAAAAAAAAAAAAAAGACTCGTTTAGGGCAAAAAAATAAATAAATTAAAAATTGCACTTTAATGTACGCTTCCAAAAAACGCCATTTAGGGCCACAAAAAATATTTTGCAGTGTGTTATACATATGTGGAGGTGTGTGAAATAAACAATTTCTAAATAGTTTTCTTCTACTGTGCTATACTAAAAAAAAAAAATTTTTTTTTTTAATAGCATTTTCTGCAGTTCTGTAGCTGTGCGATTCAGCGGTTACGTACTGTGGGTGTATTGTGGTCTTCCAAAAAACGCCATTTAGGGCCACAAAAATATTTTGCAGTGTGTTATACATATGTGGAGGTGTGTGAAATAAACAATTTCTAAATAGTTTTCTTCTACTGTGCTATACTAAAAAAAAAAAAAAAAATTTTTAATAGCATTTTCTGCAGTTCTGTAGCTGTGCGATTCAGCGGTTACGTACTGTGGGTGTATTGTGGTCTTCCAAAAAACGCCATTTAGGGCCACAAAAAATATTTTGCAGTGTGTTATACATATGTGGAGGTGTGTGAAATAAACAATTTCTAAATAGTTTTCTTCTACTGTGCTATACTAAAAAAAAAACATTTTTTTTGAATAGCATTTTCTGCAGTTCTGTAGCTGTGCGATTCAGCGGTTACGTACTGTGGGTGTATTGTGGTCTTCCAAAAAACGCCATTTAGGGCCACAAAAAATATTTTGCAGTGTGTTATACATATGTGGAGGTGTGTGAAATAAACAATTTCTAAATAGTTTTCTTCTACTGTGCTATACTAAAAAAAAACATTTTTTTTTAATAGCATTTTCTGCAGTTCTGTAGCTGTGCGATTCAGCGGTTACGTACTGTGGGTGTGTTCTGCTCTTCCAAAAACACCCATTTAGGGCAACATCCTAAATTTGGAAAATATGAGGAGAAGGTCAAATGGACGTGGTGGCCTCGGTCGTGGTGCTGCTGGTGGAGCTCCTGTTGCAGGGAGAGGACGTGGTGGATCTGTGCCAGATACACGCACAAGTGAAACACCTTCCTCAGGTGCGAGTAGGCGACCGAGCCTGCGGCGGTATTTTGTCACGCCTAATGAGGCTGTACGAATGTTTAGGCCAGGACAAGTACAGGTGATAGTAGATTGGGTTGCTGACAGTGCCTCGGGTTCCTTCACATTGTCTCCCACCCACTCTTCTGATGAAAGATCAGAGTTGGCACCTGAAACCCATGTCCATCAGTCTTTCACCTCACCCCCTTGCAAATCAGCCAAGCAGTCTGAGCCCCAAACCATGCAGCAGTCTCTTCTGCTTTTCGATGACTCTGTTAGCAGGATTTCCCAGGGCCATCCACCTAGCCCTGCCCCAGAAGTGGAAGAGATTGAGTGCACCGATGCCCAACCACTTATGTTTCATGATGAGTACATGGGAGGACCATCGCAGCACGTCTTGGATGATGACGAAACACAGGTGCCAACTGCTGCTGCTTTCGCAATTGTGCAGACAGACAAGGAGGGCAGGGGTGAAGACTGGGTGGAAGATGATGTGGAGGACGATGAGGTCCTCGACCCCACATGGAATCAACGTTATGCAGGTGACCAGTGTAGTTTGGAGGAAGAGGCGGTGGTCGCACAGAGCCACCAGCACAGCAGAAGAGGGAGCAGGGTGCAAAAGCGGAGCGTCCGTCCCCTAGACAGTATGTCTGCTACTGCCCAACGCAGCAAGGGACCGAGCACACAAAAGCCAGGTCCAAGGAGTTCCCTAGCGTGGCAGTTCTTCACACAATGTGCTGATGACAAGACACGAGTGGTTTGCACGCTGTGCAATCAGAGCCTGAAGCGAGGCATAAACATTCTCAACCTGAGCACAACCTGCATGACCAGGCATCTAAGTGCAAAGCATGAGCTGCAGTGGAGTAGACACCTCAAAAACCAAGAAAGGTCTCTGGCTCCTCCTGCTTCCTCTTCTGCTGCAGTCTCGGCCTCTTCATCCACCTCTGTGTCAGTGGCACCTGCCACCCCGCAAACAGAGGATCTGCCAGCAACACTTCCACCTGGGTCACCAACCATCTCCACAATGTCCCATGGAAGCGTTCAGCTCTCTGTCTCCCAAACATTGGAGCGGAAGAGGAAGTACCCCCCTAGCCACCCGCGATCCCTGGCCCTGAATGCCAGCATTTCAAAACTCCTGGCCTTTGAAATGCTGTCATTACGTCTGGTGGAGACGCAGAGTTTTAAAAGCCTGATGGCATTGGCTGTCCCACAGTACGTCGTGCCCAGCCGCCACTACTTTTCCAGGCGAGCCATCCCTTCCCTGCACTACCAAGTGGGGGACAAAATCAGGTGTGCACTGCGCAACGCCATCTGTGGCAAGGTCCACCTAACTACGGATGCGTGGACCAGTAAGCACGGTCAGGGACGTTATATCTCCCTAACAGCACACTGGGTAAATGCAGTGGCGGCTGGGCCTGAGGCAGATAGCAGTTTGGCGCATGTCCTTCCACCACCGAGGATTGCAGGGCGTCAGTTTGCCTCCTGTTGCTAACTCCTCCTACTCCACTTCCTCATCCTCTACCGCCTCCTCATCCGGTCAGCGTAACACCTTCACCACCAACTTCAGCAAAGCCAGGGGTAAACGACAGCAGGCAGTTTTAAAACTTTCCTGTTTGGGGGAAAAACCCCACACCGCGCAGGAGTTGTGGAGGGACATGGAACAACAGACGAATGAGTGGTTGCTGTCAGTGAGCCTCAAGCCCGGCCTGGTGGTGTGCGATAATGGGCGAAATCTCGTAGCAGCTCTGGGCCTAGCCGGTTTGACGCACATACCTTGCCTGGTGCATGTGATGAACTTGGTGGTCCAGCGGTTCCTTAAAAATTACCCCAATATGCCAGAGCTGCTGCAGAAAGTGCGGGCTGTCTGTGCGCACTTTCGGCGTTCTCACCCTGCTGCTGCTCGCCTGTCAGCGCTGCAGCGTAACTTCGGCCTTCCCGCTCACCGCCTCATATGTGTCGTGCCCACAAGGTGGAACTCCACCTTGCACATGCTGGCCAGACTGTGCGAGCAGCAGCAGGCGATAGTGGAGTTTCAGCTGCAGCAATCACGCGTGAGTCACTCTGCGGAACAGCACCACTTCACCACCAATAACTGGGCCTCCATGCGAGACCTGTGTGCCTTGTTGCGCTGTTTCGAGTACTCCACCAACATGGCCAGTGCCAATGACGTCGTTCTCAGCGTTACTATCCCAGTTCTATGCCTCCTTGAAAAAACGCTTCGGGCGATGATGGAAGAGGATGTGGCACAGGAGGATGAGGAGGAGGAGGAGGAAGCGGGATCATTTCAAAGGCTTTCAGGGCAGTCTTTCACAAGTGGCTACGAGGGTGGGTTCCTGCACCAACAAACGCCAGGTACACAATTGTCCGGCAGAAAGGGCACAGTTCTGGAGGATGACGAGGTGAAGGAGGAGATGGAGGAGGAGGAGGAGGAGCCATGTTCACAGCAGGGTGGCACCCAGACCAGCTCGTGGCCATCACTGGTGCGTGGCTGGGGGGATACAGAGGACACAGACGATACACCTCCCACAGAGGACAGCTTTTCTTTGCCTCTGGGCAGCCTGGCACACATGAGCGATTACATGCTGCAGTGTTTCCGCAATGACCGCCGAGTTGCCCACATTTTAACTGGTGCTGATTACTGGGTGGCCACCCTGCTGGATCCCCGTTACAAGGACAACGTACCGTCCTTAATTCCCTCACTGGAGCGGGATCGTAAGATGCGCGAGTACAAGCGCACGCTGGTAGACGCGCTGCTGGTGGCATTCCCACCTGACAACGGGCGTACGGTGGAAGTACAAGGCAAAGGCAGAGGAGGAGGAAGAGGTCGCCAACGCACTGGCAGCACCTCAGAAGGCAGGGTTAGCATGGCTGAAATGTGGAAAAGCTTTGTCAGCACGCCACAACAACCAGCACCACCAGCTGAGATGGAACGTCTTAGCAGGAGGCAGCATTTCACCAACATGGTTGAGCAGTATGTGTCCACAGGCCTACACGTACTGGATGACGGGGCTGCCCCCTTTAACTTCTGGGTCTCCAAATTGGGCACATGGCCTGAGCTTGCCCTTTATGCCTTGGAGGTGCTGGCCTGCCCTGCAGCCAGTGTATTATCTGAACGTGTATTTAGCACGGCACGGGGCGTTATCACAGACAAGCGCAGCCGCCTGTCCAGAGCCAATGTGGACAAGCTCACGTTCATTAAAATGAACCAGGCATGGATCCCACAGGACTTGTCCGTACCTTGTGCAGAATAGACATGTATACCGGTGTTGTGACAAAAACTGTCCGGCCATCGGATTGTGTCCGGCCCATACTGCGAAGGCGCAGCGCTTGCGCAGGACAGAGGACAAGGAGATTCACAAAATCTCCGAAGATGAACGGCGCCTGCGCTGTGAGTGCAGGTTCAAGCCCCACCATCCAAGTGGACATACGGTAGCACATAGTAACAGGGCCCCTCACAGGCTCGGTTCGATCGCCACGCTTTGGGCACGGCCTCACTTGGCTCAGCTTGAACCACGGATGGTGTGGCCTTCACCTGAACTCACCACGCAGGCGCCGTTCGTCTTCGGAGATTTTCGAAATCCCCTTGTCCTACATACTGAGCAAGCGCAGTACAGGGTGGACACTATTTGACGGGGGACAGAATTCGACACATCACCGGCCTTACCCAGCCATTGTTGTATTTTTGAACCAGTGTTGGCTACCTCGTCCTCCTCCACCGCCGCTTCCACCTACACAGCCACATCCACCGCCACCTCAACCTCCTACTCCATATGGACCTCGTCCTCCTAGGTCAAGATTATAATTTTTATTTTATTTTTTTGTAGCGCACAGATCCTTTCCCCCTTACCTGCCTTAATGTTGTTGGCTCCTCGCAGGAGGGAGAAAGGCACACCGCACTACCAGCCCGTACCCTCCTATATAAAGAGGTTGAGCGGTGTACTTGACGGGCCGTGTCCACAGCCGGAGTCAAAACTCCTCCAGAGGATGATTCTCACCTCTACTGTAGGTAGAGGCAAGTCCTTTAATTTCCAGTAAAGTCAATGTCCACACCAGCTGAAATTACAACTCTTATTCTCTCATGGCAAAATAAATTGTACTCGGATAGAAAAGGTTAGAGCAAAGAAACAGGACAGCTTAAGGTGTGGAGGAGGTCCAGGCACAAACGTAGCACATTCACTTCACTGCTTAGGTTTCTCAAACAGTTTTAGGTGCACGGTCTCTGCCACAGACCTTGAGGTTGGTCTCTGCCACAGACCGGATGTACAAGGCCCCTGCCACGGACCTGGAGAACTTTGGTCTCTGCCACAGACCAGGGTGTATAAGGCCCCTGCCACGGGCCGGGTGAATAAGGCCTCTGATACAGTCAAGATGACCTTGAGCTTCTCCTTCTACGAACCTAGCCCATATCAAGGGGAAGACATCTCTCCAGGGAGTCAACAGACCCTTCCTTCACCGTGACTCCCGCATCGGTCCATCAGAATGATCCTCCCTTCCCTGGAACAGGGTCCCCTACACGAGGCGGCACCCTAAGACTCCTCAACCCTTAGCGGACTCCAGACGAAGGCTCTGGACTTCAGGCTTTACTCCCACACCTAGGCCTCCATACCCAGGGCAGCAGGAACTCCAGGATAGTACCTCACCCCGGGCTAAAGGTACCCGAGATGGAACAGGAACACATGCACCCAGGCCGAAGGCACCTGGGCGCGGACCCCACTGAACATCAGCCCCCAGGCCAAAGGTCTGCCCCTTTTATATGCTCTCCGGGCATGCACAGCAGGTTCCCCGCCCCGCTGTACTACTGCCAAGAGGGGACACAAAAGGCACAGCACTTAATCGGCGGTTCAACCCTAGCCTACCATGGCAGCGCCACCTGTAGGCCGCAGGGAACTGCACACCAATACTGTCCCCCGAGGACAAAATGGTCCATGAATCCTACAGAATTAGGGTGTTTGAGCCTATTTACCACTCAAACACTTCCCTTAAATTTAGCACCCCGCTACATTTTTATTTCAAAGTATTTTATTTTCCCACTAGCTTATCCATTAAATTGAATAATTTATTCCAGAAAGGGTGTATTCTGGGGCATTCCCACCATATGCGTGGCATCGTGCCGTTGAGTTTCTGAGGTTCTTAATGACTTCCTGTACCTCTTCTGCTGAAAAGGGGGCTTCCAGCATATTTTTTTATTTTTTTATTTTTTTTATGTTATTTTAAGTTATTTCCCTATCCACATTTGTTTGCAGAGCACTTGCCATGCTCTTAACAACATTTTGCTGCCATTTGCAGCCCTCTAGCCCTTTCCATTACTTTTTTAGAGCCTTTTTAGTCCTTAGAAGTCCGGGTCCCCATTGACTTCAATGGGGTTCGGGTTCGGGTTAAAGTTCGGTCCCGAACCCGAACTTTTTTCCGAAGTTCGGCCAAACCCGTCGAACCCGAACATCCAGGTGTCCGCTCAACTCTAGAAGTGACGTCACCAATAGAGTTACTATGGGGATTCCGTTGTCGACCCTCTCCTCTGCACCCGCCTACACAGAGAAGCCGCGGCTGACAGCTTAGCATGGGACCTGGTTGGTGCGGGTCAGATTGGCTTCCAAAAAGGTATGTATACTCGTTTTTTCTTTACAGGGATAGAGAGGTTAGTGTTGGATCCCTGGATTTTAGATTTTGCATGGACTTCCAATTTAAGTGGAAACTTTTGAGAAAAAAAAAGCTGGTGAATCTGGCTGCAACATAAATGGATTTTTGAAAATAAGTGTGCACTTTTTCTTGCAGTGCCTGTTAGATTTACTTTGTTGTTCACTCAGACAACAATTTAATCTGGAGAATTATAAAATGAGAACAAACCCTATTGTGAACACAAACCAAATGCTTTTTTACTTAGATCTGGAGAGGAGATTAGATCATATACATTATAAACTGGTTAGTCTTTTAGAATTTTTGACATGACTGTCTATTTCAGATCAGGAAATATATAAGCTCCTGCTAGGATTCAATAAACCTAAAAGCAGAAACGTCAGTTTAAGAACAATATAGGCCCCAGGCCAGTTAGGTTTACTGAAAATTCTATCCAAGGTTTTATTGGCACCATGACTGCTGTAACTTTGTAGAAAATGTTATCTTATTTAGAGTTTGTAAGAAAAAGTTTATGGGGAGATTACTGCGCAAATGGTTAACATCTCAAACATGTTCCAATCTAGGTCCTTATTAAAAACACAATTTAATTTAAAATTAACTTGCCACTCATTTTAAAATGTTAAAAGTCCTGCAGATAACACAAGGGGGTCTATTTATTTATTTTTTAAAGGTGCTGTACAAATGTAACAAGCGCAAAAAAAAAAAAATTGATGTGTTTTGTCTAATTGGATTATTTCCAAAAGATGATCCGAAGTGCCATTGAGTGACAATAATGTGGTATTTTTCCTGATTGAGGTTTTGCAGGAAAATAATCCATTCTGATTAGACAAGAGATGGTAATTTTTATTTTTATTTTATTTTTTTGCAGCTGTGCGAATGTTTTACCTTTTGAATGCAACTTTTTCATTTTTAGTCTATTGTTTTTGTATATTTTGAGACCTGAGGACTGGGATAACCCCAAAATGTAATTTTTTTATTGACTATACATTGTGCAACTATTTTGTACTTATTACCATTTGCTTCTATGATTTAGCAACCTTTTATGTACTATTTGTATACTTGTGTAGCTCTCTTTTGAGGGGGTTAGAAGTGGCCCTCCCCAAGCGGGATATGGCTCTAACCTGTAGGTAAATAAGAGAACCAGAATCTTGTGGAAGAGTGGGTTTGATATTGAAGTTGGCAGTGCCTCCACCCATGACAGGGCCTCTGGAAACAGAAGGGACTCCCTTCCTTATAAAGAAACCAGCATATAGCATTAACCATAAGCATATACGGTATCTCACAAAAGTGAGTATACCCCTCACATTTTTGTAAATATTTTATTATATCTTGTGTGACAACACTGAAGAAATGACACTTTGCTATACTGTAAAGTAGTGAGTGTACAGCTTGTATAACAGTGTACATTTTCTGTCCCCTCAAAATAACTCAACACACAGCCATTATTGTCTAAACCACTTGCAACAAAAGTGAGTACACCCCTAAATGAAAATGTCCAAATTGGGCCCAAAGTGTCAATATTTTTTGTGGCCACTATTATTTTCCAACACTCCCTTAACCATCTTGGGCATGGAGTTCACCAGAGCTTCACAGGTTGCCACTGGAGTCCTCTTCCACTTCTCCATGTTGACATCACGGAGCTGGTGGATGTTAGAGACCTTGCGCTCCTCCACCTTCCGTTTGAGGATGCCCCACAGATGCTTAATAGGGTTTAGGTCTGGAGACATGCTTGGCCAGTCTATCACCTTTACCCTCAGCTTCTTTAGCAAGGCAGTGGTCGTCTTGGAGGTGTGTTTGGGGTCGTTATTATGTTGAAATACTGCCCTGCAGCCCAGTCTCTAAATGGAGGGGATCATGCTCTGCTTCAGTATGTCACAGTACATGTTGGTATACATGGTTCCCTGAATGAACTGTAGCACCCCAGTGCCGGAAGCACTCATGCAGCCCCAGACTATGACACTCCCACCACCATGCTTGACTGCAGGCAAGACACACTTGTCTTTGTACTCCTCACCTGGTTGCTGCCACACACGCTTGACGCCATCTGAACCAAGTAAGTTTATCTTGGTCTTATCAGACCATAGGACACGGTTCCAGTAATCCATGTCCTTAGTCTACTTGTCTTCAGCAAACTGTTTGCAGGCTTTCTTCTGCATCATCTTTAAAAGAGGCTTCCTTCTGGAATAACAGCCATGCGGACCAATTTGATGTCATGTGTGACGTATGGTCTGAGCACTGACAGGCTGACCCCTTCAACCTCTGAAGCAATGCTGGCAACACTCATACATCTATTCCCCAAAGACAACCTCTGGATATGACGCTGAGCATGTGCACTCAACTTCTTTGGCCGACCATGGCAAGGCCTGTTCTGAGTGGAACCTGTCCTGTTAAACCACTGTATGGTCTTGGCCACCATGCTGCAGCTCAGTTTCAGGGTCTTGGCAATCTTCTTATCTTTATGTGGAGCAAAAAAATTTTTTTCCAGATCCTCAGAGAGTTCTTTGCCATGAGGTGCCATGTTGTACTTCCAGTGACCAGTATGAGAGAGTGAGAGCGATAAATTTACACACCTGCTCTCCATTCACACCTGAGACCTTGTAACACTAATGAGTCACATCACACCGGGGAGGGAAAATGGTTAATTGGGCCCAATTTGGACATTTTCACTTAGGGGTGTACTCACTTTTGTTGCCAGTGGTTTAGACATTAATGGCTGTGTGTTGAGTTATTTTGAGGGGACAGCAAATTTACACTGTTATACAAGCTGTACACTCACTACTTTACATTGTAGCAAAGTGTAATTTTTTCAGTATTTCCATATAAAAAGATATAATAAAATATTTACAAAAATGTAAGGGGTGTACTTACTTTTGTGAGATACTGTAGATGCACATCAGTATAGAAATGATGCGCCAATAAGTAACAATTATTAAATTGACATCCAGGGGCTGGAGGGGGGGGATCTCACGTATCCCCATTGAGAACATCTGCTGTGACGAAACGCGTATGGGTGCAACGTTCTGACATCACCACGCTGTAGCAGAGGAGGACGGGCTTCTGTACTTGCCAGCCAGCAACATTCTATGCTGTTTTTTATCCGATTTATGTAAGTGTATTACTTTTTTTATTAGTAAAATTATCCTACAGTATCACGCTATGGTCTGTGTTCCTTCCTTCCTTGGAGCTGATTCATTGGTTGCACGGACTGCTGCGATTGGGAAGACAACTTTCTGCTTATCCATTCCCTGCTATATCCTGAATTTTGACACACTCCCGGTTTCCACGTGCAAGCTAAAGGCAGCGGTTGGGTCACAGCCGACTGCTGTTTGGGCTTGCCTTTTGGTAAGCATACATCTTGTTATCAGTGGTGGGCACATTATCCGTTGTTTTTGACTCACCGGGTGATGTGCAAATTATTGGAACCAGTATTCTCTCTTATTACCGTTGTGGACTCTGCTGCTGTCACATAATCTGAGGAATATATTTTTTGGTTATGTGCAATCTACTACCTTCATTGTGACTCAATACCTGGGTTTACTATTACCAATTTAGATGATCTAATTTACTAGCACTGTTTGGTTCACATATTGGGCATTGTTTTTGGCATATCAGCCTCTGGATGTCATCCCAACCAATTCCATTGGCGCAGTTCTTAATGGTTTTAGTGTTTAATTCATTAAATTTATATTCATTCAATAATATATATTTATATCAGTGTGCTATACCTAACCTGGACATTTGTATTTTGGTTTATTGTGCATTGTTTTTGACATACCAGCCCCTGGATGTCAATTTAATAATTGTTACTTATTGGCGCAGCTCTCCATTTTCTAGGTACTTATTTGTGTGTTACCCCACTAGTGCTGCTGCCTTTGCTCTATATCCTATCTGTGCACAGTTTTTCTTTTTTAGTATAGAAATAATACAAGCTTTATATAAGAAGAGAGTAATAACAGTACATACCTCAAATTTAGAAACACGTACAATGAACAAAAGGCCTGATAGGAGTCCTGGTTGCATTGTGCATATTCCTGAGTATATATAGTAATTAAGAGAAATACCTCCAGAAGAATGTTGCAGCAGGATGATGCGGCGTCTGTCTTTGTGTTGGAGACCTGAAGAAAAGGTCTGCGGTCATGAGGAGATCCTCCAGCTGTTGTCCAAACAGCATGGAACGGAGCTTCTCACCAGCATTGTGGTGTGGCACTGGAACTCAACATCAGCCTATCTACTTAGGAAACAGAGCAGGAACTCAATTCTTCCCCGCTCAAAGAGATGACAGATTATTTTATTGCACTATTCCTCAATAGCAAAAAAAAATTAAGAATTGGGGTATAAACTTTTAACTTTAACTACACAGTGCCAAAGATCCTACAAAAGGTTTATCCTCAGTTCACAGGGTTATGCTTGAGATGTAAACTGCAGAGGGCACACTTCTGCATGTATTTCGGTCATGTGATAAATGGAGGAATTTCCTGACACAAGAAAAAGGCATTTATTCTTCAATTGATGGATCTTCACCTGGGTGAAGCCTCGGCAACTTACCTTCTTCACCACTCTCCTCTCTCCCAGAAAAGATTAAAAAAGTATCTGTAATCCATCTTCTAAATGTGTGAACCAAGGATTATGTGATGTAATGAAATGCATAGTACTGTTTTGTGATAGAATTTTTAACAATGTTGTTGTCTGTACTTTTGAGGAAAAAATACGCTTTTGTAGTAGGAAGCAAATTTACCTCTGGCCTGTGAATGCCACTCTTTACAATTCTTACATGTAAAATATTTTCTATACTCTGTACAAGGTAGATCTGATCTTGCTGATAAAATACTTCGTAACTGTTTCCCTCCCAGACTACGGGATGCAACAATGTTAAGGAGATTTAGCAGCATTCAAACACTCACTATTCTACCTCAACAGTGCTGACAGAAGAGCAACGCACCCATCTGTGGCATTACATACTCTGGTGAAGCTGACAATACCCAGTCAGAAAGCAAGATTTTGTTAATGTTGGAGTTTCACCCAAACCAACCTCTGTTTTGCCCACCCACCTCTTAGCTGATTTGTTAGTTGAGTTTCCTCAGATACATTGAATGCTTGGGCTTGTAGAGGACAGATGAGTACTTCCTGTGTATTTGCTCCTCCATAGTAGCCTGGATGGACAGTTAAAGATGCATACCTCTCAACTTTCTGAAATTGGAACGTGGGACACCCTTTAGCACAAAATGTGTAGTCAAAAGACACACCCCCTGCCATGCCCCTAGTGATGTAGCCCATCAATAATTAATAAGCAAAAATGATTTGCAAAACCCAAAATTGCTTTTTACATCACTATGTTTCCCTTATACTTGCTTTTAAAAAAATAAATTATCTATATATATATATTTATATATTATATTATATTAAAAACGTCTGTGTGACAGCTTTAGTATTGTGTAACACTTTTGGTAGTTAAGCATTCTAATTTTTTAGAGGCCTATACATCTGTCCAGAATGAGAGGCAACTGACAAGGAAAGAGGGACAGAAGTATTTGGTTTCAAAAGAGGGACAGTCCCTCCAAATGAGGGACAGTTAGAGGGTATAGTGATGACACCATTTTGATGATTAGGTTAAGCAGACTATAGCAAAAATCTTAATTTATGTGAAAAAAGGTATAGCATTTATATTGTTGATTTAATAAATATCGATTTTAAAAACAAAGGCACAATTGACCTTTAAAGTAACTCCATTTATTTTTAGAATACAATATTTAGAAAGAGAGTGACAACTTCTCTGAGGGAGGTATTCATCCAATACAGAGAAATCATTATATCTTAATATGATTTCTGACAAATCAAAATGTATTAACCTGCATTTCTGAAATGCTTTCCTTTGCTGCTTTTGAGATGGGTGGGCTCCTGCAATAATCGGCAAGTATGCACAACATATTTGTTATTAAACCGTATTTCCACTTTTGAAATTGAATTTGAGTAAAGGGAAACCTCAGATGCCTTGCTGATCAACGTTGTTTGTTAAGCATTGTGTGTTTGGGTTCCTGCTTGCCATGTGCTACGTCTGTCTCTGTGTTACCGATCTTGGCTTGTTCTCGACTATCCCTGTCTGCTTGTAACCTTGACCTTTGGCTTGTCCTTTGTTTATCCTTGTCTGCTTGTCGCCCTGACCCTGGCTTGTCCCCTCACTATCTCTTGTATCCTGAGCTGCTGCTTCCCCTCTATCCTCTATACCCTACAGAGCGTGAGCTAGGGGACTCTGGGAGCCGCGACCTGGATCCAGTTGCAGCTCAGTCCATCCTCACCACTAGAGGCTCTGGTGAACACCTGCTGGATCTTAGACTCCGCGCCCTGGGGAATCTTGCGCTCTAGCTCCCTGTGGGATCCCTGTTTGTGCTCCAGTGGACCTGCCTTCCTTAACCACCCAGTGTTCTATCCGCAGCAGTCAGCCATAGGGTTCACTACCTTAGCGGTGCACTCCTGACCCCAACGGTGTGCATCTGTCACCTGGCTTCAGGTGACCTGACATTTATTTTATGCATGTCTACTGGGCATCTATACCATCTTGTTAAGATTCTGAAGTTTCTTTCCTGATATCTACTAGATATTGATAGCTTATGTGCTATTAGGTAAGCTCTTTCCCAATTCGAACTGGGAATGGTCCTTCCTAGTTCTTCCTCCCATCTATTTATATATGTTAGTTCTTCTTCTGGCCGTGAGGGGAAATCAGAGCCCTCTATCCGCCGGATATTTTTTGGGAGGAGGTATTGATATATTACAGATAATACATGTGTTGGTCTTTCCTCCTGATTTAGTAACTGCTCGAAGTCCATAGCCGGTCTATCTAGTATCCCATTTTTAATTAGCAATTGAGTATATGTTTTCAGTTGTTGATATTGTATCCACATTTTCCTGTATTCCAAACCCAGGGAGTCTATCGAGGGGATTTTACCCTCGCTCAAGATCTGTACCACTCTTGTATCCTCATTTCTGTACCATTTCAAAAAGGTCGGGGCGTTCAATGCTGGTGAAAACTTATGGTTTCCGAACAGAGGTGTCATTGGTCCAATCTGTGTGGACCACTTCTCGTTTTTCAGCATTGCGTCCCATGCCTTTAATGTGGAGGATACCAACATCGGCATTTCTCTCATGGATGGTTGTAAATTGCGATTTATCCATGGTTGTGATTTAAGTTTTATTTCAGTGATCTCCTCCTCTAGTTTCACCCATTGTTTAATTTTTACACTATGAAACCAGTCCACTATTCTCCCCATGAATACCGCCCGTAGATATAGTGAGAAGTCTGGGAGTGCTAGACCTCAGTTTTTTGGCCCTAACCAGTATATTTCTTCTGATTCTAGGTGTTTTATGAGCCCATATAAATGTCCCTATCGCTCTTCGAAGTTGATGTATTAAGTTAGTTGGGAAGTATATTGGTATTGTTTGGAATATATATAGGAGTTTCGGAAGTTTATCCATTTTTATAATATTGATCCTTCCGATCCAAGAAAAAAACACTCTATCATATTTTTGAAGTGTCTTGATTATTTTTTGTATTACTGGTAAGTAGTTTAATTCCAAAAGTTTTGTTAAGTCCCTGGGAATATACGTTCCCAGGTATTTAACAGCTCTTCCATTTAAAGGAAACATTTTTTTTTTATTGTCAATGTTTTTACTTAAGAGTGTGATGTTTAAGGCTTCTGTCTTATCATAGTTTACTTTAAAGTTGCTCATCTTACCAAAGCGGTTAAACTCTTGAATTAAATTTGGTATGGATATTGTTGGATTCGTTATGTATAGCATCAGGTCATCTGCATATACAGACATTTTATATTCTATTCCTTTAACTAATCCCTTGTATATCTGTATTATTTCGTATAGCTGTGGTCAGATGCTCCATCACTAATACATATAGTAATGGGAATAGGGGACATCCCTGCCTTGTTCCGTTCAATATTTTCATCGGTTCCAAGAGGTTTCCATTTGTTCGAATTCTAGCTGGTGGGTTTTTATATAGGGCCATTATTTTCCCCCAAAAGCAATGGGCCTATTCCCCACTGATCTAAGGTTTCTTCCATAAAACTCCATCCCACCCTGTCAAATGCTTTTTCAGCATCAACCGCCAGTAGACAGGCTGGGATGGAGTTCCGCTGGGCATATTCCACTAATGTCAAAGTCTTCAATGTATTGTCTCTTGCCTCTCTCCCCCTTACAAACCCTGCTTGATCCAGGTGAACATATGTTGGTAACATCGGAGTGAGTCTATTGGCTATGATCTTGGAATATAATCTAAGATCTATGTTGGTTAAAGATATCGGGCGATAGCTCCCGCATAGTGTGTGGTCTTTTTCTGGCTTTGGGATAATTGTTATATATGCTTCCATCCCTTGTGGAGCAAAGGTTCGAGAGGCTAAGACCGCATTGAAGGTTTTGATCATAACCGGTATTAACTGTTCTTTAAATGTTCTAAAAAAGCGTTGTGTAAAACCATCCGGTCCGGGACTTTTGCCCGGTACCAGTGAGTCAATTGCTTTTTGCAACTCCATTGTTGAAAATTATTTTTCTAATTCCTCTCTTTCAGTCGGAGATATAGATGGGATGGCCGTATCTTGTATATATTGTTTTACTTGTTTTGTGAAATGTATCTTTGTATAGAAATGTCTAGATATGTAGGATGACACATAGAATACACAATCTCACTATTATAATATTGACATTTATCTACAATCTGTAGTAGATATACTGGGCCATGCACAAGTCACTGATTGGACGATGTCACTTAAATTTCAAGGGAGATTCTCCCTTTTTTGCCCCCTAGGGTTCCCTCCCCCTCCCCTCCCCCTAAAATACTTTTTTTTCCTTTCTCCCATGCCTCCCTTTGCCCTTATTGGACCCACCCCCCTCCCCTTTTCAGGTCCCAGTCCTCCTCTTCTTTTCCTCTAAGTATGGTTCATCCTTCTCTCTCTCTCACCTGCAGTACTGTAGGCTCCTTCTGTACTCGGTGGAAGGATGGGGGGAGGTAAGAATGGAGGCTAAGAGTTAAATAATTATTAGCAATAAAATTCACCTGGGCAGGCGGGACCCATCTGGGGAGGTCCCTCCATAGTCCCAATATAGAGAACTTAACTAATAAGTTCAGACTCAATAGAGTCAATTAGTGTAGGGCTAGACGTAGCGAAGTAAGCTACATATTTTCTTTCGTGTTTTTTTTTTTCTTGTTCTCTTCTTCGCACTATACAGAATAAATATTATTCTACTTGATATCACTATTCCTTTGCTTATTCCAAATCTAGGGGGGTCTCTATAGGAATCCATAAATCCCCACCGCATCAAATAACAGGAAGTTGGCATGGCCGAGATGGTAGATCTTTACTTTTAAAGCTAACCATCTATGGAAAAAAATATACTATTATTAACTTATACCTACCAAATCAAGATCAGATTAAGATAGGTACCCAGAAGTTGATAGATCTCATGGAAAAAGCAGAGGGGGTGACTCTAGTAGGAGAGGACTTCAATTTTGTACTTAATCAGGACCTGGATACCACCACTGTCTCTCGAATACCCAAGGCAACTAACCAAATTAATAGATTTAAAAATACACTAGATTCACTTCATCTAATAGATATACGGAGGGTACTTCACCCACTGGAGAGGGATTATTCATTCCACTCGAAAGCACACGGTACTTATCACAGACTAGATTATTTCCTAATAAACCAAATAGGAATGGCAGCGATATCCTCAGCTGATATAGGGAGCTTTATTTGGTCGGACCATGCGCCAATATTTTTGGAGATGGCCATACCAAAAGGGGCCACACTTAGATGGTCATGGAGATTGAACGATAATTTGTTAAAAGATGAGGTTTGTATAGCAGAAATTAAGTTAGCAATTAATAATTTTGTACTAGATCACATAAGAGATACTACCTCAGAACAGATTCAATGGGAGGCGTTAAAATTTGTCTTGCGAGGTCTTTTTATTAAGCATGGTGCTAGACTGAAAAAGCAAGAGAAAGTAATATATCTTCTCTGCTAAAAGAAATTCCTAAGCTGGAAAAGAGGCATAAGCAAAACCCGATTTCAAGGAATTTAATAGAACTAACAGATAAATGGAAAGAACTACAGGGGATACTAAATGAACAAACCCTACGCCTTAGAGATAAAAGACGCACATTGTTTTATCAACATGGTAATAAACCAGGTCGACTTCTAGCTAGAGCACTGACTCAAAGGACATCCATGACCCCTATAATAAAAATCAAAACAGCAACAGGAGATATAACACATGACCCCAAAGAAATTTCAAAATCTTTTCACTCATTTTACTCTAAACTCTATAATATACCTAAACAACAGACAGGAAGGGACCCCGAAATTGTCCGACAGGAAGTAAAACAATTATACATGCATTTGAACTAGCACTGGCAGCAGTGCTCTTTTTTGTAAGTGCAATATTCTTTTATTAAACCTTTTAAACAGAGAGCATTAGATCTTGTTTGCTTCCCTTTTCATCCCATATATATTAGGTGTTCCTGAGTGCCTGAGGACCTGTGTACCCTTCCTATGGGAAAAGAGGAGTGAGGGTCTGTCAGAGCCCAGCTATTATCCCTGAGGGGATCACCGCTTACTTTGACGTTCTGGTAATGCAGGGGTCATGGCTTTGAGGTGAGTGGCCAGTTTGTATGGTGGTGGAACAAGGAGTACTTCTATTATTTGGATCACAGTATCACAGTGGTGAATGCATATACTGACTGGACTTTAATTTACACTATTTGTGGACTATCATATTTGTTGCACATTATAATTGTATTAGATGTGTATAGCACTTTTTTTGATATTTTGGTGTTGATATTCAGTACAAGAGACATAGTCTTGTTGCGCTACACTGTTTTCTATTTATGGTATTGATAAGTGTTGTGATTTCACTTAATAAATGTCAGCTGGCAGCATTATTTTTATTTTTACTTCATATATTTGAGCACAGGATATGTGTGTATATTGTGGTTGCGCTAATTGATTTTAGTATTAAAGCAGCAGGAGCCATTGGCTCCTATAAAGAGGGAGCGAGGGTGGGGCCAACTCAGGAGCAAGCCCCCATCTGCACTCTGATGGGAAGCAGCTTCCTACATTGGCACACGGAGAGGAGGAGGAACCAAGAGCACCAGCAGGGGACCCGAGAAGAGGAGGTCCGGGGCCACTCTGTGCAATACTATTGCACAGAGCAGGTAAGTATAACATGTTTATTTTTTCTAACCTTTACATCTGCTTTAATATTATAGCACAATGGTACACATAGCATAGCTAGCAACTGTGGCAGATAATTGTTTTAACACTTCCACAAAAAATGTTTTTGAAGCAATAAAGCAGTGTAAACAGCTCACCTCACCAAATTAGAAGTGTGGCCAAATTGCTCAAACGGTAGAAGAGGCTTAAAGGGGCATGGTAAATACAACCTAACATGCAAATGTCCTGTAATTGTTGACCATAGTCAAGTCAAGTCATAGCAATGAATCAATGTCATTCTAGCAGTGCAGAGTTGAAAACAAAGATTCTGATGGATTGCTAGTCGCAGCAGGTCATGTTTGCGTAATGAAACTTTTCTTATGTGAATTTGGTGTCAGATTTGCAGTATAAATTGTACCCAATAATCAAAAGAATGTACTGAAATCTGCAATATTGAAAGAAAATCATCAACTGCCTAGGTATTTGCCATTTTAATCTAACAACACCATTTTTATTGACAGTTGGAGGTGTGATTCTATTCTGGTGTACTGTAGCACAACTCAAAGTAATAAAAAAAAAGAGTACCAACCAAGTGTCTATACAAAAATGCAATTTAGAGGAAAGTAGATATACATTATGCCCTCAGGTAAAACTTTGTTTTCTTACTCAAAAATAATATAAACATGTTTTGATCCTTAAATAACCAAATGTAACAAATTATTGAACAAAAGTTCAACAAATGTTACTATAGCAAACAATTAGAAACTACTACTGGTTTTGTTCTTCTAAAGTGGATTCTAATTGCCTGTTGCGGATTGAAATTTTGTTCTTGGCTCCTACATTGTCTTTTAGAATAGGCCAAAATTCATTATCCATTTTTAAATGTTTACAAAAATATAAAGTGGTCTTTCGCAAACCGCAACTTATACCCAGTGGTCTTCGAAAAAAGCAAACTTGGAGCACCACTGTAATTCTCATAGATCCTTATGTTCAGGCTAATTACGAATTGATTAAAAAGACCAAAATGGTAAAAAAAAAAAAAAAAAAAATTGGTTTATTATAGCAGCAAGGCAGAGACCATAAAAATATTCTGTATGGTAATGAAGAGCAGCACACAAAGTCAGTGTTGCAGCAGACTAAGCTGATCATGTAGGTGTATTGGAATGTGTGTCACATACAAGCTTTCCTTAATGCTTCCAGTCAGAACATAAAATATGATGAGAACCACTGCAAACTGCAGTCATTTGTAAAATGACTTTGCTAATTATCTTACCGGCAGCAGGTCCTGCTAAAATCATAGGTTTCTGATTTATGAGGCCTCAGAGGAGAGTATTCTTATTATATATGTAATAACCTTAGATACAAAGTAAATGTTTTTTAGATACAATTTGTACGGACCCTGAGCTAAGCATCAGTGTCCCTAGGTTATTCTATAGTCAACCTGTGCATGGATTGATAGTTCTGCTTTCTTCGGATTCTCCCTAATCTTAGAAATGTTGTTTGCCTCTCTCTGCTTGGCCAACCACTAAGAAATTTATTGCCAGTGGTGCATGCTGGGGATTGTTAAAATATTTGGGAGTGACCTTGGAAAGCTCTCTTGCCTCCCAGGCTCTGCCTGGTGAGATGTATGGGGCTGTGGCATTGGTCCTCCTAGGCCTGCTGCCTGGGGAGAATGTGCCGTGTTAAATGTGCTGTGTTAGAGATGAGCCCAAGCCTGGGGCCTGAAGCTTCCTGCTGTCCTGCTGGAAGGTGTCTTGGAGAGCTGGGCAAGAGTTACTCAGCAGCAAGTTCTGGTGGCTGCATAAGTGATTGTGCTGCAAAGAAGCTGCTCTACAGTCTGAAGTGGCAGTCTGACCGTGAGTAGAGATACTGAGTCTACCAGTGAGGGAACTAACAGGGTTGCAAAGGTCACACTTGCGACCGAGACCTGGAGTTCCGCCATTGTGGGGGGCCCATCTGCTGCCATTGCCCGCCGCCACCGCCCGCTGATTATTTTAGTTAGAGTCAATGATGGGAGTCGGGAGTGCACTGTGGCTGAGTACTCAGTGTCACTGCCATACACACACACAGCGGACTGCCTGCTTATCCTCTCTGCCCATTGCTGCAGACAGATACCATGTCGGGAGGCGGAAACTTGAGGAGAAAGTCAGCTGACGGGCCAGTAGAGTGAAGGGGGAGGAGCTCTCCACTGTGCTAGGAGATCCCATGTCGGGAGAGGCATCACTGGAGGTATGTGAAGGGTGCCAGACTCAGAGATACACTAAGCAATTAGGGGGAATCGACTGACTCTGAAAGCACCACTACCACTGATCCTCCCCCCCCAACACCCTCAGTGGACTGACCCCATCCCTGCCACTGAACCCCCCCCACCACCACCACCTCTGCCTCTGACAGACCACATCCCCACCACCACTGCTGCCACTGATCCCATCCCCCCACCACCATTAATTGACCAATCCCACCCCCTCACCACCACTTCCACTAATCCCACCCCCCCACCAGCACTGCAACTGATCCCACCACCCCAACACCCTCAGTGGACTGATCCCCTCCCTGCCACTAAACTCACCGCCCCACCACCACCGCTGCCTCTGACTAATCCCATTCCCCCACCACCACCATCACCACTGGTCTCATCCCCATCACCTCTGCCACTGATCCTATCCCCCCACGACCACTATTCCTGCCACTGATCTCAATCCCCTCTACCACCCTCAGTGGACTGATCCCATCCCTCCCACCACCCTCAGTGGACTGATCCCACATCCTCACCACTACTGCTGCCACTGATCCCATCCCCCCAACACCCTCAGTGGATTTATCCTATACCTATACCTATATCCTATACCCCCACCACCAGCACTGATCCCATACCCCCCCACCACTGCTGCCACTGATCTCATAACCCCCCCTACATCACCAACACTGCTGCCACTGATCCCATTCCACTCCCCAACATCAGTGGACTGATCCCCACCCCCCATCACCACTGCTGCCACTGATCCCATGAACGCAACACCCTCAGTGGACTGATCCCTGGATTTTTTTTTATCAAAATCATGCTTTTTTGAAGGGGGGGGGCTTCATGACTTTTTGAACCGAGGCCCTGAAGGCTTTACATAGTTACATAGTAGGCGAGGTTGAAAAAAGACAAAAGTCTGACCTATGTGTGTGATTTTATGTCAGTATTACATTGTATATCCCTGTATGTTGTGGTCGTTCAGGTGCTTATCTAAAAGTTTTTTGAAATTATCGATGCTCCCCACTGAAACCACTGCCTGTGGAAGGGAATTGCACATCCTAACCGCTCTAATGCCATGTACACAAGATCGATTTTCTCGACGAAAACACCGTCGAGAAAATCGACGGGAAAAACGAGGAACGGCTTGTTCCCCTACACACGGCCGGTTTTTCCTGACATTTTTTCTCTTGGTCGAGAAAAACGACAGTGTGTAGGCTCCCTATGGGAAAACTGCTGCGGGAAAAATGCCGCGAATCACGACGAGAAAAATTAGAGCATGTTGTAATTTTTCTCGTCGTGATTCATGCCGTTTTTCTCGTCGGGAAAAATGATGAAAAGCCCACACACGGTAGTTTTTCTCGTCAAAGAGAAAAAATTTCATTTTTCCCGACGAGAAAAATGGTCGTATGTATGCGGCATCAGAGTAAAGAACCCTCCACGCAGTTTAAGGTTAAACCACTTTTCTTCTAATAGCATGCAATGTCATGCTGCAACTACCAAAGCTGGCATGATATTAGCATGCGTAAAAAAATGGATATACCGTATTTTTCGCACCATAAGATGCACCTGACCATAAGACGCACCTAGGTTTTAGAGGAGGAAAAACAAGAAAAAAAATTCTGAACCAAATGGGGTACTAAAATATTTTCCAGTGTCCATGAAATGCAGCCTGACCATTGCCAAAGAGATGCAGAGTGACCATTGCCATAGAAAATGCAGAGTGGCCATTGCCATAGGAAATGCAGTGTGACCATTGCCATAGGAAATGCAGAGTGACCATTGCCATAGGAAATGCAGAGTGACCGTTGCCATAGGAAATGCAGAGTGACCATTGCCATAGAAAATGCAGAGTGACCATTGCCATAGAAAATGCAGAGTGACCATTGCCATAGGAAATGCAGAGTGACCATTGCCATAGGAAATGCAGAGTGACCATTGCCATAGGAAATGCAGAGTGACCATTGCCATAGGAAATGCAGAGTGACCATTGCCATAGAAATGCAGAGTGACCATGCCCATAGAAATGCAGATTGAACTTTGCCACAAATGCAGCCTTACCTGATGTTATCACTTCCACCTAACAGAAGACAGAGCAGCCCGAGCGGCCAAATGCTCTGTTTTCTGTCTCAGGAACCAGCCAGAAGATCGCCCAGCGCCCACGGGGGGTTTGGAAGTCTGTCCCCCGCTCTCCTGCCTCTCTTCCCGTGGTGGGAGGTGATGCGAGAGGTGGCAGGAGGCTGTGCCAGCGGCGACGGGGGCGGTGCCTGTCATCTTTTCCCCCATGTTTCTGGGGGGGGGGAAAGTGCGTCTTGTCCAAAAAATACAGTACTCTAGGGATAAAAATATAATCCTGTCACTTTATAAAACTCTGGTTAGGCCACATCTGGAGTATTCTGTCCAGTTCTGGTCACCAGTTCTCAGAAGGGATGTGCTGGAGCGAGTCCAAAGAACTGCAACAAAACTAATAAGGGGACTGGAGGACCTAATTTACATGGAATGACATTACATTTATTCTTGCTGGAGAAGCGATGCTTGAGAGGGGACATGTTATTGATCTACAAATACCTCAATGGGGACCCCAACATATCTTAAAGAACACAACATACAGTGATATCGAAAATAATTATAGACACTGACACACGTACACCAACACAGGTTGAACTGGATGGACTATTGTCGTTTTTCAGTCTTACCTACTATGTAACTATGTAAGTTGAAGTCTTTTATTAGTTGTTTTAAAACACTAGCTGCACCTCTCTTCTCAAATACTTACCTCTATAAACATAACCACAACTTTTCTTACAATACGGAGAATGACCTGGTGACAACAGTGACGGTAGACACTCCAACTTCCATGTATCAGTCAGTTAAAAAATGTATTGATAAGGCCTACATTATTATCTACCTAATAGTGGTATTTTCAAATCTAAAGTAACATTTGTTAAATCCCTGCAATGTGCATAACTAACCTGAAGGGGATTAATTATATCTTAACCACTTAAGCTCCGGACCATTTGGTAGCTAAAGGACCAGAGGTGAATTCAGAATTTTGCACTGCGCTGCTTTAACTGTAAATTGTGCGGACATGCAATGTTGTACCCAAACGAAATTTGCGTCCTTTTCTTCCCACAAATAGAGCTTTCTTTTAATGGTATTTGACTGCCTCTGCGATTTTAATTTTTTGTGATATAAACGGAAAAAGACCGAAAATTTTGAAAAAAAATGATATTTTCTACTTTTTGTTATAAGAAAAATCGAATAAACTCAATTGTAGTCATACATTTAGGCCAAAATGTATTCAGCCACATGTCTTTAGTAAAAAATATGTCAATAAGCGTATATTTATTGGTTTGCGCAAAAGTTATAGCGTCTACAAACTAGGGTACATTTTCTGGAATTTACACAGCTTTTAATTTATGACTGCCTATCTCATTTCTTGAGGTGCTAAAATGGCAGGGCAGTACAAAACCCCCCCAAATGACCCCATTTTGGAAAGTAGACACCCCAAGGAAATTGCTGAGAGGCATGTTGAGCCCATTGAATATTTTTTTTTGTCCCAAGTGATTGAATAATGACAAAAATAAATAAAAAATTACAAAAAGTTGTCACTAAATGATATATTGCTCACACATGCCATGGTTATATGTGGAATTGCACCCCAAAATACATTCTGCTGCTTCTCCTGAGTACGGGGATACCACATGTGTGGGACTTTTTAGGAGCCTAGCCACGTACGGGAGCCCGGAAACCAAGCACCGCCTTCAGGGCGTACATTTTTGATTTCAATCCTCACTACCTATCACAGTTTTGAAGGCCATAAAATGCCAAAATAGCACAAAACCCCCCCAAATGACCCCATTTTGGAAAGTAGACACCCCAAGCTATTTACTGAGAGGCATGTTCAGTCCATGGAATATTTTATATTTTGCCACAAGTTGCGGGAATATGACAAACTTTGTTTTTTTGCACAAAATTGTCACTAAATGATATATTGCTCACACATGCCATGGGCATATGTGAAATTACACCACAAAATACATTTGGCTGCTTCTCCTGAGTACGGGGATACCACATGTGTGGGACTTTTTGAGAGCCTAGCTGCGTACGGGCCCCCGAAAACCAAGCACCGCCTTCAGGATTTCTAAGGGCGCAAATTTTTGATTTCACTCCTCAATACCTATCACAGTTTTGAAGGCCATAAAATGCCAAGATAGCCCAAAACCCCCACAAATTACCCCATTTTGGAAAGTAGACACCCCAAGCTATTTGCTGAGAGGCATGGTGAGTATTTTACAGCTCTCATTTGTTTTTGAAAATGAAGAAAGACATATTTTTTTTTTTCTTTTTTCAATTTTTAAAACTTTGTGACAAAAAGCGAGATCTGCAAAATACTCAACATACCTCTCAGCAAATAGCTTGGGGTGTCTACTTTCCAAAATGGGGTCATTTGGGGGGGTTTGTGCCATCTGGGCATTCCATGGCCTCCGAAACTGTGATAGGCAGTGAGGAGTGAAATCAAAAATTTACACCCATAGAAATCCTGAAGGCGGTGCTTGGTTTTCGGGGTCCTGTACGTGGCTAGGCTCCCAAAATGTCTCACACATGTGGTATCCCCGTACTCAGGAGAAGCAACAGAATGTATTTTGGGGTGCAATTCCACATATAACCATGGCATGTTTGAGCAATATATAATTTAGTGACAACTTTTTGTACATTTTTTTTTCTTTTTGTCATTATTCAATCACTTGGGACAAAAAAAAAAAATATTCAATGGGCTCAACATGCCTCTCAGCAAATAGCTTGAGGTGTCTACTTTCCAAAATGGGGTCATTTGGGGGGGTTTTGAACTGTCCTGGCATTTTATGCACAACATTAGGAAGCTTATGTCACACATCATCCACTCTTCTAACCACTTGAAGACAAAGCCCTTTCTGACACTTTTTGTTTACATGAAAACATTTTTTTTTTTGCAAGAAAATTATGTTGAACCCCCAAACATTATATATATTTTTAAAGCAAAGGCCCTACAGATTAAAATAGTGGGTGTTGCATTTTTTTTTCCACGCAGTACTTGCGCAGCAATTTTTCAAACGCATTTTTTGGGGGAAAAACACACTTTTTTTATTTTTAATGCACTAAAAAACACTATATTGCCCAAATGTTTGATGAAATAAAAAAGATGATCTTAGGCCGAGTACATGGATACCAAACACGACATGCTTTAAAATTGCGCACAAACGCGCAGCGGCGAGAAACTACATTCATTTTTAAAAGCATTTAAAAGCCTTTACAGGTTACCACGTTAGATTTACAGAGGAGGTCTACTGCTAAAATTACTGCCCTCGATCTGACCTTTGCGGTGATACCTCACATGCATGATGCAATTGCTGTTTACATATGACGCTAGACCGACGCTTGCGTTCGCCTTTGCGCAAGAGCAGGGGGGGACAGCGGTGCTTTTTTTTTTTGTATTATTTATTTTGCTTTTTTATTTTATTTTTAAACTGTTCCTTCCATATTTTTTTTTTATTTTATCATTTTTATTGTTATCGCAGGGAATGTAAATATCCCCTATGATAGCAATAAGTAGTGACAGGTACTCTTTTTTTGAAAAAAAATTGGGGGGTTAGACCCTAGATCTTTCCTCTGCCCTCAAAGCATCTGACCACACCAAGATCGGTGTGATAAAATGCTTTCCCAATGGCGCTGTTTATATCCGGGGGGGGGCGCATTCCCTCCCACTGCTTGTAAAAGCAGTCTAGAGGCTAATTATCTGCTAGAATTGCTTTTACATGAAAGCCGGCCACTGGCTGAAAAGAATGATACCAAGATGATACCTAGACCTTCAGGCATCATTCTGGTATAAACATTCAAAGTCCAGCAACATACCAGTACGTTGCTGGTCCTTGTTGGACATGTATTGTAATCTTTTTTTTCATGCAGCCTGTTGGCTGAACGAAAAAAAGAGATTGATCGGTGGGTATGCCCACCATTAGAATACCTCCCTTCATCCACCCACTTCTAATGATGGGCATATATGCCGAAGCATGGGGGCATCCTCCCGCAAAAAAGTTATGCCGCGTACACACGGTCGGACTTTTCCACGGGCAAGCCTTCGTCGGAATTTCGACCGTATGTACGCGGCATAAAAGGTTATGCCGCGTACACACAGTCAAACTTTTCCACGGGCAAGCCTCCGTCGGAATTTCGACCGTATATACGCGGCATTAGGAGCAAAATCGCTCCTCCGCCCCTGCTGCCCCCATGCTTCGGCATATATGCTCTTTTTTTAACTGTGGTGGTGAAATCACCTCCTACAGCGTTGGAGTCACGGCTTTATGTATCGTGGGAGCAAACGCTGTTGCTGTCAAGATAAATAAATCTGCGATGCAACTGAATGGCGTACCTGCTAAGCAAATGATGGTTAACATTAAAACAAAGTAACATTACAGTACAACAGTAAGACCTTACCATACCATACCTGCAAAGCAAATACCAAAACAAAATCTAGTAAAAAATAAAACATTTTTTTAACGCAACCTGTGCCTAAAATATATATATGCCGAAGCATGGGGGCATCCTCCCGCAAAAAAGTTATGCCGCGTACACACGGTCGGACTTTTCCACGGGCAAGCCTTCGTCGAAATTTCGACCGTATGTACGCGGCATAAAAGGTTATGCCGCGTACACACAGTCAAACTTTTCCACGGGCAAGCCTCCGTCGGAATTTCGACCGTATATACGCGGCATTAGGAGCAAAATCGCTCCTCCGCCCCTGCTGCCCCCATGCTTCGGCATATATGCTCTTTTTTTTTAACTGTGGTGGTGAAATCACCTCCTACAGCACTGGAGTCACGGCTTTATGTATCGTGGGAGCAAACGCTGTGGCTGTCAAGATAAATAATTCCGCGCTGCAGTTAAATGGCGCACCTGAAAACAAAAAATTACATACCTGAAAAGCAAGCATGATAAAACATTGCAGAATGGAATACAGTAAAAAAGAGCAGAACAATAGAGAGAAAATAGAGAGAGAGAGAGAGAACAATAAAACGACAACTATTTTTGTTTTTTTTATTTTATATTTTTTTGTGGTTTTTTTTTTACATTTTTTTTTTTCTTTTTTACACTTTTTTTTTTAAACTTTAACAACTGTAATGGTTCGGGTCTCTCAAAATGTAATGGCATCTTGGGAGACCCTGTGTAAGTGTGTCCTAGTCTGTGAAATGCTGTACCCTACGCTAAAACTTCACTTTTGGGTGGTAGCGTTCAAAACATTCACCAAGGCAAAGACCAGGTTTGTCAGGACAGAGTGGACAATAATAACGGGTGTCACGCCTAAATCCCCGCTTGCTACAGATACGACATCTTTTTTGGGGGGTTCATTGGGTAGGGGTACTCGGGAGGAGATGCGTATAATGCCTCTCATGCAGCCGGCTTACTGCATTTGGTAGGGGATGGTGAGGTGCAGAACCGCCTGGATACAGGAGTTCTGTGACTATCTCATTCTGGAATTTTAGAAGAGATAAAGTCCCACCTGAAGCTCTGTATAGCACATGAGCGTTCAGCAAAGCCAATTGGAATAAGGATAGAGACACTTTTTTGTACCAGCGTCTCGCCTTACGGTCAATTAGATACAGCGCCAACAACTGGTCGTTGAGGTCCACCCCTCCCATATTTTGGTTATATTCGTGGACACAGAGGGGTTTCTCCACAACACCAGTCGCCGTACGAATTTGGACTGTCGTGTCTGCATGAAGGGAGGTAAGAAGGAAAACATTCTTATTGTCCCTCCACTTCATAGCGAGCAAGTTATTACACTTTACGCAGGCTCTCTCCCCCAGCCTAAGACGGGCATCTACAAGCCGCTGGGGAAAGCCCCAGCGATTAGGTCGCACGGTGCCACATGCTCCAATCTGATGATCAAACAAGTGACTAAACAGTGGCACGCTCGTGTAATAATTGTCCACATACAAGTGGTACCCCTTTCCGAATAAGGGTGACACCAAGTTCCACACTATCTTGCCAGCGCTCCCTATGTAATCCGGGCAGTTGACCGGCTCAACCTGACTATCTTTTCCCTCATAAACCATAAAGCTCCATACATAGCCTGTTGCCCTGTCACAGCACTTATAGAGCTTGACCCCGTATCTGGCACGCTTGCTGGGAAGGTACTGCTTGAAAGCCAAGCGGCCAGAAAATTTAATCAGGGACTCATCAACGCAGACAGCTTGATCGGGAATAAACAAGGCTGCAAAACGTTCGTTGAAGTGGTTTATGAGGGGCCGAATTTTATAGAGCCGGTCGTATTCAGGGTCCCCACGTGGACGACAAAGTTCATTGTCGTTGAAGTGCATGAACCGCAAAATCTGCTCGTATCGTTTCCTGGGCATGGAGGCAGAGAACACGGGCATGTGGTCAATTGGGTGCCTGGACCAATAAGCACGCAATGACGGGAATTTATGTGTGCCCATGTTGAGGGAAAGGCCCAGAAAGGTCTTAAATTTGGAAACCGTAATTGGTTTCCAATCTTTGGCAATGGAAGGCAACTGGGGATTAGCGGCGATGAATTGACCAGCATATAAATTACTCTGGTCCACAATAGATCTATAGAGATCTTCCGTGAAAAACAGCGAATAATAATCAATTGGCATAAAATCAGCTGTTTCCACCTGAATACCGGGTTGGGCAGTGAATGGGGGAAGTACGGGTTCTGCAGAAGTGGTGGGGACCCAATCAGGATAGGCAAATTCTGCAGGAAGAGCACTATGGGTACGACGGGCCTGCCTTTGTCTTCTTATTGGTGGCAGCGGGACACTACTTGTGCTTGCCACCTCGCCAGCTTGAACTGCACTTATGGGACTCGCCACGTCACCAAGTGATACTGCAGTGCTGGATGTACGCCCAGGCTGTACTAGGCCGCTGGTGCTTGCCAATTCACCAGAAGGAATAGCGACGCTAGTACTACTCTGCTCCATGTTGTGGAATTCCTAGGCTGTTTGCAGAGCACACAGCCTATAATTCCTGTGCTCTATAAGCACACACTTTAGATTCATCTTTTTGGAATAATGCTATCTTTAAGTTAAGTTTGCTAAAGTCCACTCACCGTTCATTCCATCATTCAATCAAGGAAGCCACCAACACAGGTCTTATCTTCTTATCAGGCCATTCCAGCAAAGACTGTTTAGCCAAAGCCTACTAATAGGCTTTTATTAAACTCAAAAGATCTCAAGACAGGAGGTGATTGGTTGTAGCAACTAGTCACCTCCCCCATGGGCGGGGACATCACAGCATGTCCCCTCGACACAGAAGAATGACCATACAAGGACATCCTTTCAAACAGATAAATGTACATTTAAATTGACTAGCAGTGACATTCACCAATGACAGGAACTACACAATAATTATGCCTCAAGTGGACCACAACTATTTTATAGTTATGCTACTGTTCCTGTGGACACAGATCTGTGCGCTCAGAGTCATTTAACACCCCCCGCCAGGGGCCGGCCAGTTCCCCCAACGGGGCGCAAAACAACATCTCTAAATGGAGCAAACATCGCTGTTTCCATAGGAAGATTTTCCCGTCATTGGTCTTCCACCAACGTCTGTATGTGCAAATACGCTCAGATGAGCGCATTACAGCAAAACTGACACTGGGGGGACATCTGACAACATACATTAATACATTTCCATAAAAATCTCCACAACAGTCCTCCCTTTTTTGTCATATGCACCCCATGTCCATCGATGAAATTTGATATGCTTCTTATATCCGGAAATGAATCAGTTCTTAGTCCATAAAAAGGAAAACACGGCTTGACATGTAGACTCTACTCTTCAGGGGCATGACTTATAAAGGAGGACACGACATGGTGAGCTGTAGTAATCGCCGATCCGTCTGTGATCCTCTGTGTCTTGTATGTGGGTCCAGCTTCGGGGCGTCTCATCAAGGAAACTCTGGTCACGCGTCAAATCAGGCAACAGGAGCCTCTCGTCACGACATAGAAAGATGAGAAATAAAAACAACATGAGTATATATATTCCCACTTCCTTTAACCACGATCCGCTGTAAAATAAAAATTAGATCCCCAAAGACTCCCAGACCCTTAAAATAGACTCCCAACCTTCACTTAGCTACAGCTCTGGCTTCAACAATTACATGAAGAACCCTATCCTTAACAGATGAGAATTGTTCAATCGTATCCCAAGCCCGAGCCCCCCCCCACCTTGTACATCCAGGACCCCATGCCCAGACCTGGTCGGGGTTGGTGAACAAATCCCTTCTAGCTGTCCCTGCCATTCTTAATTTCCTGCGCCATCAAATCCTCGCGATCGGCCGCGACCTAAAATGTTGGGACAGCTTCACCATCACGCATGAACCTCTTGCTTTGGGGGAATTACTTTTATAAGCTGCAGATCCGCATAAACACCAAACTAAAGTTCAAACACACTTGTGGGCTGCCTAGATACCCAAACCGACAAGAGGCAGAGCCATTAAAACTAAAACCAATTTTACCCTCTAAAAATACATCGTTAGATTCCATTGACAAGTGTCTGTCTGGAGTCTTCACTAGTTTGTCAAAAACTCCTCATACCCATAATAACATCATAAATGACATGTACCGCTGTCATCGCTGAGGACTAAAACTCCTCATACCCATAATAACATCATAAATGGCATGTACCGCTGTCATCGCTGGGGACTAAAACTCGGTGAAGACTCAGAACAGACCATCGGTCCTGTTCGCTTTCTGAGCTAGTCAGGACATACACTTTACATAATAACTTGGGATGCTTTTCATCGTTACCCTCGCTAAAATTTACTAAACAACAAAAATATAAATAAACAAAGATACTCCTCATTCTTTGGTGTGGTTGAGCCGCTTCTTGCAGTGGCTGGCGTGGTCTCATCCCTCAAGCTTCTTTACAACGACCCAGTCACCTGGTTGGAAAGAATGTAAACTGATTATTGAGTCAGGGTCCAGGAGGGACTCGTGAAAACCTTTTGGTGGACATTTTGAAGTTCATGTCACAACGATCGCACCCACCCCATCAGCCAAGAATATAAGTGACAGCTAATGAGGAGAGTACGACCCTGATTTTGATTGACCTCCAAACAACCCTCATATGACAATAACCCAGACATCGGGACTGTGGTCACTGCATAACCTGTGCGTGGCTTACAATACCTGGAGCCATTGACAAGGTTCTTAGCCTCTGGGATGGGAACCTACTTCACCAGACTGCTGCTTGCCGATTCAAATTCTATTAAAGAAAGACAGTCTTGGCACAAACTTGGTTAGAATTACAGAGGTTATTATTAGTTTGACAAAAAAAAAACTGTCACTCTTACATTTATCATTCTCCCCCCTTTTCTTCCTCATTACAGACTGAAGGAAGAAATGCGTGGTGCAGGAAAAAAGAAACAATGAAATAGCCTGTGATACTTTTACCTCCCTTAGACTCATGTATTTATCCATATGTACCGCCGTCTACATACACCTGTTCTCTGTGTACAAACTCCTTGGACCTGAAAAATACTTATAAGCAAAATCATTACTCTATTCTTCATATTTAACCTGCAAAGAATGGTAAAATAATAATGACATTCCTGTACATTGGTAAATTGTCAATGACATTCTTTCAAAACCCTCTGTAACCCTTACTTTTCCCGTTCCTACAAACATACAACAGCCGCGACGCATTGAAGGATCGCCGCGGTAAGTTCGAACATATTCACGTTACTACATACAAACATTCCAATACAAACGTGGGGGAAATACTTCCCAGTTTCCAAAACCACAAATGAAAAAAAAAAAAAACAGCCAGAATTCTACCTTCACTCTTTCAGCAATAGGAAAAAAATACAATGGGAATATGAGAGCAGCTCGAGAAGCTTGCATGGACCAGCCATACAAAGTTCAAACAAACAGGCATGAGACTACACCTCCATCAACACTCATCATTACAGATTTCTGAAGCCGCAGCTCAACTACATCCATTCCAGAGGGATACCCAAAATAGTATCCTTGGACCACCTATGTTAATCTTTTTGGGGTTCAAAGGCCTTTGCCCCAAAACTAGGCTTTGTGCACTGTGTGACCGTCTGACTATGGGAAGCCTCCATTCCTTCCCTTTGCACAGACCTCCTTGTGTCCATGGCGATTCGAATCGGCTTATCGTCTTAAACCTGCGTCCAGGTTAAACCGTTGCACCCATTTTCGGAGATCACCGCCCGGTGTCTTCTTATACGGTGAATTGCAGAACTACAACCACTATATGGTCAAGTCTTCCAACTAGAAACCCTAACCGAGGCGTCAACTCTATGGCTTGTTGTCCCAACACTTTTGGAACTTCAGCAACAACCACAGATCAACCCCCGAATTAGGCCTCTACCCCTCACAGTGTATGCATACACAAGCGTTTTCCGCTATACACCCATACACTGCGTTGTCAGACTAAACCTCACAGAACACTTACGCCAGTTTACCACCTGCAGAACAATGTGGCTTCTCTCTGTATCTAGATGTTGCAATAATGGTGATACCCCCTGTTTGCTCTCTACTCAAAACTGTATTACAGTACAAAACTTCACAAAACTGGGACAAAATATAAAACACTTTTAAACGCCAAAATGCTTTCCATTTTCCTTCCAGACACAAATCTCATTGCTCACCTTTAAAAACCCCAAGCTCCTCCCACTAACTTTCTGCTGATATATAAATGCTGAAAAGAAGCTTCCGGTTATGCTCAGCTACTTTAAAAAAAAAAAAAAACTGGTTTATTTACATATCAATTGTTCAGGAAGAGGGAGGGGGAAGCCCAGCCACATTGCTGTGTCTATCAAGACTCCAAAAAAATCCATGGCTACACATTATATATTTCAACAATTTAAAACCTTGTCAAGAAAATGGTGGAAAAAAACCCCCCTTTGCAAATGGGAGGGTCCTGACCCAAACATCCCCTGCAAGCAAAACCACAAGTTGACTCAAATACAAAACTCCTGCAAAAAGATGGCTCTAGGGGTTTCGACCAAAACCCCCACTCCTCCTCTACAGGCTATACAATACAAGCTTCAAAACATATGAATTGCCCTCTGGGAAACTCCCAAATATCCAAACATAAAAACACATCATTGTACAAAAACTCTGTTAGTCTTACAATCTATCAAAATTCAGTGTAAAGTGAAGTTTTTCTTAAAACCAAAATCCAATGCAAAAAAACCGCCGCTCATATACTGCAAAGTCAGCTGACCCTGCAATAGCTTACATTCACTTAAATGAAAACAGAGGAATCCCCAACCTAACATGTGCATGGAGTTTGCATGTTGTCCCTGTCTCTGCGTTGGCCTCCTCCCACACTCCAACTGCTGGTAGGCCAGCCAGATCCCATCCATAAATAGGCCCCAGCATGTGCGTGTGTCCGCAAGCACGTTGTGGCCCCTCGGGGTAAAACCGCGCTATTTTAGATACCACTCAACTCAAAAGGCGATGCTTAGAAAAACAATTTAAACCAGCAAATTCATTAAACAAAAACCAGTCTCTCAGTATGTCCCCCTGGTGTCTCACTACTCTTCCCAGCAGTGCACAGGTCAAACTGTAAACGCATAAAACATAAGAAAACTGCGCCAATCAACAAATGCCAATACAGCATATTCAGGGGCTGTGTTTGCTAAACTGGAACTTCCTATCTCAAACTGTAAACGTCTCTCAAAATGGCCGACAAGCCAGGACTACAAAATGGTGGATGACCCACCACAGCACCTCATGGACAACAAAAATTGCGCCATTGACGCATGCAATTTTTTCCCGCCAATAACCCGCATGGGACGTCACAATGAACACCACATGGGTTCCCCCACACAAAGACAAACACAAATGGCCTCCAGCAGGTTAAAAAGACCGCACTACCCAATTTGCACTAAACATCAAAAACTGAGAAATTCTATCAGCAACATAGCTGACGAATGCCACATGGTATAGTGCCCAAAAGAAAGGTGGCTGCACCTTCCCTTATAGGATACTCACAGGCTAAAGAAAAACTGTGCCTCAAAATGGCAGACAAACCTGCAAGGCTAACAAAAACCAAGAATGGCGCCATTGCTTTTTCCCGCCAAAACCAGCATCTCTTTAAAAGAAAATCAAAAATGTTTTTCTCCACAAAGACTGACTACACCATTGAAACTTTTCTAAATTATCATCAAAATCCACTGAAAAAGGTGTCAGCTACACTCTACAAGGACCACATGTACACTTACAAACTTAGCCTCCCTTTGGCCAACTAAACAGCACATTCAATAAATGTGAGTTACATGACAATATTAAAAACATATTCATTTCTCTAAGTTCATATACTCTGAGATATTCACCACTTCTCTACCTAAAGTTCACACACAGTGGCCTCAGCCTGGCCACTTGGCAGGAACTTTCAACTCAAAAACCAAACACTTAATATTTTTACACTTATGGGGACATGTGTCTTTGTCCCCTATAAAGGCAAAAATCACAATCTATTCATTTCTATTTTTCATAGAAATCACAAACACCACACACATACAGTATATTGTTGCTTGTACATCTGCTCAGAGTTTCTTTCCCTCAGGGCGTTTCCCTTCCAGCACCATTGTCCTTCCCTTAGGGCATAGCCCAGCAACACAAAGCCCTTCCCCCATTCAAGCACATGGCAGCCAAGCAATCTACTTTACAAACTGTTCAGTGCACTAAATACCACATCTATACCTTCATTTCATACACAATATACAGTCTATATTTCTCACTTAGTTACACTCTTACAGCCCACAGTTTCCATCAGATCATCTCTCAGGGCCCTCCCACTACAAAACATGCTATTTACAGAAAGTCACCAACTTTCGCCCTTGTACCTGAGATGCTGGCAGCCCCACCCCCGCTAAACCTCATGGCTCACAAAGACCAGGACAATGCAGCAGCCATGGCTGGCATCAGACTTCTCAATACATCGCACAAACAATCACACACAGGCATACACAAACAAATTCACAGGTATCCGATCAGATTCACAGACATACACACACGCTGCAAACTTAAAACATTATTTCAAAAAGACAAATTTTTTTTTTTTTTTTTTTGTTTGTTTCAAAGTACAGCCTCTTTACACATCACATCGCAGGTCCACTCTCCCCCCTCTGCTGATCTGATGCTCAAAGAGGCCGCAATTGGTCCCAACCGTGAGTCGCCATTAACTGTTGTGGAATTTTAGGCTGCTTGCAGAGCACACAGCCTATAATTCCTGTGCTCTATAAGCACACACTTTAGATTCATCTTTTTGGAATAATGCTATCTTTAAGTTAAGTTTGCTAAAGTCCACTCACCGTTCATTCCATCATTCAATCAAGGAAACCACCAACACAGGTCTTATCTTCTTATCAGGCCATTCCAGCAAAGACTGTTTAGCCAAAGCCTACTAATAGGCTTTTATTAAACTCAAAAGATCTCAAGACAGGAGGTGATTGGTTGTAGCAACTAGTCACCTCCCCCATGGGCGGGGACATCACAGCATGTCCCCTCGACACAGAAGAATGACCATACAAGGACATCCTTTCAAACAGATAAATGTACATTTAAATTGACTAGCAGTGACATTCACCAATGACGGGAACTACACAATAATTATGCCTCAAATGGACCACAACTATTTTATAGTTATGCTACTGTTCCTGTGGACACAGATCTGTGCGCTCAGAGTCATTTAACACCCCCCGCCAGGGGCCGGCCAGTTCCCCCAACGGGGCGCAAAACAACATCTCTAAATGGAGCAAACATCGCTGTTTCCATAGGAAGATTTTCCCGTCATTGGTCTTCCACCAACGTCTGTATGTGCAAATACGCTCAGATGAGCGCATTACAGCAAAACTGACACTGGGGGGACATATGACAACATACATTAATACATTTCCATAAAAATCTCCACAACATCCATGAAACGAGAGCCCTGCGGTTCTTGCTCCTCAACAACCTCAGAAGATCGGGATCGGGTACGCCTGACCTTAGCAGGGACCTCAACTTCGTCGTCAGAGCTATCTGACGTGGGGCCGCTGACGTCACTGTCTTCTACGGGAAGATATTCTGAGCCTGAATCTGACAGATACGTGACCTCCTCTTCACTATCTGTCATGCTCAGAATCTCATAGGCCTCTTTACTAGTGTACCTTCGACTTGCCATTTTGGGCTCTAAATTTAGGGGTACACTAGTAAGATTCACAGGAAAAAAAGCACCTGACTGTCGTCAGCAAATATATCAAACGCTACAAAAAAAACTGTTAGCGGTCGCAGGGATCTGGACTATCTCTGCGAACGCTGCAGTTATGTGTTTTGTGTTTGGTAAGTGACAGTGATCAATCGATACTGCACTTGGGTGGGCTGGGCTGGGCTGGGCTGGGCGGAGGGGCTAAACGCAGGTGCTAGCAGGTATCTGGGCTGATCCCACTAACACTGCGTTTTTGGGAACCCTAAACCGCTGGGGACGCTAGTATAGATCTGATCAGATACTATACCACTAAGGGAGGTGTATGCTTTGCGCGTGGGTGTTAGCGTTACTGGCACTAACCTAACGCTGCCTGGGGCGACGCAGACCCTCTCTGGCGCTAGAACCTAATTGATCTCACCCGCCGGGCGATCAGGGGGTTAAACCTTTATTGGGTTATATACGGCGGGTGCCCTGATGCTATAAAAAGCAAACTAACCAACCAGCGTCACCCGTAACCTTTATATGGTGATCACTGGTGAAAGGGTTAACTAGGGGCAATCAGGGGGTTAAAACCTTTATTAGGTTAAATATGGGGGTACCCGACGCTATATAAAAACCTGACGGGTTACCTAAATAACTAAATAACTAACTGGGTAACCAGTGTCACCAGTGACGCTTATACGGTGATCACTGGTGAAAGGGTTAACTCTAGGGGCAATCAGGGGGTTAAAATAATATATGGGGGTACCCGACGCTCTAAAAACCTGCGGCGAAACTAAAAATAAATAACTGGCTATCTAGGGCACCACCGGCACTAAATACAGCGATCGAAAATACGATCGCTTAGTGACGCTGGCGTTAGGGGGTGAAAGGGTTACCTGGGGGGCGATCAAGGGGTTAAACCTTTATTAGGGGGGTTAGGGGGCTACCCTGGACCTAAAGGGGCCTAATCCTAACTGCCCTGCAACTTTTTACTATCACAGATGACACTAAATGCAGTGATCAGTAAAATAAATGATCACTGTAATCAGTGACACTGATTGGGGGCTGGGGGGTGACCTGGGGGTGACTGGGGGGTGAAATGTGTGCCTATGTGTACCTATGTGTCAGTGGACTGTTGGTGCACTAACCTGCTTCTTCTCTCCTCTGCGCCGGAATCGAAAAGACCGCCGCGAGGGAGATGACATCACTTCCTCCTGCCTGTGTTTACATCACATGGCGGAGGAAGCATTTTCATTCGCCGGGAGCGATCGCGAGGGGGTGGCCGAAATCGAATGGTCACCCCCTCATCTCTGATCGCTCCCCAACGATAAACGGCCGCTCACTGTATAGGAGGGGGGTCCGATCGGACCCCCCAACTGTACAAAGGCGATCATGTATGCTCTACGTGATTGTGCCTGTCGGTGCCATTCTGCCGACGTATATATACAGTGAGCGGTGGTTAAGTGGTTAAAGTGTTACTAAACCCACAACAGTAAAATCTGTTTGTATATGCAGTAAATCATGCTTGTTATACTCACTGTGGAACCAAAGGGGTTAATCCTCTGCATTGTGTAAAAAGGCTGTTTGATCCTGTCTCCTCTGATCCTTCCCTTCTTTCACAGTCCTGAATCCATCTTCTGATAGAACAGAGCCTGGGGGGCACTCTGCACATGCTTAGTTTGGTGTGTAATGCTAAAGAGTTTTTTTCTTCCATTGGAGGGTGCATGTGATCAGCACAGGGACAATCAGCACTGTCCAGACAGAGGGTCAGTGGTCCTGCAGCCTCATAGGACAATCAGAAGAGAATGAAAACTCCTACAAGCTTTAACTAGTGCTGATAGAAGTCACAAGATTGCTTTATACTGCTGATCGGAAAAGGTATTTAGCAGTTTATTTATTTACTTTATTTACTAAAATAATTGCATTTCCATGTTCTGTGTACTGTGGGAGACCAGATATAGTGAATGCATTCTCCTGGGTTTAGCAACACTTTAACACAACTGGAATCCCACTTTAAAGGATAAGTTTAACTTTGTAAAAAAATAAAAAATAAATACTTATTTGCAGGTAACAAAATGTACATTTATTATTATTTTTTAACAGGATCCTGCATATCATTGCACCAGTGATCAGCAGATCGTGGGTGCAATGCAAGACATCTGCAGACTGTCAGTGTCAGCTATCTGCTCATACCTCGTATGTGCAGGCAGTTACACAATGTCAGGAAGAAACAATGAACTACCTAGAGCACTCAACAGTGCCCTGGTAGTTCATTGAGAACTACAAGCCGACAGTCGCAAAGGCTGTCGTTACTTATAATTCTCCCATTCACAGAGCTCTGTGAAGGAATGACGCGACCAGGTGGATGGAGCCCTGCAGGGCCGTGTTTTAAAAAAAAATTGCGACAGCGAGTTTGAGGAGAGGATTCCTGGCTCGCTGTCACAAAGACGGTGGGTCAAAGAGAGGCTGCAGCACTAGGAACATCTTACATGTTCCACCCTAAAATGGGTGAAACATGTAACATGTTCCCAAAGGTGAATTTATCCTTTAACCACTTGCCGCCCGCCCTATAGCGGATTGACGTCGGCAAAGTGGTTGCAAAATCCTGACAGGACGTCATATGACGTCCTCAGGATTTTGAGCCGCTGCGCGCCTCCGGGGGCGCGCATCGCGGCGATCGTTGCTGCGGGGTGTCAGCCTGACACCCCGCAACACCGATCTAGGTAAAGAGTCTCCAACGGAGACTCTTTACTACGTGATCAGCCGTGTCCAATCACGGCTGATCACAGTGTAAACAGGAAAAGCCGGTCATCGGCTTTTCCTCACTCGCGTCTGTCAGACGCAAGTAGAGGAGAGCCGATCGGCTGCTCCTCTGACAGGGGGGGTTTGTGCTGATCGATTATCAGCACAGCCCCCCCGAGGATGCCCACTGGACCACCAGGGATGCCACTAGACCACCAGGGATGCCACTAGACCACCAGGGAAGCACACCATAAAGGTATATAAGGTATGCCACCCTAGACCACCAGGGATAATGGATGCCAATCAGTGCCACAATGGATGCCAATCAGTGCCCACAATGGGCACCACTGATTGGCAGGCATTATTGTTTGGCACCCATGCCCACCCGTGCCACTTATCAGTGCCCATCCATGCCGCCAATCCGTGCCTATCTGTGCCCACCCATGCCGCCTATCTGTGCCCACCCGTGCCGCCTATCTGTGCCCACCTGTGCCGCCTATCGTTGCCCATCCGTGCCGCCGATCGTTGCCCATCCGTGCCGCCTTATCCATGCCCGTCAGTGCAGCCCCATCAGTGCCCATCAGTGAAGGAGAAAACTAACTTATTTACAAAGTTTTGTAACTGAAACCAAAAAAAAACTTATTTTTTTCAAAATTTTCGGTCTTTTTTTTTATTTTTTAGCAGAGAATAAAAATCGCAGAGGTGATCAAATACCACCAAAAGAAGGCTCTATTTGTGGGCACAAAATGATAAAAATTTAGTTTGGGTACAGTGTACCATGACCGCGCAATTGTCATTCTAAGTGCAACAGCGTAGAAAGCTGAAAATTGGTCTGGGCAGGAAGGTGTTTAAGTGCCCAGTATGGAAGTGGTTAAAGTGGTTGTAAAGTCATATTAAGAAATCCTGTAATCCTCTCTGTTACAGGATTATATAATGTGCAGTGTGTGTGTTTGTGTAAAAGTATTGTGCAAAATACCTTATTTACAGCGCCGCTGGGGGCTCACGTGACCTCCCGCTGCTCTCCTTTCCCACTCCGAGCCCTACAGAGAGAGGGGGCCGAGTTTCCCTGCTGACATCAGTCGGGAGGAAAGGAGGAGAGCAGCAGGAGCTCACGATCGCCCAGCGGCGCTGTTAATAAGGTATTTTTTCACAATAATTTTACACACACTGCACATTTTATGCAGTTACAACTGCATAGAAGCAGGTAAACTACTCCCATGGTCTTGCAATTTGAATAGTGTTTAGGGACAAAGTGCACGCCATTAGGTAAGTAGATGTATTTTCTGGTGTCCATGTATTTGCAGTAGGAGCATGATCCACAGGGGAATTTTCCTACTGTTTTGCATGGATCACCTCTATTAGAGCCTTGAAATTCACTTTGGACCAACAAATCACCCACAGAGGTTGCCCGTCTGTAGGTAATTATCGGAGTTGGGGGTACAACGTGTCCTATTGTGGGATCTGACGTTAGAAGGTGCCAATGTTTTTTTACATATTTGCATGAGTTTGGCATGATCGTTGGTATATGTGGTAATTATTCTATGGCTCTCATTAGAAGTTTTCGCCTTTTTCGGGACTAGCAATTAGTGCCTATTGCTGGTATCCGCATGCTGAAATGGCTTCTTGAGGCATTTGTGGCTGTAGCCACGTTCAAGTAGACGTTTCTTGAGGTTATTGGCCTCATGTTTGAAATCCGAGTAGTTCGATCAGTTGCGCTTAATGCGCAAATATTGGCCATATGGGATGGAATTAATGAGTGATCTAGGATGGAAACTGGATGAATGCAGGATTGTGTTGCCTGAAGTCGGCTTCCTGAATAGTTTACAGAACAGCAGATTAGTTTCATTTTTGAAAATTTCAACATCCAAAAAAGTAATTTTGGAAATGTCGGAACTCATCGTGAATTTAAGATTGAATTCATTTATATTTAACGCAATCAGACATTCATCCAGAAGAGATTGGGGACCATCCTAATCTACGAAGATGTCATCTATGTACCTGTGCCACATGACAATGTGGCACAGATAAATAGAGAGATCCTTGTCGCTGAAAATCGCATTTTCCCATTCCCTCAGGTACAGGTTAGCGTAGCCAGGGGCACAGCAGGTGCCCATGGCTACTTCCTGTACCTGGAGGAACAATCGGCCATCAAATGAAAAAACATTATGATTCAATATATAATCAAAAGAGAGAAGTATGAATTCATTAAACAAAATCTTGTGGTGACTGATGTGAGACAGCACCCTGCGGATGCATCCCAGCCTTCTAGAGTGCGGTATCGAACTATAGAGGGCCTCCATATCAATGGTCGCAAGAATGCATTTCTCAGGGACTTGTACATCCTCTATAATTTGTAGAATATGGATAGTATCACAAATGTAAGATGGTATTGTAAGAACAAAAGGTCTATTAGTTTGGATAGATTTTCGGTGATGGAATCCTTACCGGAAAGGATTGGTCTACCTGGCGGGTCAACAGCATTTTTGTGTATTTTTGGTAGTGCGTAAAAGGTCACCAGTCTTGGATAAGGGGAACGAATGAAGTCCCACGTTTGTTTAGAAATGATTTTGCTAAAAAAAGCATTATCCACAAACAGATAAAACTTTTTGTTAAATGCCTCCACAATGTCTGAACCTACTGGACGGTACCAATCATGGTTGCTTAAAATTTGAATGCACATTTGCCTGTACTGTTCATTGTCCATGAGGACAATGTTCCCTCCTTTGTCACTTGATTTGATCGTAATGGTGTGGTTGGTTATTTGATAGGCTTTGTAAGGCCATCTTTTCACGTTTAGTTCGATTCCCAGAATGGGAGGGTGTGCGATCTAGAGATTTTATCTCCTGAGAGGCCATTCTAAGGAAGGTCATGACACCATGATTGGAGCTGGGGGCGGGGTACAGGGAAGAAGTTTTTTTCAAAGCGGATTTTGTGGGTGGAACACCCATAGATGAATCTTGGGTTTGTCTAAGAAGAGATTATAAATCAATTGCATCAATGAGGTCTCTTGGTTAATTTTCCTCTAAAAGGGAATTTAAATTGTCTAAGGCCTGTCGTTCGCTAAACGTGCGACAGCCTTCACTGCCAGGTTTTTCCTTCTCAAACATACTTTTAAGTAATAATTTACGAGTGTAGGTTTTTTATAGCTACAAACTTATCTAGTTTGTTGTTAGGACAAAAGGTAAGGCCATTTAAGAGAACTAGAATTTCATCTGAAGTGAGGTTGTGTGCCGAAAGGTTGATAACGTTTAATTGTGAGGAAGGGAGCGGTGGGTTTAGGGGGGTGTTTGGATTGGGGATTGCTTTTCTACTATAGGTCCATACGATGCTACACTGTATTTGATAAAGAGAATATATTTGATGAATACCTGGCACAATCAGTCTACTTAATCTATCCAATTGGTTTAAACTGGACTAAAATCTAGGTAATATGTATGAAGGTACATCACAATGGCATGTGTATACCCCAGATATGGAGACTGATATGCTAGGCAATAGAGGTGACATCATGGTTAATGACACTCATCAAGACCAGAATATACTAAACTGCATTCTTTTGGGATCTCCTCCTCCCGATCACAAACAGGACCAAAGCTGCTAAATGTTTTAGAGTGTAAACCACAAGTAATAGCTCTAGCACATGATTTCTCCTTAACATTCATCTCCTGTCTAGAGTTCTGACCTAATGCACTCCTTCTCCTAATGCACACACCACTGCACAGTGCAGAAGTGTATTTTGATGAGATTTGGGATTCTTTGCTTTAGTAGGATCCCACTGAAAGTAACACCAGCTGCATCTATGTGAGAACTGTGGAAGCTTCTACATTTTCATGCAAAATAGATTTTAGTATGCAGCTGCATAATACTCTTTCCCACTAACACCATCATAATATCTCCTAGTCTGCTCACTAATAAAATGGTATACATTGACACATACACACAACATAATGTAATCTTCTTCATTAGTGTCTGCCTATCTGCCAATGATTTTGCTCATTAATGCTGATCAAGCTGCTCATAAATTTTAATCAGCTTGTCCATGGCCTCCAAAGCTCTCAATAATCTTTACAACCTGACTGTACAATATCTGTGTGATTTACTCTAGATTTTCCAAAACTGTGTAACATGAGGTCCTTTCTATGCCAGTCTATTCATGATTGCCAACCAAATCACCATTATCACGTATATCTGTGTTAGAACACCATTATCTGTCTGCCAGACCATAATATTTATCAGTGCTGCTTGATACACCATGTTTAATATTTTTATACAGTATACTGTATGTCAATCCTTGTTTGTCTCTCTGTCTTTACAAATGCCATTCAGTCTGCCCGATGCCACTGTCCATCACCCAGGCCTGTTAGAGGAAGACAAATTGATTGCCAGTCAGTCAGCTTGCCAGTTGTTCTATGTCCATTTCTAAGGGTGTCAATGCCAGTCAATCTGTCGGATCTAATCAAACGATTTGTCAAACTAGGCATTCTGTTCCTCTTTGTATGCAAATCCTCCTTTGGCAACACCATTAAGGCTGTCTGTCTTATTTATCTGCCATTGTCAATGCCAATTATTGCCAATGCAGAACATCTGAAATTTAAAAAAGACAGAGCAATGTGTAGAGCAAGATAGCATCCAGGGTGAGAAAGGAGTTGGGAAGGTTTTTGGGCTCTCTTGTGATACAATTGGCTGACATGTCTCCAGGGTTATTATTCCCCTTCAAAATTCATTAATTAACCCTTCACACACTGCTATACACCCTTACATTTGTATTAAATATTGATCACATATATTGCAATACGTGTTCAAGCTGGCCAATTGCATCAACATGCTCCCTCTCTGGCCAGTCACTACCATACTGTGCAAATTGCCAAATACTTGCTTATAAACTATTTTAATGGACATATAGGGGTTGATTTATTGAAGGCAAATAGACTATGCACTTTGCAAAGTGCAGTTGCCTTCTGCAAGTGCAGTTGCTCCAGAGCTTAGTAAAAGAGGTAAGGCTTCACTTTGCAAAGAATACCCAATCACATGCAAGGAAAATTTAAAAAGAAATGCATTTTTGCTTGCACATGATTGGATGATGGAAGTCACCAGAGTTTCTGCTCATTTACTAAGCTCTGGAGTAACTGCACTTGCAGTAGTAAATAAACCCCATAGTGCCAATATAGGGCAGACAGACACAGCTGGAGGAGGGTGACAGATTCACATATGGTCATTGATCTGCACTTTGCAATAGAAATAGAGGGATGTCTGTGTTCAAATTCAAAAGTCTTCTATACATAACAGATGGGGTGTTTAACCACATGTTAACACTGAAAATTCTAAAATAACCCACTGCACACTACTATACACACATATAGTTCTAGCAAACTGTTGCATAAAAACAGGGACTTTTGGTTTTCATACATTGCAATACAGGTTCAAGCTGGTCAGCTGTGTCAAAGTAATCCCTCTAAAACCAGTCCTCAGAAAATGACAAACTCTTACCAGTTTATTATTAAAGAACCTTTCCCAATCGAGTGACAGTGGCATACAGGCCTGCTGCACACCTCAGGGAACAGCATTAGGACATTTGAGCTATTTCTATGAAGTACAAGAGCTCCTTCATTATTTGACGTGGAAAGATAGTCATAATGAGTCTTCCTCCCCTGCCCTCATTAGCCCTGGAAGCAAGACAGAATAGCAGCCACGTGAGAACTTTATCAATGTCAAATTATTAGGTATTTAATAATAATATTTGATTATAAACAAACTGGTTATGTCATACAAAGATGATTTATAGTGCACTAAATGATCGGTGATCATTAGCATTCACATACACTTTAAGGCCCCATGCACACAGGACTTCAAAAACGCCACTTTAACAGTTGTTTTACTTTTTCTTCTGCCTCTAAACGCCCCTCTGAGTTAGCTTATGTGTCCAGGCTAGGGATGAGCCGAACACCCCCCGGTTCGGTTCGCACCAGAACCTGCGAACGGACCGAAAGTTCGCACGAACGTTAGAACCCTATTAAATACAATGGACGCAAACGTTCGAAATCTAAAGTGCTAATTATAACGGCTAATATGCATTTTATTGACCTAAAAAGGGTTTGGGGACCCGGGTTCTGCCCCAGGGGACATGTATCAATGCAAAAATAAGTTTTAAAAACTGCATTTTTTTCTGGAGCAGTCATTTTAATGATGCATAAAGTGAAAAAAAAAAAGTGAAATATTCCTTTAAATATCGTACCTGGGGGGTGTCTAAAGTATGCCTGTGAAGTGGCATGCGTTTCCCATGTTTAGAACTGTCCCTGCACAAAATGACATTTGTAAAGGAAAAAAAGGCATTTAAAACTGCTTGCGGCTTTAATGTCATGTCTTGTCCTGGCAATATGGATGAAAATCTTTGAGAAAAATGGCATGGCTACCCCAAAATTGGGCCTTTAGTGGTGGTGGTGTTGCCACAACACTGTAAGCCCTCACAGTTACTCTTGGTGGGCGCATGAATGGGCCCTGCTGTGAATTATTAGATCAAGAATTGTAATTGCATGCCCCTGTTGAAGAGGGGCAGAAAAATTGGGCCTTTGGTGGTGGTGGTGGTGGTGTTGCCAAAACACTGTAAGCCCTCACAGTTACTCTTGGTGGGCGCAGGAATGGGCCCTGCTGTGAATTATTAGATCAAGAATTGTAATTGCGTGCCCCTGTTGGTGTTGAACAGGGGCAGAAAAATTGGGCCTTTGGTGGTGGTGGTGGTGGACGGTGTTGCCACAACACTGTAAGCCCTCACAGTTACTCTTGGTGGGCGCAGGAATGGGCCATGCTGTGAATTATTAGATGAAGTATTGTAATTACACGCCCCTGTTAAACAGGGGCTGAAAAATTTGGCCTTAGGCACTGGTGCTGGTGACACAACACTGCAACCCCTCACAGATACTGTACTTGGAGCACAGAAATGAGCCCTGTTGCAAAGTATTGCATCAAAAATTGTAATTACACGCCCCTGTTAAACAGTGGCTGAAAAATTGGGCCTTAGGCACTGGTGCTGGTGCCACGACACTGCAACCTCTCCCAGATACTCTAGTTGGAGTGCGGGAATGAGCCCTGCTGCAAAGCATTGCATAAGCAATTGTAATTACATGCCTCTGTTAAACAGGGGCTGAAAAATTGGGCCTGAGGCCTCGTACACACGGGCGAGATTCTCGTCGAAAAAAACACGTCGTTTTTTTCGACGAGATTCTTGGACAAGAAAATTGTCCCGGCCGAGTGTACACACGCTCGATTCAAAGAACCCGCGGTTCTTTGAATGGAGCGTACGCGGTGACGTCATCGACTATGACGAGCATGCGCTCGTCACATTCGATGCCGTCGCCGCCATCTTGGTATACCCTACGTATGCCTAGGAAGCTACCGCGCATGCGTCGAATTCATTTCGAACATGCGCGGGCTTCCGGGAGGACAGGTAAGTGTGCTCACACTCACTTTTCTCGTCGAGAAACATGCCGACGAGAATCTCGACGAGAAAATAGAGAGCAGGTTCTCTATTTTCTCGTCGAGATACTTGTCGATTTTCTTGACGAGAAACCATACACACGAACGAGTTTCTCGGCAAAAAATCTCTGCCAGCAAGTTTCTTGCTGGTTTTTGCCGAGAAACTCGTTCGTGTGTACGAGGATTGAGCCACTAGTGGCGGCACCCAGAAACAAAAATGTTCTTCAAAGCTATCATCAGGATCATTGAGGAGGAAGAGGATAGTCAGTCAACATAACAGGACAGTCACTCAGCATCAGCATAGGCAGTCTTGAAGGGATGTGACATTTCAAAATAAATTATTCTGTTACATCAGCTTCAGGTGCCTGGTAGCTGGTGGTGATCCAAGACTGATTCATCTTTATGATGGTCAGTTGATCAACCGAGTGATCGGTGACAAAGCCTCCAGAAGCACTGAATGTGCGTTCCGAAAAAATGCTGGATGCAGGACAGGCCAGTAGCTCAATTGCATACTGTGCAAGCTCTGGCCAGTGATCTATCCTCAAGACCTAGTAAGCCAGAGGACTTTCGGTGGGAAAGGTGTCCAAGTCTGACCTTGCCCCTAGGTATTCCTGCACCATGTATATCAGACGCTGGCGATGGTTGCTGGAACAGATCATACCTTGGGGCTGCGGACTAAAAAAATTGTCTGAACGCATCGGTCAGACGGCCACCTTCTCCACCGCTCCTTCTGCTACTGACCGAAGCCTCAGCAACTCGTTGTCCAGGACCAGGAGTTTGTAACCTTCCAGTCTCTGGGAACGCGTTGCACAGACCTTTCTGCAAGGCCTCCCGGAGATGTCTCATCCTCTGCTCCCTCTGCGATGGCAAGATAAGGTCTGCAACCTTACCCTTGTACCGTGGATCAAGGAGAGTGGCCAGCCAGTAATGGTCCCTCTCCTTGATCCGAACAATACGAGGATCCTTCCGCAGACTTTGCAGGATCAGTGATGCCATGCAGCGTAGGTTAGCTGAGGCATTCGGTCCGGAGTCCTCTGGGTCACTAAGGACGACATGATCCGCAGCCACCTCCTCCCAGCCATGTACAAGTCTACGGGTTTCTTGGGACTGTAAATCATCCCTAAAAGACTGCTGCTGTTGATGCTGAGTACCAGGTTCCACCTCCATGCTGACACAATCCTCCTTCTCCTCCTCTTCCTGTGTGATGGGTGGGACAGACGGAACACTGTCTGGGTAAAGGGGGCCTTGAGAGGCAAGGAAGTCCTCCTCTTCCTGCCTCTGTTCTGCCTCAAGTGCCCTGTCCATTATTCCATGCAGTGTATGCTCCAACAGGTGGACAAGAGGTACAGTGTCACTGATGCATGCACTGTCACTGCTCACCATCCTCGTGGCCTCCTCAAATGGTGCCAGGACAGTGCATGCATCCCTGATCATGCCCCACTAGCGTGGTGAAAAAAAAACGAGCTCCCCTGACCCTGTCCTGGTGCCGTAGTCGCACAGGTACTCATTGATGGACCTCTGCTGTGTGTGCAGCCGCTGCAGCGTGGCCAACGTTGAGTTCCACCTGGTGGGCATGTCACATATAAGGCAGTTCTTGGGCAGGTTCAACTCCTTTTGCAGCTCAGCCAGCCGAGCACTGGCATTATATGATCTGCGGAAATGCACACAGACTTTCCTGGCCTGTCTCAGGACATCCTGTAAGCCCGGGTACCTGCCCAAGAACCGCTGCACCACCAGTTTAAGGACGTGAGCCACACGGGGCACATGGGTCAGTTGTCCCTGCCGGAGGGCGGAGAGGAGGTTGGTGCCATTGTCGCAAACCACCATTCCTGGCTTAAGCTGGCGTGGCGTCAACCACCTCTCGGCCTGCCACTGCAGAGCTGACAGAACCTCTGCCCCAGTGTGGCTCCTGTCCCCCAAACACACCAGCGCAAGCACGGCATGGCATCTTTTTGCCTGCGTACTTGCGTAGCCCCTTGAACGCCTACGGAGCACCGCTGGTTCCGAGGACAAAGCACAGGAAGAGGCCATGGAGAAAGAAGAGGAGGGGTGGAGGAGAGAGGTGTGTCACAACCAGTAGTAGCATTTTGGAGGCGTGGCGGCGGCACAACCTCCAACACTACTGCACCTTGTCCTGCATCCTTCCCAGCTGCCAAAAGAGTGACCCAATGGGCCATGAAAGAAAGGTAACGTCCCTGTCCATGCCTGCTGGACCATGAGTCAGCGGTAATATGCACCTTACCGCTGACCGCCCTGTTCAGCGAGGCATGGACATTGCCTTCCACATGCCAGTAGAGAGCCGGAATCGCCTTCCGTGAGAAAAAGTGGCATTTGGGAACCTGCCACTGAGGAACCGCCCATTGCACAAACTCACGGAAGGGGGCAGAGTCTACCAACTGAAAAGGCAGCAGTTGAAGTGCTAGCAATTTAGCCAAGCTAGCATTCAACCGCTGGGCATGTGGATGGCTGGGAGTGAACTTCTTTCGACGGTCCAGCAGCTGGGGCAGGGAAATTTGCCTGCTACAATCGGACGTCGGTGTACTGCTAGCAAAGTGCCCACAAGTACTTGGCTGTGACACACCTAATTCTACACCTTCATTCCTCTCAGTGCAGGTTTCAGAGCGGACTGAAGGTATAGTGGGGTTGGAGATCCCAGCTGATGAGGAGCAAGGAGAGGTCCGCTTTGTTCTTTGGTGTGGGTCTTTAAGGTACGCTTGCCAACGAGCTGCATGGCAGGTCAACATATGTCTGGTCAAGCATGTGGTGCCCAAGCAGCTGATGTTTTGGCCACGCGAGATATGCTTGAGACATATGTTGCAAATAGCAGCGGTGCGATCTGATGCACTCAATTTAAAAAAGGCCCGCACCAAAGAACTTTTGGAATAACGGGCAGAGGCAGCGCCCTGCACAGGTGGAGCTCTGCGGTGTGATTGAATCGATGTGCTGCCCTTACGCTGGCCCCCGGAGGGCATCCTGCCTCGTTGGAGATGTGCCTCCTCCTCATCCTCCTCCTCCTCTTCTCTCTTATCAGGCACCCACATTCAGATATTAGCTTTTTCAGCCGGCGATTCCCTACACATAACAATCATAGCGGCTGTTCCGCCGCTTGATCATTCTTACGGGAGGCGAGAGGGGATGTCCCCCCCCGCCACCCTCCGGTGCTTCTACCGACTCACCGCTATGATCGAAGCCAGGATTGTTTTTTTTTGTTTTTTTCAGGCTTCCCAGCCTAGAGGTGAGATGTGGGGTCCTATTGACCCCATATCTCACTGTTAAGAGGAACTGTCATGCCATATTCCTATTACAAGGGATGTTTACGTTCCTTGTAATAGGTATAAAAGTGATCAAAAAAAAATTTGGGGCGGAAAAACGTGTCAAACTAAAATAAATAAAGTAAAATGAACAATAAAAAAATATATATTTTTTTTAAGCGCCCCTGTCCCCATGAGCTCGCATACAGAAGCGAACACATACGTAAGTCCCGCCCACATATGAAAACGGTGTTCAAACCACACATGTGAGGTATCGCCGCGAACGTTAGAGCGAGATCAATAATTCTGACCCTAGACCTCCTCTGTAACTCAAAACATGTAACCAGTAAAAATATTTAAACCGTCGCCTATGGGGATTTTTAAGTAGCGAAGTTTGGCGCCATTCCACGAGCGTGTGCAATTTTGAAGGGTGACATGTTAGGTATCTATTTACTCAGCGTAACTTCATCTTTCACATTATGTAAAAACATTGGGCTAACTTTACTGTTTTGTTTTTTTTTTAGCAAAAAACTTTTTTTTTCCGTAAAAAACGCGTTAAAAAAATTGCTGCGCAAATATCGTGCGAGATAAAAAATTGCAACGACCACCATTATATTCTCTAAGGTCTTTGCTAAAAAAAACATATATAATGTTTTGGGGTTCTATGTAATTTTCTAGCAAACAAATGATGATTTTTACATGTAAGAGAGAAATGTCAGAATTGGCCTGGGTGCTCCAGAACGCCTGATGGTGCTCCCTGCATGTTGGGCCTCTGTATGTGGCCACGCTGTGTAAAAGTCTCACACATGTGGTATCGCCATACTCGGGAGTAATAGCAGAATGTGTTTTTGGGTGTAATTTGTGGTATGCATATGCTGTGTGTGAGAAATAACCTGCTAATATGACAATTTTGTGGAAAAAAAAAAGAGAAAAAAAAATCTTGATTTTGCAAAGAATTGTGGGAAAAAATGACAACTTCAAAAAACTCACAATGCCACTTTCTAAATACCTTGGAATATCTTCTTTCCAAAAAGGGGTCATTTGGGGGGTATTTGTACTTTTCTGGCATGTTAGGGTCTCAAGAAATGAGATAGGCCGTCAGTACTTCAGGTGTGATCAATTTTCAGATATTGGCACCATAGCTTGTGGACTCTATAACTTTCACAAAGACCAAATAATATACACCAATTTGTACTTATTTTTACCAAAGATATGTAGCAGTATAAATTTTGGCCAAAATTTATGAAGAAAAAATAGTAATTTGCTAAATTTTATAACAGAAACGAAAAAAAAATCATTTTTTTACAGAATTTTCAGTCTTTTTTCTCTTATAGCGCAAAAAATAAAAAACCCAACGGTGATTAAATACCACCAAAAGAAAGCTCTATTTGTGTGAAAAAAAGGACAAAAAATTCATATAGGTACAGTGTTGTATGACTGAGTAATTGTCATTCAAAATGTGAGAGCACCGAAAGCTGAAAATTGGTCTGGTTATTAAGGGGGTTTAAGTGCCCAGTGGTCAAGTGGTTAAAAGGTTTCAGATTATGGGAGGCAGGGCCGGATTTATGATCATGTAACTGCCGTGATTTTCTGTCACGGTGATCACATGATCCGAAGGCTCCCGATCGCAAAAAGCAATTGGGAGCTTACCGGTAACTTTTCCTGGGAGTGTGCAGGGTGCGCGCCCTTGGCACAGCTGTGTCTGCTAATTGGTACGCAAATCTTTAGCCGCTCGGCACCAAGGCCCACCCACTTTATTCATTGTAATATGTGGAATGCAGCTCAATGATAGATGTGTTTTTAAGAAGCCTGTGGTAGTCCGAACTGTGGTTTTAAAGCTTGCCAGCCCATTTTTATTAAAGCATAAGTCAAAGCAAGGTCCTTTACAACAGGTTTTCCCATGCAGGGTTTTCAGTTTCACACAGCAAAACAGGTAGCAAAAAATGAGGAGCAACTTGGCTTCCTCTTCAGCAGCAACGCTGCTATTTTCAATGATCCCTCAGACCATCTCACCCAGCTTTCTTAGCTTTCTGGCCTTTCTGGGCTCACTCTGCTCCCTCAAAACAAACAAACAAAAGAATAGGTATATGGGGAGCTCATCCAGTATATAATTTGTCGGGGATCTAATTGTTTAGTACAGCTTATGTCTCCCTTAAGAGGTCGGCAATGGGCCAAACAGGATTAAATGGAGTACCTAAGATACCTAGATACACCCGATTTTAGTGCCTCTGAATTAATTTCAGCATACAAAAAGGAGAAAGGGATTTGGCGGACATGAAGTCCTCCAAAGAAAGAATTCTTTAAAAAGGCACTGGTAATTATATAAACTTTAATGGTAAACCGTTATTAAATAGTAAAGATAATGTAATGAATTATAGAAAAACCACATTCCGTTCACTCAGCTCCCTGCTGTACTGACCCACTCCTGGCCTCTCATTAAGGGTTCTCCCAACATCCCGGGCTCTCTCACTCCTCAAGGAGTTCATAATTCTTTCAGTCCCCTGGGCTCTACTAGTAGGCTCAGCTCTCCCAGTCCAATAGACATGAAATCTCATCAACTTGGAGTACTGTCCCTTGAGTAGACCATCTCGATCTTTAGACAGGCTCACGCATCAGTCTTCAAACAGAAGCAAGTCTCCCACCTGGCTGGAGCCCTGAACTATGCTCAAGAGTTCATATAAGGGCTGTGTGCACCTGGACACACACCCTGCTGGCCTTCAACAAGACCTGGACACTGAGTTGGAGATTTCTTACCTCCCATAGCACTTTGAAATCTCCAAACTACGAAGCCTAATCTGGGAATACAAAAATCTGGAGCAAGCCGTAAAACCATTTTCTCCACTCATATCTAGGGATGAGCTTCATGTTCGAGTCGAACCCATGTTCGACTCGAACATCGTCTGTTCGCCGAATTGCGAACATTATGGGCCGTTCGCGCCAAATTCGAGTGGCGCGTCACGGCCCATAATTCACTGCAGGCATCACAGTGCATTGCTGGCTGATGATTGGCCAAGCATGCACTATGACCCGCATGCTTGGCCAATCACAGCGCCGTCTGAACAGAGAGCCGTAATTGGCCAAAGCCAGGGTGGCTTTGGCCAATTATGGCTCAGGGGGGTTAGTAAACGCCCCACACTATATAAGGCCGCCGGCTTGGCGGCCTTGTGTAGTGTGTTAGAGTTGTTTAAAGAGAGAGATTACAGAGAGACAGTGTCATTTCTATTGAATTAGATAGAGCAGGCAGGCGAGTCAGTTAGCTGCAGTTACAGTGTGTAGAGGATATATATGCATCCTAGGTGTTGTATATATATATATTTATACACTGTATTCAGTTTAGCTAGATCTGTTCCAGCTGCAGTCAGTGTTTCACTTAGTGTACTGTGTGCTTTGCATAGCGTTCACCTAAAGCTTACCTGAATACAGTTAGTGACTAATAGTGGTGTTCTCATAATAAAACCACAGGCAGAGGGCTGCAAGTATTTTCAGTTAGTGTACTGTGTCCTCTGCACAGTTTTCACCAACTGAAGACAATTGCTGCTTTTCCCATACTAATACCACAGCAGGCAGTTGATTCTGATAGCTGCATTATAATCAGTACAGATTTTATATATATATATATATATATATATATATATATATATATATATATATATATATATATACACACACACACACATCCCACCTTTGTGCAGCTACATCTCACTGCAGGCCATTAGTATGTCTGGAAGGCAAACAAGGAGTGGCAGACAGTCACGAGGCAATAAAAGAGGGCAAGAAGGCTCTGTGTCTAGAGGCAACAGTGCTGGTCCTGGACACGGTGCATCCTCATCAGCACGTGGCTGTGGGACATGCTTGTCTTTCTTTTCGGCAACTGGCCATGTTGAGCCGCAACATGCCCAAGACTTGGTAGAGTGGATGACCAAGCCGTCCTCATCCTCCTCGTCCTCTCTCACCCAGGCTCAGGGTACTTTGTCTGGCAAAGCAGCTGCCAAAGCGGCCTCTTCCCTCAGCTCAATGGCATCAGTCACTCCCGATGATGGAACCCAGCTGGAGGAAGGCAGTAAGGTGAGCCCAGAGAGAGAGGGTAGTAAGGTGAGCCCAGAGAGAGAGGGTAGTAACGTGAGCCCAGAGAGAGGGGGTGCCCAACAAGGACAGCTATCTGGCAGTCATGTTCCCCCAGCTGCAGCATACTGACAGATTTGCTCCAGTGATGAGGAGGGAGGGGATGATGAGGTCACTGACTCCACGTGGGTGCCTAATAGGAGAGAGGAGGAGGCACATCTCCAATGAGGCAGGATGCCCTTCAGGGGCCAGCTTAAGGGCAGCACACCGACTGCATCACACCGCAGAGCTCCGCATGTGCAGGGCGCTGCTGTCTCTGTGCGTTATTTCAACAGTTCTTTGGTGTGGGCCTTTTTTTAGACGTGTGCAGCAGATCGCACCGTTGCCATTTGCAACATATGTCTAAAGCGTATCTCGCGTGGCCAAAACATCAGCCGCTTGGGCACCACGTGCTTGACCAGACATATGTCGACCTGCCATGCAGTTCGTTGGCAAGCTTACCTAAAAGACCCACACCAAAGAACAAAGCGGACCTCTCCTTGCTCCTCATCAGCTGGGATCTCTCCACTATACCTTCAGTCCTCTCTGAAACCTGCACTGAGAGGAATGAAGGTGTAGAATTAGGTGTGTCACAGCCAATTACTTGCGGGCAATCTGCTATTGGTACACCGACGTCCGATTGTACCAGGTAAATTTCCCTGCCCCAGCTGCTGCACCGCCGAAAGAAGTTCGCTCCCAGCCATCCACATGCCCAGCGGTTGAATGCTAGCTTGGCTAAATTGCTAGCACTTCAACTGCTGCCTTTTCAGTTGGTAGACTCTGCCCTCTTCCGTGAGTTTGTGGAATGTGCCGTTCCTCAGTGGCAGGTTCCCATACGCCACTTTTTCTCACGGAAGGCGATTCCGGCTCTCTACCGGCATGTGGAAGGCAATGTCTTGGCCTCGCTGGACAGGGTGGTCAGCGGTAAGGTGCATATTACCGCTGACTCATGGTCCAGCAGGCATGGACAGGGACATTACCTATCTGTCACGGTGCATTGGGTGACTCTGCTGGCAGCTGGGAAGGATGCAGGACAAGGTGCAGTAGTGTTGGAGGTTGTTCTGCCACCACGCCTCCAAAATGTTACTACTGGTGATTCTGACACACCTCTCTCCTCCACCCCCTCCTCTTCTTCTTCCTCCATGGCCTCTACCTGTACTTTGTCCTCGGAGCCAGCGGTGTTCCGTAGGCGTTCAAGAGGCTACGCAAGTACGCAGGCAAAAAGATGCCATGCGGTGCTTGAGCTGGTGTGCTTGGGGGACAGGAGCCACACTGGGGCAGATATTCTGTCAGCTCTGCAGGGGCAGGCTCAGAGGTGGTTGACGCCACACCAGTGTAAGCCAGGAAAGGTGGTTTCCGACAATGGCACCAACCTCCTCTCCGACCTCCGACAGGGACAACTAACCCATGTGCCCTGTTTGGCTCACGTCCTTAACTTGGTGGTGCAGCAGTTCTTGGGCAGGTACCCAGGCTTACAGGAGGTCCTGAAGCAGGCCAGGAAACTCTGTGGGCATTTCTGCTGGTCATATAAAGCCAGTGCTTGGCTGGCTGACCTGCAAAAGGATTACAACATGCCCAAGAACCGCCTAATCTGTGACATGCCCACCAGGTGGAACTCTACATTGGCCATGCTGCAGCGGCTGCACACGCAGCAGAGGGCCATCAATGAGTATCTGTTGCAATATGGCACCAGGACAGTGTCAGGGGAGCTTGGATTTTTTCCCCCACGCCAGTGGGCCATGATTAGGGATGCATGCACTGTCCTGGCACCATTTAAGGAGGCCACGAGGATGGTGAGCAGTGACAGTGCATGCATCAGTGACACTGTCCCTCTTGTCCACCTGTTGGAGCACACGCTGCGTGGAATAATGGACAGGGCACTTGAGGCAGGAAGACGAGGATTCCTTACCTCTCAAGACCCCCTTTATCCAGACAGTGTTCCTGCTGGCCCGCCTATCACACAGGTAGAGGAGGAGGAGGATTGTGTCAGCATGGAGGTGGAGACTAGCACTCAGCATCAGCAGCAGTCTTCAAGGGATCAATTACAGTCTCAAGACACCCATGGACTTGTACGTGGCTGGGAGGAGGGGGCTGCGGATCATGTCGTCCTCAGTGACCCAGAGGACTCTGCACCGAATGCCTCAGCAAACCTATGCTGCATGGCCTCCCTGATCCTGAAAAGCCTGCAGAAGGATCGTCGTATTCGTGCGATCAAGGAGAGGGATCATTACTGGCTGGCAACCATCCTTGATCCACGTTACAAGGGTAAGGTTGCGGACCTTATCTTGCCGTCGCAGAGGGAGCAGAGGATGAAGCATCTTCGGGAGGCCTTGCAGAAAGGTCTGTGCAATGCGTTCCCAGAGACTGGGAGGTTACAAATTCCTGGTCCTGGACAACGTGTTACTGAGGCTTCGGTCAGTCGAAGAAGGAGTGGTGGAGAAGGTGGTCGTCTGACCGATACGTTCAGACAATTTTTTAGTACGCAGCACCAAGGTATGATCGGTTCCAGCAGCCATCGCCAGCGTCTGGTTTACATGGTGCAGGAATACCTAGGGGCAAGATCAGACTTGGACACCTTTCCCACCAAAAATCCTCTGGGTTACTGGGTCTTGAGGATGGATCACTGGCCAGAGCTTGCACAGTATGCAATTGAGCTACTGGCCTGTCCTGCATCCAGCATTCTTTCAGAACGCACAATAAGTGCTGCTGGAGGCTTTGTAACCGACTCGATCGACTGACCTTCATAAAAATTAATCAGTCTTGGATCACCACCAGCTACCAAGCACCTGATGCTGATGTAACCGGATAATTTTTGGGGAAATGTCAGATCCCTTCAAGACTGCCTATGCTGATGCTGAGTGACTATCCTCTTCCTCCTCAATGATCATGCTGATAGCTTGAAAGAAAATGTTTGGTTCTGGGCACCGCCACCAGTGGCTAAGGCCCAATTTTTAAGCCCCTGTTTAACTGGGACGTGTATTTACAGTTTTGATGCAATGCTTTGCAGCAGGGCTCATTCCTGCACTCCTAATAGAGTATCTGTGAGGGGTTGCAGTGTTGTGGCACCAGCACCAGTGCCTAAGGCCAAATTTTTATGCCCCTGTTTAACAGGGGCGTGTAATTACAATTTTTGATGCAATGCTTTGCAGCAGGGCTCATTCCTGCGCTCCAAGTACAGTATCTGTGAGGGGTTGCAGTGTTGTGGCACCAGTGCCTAAGCCCCAATTTTTCTGCCCCTGTTCAATGGGGGCGTGTAATAACAATTTTTGATCTAATAATTCACAGCAGGGCCCATTCCTGCGCCCACCAAGAGTAACTGTGAGGGCTTACAGTGTTGTGGCAACACCAACACCTAAGGGCCAAATTTCTGCAGAGTATATACGGCAGGCCCCTACTTTCAAACAACTTGCAAACGGAAGGAGACAACAGGAAGTGAGAGGCAATCTACCCCTAGGAAGGGAAATTCTCTCCTGTAAGAGTTAATATGGGAAAGAGGTGTCTTCTCTCCACTGATGCTATCACCAATCCTTGTTTCAATAAAAACTCCAAATTTTCAAAAAACATTTGTCATTGGGACGGAAAGTGAGGTGAATTGTTCTGAACAAGTGCACAGACAGCAAATCAAATGTTACAGGGGTGATAACCCTTCCCTAGGTTTTCCAAAAAGCTTAAAAATAGATTTTTGAGCTGGAGCTACACTTAAAAAATGTATCTGTTCCAAATTACAAACAGATTCTACTTAAGAACAAACCTACAGTCCGTGTCTTGTTTGCACCGCCTGTATACTGCTGTTCAGTATATAGGGCCTTTTTTTAATTTGGGTGTGGGGTTCCCCTTAATATCTATACAAGACCCAAAAGGGGCTGGTAGTGGGCTGGGGTGAGGGGGGGTACCCATGCCATTTTTCTCAATGATTTTCATACATATTGCCGGGACCAGAGATTACATTAAAGTCGCAAGCAGTTTTAAATGACTTTTTTTCCTTTAGAAATGTAATTTTGTGCAGGGACAGTTTAAAACACGGGAAACACGTGCCACTTCACAGGCATACTTTAGACACCCCGCAGGTACAATATTTAAAACAAATATTTCACTTTTTTTTTCACATTAAGCATCATTAATATCACTGCTCCCGAAAAAAATTACGTTTTTAAAACTTTTTTTTGCATTGATAACATGTCCCCGGGGCAGGACCCGGGTCCCCAAACCCTTTTTAGGACAATAACTTGCATATTAGCACTTTTGATTTCGAATGTTCGAGTCCATTGTATTTAATAGGGTTCTAAAGTTTGCGCAAACTTTAGGTCTGTTCGCAGATTCTGGTGCGAACCGAACCGGGGGGTGTTCAGTTCATCCCTACTCATAATTAGGGATGAGCCGAACACCCCCGGGTTCGGTTCGCACCAGAACCTTCGAACGGACCGAAAGTTCACGCGAATTTTCGAACCCTATTCGTTATAATGGACGCGAACGTTCGAAATCAAAATTGCTAATTACAACGGCCAATATGCATGTTAATGTCATAAAACAGGTTTGGGGACCCGGGTCCTGCCCCGGGGGACATATATCAATGCAAAAAGAAATTTTAAAAACTAACGTTTTTTCGGGAGCCGTCATTTTAATGATGCAGAAAGTGAAAAAAAAAAAGTGAAATTTTCCTTTAAATATGGTACCTGGGGGGTGTCTAAAGTATGCCTGTGAAGTGGCATGTGTTTCCCGTGTTTAGAACTGTCCTTGCACAAAATGACATTTGTAAAGGAAAAAAAGAAGCCATTTAAAACCACTTGCGGCTTTAATGTCATGTCTTGTCCTGGCCGCCATATGGCTGAAAATCCTTGAGAAAAATGGCATGGCTACCCCATTACCCCCCCCCCCCACCCCAGCCCCTTTGGGTCTTGTATGGATATTAAGGGGGACCCCGCACCCAAAATAAAACCCTATACCTACAACCCTATATACTCTGAACAGCAGTATATAAGTGGTGCAAACAAGACACGGACTGTAGGTTTGTTCATAAGTAGAATCTGAACAGGTACATTATGAAGTGTAGCTCCATCCCAAAAAAATCTATTTTTAAGCTTTTTGGAGAACATAGGGAGGGGTTATCACCCCTGTAACATTTGCTGTCTTTGCACATCTGTTCAGAACATGTCACCTCACTTTCCGTCCCAATGACAAATGTTTTTGGAAAAGTGGGGTTTTAATTGAAACAAGGATTGGTGATAAAGCATCAGTAGAGAGGAGATACCTTTTTCCCAAATTAAATCTAACAGGATAGAATTTCCCTTCCTAGGGGTAGATTTCCTCTCACTTCCTGTTTTCTCTTGCCGTTTGCAAGTAGGAGTCGTTTGTAAGCTGGATGTTTGAAAGTAGGGGCCTGCCGTATATACTCTGCAGAAATTTGCCCTATTAGATGTTGGTGTAGCCACAAGACTGGTGGGCACAGGAATGGGCCCTGCTGTGAGTTAATAGATCAAGATTTGTACTTGCATGCACCTGTTGAACCGGGCAGAAAAATTGGGCCTTTGGTGGTGGTGGTGGTGGACGGTGTTGCCACAAGACTGTAAGCCCTCACAGTTACTCTTGGTGGGTGCAGGAATGGGCCCTGCTGTGAGTTATTAGATCAAGATTTGTAATTGCATGCACCTGTTGAACAGGGCAGAAAAATTGGGCCTTTGGTGGTGGTGGTGGTGGACGGTGTTGCCACAAGACTGTAAGCCCTCACAGTTACTCTTGGTGGGTGCAGGAATGGGCCCTGCTGTGAGTTATTAGATCAAGATTTGTAATTGCATGCACCTGTTGAACAGGGCAGAAAAATTGGGCCTTTGGTGGTGGTGGTGGTGGTGGACGGTGTTGCCACAAGACTGTAGGCCCTCATAGTTACTCTTGGTGGGCGCAGGAATGGGCCCTGCTGTGAACTATTAGATCAAGATTTGTAATTACACGCCCCTGTTAAACAGGGGCTGAAAAATTGTGCCTTAGGCATTGGTGCTGGTGCCACAACACTGCAACCCCTCACAGATACTGTACTTGGAGCACAGCAGTCACACCTGTTGCGAAGCATCTTTTTAAAAAATTGTAATTACACGCCCCTGTTATACAGGGGCTTAAAAATTGTGCCTTAGGCACTGGTGCTGGTGCCACAACACTGCAACCCCTCACAGATACTGTACTCTGAGCACAGCAATGAGACCTGTTGCAAAGCATTGCCTAAAAATTGTAATTACACGCCCCAACAGGGGTGAAAAATTGTGCCTTAGGCACTGGTGCTGGTGCCACAACACTGCAACCCCTCACAGATACTGTACTTGGAGCACAGCAGTCACACCTGTTGCGAAGCATCTTTTTAAAAAATTGTAATTACACGCCCCTGTTATACAGGGGCTGAAAAATTGTGCCTTAGGCACTGGTGTGGTGGCATGGATCATTGAGGAGGAGGAAGAGGATAGTCAGTGAACATAACAGGACAGTCACTCAGCATCAGCATAGGCAGTCTTGAAGGGATGTGACATTATAAATTATTCCGTTATATCCGCTTCAGGTGTCTGGTAGCTGGTGGTGATCCAAGACTGATTCATTTTTATGAAGGTCAGTCGATCAACCGAGTCGGTGGACAGGCGCACCCTATGATCGGTGACAAATCCTCCAGCAGCACTGAATGTGCGTTCGGAAAGAACGCTGGATGCAGGACAGGCCAGTAGCTCAATTGCATACTGTGCAAGCTCTGGCCAGTGATCCATCCTCAGGACCCAGTAAGCCAGAGGATTTTCGGTGGGAAAGGTGTCCAAGTCTGACCTTGCCCCTAGGTATTCCTGCACCATGTATATCAGACGCTGGCGATGGTTGCTGGAACCGATCATACCTTGGGGCTGCGGACTAAAAAATTGTCTGAACGCATCGGTCAGACGGCCACCTTCCCCACCGCTCCTTCTTTGACTGACCGAAGCCTCAGCAACTCGTTGTCCAGGACCAGGAGTTTGTAACCTCCCAGTCTCTGGGAACGCGTTGCACAGACCTTTCTGCAAGGCCTCCCGAAGTTGTCTCATCCTCTGCTCCCTCTGCGATGGTAAGATAAGGTCCGCAACCTTACCCTTGTACCGTGGATCAAGGAGAGTGGCCAGCCAGTAATGGTCCCTCTCCTTGATCCGAAGAACACGAGGATCCTTCCGCAGGCTTTGCAGGATCAGGGAGGCCATGCAGCGTAGGTTAGCTGAGGCATTCGGTCCGGAGTCTTCTGGGTCACTGAGGATGACATGATCGCCAGCCACCTCCTCCCAGCCACGTACAAGTCCACTGGTTTGTTGGGACTGTACATCATCCCTAAAAGACTGCTGCTGCTGATGCTGAGTGCCAGGCTCCACCTCCATGCTCACACAATCCTCCTCCTCCTCCTCATCCTCATCCTCTTCCTGTGTGATGGGTGGGACAGAAGGAACACTGTCTGGATAAAGGGGGCCTTGAGAGGCAAGGAAGTCCTCCTCTTCCTGCCTCTGTTCTGCCTCAAGTGCCCTGTCCATTATCCCACGCAGCGTATGCTCCAACAGGTGGACAAGAGGTACAGTGTCACTGATGCATGCACTGTCACTGCTCACCATCCTCGTGGCCTCCTCAAATGGTGAGAGGACAGTGCATGCATCCCTGATCATGCTCCACTGGCGTGGGGAAAAAAAGCCAAGCTCCCCTGACCCTGTCCTGGTGCCGTAGTCGCAAAGGTACTCATTGATGGCCCTCTGCTGTGTGTGCAGTCGCTGCAGCATGGCCAACGTTGAGTTCCACCTGGTGGGCATGTCACATATTAGGCGGTTCTTGGGCAGGTTCAGCTCCTTTTGCAGCTCAGTCAGCCGAGCACTGGCATTATAAGATCGGCGGAAATGCACACAGACTTTCCTGGCCTGCCTCAGGACATCCTGTAAGCCTGGGAACCTGCCCAAGAACCGCTGCACCACCAGGTTGAGGACGTGAGCCATACAGGGCACATGGGTGAGCTGCCCCTGTCGCAGGGCGGAGAGGAGGTTGGTGCCATTGTCAGAAACGACCATTCCTGGCTTAAGCTGGCGTGGCGTCAACCACCTCTCGGCCTGCCCCTGCAGAGCTGCCAGAACCTCTGGCCCAGTGTGGCTCCTGTCCCCCAAACACACCAGCGCAAGCACGGCATGGCATCTTTTTGCCTGCGTACTCGCGTAGCCCCTTGTACGCCTACGGAGCACCGCTGGTTCCGAGGACAGAGCACTCGAAGAGGACATGGAGGAAGAAGAAGAGGAGGGGGTGGAGGAGAGAGGTGTGTCACAACCAGTAGTAGCATTTTGGAGGCGTGGTGGCGGAACAACCTCCAACACTACTGCACCTTGTCCTGCATCCCTCCCAGCTGCCAATAGAGTGACCCAATGGGCCGTGAAAGAAAGATAACGTCCCTGTCCATGCCTGCTGGACCATGAGTCAGCGGTAATATGCACCTTACCGCTGACCGCCCTGTCCAGCGAGGCATGGACATTGCCTTCCACATGCCGGTAGAGAGACGGAATCGCCTTCCGTGAGAAAAAGTGGCGTTTGGGAACCTGCCACTGAGGAACCGCACATTGAACAAACTCACGGAAGGGGGCCGAGTCTACCAACTGAAAAGGCAGCAGTTGAAGTGCTAGCAATTTAGCCAAGCTAGCATTCAACCGCTGGGCATGTGGATGGCTGGGAGTATACTTCTTTCGACGGTCCAGCAGCTGGGGCAGGGAAATTTGCCTGCTACAATCGGACGTCGGTGTACTGCAAGTACTTGGTTGTGACACACCTAATTCTACACCTTCAGTCCTCTCAGAGCAGCTTTCAGAGAGGACTGAAGATATAGTGGGGATGGAGATCCCAGCTGATGAGGAGCAAGGAGAGGTCCGCTTTGTTCTTTGGTGTGGGTCTTTTATGTGTGCTTGCCAACGAGCTGCATGGCAGGTCGACATATGTCTGCTCATGCTTGTGGTGCCCAAGCGGCTGATGTTTTGGCCACGCGAGATACGCTTGAGACAAATATTGCAAATAGCAGTGGTGCGATCTGATGCACTCGTCTCAAAAAAGGCCCACACCAAAGAACTTTTGTGATAACGTGCAGAGGCAGCGCCCTGCACAGGCGGAGCTCTGCGGTGTGGTACAGTTGCTGTGCTGGCCTCTAGCTGGCCTCCAGGGGGCATCCTGCCTCGTTGGACATGTGACGCTGCATCCTCCTCCTCCTCCTCCTCTCTCCCTTCAGGCACCCACGTGGAGTCAGTGACCTCATCATCCCCTCCCTCTTCACCACTAGAGCAAACCTGGCAGTAAGCTGCAGCTGGTGGAACAGTACTGCCAGATTGCTGTCCTTAAGCATCCCCTCTCTCTGCGCGCACACTACTGACTTCCTCAAGCTGGGTATCATCACCTGAGCCTTCGAATCGTCCTGGAGCATGTACCCAACACTGTGCTCAAACAGTTCGGGGGACTCCTCAGGAGGACATGGTGGGTCTAGGGAAGGGGTGGCTGATGATGCCATTGAGTACGCGTTGGCAGCTGCTCTGCCAGTACCCTGAGCCTGGGTGAGAGAGGATGAGGAGGATGAGGAGGGCTTGGTCATCCATTCTACCAAGCCTTCGGCATGATGCGGCTCCACATGTCCAGCTGCCGAAAACAAAGACAAGCGTGTCCCATGGCCACGTGCTGATGACGATGCACGACCACGTCCACGGCCAGCACTGTTGTCTCTAGAAACAGAGCCTGCCTGCCCTGTGTTCTTGCCTCGGCACGCTCTGCCTCTCCTTGGCGGTCTTCCAGCCATTGTAGTCGGTAGTGTATATAGTATAAAAAATAGAGCTCCTATGTGTGCTCACAACACACTGTAGGTCCTATGGGTGCTGACACTAACACACTATAGGTACTATGTGTGCTGCTGACAAGAAAATATAGGAGCTCTGTTTGCTGCCACTAACACACTAGAAGTCCTATGGGTGCTGCTGAGAAGAAAATATAGGAACTCTGTGTGATGCCACTAACACACTAGAAGTCCTATGGGTGCTGCTGAGAAGAAAATATAGGAGCTCTGTGTGATGCCACTAACACACTAGAAGTCCTATGGGTGCTGCTGAGAAGAAAATATAGGAGCTCTGTGTGATGCCACTAACACACTAGAAGTCCTATTGGTGCTTCTGAGAAGAAAATATAGGAGCTCTGTGTGATGCCACTAACACACTAGAAGTCCTATTGGTGCTTCTGAGATGAAAATATAGGAGCTCTGTGTGATGCCACTAACACACTAGAAGTCCTATGGGTGCTGCTGAGAAGAAAATATAGGAGCTCTGTGTGATGCCACTAACACAGTAGAAGTCCTATTGGTGCTTCTGAGATGAAAATATAGGAGCTCTGTGTGATGCCACTAACACACTAGAAGTCCTATGGGTGCTGCTGAGAAGAAAATATAGGAGCTCTGTGTGATGCCACTAACACACTAGAAGTCCTATTGGTGCTTCTGAGATGAAAATATAGGAGCTCTGTGTGATGCCACTAACACACTAGAAGTCCTATGGGTGCTGCTGAGAAGAAAATATAGGAGCTCTGTGTGATGCCACTAACACACTAGAAGTCCTATGGGTGCTTCTGAGATGAAAATATAGGAGCTCTGTGTGATGCCACTAACACACTAGAAGTCCTATGGGTGCTTCTGAGATGAAAATATAGGAGCTCTGTTTGCTGCCACTAACACACTAGAAGTCCTATGGGTGCTGCTGAGAAGAAAATATAGGAGCTCTGTGTGATGCCACTAACACACTAGAAGTCCTATGGGTGCTTCTGAGATGAAAATATAGGAACTCTGTGTGATGCCACTAACACACTAGAAGTCCTATGGGTGCTGCTGAGAAGAAAATATAGGAGCTCTGTGTGATGCCACTAACACACTAGAAGTCCTATGGGTGCTGCTGAGAAGAAAATATAGGAGCTCTGTGTGATGCCACTAACACACTAGAAGTCCTATTGGTGCTTCTGAGATGAAAATATAGGAGCTCTGTGTGATGCCACTAACACACTAGAAGTCCTATGGGTGCTGCTGAGAAGAAAATATAGGAGCTCTGTGTGATGCCACTAACACACTAGAAGTCCTATGGGTGCTGCTGAGAAGAAAATATAGGAGCTCTGTGTGATGCCACTAACACACTAGAAGTCCTATGGGTGCTGCTGAGAAGAAAATATAGGAGCTCTGTGTGATGCCACTAACACACTAGAAGTCCTATTGGTGCTTCTGAGATGAAAATATAGGAGCTCTGTGTGATGCCACTAACACACTAGAAGTCCTATGGGTGCTGCTGAGAAGAAAATATAGGAGCTCTGTGTGATGCCACTAACACACTAGAAGTCCTATGGGTGCTTCTGAGATGAAAATATAGGAGCTCTGTGTGATGCCACTAACACACTAGAAGTCCTATTGGTGCTTCTGAGAAGAAAATATAGGAGCTCTGTGTGATGCCACTAACACACTAGAAGTCGTATGGGTGCTGCTGAGAAGAAAATATAGGAGCTCTGTGTGATGCCACTAACACACTAGAAGTCCTATGGGTGCTGCTGAGAAGAAAATATAGGAGCTCTGTGTGATGCCACTAACACACTAGAAGTCCTATTGGTGCTTCTGAGATGAAAATATAGGAGCTCTGTGTGATGCCACTAACACACTAGAAGTCCTATGGGTGCTGCTGAGAAGAAAATATAGGAGCTCTGTGTGATGCCACTAACACACTAGAAGTCCTATGGGTGCTGCTGAGAAGAAAATATAGGAGCTCTGTGTGATGCCACTAACACACTAGAAGTCCTATGGGTGCTGCTGAGAAGAAAATATAGGAGCTCTGTGTGATGCCACTAACACACTAGAAGTCCTATTGGTGCTTCTGAGATGAAAATATAGGAGCTCTGTGTGATGCCACTAACACACTAGAAGTCCTATGGGTGCTGCTGAGAAGAAAATATAGGAGCTCTGTGTGATGCCACTAACACACTAGAAGTCCTATGGGTGCTTCTGAGATGAAAATATAGGAGCTCTGTGTGATGCCACTAACACACTAGAAGTCCTATGGGTGCTTCTGAGATGAAAATATAGGAGCTCTGTTTGCTGCCACTAACACACTAGAAGTCCTATGGGTGCTGCTGAGAAGAAAATATAGGAGCTCTGTGTGATGCCACTAACACACTAGAAGTCCTATGGGTGCTTCTGAGATGAAAATATAGGAACTCTGTGTGATGCCACTAACACACTAGAAGTCCTATGGGTGCTGCTGAGAAGAAAATACAGGAGCTCTGTGTGATGCCACTAACACACTAGAAGTCCTATGGGTGCTGCTGAGAAGAAAATATTGGAGCTCTGTGTGATGCCACTAACACACTAGAAGTCCTATGGGTGCTTCTGAGATGAAAATATAGGAACTCTGTGTGATGCCACTAACACACTAGAAGTCCTATGGGTGCTGCTGAGAAGAAAATATAGGAGCTCTGTTTGCTGCCACTAACACACTAGAAGTCCTATGGGTGCTGCTGAGAAGAAAATATAGGAGCTCTGTGTGATGCCACTAACACACTAGAAGTCCTATTGGTGCTTCTGAGATGAAAATATAAGGAGCTCTGTGTGATGCCACTAACACACTAGAAGTCCTATGGGTGCTGCTGAGAAGAAAATATAGGAGCTCTGTGTGATGCCACTAACACACTAGAAGTCCTATTGGTGCTTCTGAGATGAAAATATAGGAGCTCTGTGTGATGCCACTAACACACTAGAAGTCCTATGGGTGCTGCTGAGAAGAAAATATAGGAGCTCTGTGTGATGCCACTAACACACTAGAAGTCCTATGGGTGCTTCTGAGAAGAAAATATAGGAGCTCTGTGTGATGCCACTAACACACTAGAAGTCCTATGGGTGCTGCTGAGAAGAAAATATAGGAGCTCTGTGTGATGCCACTAACACACTAGAAGTCCTATGGGTGCTTCTGAGATGAAAATATAGGAGCTCTGTGTGATGCCACTAACACACTAGAAGTCCTATGGGTGCTTCTGAGATGAAAATATAGGAGCTCTGTGTGATGCCACTAACACACTAGAAGTCCTATGGGTGCTGCTGAGAAGAAAATATAGGAGCTCTGTTTGCTGCCACTAACACACTAGAAGTCCTATGGGTGCTGCTGAGAAGAAAATATAGGAGCTCTGTGTGATGCCACTAACACACTAGAAGTCCTATGGGTGCTTCTGAGATGAAAATATAGGAGCTCTGTTTGCTGCCACTAACACACTAGAAGTCCTATGGGTGCTGCTGAGAAGAAAATATAGGAGCTCTGTGTGATGCCACTAACACACTAGAAGTCCTATGGGTGCTGCTGAGAAGAAAATATAGGAGCTCTGTTTGCTGCCACTAACACACTAGAAGTCCTATGGGTGCTGCTGAGAAGAAAATATAGGAGCTCTGTGTGATGCCACTAACACACTAGAAGTCCTATGGGTGCTTCTGAGATGAAAATATAGGAGCTCTGTGTGATGCCACTAACACACTAGAAGTCCTATGGGTGCTGCTGAGAAGAAAATATAGGAGCTCTGTTTGCTGCCACTAACACACTAGAAGTCCTATGGGTGCTGCTGAGAAGAAAATATAGGAGCTCTGTTTGCTGCCACTAACACACTAGAAGTCCTATGGGTGCTGCTGAGAAGAAAATATAGGAGCTCTGTGTGATGCCACTAACACACTAGAAGTCCTATGGGTGCTGCTGAGAAGAAAATATAGGAGCTCTGTGTGATGCCACTAACACACTAGAAGTCCTATGGGTGCTTCTGAGATGAAAATATAGGAGCTCTGTGTGATGCCACTAACACACTAGAAGTCCTATGGGTGCTTCTGAGATGAAAATATAGGAGCTCTGTGTGATGCCACTAACACACTAGAAGTCCTATGGGTGCTGCTGAGAAGAAAATATAGGAGCTCTGTGTGATGCCACTAACACACTAGAAGTCCTATGGGTGCTTCTGAGATGAAAATATAGGAGCTCTGTGTGATGCCACTAACACACTAGAAGTCCTATGGGTGCTGCTGAGAAGAAAATATAGGAGCTCTGTTTGCTGCCACTAACACACTAGAAGTCCTATGGGTGCTGCTGAGAAGAAAATATAGGAGCTCTGTGTGATGCCACTAACACACTAGAAGTCCTATGGGTGCTGCTGAGAAGAAAATATAGGAGCTCTGTGTGATGCCACTAACACACTAGAAGTCCTATGGGTGCTGCTGAGAAGAAAATATAGGAGCTCTGTTTGCTGCCACTAACACACTAGAAGTCCTATGGGTGCTGCTGAGAAGAAAATATAGGAGCTCTGTGTGATGCCACTAACACACTAGAAGTCCTATGGGTGCTTCTGAGAAGAAAATATAGGAGCTCTGTGTGATGCCACTAACACACTAGAAGTCCTATGGGTGCTGCTGAGAAGAAAATATAGGAGCTCTGTTTGCTGCCACTAACACACTAGAAGTCCTATGGGTGCTGCTGAGAAGAAAATATAGGAGCTCTGTGTGATGCCACTAACACACTAGAAGTCCTATGGGTGCTTCTGAGATGAAAATATAGGAGCTCTGTGTGATGCCACTAACACACTAGAAGTCCTATGGGTGCTTCTGAGATTAAAATATAGGAGCTCTGTTTGCTGCCACTAACACACTAGAAGTCCTATGGGTGCTGCTGAGAAGAAAATATAGGAGCTCTGTTTGCTGCCACTAACACACTAGAAGTCCTATGGGTGCTGCTGAGAAGAAAATATAGGAGCTCTGTTTGCTGCCACTAACACACTAGAAGTCCTATGGGTGCTTCTGAGATGAAAATATAGGAGCTCTGTGTGAAGCCACTAACACACTAGAAGTCCTATGGGTGCTGCTGAGAAGAAAATATAGGAGCTCTGTTTGCTGCCACTAACACACTAGAAGTCCTATGGGTGCTGTTGGGGTGCAATGCTGTGCTAACAGCACTGCGGTTGGTACTACTGCAATACTGTACTAACAGTAAGCACGCACCAGACTAATCCCCAGCAGCAGCTAATAACACACTAACTGTGCAATCAGCAGCAATGAACGATCAATGACTTAGGTAGCAATGGTTTAGCAAAGAAATAGCCATTGGTTTAGCAAAGAAGAGCAAATCTTTCAGTATCAAGCAAAGACAGAATCAGCAGACTGATCTCTCCTAAAGCCGGAACTCATGTGACCGGGGCCGACGGCGTGGCGGCCTTTTAAATGGTGGGGCGTGTACTAAAGCCCCTGGAGCTGTAATTGGCTACAGGCGTCCTGCCTGTAGCCAATTATTGCTCTCCGAGTTTCGGGCGCTGTGATTGGCCAAGCATGCGGGGTCACAGTGCATGCTTGGCCAATCATCAGCCAGCAATGCACTGCGCCGGCCGCAATGCATTGCGGGGCCGCTCGCATCACACGAATGTGATGCGAACGGCCCAAATAGTTCTGGGCTCGCCGAGCGAGAGAACGCCCGGTGCTCGATTCGAACGTGGGTTCGAATCGAGCACCGGGCCCATCCCTGCTCATAATCTATACTCGAGTCTTGCACTCTGCATGTGTGTGAACCCTGTGTCCTTTCACAACTATTTACACAGTGGCATTGTCTCGCACTGTCACATCAATATTTTACTAATTACAAGTTTTAAGACTACCTCACTTTCCAGCCTCACTGTGCATTACAAATTCTACAGAACCAATTCTTGGTCCCTTGAAAAGCATTAGAGAGGTAAAGGTTAGAGGAGATAGAGAGGAAATAACAGAACAGTCTTTTTGCTTAGTCTGTTGCCCATCCCCAGTATACAAAACCTGCTGTCACATTCCGAAGTACACTGCTCCAAAAAAATTAAAGGAACACTTTTTAGTGTTATATGAGTATAGCATCAAGTCAATTACATTCCTGGGATAGTGATCTGGTCAGTTAAGAAGCAGAGGGGGTTATTCATCAGTTTCAGCTGCTTTGGTGTTAATGAAATTAACAGGTGCACTAGATGGGCAACAATGACGATCTCCAAAACAGGAATGGTTTTACAGGTGGAGGCCACTGACATTTTTTTTCTCTACTCATCTTTTATGACCGTTTTTCACTCGTTTTTGGCTAGGGTGAGTGTCACTACTGGTAGCTAGTGATGAGCCGAACACCCCCGGGTTCGGTTCGCACCAGAACCCGCGAACGGACCGAAAGTTCGTACGAACAATAGAACCCTATTAAATACAATGGATGCGAACGTTTGAATTCTAAAGTGCTAATTATAACAACTATTATGCATGTTATTGTCCTAAAAAGGGTTTGGGAACCCGGGTTCTGCACCAGGGGACATGTATCAATGCAAAAAGAAGTTTTAAAAACGGTCGTTTTTCGGGAGCAGTCATTTTAATGATGCATAAAGTGAAAAAAAAAAAGTCAAATATTCCTTTAAATATCGTACCTGGGGGGGTGTCTAAAGTATGCCTGTGAAGTGCCACGTGTTTCCCGTGTTTAGAACTGTCCCTGCACAAAATGACACTTCTAAAGGAAAAAAAAGCCATTTAAAACTGCTTGCGGCTTTAATGTAATGTCTGGTCCCGGTAATATGGATGAAATTCTTTAAGAAAAATGGCATAGCTACCCCATGACCCCCCCCCCCTACCCCAGCCCATTACCAGCCCCTTTGGGTCTTGTATGGATATTAAGGGGAACCCCGCACATAAAATAAAAAAGGCCCTATATACTCTGAACAGCCGTATACAGGCGGTGCATACAAGACAGGGACTGTAGGTTTGTTCTTATGTAGAATCTGTTTGTAATTTTGAACAGGTACATTGTTGAAGTGTAGCTCCAGCCCAAAAATCTATTTTTAAACTTTTTGGAAAACATAGGTAAGGGTTATCACCCCTGTAACATTTGTTTTGCTGTCTGTGCCCCTGTTCAGAACATTTCACCTCACTTTCCGTCCCAATGACAACTGTTTTTGAAATGTGGTGTTTTTCTTGAAACAAGGATTGCTGATAAAGCATCAGTACAGAGGAGACACCTTTCTCCCATATTTATTCTTACAGGAGAGAATTTTCCTTCCTAGTGGTAGATTTCCTCTCACTTCCTGTTGTCTTCTTGCGTTTGCAAGTAGGAGTCGTTTGTAAGTTGGATGTTTGAAAGTAGGGACCTGCCGTATATACTCTGCAGAAATAGGCCCCTTAGTTGTTGGTGTTGGCACAACACTGTAAGCACTCACAGTTACTCTTGGTTGGTGCTGGAACGCCCTGCTGTCAACTATTATATCAGGAATTTTAATTACATATAATTGTTGAACAGTGGTAGTAAAAATTGGGCCTTTGATGGTGGTGCTGGTGCCACAACACTGTAAGCCCCGACAGTTACTCTTGGTGTGTGCAGCAATGGGCCCTGCTGTGAATTATTAGATCAAGAATTGTAATTGCATGCCCCTGTTGAACAGGGGCTGAAAAATTGGGCCTTTCGTGGTGGTGGTGGTGGTGGTGGTGGTGTTGGTGGTGTTGCCACAACACTGTAAGCCCTCAGAGTTACTCTTGGTGGGTACAGCAATGGGCCCTGCTGTGAATTATTAGATCAAGAATTGTAATTACATGCCCCTTTTGAACAGGGGCTGAAAAATTGGGCCTTTCGTGGTGGTGGTGGTGGTGGCGTTGCCACAACACTGTAAGCCCTCAGAGTTACTCTTGGTGGGTGCAGCAATGGGCCCTGCTGTGAATTATTAGATCAAGAATTGTAATTACATGCCCCTTTTGAACAGGGGCTGAAAAATTGGGCCTTTCGTGGTGGTGGTGGTGGTGGCGTTACCACAACACTGTAAGCCCTCAGAGTTACTCTTGGTGGGTGCAGCAATGGGCCCTGCTGTGAATTATTAGATCAAGAATTGTAATTACATGCCCCTTTTGAACAGGGGCTGAAAAATTGGGCCTTTCGTGGTGGTGGTGGTGGTGGCGTTGCCACAACACTGTAAGCCCTCAGAGTTACTCTTGGTGGGTGCAGCAATGGGCCCTGCTGTGAATTATTAGATCAAGAATTGTAATTACATGCCCCTTTTGAACAGGGGCAGAAAAATTGGGCCTTTCGTGGTGGTGGTGGTGGTGGCGTTGCCACAACACTGTAAGCCCTCAGAGTTACTCTTGGTGGGTGCAGCAATGGGCCCTGCTGTGAATTATTAGATCAAGAATTGTAATTACATGCCCCTTTTGAACAGGGGCTGAAAAATTGGGCCTTTTGTGGTGGTGGTGGCGTTGCCACAACACTGTAAGCCCTCAGAGTTACTCTTGGTGGGTGCAGGAATGGGCCCTGCTGTGAATTATTAGATCAAGAATTGTAATTACATGCCCCTTTTGAACAGGGGCTGAAAAATTGGGCCTTTCGTGGTGGTGGTGGTGGTGGCGTTGCCACAACACTGTAAGCCCTCAGAGTTACTCTTGGTGGGTGCAGCAATGGGCCCTGCTGTGAATTATTAGATCAAGAATTGTAATTGCATGCCCCTGTTGAACAGGGGCTGAAAAATTTGGCCTTAGGCACTGGTGGCACAACACTACAACCCCTCACAGATACTGTACTTGGAGCACAGCAATGAGCCCTGTTGCAAAGTATTGCTTCAAAAATTGTAATGACACGCCCCTGTTAAACAGGGGCTGAAAAATTGGGCCTTAGGCACTGGTGCCACAACACTCCAACCCCTCACAGATACTGTACTTGGAGCACAGCAATGAGCCCTATGGCAAATTATTGCTAAAAAAATTGTAATTACACGCCCCTGTAAAACAGGGGCTGAAAAATTGGGCCTTAGCCACTGGTGGCGGCACCCATAAACAAAAATGATCTTCCAAGCTATCATCATCAATCGTATCATTGAGGACTCGGAGGAGGAGGATAGCCAGTCAACATAACAGCACAGGCACTCAGCATCAGCATCAGTCTTGAAGGGATGTGACATGTTAAAATCAATTAGTCTGTTATATCAGCATCAGGTGTGTGGTAGCTGGTGGTGATCCAAGACTGGTTCATCTTGATGAAAGTCAGTCGATCAACCGAGTCGGTGGACAGGCGCACCCTGTGATCCGTGACAAATCCTCCAGCAGCACTGAATGTGCGTTCCGAAAGAACGCTGGATGCAGGACAGGCCAGTAGCTCAATTGCATACTGTGCAAGCTCTGGCCAGTGATCCATCCTCAAGACCCAGTAAGCCAGAGGATTTTCGGTGGGGAAGGTGTCCAAGTCTGACCTTGCCCCTAGATATTCCTGCACCATGTTTATCAGACGCTGGCGATGGTTGCTGGAACCGATCATACTTTGGGGCTGCGGACTAAAGAATTGTCTGAACGCATCGGTCAGACGGCCACCTTCCCCACCGCTCCTTCTTTGACTGGCCGAAGCCTCAGCAACTCGTTGTCCAGGACCAGGAGTTTGTAACCTCCCAGTCTCTGGGAACGCGTTGCACAGACCTTTCTGCAAGGCCTCCCGGAGTTGTCTCATCCTCTGCTCCCTCTGCGACGGTAACATAAGGTCCGCAACCTTACCCTTGTACCGTGGATCAAGGAGAGTGGCCAGCCAGTAATGGTCCCTCTCCTTGATCCGAAGAATATGAGGATCCTTCCGCAGACTTTGCAGGATCAGGGAGGCCATGCAGCGTAGGTTTGCTGAGGCATTCGCTCCGGAGTCCTCTGGGTCACTAAGGACGACATGATCCGCAGCCACCTCCTCCCAGCCACGTACAAGTCCACTGGTTTCTTGGGACTGTAAATCATCCCTAAAAGACTGCTGCTGATGATGCTGAGTGCCAGCCTCCACCTCCATGCTGACACAATCCTCCTCCTCCTCCTCCTCCTCTTCCTGTGCAATGGGTGGGACAGAAGGAACACTGTCTGGGTAAAGGGGGGCTTGAGAGGCAAGGAAGTCCTCCTCTTCCTGCCTCTGTTCTGCCTCAAGTGCCCTGTCCATTATTCCACGCAGCGTGTGCTCCAACAGGTGGACAAGAGGTACAGTGTCACTGATGCATGCACTGTCACTGCTCACCATCCTCGTGGCCTCCTCAAATGGTGCCAGGACAGTGCATGCATCCCTGATCATGCCCCACTGGCGTGGAGAAAAAAAACCAAGGTCCCCTGACCCTGTCCTGGTGCCGTAGTCCCACAGGTACTCATTAATGGCCCTCTGCTGCGTGTGCAGCCGCTGCAGCATGGCCAACGTTGAGTTCCACCTGGTGGGCATGTCACATATAAGGCGGTTCTTGGGCAGGTTCAACTCCTTTTGCAGCTCAGCCAGGCGAGCACTGGCATTATAAGATCTGCGGAAATGCACACAGACTTTCCTGGCCTGCCTCAAGACATCCTGTAAGCCCGGGTACCTGCCCAAGAACCGCTGCACCACCAGGTTAAGGACGTGAGCCACACAGGGCACATGGGTCAGTTGTCCCTGTCGGAGGGCGGAGAGGAGGTTGGTGCCATTGTCGCAAACCACCATTCCTGGCTTAAGCTGGCGTGGCGTCAACCACCTCTCGGCCTGGCCCTGCAGAGCAGACAGGACCTCTGCCCCAGTGTGGCTTCTGTCCCCCAAACACACCAGCGCAAGCACGGCATGGCATCTTTTTGCCTGCGTACTTGCGTAGCCCCGTGAACGGCTACGGAGCACCGCTGGTTCATAGGACAAACCACAGGAAGAGGCCATGGAGGAAGAAGAAGAGGAGGGGGTGGAGGAGAGAGGTGTGTCACAACCAGTAGTAGCATTTTGGAGGCGTGGCGGTGGAACAACCTCCAACACTACTGCACCTTGTCGTGCATCCTTCCCAGCTGCCAAAAGAGTGACCCAATGGGCCGTGAAAGAAAGGTAACGTCCCTGTCCATGCCTGCTGGACCATGAGTCAGCGGTAATATGCACCTTACCGCTGACCGCCCTGTCCAGCGAGGCCAAGACATTGCCTTCCACATGCCGGTAGAGAGCCGGAATAGCCTTCCGTGAGAAAAAGTGGCGTTTGGGAACCTGCCACTGAGGAACCGCACATTGCACAAACTCACGGAAGGGGGCCGAGTCTACCAACTGAAAAGGCAGCAGTTGAAGCGCTAGCAATTTAGCCAAGCTAGCATTCAACCGCTGGGCATGTGGATGGCTGGGAGTGAACTTCTTTCGACGGTCCAGCAGCTGGGGCAGGGAAATTTGCCTGCTAGAATCGGACGTCGGTGTACTGCTAGCAGAGTGGCCGCAAGTACTTGGCTGTGACACACCTAATTCTACACCTTCATTCCTCTCAGTGCATGTTTCAGAGAGGACTGAAGTTATAGTGGGGTTGGAGATCCCAGCTGATGCGGTGCAAGGAGAGGTCCGCTTTGTTCTTTGGTGTGGGTCTTTGAGGTAGGCTTGCCAACGAGCTGCATGGCAGGTCAACATAAGTCTGGTCAGGCATGTGGTACCCAAGCGGCTGATGTTTTGGCCACGCGATATACGCTTGAGACATATGTTGCAAACAGCAGCTGTGCGATCTGATGCACTAGCCTCAAAAAAGGCCCACACCAAGGAACTTTTTGAATGACGGGCAGAGGCAGCGCCCTGCACAGGCGGAGCTCTGCGGTGTGATTCCGTCGGTGTACTGCCCTTACGCTGGCCACCAAAGGGCATCCTGCCTCGTTGGAGATGTGCCTCCTCCTCCTCCTCTCTCCTATTAGGCACCCACGTGGAGTCAGTGACCTCATCATCCCCTCCCTCCTCATCACTGGAGCCAATCTGGCAGTATGCTGCAGCTGCTGGAACATGACTGCCAGATTGGTGTCCTTCTTGAGCATCCCCTCTGTCTGCTCTCACGCTACTGCCTTCCTGTAGCTGGGTTTCATCATCAGACCCTTCGAAACGCTGGGCATCCTCCTGGAGCATGTACCCAACACTGTGCTCAAACAGTTCGGGGGACTCCTCAGGAGGAGGACATGGTGGGTCTAGGGAAGGAGTGACTGATGATGAGCCTGACATTGATACCAGGGAAGAGGACGCTTTGGCAGCTGCTTTGCCAGTACCCTGAGCCTGGGTGAGAGAGGATGAGGAGGAGGAGGAGGGCTTGGTCATCCACTCTACCAAGTCTTCGGCATGATGTGGCTCAACATGTCCAGCTGCCGAAAAGAAGGACAAGCGTGTCCCATGGCCATGTGCTGATGACAATGCACCGCGTCCACGACCAGCACTGTTGCCCCCAGACACAGAGCCTGCTTGCCCTCTTTTATTGCCTCCTGACTGTCTGCCTCTCCTTGTTTGCCTTCCAGACATTCTAATAGATGGCCTGCAGGGAGATGGGAAAAAAGCAATAAGGGCTACCTTCAGGTGTCCTTCTCTGTCCCTTTACTTAAGGATTTCTAAATATGGTTGAGGATGATTGCTTTTGCACAGAATAGCACAACGACAATTTCCCTGACTGTCAAAAAAAACAAGGATTTCAAAGATGGTTGATGAGGAATGCTTTAGCACACTATAGCACAAGGAGAATTTCCCTCACTGTCCTTCCCTGTCCCTAGAAACAAGGATTCGCACAGTGAAAGAAACTGACACTCTCCCTACCTAGAGTTTTCTGTCCCTAGAAAAAATGTTTTTTTAAAGCACACTATAGCACAAGGAGAATTCCCCTCACTTTCCTTCCCTGTCCCTAGAAACAAGGATTCGCACAGTGAAAGAAACTGACACTCTCCCTACCTAGAGTTTTCTGTCCCTAGAAAAAATGTTTTTTTAAAGCACACTATAGCACAAGGAGAATTCCCCTCACTTTCCTTCTTTGTCCCTAGAAACAAGGATTCGCACAGTGAAAGAAACTGATATTCTCCCTACCTAGAGTTTTCTGTCCCTAGAAAAAATGATTTTTTAAAGCACACTATAGCACAAGGAGAATTCCCCTCACTTTCCTTCTTTGTCCCTAGAAACAAGGATTCGCACAGTGAAAGAAACTGACACTCTCCCTACCTATCCTTCTCTTTCCCTAAACTAAAGGAATCCAGGTTAAGCAAGAAAGAAATAAATGTCACTGTCCCTGCCTATGCTTGTCTTTCCCTGCTCCGGAACACACTACACTAGGCCGCCGTGCTGGCGGCCTTTTATAGTGTGGGGCGTGTACTAAACACCCTCAGCAATAATTGGCCACAGGCATCCTGCCTGTGGCCAATCATTGCTCTCCTCGCTGCCGGCGCTGTGATTGGCCAAGCATGCGGGGTCACAGTGCATGCTTGGCCAATCACAGCGCCTGGATGACACTGCGATGGCGTAGTGCATTGTGGGCCGTTCGCGTCACTCGAATTTGGCGCGAACGGCCCAAATCGTTCGATCTTCGTCGAACGATCGAACAGCCGATGTTCGAGTCGAACGTATGTTCGACTCGAACACGAAGCTCATCCCTACTGGTAGCATGAGGCGATACTTGGACCCTATAGAGGTTGCACAGGCAGTCCAACTCCTCCAGGATGGCACATCAATAGGTTCCATTGCCAGAAGGTTTGCTGCGTCTCCCAGCAGTCTTAAAGCGGAGGTCCTGCGAAAAAAAAAATATTAAAAGCCAGCAGCTACAAATACTGCAGCTGCTGACTTTTAATAAATGGACACTTACCTGTCCATGGTGCCCGCGATGTCAGCAGCAGAAGACGAGCAATCGATTGTCTCTCGGCTGCCCCTGCCGCCATTCGCGGTGAGGGAATCAGGAAGTGAAGCTTTGCGGCTTCAGTACCCGGTTCCCTACTGCACATGCGCGAGTAGCGCTGCGCATTCCCAGTGGTCCCCGCTGTCTCCTGGGACCAGTGTGTTTCCCAGAAGACAGGAGTCTCTCCCCGGAAGTGGGTGCAAATACCTGTATTATACAGGTATCTGCACCCCCCTCCCCCCTGAAAGGTGCCAAATGTGACACCGGAGGGGGGGGAGGGTTCCAAAAAATGGAAGTTCCATTTTTAGGTGGAACTCCGCTTTAAGAGCATGGAGGAGATTCCAAAAGACAGGCAGTTACTCTAGGAGAGCTGGACAGGGCCATATAAGGTCCTTAACCCATCAGGACTGGCATCTGCTCCTTTGTACAAGGAGGAACAGGATGAGCCCTGCCAGAGCCCTACAAAATAACCTCCAGCAGGACACTGTCTCAGACCAAACAATAAGAAACAGACTTCATGAGGGTGGCCTGAGGGCCTGATGTCCTCTAGTGGGCCCTGTGCTCACTGCCTGGCATCGTGGAGCTCGATTGGCATTTGCTATTGAACACCAGAAAAAGCAGGTCCACCACTGGAGCCCTGTGTTTTTCACAGATGAGAGCAGGTTCACCCTGAGCACATGACAGACGTGAAAGGGTCCAGGAGAAGCCATGGAGAACGTTATGCTGCCTGTAACATCGTTTAGCATGACTGGTTTGGTGGTGGTCTGGGGAGGCATATCTATGGAGGGACGCACAGACCTTTACAAGCTACACAATGGCACCCTGACTTCCATTAGGTATCGGATGAAACCCTTGGACCCATTGTCAGCTGGTGCAGTGGGTCCTGGATTCCTCCTGGTGCACAACAATACCTGGCCTCATGTGGCAAGAGTATGCAGCCAGTTCCTGGAGGATAAGGGAATTGATACCATTTAATGGCCCCCACGCCCACCTGACTTAAATCCAATAGAACACCTCCGGGACATTATGTTTCGGTCCATCCGACGCTGCCAAGTTGCATCCCAGTCTGTTCAAGAGCTCAGGGATGCCCTGGTTCAGATCTGGGAAGAAATACCCCAGGACACCATCTGTCGTCTCATTAGGAGCATTTCCTGATGTTGTTGGGCATGCATACAAGCACATGGGGGCCATACAAACTACTGAGGACCATTTTGAGTTGCTGCAATGAAATTTCAGCAATATGGACTAGCTTGCTGCATCATTTTTTCACTATGATTTTCGATATAGCGCTACACATGCAAACTGAATCACCTCTAGGCGCTTTTTGCAGCCAGTGTCTGCTTGGCTGGTGCGGTCATTTTACCCCGCAGGATCTCGACACGCTTGGGACACAGTCGTACACACATATATACTGGGCCAATTTGGACAAGATCCAATTAACCTACCAGCATGTCTTTGGAGTGTGGGAGGAAACCCAGGGTACACGGAGGAAACCCGCAGATGGTTTAGTGGTCGGGATTCGAACCAGCGACCCTTTTGCTGCTAGGTGAAAGTGCTAACCACTACACCACTGTGAAGAACCCAGTAGCTTGCTTTAACATTCAGGCATCAGAATATAAACCATGCAATAAAAGTCAAAACTGAAATAAGAGTCAATTTGCGAGTGTTCAACTCCACCTGGGAGTGAGCCTCAATGACAAAAGATAGACAGGAACAGCACCTTTTGATCACAATTATATGTGTTTGTAAAAGTATACAGCCAACTTGATATAGGGCAACTACAGTGTTCCCTTCCCCAGGCCTGTTTGAATTTTTTCTTTCCTGAAGCAAGATAAAATATGGAAAACCTATCACTGCATTTGCCTGTCCCTGTTGATAGACACTTTTTTTTTTTATCTTTTATGGCCCCCAAGCCATTTTTTTTTTATCTGTTACATACATAAACAGACAAATCCTAACCTCTTCAGCTCCAGAAGGTTTAGCCCCTTCATGACCAGGCCATTTTTTTTGCGATACAGCACTGCGTTACAATTACTGACAATTGCGAGGTCATGCAACTCATTACACAAAGAAAAAATTCATTTTTTTTCCCATAAATAAAGCTTTCTTTTGGTGGTATTTGATCACCTCTACAGTTTTTATTTTTTGTGCTATAAACAAAAAAAGAAAATTTTGGAAAAAAAATAATTATATTTTTTACTTTCTGCTATAAAACAAATCCAATAAAATTGAATTTAAAAAAAAGGTAAATTTATTCTTCAAATTTAGGCCAAAATGTATTCTGCTACATATGTTTGGCAAGAAAAAAAAACAAAACAATAAGCGTATATTGATTGGTTTGCGCAAAAGCTATAGCGTCTACAAACTATGGGATATTTTTATGGCATTTTTATTTTTTTTACTAGTAATGGCGGCAATCAGTGACTTTTAGCGGGACTGCGATATTGTGGTGGACAAATCGGACACTAAGTGACACTTTTTTTGGGGAGCAGGGACTACTAAAACAGTGGTCAGTGCGTATTATGAAATGTAATTGTACTGACAAGACGACCAGAGATCCATGTTCCTGCTTAGCAGAAACACAAGATCTTTTTCTTTTCCTGTCACAGAACAACGATCTGCCTTGTTTACATAGGCAGACTGTCATTCTGCCTGCCTCGGGAATGATCGGCTGGTCCGCCGATGGTGCACGCCTCCGAAAACAAAATTACGTACAGGTATGCGATTTTGCGCTGAAAGGCCACCCTGCCGCAGTATATACAGTATGCACTGGGTGGTACCGTAAGCGGGTGATTAACTTCAACTCCCAAAATGACAATAACAACATGTTAAAGCATATATGAAATGTTAGTAACTGGGTTAAGATGTACTTTAAGAGCAAACTTGACAGGAGTTTTGACTTGAACAACTAGTATACCTAGTTCTCCGTTGTAAAAGAAACCTTATCCAGAGCGGAAGATATGTACTGTTGTAATGGCCAGTCGCTAGGTCAGAAAAGAAGAGGGAAGGAAGGCAAATTAAGTACTGTACTTAAAAACCCCAGGGATCAACTACCACAAATGATTCTATGAATGCGCCGTTACCTTTAGATGGGCACTTAAACCATGTAGTAAACTATACAATAAAGAAAGAAAAGGTCAAGTGCAACCACACTACTGTACTTAGAAAAGCATATCCAATGCCAACATCCCAAGTCTAGATATGGCGTGAACAACAATAAAGGTCTAAACCACTCTGAAATGTAAAATATTTTATCTTCATTAAATATATGTTTATTTCAGAAATAACCTGTAATGGCAGATTTTTTACATCCAGAGCACTATAGTGCTAAATTGCAAAAAGTCTACTCATAGCAATTACAAAGTATTACCGTAATTGTATAGAAAAGGGCAGAGATCCATGTTTCACACAGCCATGTATGTTTTCAAGTTGCAAATTATCCACTGGACAGTTAACCTCTGTATCTGCTGGTAATAGATCTGACATTTTTAAGGAGTTATGCCGCGTACACACGATCGGATTTTCCGTCGGAAAAACCTTGGATGTTTTTTCCGACGGAATTTCGCTCAAACTTGGCTTGCATACACACAGTCACACAAATCCTGTCGGAAATTCTGACTGTCAACAACGCGGTGACATACAACACGTACGACGAGCCGAGATCAATGAAGTTCAATAGGTAGTTCTGCTTGATTCTGAGCATGTGTGTTTTTTTGCGCGTCGGAATTGCATACAGACGATCGGAATTTCCGATTGGAACTTTTCCCGTTGGAAAATTTGAGAACCAGCCCTCAAATTCCGACAGAAAAATTCCGATGGAGCCTACACATGGTCGGAATTTCCAACCAAAAGCCCACATCTGACTTTTCTTGGCAGAATTTCCGATCGTGTGTACGCGGCATAAGGCTCCATGCACACTGGAACTCAAAAACTGCAGTTTTTTGGAGTTTGGGCTTTTTTTTTAAAGCCCATAAACTCCACTCTATGTTATCCTGTGTCCATGCACACATGGACGTTTATCAGCAGTGCAGTTAATAGGGTGTTTTCTGAACGCCATAAAATTGCGTTCATGAGCAGTCCTGGAAACGCCAGATACCAGTAAAAGGTGTTAAACGAGGGTTAACGCTGTAAAAAGAGCGTTAAGACTTGTTAGGCGTTTCTCTGCCTCTATTCAAAATCAATGGTTCCCTATGGGAGCCCATTGATTTGAATAGAAGTCGCACCCGCAAGTCAGAGACTTGCGTGCCGAGGATGAAAGGGAACCCCGCCCAAAAATGAAAAAAATAAAATTGGCGTGGGGTTCCCCCCTCAGACGATACCAGGCCCTTCGGTCTGGTATGGATTTTAAGGGGAACCCCCTACGCCGAAAAAGACAGCATGGGGGTCCCCCCAAAATCCATACCATACCCTTATCCGAGCATGCGGCCCAGCCGGTCAAGAAAGGGGGTGGGGGACAAGCGAGCGTTTTGTACTATGCCCTACCAAAGTGCATCCTTCCCTTTTACCTTGTTTTAAATTGTTCTGGGCAGTTTCCTGTTGTTGCTCAATGCAGAAACACATGCAGGAAGATACCTTAAACAATGTGGGGCTTCTGATGTGTTGAAGAGAACCTTTAAATAGTAAACCGTATAAACCAAAAAAAAACAACTCTTATTTGCTCTCTTTTGGCAAAACACACAGCTGGAAACAATGTTAGTCCTGTTTATTAGAAGAAAAAAAAAAAAACTAAGCTTCATGCACACTGGACATTTTTACAGCAGCTGTTTTTGGCTTCAGATTTTTTTTGTACAGTCAAACTCCCCATGATGTTATCCTATGTGTCCATGCACACATAGGCTGTTCACATCAGTTTTTGGCTGGGGTGTTTTTTGGCTTTAAAAAAAACCCCCAAAACTAGTGGGTTCTGAGAGGAGTTTTTCAGCTGTAAAAACACTCGAACATTTTTAAAAAAAAAGCTGAAAAAATTGGATTTTTTACTCACCGTAAAATCCTTTTCTCTGAGTCCATGGACCGACACAGCTTCTCTATTGACGAAGTGGGTATTATCCGTTAATTAGGAGTGACTAGGCAGAAAAACTTGTAAAAAGTGTTGCATCACACCTTCTACAGTACCGCCCAGGGGGCGGACCCTCCGGGTATATCCTCTCAGTCTGCATCTTCGCAGATCAGTTCGTCAAAAAGCAGTACAAACTTAAAAGGAGGGGTGGGTGCTGTGTCGGTCCATGGACTCAGAGAAAAGGATTTTACGGTGAGTAAAAAATCCTATTTACTCTTTCGTCCATGGACCGACACAGCTTCTCTATTGACAAAGTGGGACGTCCCAAAGCAGTGTCAGAGAAAAAACGAGGGGTGGTAACAGCATAAAAATAAACTTCCCCCCAAACACAAAACAGCACTCCTCCAACGGAGGAGCTGCAACTCTAAACAGCCGCTTGTAAAACCTTGCGGCCGAAAGAGGCATCCGAAGATGCACCTACATCAATTTTGTAGAATTTTGTGAAAGTGTGAGCGGACGACCAAGTCGCCGCTTTACATAATCGGGAAACAGACGCTTGATGTCGGAAAGCCCAAGAGGCACCTATCGCCCTGGTCGAATGCGCCGTGACCGGGAAGGGGGGCGCTTGACCCTTTAAGGCGTAAGCCTGGATTACTATCTGTCGGATCCACCTAGAGATGGTGGCCGATGAGACCGCTTGGCCCTTCTTGGGACCAGCCACCGAAACAAACAGTGATTCTGACATCCGGAACCGGGAAGTAGCAGATAGGTATACTCTCAAAGCTCGGACAACGTCCAAGGAATGCAACGCCGACTCCTTAGGATTCGACGGCTGAGGACACAAGGATGGAAGTACAATGTCTTCATTGAGATAAAAAGCCGAAACGACTTTTGAAAGGAAGGCTGCAGCCGCAGCACCACCTTATCCTTGTGGAAAATCAAATAGGGAGCCTTGCAGGACAAGGCTGCCAGCTCAGAGACTCGTCTAACTGACGTAACAGCCACCAAAAAGACCACTTTCTGAGAAAGTGTCAACAGGGGAATCTCTCTAATATTCTCAAACGGTGCCTTCTGAAGCACCGAGAGGACCAGGTTCAAGTCCCACGGAAGTAACGGGGGACGGACCGGAGGGGCCACATGTCGAACCCCCTGCACAAAATGTACTCACGAGAGAGTGAGCCGCCAGGGGTCGCTGAAAAAAGACAGCCAGGGCAGATATCTGTCCCTTAATCGTACTTAGGGCAAGCCTTTGGTCCACCCCATGCTGTAAAACCAGCAGGATTCTGGAAACCAAATAGGTACGCGGATGCCATTTCATTTCCTCACACATGGAGATGTGGGCCTTCCAAGTGCGGTGATAAACCTTCCTAGAGGACGGTTTCCGAGCACTTCTCATAGTAGAGATTACTGAATCTGACAGGCCCCGGTCTCTCAGTACCTGGTTCTCAATAGCCATGCCGTTAAAGCCAGTGACCGTAAAGCAGGATGGAGTATGGGACCTTGCGATAGCAGGTCCTTCCGTAGTGGTAGGCGCCAGGGGACGTCTGCTAGCAGACGTACTAGATCGGCGTACCAAGGACACTGAGACCAATCTGGAGCGATTAGGATCATTGGAATTCCCTCTGCCTCCACTCTGCAGAGCAGAAGAGGAAGAAGCCTTAAGGGAGGGAAGGCATAGATTAGCCGATACTGACCCCACGATGCCACCAACGCGTCCGTTGCATCTGCCCATGGGTCTCTTGACCGGGCCACAAATCTCAATACCTTCCGATTGAGTCGGGAAGCCAGAAGATCTACGTCTGGTGTGCCCCATCTTTGGCAGAGGAGTTGGAACACCTCCGGGTGTAAGGACCATTCTCCCTGATCCAGCATCTGGCGGCTCAGGTAGTCCGCCTGCCAGCTTTCCACGCCCGGAATGTACACGGCCGATAGTGCCGGTACGCTCTTCTTTGCCCACTTCAGGATGCGAGTAACCTCCGATGCTGCAGCTGAGCTTCTTGTTCCTGCTTGATGATTGACATATGCCACCGCTGTGGCGTTGTCTGACTGGACGCCCTTGCAGCCTCTGAGACCATTTGAAGAGGCACAGCTTGATCGCCCGGATCTCCAGGACATTGATCGGCAGGAGGGCTTCCTCTGGGGTCCAGCGACCTTGCGCCGACTGGACACCCCAGACTCCTCCCCAACCTGTAAGGCTGGCGTCCGTCGTGATCACTATCCAGTAAACCGGAAGAAATGACTTCCCAGCCATTAGAGCCGGTGCTGTCAGCCACCATACCAGGGATCTCCTGACTAGGTGGCTCACTTGGATTTGATAATCCAGAGATGAAGGGCATCTGTTCCATCTGGACAGAACTTCTTTCTGTAACACTCGAGTGTGGTATTGAACATATGGGACCGCCTCGAAGGAGGCTACCATGAGGCCCAACACTCGCATGCAAAAACAGAGTGACGACCAATTCCTGGAAGTCAGCTGCCGTACTGCAGCCCGGAGGGTCTGCAACTTCTCCACAGGGAGGAATACCTTTGCTTCTGAGGAATCCAGAATCAACCCCAGGTACACTAGGCGTTGAGTGGGCACCAATACTGACTTTTGCGTGTTTAATATCCAACCACAGTCTCGAAGAGTCTGACAGGTAATGGACACGCTTACCTCTAATTCTGAGCTTGAAGGGGCCTTCAGCAGAAGGTCGTCCAAGTAGCCTGTGATAGAGATACCCCGCTGTCTTAGAAGTGCCAGAATCGGAGCGAGCACCTTGGTGAACGTCCTGGGTGCTGAGGCAAGGCCAAACGGGAGGGCCACAAACTGGTAGTGGTCCTTCCCGATAGCAAATCACAGAAACCTCTGGTGTCTGGAGTATATGGGGACATGCAGGTATGCGTCCTTGATGTCCAAGGAGGCCAGAAAGTCCCCCGGATGGAGAGCCGTGACTACAGATCGAACAGACTCCATCCAAAATCTTTGTACCTTCACAAAGCAATTGAGGGCTCTGAGATCCAAGCTTGGACGAACCCCCTCCTTCTTCGGCACAAAGAACAGATTTGAGTAAAAACCCCGTTCCAGTTCTGGAACTGGAATAACTACCCCGCGTTCCAGTAGACCCTGGACCGCCCTATACAGGGCCTCCCGACGGGTCGGTAGTAGCTGGAGTTAGGAGGTGTTGAATCTGTCCGGTGGACAAGAGAGAAACTCTATCTTTTAGCCTGAGATTACTTCGCAAACCCACCTGTCGGAGATTAGAGCTGTCCAGTGAGTCGCGAATTTGTGAAGACGTCCCCCCACCCGAGAGCTGGGTGGGGGTGGACCTTCATGCGGACGCAAATTTGTCCGCAGGCTTCTTGGGTATGCGGGACCAAGGACGCTTTTGTCCTTGGGCAGGCGCTTTATCGGCCTGGGGTCTTTTCCCTGTCGCCCTAAGGGGACGAAAAAAATGCTTGCGTGCAGTAAAGGAGGGCCCTTGCCCCTTGGCGTGGCCCCTTACCCTTGCTAATTTGGGGAAGCAAAGTGCTTTTACTTCCTGTGGCATCCTTGATGATGTCATCCAGAGAAGCCCCAAAAAGTCTGTCGCCCTTAAAAGGCAGATCCAACAGGGCTTTCTTGGAAGTCTGGTCCGCAAACCAGCCTTTTAGCCAGATCAGGTGGCGTATTGCTACTGCATAAACCGAAGTTTTAGACAGCAAAGGAATAGTATTCATGTCTGACTCGCAGACAAACCTAAGGCCCTGGACCAACTGGTCGGCCAATGTTATCTCAACAGGAGCAGCTCGCTCCTTAACCCCTGGAGTAGCAATCTTGCCCATTCAGTAAGTGTGTGAGACACTAGGGCCCCCGCCAATGCCGGGCGTACTGCCGAGCCTACCACTGAGTATAGGTAGCAAGCGAGTGCTTCAGCCTTCTTATCCACAGGGTCCTTGAAAACAGGAGCCCCTTCTACAGGAATTGTGGTGGCTCTATTAAGTCTGGACACTGGAGGGTCCACTATAGGGGGAGAGGTCCATTTCTTCAGAAAACTCTACTCAAAGGGGTACCGTACCGCAAACCTCTTTGGGGCTGTAAAGACCCTCACTGGGTTCTCCCATTCCTTGTATAAGAGTTTATCAAAAGACACACAAGGGAACACCTTCGCAGTGCGGGCAGGTCTATGAAACCCAAGTGGACCGGAGTCTCTGCTGCTTCTGCAGTATTTTCCAACTTTAGCATATCCCGCACTGCAGTAATAAGGTCAGATACCAAAGCCGTCTTGCGTACTGACCTGGACTTGGAGTCATCCTCACTGTCCGGTCACGGTCTGCAGTCTCTGATGCGTCAGAATCTGGGCCCCGAGCTGTAGCTGGACCTGGTTCTGCATCAGAATTATCCCCAGAAGCTTGCAGGGGACGGGGCGTTTACTACCCCCTGTATTCCCGTGTGCTGCTTCCACCCTGGCAGCAAACGCCTCTAGGATTGCCGTCATAGCGTTCATAGACACCTCAGGGGCACCAGCTGCTAAATCTGGTGTTTCAGGGGAGAAGACATCTGGCTCAGATGCCATGCTGACCACACGCTGACACTCACAGGGCTCCAGGCAAGATATCAATAGGCCACCCTCCTGTGCTGCAGAGAGGCTGGGTCACCCAGAGGACTCACCACCCTGGATAGGTACTGCTATGCTGCCGTGTGCTGCGCCTGTGATGCTGTCCCCCTGTTGCTGTGTCAGTCTGCTTCTTTTATCAGCATTTCCTGTGTGAATTCTCGCACCAGTGTAATGCACCCTAGAGGCCGGAGGCTCTCGCAAAATGGTTGCCAAAAACGTCTGTATGGAAGATAATGTGGGCTCTAAGAAAATGGCCGCCGACCGAAGATAGAGGTCAAGCAGCCATAGCCCACAAAAAGATGGCCGCCGAACGGCAATATATGCATACAGGGTGGACAAACATGGTCGCCGATCAGCTGATAGGGGCCAGTGGGTGTGGCCGAACCACAGGAAGATGGCCGCCGGGCAGTCACAAGAGGCCGAACTCGGCATGGACCACCTCAAAATGGCCACCGACAGCATGGAGGAGGAAGCACACAAACACAGGTAAGCAGAAATGACATTTCTTTTAAATGTTAGTTACAGCCAGCCCCGCTCCAGTGGAACCCCCTAGGTGACCCCCAGCACCCAGCAACCTTTAGCTAGAAGCCCAGGGAGGAGGGAAAGGCAGGGAGAGAGGGAAGAAAGGGGCCACAACCACTTACTTGATCTCTCCAGGAATGTCCAGCTAAATCACCCAGCCGAGGCAGGGGAGTTTTACTTACCTATCCTGCATGTATTATGCTGGAAGACATTCCAAACAGGTCATCGTCCGCGCACGGAAGGTGACTGTTGGCCAGGCATGCTGTGATTGGACCCAAAAGGGACGATCATATGTATGCCCTGGAGCGTGACGCTCACCAGACAGGCTGCTGCGACTCGGCCGTAAGGTCAGCCGAAGCTGAGCGGTCCGATGCAAGCCTTGGAGCGTAAGCTCACCGGCCAGGCTGCTGCGACTCGGCCGTAAGGTCAGCCGAAGCTGAGCGGTCCGATGCAGGCCCTGGAGCGTAGGCTCACCGGCCACCCGTGGAGCAACGGGCATGTCGTGGAAAACCCAGCGCGTAGCTAGGGTCGGCACACGCTCGATGACCGAAACTGGGGAGACTACAAGGATCGAGGATCCAGCCTGTCACCCAGTCGGCAGTTGATCAAAGATCGCAGGAAACAACAAATGTAGCAAAAAAATAAAATAAATATATATATATCTTTTTTCCCCGGACCAATGGGCCCGAAGGGAGCCATGTCCTACTCCTTGCTAGACAGAAAAAAACTGATCTGCGAAGATGCAGACTGAGAGGGTATACCCAGAGGGTCCGCCCCCTGGGCGGTACTGTAGAAGGTGTGATGCAACACTTTTTACAAGTTTTTCTGCCTAGTCACTCCTAATTAACGGATAATACCCACTTTGTCAATAGAGAAGCTGTGTCGGTCCATGGACGAAAGAGTAAAGCTTTTTTGATCCATCAAAAAAACAAACAAAAACAAAAAATTAAAAAAAGCTACAAAATGAGTTAAAACCCTAAGAAAAAGAGAATAAATGCTAAAAAAAAAAAAAAAAAAAAAAAAAACCGCTAATGCAGGAAAACCCTAAAAAAACGCTATTGCAAAAACCTATAAAAACGCCAGTAGCTTTGCAGTGAGTTTTTCAAAAAAATGTTTAACGTCCAGTGTGCACAAGGCCTAAATCTTGTCAGAAATTTAGCAGGTCATATGTTCTATGTACACTTTCTCTGTTATCTTTGAATGTTTTCAGCTCTCCTAGTTCTTATCATGGACTAAGTAAAGATGAGCCTTTTTCTTAGAGAGGGAGTCGTTTAGCACAGTGGTGAACAACCCTGTCCTCAGGGTCCACTAACAGGCCAGATTTGCAAGATAACAAATACATTATTATACAGGATTTATATAGCGCCAACAGTTTACGCAGCGCTTTACAATATAAAAAGGGAGACAATAGTTACAACATAATAAATTACAAGAGGATTAGGAGGGCCCTACTCATAAGAGTTTACAATCTAATATGGTGGGGCAGGTGGGACAAAAGGTTGTAACTGTGGGGAATGAGCTGATGGAAGTGGTAAAAGTTTAGTTGGAGACGTGATAGGTTTCCCTGAAGAGGTGAGTTTTCAGGGATCGCCTGAAGGTGGCAAGATTAGGGGATGGCCGGACAGGTTGAGGTAGTGAGTTCCAGAGGCTGGGAGAGGCAAATACATCACAGGTGATATCATTTGTTGCTCAGTGATTGCAGTATTCTAGTCTGCATCTCCCCCAGCTAATACATAAAACCTGGCCTGTTTGTGGGCCCTGAGGACAGGGTTGATGACCACTGGTTAAAGTGGTGTTCCGGCCGAAATTACACTTTTTAAATAAAAAGACCCCTAGAATACACAATTTCAATGTATTCTAGTAAAGTTAGTCTGTAAACTAAGGTCTGTTTTGTTAGGTTATTACAGCATTTAGTTAGTGTATAAACTAGAAATAGGCCGTGGCCATTTTAAGTGTGGGCATCTGAAGCCAGACAGCATATGTCTTCCTGGATATCACAAGCAGTGTAATCGGTTTTAGTTTCATGTTACTCTTTCTCTCCAGTTTCATAGCAAGTTGCCGCCCCCTATTTCTGTAAACATCTCCTCCCCTCCTCCCCTTCAGTATGTACAAGCAATAATATTCTAGAAATACAGAAATCTGTTGCTAAAGGTAAGAGCTTTAAAAAATTCATAATAGTAAACAAAATCATTTGTTTCTGTGCAGATATATCTACATAATAAGATATATATATATATATATATATAATATCTTATTATGTAGATATATCTGCACAGAAACAAATGATTTCGTTTACAATTAGGACATTTTTAAATTTCTTACCCTTCGCAACAGATTTCTGTATTTGAAGATGAGGGATGAGGGACGAGAAGGCCGAAGGTGAGGGATGAGGGGTATGTGTGTGTGTATCAATCACAGCACATTGCATCACCCCCAGCACATCGAATCGCATGGGCCCACAGCACATTGCAACACCACCAGCACATCGAATCGCATGGGCCCACAGCACATTGCAACACCCCCAGCACATCGAATCGCATGGGCCCACAGCACATTGCAACACCCCCAGCACATCGAAGGGGAGGGGTAGGATGGAATGGGGAGGGGTGGGATGGGGAGGGGTAGGATGGGATGGGGAAGGGTAGGATGGGATGGTGTAGGATGGGATAGGATGAGATGGGATTGGGGGGGTAGGATGGGATGGGGAGGGGTAGGATGGGATGGGGTAGGATGGGATGGGATAGGATGGACAGGGAGGGGTAGGATGGGATGGGAAGGTGTAGGATGGGATGGGATGGTGTAGGATGGGATGGGAAGGTGTAGGATGGGATGGGGAGGTGTAGATGGGGATGGGATGGGGATGGGATAGGGATGGGATAGGGTTTGCTGTGTGTGGAAGTCCTGCAGATCTCACTCATCGTAACCAATAGAGCACACAGTAAGTAGGAGGCGGCTTCATAGTGCTCGGCTGACAGCCGCTGCCCGAGACTGATCAGAGCCTTGAGAGAAGGGGATCGTTGCGCCGGTCCCAGATGTGCTCGCACCCCCCCCACCCCCCCAAAGCCACTACCTGCTCGTCCCCCCCCCCCCTCTGCATCGCGCTGACAGAACAGACATGTTCTGTCACCGAGCGATCTGCTGTTAAACCCGCGGCGCTGTCTTTCAGTCGCGGAGGGCGGGGCGCCGGCCTGACACCCCCCAGTGTGTGGCACCCCCTGAGTACTCCACTGTGTATAAAGGGAGCTTGTACCTGCAAGAGCCTGTACGCTGGCTCGCTGGGTAGGGAGGGAGGAGCGGAGGAAGAAGGACACACAAACCAGGCGGACCGAGGGAGGGCAGGATGGGCGTTCCTTGATGACAATAGGAACGCAATTGCTAAGTCCAGGGCCTCCTGGGATGATGACAAACATCTCCCAGGAGGCATAGCGGTCACTGAATGACGTAAGCAGGCTTCAGCGCCGCGGCCGAAGAAACAAATAAAGGTCAATAAAACAATGAGTATAAAAAAAAAATAATAATAATATGCCATTTATTCTTAAGGGGACAGTAATAAAGAGGATGCAACAAAGTTGAAAAAGAGGGTGGAACTCCACTTTAAGCAAAAGAAACTGGGCAGAACTGACAACACTCAGTGTTGTCAGTTCACAAGTGCATTTCTTTTTTTCTTAGGAGAAATCATACTTACCTAGGTGGATGCTGCATCTGTCCCCCCTCCCCCCACCGACTACAAGACTGAGACTCGGTGCTGTCATTGTCAGTCACCGGCTCTCTGCAGCGATGGGCTGTGGAGGGGTGGCAAAGGCTGGCTCAGGCTCTCAGCAGCTCGCTAAGAGGCCGAGTCAGGTGCTGTTCCAGACATCTGAGTGGATACAGACCTTTCCTCCGCCTGAGGACTGGCTCTGTGACGTCAGTCAACAATGGCCCTCAGCCCACTGTCTGCTGAAAACGGGTCACAAGAGAACAGAACGAATTGCACTTCTGTGATCCACAGGACAAGTACAGCCAAACGAGCTTTGGCTGTACTTCAGCTTTAAAACGCTAGGTTCACAACTTTGTATTTTTTGTGGACCACGTTTGCACGGGCACATCGGCCCATACAAATAAGTAGGCTGCAGTGCCTGCGTTTCTGCAAAAAATGTGTTAAAAAAAGTGCGTACACCTTTTAAAAAAAAATGGACCCGCAGGAAACATGGTTCCCGCACCACAATTTATGGGTGGGGGTGCATTCAGAATGCGTTTTCACTGCAAGTATTGCTGCGATTCCCGCACCCGAAGCCACAAGCAGAAGTGTCCTAAAGGTCCATTTAGACCTGTCTGTTTCAAAGCATTGTGTTAATACTTCAGAATAAACCAAAATCCGACATGAAGGAATTTTTCCAATGCAGCAAACCACAACCCACAGTAATGAATTACCATGCGTTGTGGTGTGCTGCAATGCATGTGCATTAGGACTGTGTTGGATTAATGTGCTGGGGTGTCAGTGAATGGCGCCACAACATGCTAATGCATGTTAAGGTCATTCCTGCCATGCACCACACTGGAGGTATAAATTGTCCCTAAAGGCATGAGATTGGAAAATGTGCATAAATTGGACAGATGTACTGCCTGTACACACACACACACAAGCTTAAAGCCGGTCATAAATATTTTTTTTTATTCCGCCTACCAGACTGATTCCTTCATCCACACAAACAAGATGAATGGAGGAATCTCCCACTGCCGGGACACTGTATTCTGACAGCTGCATTCGCCACCCTCCGAATACACTGATCCGTGTCTAATCAAGAAAAAGTCTTCAACATGTCGATCAAATGAAGTGGGGACTGCCAGACACTCATCAAAATGTGTCGGGTCCCTGCTGATTGTGATCAGTGCATGGCCAATCTCCTGATAGCCTGCTCATAACAGGGTTGATGTTCTAAAACTGGAAAGTGAAAAATCTGGTGCAAATTTTTTGTTTGGCAAAGCTTAATTGAACAAGCTGAAATTAGAAGCTGATCCGCTACAATGCACAACTGTACCAGATTTTGCGCGCTACAGTTTTAGTAAATCAACCCCATAGATTGCATTGCTTTGTGTCTCCGAGCTGACATACCCGTTCTTTATCCTGAATGGACAACTCCAAATGTTTTGTTTTCTATACAGACATGGGTAGTTCTATGGCAGTTACTGCTAGGTCTTTTACATAAAGTAAACTCTACTTGGCTACTTTAAATCTTTAGGTAAAGCAGTCCCTTAATGGTAACAATCCGTCAGGTCACCTGAGGCCAGGTGACAGATGCACACCGTTGAGGTCAGGAGTGCACTGCTATGATAGTGGACCCTACGGCTGTCTGCTGCGGATGGAACCCTGGGTGGTACAGGAAGGCAGGTCCACTGGGGCACCAACACGGATCCCACAGAGAGCTAGAACATAAAAGATTCCCCAGGGCGCGGAGTCGAAGAGCCAGCAGGTGTTCACTAGAGCCTCTAGTGGCGAGGATGGACTACGCTGCAGCCGACTCCAGGTCGCAGCCCCCAGCTCACGCTCACGGTAGGCTATAGGAGGAAGCTACAGGTCGGGGCGACTAGCAGACAAGGATAAAAACGGAGAACAAGCCAAAGGTCAAGGGTCACAAGCAGGCAGGGATGGTCGGGAACACGCAAAGATCGGTAAAAGAGACAAACGTAGAGCACACGGCAAGCAGGAAACAGGAAACCAAAACACACAATATTGCACGGAAAGGCAGGCTTGGAGAACACAGTGTTAAATAGTGGTTCCTGTTGAGGCTAGGGTGGAGCCACACCAAGGGAAGATTACTCAACCATGCAGGTGTGAGAGAGCAAGCCCTGAGGCTGATACACAGACCAGGTAAGAGACAGACAGGTCATGAAAGTATTACTGCAAGGTCATGACACAATCACAATAAACAGTGTAAAAAACAAACAAACACACGACTGAAGTAATTAACTCATTTTATTTTGCCATGCTCTACTTCCACGTTAAGCAGGTCAGAAGTATTCTCGTCTGAACAAGTAATTATGTACCAAAAGGTGGACATTAGACTGCATTTGTGACAGGACAGATTGAGATTGCTTTGTTTTTATCATGTGAATTGCAGCCCATTAGCCTGGAGGCCAGCCCAGCTGACGTCCGCCAAGAACATGCAGGTGAACGTGGTACACAGACTGACCACCATCTGGTCCCTCATTGACGACCAGCCGAAAGCCTTTTGCCAAGCCCAGATCGGCAGCACATTTCTTGCCAACAATCATCAGATGTCCTAGTAGCTGTGGAATGAGAGCAAAAGGATAAAAAGGTTAAAAATGTCTGCACTGTAATGTTTACACTGTAAAAATAATAATGAAAAAGTGACAACAGCCAATGTTGTACAGAGGGCTGCTAAATACAGGATTATACACAATGAGTTTTCCCTTACAGATATAAGAAACATAAGTATGGACAAATCAGTTGCTGTTAATTTAATCACTTCAGACCTAGAGAACAGGCAAGTAGAACAATAAAAGATACGTTTGTTTACTTTTAAAGACGACGATCCGTACACTGCGCTAGCAGCCTGTAAGCATCACTACGTTTACAATGGTGAGCCAGTCATTGTCAGCTTGATCATGTGGCCGTGATAGACACTTCTTCCGGCATCCCGTTATGAAGGAAGGCAAGGTTGTTTCTTCTCAGGCTAAACTTACCCTTTAACCGGTTAACGACCGGCTCCTGTACATATACGTCGGCAGAATGACACGGCTGAAATTCCCGCCCCACCGCGAGCTCTGTGATCGTGCCTGCCGACTCGATGTCCGCCGGTGTCCCGCGATCGGGTCAGAGCTGCAGAACAGCGAGAGGCAAGTGTAAACAAGCATCTCCCCGTTCTGCCAAGTGACACTGTCACGGATCTTATGCTCACTCTCATCGGGAGCAGCGATCAGTGACGTGTTACTCGTAGCCCAGCCCCCACACAGTTAGAATCACTCCCTAGGACACACTTAACCCCTTCAGCGCCACCTAGTAGTTAACCCCTTCACTGCCAGTGTAATTTTCACAGTAACTAGTGCATATTTATAGCACTGATCGCTGTAAAAATGACAATGTCCCAAAAATGTGTCAAAAGTGTCTGTGTCCGCCATAAAGTCGCAGTCATGATTTAAAAAAAAAAAAAACGCAGATCGCCGCCATTACTAGTAAAAAAATAATAAATGCCATAAATCACCTATTTTGCAGACGCTATAATTTTTGCGCAAACCAATCAATATACGCTTATTGCGATTTTTTTACCAAAAATATGTATAAGAATACGTATCGGCCTAAACTGTGGAAAAATGGTTTTTTATAGATTTTTTGGGGATATTATATAGCAAAAAGTAAAAAATATTGCATTTTTTTCAAAATTGTCGCTCTATTTTTGTTTATAGCACAAAAAATAAAAACCACAGAGGTGATCTAATACCACCAAAAGAAAGCTCTATTTGTGGGGGGAAAAAAAAGGACGTCAATTTTGTTTGGGAGCCACGTCGCACAACCGCGCAAATTGTCAGTTAAAGCGACGCAGTGCCGAATCGCAAAAAGTGCTCTGGTCTTTGGCCAGCTAAATGGTCCGGGGCTGAAGTGGTTATAGTCATAATCCACCTTTAGCAAAAATGAAAAATGCACCCACACAATATAAAATGTGAATTTATTACATGTTTACATTGAAGCCTGCAGAGCATTGGAACCACAATTAGTGCATTGTAGGTGCAATGCACAGGCTTCTGCAAACTTTTCCTGCAGCCCCAGGTCCCCTGAAATAATCAATGAACTACAAATGTGGCGACATCACTTTTGTTCCACTGAGATTTATCTCTTTGCTACGGTGGCATGTGGGACTTGGTAGTCTTTCCAGCACCTGGCAAATCAAACAGAGGACGGTTTGAGGGTGGGGCTCTGGGATACATGACCATATTTCATGTTACATCCTATAAAGGGTGGTGTACCATGAAACATGGTCACAAAATTGGACTAGACTTTTAATGGTGCAGTGGCGAGGCTGCAGGGTTACTGGGAAAGGAGGGGATTAATCGAAGGATATTTATACTGAAGCCTCGTACACACAATCTGATTTTCCGCAGACAAAAGCATCAGACTTTTGTCTGAAGGGCGTTGGCCAGAAACTTGTCTTGCATACAAATGGCACACAATTGTCAGCCAACAAACACGAACGTAGTGACCTATTACGTCGTTTTTCAGCTCTTCAGCGCCACCCTTTGGCCACCTTCTGCTAATGTTGCGTTTGGTGAGCATTGCTTCGGACCATGCGTGTTTGTACTTTGGACTTTTGTCTGACGGAAAATCCGACAACAGATCGTTGTCCGCGGAAAATTTTAAAGCCTGCCATCCAACATTTGTCTACGGAAAATCCAACAACAATTGTGCGATGGAGCATACAAATGGTCGGATTTTCCGCCAACAGCCTGTCATCACACAATTCCCGTCGAAAAATCAGATCGTGTGTACGAGACTTAAAACTAAAATTCTTTAAAAAAGGCCTTCAAACTGGGACTGAACAGGTATTACACCTCTCAACACTCAAAGGAGGTTGTCTTCTTTAAAGAATAGGTTACCCCAGGGCTTGACAAATTTGCTTTGAATTTAGGAGCCAGCTAAAAAAGTTAGGAGCCAGTTTTTTTTTTTTTTTTGTGTAGTATAGTTTGTCAGCACCCGGGGTAAGGCCCCCCCTCACACCTGTATATACGTCAGTCCCCCCTCACACCTTTATACATATCAGCCCCCCCTCACACCTGTATACATATCAGCCCCCCCTCACACCTGTATACATATCAGCCCCCCCTCACACCTGTATACATATCAGCCCCCCCCTCACACGTGTATATACAGGTGTGAGGGGGGACTGACGTGTATATACAGGTCAGTCCCCCCTCACATCTGTATATATGTCAGCCCCTCCTCACACCTGTATATGTTCAATGAGACAGAGCAGCAGAAGCTGCCAAGTTTGTTTCTGTATTGCACAACACTGCTCTCCTTCACCCGCTTCTAACCCGGCAAGGCTCCGGGGCCCCTTACATTTGGATCGGCTGTCCCCCACTGTTGCTAGCCCAAGCAGCTTCCCTGCTCCATCCTCCACCAGAAAACCTCCCGCTCCGAGTACTGACAGTCTGCCTATTCTGTCAGGTGGAGGCTACAAAGGCTTTCGGGTCACCCTGTGGTGAAGCCTGTCCTCCGCCCGCCGACCCCTCCCGCACTGTGTAGGTGGGCTCTGGGGGGAGATGCCAGCTTGGCAGCAGCGTGGCGCGGGCAGCAGAAGCGAGCCAACACAGCTCCCACAGAGAGAAGCCGTTATCCTCGGACCCTGCTCGGGCATTTGGGAGGAGGAGGGGACAGCAGGCCGTGTGAGGAGAGGAGGCCGGCCCTCTCCCCTCCCATGTATCTCACAATGGGACAGCGGACTACTGCCCGCCTCTTGGGAAACAATGGAGACCAGCAGGGGAGGGGGAGGAGAAGGGCCGGCTGCCCGGAGCTGCATGTCTGTGGCGTCGGGAGTTGCAGTGAGTGGGCTGGCGACAGCCCAAGTGCCAGCAGGACACGGTTTCTGGTCGCCACGGCGACCTGGGGTTTGTTGAGCCCTGTGTTACCCCAACACTTTATATTCCTGATTCGTGCCTTCTGTACCATGTATTTTTATGAAAAAGTATCCTGCTCTCTTTGTATTGCTTCCTTTGTGCAAAATCCCTGGTGTTCCGGCCAGTGTCTCTGCTTATTTATGAGTGTACAGAGTGGTCAGTTTTCAGGCTGAGCTGGGAACTCGGCCTGCTTTCCTCCAATGATCAAACTTGTCCTCACACTCTCCCCCCTGCACAGCCATTCACGAAGACCAGTGTACTGCCATTTCTCCTCCCCTAGCCCCCCCCAAGATCCGTATGTAGCTGAGAACAGAGTGCATGTGATAACTTGTTTATGTATATATATATATATATATATATATATATATATATACACATACATATACACACATACATACACATATATATATATATATATATATATACACACACATACATACACACACATACACACACACACACACACACTTTGGCAAAAAAAAAAAACACAAAAAAAAAAAAACACGCATTTAGGCTAGGTTCACACTGCTGCCACTTTAAAATCGCATGATTTTACCGCAATTTTGCGGCCGCGACTTCTGGGAATGCCTGTCTATAGAGCTGAATTTGCATCGCACATGGATCAAACTCGCACAGGACCCTTTTTTCCCCACAGCTTAGGTTCGCAACGCATTGATGTGTATGGCACTAATGTAAATTGTTAAATGACTTGCGAATTTGAGCAATCGCAACGGCTCAAATTTGCAGCAGTGTGAACCTAGCCTAACGCTAGGTGAATTTAGCCCTAAAGCGTTCATTTTAATGGCCATAAATTATTCTGGCCAATTAAATAAATTAACACCCAAATGCTTGAGGCCTAAATCAGGCCTTTCATCAGTAAAACCTTCATGCAAACAAAAATTCTTAATAATCCTTGATAGCAATCCAGGTTTTTGACATTTATGTACATGTGAAAGTCTCTTAAAAACTGTGTTCCAGCCCCCCACGAAAAATTAAGTCAAATACTGTAGCTGCTGACTTAATATTAGGACACTTACCTGTCCAGGGTTCCCGCAATGTCTCCACTCCAGGCGATTTTCAGATCGGCTGTCGCCGCCACCATTCCTGGTAAGGGAAACTGGCAGTGAAGCCTTTTGGCTTCACATTCGGTTCCCTACTGCACATGCGCGAAGCGCCGGCAGAGGAAGGAGGAGGGCGCTGAACTGCCAAGGGTTGGCGCCACGGAGTCGTCTTCTGAAGTGGAGAAGGGGTACCTGTCAAAAACAGGTACCCCTTCCCCCGGAAAGGTGCCAAATGTGGCACTAGAAGGGGGGGGCGGGGAAATAGATAAGCGGAATTTCCACTTTTGAGTGGAACTCTTTTTTTTTTTCTTATTTAAAGCGAAGACTTGTATGTGGTCATTCCTCTTTCCTATTACAGATAAATTAGCAGATCTGAAAAAAATCCACAATGCAACAAACACTGTTCAGTTTAAAATAGTGCATCCCCAGGATTGAGACAAAGGTCAAACTTCCAGCTCAATAAATCACGTGCAGTGCTTTCTAACCGACTGCTCACTTCCTCGGTCATAATACAGGTTAAGAGGGATCCGCCAAAGAAACTGAATGCTGAGCGGATGAAAAAAAAATTAACCAGGGGTCATGAGCAAGAAGGACCTATATACTGATGAATGTGCAATTTAATTCATTATGGCATGTTGAAAGATTGTTGCCATACTCTATGCTGTGTAAAACTTACCAGCTCAGCATGGAAAATCGTGACATATCTTTATTTCAGTTTGTAAAAGTCCCATGTGACATTGCCCTAATGCATTAGGCATAAGATGGAACCTTTAGCCACATCTAACAAAGATGTATGAGAAACACACCTGAATTAAATCCCATTTACATGACAGCAAATTACAGTTTTGCACGACTGACTTTTTCCTCGCCGTCATAAAACAGATGAGTGGTCAGGAAATCAATCTGTGAAAACATCATAAACCAGCATTTTCTAATTAAGTCACAGAGCCCGTGTCAGTAGTGGTTATTAGCCAAGCTGGCACTTTAGAAATGACTGTTAAAGCGGAGCTCCGCCGAAAATAAGATATTAAAAGCCAGCAGCTACAGCAGCTGCTGACTTTTAATATTAGGACACTTACCTGTCCTGTAGTCCAGCGACGTCCGTAGCAGAGGACGAGCGATCGCTCGTCACTCTGCTACCCCCACCGCCATCCTCGGTGAGGGAGCCAGGAAGTGAAGCCTTGCGGCTTCACTGCCCGGTTCCCTACGGTGCATGCGCGAGTCGCGCTGCGCCGTTTTGACTGGTCCCCGTGTGTTATGGGAGCCGAGTGTCTCCCAGAACACTACGGGTATTCTGCGAGAAGTGACGTGCTTCCCGCAGATTTCCCGCAGAGAGGACTCCCAGAAGTGGGTGAAAATACCTGTCTTAGACAGGTATCTGCACCCCCCTCACCCCTGAAAGGTGTCAATTGTGACACCGGAGGGGGGGAGGGTTCCGATGAGCGGAAGTTTCACTTTAGGGTGGAGCTTCGCTTTAAGATAGAACTATCAAATAAAGTATGGAGAACAGAGAATATCTAATGGGCAACCTGGTGGTTTGAAATAACCTGAAAAGACAACATGCTATATATGGAGGAAGGCCACATGTCCTAAATCTGGTCTATGGAAATAATCCTAAAATCTGAAATTGTTTAAATAGTTTTTTTTTTTTTTAAATTGTAATTTTTATTGGGTTTTAAAGAACATTAAATAGTTTTAAAACTGCAAAACTGTTTTCCTTGCTAGTTATAAAAAAAACAGGATGCAACAGTCTTTAAATTAACTTTTCTGTTGCAGTCTCATTTTCCAGAGAATGTAATGCAGCCTAAAACAAATGCTGGGAAAAAAAAAAAAAGCAAAGGGCTATTGCAATGTACTTTACACTATAAAAAGAAATGCAGCAGCGCCACCTACTGTCAGAAACAAGGTAAAGACAGCTAAAAATAAAAACCTTGCAGTAATGGCAACTAAGGGGGATGCATGGATATATTCTCTGCCAAAAATTATCGGCCCAAACTAGGGTTATCAAAGTTTTGCCGATAGACAAAAAGATGCTGAAAAATAAGATGGCTAAAAATAAATATTCATTTATGATATTAAATTTAAATAAAAAAAATAATCGAATACAATTATATATTTCGGGAAAGCCAATTAATTCTGTTATCCGCACTAAACAGCATAGATGGAGGAATCTCCACTGCCACTATTGTGGTAAGATGCAGCCGCTCACATCAAGAGTAGTTTGGAGGCTGCCGCTGTTCTCTCCTAAAAATGCTAGATGTCTGGCTGACGAGCGGATTTAGTGCTTTCAGAGTGACTGACCCTGTATACGAATCTTAGTTTCACTGATGAGTCACTGATATAACATAAGTATACAGGGTTGGAGTTCAGACACTGAGCAAAGCTTCCGTAGTAACAGGTGACCACCCCAGATCGGCACTTTGAACTCATTCTGAGATTTCTTTTTATTTAATTTTTAACCGCATGCCGACCAGCCACCATCATTATACCATGGCAGGTTAACATTAGAGGTGCGCATCTTCACTGGCCTCACGATTCAATTCGATTACGATTATCAGGTCAGCGATTCGATTCCACGATGCATCACGATTACAGCGCAAGTGCGCATGGTTTTCACCAAAAAAAATTAAGCAGTCAGGAGGACTCCATTTTTTTTATTATATCTGTTCTTTTAAAAAAAAGACAACACTCCCTGCATGTAGCAAAGTCTAAACAAAGCAGACAACAACGTTGTCTGCTAAAGGAGAGGGTCAGTGACTGCGGACATGCTACAGGAGATGGTCGGTGACTGCGGACATGCTACAGGAGATGGTCGGTGACTGCGGACATGCTACAGGAGATGGTCGGTGACTGCGGACATGCTACAGGAGATGGTCGGTGACTGCGGACATGCTACAGGAGATGGTCGGTGACTGCGGACATGCTACAGGAGATGGTCGGTGACTGCGGACATGCTACAGGAGATCAGCAGGTAAGTATGATATCCGTTTTACTTTAAGGGAAAAAAAACATACCTGTTGTGCCGAGAATGGTTCCCCCCGCCGGATTCTGTTCCCCTCTGTCTCTCGGCTCCTATCGGAACTCCGCCCCCTCAGCCCTGTACATTGCCGCTCCCTCCTACTGTTCCTCACAAATGCAAATGCTCCTAATACCGCCCCGCCTCTCCAGCCCTCTGCTCTTTAGCATTCGTGAAAAAACAGTAGGCGTGAGCGGCGCTGGAGAGACGGGGCGGTATTAGAAGAATTTGCATTCGTGAGTAGGAGGGAGCGGCAATGTGCAGGGCTGGGGGGGGCGGAGTTCCGATAGTAGCCAAGAGACAGAGGGAACAGAATCCGGCAGGGGAACAGTGTGTGTGTACACGCCGCGCTCATGTGACTGCCCTCTCTCCTCTCTGCTTTCTCGTCTCTGACGCCAGGAGAGACGCGAGACGTGAAAGCAGAGAGGCGGGCCAGACAGTCACATAAGCGCGTCATAGAAAAAAACAAACGAATAAGCCCCTCCCGGGAGGAGGGGCAGGGCTAAGACATCGGGGTAATCGATTATTAGGCTTGCATGCATCGGGGACGCCCGAATCGCGATGCACCGATTAAATTCCGCACCCCTAGTTAACATGGCTGCGCAAACCGCTGTAGGTGCAAGTCAGCCACGGATCCCCGTTCTGTCAGGGAAGTAGAGAGAGGTCTGCTGTTCCTAGTGATTAGGAACAGCGATCTCTCTCTACTCCCCATCAGTACACCACCCCCCGGTTAGAAACACCTCCCTAGGGAACATTTAAGGCCTGTACACACTATACGAAAATCGGATGGAAAAATTTGTACAACGAGCGGTCTGACGATTTTTGGATTGTTAGTATGGTGCCTTCGACATCCGATTTCGCTTTTTCGTCAGACAAAAGCTGGATGTGCAGACTATAAAAACTTTGTCAGACGTGAACTCAATGTCCGATTTTCATTTCATTAGTACGGTTTTCGTACAAAAAAAAAAAAAAGAAGACTACGCATGCTCAGAAACGAAAGAATACATAAACTATTCAACACATTACGTCACTTCTGACGTTGTATTCTGTCATACGAAAATTTTCATATTGTGAGTAACCTCTTCACTTTCGACAAGACTAGCATGCCACAAAAAACAGACGTTCTGTCGTCCGAAAAGCCAAGCGTGTGTATGAGGCTTTAACCCCTTGTTTGCCCCTAGTGACATTTATACAGTAATCAGTGGCTATTTATAGCTCTGATCGCTGTATAAATTTCAATGGTCCAAAAAAAAAAAAAGTGTCAAACTTGTCGGAGCTGTCCACCGCAGTTCCAAAAAAAAAAAAAAAAAAAAAAAAAAAAGAAGAAGTCCATCTATATCTCTCTATCAATGCTGATCACCGCCATTGCTAGAAAAAAATAAAATAAAAAAAAATTATAATAAAAATGCCATAAATCTATCCCCTATAACTTTTGGGCAAACCAATCAATATACGCTTATTGCGATTTTTTTTACCAAAAATATGTAGAATACATAATGGCCTAAACTGATGAAGAAATTCCTTTTTTTTTGGGGGGGGGGGGGGGGATTTAATAGAAAAAAAGGTAAATAGTGTTTTTTTTTTTCCAAATTGACGCTTTTTTTGTTTATAGCACAAAAAAAAAAACGAAAAAAAAAAAACGAAAAAAAAAAAAACGAAAAAAATAAACCGCAGAGGTGATCAAATACTACCAAAAAAAAAAAGCTCTATTTGTGGAAAAAAAAAAAAAAAAAAGGACAAATTGTTTGTGTACAACGTTGCATGCCCGCGCAGCTGTCAGTTAAAGCAACGCAGTGCCGTATCGCAAAAAATGACCTGGTCAGGAAGTGGGTAAATCTGGGGCTGAAGTGGTTAATGTTCTTTTGATGCTTCATAACAGTGCACTTAGCATGCCAATAGCGTTTGGAGCACATTTAGAGTGTTTTTGGCGCATTATGATAGAAATGAATGGATGAAGTTGCAAAGTGTCAGTGCCTGCCGAACGCCGAGGGCCAAGTCACACTATATGCGGTAACAGACGTTTTACAGCATTGTAGAACGTCTGTCACCACAAGGAAACACAGAAAACAACTGTTTCCTATGTGTACCATGCGCACTGCAAGGCAGCCTAGAGCTGTGCGCCAGTGTGCTGAGATAAAATGCTTTGCATTGCAATGTCGGGCAGCATAGTGCATCACCCTGCCCAACATTGCAGTTAATGAAGTGCATGTTTTGTACACTTCAAAATAATGCTGGTACAGAAGGAAAAAAAAAAAAAAAAGGGAGCAGTGTGATGCGAATAATTGTGCATCACACTGCCTCTTAGCGCAGCAGCAACGCAGCTGCTCTGCAATGTCAAGGAGGTTATAGTGTGAATTGGCCTTGAGCCAGCATTTTTTGCCTCACTGGCAGGAGGCAATGCTATTTATTGCTGCCATGCAATAGGTGTGTAAATTCCCCACGCTAAAATGTGATAATGTACAAGGTGCCTCAATTAAAATGAACTCTTGAAATGGACCCTTACCAGAACAAAAAGCATTAATGCAGAAGCTTTATGCCCCCGATGAGGTCACATATGACGAAACACATTGGGCCGAGCCAATGCACGTGAAGTCGCTACACCTACTTGGACCCGTAATTTTTGTTACGCATTATTTGGAACCTTTATCGTGCATCTTGGGACTGTTATGCATACAAAGCATGTATTGTTTTTATTAATGCGAGTAGTATTCATACTTTTAAGTGCAATAAAACCCTTTAGACCGTTTTACACTATACAGACTCTTTCATTTTGATTTTATGTGGAATTTTGTGAATGTTACCATTGATTGGATTTGCGAGATATACGGCTGAACTCCAGCCAAACAACATGAACCGGATCTTTACTTGATGGGATTGTCATATTGATGCCGATTTGACTCTGTAGTGGAGTCTTCATGTTCTGGTAAGAGTCCATTACTTGTGGTTGGTGAAGGTTCACTGCAGTGTTTTGGAAGACCTAATCTGGACTTTTCACTTATATATGTACGTGTTTTTTCTAGATTTTATATGTTATTTTTCATTTTAATTGAGTCACCTTGTACATTATCACATTTTAGCGTGACATTTTACACAATTATCACAAATTTTTATTTTTTTGCCAGCACTTTTTCTTTATCGTACACCACGGGACACAGAGCCAGTCATTACATAATGGGTTAAGGGTCACCAGCGGTGATTGGACACTGGCACAACCAATAGAAGACAGTTCCCCTCCATATAACCCCTCCCATCAGGGGAGTACCTCAGTTTTTTCGCCAGTGTCGAAAGGTGTTGGACGCGTTAGGAGGTGCTAAAGGAAAGCTCTGCCAAAGAGACCCTCTGGGGGTAAAAGAGCTATGCTTTCGGACCCATCCAAGACGCCTACAAGTTAAGCCAAAACTGGATGGGATCTGGGCCTCACCCATGAGGCATCGCCTGTAATGTCTCTCTTCGGAGGACTGGGCTCTAAGATCCAGCACTTTCGCTATTTCGCTAAAAGTCCAGGTAAGAGTCTTGTACAAGGCCCAGGGGAGAGGTATCCTTTAAATAGGAACCCATATCCCTGAAGGTTGGCACACTTAGCCCGCTGTGAGGGGTGAAGTTTGGTATCTGTCTGAAAATTTTCAGCAGAAACAACCTGCGGCGAGGATAAGGTAAGATTAGAAGGTCCAAAACTAGGTTAAGGACCTTTCCAAAAAAAATAAAAAAAGAAGAAGGTGGATGTCTTCTCTTTTTTCCACCACTGGGGGGAGTAAAGAGCTTCACCTCACTCTGTTCAGTGTCGGCTTTGGTGAAGTACACTGCTCGTCCCTCCGCTGCTGAGCTTGCTTGGGCACCCCGCTCCTCCTTTCGGTGGCCGACCAGACACCTGCAGATGCAGGTAAGTGGGAAGGGCTGGTGAGAGTCCACTCTCACTGTGGCCACCGCCATAGCGCTAAGAGCCGCGGGAGCGCGCTTTATCGGAGGGGGGGGGCGAAGGCGTGCGCGGGCACGTAGGCGCGCGCAGGCACGGAAAACGGCGCCAAATTTAAAAATCTGTCAGTGTGCAGAGCACTGCAGCATCAAGCAAGCTCGTTTGTTCTCTTGTTCCTGGCAGAGAAACAGCAGCTATACAGGGACGTAAGACTCAATGTGGTTGGACTGGGTACTTCCTAGAAGACATCCATGTTATGCATAGCTGTGTGTTAAAAGTTGCATACTTAATGTAAATTGCTAAACTAAGCACGGTAGTGTATGCATTTAGGTACCTTGTATTTTGTCTAAACAGTAAGCCTTCCAGGGGAAGTAATGCGGACAAAAAGAGATAAAAAAGCACCGCTGCCTAAGACAGGAGGCTCTAGCTGTGCTGACTCGGTACCTTCCTCTCCTGTGTTGCCAAATGCACCTGTACAGGATGAGCCATTACCTCTGTCAGGTATGGCGGCTTTCCCAGTGAAGCCTGGGCCTGCATATGTCACTGAGGACACTTTGTCAGCAGCCCTAAATAATCTGGAGGAGAAAATTGCTACCTTGATCGCTAAGTCCTCTAAAAAGGACAATAAGCGAAGCAGATCTCCTCCAGTGTTGGACCTCCCTTCAGAAGTACCTGAGGAGGAGGAGGATGAGGAGGAGGCTACATCAGCAGAGGATGAGGAGTCAGACGGATCAGGGATATCGGATGAGCCTTTCTCGGTATCCCAGATTTTGAAGTCACAGGTACAATGCTATGCAGGAACAGTGCGATCTGCATTTAAGTTACCCTCTTCGGAGGTAACAGAATCACCTGTCTCCTCCCTAGGGTCATTAAGATCCCTGCAAGGTGCATGCTCCTTCCCGGTTCATCCGTTACTAGAGGATTTAATGTACGCAGACTGGCAACATCCAGATAAGCGTTTCTCACCTCCAAAAAAGTTTAACATTCTTTATCCTATGGAGGAAAATTTTTTAAAGAAATGGAGCCCGCCTTCGGTAGATGCGGCTATTTCTTGTGTAAATAAGAACCTGACATGTCCGGTGGACAATGTACAAGTGTTTAAAGATCCTTCTGAGAAGAAGTTGGAATCCCTACTGAAGTCCTCCTTCCTTTTGGCCAGCTCAATCACCCAACCTGCGGTAGCAGCAGTCGGTATGTGTCAGGTCATCAGCCAACAGGTAAAGCAGGGGCTGAAGGAGCTGCCTTCAGAGCAGGCTAAAAATTGGGAGAATTTGCCTAAAGCCTTATGCTTCACAGTGGATGCCATGAGAGATTCTATCATACAGGCATCACGCCTTACACTCCAGCTGGTACATATGCGCAGGGTACTTTGGCTTAAGCATTGGTCAGCGGAAGCCCCATGCAAAAAGCTGTTGGCAAGTTTCCCGTTCCATGGCGAACGCCTATTTGGGGAAGATTTAGAAAAATATATACAGAAGATATCAAGTGGTAAAACGACACTTTTACCCGAGAGAAAGAAAAACAAGAGGCCTTGTTTTAAACGCTCTCTCTCCCCAGCTCCCGGGAAATCTGACTCCAGCCAGTGGCGACGGCCTTTTCAGCCGCCCACAAAAGCCAAGGGACAGGCTCAGAAGAACAAGAAGCCGTGGGGTGCAAGAGCTAATAAGCAAGCCCCCAAAACCTCTCAGTGAAGGGGCGCCCCCGCTCGGCCGAGTGGGGGGAAGGCTTCGTCAGTTCTCAGCGACTTGGCGGACAGAAACCCAGGACAAATGGGTGGTATCCACAATATCCTCAGGGTACAAACTGGAATTTCGAGAGGTCCCATCTTCTCAATTCCGAGGTTCAAGACTCTCCAAGGATCCACAAAAAAGAGGATCCTTCTTCAAAAGGTTTGAATCACTTAATGGCTCAAGGGGTGGTTACAGAGGTACCCCAAAAAGAGCAAGGTTCAGGGTTTTACTCAAACCTCTTTGTGATTCCAAAGCCAAATGGAGATGTCAGACCCATCCTGGATCTAAAATCCCTAAATCGGTTTCTGAACGTTCGCCATTTTCGAATGGAAACGATCCGATGTCGCCACTTTAAAGGGCGGAGAATTCATGGCGTCCATAGATATCAAGGACGCATATTTACACATACCCATCCTCCCCGCTCACCAAAGATTCCTAAGGTTTGCGGTAGAACATCGCCACTTTCAATTTGTGGCCCTGCCATTTGGTATAGCCACCGCGCCCAGAGTATTCACAAAGGTGGTAGCTCCTCTGTTAGCAAACCTGAGAACACAGGGCATTGCGGTAACAGCCTATCTAGACGATCTACTGGTAATAGATCAGTCAAAGGAGGGATTGGATCACGTGGTGCACACTACAGTAGGATACCTGGAGCATTTAGGATGGATTATAAACTTACAAAAATCCTCTCTCCAGGCCCAAAGAAGGATAGTGTACCTGGGCATGATCATAGATACAGCCCAAAACAGGGTATACCTGCCAGAGCCAAAGATACAGTCTCTGAAAGACCTGATCCACAAGGTCAAAGCAAGCAAAAGGCCGTCTATTCGCCTTTGCATGAGGCTATTGGGGAAGATGGTAGCCTCCTTCGAGGCGGTCCCTTACGCCCAGTTTCATTCGAGACGGCTTCAATGCAATATTTTAGCCTCCTGGAACAGGAAGAGCCAAGCTCTGGATATACCCATGCGCCTGTCCTCACAAGTACGCCAAAGCTTCAAGTGGTGGCTAGAAGCCAAGAATTTACGGAAGGGAAAGTGCTTCCTCCCAGTGTCCTGGAAGGTGGTATCTACGGATGCCAGCCTATCAGGCTGGGGTGCAGTATTCGAAGAGGCTTCTACCCAGGGAACCTGGGCCAAGACTCAAGGGATCCTGCCCATCAATATACTGGAGATCCGGGCAGTATATCTAGCCCTCAAAACCTGGACATACAGGTTACAGGGATACCCAGTTCGGGTTCAATCCGACAATGCTACTGCAGTAGCTTACATCAATCACCAAGGAGGCACTCGCAGTCGGGCGGCCCAAAGAGAGGTGAACCGGATTTTTGCATGGGCAGAAGAGCATGTACCTTGCCTTTCTGCAATCTTCATTCCGGGGATAGAAAACTGGCAAGCGGACTACCTGAGTCGTCAGCAGCTGCTACCAGGAGAGTGGTCTCTCCACCCCGAGATCTTTCAGGCCATGTGTCTGAGATGGGGAAACCCAGATGTAGACCTGCTAGCTTCCAGGTTCAACAAGAAATTGGACAACTTTGTGTCCAGAACGAGAGATCCTCTAGCCTACGGGACAGATGCTCTAATAACTCCATGGAATCAGTTCTCACTGATCTATGCATTCCCTCCGATCCCTCTTCTACAAAGACTGCTTCGCAGGATCAAGGAGGAGGGAATACCAGTAATCCTAGTGGCCCCAAATTGGCCCAGGAGGCCTTGGTACGCCGAGATCGTAAAAATGGTGATAGGAAGGCCCTGGAAGCTTCCACTTCGACACGACCTGCTGTCACAGGGTCCAGTATTCCACCCTTCCTTACAAAGGCTAAATTTGACGGCCTGGCTGCTGAGACCCACATTTTGAAAAAGAGAGGGGTCTCTGGTCCGGCTCTTTCTACACTCATTAATGCTAGAAAGCCAGCCTCCAGACTCATCTATCATAGAGTCTGGAAAGCATACGTTTCCTGGTGTGAATCCAGAAGTTGGAATCCTCAGAAATATGAAATAAGCAGGATTCTTGCTTTTTACCAGTTAGGAGTGGATATGAAATTAGCCCTTAGCACCATCAAGGGTCAAATATCGGCTCTATCAGTCTTCTTTCAGAGACCATTGGCATCTCATTCCCTAGTTCGGACATTCATTCAGGGGGTACTGAGGATAAATCCTCCAGTCAGGTCTCCCTTGTGTCCATGGGATTTGAATTTGGTATTGTCAGTGTTGCAAAAGCAACCTTTTGAACCTATTCGCCATATTCCTTTAATTATATTAAGTAGGAAATTGGCCTTTTTGATTGCTATTGCTTCTGCTAGGAGAGTATCAGAACTAGCAGCTCTTTCTTGTAAAGAGCCTTATCTAATTTGTCACAAGGACAAAATTGTACTACAACCCCATCCTGCCTTTCTACCCAAGGTAGTGTCGGCTTTTCACTTGAATCAAGACATTGTTTTGCCTTTTTTTTCCAAACCCGCGGACGGCGGGGGAAAAGTTATTACACTCTCTAGATCTAGTGAGAGCGGTAAAGGTGTATCTGCAAGCAACCGCTCAGATACGTAAAACAGATGTTTTGTTTATTTTGCCAGATGGTCCCAAGAAGGGCCAAGCGGTATCAAAATCCACCATTTCCAGGTGGATTAGACAGGTAATTGTTCAAGCTTATGGTTTAAAGAACAGGACTCCTCCTTTTCCTGTTAAGGCGCACTCTACCAGGGCGATAAGTGCTTCATGGGCAGTGCACCACCAGGCTTCGATGGCTCAGATCTGTAAAGCTGCAACTTGGTCTTCAGTCCACACATTTTCCAAATTCTATCAAATAGATGTGAAAGGACATGAGGATTTCGCCTTCGGGCGAAGTGTGCTGCAGGAAGCAGTATGGGGCTTCTGGTTTGCAAGCGGCCTGTTTGATCTGTGTCTCCCCCCCTTCATATTGAGCATTGCTCTGGGACGTCCCATTATGTAATGACTGGCTCTGTGTCCCGTGGTGTACGATAAAGAAAGTAGGATTTTTATAACAGCTTACCTGTAAAATCCTTTTCTTGGAGTACACCACGGGACACAGAGGTCCCCCCCTTCTTATGGGAACCTTACTGCTTTGCTACAAAAACTGAGGTACTCCCCTGATGGGAGGGGTTATATGGAGGGGAACTGTCTTCTATTGGTTGTGCCAGTGTCCAATCACCGCTGGTGACCCTTAACCCATTATGTAATGACTGGCTCTGTGTCCCGTGGTGTACTCCAAGAAAAGGATTTTACAGGTAAGCTGTTATAAAAATCCTACTTTTTCTTAGTTTATTTACCGGCCAGTGCGTTTTCTACTATAGTTTTAGGCTATTGCTGCCATGTGTGCACCTCCATCTTCTGCGTAATGAGTATTCCCACGCTAATATGGGAAAGTAACTAAAAAAAAAAAACTGAAGGGTGCTGTAAAAATTCAGGGTCAAACACTACCCACAAACAGGTATAGGGAGAAAAAAAAAAAAGGCATACGGACACCGGAAGTGACATTCTAAGGTCTCGAGCTCGCTGCTTGTTTTTACATTGTGCACTAACCATATTATAAATGTAAGTACTTTTATTTCAAAATAAACATCCATCTTTTAAACATACCTCACCATAGAGGCTCTGTGTTCTCTCCAATCTTTCCATACATGTCCGGTTTTTGATGCATATGAGCGGCCCCCATTACTGACCTTCCCTTTAATGAAGGGAAGCATCTATTAGGCTCTGCATACACTGGGACCCCCTGGAAGGAAAGAACGCGCAGGAAACAACCCCCCATCCTGAGTGATAAACCTCTCTCTCTCCCCTTTATCTGAAATGCTGCTTACCTTACAGCAGTAAGGTAAGAAGGTAGTACACCTACGGGTGTTACTCACACGGAAGATCCACTACCACTGAAGTCACAGTGCCACCTGCTAATATTATAGTGCACTTCTTACATTGCACTCTGCACTTTGGATCCGGAAGAGTTTTTCTTTCCGAGATTCATCAGCACTATCTGCATCTTTGTTTATTTTATATGGACTCCCTCTGAATCTAATATAGACTGCTCCAAAAAATTAAAGGAACACTTTTGAATCAGAACTCCTGGGATATTGATCTGGTCAGTTAAGTAGCAGAGGGGGAGGGGTGTATACAGAGGGGGTTGTTAATCAGTTTCAGCTGCTTTGCTGTTAATTGAAAGGTAGGTACACTAGATGGGCAACAATGAGACGACCTCCAAAACAGGAATGTTTTTTCAAGTGAAGGTGTCTGACATTTGTTTTCCCTACTTATCTTTTCTGCCTGTTTTGCATTTGGCTAGGGTCAGTGTCACTACTGGTAGCACGAGGCGATACTTGGACCCTATAAAGGTTGCACAGGCAGTCCAACTCCTGAAGGATGGCACATCAATACGTGTCATTGCCAGAAGGTTTGCTGCGTCTCCCAGCACAGTCTCAAGAGCATGGAGGAGACAGGCAGTTACTCTAGAAGAGCTGGACAGAGCCGTAGAAGGTCCTTAACCCATCAGCAGGACCGGTATCTGCTCCTTTGTGCAAGGAGGAACAGGATGAGCACTGCCAGAGCCCTACAAAATAACCTCCAGCAGGCCACTGGTGTGAATGTCTCTGACCAAACAATCAGAAACAGACTTCATGGCTTCATGGGTGTGGCCTGAGGGCCCAACGTCCTCTAGTGTGCTCACTGCTGGACACTGTGGAGCTCGATTGACATTTTCCATTGAACACCAGAATTGGCAGGTCCGCCACTGGTGCCCCATGCTTTTCACAGATGAGAGCAGGTTCACCCTGAGCATATATGACAGGCGTGAAAGTGTCTGGAGAAGCCGCAGAGAACTTTATGCTGCCTGTAACATTGTTCAGCATGATCAGTTTGGTAGTGGGTCAGTGATGGTCTGGGGAGGCATATCCATGGAGGGACACACAGACCTCTAAAGGCTACACAATGGCACCCTGACTGCCATTAGGTATCGGGATGAAATCCTTGGACCCGTTGTCAGACCCTACGCTGGTGAAGTGGGTCCTGGGTTCCTCCTGGTGCACGACAATGCCCGGCCTCATGTGGCGAGAGCATGCAGCCAGTTTCTGGAGGATGAAGAAATTGATACCATTAAATGGCCCCCACGCTCACCTGACCTAAATCCATAAGAACACCTCTGGGACATTATGTTTCGGTCCATCCGGTGCCGCCAGGTTGCACCTCAGTCTGTTCAGGAGCTCAGTGATACTCTGGTCCATATCTGGGAGGAAATACCCCAGGACACCATCCGTCGTCTCATTAGGAGCATGCCCTGATGTTGTCTGGCATGCATACAAGCACTTGGGGACCATACAAAGTACTGAGGACCATTTTGAGTTGTTGCAATGAAATTTCAGCAAAATGGACTAGCTTGCTGCATAATTTTTTTCACTTTCATTTTCGAGATGTCTTTGAATTCAGCCCTCTAGGTGAATAATTTATAGTATAGATATCCAGCATGAGATTTTGCCCCGTTGAGATCTGATATGTTTTCAAAGTGTTCCTTTAATTTTTTTGAGCAGTGTATATAGCGCATATTCACTCATCAATATTGAAAAGTTATATACTTTATTTAATACAAGTCACTTGTTACAGCACTTATGCACTTTATTGTTTTTATTGTGTATTTATGCCAACCTGCACTTTATTGGATTGATTGTGTTTTTTATACCTATTGATTGATTGACAGTAATCTATTGAAGCTAAACACACCATATGTATTTTAAATTTATTTATACTATTGTTTATTTTATTGGGAAGCGCAACACCTCTACCTCTTTTTTTTTTGAGTGGATAAGCAGTCGGGCAGCGGTAACAACATGACCCTTGTTTTTACCGCCTGTTGGCAAGGTGTAAAAAATAAACACATGATCTTTTCAGTTCTTCCTCCCCTCCCTGAATTTTGCATACCTAAAATTAAGGTCTGGGAAATTCTGAGTCCTGCATCATACCACCCATGCAAGCATGTCCCAAAATTAAATCAACATCAATAGAAAACCCATCTGCATCATGTCTTCCCACAAAGTCGATGAGGTGCAGGACATGGACGGGAATATGGAAGATGGGCTAGATGGCTCTGGGCAGGGCAAACAGTGAAAGCTCTGCATTTCAGGTAAATAATAGGATTTTTATAACAGCTTACCTGTAAAATCCTTTTCTTGGAGTACATCACGGGACACAGAGCGACATAGTCATTACTAATGGGTTATATAGATACCGTCAGGTGCTGGCACTGGCAACTTCCAAAACCGGAAGTACCCTCCCCTATATAAGCCCCTCCCATCCGGGAGCACCTCAGTTTTGTAGCAAAGCAATAAGTGTCCCCAAAGAGGGGCGGGAGCTCTGTGTCCCGTGATGTACTCCAAGAAAAGGATTTTACAGGTAAGCTGTTATAAAAATCCTATTTTCTTTCTCGTACATCACGGGACACAGAGCGACATAGTCATTACTAATGGGATGTCCTAAAGCAATGCCAAATGAGGGGGGATACACCATATATAAGCTGAGCGCTATCAGACATGAGGATCTTTTGCGGCCTGCAACACACTGCGCCCAAAGGCGACATCCTCCTGACTTCTAACGTCCACCTGGTAGAACCTAGTAAACGTGTGAACTGAAGACCATGTTGCGGCCTTACAGATTTGAGCCAGGGAGGCCTGGTGATGCACTGCCCATGAAGTTCCAACTGCTCTCGTGGAGTGCGCTCTAACTTTGAACGGAGGCGGTCTCCTTCTCAAGCCATAAGCTTGCATAATGACCTGTCGAATCCACTTGGCTAAAGTAGATTTTGACGCTGCCTGACCCTTTCTGGGGCCTTCCGGCAGAATAAACAAAGTATCCGTTCTGCGAATCTGAGCAGTGGCTTTTAGATAAGCTTTAACTGCTCTTACTACATCCAAAGAATGCAATAACTTTTCCTCTACCGAAGTAGGTTTGGGGAAAAAAGAAGGAAGAACCACATCTTGGTTCAAATGAAACCTCGATACCACCTTAGGAAGAAAGGCTGGATGAGGACGTAACACTACTCTGTCCTTATGGATAACCAGATATGGCTCCTTACAGGACATAGCTGCTAATTCCGATACTCTTTTAGCCGAACCAATGGCTACTAGAAAAATCAATTTCCTGGTGAGAAGCACCAAGGAAATATGCTGTAATGGTTCAAATGGTTGTTTCTGTAGAACCGACAGAACCAAGTTTAGATCCCATGGACATATGGGAATATTAACCGGAGGACTAATACGCATCACTCCTTGTATAAAGGCTTTGACTAGTGAATGCAAAGCCAAGGGCCTTTGAAAAAATATTGACAAGGCCGAAATCTGACCCTTGATAGTACTCAAGGCAAGCTTCCTATCTACAGCCCACTGTAGGAAGTCCAGAATCCTACCTATTATGTACTTATGTGGATGCCATTTCTTGGCCTCACACCACGCGATGTACGCCTTCCAGATTCTATAGTAGATCTGCCTGGATACCGGCTTCCTGGCATTGATCATGGTAGATACCACAGCATTAGAGAGCCCTCTCTTTTTTAGAATGTGGGCTTCAATAGCCAGGCCGTCAAACCTAGGGCTGGTAAGGAAGGGTGGTATATCGGTCCTTGCGAAAGCAGGTCCGGACGACGTGGGAGAGTCCAAGGACTCCCCACTGAAATTTTACAATCTCCGCGTACCACGCTCTTCGGGGCCACGCTGGAGCCACCGGAATCACTGGTTTCTTTTCTACCCTAATTCTGCGGAGTAATCGAGGTAACCATTGTGGCGGTGTGAATGCATATATCAGCTTGAACTGATCCCAAGGGAACACTAGGGCATCCGAGCCGCAAGCTAGGGGATCCCTTGTCCGAGAGACAAACCTGTCCCCCTTTGCGTTGAATCTGGATGCTAGAAGATCTACATCCGATGTTCCCCACCGCTGACATATTGTCCAGAAAACCTCGGGGTGAAGGGACCCTTCCTCTGGGCCTAATTGCTGGCGACTTAGAAAGTCCGCCTTCCAATTCTCCACTCCTGGAATGAATACCGCAGATATGGCTGGGACATATTTTTCTGCCCATTTCAGGATGTAATTTACTTCCCTCTGGGCTGCACGACTCCTGGTGCCCCCCTGATGATTGATATATGCCACTACTGTGGCATTGTCTGATTGAATTCTGACAGGGGACCCTTGGAGTTTGGATGTCCATGCTACTAGGGCATACCGGGCTGCTCGTATCTCTAAGAGATTGATGGGCAGGGCCTTTTCTGCATCCGACCATCTGCCCTGGAGAGACTATTGCTCCAGTACTGCTCCCCAGCCTATAAGGCTGGCATCTGTAGTGACCACCTTCCAAGAAATCGGACTGAAGGATTTCCTTTTTTCCAGATTCTGGGGAACCAACCACCAACGGAGGCTCTTGCGAACGGAAGGGGACAAGGACATTGTAAGTCTAGGGCCTGAACTTTTTTGTTCCAGGCTGACAGTATGGCCCCTTGCAAATTCCTTGAATGGAATTGACCGTAGGGTACTGCTTCGAATGATGCCACCATTTTTCCCAGCAGCCTCATATACAGGCGTATGGACGGCTGTCTTTTTTGTACCCACTAAGTGGATCAAATCTTTCAAAGACAACACCTTTCCTTGAGGCAAGAATATTTTTCTCTGGCCTGAATCCAACCTTAGCCCCAAGTATTCCAGACTTTTGACTGGTTTTTAGGGCTGACTTGTCTCGGTTGATAATCCAACCGTGAGATTCCAGATACTTGATTGTCTTGTGAACGACCACGTCTAGTTTTTTCACTGAGTGGTCTATCAGCAACAAGTCATCCAGATATGCCATTATCATTACACCTTGTGTTCTTAGATTGGCCAATAAAGGGCCAGAATTTTTGTAAACACTCGTGGTGCTGTGGCCAAACCGAAGGGTAAGGCTCTGAACTGAAAATGGCGCCCTTCTACTGCAAAGCGTAGAAATTTTTGGTGGACTGGAAAGATGGGAATGTGCAAATAAGCATCTTTGATGTCGATCGCGGCTAACCAATCCTCCCCTTGTAGGGCAGTGGCCACCGATCGGATCGACTCCATCGGAAAGTCCTGATATACAGGAATTTGTATAGCCCTTTTAGAATTAATATGGGCCTCCCGTCCGCGTTTGCTTCGGGACTGTAAAGAGGTTTGAGTAAAACCCGAACCCTCATTCTTCCAGGGGAACCTCCATAATTACTCCTTGGAGCAATAGTTGTTCTAGTGCCAACAGGAGGGACTCTCTCTTCCGGGGATCCCTTGGCACGTTTGACCTCAAAAATGGGAAGGAGGAGAGTCTTTTAACTCCAAACTGTATCCCAAACCTACTGTGGAGAGCACCTATCTGTCTTGATCGTGTCCCGCCAGGTCTCTTGCGAACAACTGGAGTCCTTCCCCCACCCGACTGAGTGGGGGCTTCAATGAATTTAACTTTGGGGGAGGTTTTGTACCTCCCCTGACCCAGGGTTTCTCATTACCCTGCTACTGTCCCTGTTTTTTACCCCCGGGATTTGACCGAGGAGGCCGTCGGAACTGTTACACAGCCGATGCCCCAGGGACTGGAGAAGCAGGCCTCTTAAAGAGGGACATCTAACTCTGTTTTTAACCGGCAAGAGCGTATTTTTACCGCTGGAAATTTTCTGGATATATTTGTCCAGGTTTTCCCTGAATAAGCGTTCACCATGAAATGGGACGCTAACCAGCCATTCTTTACAGGGAGCTTCAGCAGACCAGTTTTTGAGCCATAGGAGCCTACGCATATGTACTATAGACAGCGTAAGGCGGGAGGCCTGATGGACTGAATCCTCTATGGCGTCAACCGCAAAGCCTAAGGCTCTAGGTAGATCAGCTAGGGCAAAGCCTGCTGATCTGTCAAGTCCCTCAAGACCTGTTTCAACTGATCCTTCACTGCTTAGCAGACCCCAATAGCTGCTACTGCTGGTTGTATCACCAAGCAGATTTTCATAAGGACTCCAATCTTTTATCTATTGGGTTCTTGAACATTTGGACATTATCCACTGGACATGTCAGTGATTTATACATACAAGAGATGGCTGCGTCCACTGTAGGGACCTTCCATTTTTTTTTTTTTTGATGAACTTATCCTCCATGGGATAGACCACCGGAAATCTCTTGGGGGAATAAATATTTTCTCAGGACGTTCCCAATCCTGGTAAATGAGCCCTTTCAGTAAAGGGTGAAGTGGAAAAGAACAAACAGTCTGGGGGCTTCTAGCGACCCCAACGAGGATACAGTAGTGGTTGATGGTTCCGCAAGCTGCATTTTTAAATGCTGATCGGACCATGTTAGTCAGAGACTGAACCCATAATCTTTCAGCTTGAGATGCTGAGAAAAGGTTCCCCCACTGTTGATTCCTCTATAACAGAATCAACCTCATCCTGATCCCCTTCAGGCAGGTCGATCCCTGTATGGGACTGTTGCTCTGCTAACAGGCACTCTGAAGGAGGAGACGGAGATCGGGCGTGCTTTCCCTGACAGGGAAGCAGCGATAAATGTTGACAATCTCTCTCTAATCCTCCCAGAGCTGAGGAAAAAACCTCCTCTGTTACATACACAGGAGCAGGTGAACTGAGGACAGCCACAGTACCAAGTACCCCTGCGGGGTCTCTACGGTCACTTACCTCTGAACTTCAGGGGAGACTGGTGCAGCAGAAGTATGCCCAAGATCCTCCGAGCCCGATGAGACCCCCTTCGCTTCCTGGAAGATTCAGTTCCGGAGCTTCTGGACGGCATATTCCTAAGCCTAAAGCTGAGGTATTCCAGCCGTAATACACCACTTTTACTGAGAATAGTCTAGCACAATTGCTGCTATATCACAGTTGGTGTCTACTAATGTGCCTTTCTAGGGGATGCCTGTATCAACCGCTTGCTGTATGCCCTTTTTTTTTTAAATGTTGCCAGCTCTGTCTCTGTACTTCATAGCCAGCTCACCACACAAAACTGTGGTTTTTACATGCTGGGACGCCCGCACATGCGCAGAAGCGCTGCGGCGCACACAGAGCGTCATCCCCCAGGCTCCGCCCCCTTTCCTGGCTCACCTCTATATATAGAGGCGCGTGCACGCGCACGCGCGCGGCCACGTGCGCCTTCGGCGCTAATTTTGAAAAATGGAGACTAGGGACAAGAGCCAGGGCCCCTCTTTGCCGCAGGCCGGGGGATGGACGAGCATTGCAACATGGCAGAGGAAGCAGTTTCCCATAAGAGAACTCACCATCTGCCTGGACTTGCTCTGCTGAGAAGAAACTAGTCCACATGACAAGAAAACATTCCACAGCGGCCTCTAGTGGACAAACACAGGTACCGCAGTCTAATATCTTAAATATATATAAAAAAAAAATTTATTTTTTTTATTTTTTTTCTTGACCACCATTAAAAATTATTACATTTTTTTAGTAGTTACAGGCATGCACAGAATTTTGCGGGAATACCATTAGGTAACAGACAGAAAGACAAATTAGGCTTGGGGGTCCCCCAATAGAACCAAGTTCCTGGGGGCCCCCACTTACCTGTTCCCCGCCGCAGGACTTTGTTTGGTCCACAAAAGCCCAAACTTCATCTATCACGGCAGGCATTGTAATCAAACCTTCAGGGACCGGGTTCCCAAGGATTCCACTCCCCTGGACCTGTATAGCACCCTGCACAGAAAACATCTTGGTCGTGGGTATGACCAGAGCTCTGGATCCCAGGGTCCAGCTCTCCTAAGAGAAGCATTACAGGCAAAACCTTGCTCTTCTCTGCAAGGCCCGGGTACCGACCGTTTAGCTATGAAGCTTTTTTGGTCGGATCCGGAATAGCTTACTGAGGCCCAAAAGAACCTGTACGCAAGCTCAGTGAAAAACACATGTTTCTTCTTGGCCAACACCTTAGACACTGGCAAAAAACTGAGGTGCTCCCGGATGGGAGGGGCTTATATAGGGGAGGGTACTTCCGGTTTTGGAAGTTGCCAGTGCCAGCACCTGACGGTATCTATATAACCCATTAGTAATGACTATGTCGCTCTGTGTCCCGTGATGTACGAGAAAGAAATATGTCATTAACCACTTCAACTCCGGGCCTTTTATACCACCTCAATACCGGGCCTATTCTGGCACTTCTCTCCTACATGTACAAATCATCATTCTTTTGCTAGAAAATTACTCAGAACCCCCAAACATTATATATGTTTTTTAGCAGACACCCTAGGGAATAAAATGACGGTCATTGCAACTTTTTTTTCTTGCACGGTATTTGCGCAATAATTTTTCAAACGCTTTTTGGAAAAAAAATGGTAAAGTTAGCCCAATTTTTTTGTAAAATATGAAAGATGATGTTACGCCGAGTAAATAGATACCCAACATGTCACGCTTTAAAATTGCGCACACTCATGGAATGGCACCAAAACTTCGGTACTTCAAAATCTCCATAGGCGACGCTTTGAATTTTTTTTACAGGTTACCAGTTTAGAGTTAGAGGAGGTCTAAGTGCTAGAATTGTTGCACGCGCTCTATCGCATGTGGCGATACCTCACATATGTGGTTTGAACGGCGTTTACATATGTGGGCGGGACTTACGTGTGCATTCGCTTCTGACCGCGAGCTACCAGGGACAGGGGCGTTTTAAATATATATATATTTTTTTTTACACTTTTTTTACATTTTTTTTTTTTTATCACTTTTATTCCTATTACAAGGAATGTAAACATCCCTTGTAATAGGAATGTGTGTGACAGGTCCTCTTTATGGAGAGATGCGGGGTCAATAAGACCCCGCATCTCTCCTCCAGGCTGGAAAGCATGAGATCGCAAATTTTTTACCGATCTCATGCTTACTAGCCGCAATCGCGGCTTTGTTTACTTCTGAGAACCAGGGCGTGATGTCATCACATCGCGCCCCCGATGGTCATAGAGATGACTGGTGACCATCTGGTAACCAGTCATCTCTATGCTTCCCATCCGGCGCTGGACGATTCATTCTCTGGGCCCCCGATGGCACGGGAGGGCCCGGAGAAGCACCGGATGGCGACGGGAGGCGCCTATAAGAACGATCAATCGGCGGAACTGCCGCTATGATCATTCTTATTGTATACAGAATCGCTGGCAGAAGAGAATGATATCTGAATGATGCCTCTAGCTGCAGGCATCATTCAGATATCCCCAACAAATCCGAGGACGTCATATGACGCCCACCCAGGATGGGAGATCCCATCTGTGGACGTTATTTGACTATGGGCGGGTAATGAAGTGGTTAAAGAACTTCTGGGGGAGGGTGGCCACCAAAGCATACGATAAGTAATCCTATAAGACCATTTTTCCAATTTGTATCCACCAGACTACCAGCATGATTAATATCTGTGTCAATTTCAAGGAGAAGCCAAACTGTTTTCCTAGCTGTTGGTTTCTGTTATGCCCGTGGATTGAACAGAATACATCAAAGTAAATCAGTCCCTCTGCTGTCTGCAAGGCCTAAAGCAATGTATTCTCAATGGACTGAAAGAGACTGGTTATTCATCAATATAAAAATGAGCTTTCACTTACAGCTTCATCAGCAGGATCCGCTTCAGATAAACGGCTAATAGCCTTCTTAGGCACCACTAGGAAATGTACTGGAGCTTGCGGAGAGATATCATGGAAGGCGATACACTAGAGAAGAACAAAACGAAAAGAGATTATAAATAGGAAAACTCACCCAGGGCACTCGGCGATATGTCTGGCCACAAACAGCAAACTTTACACAGTAGAGGAAGAAAGAAGGGACAGACAGTATAGGAATGATCAACATGTATTCCTGCATTATTGCAAAGCATTTAATTTAATTAAGGTTTTCAAAAAAACATTGCAGTTATTAGCCAAACACCCCTTCCACGGGAATGAACAGTAATGCATTGAACACACTGCAAACCTTGTACAATATGTGTATAAAATTTACAGCACAAAATACAGATGTGTAAAAGTAGTCTTAACCTGCTGCCGCCCATGTAACATACACTAGATTACCAAAAGTATTGGGACACCTGCCTTTACACGCACATGAACTTTAATGGCATCCCAGTCTTAGTCTGTAGGGTTCAATATTGAGTTAGCTCACCCTTTGCAGCTATAACAGCTTCAACTCTTCTGGGAAGGCTGTTCACAAGGTTTAGGAGTGTGTCTATGGGAATGTTTGACCACATTTGTGAGGTCAGGCACCAATGTGGATGAGAAGGCCTGGCTCGCAGTCTCCACTCTTAAGCCTCGTACACACGGCCGGTTTTCTCGGCAAGAAACGACAAGAAAACTGCTTGCAGAGCTTTCTTGCCGAGAAAACCGGCCATGTGTACGAGGCTTTCAGGTTTCTCGTCAGGAAAACTGACCAGAATCTCGACGAGAAAAAAAGAAGACCTGCTTTCTTTTTTCTCGTCGGCCTGATTCCCGACGAGAAACCCGAGTGTGTGTGCACTTACCTGTCGCCGTGGAAACCTGCGCATGCTTGAAATGACTGACGCATGCGCTGTAGCTTCCTAGGCATAGGTAGGGTGTAGCAAGATGGCGGCGACGGCATCGAATGTGACGAGCGCACGCTCGTCGTAGTCGATGACGTCACCGCGTACGTGCCATTCAAAAGAACAGTGGTTCTTTTGAAAAGGTACGCGTGTACACTCGGCCGGGACAAGATTCTTGTCAAGAATCTCATCAGGAAAAACGACGTGTTTTTTCCTGACGAGATTCTCGGCCGTGTGTACAGGGCTTAATACACCCCAAAGGTGTTCTATCAGGTTGAGATGAGGACTCTGGGCAGACCAGTCAAGTTCCTCCACCCCAAACTCGCTCATCCATGTCTTTATGGACCTTGCTTTGTGCACTGGTGCGCAGTCATGGTGGAACAGGAAGGGGCCATCCCCAAACTGTTCCCACAAAGATCGGAACATGAAATTGTCCAAAATGTCTTGGTATGCTGATGCCTTAAGAGTTCCCTTCACTGGAACGAAGGGGCCAAGCCTAACCTTTGAAAAAATAACCCCAAACCATAATCCCCCCTCCACCAAATGATTTGGACCAGTGCACAAAGCAAGGTCCATATTGTCCTGACCTCAACCCGATAAAACACCTTTGGGATGAATTAGAGCAGAGATTGCGAGCCAGGCCTTCTCATTCACATCAGTGGCTGTCGTCACAAATGCGCATCTGGAAGAATGGTCAAACATTCCCATAGACACACTCCTAAACCTTGTGGACAGCCTACCCAGAAGAGTTGCAGCTGTTATAGCTGCAAAGGGTGGGCCAACGAAATAATGATCCCTACGGACTAAGACTGGGATGTCATTAAAGTTCATGTGCGTGTAAAGGCAGGTGTCCCAATACTTTTGTTAATATAGTCTATGCGCAGTGGCAAAGAGGATGGGCTTTAATGCCCACAAGTTGTACATATGCGCCTATGGGCAGAAGACGTTTCTGTACTGAAAGCGTGCTCACACGCTGGAGCTGTCAAAGGTGGCTCCAGGTCTCTAGTAATTAATCTGTAAAACGGCAGGTGATTTATCAGATGTTTGTGCAAAAAAAAAAAAAAAAAATACCTGTTGATCCTTTCAGAAATCTTGTCAGCTATTAATGGTCTGTGCTCTCTGCCAGTGTTCAAGGAAGGGTTATTGAAAGCTTGCGATCCTTTAGGCCTCGTTTACATTAGTTGTGCTGACTGAATAGAAATCTGTGTTTGGGTCACTCTTCTGATTTGACAGGCTCCTGCTTTAACCCCCATGAACCCAGCACTAACAGGCTGCATTGCATGCAATTGTGGGGTGCTCATATTTAGTAGAATGGGTAAGCTTTCAGTTGGTGGCGCTGCTCAATGAACACAATGCAGGAATAATTTAGGGCTGCGGCATGCATACACTCCTGGCCGCTGCCTTTGCAGCATTGGGTGGAGTGCTTAAAGGGGCAGTAAAATTGCAGCTGAACCACATGGTTTTACCCCCACCTCAAACACTAGTGTAAATAAGGTCCGAGAAATTAAAAAAGTGTAAACTAAACCCAGGACCCTGCATTCACTTTAATCGGGTCTCCCATAGTACACAGAACATGCAAATGCAATTATTTTAGGAAATATAAACTGCTAAATACTAGAGGTCGACTGATATATCGGCCCATTTTTGGCACTTTTTAATTAATCTGCATCGGCCGATAGTGCTGAAAAAAAGCCGATTTAAAAAACTTCAGCGCAATTTGCAAATAAGTTCTTTCATGGAAGTCAATGCAAGTTCCCTGAAGTTTCCCGTGGAGGTGGAGCGACGTGTCTCTGGGCAGCCTGCCAAGTGAGAGAAAAGAATACAATGTTTCTTCTTATCAATGAACTGAACTCCGTGTGTAGAAGTTCTCAGTTTAAGGCCTCATGCCCACGGACGTTTTTACAGCTGCGTTTTTGAGCGTTTTTTTACAGCTTAAAAACGCCTGTCCATGTTAGTCCATGTCCATGTTAGTCTATAGCTTCATGCCCACCTAGACGTTTTTGAGCTGCAAATAGCATAGATGTTTTTAAGCTGTAAAAAAAACCCCGGACCAGTGCGTTCCTCAGCGTCGCATTAAAAAAAACGCGAAGCGTCAAAAAACACGCAAAAACGCAGCGATTGCGTTTTTAAGCTCCGATTTTTTTTTTTAACCACTTAAGCCCCGGACCATTTTGTAGCTAAAGGACCAGAGGTATTTCAGAATTTTGCACTGCGCTGCTTTAACTGGGAATTCTGCGGACATGCAATGTTGTACCGAAATGAAATTTGCGTCCTTTTCTTCCCACAAATAGAGCTTTCTTTTAATGGTATTTGATTGCCTCTGCGATTTTTATTTTTTGCGATATAAACGGAAAAAGACTGAAATTTAAAAAAAAAAAAAAAAAAAAAAGAGATTTTCTACTTTTTGTTATAAGAAAAATCGAATAAACTCAATTTTAGTCATACATTTAGGCCAAAATGTATTCAGCCACATGTCTTTAGTAAAAAAAAAAAAAAAATGTCAATAAGCGTATATTTATTAGTTTGCGCAAAAGTTATAGCGTTTACAAACTAGGGCACATTTTCTGGAATTTACACAGCTTTTAATTTATGACTGCCTATCTCATTTCTTGAGGTGCTAAAATGGCAGGGCAGTACAAAACCCCCCCAAATGACCCCATTCCATGGTTATATGTGTAATTGCACCCCAAAATACATTTTGCTGCTTCTCCTGAGTACGGGGATACCACATGTGTGGGACTTTTTAGGAGCCTAGCTGCGTACGGGCCTCCGAAAACCAAGCACCGCCTTCAGGATTTCTAAGGGCGCAAATTTTTGATTTCACTCCTCACTACCTATCACAGTTTCGAGGCCATATAATGCCAAAATAGCACAAAACCCCCCCAAATTACCCCATTTTGGAAAGTAGACACCCCAAGCTATTTTCTGAGAGGCATGGTGAGTATTTTACAGCTCTCATTTGTTTTTGAAAATGAAGAAAGAATTTTTTTTTTTTTTTTTTTTTTCAATTTTCAAAACTTTGTGTCAAAAAGCGAGATCTGCAAAATACTCGCCATACCTCTCAGCAAATAGCTTGGGGTGTCTACTTTCCAAAATGGGGTCATTTGGGGGGGTTTTGTGCCATCTGGGCATTCCATGGCCTCCGAAACTGTGATAGGCAGTGAGAAGTGAAATCAAAAATGTATACCCTTAGAAAGCCTGAAGGCGGTGCTTGGTTTTTGGGGTCCCGTACGCAGCTAGGCTCCCAAAAAGTCTCACACATGTGGTATCCCCGTACTCAGGAGAAGCAACAGAATGTATTTTGGGGTGTAATTCCACACATGCCCATGGCATGTTTGAGCAATATATAATTTAGTGACAACTTTGTGCAAAAAATAAATAAATAAAAAATAAATTGTCTTTTTTCCGCAACTTGTGTCAACATATAAAATATTCAATGGACTCGACATGCCTGTATATAGCTTGGGGTGTCTGCTTTCCAAAATGGGGTAATTTGGGGGGGTTTTGAACTGTTCTGGCATTTTATACACAACATTAGGAAGCTTACATCCACTCTTCTAACCACTTGAAGACAAAGCCCTTTCTGACACTTTTTGTTTACATGAAAACTTTTTTTTTTTTGCAAGAAAATTATGTTGAACCCCCAAACATTATGTATTTTTTTAAAGCAAAGGCCCTACAGATTAAAATGGTGGGTGTTGCATTTTTTTTTTCCCCACACAGTATTTGCGCAGCGATTTTTCAAACGCATTTTTTGGGGAAAAAACACTTTTTTTAATTTTAATGCACTAAAATACACTATATTGCCCAAATGTTTGATGAAATAAAAAAGATGATCTTAGGCCGAGTACATAGATACCAAACACGACATGCTTTAAAATTTCGCACAAACGCGCATTGGCGACAAACTACATACATTTTTAAAAGCCTTTACAGGTTACCACGTTAGATTTACAGAGGTCTACTGCTAAAATTACTTCCCTCGATCTGACCTTCGCGGTGATACTTCACATGCATGGTGCAATTGCTGTTTACATATGACGCCAGACCGACGCTTGCGTTTGCCATTGCGCAAGAGCAGGGCAGGACAGGGGTGCTTTTTTTTTTATTATTAATTTTGCTATTTTATTTTTAAACTGTTCCATATATTTATTTATAATTTTTATTGTTATCTCAGGGAATGTAAATATCCCCTATGATAGCAATAGGTAGTGACAGGTACTCTTTTTTTGAAAAAACTGGGGTCTATTAGACCCTAGATCTTTCCTCTGCCCTCAAAGCATCTGACCACACCAAGATCGGTGTGATAAAATGCTTTCCCAATGGCGCTTTTTATATCCGGGGGGGGGGGGGGGGGACATTCCCTCCCACTGCTTGTAAAAGCAGTCCAGAGGCTAATTAGCCACTAGGATTGCTTTTACATGAAAGCCGGCCGCTGGCTGAAAAGAATGATACCAAGATGATACCTAAACCCGCAGGGATCATTCTGGTATAACCATTCAAAATCCAGCAACATACCAGTACGTTGCTGGTCCTTGTTGGACATGTATTGTAATCTTTTTTTTCATGCAGCCAGTTGGCTGAACGAAAAAAGAGATTGATCGGTGGGTATGCCCACCATGGGAATACCTCCCTTCATTCACCCACTTCTAATGATGGGCATACATGCACCATTTATATATGCTGAAGCATTGGGGCATCCTCCCGCAAAAGTTATGCCGCACACACATGGTCGGACTTTTCCACGGGCACGCCTCCGTCGGAATTTTGACCGTATGTACGCGGCATTAGGAGCAAAATAGCTCCTCCGCCCCTGCTGCCCCAATGCTTCGGCATATATGCTTTTTTTTTTTAACTGTGGTGGTGAAATCACCTCCTACAGCACTGGAGTCACAGGGATCAGGCCTGTCTCTGCGAACGCTGCAGTTATGTGTGTTGTGTTTTGTAAGTGACAGTGATCGATCGATACTGCACTTGGGTGGCCTGGGCTGGACAGAGGGGCAAAACGCAGGTGCTAGCAGGTATCTGGGCTGATCCCGCTAACACTGCGTTTTTGGGAACCCTAAATTGCTGGGGACGCTAGTATAGATCTGATCAGATCAGATATTGATCTGTTCAGATACTATACCACTAAGGGAGGTGTATGCTTCACGCGTGGGTGTTAGCGCTACTGGCACTAACCTGACGCTGCCTGGGGTGTGACGCAGACCCTCTCTGACGCTAAAACCTAATTGATATCATCCGCCGGGCGATCAGGGGTTAAACCTTTATTGGGTTATATACGGCGGGTGCCCTGACACTATAACAAGCAAACTAACTAACCAGCGTCACCCGTAACACTTATATGGTGATCACTGGTGAAAGGGTTAACTAGGGGCAATCAGGGGGTTAAACGTTTATTAGGTAATATATGGGGGTACCCGACGCTACAAAAACCTGCGGCGAACCTAAAAAAAATAACTGACTACCTATCGGCATCACCGACACCAAGACAGCGATCAGAAAAACGATTGCTTAGTGACACTGGCAAAGGGGGGTGAAAGGGTTACCTGGGGGGGCGATCAAGGGGTTAAACCTTTATTAGGTAATATATGGGGGTACCCGACGCTATAAAAACCTGCGGCGAACCTAAAAAAAAATAACTGGCTACCTATCGGCATCACCGACACTAAAACAGCGATCAGAAAAACGATCGCTTAGTGACGGCGGTGCTAGGGGGTGAAAGGGTTACCTGGGGGGCGATCAAGGGGTTAAACATTTATTAGGGGGGGTTAGGGGGCTACACTGGACCTAACACGAACTGTAGTGACACTTTTACAGTCACAAATGTCACGGATTGCAGTGATCAGTAAATAAATGGTCACTGCAATCAGTGACACTGACTGGGGGGTGATCTGGGGGTGTCTGGGGGGGGACGATTTATGTACCTATGTGTGTGGTGTCAGTGTACTAACCTGTGTGTCTTCTCTCATGCGGCGCTCGGTATATGTGAGCGGCGCATGAGGGATGACATCACTTCCTCCTGCCTGTGTAAACATTACACAGGCAGAAGAAGCATTTGATTCGCCGGGAGCGATCGCGAGGGGGTGGCCAGAATCGAATGGCGGCCCCCTCATCGCGGATCGCTCCCGAAGCGATCCCGGCCGCCCACTGTACCGGAGGGGGGTCCGATTGGATCCCCCACCCATACGAAGGCAGTCACGTACAGGTACATGATTGTGCCTGTCCGTGCCATTCTGCCGACGTATATTTACAGTGGGCGGTCGTTAAGTGGTTAAATAAAAAATTATACAATAACATGGACAGGCGTTTTTAAGCTGCAAAAAAACACGGCTGTAAAAACGTCCGTTGGCATGAGGCCTAACCATTTAAAGACAAAATCTTTTCTGACACTTGTAGCTTACAAGTAAAAATTCAGTATTTTCTGCTAGAAAATCACTTGGAACCCCCAAACATTATATATTTTTTTTTTGCAGAGACCCTAGGGAATAAAATGGCGGTTGTTGCAATATTTTATGTCACACGGTATTTGCGCAGCGGTCTTTCAAACGCTATTTTTTGGGAAAAAATACACTTTAATGAATTTTAAATAAAACTAAACAGTAAAGTTAGCCTTTTTTTTATTTTTTCGTCTAAAAATTTTGATTACCTGTTTTTGTGCCTGCTTACTGATTCCCTTACCGAAGATGGTGGCGGCAGCACCCGAGAGCCGAGGGAGAGATCAGCTTCGTGTGCTGACATCGCGGGCTCCCAGGACAGGTAAGTGTCCATATGATTAAAAGTCAGCAGCTGCAGTATTTGTAGCTGCTGACTTTTAATAATTTCTTTTTTTTCGGCGGAACGCTGCTTTTACACTGGAGCGGGTAGGCGTTGACGGTAAAACGCTGCTAGTTTTAGCCGCGCTTTACCATCATTTTAGCGGCGCTATTCGGCTGCTGTTCTGTATATGGAGAGGGGTGCAGGGGATGCCTGTACTGTACATAGTGAGGGGTGCAGGGGATGCCAGTGAGGGTGAGGGGTGATGACCTCAGCGCGCACCTAGGCAGCCGCCGCCGCCGGGTGTACCAAGATGGCCGCAGCTCCGGAGCTAGGCCGAAGCCGCGGCCTCTCCTAAGGCCGAGGCCGCGGAGTGACTAGTCGACGTTTTTCACGCACGCCGATGTATTTTTGTAGTTGACTACGTCGACGCGTCGTGGCAGCTCTAAACTCAATCCATACACCAGGTCCACTCACAGGTGCCGAGGCTCGATGTGTCCCAACACACTCCAATGCAACAGTAGTAAGAAGAGCAGAAAAGACTGTAATCCTTGAAGCGTCGTTTATTGGTACATCAGAGTGACAATAATGCTAGCATTATTGTTTTATTGTCACTCTGATGTACCAATAAACGACACTTCAAGGATTATAGTCTTGCCGGCTCGTCTCACTACTGTATGTAGAATTTAGCACTGTTTATTCTTTATAAAAAAAAAAAAAAAAAGAAGAAGAATCGCGACGTGCCGTTTTCAAGAATGGAAAAAAGATTGCGATACTTAACGATTAATCGTGCAGCTCCATTACATTACAGCAATCCCATTGATAAAGTCTTTAACGACGAAACATGTCTGGGTGTGGCCTGCACGGTAACTTTTTGTGAACTCTGAACGTAGACACCACCACCGAGGCTGATACGACTCTGGCCGGGAAGGAGAGCGAGCAATTGGAGGGTGAGATCTGCTTGTTATTCTTGGTCCGCCGTGACCGCAATTCCTAGTACGCCATTGCAAGCCTCCTTCATTCATTTCTGTTGCTTTTTATTTGAAGTGCCTGTTTGAATTTTGAACAATGTGAGTACAATGGTTGAAGATGTGTGTGCAATTTTAAAATAAATTGTTTTTACTTACCTCACCATTGGAAGCACTTATTCATTTTTTACATGTGGAGTGGATTCTCTTGTAAAAATTCCGGTGGATTTGTCCATTAACCCCGGTGGGGTATCAAGCTTTTATGCCGAACATGAGAGTGTGAGGCATATCTATCTGGTGAGTTTTTTTCCTTTGGGAGTGGATTCACAGACACAAGTGGTGTGGTGAAGGAGCATAATTACATTTTCAAGATTTAGCATATTTGTTGGAAGCACTCAAGTTTTCATCACCTGGATTTCTTTATCACTTGTACTTTGCTTTATGAACTTTTTATTCATGAATATTGTTTTATGGACTTTGATTTATGATTCGCTGCACATATATTTCATTACTTTTGTTGCTTGATTATACGTTTTGGATACATAGGACTACTATATTTATCATTTGTCCACTTTCACTTGGTGGAATATTATTTATATACACATTATAGTATTTTTGATTTGTATATCACTTGTTAGGACTGTTTTTGCATAAACAGAGCGCTACTATTTTTTCACTTAAAATTCACAGCTCTATTACACACCAAACTGAGCATGTGCAGACTGCCCCCAAGACTCTGTACTATCAGCAGATGGATTGGGGGACAGTGGAAATGGAGAACCAGAGAAGATAGGATCATACAACCTTTTTATACAATGCAGAGGATTTACCCCTTAGGTTCCACAGTGAGTAGAACAATCATGCTTTACTGCATATACAGACTGATTTTACTTTTGTGGGTTTAGTAACATTTAAAGCACTTTCGGAGCGCAAAAGACAATGACAATTACTCCCCCAACTCCTCCAAATATCTTCTCTGCCTGTAAAACTCACCACTTTCAGGAGCGGTGCTTGCTACAGATTCATATACGGTACTGACACATGCATGAATCCAAAAATTCCACCAATTTCGTACTTACTTATAGTTTTCTTAACTCCTACATGGCAGTATTTTAAACCTTTCGCAGCCATAGCGACTTTTTAGAAAAAAAGTGTGATGTGAATGTGTTGCATGCGTGTGTTAGCCGATGATCTCTGCCGTCTTTTGACAGCAGTAGCAGCGGCTTCATCTGGAAGCTGGGAGCGCACAAGACTTAAGCCTCATACACACGATCGGACTTCCATCGGACTTTTCCGTGGATTTTGGTCCGAAAGGCGTTGGCCGTGAACTTGTTCTGCATACACACGGCAGGACTTTTTTAGCCAACTTTCACCAAATCATGTGGTTTTTCTGCTCTTTACCGCCACCCTTTGGGCAACTTCTGCTATTGTTGGTTGATCTTTAGCATTGGTTCTGAGCATGCGTGTTTGTACTTTGGACTTTAGTCCGATGGACTTGTGTACACACGATTGGATTTTGCTCCATCGGACATTTGTTGCCGGAAAAGTTTTCACAGCGAACATTTGTCTGATGAAAAACACAAAACATTTGTCCGATGGAGCATACAGACGGTTGGCTTGTCCCCTAAAACAGGTCCGTGGGACGTTTGTTGTCAAAAAGTCAGATCGTGTGTACGGGCCTTAACAAGTACGTCTACCCACCCTAGTAAGGGATCCATCCCGCCATTTCTTCACAATAATCAGATGCAAGGCATTAGAGCTCAGCCATGCTTTAAAGGCTCCATTTTGCCTCAAAACACATTTATTTAATAAAAGTATCATTTGGCATAAAGTCACCTATTTTTTGGGCAGAAATGTGAAACCATTGTTACTAAAACATTTACCGTATATACTCGAGTATAAGCCGACCCGAATATAAGCTGAGGCACCTAATTTTACCACAAAAAACTGGGAAAACGTATTGACTCGAGTATAAGCCTAGGGTGTCCATCTGCGTGCCTCACTGTGCCCAATCTCCCTACCTGATCTCCGGCGCGGTGTGACTAGACTGACGTTTAACATGGGAGTCTATGGAAGGAGTGTCCGGATTTGAAAAATCCATGCTCCCCGGCCGTAGGTCCCCCGGACAACAAACTTTGCACACTTTCAGATGCAGAGTGGGGCAATGTGTGCCAAGTTTGGCCGGTTCCGGGTCTCCAAAATCACCAGAGAAATTACCGTTTAACCACTTCCCGCCCAGTCAATAGCGAATTGACGTCCGGGAAGTGGCTGCAATATCGATACTGGACGTCATTTGACGTCCTGCAGGATAATGCCTTGCGCGCGCCCGCGGTGGCGCGCAGCGTGGTGATCGGGGACGGCATGTGTCCCTCGGACACAGCGCTTCCCCGATCACGGTAAACAGTCAATTTCATTGGCTGTTTACCATGTGATCGGCTGTGTCAAAGTCACAGCCGATCACCTGTCAAAACAAACTCGGCGGCGCGCTCCGTGCGCGCCGCCACAGGCTTGCAGAGCGGGGATCGGGGAAGGCGAGTGTCCCTTGGACACAGCGCGTCCCCGATCAGAGTAAACAGCCAATGAATTGGCTGTTTACCACGTGACCGGCTGTGTCCAATCACAGCCGGTCACAAATGTAAACAAACTCCACAGGAGTTACTACCTGATCCCTGCTCTCTCCTCACACACCGATCTGTGAGGAGAGAGAAGAGATCAGTAAGTTAGCTCAGTGTAGTTTGTCTACATAAGTTTACAGTGCACAACACGCCCCCCCCCCATAAAGAGGACCTGTCACACAGCCCAGCACATCAATCAGCCCATCTGTCAATCACCCCACCTGTCAATCAATCAATCAGCCCATCTGTCAAAGGCCCACCTCCATCGGTACCGCCATTGGCACCGCCACACAGGCTACCAGTACCGCCATCGGTACCAGTACCACCACCAGTACCACCACCAGGCCCAGCATCTATACTGCCACACAGGCCCGCTACCAGTATCACCACTAGTGCCGCCATCGGTACCACCACCAGTTAGGGCTGGGAAAAAAATCGATTTTAATCTTGAATCGAGTTTTGAGCTCAAATCGATTCAGTTTTGAAGAAAATCGATTTTTTTAGATTTTTTTTTTTTTTTTAAAAAAAAAAAAAAAAAAAAAAATTTTTTCCCTTCAAAGTTTCCATAGCAGGACTGCAGGGGGCGTATCCAGAATGGCACTGGGCAGCGTTACCCCAATTACATCTACTCGCTGCAGCCGCCGTCTGCCTACCTGATCAGCGTGTCATGCAGACAGACGGCGGCCATTGCAGTGTTCAAAAGCCGCGCCTCCCGAGTCCTCGTTGTCTGTGATAGGCGGAACACTCAATTTCACAGCAGGCAGTATTCAGCCTATCATGGACATCCTCTCATCCTCGTCTGTGTTATGAGGATGACCATGATAGGCGGAACACTGAATGCTGGGAAATTGAGTGTTCCGCCTATCACAGACGAGGAGGAGGCGCGGCTTTTGAATACTGGAATGGCCACCGGTGTAGCAGTAAAATCCGTATACCATGAAAATCTGCATCAGGTACGGGCACAGTGATTGAAGCATGGGCACAGTGAGACACGGGCACAGTGAGACAAGGGTACAGTGAGACACGGGCACAGTTCAATTCAACTAAGAGTAACCTCAGGGTTTTTTGTTGTTTTATTAGCTAAATCCAAATACAGTATTAATAATTTGGATGTTTAACAATCTTTGTTGCACACTGCAAAAAACAACAAAAGGTCACAAGCGCTAAATTGGTGGATAAAGAAAAAAATATAATGGATGATAATAATAATAATAATAATAATAATAATAAGAAAAAAATCCCAAATATTTTGGGAAGTACAAAGTATCCAAAAGGGGGAAAAAAACAGGATCCAGCGCAGCAAGAAAAAATCCGTACCCAGAAGTACAAAATACACAACATGCCCACAATATAATCCAGCGCTCATGGAACATACATTATTAACTATTGAAAACTCTTGAAGAATTGATAAAAAAGCTTAGTCCATTTATTTATCACAATAAAGAGAGGGATCCAATCCCAAATGTGCAGAGGGCAAATGAATCTTAACTCTCCAGTTGCCAGTGGTGACAAACTTGTTAAACTTGCAGTGACATCCGTGGAGCAAGGAGGGGTTAAAAAAAGTCAAAACAAAGCCTGTGGCATGATCTCCGTGTGAGCACAGTACCTTGAATGATGGACAACAGGCAGACCAGCGTGTGGAGGGCCCTCCAACCCAAAAGGATGTAGAGCCAGGATCGCAGCAAGGCTGGGACAGAAGGAATCACACACAGAGTTTCAAGAGTTTTCAATAGTTAATAATGTATGTTCCATGAGCGCTGGAATATATTGTGTGTTTGTTGCACACTGACTTTGCAGTTAGAGAAAGGGTTTGCCTTTGCAATTTTGTTTGTTGATGCACTTTAATTAATATAAAAAATCGAATCGAATCGTAAATAGAGTTTTTTTATAAAAAAAAAAAATCGCAGATTTTTTTTTGGGGGGAAATCGCCCAGCCCTACCACCACCCGTACCACCGTCGGTAGTGCCACTACCACCACCCGTACCGCCATCGGTACCACCACCACCCATACCGCCATCGCTACCGCTGCCACCACCACCACCCGTACCGCCATCGGTACCCACCACCACCTGTACCGCCATTGGTACCACCACCACCTGTACCGCCATTGGTACCACCACCACCCGTACCGCCATTGGTACCACCACCACCCGTACCGCCATTGGTACCACCACCACCCGTACCGCCATCGGTACCACCACACAGGCCCACCACTAATACCTCCATCGGTACTACCACACAGACCGCCACCACTACCACCAGCAGTACCATTACACAGGCCCACCAATAAGCACTGCCATAATGTCCCAAAGGGTTTACACACCTGAGGAGGCATATGCCATTCTTGCCATGTCAGATGATGAGAGCAGCGGGGAGCTCCCATTATCCGATTCTGGTTCGGAATACGAGCCAGTGGAGGATAGTGGCTCAGAGTCCGAGTCCCCGGGGGAAACCGTCCCTCCCAAAAGAATGCGATCGGCACCAAGATCAGCACCAAGATCAGGAGAACTGCCCACCACCAGCAGCGCCATACCCCAGGAAGAGGAGCCCAGTACAAGCAATGGAAATGCACGCCCAACCCGAAGAATCCAGCCCCAATCCTACCTTCCCGATGCCCTGGCAAACCCCTTATGGTTGCCTGCCAACTCAGGATCCGCTATCATCCCCCCTTTCACCGCACAGCCAGGTGTGCAGCCCGACACTACAAATTTTTCTAAATTTGATTATTTTTGTTTATTTTTCCCACAAGATTTGCTGCAGAATATAGTGGATCAAACGAATCTGTATGCATCCCAATTTATTGCTGCCAACCCCGATTCTTCCTACGCCCGCATGTTCCAGTGGCGGCGTCTAACATTGGAGGAATTTAAATTATTTTTGGGCCTTATGTTCAATATGGGGCTTACAAAAAAGAACGAAGTCCATTCATATTGGTCGAAACGCCCCATCCAACACATGCCCATATATTCCGCTGTCATGTCCAGGAAAAGATACGACATGATTATGCGCTTTCTCCACTTCAATGACAATTCACAGTGCCCTCCCCGAGATCATCCCAACTACGACAAATTGTACAAGATACGCCCCCTAATCAGTGCCTTTTCCCAGCGATTTGAAGAAGTTTTCATCCCAGACCAAAAAATTTGTGTGGACGAGTCCCTCGTACATTTCACTGGCCGACTGCAGTTCAAGCAGTACATACCAAGCAAGAGAGCCAGGTATGGGTTAAAATTAAATAAATTATGTGATCGAGCCACTGGATACGTCTGCAAATTCAGGATCTACGAAGGCAAAGACTCCCAGCTCCAGCCCCGTGATTGCCCCACATATATCGGAACCAGTGGGAAAATTGTCTGGGAGTTGGCATACCCCCTGTTCGGAAAAGGTTACCATTTATATGTTGATAATTATTATACCAGCCTGCCCCTTTTTCGCCACCTTTACAGTAAACAAACCCCGGCCTGCGGTACCTTCAAAAAAAAACGGAAGGGATTCCCACAAAATGTATTGACAAAAAAATTGCGACCTGGAGAATCGGCATCCATGAGGAACGAGGAGGTGTTGGCCATGAAGTGGAGGGACAAGAAAGATGTCCACATCCTCTCTACGATCCACAATGACACCATGGTGGAGATCCCAAGAAGACGCGGCTCCATTGTAAAGCCTGAATGTGTCCACGACTACAATTTGTACATGGGGGGGTGGATTTAAACGACCAGATGCTACAGCCCTACTTATCAACCAGAAAGTCCCATTATTGGCACAAAAAAGTTGCGTTTCACCTGTTTCACATGGCCCTTTTTAATTCGTTTGTCTGCTACCAAAAAGCAACTCAAAATCACCGACTCCACTACCTCCAATATATCGAAGATATCATCGATGCCCTCATTTACCAACAAGATCCCGCCCCAGGAAGCATTCGCTCTGATAGTGTGAGTCGGCTTCACGAGCGACACTATCCCTTTAGCATCCCCCCCACAGAATCTGGAAGAAGACGCCAAAAGAAATGCCGTGTATGCAGCAGAGGAGGAGTAAGAAGAGACACCAGCTATTATTGTCCCGATTGTCCCTCCCAACCTGGCCTGTGCATCGGAAAATGCTTCAAAAATTATCATACATCCATTAGTTCCCCTTATTATTAGGCTGCCATTTCCCTATTTGCCTGCTACCATGTTACTAACTACCTTCCATGTTAATTAACTGACCCTGGCCTGTTTACCGACGATGCCTCTGCCTGCCGATTTAAACCACGTTTCTGACTTCCACGTGTACCGACCTTGGCCTGTTAATTGACCATGTTTTTGCCTGCCACTTGGACTGATCTTTTGGCCATCTACTTTTAGTACACAGGGGTCTCACATATGTGAGGGGCTTCAGAATAGCGTTCTGAGTAGAGAAAACCAGTTTTTCGTTTTCTGTGCTCCAAGAACAGGGTCTGGTTGCCCGGAGGCTTCAAAGCGATTTGGGTGGGAGAAGCCTCTACCCCTGTCCCCCTGGCCCTAAGCTTGATGGTCCTTCCTGCTGCCTGGACCAATAATTTGGCTGTGCTGACCATATTACTGCCTGTAATGACCCATGACATTATGGACCATGTTTCTTCCTGCTGCTTGGACCAATATTTTGGCTGTGTTGACCATATATCTGCCTGCTGCCTCTACTGACTTTGGACAGCATTTCTGCCAGGACACCTCTGCCTGCTACCTGGACCTGTGCTTTGGCTGTGCTCTGGCTGTGCTGACAGTATCTCTGCCTGTGCGAACTATGGACAGTATTCCTGCCTGCTGCCTGGATGATTGCTTTTGCTGTCGCTGACCTCATCCCTGCCTGCTGCCTGGACCGATGCTCTCCTCTGTGGACCACTGCACTTCTAAAACCACAGGTAATCTTTTGTTATTTGGGATGTACCTGCTATGTGTTAGATATATGAAGGGCCTTCAAAAATGTGATCGGTAGTCAGAAAATGATATGTGCAATTAATGCTGCTACTTGGAGGTGCTACTTGGATGTTGGGCCTCTGTATGTGGCCAAGCTGTGTAAAAGTCTCAAACATGTGGTATCGCCATACTCAGGAGGAGTAGCAGAATGCATTTTGGGGTGTTATTTTTGCTATGTATATGCTATGCGTTAGAAATATCTTATAAATTGACAACTTTGTGTAAAAAAAATGCATTTTCATTTTTTCTCCACATTTTCCAAAACCTTCTGGAAAAAAATGAACCGTTCAAAAGACTCATAATGCTTCATAGATTATACGTTGGGGTGTGTGCTTTCCAAAATGGGGTCATTTTGTGGAAAATTCTATTGTCCTGGTGCTCCAGGGCCTTCAAAATTGTAATAGGTGGTTGAGAAAGGATATGTGCGATTTATGCTTGTAGAACGCCTGAAAGTGCTACTTCAATGTTGGGCCTCTGTATGTGGCCAGGCTGTGTAAAAGTCTCACACATGTGGTATCGCTACACTCAGGAGGAGTAGCAGAATGTATTTTGGGGTGTAGTTGCAATTATGCATATGTTAATATGACCAGTTTGTGTAAAAAAAAAAAATAAATAAATAAAATAAAATAAAAAAAAAATTCCCAAGAATTGTGGGAAAAAAATACAACTTCAAAAAACTCACCACGCCTCTTAGTAAATACCTTGGACTGTCTACTTTCCAAAAAGGGGTAATTTTGGGGTATTTGTACTTTCCTCGCTTGTTAGTGTCTCAAGAAATGAGATATGCCTTCAGTACATCAGGCGTGATCAGATGTGATAAATTTTCAGTGATTGGCACCATAGTTTGTAGACTCTAACTTTCACAAAGACCAAATAATATACACTAATTTGGGTTCATTTTACCAAAGATATGTAGCAGTATACATTTTGGCACAAATTTATGAAGAAAAATTACTTATTTGCAAAATTTTACAATAGAAACTAAAAAAAAAGTGTTTTTTTTTTTAAAAAATTGCTGTTTTTTTGCTTATATCGCAAAAAATAAAAAACCCAGTGGCGATTAAATACCACCAAAAGAAAGCTCTATTTGTGAGAAGAAAATGATAAAAATTTTGTATGGATACAGTGTAGCATGACTAAGTAATTGTCATTCAAAGTGTGAGAGTACTGAAAGCTGAAAATTGGTCTGGGCGGGAAGGTGCATAAGTGCATGGTATTGAAGTGGTTAACATGGGAGTCTATGGAAGGGGTGCCCGGCTTTGAAAAATCGGTGCTCCCCGGCCAACAAACTTTGCACACTTGTAGAGGAAGAGTGTGCTAAGTTTGGGGTCCAGGGGTCCTACGGCTGGCCGGGATCAGGCGCACAAAGTTGAAGATGGACACAGACTCGACTATAAGCCGAGGGGGGCATTTTCAGCACAAAAAAAAAATGTGCTGAAAAACTCGGCTTATACACGAGTATATACGGTATTCACAATTTCAAGAGATAATCATCTTTCCAGCAAAACCTCTATGTCCCGTGATGGATTTCATGATTCATCCACAAACACTTCTTCATCTCATGAACATGCAGACTTCTCATGCCGTTTGGCATCTTCGCTGCCAGCAGTATCTAGATGCCAGATGCTATCCTTCCTGTGCAGGTCAGAAAACGATCGCTAGAATTTAACAGGTTGCAATGAGCAACACATCCCTCGTTTTATTTATTTCAGAAGCAACCATCTGGCTTCTCATGAACTAAATATAGGTTTCCCAGAGGAGCCTCCAACTTCAAATCAGCAGAGCAGACCTTCTCTACTGAGGATTCTCACATAACAGAATGTTATACCATGAAAATGTATGCCATGATGAAAGATTATTTAGAGCAAATAAAAAATAAATAAAAAAAGAGAGTTCAAAGCAACCAATCATAAAAGTGCTCAAGTACGAGAGGCATCTGGGTATATTGCAACCACGAGTGCCATCAAAAGTGAAAACGTTTTTAGGGGGTAACGTTTTAAGTCAACGATACTGAATCTCTCTTCTGCCAAAAAACCTCCTCCTTCCTCATTTTTTAATTTTGCAATTTTAAGTTTTTGTTTTTCAAACTGCCTGCACAATGCAGCATATACTCTCAATGCCAAACGTGAACCTGGAAAAATATATAGCCATCTTCCCTATGCAGGAACTACACTATCACTAACTCTTCCAATGGCTAAAACAAGAAGCTGCCAGTCTGAAAGAACTGGGAAAAATGGCGGTGGAAAGCGCAGCCTTGTCATCCCCAACACATGGGGGAAGTCCACCATAATGAAATCCTTAGGGAGAAGGAGGCTTGGAAACATATGGTGGAAAGCTGTACAGTGGGTGTTGACCTAACGCAGGGAGGTTAGTTGGCTCCATCAGGATTGGCTACAAGGATGTGAGGTGAAGGGGCAGAACTCCTGAAAAGGCTATGCTTGGGCGTCCCACTGAACTGAGGAAATACAGCCTTCAGAGTTGCTTGTCCACCCTCCTGCTCTATGATAATTTGTCACTAGGGGTGCACCGAACGGAAATTTTGGTGCCGAAACCGATACCAAAAACGAAGGATGCACTAGGCCGAAAACCGATACAGAAAATGTCAGTTTTTAAATTGTGTATATATATATATGTATATATATATATATATAAAAAAAAAATATAAAATTGTATTATATTCAACTTTTTAAATTAATGAGTTTATTGTTGGCCATTATTGTGACCTTTAGTGCAAGAAAGGTCAAGAGAAATGCAGTCTGCAGTGTCTAACCATCTCTTGTATGAAGTCTGCAATCTCTGATGCCGCGCGCACACAACCGTTTTTAATGTCATTAAAAAAACGGCGTTTTTCTCGACGCGATTCTTCTCAAGCCTGCCTTGCCTACACTATCGTGGGAAAAAATGCCCGAGTAAAGCGCGGTGACGTACAACGGCACTATAAAGGGGAAGTTCCATTCGGATGGCGCCACCCTTAATGTTAGTAAAGTTTGTTGAGAAACGATTCGCACTTTTCAGTCCGTTACAACGCGACGAATGTGCCATCTCCATTACGAACGCTAGTTTTACCAGAATGAGCACTCCCATCTCATACTTGATTCTGAGCATGCGCATTATTTTTTCTTTAAAGCCTACACGCGGCTGTTTTTCATGATGAGAAAAACGACGAGGTGAAAAACGAGAAAAATTAGAGCATGTTCCAATTTTTTCATGGCCATTTTTCACGTCGTGAAAAATGCTCTGAAGCCCACACACGATCATTTTTAATAATCATTTTAAAAAATTGCATTTTTCTCGTCATTAAAAATGGTCGTGTGTACGCGGCATTAAACTTAAACACAAATAGTATTAGCAAAGTTTCCAGTCGGTGCACCTCTAGCAGACATGATACAGGAGATCAATGCAGCCTCACCAGTGTCCATCAAATGCAGCCTGCCTGTGCCCAGCAACCTCACCAGTGCCCGTCATATGCAGCCTGCCTGTGCCCAACAGCTTCATTAGTGCCCATCATATGCAGCCTGCCTGTGCCCAGCAACCTCACCAGTGCCCATCATATGCAGCCTGCCTGTGCCCAGCAGCGCCCGTCATATGCAGCCTGCCTGTGCCCAGAAACCTCACCAATGCCCCTCATATGCAGCCTGCCTGTGCCCAACAGCCTCACCAGTGCCCCTCATATGCAGCTTGCCTGTGCCCAACAGCTTCACCAGTGCCCTGCCCGTATCAGCGGCGATGTCAGTGTGTCACAAAGCAGGGTTTGAATTGCCTGGGCCACATGAACAATGTCCCGCCTGCTGTGACATGTCGCACTGATTCAATAACCCGCCATTGGATCAGTGTGTCGTCTATCACAGGAGGCGGGACATTATTACTACGGCCCAGACAATTCAGCTCCGTGACACACGGAGATCGCAGCGAGGGGAGGAGGGAGGGGGAGGTTGTTCCATCAGCAGTGAGGCACCCGGGGTGGACCCCGCCCCCTTTCGGCATCGGCTGATTTTTGCTATCGGCCGAATGAAAACAGTTTTCGGCGGCCTAAATTTCGGTGCACATCTATATGTCACAGCTATTTTGGCGGTTGGACCTTGTCGGCAATTAACATTGCTTTAATGGGTTATGTCCTCAAGTTGACTTTTGGTTCAATTTAATGCCTGTGTGGCACTGATAAGGACAGGCCTTTATGTCAGGTTATGGCTTAAGTGTGCTCACAGTATAAGTCAGGGCTCGACAAAACCCAGGCGCCAGGTCGCAATGGCGACTGGAAATTGCATCCTGGCGCCCGATTACACCGCAGCAGTTGCGCGGACTAGCGTTGGGCTGGCCAATAATTGAGGCCGCGGCTTTGTGGCCTGCTGGAGCGGGATACACGCTCCTATCTGCGAACCGGCGCCCTCTGGTGGACAGTGCTGTGATGAGCGTGGCTTGCTCTCACTGCCCGCCCACCTCCGAAATCATCTTCCCAGGTTGACAGCTGGGCTTGAGCGTTGATAGGTGGGGGCGGGGGTGCGGGCCGTACCCGGGTGACACCCATGGATAGCGGCAGCTGCGGCACCGCTAACACAGCCCGCTGCCCTACACTGATCGCTCCACTGACACAGCGAGGGAGGCGCAGGAGTCAGACCGAAGCCGCCGGCGCCTCCTCCTCTGTTTACATCCAGTGAGGAGGCGCTCGAGGGACACACACCGCTGTGTGTACACGTCCGCGCTGTTCTGAGGTCTGTACTGTACACTCTATTAAGTAGATGGACATGTGCAGCGGGGGAGGGGAGCCTATGCTGATGTGGGTCTGCACCAAGTGGGGTGTCTACACTGCAGTGGTCTGTACTAAGGGGGGATTCTATAGTGATGGGTGGGGTCTGCACTAAGGGGGGATTCTATAATGATGGGGGTTTGCACTAAGGGGGATTCTACACTGATGGGGGCATCTGTACTGAGGGAGGGGGGGTCTGTTCTTAGTGAGGGGGATCTATACTGCAGGAGGGGTGTCTGTACTGAGGGCGGGTCTGTACTGAGGGCGGGTCTGTACTGAGGATCGGGTGAAAATACGTTTTTTTTCCCTGGTACTACATGCCTGATGGTCACCTGGTGGCCGAATTAATCTGGTGAGCGCTTTGACATACCACTTCGGGTGAAGCACATTGTTTGAAGTTATTTGCACTTTATTCAATATGGTGGTTGGAGCATACACAGAAGATTCATGATTTTCTCAAAGCTATGTTTGAAAGATATATAAACTTTATTATTAGCAATCATGAGAGAGATATAGATATATATATATATATATATATATACACACATACATACATATGATAGATATCTATATACACTTTGGTGCGCCCTTTATTGTTTCACTATTCAGAAACATAGTAAGCCGACAAAGAAAAAACAAAAAAACACTAAATAAGATAAAGATAAAAAAGTGGGTGAACTCTGCTTTAGCCACTTGCCTACTGGGCACTTTTACCCCCTTCCTGCCCAGGCTAATTTTCAGCTTTCAACACTATCAGACTTTGAATGACATCTGTGCGGTCATGCAGCCCTGTACCCATATGAAATTCTTATTATTTCACACAAATAGAGCTTTATTTTAGTGGTATTTAATCACCACTTTTTTTTTTTTTTAAACAAAAACATTAAAATGTGCATGTATTCATTTTTTTTGCACTGGGCCTGCAAGGCATGGCAAACGTGATGCAATGCACAGGCTCCTTCAGACTATTAACCTGAGGTATGGACATGGTGGTTACAGGGCTGGGGAGACATCACCAATGGACTACAAGTGCGATAACATCACTTGTACTCCATTGAGATCTACAAGTCCCTTTGCTGCGGTAGAAGACTTATAGTATATTCGTTTACAAATCTTTGTGAATTATTGACGGGGCTCTGCAGTCTCTCATGGATCTTTACTAAGAGCCGGTTCACACAGGGGCAACACGACTCTTTGGAAGCGACCTGAGCCTGCACCACAGCGCGACATGGGGCGACTTACAAGTCGCCTCCAGGACAGGAGGCATCCCAGTGGCCAATCAACCTTGAATCAGCTCTGTGGGAGGGAGGGGTTTGCCCTAAAAACTATTTTCACTTCCTGAAAAGTCGCTGCAGTAAAGACAGTGATCCGACTTCTGAGGCAACTTCCATTGAAATCAATGGGTAGAAGTCGCCTAGAAGTCGGATTGAAGTCGTACAGGAACCTTTTATGAAGTCGGAGTGACTGCAGTCGTGTACATTAAGACGGCTCCATTCACTTCAATTCGTTTTAAAAACAGCGCGACTTGAAGTCGGATGCCGAGTCGCCCCTTTGTGAACCGGCTCTAAATGTTCCATAGTAGAAAGCATTGAGGGCTCCTCTAGCCACCTCACTCTATGCACTGCAACAATTCCAAATCATCTCCATTTGTTCTAATTTAGCCATGTAAACATGAAGAAAAAAACAAAAGCAATTTCAGCAATGACAGCCTCAGTACATTTTTACTTTGAACATTACACCACACACACACACCTTTTTGTCCCTACAGTTGCAATATTTGCTGCACATTGCTGCAATACAGAAAGAGCTGTAGTTAGGTTTCTGACAGCATTTAGAGGAGGCGGGGGCAGAGGTTGTGCAGGGTCTCCTATGTGCACTCTGTCATACCCAGAGGAGATGACAAAGGAGGCACAGGACTGCAGAATGAAGAGGGGGCAGTGGCTTCATTGCTGACTGTACCCCCCCCCCCACCCGAGGTACACTCATAATTTGGGCTTCAGCCTAGGGTGGAGCTACAGCCAGAAATAAACATGCATTTTCATTTGAAAACCCCTTCACGGATATGAACTGGACCAAGTAATGTGTCCCCTGGGGGGAATTAAGCATTTTAAACTGCTGGAGAAGAGTTCCTCTCTAGGATTATGCTAACCCCTGGTTTAAAAAAAAATAAATAATATTCTATTCAAGTATACAGTATATTTTTTACTCAAAAAGTTCCTTCTATTGCTCTCAGGCTCCTCCAGTTTTCTAAAACTCCTTTTTTTGCTTCTGTGATCTGCCTTTGTATTAGAAGGTGGCTTCATTTGTTCTCCATGGTCCCACTGTACGTAGGAACATAGCCACCTTCTCTTGCTTGTTCATGAGATAAACTAGAGACTATAAGATTTGTAGAGTGCATAGAACAGCGTACATGAATGCAACCAACGTGCACTGCTCGTTTAAAACAAACTGAAGTAAGGGGGAAATCCGAGAGCTCACGGAGGATGTTAAAAAGGATGCAAAAAAAATAAAATAAAAAACACAGTAAAAAAAGAACTATTTCATGAAAAATACATGGGAACAGGGCAAGTTCAAATTATTTCTGGGAGAGGTGGGTTGTAAGTGTTTGGGTGTAACTAGTTTTTTTTTTTTTACACTTTTTTGTTCATTACATTTTTATTTATATCACGTAGGGGACAAAATGTTCCAAACTCTTTATGATAGGTTCTCTTTATTGAGACTAAGGTCTTTTAGCCTAATGAAGCGCACATCACACACCCAATTAGCTTCTTCCCTGGCCACAGCTCCTCGTAAAAGTGACACCTGAAACCGGAAGTGATGCTCTATGATCAGTGAGTGGGCATTTGCTGGTCTCCCTCCCCTCCACCCAGCGATACCTGCCATGCGGGTCCCAGCAAAACCCAGTGAAGAGGGATCTGCTAGTTGCTTTTACCAGAAGGGTGGTGTGTATTATGTTGGGTCTGTACAATGTGTTATGATGCATCACACTGTTTTTACCTTATAGGCATCAACATGCAAAATGTTTTTCCACTTGCTGTGCCAAAGCCTGCATTAATCTAGCACTGTGCCCAGCTGCAGTTCTTCTCCCATCTTCCTCTTCTCACAGGATGCTCATTGGCTCTTGCTGCAGTCAAATGCTGTGAGGGCGCGAGGCCAAGCCACACTGTGTCTATAGATACACATAGCCCGATTCGAGATTGAGCCTGCACGAATGCCCCTATAGGAAGTGGCTTGCTATGGGGGCAGACACAGAAGAGGCGGATCCAAGAGCGCTGGAGGGGGACCCCAGAAGAGGAGGATCAGGGCTGCTCTGTGCAGGACCATTACACAGAGCAGAGATCATCATTTTTTTTCTTCATTATTTTAACAACTTCCGGCCCGCACCATAGCTGAAAGACAGCTACAGCACGGGCTTGGTTTGCCGGGAGGGCGTCCATCGACATCCTCCTGTCATCATGCTGCCCGCGCACCCCCTGCGGTGTGCTCTGTGATTGCTGAGTCCTTTGGACTCAGCTGATCACAGATTCAGGTAAAGGGCCAATCAGTGGCCCTTTACCAAGTGATCAGCTGTCAGTCAATGACAGCTGATCACAGGATGTAAACCAAGCCGGTTATCGGCTTTTCTTTCCTCACCCTGAGCACGTGAGGAGAGAAGAAAGCCAATAACCAGCTTATGTTAAAAAGGACATCGGCACTTATAATCAGTGTCTGAATTATCAATGCCCACCAGTGCTGCCACCTCTCAGTGCAGGAGAAAAATTACCTGTTTGCAAAAATTTATAACAAACTATAAAAACATTTTTTCTTTCAAAATGTTGTCTTTTTTGGTTTGTCTAGCAAAAAAACTAAAAAAAAAAAACCCAGTGGCGATTAAATAATACCAAAAGAAAACTTTATTTGTGCGAAAAAAAATTGTGACAGCCATGCAGCTAGTATTTTCTGGAAGATCATTATATATATATATATATATATATATATATAGCCGATCGCACAGGCCCCCCCCATGTGGGATGACGACGGGCCGATCGCACAGGCCCCCCCATGTGGGATGACGACGGGCCGATCGCACAGGCCCCCCCCCATGTGGGATGACTATTCGATTGTACAAGCCCCCCCCCTGTGGGATGACTATTCGATTGTACAAGCCCCCCCCCCTGTGGGATGACTATTCGATTGTACAAGCCCCCCCCCCCATGTGGGATGACAATCCGATTGTACAAGCCCCCCCCCATGTGGGATGACGATCCGATTGTACAAGCCCCCCCCCCATGTGGGATGACGATCCGATTGTACAAGCCCCCCCCCATGTGGAATGACGATCCGATTGTACAAGCCCCCCCCATGTGGGATGACGATCCGATTGTACAAGCCCCCCCCCCATGTGGGATGACGATCCGATTGTACAAGCCCCCCCCCATGTGGAATGACGATCCGATTGTACAAGCCCCCCCCATGTGGAATGACGATCCGATTGTACAAGCCCCCCCCCCCATGTGGGATGACGATCCGATTGTACAAGCCCCCCCCCCATGTGGGATGACGATCCGATTGTACAAGCCCCCCCCCATGTGGAATGACGATCCGATTGTACAAGCCCCCCCCCCCCATGTGGGATGACGATCCGATTGTACAAGCCCCCCCCCCCCATGTGGGATGACGATCCGATTGTACAAGCCCCCCCCCCCATGTGGGATGACGATCCGATTGTACAAGCCCCCCCCCCCATGTGGGATGACGATCCGATTGTACAAGCCCCCCCCCCCCATGTGGGATGACGATCCGATTGTACAAGCCCCCCCCCCCCATGTGGGATGACGATCCGATTGTACAAGCCCCCCCCCCCATGTGGGATGATGATCCGATTGTACAAGCCCCCCCCCATGTGGGATGACGATCCGATTGTACAAGCCCCCCCCCATGTGGGATGACGATCCGATTGTACAAGCCCCCCCCCCCCCATGTGGGATGACGATCCGATTGTACAAGCCCCCCCCATGTGGGATGACGATCCGATTGTACAAGCCCCCCCCCATGTGGGATGACGATCCGATTGTACAAGCCCCCCCCCATGTGGGATGACGATCCGATTGTACAAGCCCCCCCCCATGTGGGATGACGATCCGATTGTACAAGCCCCCCCCATGTGGGATGACGATCCGATTGTACAAGCCCCCCCCCCATGTGGGATGACGATCCGATTGTACAAGCCCCCCCCCCATGTGGGATGACGATCCGATTGTACAAGCCCCCCCCCCATGTGGGATGACGATCCAATTGTACAAGCCCCCCCCCCATGTGGGATGACGATCCGATTGTACAAGCCCCCCCATGTGGGATGACGATCCGATTGTACAAGCCCCCCCCCCATGTGGGATGACGATCCGATTGTACAAGCCCCCCCCCCATGTGGGATGACGATCCGATTGTACAAGCCCCCCCCATGTGGGATGACTATTCGATTGTACAAGCCCCCCCCCCCATGTGGGATGACGATCCGATTGTACAAGCCCCCCCCCATGTGGGATGACGATCGGCTTGTACAAGCCCCCCCATGTGGGATGACTATTCGATTGTACAAGCCCCCCCCATGTGGGATGACTATTCGATTGTACAAGCCCCCCCCCATGTGGGATGACTATTCGATTGTACAAGCCCCCCCCCCCCATGTGGGATAACGATCCGATTGTACAAGCCCCCCCCATGTGGGATGACGATCGGCTTGTACAAGCCCCCCCCATGTGGGATGACGATCGGCTTGTACAAGCCCCCCCCATGTAGGATGATGGGCGGATTGTACAGCCCCCCCCCCCCCATGTAGGATGATGGGCGGATTGTACAGCCCCCCCCCCCCCCCCCATGTAGGATGATGGGCGGATTGTACAGCCCCCCCCCCCCCCATGTAGGATGATGGGCGGATTGTACAGCCCCCCCCCCCCCATGTAGGATGATGGGCGGATTGTACAGCCCCCCCCCCCCCCCCATGTAGGATGATGGGCGGATTGTACAGCCCCCCCCCCCCCCCATGTAGGATGATTGGCGGATTGTACAGCCCCCCCCCCCATGTAGGATGATGGGCGGATTGGCGGATTGTACAGCCCCCCCATGTAGGATGATGGGCGGATTGTACAGCCCCCCCCCCCCCCATGTAGGATGATGGGCGGATTGTACAGCCGCCCCCCCCCCCCTCATGTAGGATGATGGGCGGATTGTACAGCCCCCCCCCCATGTAGGATGATGGGCGGATTGTACAGCCCCCCCCCCCATGTAGGATGATGGGCGGATTGTACAGCCCCCCCCACGTAGGATGATGGGCGGATTGTACAGCCCCCCCCACGTAGGATGATGGGCGGATTGTACAGCCCCCCCCACGTAGGATGATGGGCGGATTGTACAGCCCCCCCCACGTAGGATGATGGGCGGATTGTACAGCCCCCCCCCCACGTAGGATGATGGGCGGATTGTACAGCCCCCCCCCCACGTAGGATGATGGGCGGATTGTACAGCCCCCCCCCACGTAGGATGATGGGCGGATTGTACAGCCCCCCCCCCCCCATGTAGGATGATGGGCGGATTTGTACAGCCCCCCCCCCCCATGTAGGATGATGGGCGGATTGTACAGCCCCCCCCCCCCCATGTAGGATGATGGGCGGATTGTACAGCCCCCCCCCCCCCATGTAGGATGATGGGCGGATTGTACAGCCCCCCCCCCCCCCCCCATGTAGGATGATGGGCGGATTGTACAGCCCCCCCCCCCCCCATGTAGGATGATGGGCGGATTGTACAGCCCCCCCCCATGTAGGATGATGGGCGGATTGTACAGCCCCCCCCCCCCCCCATGTAGGATGATGGGCGGATTGTACAGCCCCCCCCATGTAGGATGATGGGCGGATTGTACAGCCCCCCCCCCCATGTAGGATGATGGGCGGATTGTACAGCCGCCCCCCCCCCATGTAGGATGATGGGCGGATTGTACAGCCGCCCCCCCCCCATGTAGGATGATGGGCGGATTGTACAGCCCCCCCCCCATGTAGGATGATGGGCGGATTGTACAGCCCCCCCCCCCCCATGTAGGATGATGGGCGGATTGTACAGCCCCCCCCCCCCCCATGTAGGATGATGGGCGGATTGTACAGCCCCCCCCCCCATGTAGGATGATGGGCGGATTGTACAGCCCCCCCCCCCCCCCATGTAGGATGATGGGCGGATTGTACAGCCCCCCCCCCCCCCCCCCCCCATGTAGGATGATGGGCGGATTGTACAGCCCCCCCCCCCCCCATGTAGGATGATGGGCGGATTGTACAGCCCCCCCCCCCATGTAGGATGATGGGCGGATTGTACAGCCGCCCCCCCCCCCCCATGTAGGATGATGGGCGGATTGTACAGCCCCCCCCCCCCATGTAGGATGATGGGCGGATTGTACAGCCCCCCCCCCCATGTAGGATGATGGGCGGATTGTACAGCCCCCCCATGTAGGATGATGGGCGGATTGTACAGCCCCCCCATGTAGGATGATGGGCGGATTGTACAGCCCCCCCCATGTAGGATGATGGGCGGATTGTACAGCCCCCCCCCATGTAGGATGATGGGCGGATTGTACAGCCCCCCCCCATGTAGGATGATGGGCGGATTGTACAGCCCCCCCCCATGTAGGATGATGGGCGGATTGTACAGCCCCCCCCCCATGTAGGATGATGGGCGGATTGTACAGCCCCCCCCCCCATGTAGGATGATGGGCGGATTGTACAGCCCCCCCCCCCATGTAGGATGATGGGCGGATTGTACAGCCCCCCCCCCCATGTAGGATGATGGGCGGATTGTACAGCCCCCCCCCCATGTAGGATGATGGGCGGATTGTACAGCCCCCCCCCCCATGTAGGATGATGGGCGGATTGTACAGCCCCCCCCCCCATGTAGGATGATGGGCGGATTGTACAGCCCCCCCCCCCCATGTAGGATGATGGGCGGATTGTACAGCCCCCCCCCCCCCATGTAGGATGATGGGCGGATTGTACAGCCCCCCCCCCCATGTAGGATGATGGGCGGATTGTACAGCCCCCCCCCCCCATGTAGGATGATGGGCGGATTGTACAGCCCCCCCCCCCATGTAGGATGATGGGCG